>OX424541.1:2702057-5202057 GCA_949152445.1 Cerastis rubricosa | reverse complement strand
GGGTTTGAGTTCCCAAGCAACTCGGTTGTGGAAGTCTGATGTGCAGTCACTCCATGCAAAATAACTCTGGTTACATTGGAAGCCATCCCATATCTTCCCGTGGGTGTCGTAAGAGGCGATTAAGGGATTTGCCAGAGAATGGGCAGCAGCGTTCTCGGTGCTATTGTAACAACCGTACTGCGATCGCCAACCCGCCTGCCAAGTGTGGCGATTATGGCAAAACCCCCCAAAATGTCAATGTGGCGACACTTGGGGGAGGCCTATGTCCAGCAGTGGACGTCTTTTGTGCTGAAATGATGAATGATGATGACACTGGAAGCCGACCAATTCTGTTAAGATAAGGGCAGGCAAATTGACCTAATTATAATTTTCTCTGACATACAGATGGAATTTACCAACTGTTTACTGATTAAATTGTTAATAATAACTGTATCAATAATGTTTCTATTCGTGGAAATATGAATGCAAAGGTTACGTATTGTTTTGATAGGCAAGTGTAGCACGAGACGCGGGTATGCATTCAACTACAGAATTCATCTGTGTTGATACATTCTTTGTGGAGCTTGCACGTGTAATAAATAAATATTGCCATTACTTTTGCCTAGCGTACGCACTTAGATAATGGGTGCGTTTAGTTAAACAAATATCTATCGTTATTTCTTTTTCCAATGGTTATTGTTTTTTTTTGTGACCCTATTGTCTGTTTTCATTAATTAATGATGTTTAACACGCATGCCGCTTTCCTGGTAGCTCATAAACGGCACAAATATGTGGATGTTTCTAACTATATTCAATCTTATTTTTTATTTAATTTTTCCATTCATTTTAATCAGATGTTTTACAAAAGTTTTTAATTCACTTAACGAATATTTTAAATTTATTTAAAACCTGACAAGTTTGTTGAAAATAACAAGGAAAAAAATACAACAACTATTTGAATTCGTATTTTTGTGCTGAAATGTCGAATGCTAAAACAAAATGGTAAATATGTCTGGGCATAATTCATTTGGAGCTAAACGAAAAAGTAACTAGACTAGTTTTATTTTTTAAATAAACTCCTTTTCCCATACTGACGCGCGCTACATACTAGTCAACACTCAAACTTTAGGTAAATATGCATCCGAATATCCGATCTCTCGTTATAAGTATCGAATAATTATCAGATAATTAAGTAATAAAGAATAGCACCATCCCATATCTTCCCGTGGGTGTCGTAAGAGGCGACTAAGGGACTTGGCAGACCAGAGAATGGGCAGCAGCGTTCTCTGTGCATTTTGCCACAACCGTACTGCGATTGCCAACCCAGCCAAGCGTGACGATTATGGCAAAACCCCCCTTATGACAATGTGGCGTTGGGGCAGGCCTATGTCCAGCAGTGGACGTTTTTCGGCTGAAATGATGATGATGATGAATTAAGTACCTATTATAAATTATTATTATCTATAAATGAAAATTATCACACTCCTGCTTTACTCTTTGAGGGTTACAATCGTGATATTATGACATGAAGAAACATTCATAACATCAACGGAATAAATACGAAGTCGTAGCTATTAAGCAGCCAACGTTTATTTTCAATATATTCCAGCGGGCTACAAGAACGGAAATAGCTGAACAAGAAGCCGTCCATCGGAGAGACGCTTCAAGTGCCCATCCGGCCTTCGGAAGAGATGATATTATATTACAAAGCTTTTAAAATTCATTACCATTTAGATAAGAGCTCTTGAAGCTGACACACTCTCGCGATTAATTAGAGAATACTGTATTGAGTAGAAATAGTGAGGTAAGCGGATGGCGGAGAGAGATGGACGAGAGAGCGGAAGAGCTCGTGGCTAAATAATAACACCCGCACGGGTCGATCTTTAAGTTTAAGCCGTGTTTGCCGAGGTTGGTCCGTGGATGGGTGACCATAATAACATACCGAGTTTCCTCCGTGCCTAGGAAAGCGCGTAAAGCCGTTGGTCCCGGCTGTCATTTGTAGATCTTTGATAGTCGTTACTAGTAGTCAGAAGCCAAAATTCTGACATCTACTCGAACTAAGGGCTATCGTATTATTCAGTTACTGGGTTGTGGAGGTCAGATAGGCAGTCGCTTCATGTAAAATACTGCTACTCAGCTGCATCCGGTTAGACTGGAAGCCGAACCCAAGATAGTTTGGGAAAAGGCTAGGCAGATGATGGTGATGATGAGTGAGTAAAACGGATACGACAAAAAAAAAATAAACCATAGTTGTTTTGCAAATCCACGTTCTTTTCTGTTAGATATAGCTGGTAATAAAAAGGTAATTGTTGTTTAACATAGTGATCCGAGGATGTAAAAATATGGAATGTCCTTATGTATGAATTTAATTGCATCCGCTTCGAGTAGAAGTCTATTTAATTTTGCTTTATCTGCTTTTATTACCGGGCAAAAAAGGTCTGACTGAATACCTGCGAAATAAATACTTTATGTGCTAGACGTGCTTTTTTAGCCATCACGCGTGTTGAGGAAATGTAACTAACGAATCTCTATATAAACGTGATAAAAATGCACGTTAATGTGTCTATGATGTTCATGGAGAACCCCTCCTTAGCACGATGCCCAGTAACAGGATTGATTTTGTCACAAAAAAAAAATACACGAATAGCAAGTTTTAAATCAAAACAAATCTATTACAAGTAGACGAAAGTTGTAACCAATGCCTTCAAACTTCGCTTGTTAGTACGTTACGGTCAGTGCCTTTGATGTAAACAGTCAATAACAATCTAGTATGCGAGTATCAATTTATACACGTGCCTGCCTATATCCGGAGTGGTGTATACTGAAAATTATTGAGACGAGGGTCGACATATGTCCATACTGTCCATCCATCTGCGGTTTTTGTCACTAATACCACACCACCAATACACTGTTGCTTCTCGACACATTTATCCACATGTATTATCCACATCCACAGAACTGGTTTCCGCTACGAAGCTGCTACGGGGGTAAGCAGGCCTTGTGAGTTGTTGTTTTGTTTTTTAAAATAGGAACTTAACACAGTTGAAAGTCTGAGACATGAATCCCTCAAGAACACCTCCACAAGGTTTCTCTACCTCGGACCCCAACATAATAAAGTCTTTAGATATTCAACCAACGCCCCAGTCCAATGTCACAAAAAGAGTTACTGTTAACTCTAAACGCGCCCGCTTAGACAACAGCCTCGAGTTGTTTAGAGAGGAGATTAAGGATATGTTATCAGATTGGTTTGGTCAACAAAATCTAAGACTGGATAACTTTGAAAGAAACTTGTCTGAAATTAACAAACACTACTGTGGCATACAAACATCGAACAACGGAATTGAAAAATCCTTGGAAGACATCTCAGCACAAATGAAAGACTTAGACCGAAAGATGGACATGTTGGAGGGTGAGCGGAATAATACGCGCGCAAAAATCGCTGAGCTGGAAGAAAGAAGTGAAAGCCTGGAAAGATTTGTTAGAAAAACCAGCGTTGAGATAAGGGGTGTTCCCAAGAGGAAGAAAGAAAAGAAGGAAGAATTACTTAGCATGGTTACGAAACTAATAAAAACCACAGGGTTAGAGTGTTCTCCCTATGACGTTAAAGATGTTTATAGATTACCTTCGAAAGAGAACGCTTCCACATCCACTATTGTCACCGAATTCTCAAACAATTTTTTTAAGGAAAAATTTTTAGCCAACGCCAAACAATATTACAATGCCCAACAAGGACGACAATTGAATACATCCCACCTGGGTCTTGCTGGGCCTGAAGCAGCCTTATTCATTTCAGAACACCTAACCCCAAAAGCAAAAAGACTCCACTTTCTTGCCCGGGAATTCGCTAGAACTGAAAAATTTCAATACTGCTGGATTGCTAATGGACGCGTTTTCCTGCGTAAAAAGGAGGGAGAAAGATATTCAATCGTTAAAAATGAAAACACCTTTCTGCAACTTCGAGAATTATACAAAAATGATAATTAACGCTAAGTATTATATACAGTCTTTTGTTCTTTCACTATTTATTTTAGTTGTAACACAAAATCTTAAATCTAACACATGTTCCTACACTCTTACTCTACACACATCTATCACCACAAACCATACTGACATCGTGCTCTCTATTTCATATTCCTTTAAAATTAGTTTCGCCTACACCATCGCCGTATTGATAATATTATTTTGCTCGACTGGTCCTTCAAATAAGGTATCAGCCCTCTCCTATATTACTATTAAACATGGCCAATCGCTATAAATTAATTAACGACCTGGATGAGACTCACTTATTCATAAGCACGAAGCACAACAACCCTCAACAATGCATCAACGACATCGGTGATGTTAACTCGCAACTGACAATTATCAGTCAAAATATACGTAGTATTCAGAAGAACTTTGACAATTTCACCGTTTTCTTATCTTGTATGAACTTCTTGCCTGATTTAATTATCTTGACTGAATGTCGTCTGAGTGATGCCACACCTGTTTTTAATATTGACAACTATGAGTGTTTCTATTCCAATCGCTACCTTAACCAAAACGACGGCATTGCGGTCTTCTATAAGCGTGATCTCCAAGTATCAATCGAAGAACCACCTTTCAAAGAAGCTAACTGTTTGGTTATTCACGTTGGTAAAGAGTTTATGATTTGTGCTATTTATAGGTCACCATCTTTCCATAACACCAATACTTTTTGTAGTTCACTTGAGAAAATTATGCAGGCATACGATTCAACAGCTAATTGTGCCATAGTAGGCGACATCAACATAGACATAGGCACTGATTCTGCAGACAATCGTGCAAGTGATTATCTAGACATCACTGGGCACTATGGTTACTACCCTGGCCATCAGTACCCTACACGTGACCGGACTTGTTTAGACCACGCTCTACTTAAAACCAAAAGTACTGCTAGAGTAACAATATGTGATTCGGGAATAACCGATCATGACACTGTTATCGTTGGAATTTTTAAAGCTACTCCCTGCCTATTGCCTTGCGGTAATAACAGAGTGAAGGTAGACTACCCAAATCTATCCAAGGCAATCGCAGAATCTGACTGGAGCCATATTTCTAAACACAGTGACGTTACCGAAGCAGTTACAGATTTCACAGAAATGCTTAGTGAGAAAATACGCGCCTTTACAACAACGGAGACTGTACGAAATTCAAAAGCCATTAAAAAACCTTGGATCACACAAGGGTTGCTTAAATGTGTCAGAAAAAGGGACCTGTTACACATAGAAGCGAAAAAATCCACTAACAAGGACAATCCGATCATACAGCAGCGATACAAAAACTACAGAAACATTTGCAATAATATAATACAAAATCTTAAAACAGATCACGAAAGGAAACTACTGGAAGATGCAAACGGAGACAGTAAGAAAACATGGGCAGCTGTTAAAAATATCTGTAACATTAAAAATAAGATCTCGAGTGGCCTAGATCTACTGCACACATGCCCAGATCCTACTGAGTCACTAAATAATGTGAACCAATATTTTACTAAAGTAGGTGAGCAGCTAGCTGAAAAAACATTACTCCGCATCAATAAGACTGAAGCAGAACTCGCTGTTATGAATCCCTTCCAGGATACAAACCCACCCAGCAATTCTTTTTTCGCAACGCCAACTGACGACGTAGAGGTTAAAAAGGTAATAACAAACCTCAAAGAACACTCGGCACCTGGATGGGATGGTATCACGAATAGGACACTTAAGTTAAGCAAAAATTACCTTGCAGCGCCAATTACCTTTTTGTGCAATTTAAGCATCTCGACTGGGAAAGTGCCATCGCTCATGAAAAAGGCGAATGTAAGTCCCATTTTTAAATCAGGTGACAAAACTGCCCCATCGAATTACCGTCCAATTTCCCTACTTACATCTCTATCCAAGATTTTGGAAAAGATCATGAATAACAGACTCCTCAGCTTCCTTGAAAAAAACGGACTGATATCTCAAAATCAATATGGCTTTCGCAAGCATAGGTCAACGGAAGATGCAGTCACTAACCTAGTTGATTTTGTAGTAAAGAAAATGGACAGTGGCTATATGTGTACTGGTATTTTCCTTGATCTGGCAAAAGCCTTCGATACGGTGTCTAGGCGTATTCTTCTCAAAAAGATGGAAGCTGTTGGAATTCGAGGTGTAGCTCTCGAGTGGTTCCAGTCCTACCTCACGGACCGCACACAAAGAGTCTGTATGGGTGACAAATGCAGCAGTTATGCCAACCTCAACTACGGAGTTCCTCAGGGCAGCGTGCTTGGGCCCACCCTTTTCATCCTTTATATTAATAGCCTCTGCACTCTGGAACTGGACCGAGCTCAAATATTTGCCTATGCTGACGATACCGCCATAGTTTTCTTTGATAAAACCTGGGAGGGAGTTCAAGAGGCTGCTAACTCGGGTTTGAAACTGGTTTCCAGTTGGCTAACACACAATCTACTGACGCTTAACGTAGATAAAACAAAAGTCCTAAATTTTTGCGTCAGCATAAGAACATCCTGCCCAAGTAATCTCTCAGTAAAGCTGCACTCTTGCAATACTAATGTGACAACAAGATGTACCTGCCCAAGCCTTGAGCAAGTCAAACAAATTAGGTATCTTGGCGTCTACATTGACCAACACCTTAACTGGTCAAAACAAATAGAGCATGTAAGCGGAAGGGTCAGAAAACTTCTACACATCTTCAAAAAAATGGGTCGAATTGCTAACGTACCTGTTCTGAACATGCTCTATTACACACTCTGCCAATCTGTTATCAACTACTGCATTATTACGTGGGGTGTAGCACACAAGACGCGTCTAATAAAGGTTGAACGTGCACAACGGTCTCTTTTAAAGGTAACCTACAAGAAGCCAATGCGCTTCTCAACTGACACTCTGTACCAAGAGTCCGGTGTTTTACGTGTGCGCCAACTGTACATAATGGCTGTGGCACTGACGTACCACAAAAACGCCCATAGCGCTACAACCTACCCCAAAGTTCGCTATCTAAGAAATGCAGATAAGCCTCGATGGCAGAAACCAAAATGTAGACTCGGCTTCGGCAACAGATGTTTCCATTATATGGGACCATTTATTTATAGTAAGCTTAATAATGAAATGGTTTTACTGCCTATGACTAGAAATAAATGCAAAACTTACCTCTTAAAATTTCTAGCGGGAATGGACTATGAGAGCACGGAGAAGTTCCTTGACTCATGATAACACACCAACACATACATTCACCACACAAATACATAAAGGACGAGTTGGACTAAACGTAGGAATTCTCTTACTATCCTCAATCTTCTGGTATATTTTTGTATTCGCTTGGTTGAGACCAAGCGAATACAAGAAATACTTCAACCACCAACCACCTTTGCTCAGTCACTCATCACACACCCACACCTCACTTAAACACCACACACATTACACGACACACTTTTAACTAATGCCTAAATAAAATTTAATTTATTTTTTACCATTGCTCTGGAATTGTGCACACGACACACTTTTAACTAATGTATACCTTAAATTTAATTTTTTTAATTTTAATTTTTACCACGGTTCAGGAATTGTAAATTTTCTTTTTACTGTTGCATAAGATATCTTACCTATAGGAAGCTATTGTATAGTGTGCCTTACTTCCTAGTTATTTTGTAAGACGAAGGAGACTAGTCTCCACGACACAGGGAATCCTAGTGTGGAGGCTAGTGATATTTTCAGCTTGTGTAATGCTCTCTTGAACAATAAAGCTTTTTATTATTATTATTATTATTATGTATCTGGATTTTAGAAGGCCTTTTGGAGACAATGTTTTAGGTGGAACTGATCCTTTAATCTGTTGCTTTGGCCCGAATAAACTGTCTAAAAGGTTCCACAATTTTCAGCGTTCTAAATCCTTACTCGCATGGTTAAGTTAGGTCTTTCACTGATTTATATTCGGAATTGATTTCAAATAAGGATGCAGTTTAGAAAAATCAGAAATGAAGCTTATTTTGAGTAATCTATTGTTTGCCAAAATGTCAAAATTGGGTGTCCGTGTCTGGCAAAAACTAGCTGACCTTGTTTCTAACCGTTGAAATGTCATCCAGTCATGTAGTTTCTAAATGCTTTTATTTCTTTTATTATTTGAATATTTTAGCAATAACTCAAGTCTCAAATGGTACTACATCACGTAGACGTTAGAATTCACTTATATTGGCGTGACAGAATTCAAAGAATGTTCCGACTTACGAACTTATTCGAAATATTTGGTTTCCAAGAAAGTCTGAGCTGTTCATAAATCAAATGTATTTCGTGTGTTAAGTGTGATGTAGAAGGGATTGATATTACAATACGTTCTTGAAAGTCTTTTAATGTGTTGAAGTAACCGTCAAGAAAGTATGGGTACAAGCTGTATCGAATAATCCTGAGTTTAAAAAGTAATTGACAAAAATTGCCTTTGTGATGTGATGAAGTTTTCTTCTGGCCTGCAAACAAAACTCATTTGTTGTCAGTAACTTTACCTGAAACCCTTCTAAGTCTTGTAACAATAACCGTGTTTTCCTTCACTAACAGATGTTTCTCTATTTCAGGTAAGCAGCGCTGTCGTTAGTGCGACGTTTCGTTTCTTAGAAGCGGAATCATTATCCGGAGTAAGTTTTCTCCTACAAACAAACCCATTGATGTCAAAGCTTCTCTTCAAATCCCTCGTTACTTGATCGAAATACATCCTCCAATATTTTTTTCCTCGACGAGTAAATCTGTTCAATTACATTGCATTACTCTCAAAATTACTTCGTCGAATAAGCTTACGTCTTGCGGAAAAGTAACCCGTTATTTCTATTTTATATACTTGTGGATTTTCACTGGGTATGTGGGACAATCGATATCCGCCGTAATTATCTTTAGCTTTAGCGAAAACTTGCGCAGTATCTTTCAAGGTTTTTCTCTTAATTTGTACAATCATTAAGAGGTTTGCTGGGACTCGGAGTGAATCCCTGTAAATCCTTGTGTAGTGATCACTGTAAGACGAAAAAGTGCGTCGTGAAATAGCGTTGAATTATCTGATAGCAAAAAGCGTGGACGGCGGCATTAGTTTCAGGCTACGAAGCTAGCGATTTACAAAAGTTATTTATATATTTTACCATTAATGTACATACCGGAAAAACCATGATATATTGTCACAAAAAGGAAAAGTTAAAGTTTGCGGAAGAAAATTTTAAGGATCTTGGTAACTTTAATTTATACGAGACGTGTAGGTGTATTTTATTTTATAAAATTAGGACTACTAGGTTCAAAAATATACAAAACTAGATGACGTGCATGATCTTATCTTAATCAAAATTTTTTATTTACTTTAAAAAACTGCCTTGTTCTTACGTGCTCATCAGCATGAAAGCCAAAAGCCTATTTACCCGCACTACCACAATACGCACAACGATAAAGCTAGCCATCAATTTAACGAAAGTGTTGCACTCAAATCACGCCTCAATTTACACACCCCGCTGTTACCAAATTGGATTAGAGGCAACGGAAGCAATTTCACACATACATACATTACTTGGGTTACAAACGCTGATTTCGTGGCCTCCTTAACATAAACCGCAGTGTACGGAGACAAAGCGGCATTCGCTTTGGGCGTCCCATTACAGTAATGCGGAGCTAAAACTTGACTGATTACTGGTCTGCCTGGATGAATTTTTCCACTGTCACACCACTGCGAAGGTTTAGACGGACATTAGCAGTATTAGGGGGATTTTCTCGTCTGTGTAATCGAAATTCTTGGTTAAACGAGCGTGTCGCAGCTGTTATCTTGTTCATCCATCATTACGCAAGGTTTCCTAGATAATTAAGGAAACTCGCATTTTTTGGGGCATTTTGGAGGTAGGTACTTGTATTATTGCTGTAGAGAAAATTAAATTGTAAGTGACGAGGGTGAGGGATGTTTAAATAAAATGTAAAAGCTAGCTGACAGTCTCATTATAGGTACTAATTTAGTATGTCCAACGAATTTATTTTTTAAATATAAAATAAAATTTATTCAAAAGACTTCCAGGAATAACTTTCATAAGTAATATTTTCAAGAGCCACATCAGCGGCACTATTCCTTAAAATTTCCATATTCAAATGTGAACATCAAGTTAATTTACTGTGGGATCTTAAATTACCTTTGAAATTAGATATATTTCGCTGTCACTGCGGATGTAATTTACATTTATTATTAGCCTTGTTGAATATTCATTATTAACGTTAGGTTAGAACGCATTACTCCTGGTATTCGGGTCGTGCACGCGAAAAATGTTTTATGGGCATCGTTAACTCGATACTATCTGCATTTAATGCTAATGCATTTGCTTATTTATGTACATAACTATTCGATTTATTATACTATTCATATTTTGTATTATCTGCGCTTGCGGCTTCGTCCGCTTGAATTACTTTTCCGAGTTTCAAGCTAAGTCTACTGAATTCCAATACCGATGTTAATGAAATTCAGTAGATTTACTTAACTACTACCCGTTTAAATTCTATGTCCGTACAGTCCATACAAAGGTTGTCTAGAAGATATCGCTATCAGCGATAAGACCGCCATTATATCCATAGAATTAACAATATTTTAAAACAGTTGTTTAATTTTTGGTGTAAAATAAAGTATATTATATTCTTACTTCACGACCTTCTAATAAAAGTATATTCTTCCCTTACTCTATCACCAATGTGGTAACGTTGCCACAAACAGACGTTCGAAATCACTATTGATTTAGCTAAACAAATGTTTACGTTAGGACCGTCTCGTCCTAGGTATTCTATTCAGTCCTTTTTGTCAAAGACACTATGATAGAGCTTCTAATCCCTTAAGTTAACATTGTAATTTAGTTATCTTGGTACCTTAGAGCTCCATTTTCTTGTCCTAATTACTAACAGAAGCCAAGGATTTTAATAGGGACCGACATCTTACCTTTTGAGACATGACAAGGGGATTTGTCAGCTTAACTGAACAGTGTGCCTTTAATTTGTGGCTGTTTGTTTTACACACACTTAGGTAGGTATAAACCTGGAAAAGTTCACTCCTAAACATGGGTTTCTTCTAAACTAATATTATAAAGAGGAAAGATTTGATTGTTTGTTTGTTTGCATTGAATAGGCTCCGAAACTACTGGTCCGATTTGAAAAATTCTTTCAGTGTTAGATAGCCCATTTATCGAGGAAGGCTATAGGCTATATATCATCACGCTACGACCAATAGGTGAGGAGCAGCAATGAAAAATGTTGCCAAAACAGGGAAAATGTGACGCAAACGAAGTTGCGCCGGACAGTAATAAATATTTACAATTAACGGGTCGTGAAGGAGTGGCATTAGCCATAATTACGACGCATGAAAAAGTTACTGATGACAAGGATCTGTAAATCCCCTTAATATAATAAACGATATTGCCTTTCACCTCGATAGTTTGATGTCTTTTAGGAAGCTAGGAAAATTACAATAAGTACAGCCGGTAGCATAGTGGTGTGACCATCGGACTGCTAAGTCATAGGTCTTGAGTTCAAACCCAAAACACGCACCTCTGATTTTTCGGTTTCATGTGCGTATTGTATAATTATCACTTGCTTCGGTGAAGGAAAACATCGTGAGGGAACCAAACCAGCATGCCTGAGAGATATTTCTCGACGGCATGTAAAGGCCCATGGACGGCATAAAAATTCTGTCACCAGGTCAGGCGCTAATCATATGACAAAGAAAGAATAGTACAATTACTAATTAATTATAATTAAATTCAAACAAATGTAACTGTGTTTACTTCCATTGAAAAAATTACGCACTGAACACAATGCTGCGAGTGTATACCATGTATCATAGCTAAAATCAAATATTAAACAAAAAAAAAAAAACTATTTTACAATGATATCGAACAGCAAATTTAAACACACGAACACAAATTGCTGGCACATTACAATTAAAAACTATTTACCTTCAATTAAAACTCGTGCCAGAATTATTGCCACCTATTGTTGTCAATGCTATTAACGTTGGTATATCCTGCTCGTGCCTGCAGCAGGCACGTCAGGGGGCAATTATAATTAAAATAGCTTGTTCAACGACAACAGCGTGCTGCGATCGAGGTCGTGTCAGTCGTGTCTCATTGTTTATTGTAATGTGCCATGTCATTATAACCAGTGTCGGGTACTTCCACTGAGGTTTCTAACTCGCTGTATTGTCAGACTACTTTAGGTGCTTCCTAATAACGCTGGAATATAATAGCTAGACGCGGCGATGCTAATAATAGTTTCATAATAATCTGCTCAAAGAACAATTTCTAGATAGTTCGACAAGAACTAGTAAATTCTGAGAGGTTAACTACGAAGTGAATTCATGGCAGCAAGAATCAATATTTATTCAGACGGGTCCAACTATCTAGGTTATTAATTGTTGTGTATTTTCAATGCTGAATGTTCTACTGAAAAGCTCCGTGCTCGACAAGAATCAAGTCTTGCACAAACTTTATCGACTACATACAATACAAACGTGTTTGTTAGAATAACAAGGATATTGCATAAATCAAACACAGTTTTCCATAAACCATTCACTGTTGCCGAGCAAAACTTAAGTCAATCTGTAGGTTCCTGCTATGCAATTGCGTGCCCATACATATTCAAGTGTTCATACATCACGAGAGCCTGGTAGCCGCGGGATTGTGCGCCCGTAATAACATGCAGCTCGTGAGACGTTCGTGTATTCCCGTTTATTCAGATACCCCTCTGTTATCAGAACAGCTTTGTCTTCTTTGAAGCTTACATGTGGCTGATTTGCTTTCCGGTCTTTGTCCTTTGCTGGTCTACCTTTTAAAAATGGAAAAAAAGAAATCTTTGAATACGGAAGTAAGTCGTACAACAGTATTGCTCTTTGGTTTTGTGATTCTGTTGAGCCTCTCACTCTCGTTCTCACATACATAGGTCGTTCTATTCTTTGCGGGCCAGAACTTGCGGTAGTATTTAATTAAGCTGGTTTCAGCCATCTTTGGCATGCTCTCCTATGAATCATTTAATAACACCCCTCTTCTAGCCTCGTGGGCTAAAATAATATTGTTTTTTTTTGTAAGTTTAAATTAGTACGTTAAACAATTCACATATCTACTTTTACAATTTTAAAGAAATATGAAAGCTAGTTTCAGTACACTCTGTAATGAAAACGTGCGCATGCAAACTCAACAGAAATTCGATTTCAGTGTCCCAAATTGAACTTTTTATAAGAAAATTCTGCTTTGTTTCTCTCATATTATTTGTACATAAATTCAAGTCATAGCATATGAGCTACATTTATAAGAACGAAGAGGTTTTAGAGTCCATTATCCTTTGAAACGCCAGACAGTATCTTCTATTTGTAGACTGGCTTTCCCATTAGTTATAGGTCACCCACCTTTTTACTGAGACTGAATGCAGACGTCTGAATGAGCCTCGGAGCTAGTATTAGATAAATGAAGTGTCCTGTTCCTCTGGCTAAAGCGTCTCTAGTACTCATCGAATCATAGAATTATTTATGCCGGTCGTCGTTTTTGCTGGCTGTTCTTACTGGAATAATCAGCTTATTCTTGAAATATTTCTTGCTTTATCGTTTGTAGACCGCTACTAAAGTTATTTGGCAAGTGAAAAGGTTAGGCTTGATAATGTAATGTTGTGTGGGCGGTGTAGTTTGATACCTGGTTTATTTCGGAGGCAAGGACGACTTTAATTTAGTTATAAAAAAATTGAGCTTTGAACAAGGGTGGAAGAAACATCGACGCACAAACGGTTAACACGTATTACATAATTCCGAATAAAAGTGAATACGGCTTTCATTTAAAATCTGCGGTTTTGATCGTGTAGGCAAAACAGCAATTACTTTTTGGAGTAAACAGCAATTACCTTTTTTTTAAATTACCTGTGAAAACTTTGTACGGCATAGAAATTTTTCATCAATAATTAAAAAAGTCTAGGGGTTTTGCAATGATATTCTGAATACCTATGTGGTAACCGTTGGTGCGTCTATTTATCGTCCACCCTGTATGCCAATGTTCAACAACACTCTATGAACAGGTCGCTTAGTTGAAGCACTTAAAGCCATACTTCAGGTGTGTTTTCTCAAAGCCGTTTTGAGAATATTACTCATGTTAAAATGTTTTGGTAGCTAACGGCTTTCCTCATAGTGTTATCTTACTCTGTCGGATGGCGGAGATATTAAGTGTAAACAAACTGTGTGTTTGTAAAATACTTAGTGAGGCATATTTTAGTAACCCCCGACCAAATAAGTAGGGTGTTATAAGATTGCGGTGTGTATCTGTGTTTCTGTCTGTTGCATCGTAGCTCCTAAACGCATGAACCGATTTGATAAAATTCATTTCGTTCGAAAGGTGTTTTAATCGAGAGTGTTCTTAGCTATGTTTCGAGAAAATCTGCTCAACCGTTTGAAGGTCATCACCTCTTTTCTAGTTGATGAAGAGATATAAACAACTTCCACAGGTCTAGTCGATTTGAATTGATTGTCGATTGAATTGGGTACCCCCTGTACCCCCACTCCCCCCAACAAGCTTTTTTTTTTTTAAATTTATGACTTTCCTTGTTTTCGTTAATAAGCGAGAAGAGGCGCAACACCGTAAAAAGTGGAAGGAATGGGAGGAGACCTATGTCCAGGGGTGGAACAGTCAAGGCTAAGAAAAAAATACTTATAATACGTATATTGTATAGTTATATATATTTCCATAAAGTCGATCAAAGAAGAAATGCAATCAATAATAAATAGAACAACTTGCAAAATGGTTTCTAGGAACTCGTTTATACATGCCTAGATAGTTATTGTTATTACCTTGAGCGTAACTTTGCAATTTTAATGGTGTTAGAAAAATGAGGCTTGCGAAAAAAATATCGGTCAAGTACAATTCAATCAATGAATGTTGCTACCATGTACCAATGTAGTTGCTTAATTTTACGAAATTTTTAAATAAAATAATATAGGCATTTACCCAAAATTGTATCAATTGGTCATGCTCAAACTCTGTGTTGAGAAACCGCAATTCATTGCCTATTCCAGAAAAAGACTGCCCATTACCTAATGTGTGATCATTCAGTAGTAGGTAAGTACACTTTCGTCCTCAGTAAATCCTAATTAGTTTAAATACATAAAAAATAATTCTGAAAATAATCTACCATTCGTGCATTGTTAAAACTTAATAAAGAAAATAATTTAAATATTCGGTCTGTTATTGCCTAAAGCAAATTAAATATTCTGTTTTTAATGTCCCATAAGCGCGTATGACCACTAAATAACTACAGTATGTAGTCAGCACTAGTACTAATACTGACCTCAACGTATATCCATTAAGTTGATTAATTGTACACAATTAATTATGTATCATCGTACACGACCATGAGAGATAGAATTGAAGAGCACCTACGATTAATGATCTTAATGACCAGAAGTGGCAAGGACAATAGGAATTACATTCATTAACTTTGAAGAGGTGTACGTTTCATATAACACTAGCTGTCCTGCGCAACTTCGTTTGCGTCACATTTTCCCCGTTTTCGCAACATTTTTCATTGCTGTTCCACTCCTATTGGTCGTAGCGTGATGATATATAGCCTACAGCCTTCCTCGATAAATGGGCTATCTAACACTGAAAGAATGTTTCAAAACAGACCAGTGGTTTCTGAGCCTATTCAATGCAAACAAACAATCAAATCTTTCCTCTTTATAATATTAGTTTAGATAACACTGTAATTGAACCTGGTTTAAAATTCATGGCAATACATATTTAATGGAGCCAACGCAACAATTACCCATGAATTACTTCAGAACGAAGCAAAAGATGAAATACTGAAAAATAAAAATACAAAAAATTCGGGCTTACTGACATCAGGCAAGCTTGATTCTACGAATAGTAAAGCCGTTAGGTTAGGTTAACTGGACTGTTTCCGCACTTAGCCTCTTTATTGGCCTATTGTACGTATAGTAAAGCCGTATAAAACGGTTTTAGCGAACGAATGCCCAAAATCCAAAATCGAAACACAACCCATGTCAGTCGCTCTCATGCTAGACGCAAAAACAAATAGTTGTGGCACACCCACTGCCTTCCAATATCAATCTATGTAATCTGATGTGAAGTGTCACGGGGATTTGACGAGCTCCGGAACTAATCAAATACGTACCGCTATGATATTCTCTTCATCTAAGTGCCAGTGAACTGACGCTGGGCCTAAATTAATGGAATTAGCGAGTAGCCTGTTTGACCGTGCGATAATTAGATGTGACTGAAGGACAAGTGGAATTGCGATGCAAATACGTTAAATCTAATTCGAAACCGTAATTTCCTAGTCGAGAAAGGCTCTCCTTTGATCTATATATGCTCCCCCATGCAGTGCTTTATCCGGTCCTTTCTATAGGACATCCCAACATCGATTTATTTGTGTTTTAGAATATATTTCGTCTTCTTTTTTTTCTTAATATGTCTGTTTTTTTCAGGAGGAGCTCGTGGCTAAATAATAACAGCCGCCCAGGTCGATCTTTTAGGTTAAGCCGTGCTTGCCGAGGTTGGTCTGTGGATGGGTGACCATAATTACATATCGAGTTTCCTCCGTGCCTCGGAAAGCACGTTAAGCCGTTGGTCCCGGCTGTCATTTGTAGATCTTTGACAGTCGTTACGAGTAATCAGAAGCTAAAAGTTTGACATCCAGTCTTACCAAGGGGTACCGTATTACCCAGTTACTGGGTTGTGGAGGTCAGATAGGCCGTCGCTTCATGTAAAATACTGGTACTCAGCTGCATCCGGTTAGACTGAAAGCCGACCCCAAGATAGTTTGGGAAAAGGCTAGGCAGATGATGATGTCTGTTTTTTTCAGAAGGGAAAAGAAGGTTTACGGTGAAATACAATATACAGCAGAATTTATATGGAAATAACCCAAGTACGTATTGGTAGCTTACTTCGCACGTTCACCTCACCGCTTTTCGTATGTTCCGAGGCAATTCGATCTTGTGTCGGTTGGCATGGACTCTAATCTCGGCCGGTTGTATTGAGGCTGTATTACTATCATGTGCATATTGAACGACGTCGGGTTTCCCCGGGATTTATCGGACCCTCTCGGAGTATACCGATTGGTGTATATGTACCTACCATGCAGGATGTTCTGAGCTTATTGGATAGCGTAACGTACATGAGTGCTTACATGCTTTTACTAAGAGCAACTGCTCGTTTGAAGATCAAATAAGTACGATCCTTTTAATTTGGGACTACTAGGGGTTACCAGATGTAATTAATGACCAGACGTCGGAATTAGGTAGAGTTATTTGTGTACTTACACTGATTTCATACAGCGAAAGAATAAAGTGGATATGCCTCAAATCCCGAGATTAATTTTAAGAAAAAATCCAGTGATTTATTAAAGAGATATAAAAGTTATTTACTTTTACACAATATAAACCATCCGACATCGGATGTCCGAAGTTACAAAATTCCAATACACGCAAGGGAAGTACCATATTAATATCAACATTTCGATGCAAGTACAAAAATAACTCTGCCTAATTCCGACCTCTGTTAATGACTCGACATTTGCTTTCTCAACTTGCAGGTGAAAACCGCACATCAACCGCCAATATCTTCACATACGAACCAAATGCACTTTAATTTCACTTTGTATGGATAATTGAGCAAGCGATATAATTCAGTGTAACGTACGGAAATACGCGGTCGAGTATGTGGTACAGACGTCATGATTCGTTTACGCGTCACCTCACGTCCCTAATTCACGCATGTTTCAATCAAGTTATGATTATATAACTTGATACGATGCTTCTTTTTTAAATCGATATTGTGTATATTCATAATCGATTTGAACTAATAAAATTGGTAAATTGCCGTAGTAGACAGACATACCTATGAAATTCAACAAATAGCTGTTACCGAGTTCAGAATCGGAATCAAATTGATAATAAAGATGTTTATTGTTGCTCTTAATATGTTCTGGTTTAGTCCCAGCACTTGGGCATTAATCGAGTCAGCCTATCGCAACCCACTGGGTCTCTCCCATGCTGCACCGCAACACCCTGTCCTCCACTACCGTATCCAGTCTATCTCAGCCACCTTTTTAAGGTCTTCTTCGGTCCATCAAGCCGGGGGTGTCTCACGCTATGTTTGCCGATGCGATCTGCTCTCCAGGAAAAGTTTGGACCAACAACCATCGGTGCTTCAACAAACACGGCCAGCCCTTGCTTACTTTGCAAGTTATGTTCGTTTCCGGATAATTTAATTTCACATCCTTCGAATATCCGATCATAGTTCGCTCCATATCGCGCTGAGCCACCACGTTAGCAAACAAGGCGATCGCCGATCATCGTAAAGTAAGACACCCACAGTTAATATAAGGATGGTGTAATTCACTAGCAATTCTACAGCTATTTAAAGCTCAAACATAAGTCAATGTACGTTATATAAATCACGTACGATTGAGACAAGTGGTTCCAATCTGTTCTAAGAGTAATTCGTTGCGTGCTTGTACGAGGCGACATCGAAACCAATTACTCGACACTTGTTATGTTAATTACTAGTCAACGTTAATATAGTACTTGAGCATCTGTATGACGCTGGTAAATTAATATATGGTGGGTATTGTATGTCGTATGTTCACACCTAGGGCTGATACGTGACGAACATATAAACACTGTGTATAAAATGATAATTTTAATTATACAAAAATAAGTACTCTGTATGGTGCACATTAAAGGACTACCTTTAATGTGCACCATTTAAAAGCTTCTATGTAAACCCAACAGAGAACTCAATTATCTTAATCAGTACCTACTTGCTGAAATACTTTATTTTCCATAAAGAATTTTTTTGAATATTTAGACATCGCATACTTAATACCCATTTTTTGTTTCAAGAACTACATCCACTTTCATCATCTGCCTATTCTTTTACCAACTATGTTGGAGTTGGCTTCCAGTCTTACCTGATGCAGCTGAATACCAGTTTTTTACATGGAGGGACTGACTATCTTACCTCCACAACCCAGTTAATACTGGATAATACAATAGGTACCTCTTGGACTACTAGACTGGTTCTCAGGCTTTTGGGTCACTAATATGCATTAATATTAATTTCCAATTCAAACGTGGTTACAATTGTTGTTTTGAACATTAGGTTAAGTAAACGGCCTATATAGCCAACCCTAAGGCCTACAATCAGCGGAGTAGAAGTAATTACATGTTCATTACCGCCACTGGGACGACACGCCACATCGCGTGACAACGTACAAGGCACATCCGACTTGTACTTGTTACCAAATAATTATATACTTACTTCAATTTGATATGAAAGATGAGAGTAAAAGGGGCAAGACAGACTTCTAAAGGGGCTTCTAAGAAATAATTGACGAGGACTCTATTTTCCCCTTTAATGGTCTACAAGGTTTCATAGTCAGACGAAAGCAGTAGTTGTGATCAATTTGTTCTTTAAATCCACTCCTGATATTTCAAAATCCACAGTGCTTTACGATTCGGTTTTAAGAAATATCTGTAATTTTGTTAGGACAACCAAAACTGAAAACCTCAGAAAGCCTGATAAATCGGGCTATCCTTAGAAATAATGTTACGAAAACACAGGTCCTTCCAAAAAATGGTAAGCCGACATTCAATCTGGACAAACTCCCGATCCTTGAGGCGCAACCGGAACGAACATAGCTTATAAATATGCACTTAAATCTGAACAAGCCTTAACGCGAACAGCTATTGTTTACGCGGCTCGTTCGTCCATGACGCCCCGAAAGAGAATTGACGGCGCGCGTGTGACGTAAGCAAATGACGCTGTACGAGCATTTCGTTCGGCGTGTTTGGTCGGACGTAATTACGTTTGTTTTCCAATAAGCTGCACTCTGATACGTTACGATTGGTCGGAATTGAAAGTCAAATACATTCTGTATGGAGTACGGAATATGCTGATGGAAAATTTTGTTTGGTTTGGATATGATACGTTTCTTCGGCGTGTCGCTTATTTGCATGTGAACTTGAATGAAGTCATTGGAAAAATAGGAAATTGTGGGACAAATAATCATTATTTTACTCATAATCGAACTATGGCGTTCCCATGGGACACAGGACTTCACTCTGTGAGACGGAGTTGGTCATACCCCACCACGCGGACCCAGTGTGTTTTTTTCACGACAATGAGTAAAAATGTATTTACCGTTTTGAGATCAGACATTTTTCTACTGAATTTATTCCAAGCTCTACCAATTTATTTTGATAATAATAAATCATTTAAAGGCCAATTTATGAAACGTTTCTTGTCTGACCATTTAACCAATTCATAACCAACATGGGCCACATGTGATCCTCTTATTTAATACAAAAGGAAACACATAACACACGTTAAAGTACGAGTACCTTTTTCTCGTAGACCCATATGATTTCGGTCGTAATTGGAACATACCAAATGTATTAAAATAGGGCGGAATAAGCTCACTTTCTTCTTGACCTATCCATGTTTGTCCGAATCATGGTCAAGTTGTGACGTCAGAGCATTGAACGATGGATCGGCGTATATGCGGCCAGGTATTAAAATATGACTGATTAAAATCTCTTTGGATTCCAATTCCATTGTATTTATAAATGCAACTGTTCCAATTTCACATTCACCACAATAGAAGAATTATAATTATTTAAATAGTAGATCTCTATCGCAAAATTATTGACAGCCAGCATTAATTGAAGCGAAATACACCGTTATATCTAGTCACAAATTAATTGCCTCTTGGTCATTTCCATGCACAAAATCGTTGATTGATTTCAAACTATAAAAACTGCAATTAAGTTTTTCAAACAAAACGGTATCACATGGATATAGCGGAACTATAACGGTATTCTTTTTCGACACTAATTGCCTTTACAGCTGCTTGTTAAGCTCATTCATAATCCTGAATGTCGGTTCATTACACTCTGCACCAGCAAAACTGGCCCATGTCTAGACGTATATATTTTGTTTCTAAACAACTAACCTACACTGACTCTGTTAATACTAGATGAAAAGCAATATTATTTTCTTTTTGTATCCATTACCTTCCATCATAATTCACGTACTTTCTACCTGAATTATGGCTTTAGATATTTGATATTGTATTAGTAACACGATCTTGTTGTTAATTCAGAGCAATGTGAATTAGACATTTATGAATGCCGTTGCGTCTTATCTATATTGTTTGTGCTGACTACTGATCACTGTAAGGAAATATGGAGTAAAGTAGACAATTTTCTCTGCTAATTTCTTCAATTTTTTTTTCTTAATTATCACTTTCTTTCGTTAATAAGAAAAAGATCATCTCCAAAAGGTCCTCAATTTTGCCAACGATTTTGACACACCTTGGTCAGCTCCATCCAACACCAGAACAGATTTATTATCAACTCTAGCCTTTTGAGGCTTTTGCCCTGCTTTGTACTTTTAACACAATCCCAAAAACGTCAACATACAAAGTTCTGACTTTTAAATATTTAAATAATCATGGTCTTACATTTGTTCTAAAACTATTATGCAATCCCTGAACTTGTTTTAATGTTCTCCAGGGCAATGCTCGCTGTTCCCCGTTGCATGTTTGTAAATTCTCAGTTGTGAACTAAAACTTTTCTGTGAATCATTTGTATTTAGTGTTTCTGATGGCCCTTTGTGTAAAATAAATTGGACTGCTGAAGATGTTTTGAATGTTTCATGATCATGAATTTGTAATTGTGTTTCTTTGAATCCAGTGTAACAGTATTAAGTCTGCTAATGAAGAAATATTTCTTATACTACGTTCTTAGAATGTTAGATAAACTATATTAAAGACAATAAGATAGCTCGCCACATATTACAGGTGAATAAAGGCTAAATGTATTCTTCAGACTTGTGTATATTTCATTTCACAACTTTGTTTCTTTTATATCCTTCGTAGTCGAGAGTTTGCACCTTCCATTGCAGTAAAATTAAACAATGTTCCGCCCTGATTACCCATTAAATCTGCACGTTTCAACTTTTTCCTTGCAAAACGCATTAAAAGGTAAATACCGCACATTTTACTCGCGCAGTTGTATCTTATATTTACTGACGCATGTAAGCACGACTCTGCTATTTCCCTAAATCGAATATCCAAGTGTGACGGTTGTTTGCCTACGTCGTCGGTGAAAATGGGATCCCTCAACACTTTTACTGAACATGTAGCACTTTTATTTTCCTCCACCAACATTGTAGTTTCGTCCTCAAATTCTACGTGCGACAATGTAGAACAAGATTTCAGTATCGCTTTATTTATGAGTTTACGGACCTTGGTAGCACTTGGTACAAGTCAAATGTATGCCGAAGATAAACAATCTTGTGTACCTTTGCTGAGGGTTGCCGAAGTTGCTCACAGTTGCTCTAAATATTTAAGTTCGAATTTGGACCGCTTCGAATCTCTGGAAACTTCTAGGTGAGACGGTAAGGGTACGTATTGCTGGTACTTGAAATAGGTTTCAACCGCAAAGAGAAAAAAATCCTTGAACGTATATCGATAGTACGTATGAATGTAATTGGAATATATTTTTCTTTCTCTTTTAAAGGATAACAATAACGCTAAAAGAAAGAAAGCAACTTACGTTCCAATATTAGCATATGTATCGGCACTTTTCCATATTATATTGCAAAAATTGTCTGCCAACATTTCTGGAGACGATACTGCGTAATAATATATACCTATACCATATATTGTTTATCCTCAGAAAGGGGTATATTTGATATCAATCCTTTATGCTGATTTCAATATTAAAATGCTCTCTTTTATTCGGAATATTCCATTGTTGGAGTATGTGAAATAGTTCTTTTTATTTGAATAGTTATACGGTTGTGCCTCTTTTTATATTTCGACCTTTATAATATACCTCGGTTACAGAAAATATTTCATAAATTTAATCCTTCGACTTCGGTGCCAGAAAAACTGTAATATGTTTGGAGAGTATTGTACGAGGCATGTAGGTGTTAGCTAAAATGCTGCTGACCTAAAAATTGTAGAAATGTCTGGATATAGGAAGGTAAGCAACGTATAAACTATGTCCTTACGTGTTGAAAGCTTCCTATGCTTGTGTCGAGAAACTAAAAATGCGAATGGAATTTTATTGTGAATGTTCGAATTCATTTTAAGATCAGTTATCAAAGCTAGCTTGACCATGTGCTAATAACTGTGGCAGTCTTATACACCTTGTAGTAAGATAAACAGCTGTGACAGACTTCATACTTCTAGTACAGAATTAAAGCAAATAGGCACAAACAAAACAATAGATGTTAAATTATATGACAATATAGGGGAGATATTGGGAGTCAAAGTTACAACTTTGTCTCAAGTTTTTAATGTTTAAACTTTACTTTACAACCCCCGTATTATTCAATGTCATCAGCACAATGTTTTGCGTTACATTGAGTGTAAAAGTGATTTTTCACCCCAAAAAAAAAGCACTTACATTCCATATGAACATTTTAATAACCATTTTGAAAGTCATTAATCTTGACTATCGTGATCTACCCATTCAATTGGCTGGTTGTATTTCGCAGATCTGGATCTACTATGACGTCTTAAAACATTATTGTTTCATTCTTATTCCAGAGTGGGAAAGAGATGGAGCTAGACGATCTGTATAGCTCCGTCTCTTTCCCACTCTGGAATAGGAATGAAACAATAATGTTTTAAGACGTCATGGTAGGCCATCTGATCTAATAACGACCATGATAATAAACTAACAAAAAATGAACAATTACTCTTTACTAAAACGGTATCTACTTACTGATTTCCCACCAGCTTCAGATCGCGGCTTCGCTCCCGTTATGTACGGAATTTAACCTACGGGAACGTTTTAATTGTATCCTATGACATTGAGGGCGAATGTAGCTTAGTTAGTGAAAGAATTTTCGGAATCGGATCAGTAGTACCTCCGCAGATTACCCCATAAATAGCCACTGGACACACGTGTGTCCAGTCTTTCGTGTCGAGTTAGTGGCTAACCCATACAATCTTACAAACAAATATCACCTCTTAGATGTTTAATGATCGCATGTCCCTTCTACACAAATAACGATTTTCGTATCATCATGAAGTTGTTCTTAGATTAAATTGTAATTTAAGTTTAGCCAAGTTCTGTTTATACATTTTTGTACGCCGCTAATGTTTTCCATTTCTCGCATATCATCATTATCAAAGTTCAGAAGTTGCTTAACAGTGATGCCCCAGCGGTTAGAAGCCATAATTAAAAGTTGCCGGCTAGTTTCACCTTAAACTTCTCTCATTAAAACTTAGCACCTGAAAGGAACAAACATTCTTCTCATGTACCGTTCACGAAATCCCAAACCGCTAAATGAAGCTATTCAGTCCTCCTGCATTTATTTAGAAGAAGCTTTTGTAGCGTCGACATTTTACGTTACCTTTTAAATGAAATTGCACAATGTTATCGTAGTCTCAATGTGTATCACATTAAAATCATAATAATAACAGACATTCTCTACCGAAATAGAACGATCAAACTTTCATATAAGTATACTTACACAGTTTTTTTGTGATAGCTAATAATGGATTTATACATCAAAATTTTCTCGTAACACGTCTACATGTGAGACACGGCTGAGGAATAATAAATACCGACATTATTTTGGTACAGGGCGAGGGTGGGTCGGGCTCAGCTAGGGAGGTTCCATTCTTCACATTTTTGCGGCGTCTTTGCTGTCGCGCAAGGAAATGCTCACGAATTTTCAGTCTCAGTTTCTGTAAAAAGGTGCGCTTTGTGTTCTGGCACGTTCCGAGCTGGCTGTATTCCGATTCCTCTACAGGTGGCCGGGGCCCTTTTAACGAACGCTGATGGAAAAGGCCTCCCAAATTGTACCATCTCAAATTGCTCCGGGAAAATGTTGTCCAAACATTTTTGGCACTGTTTGCTGGGGTTTACATAGTTCCAGGAACATTTAATTGCCTGTTCAATTTTCATTTAGGTCAACGTTTTATTCTATGAAAACAGTCTTTATAAAAATAACAGTTTAAAAGTCACCTTCTGTACTAAAAAGACACACCAAGATTTTAACGTGTGTCCAGATAGTGAAAATTAATTAAATCACTTTTATGTTTTCGTCAATTGGACACACGAAGTTTTTTTGCAAAAAAAGGTAGGTTAATAATGGCCTCGTTCATTGAATTAATTATGATTGCATGAAAAAGCTGCCTCAGTTTTTTGCTTGAAAAACCTTACTAACTTTTATTTTAGACAAATATTGCTAGCAGCATAATTTTAAGGTAGTGGGAATATTAAGAGTTCTGGGTATGGAAGTAGATGTGTGTATGTGTGTTGATACTATAATTGGATCACAAAAATAATCATTCATCAATGAGAGACGTTTAGTGACCGATGACGATTGTGTCGACTGTACTTTGTCATTAATTGGGATAAAATGAGAACGTGTGTCCAGTTGGTGAAAACGTAAAAGTGATTTAATTAAGTTTCACTGTATGGACACACGTAAAAATCTTGATGTGTCCAGATGACGAAAGAATGAATGATACTAATTTTGAGTTTCCCCAACTGGACACGCGTGTGTCCAGTCTAACGTATCGAGTTGGTGACATACCCTATATTGACATCTCTTTTCCGTTGATAAATTGTATACAACATCATTAAAACTAACAATGCCAACATTCGCTCCAATTTTCCTCCAATTAAGTAAAAATACATTGTTGCGCCAATATTTGTTCTCGATTCGTAACTAACGCTTGTATACCGCATCGATGCGAGTGATCAGCGCATGAAACGTGTTTGCACAAACTTTCCCGTTCCATTTTACGTATGGACAAGCCCCGAAACTAGTCCAAACCCCGAGAATTATCGAGGTCTGGTTGTTTTTGGCACAAACCGTGAGGATTTATGCTTGGGAGAGACATCAACTGCACTCATAAACAGTGCATGTGCGCTCAGAGCTGCCTGATTCATGGCTACTCTTGTTTTGAATACACAGTTTATTGTACGTCTCGGCGACATTGTGTGCTATGTTTGCTGTTTCAGATTTGATAGCTGAGTTATTTTTAGGTTTGTGCAAGATAGTTTTGAATAGAAAGCAGTTTCGTGACTCGAACGAGTGTCTTTGATTACACAGAGGTGTGCAATAGCATTTTCGGATGCAGAGAGTACCGATGTAAATTTTATGGGTTTGTGGACCACTACTGTTTTATTACACTTCCCTGAAAATTTTAAACGTTTAATATCATAATGTTTTTGTTTCCAACCAAATATCCTAGCCGTAATAACAGTCCAACCTTTTCAAAAACACACTCACACCCACACGCAAATTCCAACGCCAAACGAAATTCCAAAGAGTTTTCTTACCTTTCCTCAATAACGAAATAATTAACCCTCATTGTTGTATGGAACAGCCAGCAGTACTCTATTGGGGGCAGTATCCTGGACTACGAAGTCACTAAGTCACGTAATTGGCCGGAAATGGTACCGCGCCGCTCGAGATTACATTCGATCACGTCCCTGTAAACAGTTTAGCGCAGATTTTTTATACGACGATCTTTGTTGGGCTCGATGGATCTGGTATCGAGTTAATTTTATTGGGAAATGGGTGAATTGCTGTCGAGATGGCTGATGAAATATATACTAAAGTAAAATTGATAGGCATATTATAATTTTTATCATAGCACACTTCAAAAGATGATATTATAACAGAATTTAGTTTTAGTTCATCCGATAGCCGTAGTTATAAAGGGTAGTAGATAAACCCTCGCCACATTTTGGACATCTGTCGAGGAAAATATGACATTAATAACTAAGTCAATTTCCAGTAGAGCCGGCTATTCGGGTACCGCCTAATAAATTAATCTGGCGTCGGATCAACGTCAATGTTACATTAGGGTCAGTGGCAGAGTTCGTAAGGCGACAGATAAAGCTGTCTAGCAATTAATGAAAAGCTGATTTTGGGGAATGTCTCGCCAGATAACGACTCCTTACAGGGGACTGTTATTGGATTAAAAGAGATATCCGCCTCTTTCCCTCTTCGTTGTACTACATTAATTTAATTATAATCAAAAGATCGTCGCACCAAATTCAGTTAATGAACGTGCTTGTTTATCGCTAGCGTTTTGTTGTGTTTGTAGTTCGGGAAAAGATAGTGTATTATTACGTTTCCAGAAACGTTAGTACCGGAAGAAGATGTATTTTCCGGCCGTAAATATTGCCTTTACGCTTACCTTTACACACATAGTTTTCATTAATCGAGTTTTGCCGTACACATTGCGGAAACAATAGAAAGTCATATTTATTACTTATGTAAAGTTCGCGACTCACGTTTCAAATAAATAAATTAAATGTTTAATAACGAAATTCCGTCTGGAACAGTCTTAATTTGCGCCTAATTTCGTCTCGTTTTCAATCTCAACTTTCGTCGAAACTTTTGCATTGTTCGGAACGCAGTAGTTGCCAACTTACCAACCGCTAGAACAAAGACTCAAAAGCGCTAAATAAACTCTCATTTGACGAGTTTTTGTCCTAGTAGCGAGTGGGATTATAACACAGGTATTACTGCTGATGTCGCGAGAGGCGGCTTAGAACATAAAAACTGTAACTCCCCTTCCAGTCCCGGGTGTTCAAACTTACCTCGGCCAGTACTCGTGCAAGTTGTTCTTTGACAAGCCAAGTTCCTTTTGTGGGCGCCACAGTAATTAATGTTGGACGACAACGCTCATTCTGTTCCAAGTTTTCTTATCGCATTTCGTGTATTCGTGTTTTGCTATTTTATACGCATTTTTTTCATGAATCCCAGTTTGTTAGAACATTGTCGTAAATAATGACGTACATGGGGTTTGCTTCGAGATTCGATGTTCTCAGATTACGTTTTTCCCATTTTCATGAAGTTGGAAAGGTACTTGTATATCGTAACGACGTTGCTTTTGGCAATTTGTAGTTAGATACGATACTGTCAACATACATTTAGGTACAATGCGCCAGTTATCGTATTTCTATAACAAGGTTTTGTTCACAATGTAGGTTGGAATTGGAAGAGAATTAGAAGCTTATTGAGTCTTTAAATGTGTTTGTTTCATCTTAGGCGTTGTTATATCAGCTCATTCGGTGCCTGATTGAATTCTTAAACAAAGAAAATGAAAATTAAGTAGCAACTTTACTATAATATCACTATAGTCGAGTGCAATTAGACGAAAAATACTCATAAAAATACTGAAAAATTCATTTCGTGGACCACGATGAACAAAGAAACTGACCAAATTGGAGTTTAATGGATGCACACATGTCTCAAGTGAAAACTTCTTTAGCGACGTTGTGCACTTTTGTGATGGGTAAAAAATGTTAAACTCGCGTCAGGTGTCACGTGTCCTGATCAAACTGATTGACAGGTTACGAAGGAATTTGAACTTTATGACATCTGTCATTTAGTTTGGGTTTCCAAAACTGGAAAATTCGTAAGACGGATTGACATTAGGTCACGAAGCAATTTGAACTTTATAATGTACTATCAGAAAAGTGGGAATAGGCTCATTTTTCAAACAAAATCCCGTGTACGCGATGACCACATCTGTTTAACACCCTTACTTTTATTGGTCCGCACAAATAGTTTGCGGACCAATAGAACTTAAACAAAAAAAAACATTAACCGAAAAAATGACCACCGTTTTTCGACCAATAGGAATAAAACAAAAAACCAAGGAATAGAAAGGTTTTAACTGTTATAACGCTGTAAGCAAGGATGGTCCTTACCGTGCTCCGATACCCAGTTAGGTGATGGTAGTTTATGACATCTGTCTTTGAGTTTAAGTATGCACCAACAAAACCTTCGGTTTCTCCAAAGCGGTAAAATTCGTAAGACGGATTGTAATAGTTCTGAAGGGTTAAATTTTTTATGTAATAAAAATTGTCATGTTTAGCGCAATAAATGAATATTGTATTTTAGTACATAAATGATAGTACTTTTATACTGATAATTAAAGCAATTCGTGCAAAATTATTCCCTAACCATTCCAAAATATTAAAAATGCACAACGTTAATATTCAAGATTCACCTCTGCCGGCAACCCGTTTTTTTTGCTTTCTTCTCCACATCCCTGGGAACTCAATAAAATAAGTCCCATGAATATCCAATCACTATAAACTTCGTTCCACCTTATTGTCTAAATGAACTCGACTACTATTAACTAATGTAAATACAATTATAGACAACAATGCCTCGCAATTTCTCATGTTTAAATGTATATTGCAGCAAACAATGCAATTAAAGTTTTCGGCCGACTTTTTTCCCGGCGATAATTACAGAGATGTTATCGCGACTTATTTCGACACGAAAACGAAACAAGCGACTATCGGCAACACGTAATTGACTTGTCGCCATGGTTAATTATTAACCTTAAAGAACTACAATGTTCTTGTCCTTATTTATTAGCTACAGCTTTTCGTTGTTCTTGAAATAAATGCTTCGTGCGCTAACTAGTTGCTTAATTAATGATTATTAAAATTAAATGTCAGTTTTAGAAAAAAAAAATTGCCGCACAAATCATTATACATTAAAGGAGCATAAAATACAAATTATCATACATTAAAAATGAAACTACTTATTATCTTACATTAAGAATTACTCGAGAAAATACAATCGTTAATCGTTGCCAATCGTTTGTCAACAAAAAGTAAAATAAAAAAAAATACCTAAAACCGTTCTTTTAGGTCATATAATGCTTGTTCGGTTCCTTCTGTTAGTTGAATGATCTAGTTTTTTTTTTATTATCTATAGGCCCGCGCTTGACCACTATCTCACCTGATGGTAAGCGATGATGTGGTCGACGGTGAAGCACGCTTGCCTAGAAGAAACCTATTCACTCTTAGTTACAACGATTTCAAACTGATGTATTTGACCCTACGGCCTATAAGAGAGGTCTATTAAAACCCACTGTTAGCCGTAGTACATTTCTATCGACGTCAATCATCTCCCACAACGTACACGAGCTATATCAAACGTTTCCACGAGAATCGAGTCCAGTTTGGCTTTTGCCAAAGCGCTCTGACGGCCTGTTACGACCAAAAGGAAGTGAGCAATTCATACCAGTTGCGTACAATGGATGCAACGCGAAACAAAAGCCTAACTGGGAGTCAACGTCCATTGACACTTTTTAATTGAACCGAACTAGTGTTAGTTCTAACATCGCGAGCATCGGATGTGCAAATGGTCCGTAAATCATTCCTCTAGTCAGTCCGTCGAGTCGGCTATCTCGTTCTGCGCCAACTAACGACCCCGCATTCGGAAATTGCAATACTCATATGTCACTAACTGTAGTAGAGGAGCGCTTGTATTGATGCGGAATGCATTGCTCTCAGCGGGCCGCCCAGTATTCTTCGAGCCCCGCCTCCTCCGCCAACACTTTGCAGCACAAATCGAAGCGGTGTGTTTCCTTTTATGCTCATGTGTCAATCGTAATTGGTCGGATTGAGTCGCCGGACATACGGAATGTCGTCCCGATGTCCGTTTAATATTTCAAATGTAACCCAGATGCCGATACCCCAGTCAGTTGCTCAAAATAATCGGCTTGATACTTCGTGAAGCATCCCTGAATGTGGTTGGGTTCACTGATGTGTAATACAATCCTAAACACTGCATGCTGCTTCCCTATTGCTTAACGTAAATAGGACTAGCACTATGTAATAGAGAAGTGTGGAAGAAGACATACTGCGCTGATCCCAATTAAATTGGGATAAGGACAAGAGAATGTTAATGAGGACTAGCACTATGATTTGAGTTGGACCACTTTAAAGATTCAATGTCATCTAATCTAAATAAACTAATATTATAAAGAGGAAAGATTTGATTGTTTGTTTGTTTGCTTTGAATAAGCTCCGAAACTACTGTTCCAATTTGAAAAATTCTTTCAGTGTTAGATAGCTCATTTATCGAGGAAGGCTATAAATAATCACGCAACGACCAATAAGAGTGGAGCAGCAATGAAAAATGTTGCAAAAACGGGGAAAATGTGACGCAAACGAAGTTGCGCTGGACAGCTAGTCGTGAAGAAAGTGGAGTCTCATGTGGAGACTCCACTAAAGTAGTAGTAGTAAGTAAAGCAACCGAAAAGGTTTTCAGAAAAGAAATCAAAGTTTATCCAACATTTCTCGTGAAAAGCTGAAAATTAATTAGTAGAACTAGAATTATTTATGTTTAACTAACTTAACAGAAAATTGCCTTTTGGAGGCTTAAATACAATTAATGTTCAGAAATAAAAGAAACTGGGAGAATTTGTCACGGGTACAGGACTAAATAAATAGGCCCATTGAGGTTAATTTAGGACCCCAACGAATTCTTTTTTGCCCTGTATTTATACACGTGCTTCATTTTTAACCGAAACATTTTCTGTAACGTTTTTGAAAACGTCGACTGCGAATCCATGTAATTTTTTATAGAACCGAGGTCAATTTTGACCATCGATTTACCCAAAATAGTTCGGGGAAGTAAAGACATTATGTTCTGATTTCTAAACACAAAGTTATACCTGAAGTTGATATTATCTTCATCTATCAATAGTTCTGTGACGTACGCAGCTTCCCTTGTCATGTTACCTTAAGCTCAACAACCATCTGAACATCGCACACTATCGAATACGTTACGTATTTACATATAATGTTGGTAACTTGGTACCGTTGGCTTCCACCCCATTATAATTCAACCGCCCATACTAATGTTGCCATCTCCAGACATTTCATTGTTATCAGCCTGCATGCGCAATGTGACACATGTAGTTGACATAATTACTGATTTTGACGGCCATGTTGTATTAAATCATATTACGTATATCGGCATCGGGCTCTCAATGACACTTGATTGTGTCCGTATCTGATGTCAATGATTTATCTGGAATGTATGAATGGTGAATGTATCTATGTAGTTATATTGGGCTTAATAGGACGCAGGCCTATTTATATAACGTGCATCACGTTGTGCATTGTCGCTTGTTAGTATTATCTAAGGAGTAGGTAGGTGCATCCTCTGAAATAAGTCGCATTGTCCCAGAAAACAACTCCTTCCGTGAACAAGTGAAACAATTCAATTTAAAAAGCATGTTCACGTGAAGGCCAAGAATTTGAACTAAGTATTCAAATTGTACAAATGGAAAACGAACCTGCTGTTTCAAGCACTAGCAGAATCTATTCTGGTATTCTACTTAGTTCGCTGTATTTCCAACGTTTTAAAATTTCAGTTGGTCTAGTAAGTCGATTTGCGTCGTACGTCCACATACTTTCTATTTTTGCCCAAAATAATATCACCGTTTTCTGTTCCTCCACACGTTTTAGGTTCAGATGTACCCTTTTCGCTAAACTTTACTTTCCTTATGCTTCTAATAAATAAACCTTCTAATATAACCTTTTTGTCGCTATCTCCAATTTTCTTTGGGCTGGTCACAATTTTATGAAAGGGATACCTTATTATCTTATTATTGAAAGTTCATGTGAATTTCAGGCCCGTTTATCATAGTTCTATGTAATTGAACGTAGTTATATACGAGAACAATGTGTCAATCCATTAAAATTAAAAGCGGACAAGCGTAATCGATGAGCTTTTAAAACGACCATGCATCTAATAGCGAATGTGGCTAAATTTCGAACTCACCAGTTTCATCAACTAATGAACTCGGGCATCAGTATTATGGTGTTTATTTGTATTAAGTACCCAATGGGTAGCATTGAGCATTCACAAACGTTTCCGGTTATTCTGAAATGTTCAGTGCGAAAATTCATTAAACTCTAACACGAATTTTCGCACAGTATGAACTGTAAAACCGGGAGCCGCAATTAAAAGTTTGCTTAGAGAATATACGCCAACATTTTGATTTAAAGTTAGAGGTTTCGCTCGACACCCATACCACTGCGATAGAGCTCACTTTTTACATGGCACTTCAACCGTTTTGTACAATGCACATTGCTGTTATGTACTGTAAGATTAATATGACTAAAGTTGAAAAGTTGCAATGGACATAAAACTAGTTTCAAACTTCGAATAGATTGATTTTTTTATGTGAAGCTGTTACAATTCGGCCAAAGTTGGATAACCAGCTCTCAATTAAGTTCAATGGACTTTGTTTATAAGTGGTTGAGAGCATTAAAGACGATGTTTAGATGAAGTGCGGTTTGTGGTTTTTAACCTCCACTAATAGCTTTGTCATTACGGATCGTGACACGATCTTCACTTAAGATTAACTCTTTGGAATTCTTACCATTTCTCCATAGAAGATTCTTATAAGCAATTCTAGTTGGGTTTCCCAGCTGCCGAGGTAAATAGAAAAACTTATTTATTTACAGTTTTAATAAACATACTAAGTTCTAGAAAAAACAACTCATCCTCGTTGCAAATATACAATTCTGAGCCCCAGTTTCATACATATTCATCTCGACTTACTAAATAAATGTTTTTTTAGTTTTTCCAAGCGTACGTTTGTCTGTAACTTTGTCTGTAAAAACAACAAAGTTTCATCTAAGTGTTTTTAAACTAAAATAAAGCGAACAGGTTTTTATAATTGTATTTTTCATAAAGTAACACAAACTAGTTTTAATTGTAAAACCCTGTGTTTATCTTTTTTAATCCACAACACATCTAAACAAGTGTCAGAACCTATTCTGTACCACGCAAACCCGTTCCAAATTCGAACTTACGTGTTGGGTACATTTACATTTCCTTTTGTGCCGAACAATATGAAGTTTTGTTTGTTGGAAAAGTTGGCAGTGGACAGCATCCATTCCATTAGTATGGAACGGAAAGTTTGTGGTTATTTTTAATTAATACCGGGGTTGGAGTTGCGCCGGCGGCGGCACCGAGGGAATTCGTTGCGAGTAACATCAGGTTTAGTAGATTAAGCAGCTACTAAGTACTGGCAACCTTACCGTTCTCTTTATTGTGTTATCTCGAGCTTGTGTTTATGATTTGAGTGCACGCCTTTTCTTTCTTTATTTCGTAAATGAAGCCAAGGAGTTTGACGACCTTCTTGGCACAGGCTTTGCGGTTTTGAAATTTGTTTTATTGCAGTTTCAATGGCTGAATGGTGGTGCCAATTGATTTGTATTTGTGTGGTCACTGAAGAATTGGAAATGTGTCAGATAACAAAGAGAACCGGAGACTTATTTTCATTAAACTTGACATTTTAGCTGTTTATTTTTTCAATAGAATTAAATGACAAGTAGTGTGTGCACAGATACCTACTTAAATATAGCATTTTGCAAGCGACCTCTTAAGTTTAGATGGTTGATTAATGTACATTAATCAAATTATCATATTTGTCTTCAACATCAGCTTTGTGTCCGTTATCATAAAGCTCGTCACAATTAATTTGTCAATCGTGTCCTCTCGTGACGGTAATAATTCAACAGGAATTCCGTTCACGCTCATTAGTGCTTACAGCTTAATTGGAGCCCGTTACAGCAACACGCTCGCAGGTACACGCTGATGCGCGAATTATTGAAGTTTTCATTGCGCCTGAACGAACGTACGCTCGCAACGTGTTCGGTTCATTAGTATTGAAAGGGAATACAGCGTGCACGCCTGTTCGACTTTGTTGAGAGCTATTTTATCAGGCTCATTATGCTCGCATACTGGATGCGGACGGAAAAGTTATGATTTTATGACTGTAATTTCGACGTAAAATGATGCGAAGACTTCATGTTGTAACTAACGGAAATTTTACATTGGAGCAGAATGTTAGCGGAACCTTGATTAGGTCTTTAGCTGTATACCTATATTTATTTCACACAGCCATATCTTCATTATCCTGACGGTATCCCAATTTATTTCGACTATTTTTTCTTCTAAACTTCTTTGTAACTTATCATCCCAGTTGTTACTGACGGTTAATATTGAATAATACTGTATCAAACTAGATTAGGAATTTTCCCTTGCAGCCAAACACTGTTTTTTATACCCCGGAGCCCAAAGTTTTTGATGTAACCTCGTTTTTAGGTTTCCGTACCCAAAGGGTCAAACGGGACCCTTTTACTGAGACTTCGCTGTCCGTCCGTCCGTCTGTCACCAGGCTGTATCTCATGAACCGTGATAGTTAGAAAGTTGAAATTTCTCCACATTATGTATTTCTGTTGCTGCTATAACAACAAATACTAAAAACCGAATAAAGTAAATATTTAAGGTGGGCTCCCATACAAAAAAGTGAATTTTTTGCTCGTTTTTATAAATAATGGTACGGAACCCTTCGTGCGCGAGTCCGACTCGCACTTGGCCGGTTTTTTTTTAAGCCATTCCCCACACTAGGAATTTCACCTGTATCGTGGGTGCGTTTACAAACATTTAAACCGACAATCAAAAACAGCCAGACCCGGACAATAACTATCTGTAGGCCCTACAAATATTTGTTCCGTGCGGGGATCGAACCTGCGGCACGCAGCGCAGCAGTCGATCGCTCAACCACTGCGCCAACCGGCCCGTCTAAACTGACATGTTCACTAACACTATCAATAACACTCGTAACGGGATATATACCACGTTTATAATATCAGGAACACAAAAAAAATAACAAACATGGTAAAAATTCCGTTAAACGTGTTATATTGATAATTTTGTATGAACGTTACAAGTTGCAAATGTTAATCGAATCGGTTTGCAAGAACGAGATGCGTTTCGCAAGTTTTCGCGACTAGAGCGTTCGAGTCTTTCCGGCGTTTTGTAAGTATGGTTGCTTAAGTTTCATGGGTTATGGGAACGCAGATGGCTAAGTGGTTCGTGCTTGGATGATGTCCAATTAGAGGATTCCAACCCGGTCGATTTTTCTAATCCCTGGATTGTATTGGTAATGGAAAGTGGTAACAAAAAGACAGTAAAACATATCAAAATATTTTTTTTTTTAACTTTTAGTTTTGTGAGGACATAGAATATTTAAGTTTTAAATCTTCAAAAAGGCGGTTAATCAAATACATATACAATAATAATAAATATATATACTTATAAAATAAACAAACTAGGCACTTCTGTAAATAATTTATAAAACTATCAATAAACTTTAAAAAAAAAGCAACTTCTTTAGACGGGTGGGTGGTATCCCGGGATCCCGAGTTTCGGGATGTCCAATGTTTGTAATGGTAAAATCATACGTAAAAGCTCGAGGTTTTATTGTTCTACATATAAGGAAATATTGTAATCAGGATGTGCATCTGGTGCTAAATTGTGAAGGTTCTTGTTTAAGGAAAATCTTAAACTATAATCTTTAACCGCGAGTACAATGAAACAACAGAGCTGTTCACATTATTACTAGTTTTTTTGGTTTTAAAAAATTATTATGAAAATTTCGGAAACTTACCTTTGTTAAATTTTATCTCGCTTGTAAAATGGTTTTGAATACAAACTTTGCAGTTTCAAAGTAGGTTCTGTGTAGGTCGGCTGGGATGCGCCGAGCCGCTAATACTGCAAGTGGCGTGGAATGCTCTCCAACCTCCCAACTTCCCTTAATCAGCCGAGGAGATGTCGCTTACAAAAGGGAGACGGCAAAGTCGCGCTGACAAGGACAAATATTCGACAAATTTATCTCGAGCAAAGGTTCAGAGTAAACGCAAGATATTTTTTTTTCACCGGCACTGCAATAAAGGACAATGAAAGAAAAACAAAAGTGGGTGATGGAGCTGAGTGTCGACAATTAATGATTTGTCTATAGTCCTGCCCTCGTTTTTCCTTTTTGCAGGTATTGCTTTCTTGTAGGCATAATTTGTTGATGAAGGATTTGCGATTCCATTCCGAGTGATCTAATTGAGTTGTTAGCAGCTTCATATCTTAGTAAGACGTTATACGATCAAGTCAACAAGCCGTTCATAAGTAATGTTGTCCAAGGCCCAGTGGAGCAATCGCAGCAGGTGAATGTAATTCGATTAATATTAAACACGTACATTTGCAAATACGTGTTAAAATATTTAAAATAAAAACTGTACCTTGAAATACGAGCTGTGGTCGTGTATTTATAAGAATTATAATTCATTAGCTTGCGGCTCGCCACAGTGCAAACCACAAGCGGATCTAAAACGAATAGAAGTCACGCACTTAAATAATGTTGGGTTTAAAGTTCAGTGTGACTTATGTTATGAATAGCGAGCTACTGGCCTATGTGGGAGCATACGTTATCATCATTTCATCATAATTTTAGCCCAAATTACGTCCACTGCTGGACATAAACCTCCCCCAAGTGGCATTGACATTTCGGGGGGTTTTGCCATAATCGCCACGCTTGGCAGGCCGGTTGGCAATCGCAGTACGGTTATTACAATAGCACCGAGAATATAGAGAATAGCGCTGCTGCTCATTCTCTGGCAAGTCCCTTAGTCGCCTCTTACGACACCCACGGGAAGATATGGGATGATACTATTCTTTACGTCCGACACCATACAGAGCAACGCATAGAGCATACGTTATACAAGTCCACAAATAGTCGGGCAAATTTACCATTATACTTTTATGGGTGGGTAACCTTCTCATACGTCTTCATATCCATTTGCCCTCCGACTTAAAGTGCACTTCCTGACATTCAAAGCCATCGTAATCCCTTATCCGAGGCGACATGACAACGTGCGCCGGATAATGACTAGCTAAGACATAATATTTCACTCCCCACACACACGACCGCAAAGATTCAACAAAGTTGAGAACATTTTAATATCCAGGACTTATCTTAAAATATTAGTGACGCGTTGCGATGCTAGTGTTCATAGAAGCTACATTTGGGATTACCGTAGCGCCAGGCGGAACTTAATATGTAATATTGTGCTGGTGTCACAATCCGACTAAGTTTTCACTTGGTATTCAGCTAGTTTTAGTTAGAGACAACGACTAACCGATACGGAGTGCCGCGACCGAGGACGTGTGTATTGTTGCTAAGGAAATTATGGGACTCTAGTTTACAGTGAGTTGCGCTTGCGGACGACTGTTGGAACTGGTCGCGTATGGGCGTAACTTAGTGCTCGTTTAAGTGCTTTACCAGGGAATATTATAAATAGAAATAGCTATTGTAAATTTTGAGCATGGCGTGTCACTTTTATTGTTAGAAACTACAATAAACCAGGTATTTTTATTGCAGTGTTTGGTGTGCATTCTTGAAATGCAACAACTATAAAAATGTGGAATGTAATAACTACATATATGTTATTATTTAAGTGATCTTGTCGTACATTTTAACCGAAGAACTCATAAGTGAAATAATGCATCTCCATAATACTTCCAAACTTCCATTGGAACAAAACACTTGCTTCAAACACAAACCAAAACTGAATTACTGTAGTTTTGCACTCACTGTGAGAGCTTTATTGAAATATGGCGTGTTCGTGTTTGTTCTGCCTGTCAGTATTACAATGTTACGTACGTTACCAGCTTACTTGAATGCAGTCGAAGGTTTATTTTAAACCTAGAAAATAAAAGAGTCCCGTGCGTGGCTTGACTAGATTTATTTCGCAACGGTTTGGTTTGATATTTTAAGGGTTATCGTGTTTCTCAGTAAATGGGTTGTGGAGGTCAGATAGGTAGACGCTCCATGTATTATACTAGCTGCATCTGCTGACTGGAAGCTGACCTCCAAGTAAGTACGTTAAAGGCTGGGTAGATTATGCTGATGGTTTAGTAATAAATCTAAACTATTATTATAAAGAGGAAAGATTTGATTGTTTGTTTGTTTGCATTGAATAGGCTCCGAAACTACTGGTCCGATTTGAAAAATTCTTTCAGTGTTAGATAGCCCATTTATCGAGGAATGCTATAGGCTATATATCATCACGCTACGACCATTAGGAGTAGAGCAGCAATGAAAATTGTTGCGAAAACGGGGAAAATGTGACGCAAACGAAGTTGCGCCGGACAGCTAGTTCTTTAATAAACAGACAAGATGATCCAATGACATTTACAAGAAATACTTACAATTTAACTTATAATGTTAATACTTACTTATATTCTACTTCAGACAGGGTGGTTTAAATAACCCCTCACTCCCAAATAACCCCTCATTGGGGTTTTCATTATGCTATCAGCAATAATTGTCAAGAGGCTGTTGTTGTTTTGATATTAAAAGACCAAATACTTAATGAAGAAATTGGTATTTTAGGTTGCCATTGGACTTTTCATGTAAACATTTTATTTGATGGAAATGAAATAAATGTGATTTCATTGTTCAATCAATTAAGTCACTCCTTCTCAAGGTTTCTGCCTGTTCCAATTAGTTGTCATAAAATCGCCTAATTGCCGAAAATAATAATGAAGACGTTAAGAGTCTTTCCCACTGATGCGGACGCGACGCGATTGGAACGAAGGAGTTTGAAGGTTTTTAAGAGCGCTGGGTCCCTATGGGGGACTTCTCGAGGACCACTCAATATAATTGTATGCGTCCTTTTTTCCAGCGGACGAGTAATCTTGTTTTAATTAATTCCAGCCTGAAGCTGCAGTATTATTGTAGGTAGTCTAGCAACAGTTGGTACCGGTTCTATGTTCCCATTGTTTCTTCGTGTGTTTGCTATGGTCGCGCCAGTCTAACCTCACCTTAAACATTTATTTACGTTATCAAAGAAACGGAAAAGAAAATAAACTGTGTTTTCAAGTTACGCCAATTAAACAACATGGCGGCTATCACGAACAAGTACTCGTAGACTTTGTGTTAGTTTAGTGGGTCTTAATTGAAATAATATTCCTTTGTCTCCGAGCCAAAGGAGATTGAGGGCGGGACGTGCGGTAGTTTCGTTGTTTTTCCTCCCTCTCGAGCAAATGAGAAATACTTTTCTCTTTGTGACATACGACGCCGACTGTCCGCCGCGACGGCTAAGTACCGACAAAATAGAAAAAAGCTCCTCACACGTAACAGTGGCATTAAACTTCTTTCACAACATAATATTTACTCTGTGCTCTGCAGCCATTAGCCTTGCAAGAGATGTGATTAAATTCCTAACATTTATGAGTAAGACGGCACGGTTGGCGCAGTGGTTGAGTGAGCGACTGCTGCGCTGCGTGTCGCGGGTTCGATCCCCGCACGGATCAAATATTTTATACGGCCTACATATAGTTGTTCCGGGTCTGGCTGTTTATGTATGTGAGTTTAAATGTTTGTAAGCGCACCCACGATACAGGAGAAATTCCAAAGATGGGGCAAAGTTTTTTATAAAAAATTAAAAAATAAAATTACGGTGGCACTGTTTCTGAAAGGGGATTCTATTAAGACTCACGTTACCTTACATGATTTGTTGTTGTTGTTTTGGTCAACCAAATCACAAGAGCAATCAAGGAGCACCGTCAGATTTACTGATGAAGTAGGCTTGATTAGGTTTCCAGAATAGGGGTCACATTTCCAGATACTTGACAAAAGCTTTTGCAATAGGTACTTACGTCTTGAAATAAGTGTTGTTATCAAGAGATGGATAATTTATATTTAGAAAAGTGACTGAAAAAAACTTTAAAGATTTAAAATAAACGAAACGTTTATTATTTCTTTTCATAAAATTTTCGTTGTTTTTGTTTCATCTAGGTACAGAAAAACAGGTTGCGAAACTTTACTTTTTACTTAACATCGAGTTTAATCATTCTGAGCGAAAGTAAATTAAAAACGCTGAACAAAACTTTATTAACAAACTAATTACTTAACGGGGATATAAAGCTGTCAAGCTATTATGCTAATTAGCTGGTGTATTAGCTGGGATTGTTTAGAGTGGTTTACTGTCAAATGTTACTCTAATATCTTGCATCATCGTCATCCCGTAAATGTCCGGTAATTTACATAGGCCGCCATAGTTCCGCTTTGCAGATTCGTCCGAGATTAATTTTACCACAAATCTGTAGTTCGGTTAGTCAACATCAAATTGATTGGTTACCATGACACGTGGATTTGCCACGAGTGACGGACATTATTGTTTTTATTACTTCACCTTGGAGCCAATGCTGTTACCGACTTTGCTGATTATCTATATATAAATATATAAAATTGAACTGTTTGTTTGTAATATTAAAATAACCGCTTTTTACTACATGCATATGAATGTTACCGGCCAAACCCGATTTCAGGCCAAACTAGTTTCTCCTAGGCCGAACCGGTTTACTGGCTTATCGTGTCAGGATATACTGACCTAAACAAAACATTTACAATGCGCCCAACTTGGCCGCTCGCTACGCTCGCTCGGCTCGCGCGTTTATAACTAACCTAACCCATTTAGATGGGGTGCTCTAAATTACCCTGTTATGGTGAGCCCTAGTTTGGCCTAGGACAAACTAGTTAAGCCGGAAATCGGGTTTGGCCGGTACCAAAATAACATTTTTTACAATTTTTGTCTGTCTGTCTGTTTGTTCCGGCTAATCTCTGGAACGGCTGGACCGATTTTGACGGGACTTTCACTTGAAGATAGCTGATGTTATAAGGAGTAACTTAGAATTCTATTTAAAAAAAAAACTAAAATATTTCAAAACTTTTTTGTTTAATTCCACGCGGACGATTTCGCGGGCACAGCTAGTCTGACATAAGAATACAAAAAATGCTGCTGATTTATTGACTTTTTTTCCAAGATCAATAACTGGTTTAGGCTTCGCTTTACATTTTCGGGGTCACCCGGCCAGTATTCAGTAGAAAGGTCCCCCTAATTTCAAATAAGCACTTGTATTAGTATAATTCAGTTGTATATAATCAGGATCGCGCTCCCTCCAGTCACGTGCGCCTAGTCCGGTGAATATTACGACAAATGGAAGCGGACACCCTGGATAGTTTATTACTGCAGATAACATTAATGTTAAGGATATGACCTACGGCCGTTCGACCTCTGATGTTATAATTTATGATGTTAACTGCGCGGTTTATCACCTCACATTACCAGGCCCCTCAGAAAGTATTGCGAAAAAAAGTTTTTATATATGGGAGACTGGCCAGTTATTATGTTTTTCGAAAATATGATTATTTATAAGTAAAAATAAGTAAGTTCCAATTTCAAAATTTCCCTCCACATTTTTTGCGAGTTAATTCAAAGTATTGTGTCTCACTGAAATATGGATCTGCGCCGGGAACATTTTAGAGCTATGATTTTATACGATTTCAAGTGTCGCCTGAAACCGGATGAATCGTACGATAGACTTCAAATGGCATTCATGGATGAAGGCCCTTCCAAGGCAACCGTGTATCGTTGGTATAACGAATTCAAGCGCGGTCGACCAACTTTGGGGGATGACGAAAGAAGCGGTCGCCCTTTGACGGCTGTTACCGAAGAAAACGTGCTAGCAGTGAAAAATTTAATCCAAGACAATAGGCGAATTACATATCAGGAGATTCAACACATATTGAAGATTGGATCGGGAAGCGTTCACGAGATTCTACACAGCCATCTTCGCGTGAGGAGGATAGTATCACGCTGGGTGCCGCACAACCTCACCGATGCTCAGAAGCAGGCCCGGGTGGAATGGTGCCGTGATATGCTTAACAAATTTGAAGCAGGCTCGTCTCGGCGTGTTTACGACATCGTTACAGGTGATGAGTCCTGGATTTATCAATACGACCCAGAAACCAAGCGCCAGTCGACTGTTTGGGTGTTTCAAAATGAGCCAACGCCTACCAAAGTGAAGCGATCTAGAAGCGGGGGTAAGATTTTGATCGCTAGCTTTTTTAATTTGACTGGCCACTTGGTATCAATTCCCTTACGGGATCAAAGAAGCATTAATGCCGAATGGTATACTTCCAAATGTTTGCCAGAAGTTTTCTCTGTTATAAGCAACAAGCGACCAAACACAGGGCTCCGCGGGCTACTGCTCCACCACGACAATGCACCTGCGCACACCGCACTCAAAACGAGGGACTTCCTGGACAGCACGCCAGTCAAACTCCTGGGTCACCCTCCTTACAGCCCTGATCTAGCACCGTGTGACTTCTTTTTATTCCCAAAAATAAAAAATCAGCTCAAAGGGATACAATTTTCGTCGCCGGAAGATGCGCTGGCTGGGTTCGAGCAGGCTGTAAACGAGGTGTCTGCGGCGGACTGGAAAAAGTGTTTTGAAAACTGGTTTAGGCGCATGAATCTTTGTATAGAGGCTGGTGGAAAGTACTTTGAAAAGATTTAATAAAAATATATGTACGTATAGAACAATTTTTTTTAGTTTCGCAAAACTTTCTGAGTGTCCCACGTATGTCTCGACCCGATTTATGTTGAACTTTGACAGCAGCTTATTTGGACGGTCGTTCCACTTGATTGGCTCAATATTTATGCCTCACTCTATTTTCTCGGCATTGTCGTTGCCTTGAGTTGCTTTAAGCGACTTTAAAATACCATTAATAAATTAACAACAAAAGTTTATTACTAAGCCTAAAAATAAACAAACAATAGCGCTCGCTTAAGCATTCTCTTTGGCTGTAGTGTTGCTAGGTTCTGGTTAGTTTACAATAAAATGCTCGTTAAAAGCTTTGTAAGGAAAACCGTTTCATGCGAAAACTATCACTGCTCTAAAAATATTTGCTGAAATATCATATTAATGTGGCGAGTAGTATTGTTATCAGCCGATGAAAATGTTACAGTAGTTTCCAGCAAAAAAAAGATTAACTAACTGCTAAAATTTGGTGTAGACGCGCTTGAAAATAATTCACGGCGCTAAGCATTGTAAATATTAGCTAGATATGGTGTTCCTAGCTGACCGCAGACGTCATCGTGACACGCTAGTCCGCACGACAGGGGTGACGACGCGCGACGCGACGCCCCGCCACGCCCGTCAGATTGCATCTCACACCGTCAACGTGACCACACATAAATCGCACACCGGCCTCGCACCATTACCTACCATTCCACACACCGAAATTGAATTATACGAAGCCCCGGATTTTATATCTATTAGGAAAACGCTCAACGGTCCCCAGGGCGAGGATTTAGATACCGATAACTTTCTCATTTCCTTCGGGCAGCACCAACCGTTACTTAGACGTATAAAGCTCCATCCCTCGTGAAAAAAAGGCCGTGAGGTACAGCGTGACTTTGAATTAAGCTATCCATCTCTCACCTGACAATCTGTTTACACGTTTATTGGCTCATATTTTTATGCCGCTTATATGGACAGAAATACATCAGATTTATCCGTCGACGGACACTTCCGTTTTTCCCGATGGACCGAATAATAAATTACCTTCGATATGATACCGATATAAACATCCATTGATAAATACTGAGGCTAGGGTTTCCAAAGCTCTGTAATCCTTTGACGTGGAGTGAAACGTTGTGTTAGACGAATAATATGTGTGACGTTGAGCTACTGAGCTGCAGGATTCCAAGAAAGGCGAAGCTCCAAAGCGTTGATTAGGCGTTCTCAAGTATCTGGTTCTTGTTCACACCTACATCAAACAGCTACCTAGTAAAGAGATAATAGTTAATAAGTAGCGGTTGTGGAAGGCTTAGTTAAAATAATTAGGCACATGAACACCGCTCTGCAAGCGTGCAGGTAAACTTGTTTAAACGCTTGCATCGGATACGTTGTGACGTAAAATATTTTTGTATCTAGTAAAATACATGCGGTAGTCGCACTGTGAATTTTAATGATGTTTTAAGGCGAGCGCGCTGGTGGCGGAACGATGGTGAGGCGCGCGATGGTGAGGCGCATGTCTAATCCGCGGGAGCTTCGGAACGTGTTTGTGTAAAGTTTTCCATTACATTAGAGTGAGCTGGCTGGTGCGCGCCGCCTCCGGAACTAGAACAAATGGACGCCAGCGCGCGCTCGGATATCGTAACTGCGACTGTTATTGTAACGGATGTAACTTTGGATAAATGTCAACTATTCTCGAATTTACTGCGCAACCGGGGCGACTCGCGTTTTATTAGCTCGCTTTGCATACATTAGACAAAGTGAGCCGATACATGAGCGGACGTGAATAGCTGCGGCAACAATTCTCCTCGCTCCACGAAATATATTTTGAATTTGGGACCACTTTCCGTCTATTTCTCTGCAATTTTGCAAATAAAAGCTTTAAAGTCTATTCAGTAAATTATATTCAAAGTTTAACGCTGAAGAATGAAAATTGGCTTCAGTTCACGCGAGTGAGGTAACAACTTTTCCACTGTCCAATTTGCAAGATATTCTCCCCATTTGGCGTAACCGAAGTAAAGAAATAGGATTTGCGGAAGATCCCCCTCATTTCTTCTGCATTATTCTGGATTTTGACTAACATCATTTTCGAGGCTTTATTAAATGGCTTTAAATGATCTCGGAAACCTTTCAGCCTGAAAGGAGGGTCGGAGGGGTTACGTACGTTTTCCTTTAACCTTTTGAACGCCATTGTCACATATACGTGACAAGCAAGCGCGTACGACACAAATATATGACAAAAACTGTGATGCACTATAACACGAAATAAGCAATTTACATAATGACTTTTGTGTTTGTTGATTTATATATCTTTAAAATGTGATCTATATATCTTAAATATTAAATGAATTACAAAGAAATAAGTTTATAAACTTTTGGAATCCCTTTTTTTATTTGTTAGTATTTGCGGTGAATTTGTGGCTTGGCGTGGAGGGCACGCGCGTGTGTTTATGCTCTGGCGTTCAGAAGTATAAAGAAACTTATGTTACATCTCTCTAAGACATCCTCTTATTTAATTAAAGGTTTCAATACCCGTTATTAAACCGTTACTTACATCTTCATTCTATCAAGAAAACCGGTTGATGTACTGAGAATCAAGCTAACTCAATTACGGTTTATGTGTGGACCACTCCACGCTGTATTCAAAGGCGCCACGGTTACCTGCGTCCTGTCGGAGCGTCTAATTCGAATTGATCGGTAAGTGCAAACACAGACGTTCGCATTTCGACGTCGACATCTACCACGTCAGCATCATGCTAATGTTTAGTGCTTCGAGCCAGAGCTTTTGATCTAGGTTGAATTATCTTGAATAGTCTCTCAATAGTGAAGATCGTGATTTGACATGCTTAGTTATTAGATGCAACTTCAGAATATTACTAGATATTAAACAATTAATCTGTTAAAACAAAACTTGCGCGCCTAGCAAAAGAAACAGACAGAGACAGATTCGCCCACTCTTTCTCTAGTCATCTCGCAATCATTGCGCTTGAAATAGTGTGGAAATATAGGAAATTCACAATAATGAACAATCACGGAATAATTTGAGTAAGTGACAGTGTACGTTTAGTTTTAAACCGTGCTACCGTAACTTAGTAACATTTACTAGTTTTTTTTTTCCTTATTGATGAAATGGATGTAAATCGAAACAGCCCTTTTATTCCTACTCGATCCTTGTTTGTTTCCTGGTCAGCATAACTCAATAGAAACCACATTCGCACCATGATTACTCGCCTGCCCACCTAATGGACAATCGTGAACAAACATCTTTCTCATCTGCTTCAATTGAATTCAGTCATTCCATTCAGCCTTCTTTGTCCCTTAATTGTTTGTTCGGAACCAAAGACCTACCTGCGAGCAAATACAATTAGAATTCACCTTCAAAATTTCATTCATAATAGACCTATTATCGTGCAGACCATTCTAGCATTAACTAGGATTTCCGCCTAATTAGTCATTCATAACCAATTTAGTGGCCAAGGACCAAACAATGGCTCTGTATGGTGTCGGACGTAAAGAATAGCACCATCCCATATCTTTCCGTGGGTGTCGTAAGAGGCGACTAAGGGACTTGCCAGAGAATGGGCAGCAGAGTTCTCTGCATGTGCTTTTTTGTAACAACCGTACTGCGATCGCCAACCCGCTTGCCAAGCGTGGCGATTATGGCCTGAAATGATGATGATGATGATGACCAAGCAATACACAGTTTTAAGCTCCAGTTTGCATCGCATACGATAATAAATGTTTCACCCAATATACCTAGAGGTGATTATTACCAAGTTATGTTCGCTACTGTTATTAATAATTATTCTGCCCTCTAGGAACATCCCTTAATTATGATTGTAAGAGAAAGTTTAATTCCATTATTTCAAACTCAATGAAAATTAAATAAGGAGGGTATATTATTTTGTGGTTCTGTCTGTTAACAATATGTTTTTGAAGGAAAATTAAATACTGAAAATCGTATCCTGTTTACAAATGGGTCGTAACTCGTATGAAACATTAATATTTCACCAGACCACCCGTAATGCTTTTGTTTCGGGTGTTTATTCTTCAACCCTATTAGTAACTTCAGATGTATTTTTACTACTTTACTATTTATAGCCTCTCATTTCCTGATACCAGGAAGAAGATTGTTTGTGGTACGTGTTGTAGTGAGCTGCAAGCTGCAATATTACTGTTGCACTGCAATGTTATTTCTACTGAAAACAGCTCCACTTTACACCAAATATACTACATTGACTCCATTGATATATTAGCCTTTTAAATGGTAATTTGTGAAGGGAATGTATTTTTTTCCAGTCCAAACATTATCTGACAGGTATTTTGTCAGGCGGGGGCGCTTATATCGAGTCTCTCCGAGACAAATTAAGGCGCTGCTCGAACATTACGTTGTAATCGCAGCAATTTGCGAAAAGATCACGTCGCTGTTGTATTTTTACACTGGTCGTTTAAAAAAATGGTCACGATAATATATTTTTTGTCTACTGTTTTTTTCTAGAACTACTAGTATTAGTATGTATTCAGTTTGATGAGATTTTTTCTTTAATATCAATTTCGTAAAGTGTTTCTTTTATGCTTTGAGTCGAATAGTTTTTAATAGAATTTGAATGCTTGCATTTTCTTAATATTTCATTATTTTACTCATTTTGCTTTTTTAACTTATCTGTCTGACTTTGTTAATTTTTGAACTGAAATATCATCAAAAAGAACAAACTATCAGATTGTCCCTATTGGCTGAAATACAACATGAGTTATTAGTATGCATAATAGCCCAATTTAAAAATCCGTATTAACTAATTTTGCATAAATACGAATTGGCAAAAAAATTCGGACAAATCACACTAATATACAAAAATGCAAATCTCATACAAAACCAAACACATCGGATTGGAGCTTTACCAAATAAATTGAAGCTTGAATTGTGATTTTTTTTTCAAACAAATGCGAAAATATCAAACTTGTGTAAACAATGCGAGCGGTATCTATTGACGTACGTTGTAGCGTTTTGTTTACGTTTTAAACTGGCTTGTTTGTGCCCATGCTTATTGATTTTTATTTCGTATTTAGTTTCTGTGAACGTGGATTTTAAGTGTTTGATTGTTGTTAAAAATAGGAATTTCAGCGTGAAATAATTCCATGATTACGAAACTGGATTTGCTTGTATCGATATTTATTAGTAAAACTATCGCCTTTTGTTACCAATAAACCTCCAATAAAGGTAACGTCAGTATAACTTAATAGATTTGGATCCCTTTGGAAGTACTCGATAAGTTCCAGTACCAGTGAAAAACTAATATTAACCACAAATTAATGAAAAGGATTTAATTCAAATTCGTTCCTAATTTGCTAAACAGCCTTTACTAAAATTTACTAAAAAACTTAAATAAAATAAACTAAATAAACTAACTTTCGAAAGCTTTTTGTAAATGACATTTCAAAGTTGTAAGAAATTTGATTGGAGTAAATGGTTTGAACAAATCCCACGGGCATTAGGACTGATAAATGTCACCGCAATCAAATAAAGTTGAGTGTTTAAAAAAAAAACATATTAATTAAAATTCAGTGTATCTACGAGAGAAGTAAAAAATAAGCGTTTTTAATTTTAGGATACTCAAATTTAATAGAGTTTTATTAAAACGAAACGTGATTAAAAAATTTGTTCTTCAATTATACGGCCTGTCAAGAGTCTCAAGAACAGGCAATTAATTTCTTTTCTCTTTTAGTCCAATTCATTTACAAAAAAATACGAGTATTGGCCTGCTTATAAGACGTAGAGGCTTATTATTTTGTGGTAGCATCGTGTCAGTGTTTTTACTGTTACTTTTAATGTAATTTAAAATCTCACAAGAGTTTTAGGTAGAGAGATTCTAGCTATCTATAACTTAGAACTAGGCTTAGACCCCACTGACGTATACCCTCTTCATAAATGTCATAAGCATCCCTCGATTACAGGTATGTATTATACGCGGGAAACGATGTAAGGGTTCTGCAGGCACTTGCACGAGCGTGGAGCGGGCCCCTCCAGCCGATACAATAGGGGCCCTCGAACGACGACCCACTCCGCAGTTGTGGTCTATCTCACATGATATGGCTCCGATCATCGGTCGGTGAGCGATCGCCGATCGATATTCGATTAATAACGACTGGATGGTTAACTCGCTGACATGTAATCGGTGGTTGCGATGTGTTGGGCCCACAGACGGAATGTCCTGTTACGTGTATACTCGGGGATAGTAACTGTAAAGCGAATTGATTACCTACTTTAATTGACCATATATCCAAATCACTACTGTCATTTTTCATTATAAAATAGTTATGAAGCGGCAAATGGACGCAGGGTGCCAATTTTCCTTAACTGCATGTGATAGTCTTATCCAATTCAAATATGAATTAATTGCTAACCTAAATAAACACAGATCATCCAATTAATACATTTCGTATTTTTATACGAGTATTTCCAATAGCAACTTAGTATGCAAGTCTTGTAAGTGGTTTACGGACTTTGTCATCGAAACATTTTGGTACTGATACCAGTCTTAAGTATGAACTATATTAACTGTAACATTGTATTTTGCATCTATTTGAAATTCACTATTCTCGTGAATAGTTGTAATTAATAAAACGATGCTCTGCTCTTGTAATTAATAAAACGATGCTCTGCTCTACCATTTCGAAGGCCTGTGACATCTACCAACCCGCACTGGGCCCGCGTGGTGGGTTATAGCCCACTCCTTCTAATAGAGAGGAGGTCTGGGTCCCAGCATTGGGAACACTACAGTCATATTACGCTTATCATGCTTCTTTTTTCATAAAATCTCTCGATTTTTGATTCAGTAGGTACTAATTGATACTTGATTATTTGCCAAGCTGTGCCTGCTTAGAAATTCCCATCAATTAATAATGCCAATATAATTATTTGTCTAGTTAAGAATGACCAAGTTAATTTATCATGCAACGAGTACCATGAAGGTGTGGTCATATTTCAGGATGTGACGAAATCACTGGTCTTAAGTTCGAACCCAAGACATGCACCTTTGATTTATGTACATTTTTCGGATTAAATTATTTATTCTGTCATCTCTGACCTAGACTTAGAGTCAAGAGCAAACCCATCTTAAATAAAAAATAAAAAGTGCGTATTGCATAAATAACTATCATTTTCTACGGTGAAGGAAAACATCGTGAGGAAACCAGCATGCCTGACAGATATTTCTCGACGACACACAGTGGAACGAATGTATGGGAGCGGTTGGACGTAGACATGTCCGAAAAATAAGAGTAAAATTATGACAAACTAATGATGCCATCTTATTCGATTACTTAATGCCTTCATAAATTGTGGTGATGAATTTCTTCATAACTCCCATATTTCGGGAGTAATTTGAGAAAATGTGAAATTTTACTATGAAAATGAGTGTATCGAGCTCTCTCCCTCCTGATTCCGGGCTTGTTTCAAGTAGCGGTCTCTAATATCGTAATGCTATTACTAAGAGCTATATTTAATACTAAGACACATAGTGCGCCAAATGTGCACTTTCTGGGATAAAAGGAAATGAAAATTAAAAAAAAAAAACGTTTTTTCCCCATTTGTATTTACTTTAAACCGCAGACAGACTTATTAAGAGGTCTATAAATATATTATATATATACAGAAATATATATTAACAAAAATATTCACAAGAACTGATGAGAGTATGACTTTTAAGTAAGTTGATAATAAATTACCTAGTTTCATTAAAAGTACAATAAATAATTAAGATGTAAGCTCTAATTTACTAAGTTACACATTTTAAAACAATAACATCATTTAATTATCTTCGTCATCATCATCATCATCAATTAATTCAAATTCAGAATCGATGTCCGCTAAATCATTTATGTTAACAAATTCGATATCACTTTTCTCAGAATCCGTAAGCTCATAAAATTCCTTAAAAGAAGATTTTTTTACAAACTTATTTCCTTTTGGACGGATACTTGTAACAAGTGGATCAGAAGACAGTAAAAGATTGTGCATAATATCTTCATTGCATGAGATACTGCTATGCTTTCGAGAATGCCCCTCTCTATATTTTCTAAAATCTTTATTTCTAGCCTCAGATGCCTCTTCGGATAGAAAACCAATGGGCACAATTGACATGTTCTGAACTATGTCTGGCCCATGCATTAAAATTTTATGAAGTGAAGAAGGCATATAATACCATGGGTATAACTCCACGTAAAGCTTAGCAGTATCAAAGCAGAACTCTCGGAATTTAGTTACGTTGATCTTCTCTCCTGATGAAATACACTGCAAGATCACACAGATTTTTCTTAAAAGCATAGCATCTATTCCGGTCAGTTCAGCAGATTAAGTGTAGTTTTCAAAAAATCTCCTTGCCGAGTTGCCATTGTTGGTGGATCCACTGCCTTGTTTCACAACATCGAGAAGTAAGCCCGTTTCTCTTCTTACAGCCTCTTGAACTCTTTTCCCTGTCATCAACTTGCCTTTTTGCTATATCACCCCTTACTTGCCATGATTTTATGTCTAATTTGTAGGAAATGTGTAATAAGCATTCCATTGAGCGAATCCAAGCGTGAAGGGTGCTTAAGCTATATTTATACATGTCCTCGTTTGCGTGTTTATCTTTGATTAACTCTAAATTATTCATTTCTTTAGGACAAGCCTTGCATATGTCACACACTGAAGCTGCTGTATTGGATATAATGGAATGAATTTTACCATCAATCATTGTCAACAGCAGTTGGTGTTTGACACTAATTCCATCAGTGATGGTGGATGGAGTTAAGGCTTCAATCTCTGCTTCGATTTCAGCCATCTCTCTCTGCACATTTTCTTTGGTTTCCTTTATAAACTTAAACAATATTGGCCGGCAAAATGAAGTGGAAGATGGTCGCTCGTTTTCCCAAATTGTTACACCTTTTGAGACGAGCCGCAGTGGTACAAGACTAATCATAAAATTACTAGCAAGATCGATTTGCTCATCTTCACTCGTCCTTTGATGATAAATGCTTTGGCTAGATGATCCGTCAAAACCCCATTTGCTGGTCAATACGAGCTGTTGATTGGGATCAACAGGGGTTTCTAACGACCTAATAAGTCTTCTTGAGGTTAAATCCATCAAGGCTTGTAATTTGATTTTTGCAGAGCTCTCTGTAACTGTGAGATCTTCTTTGGCCGGATAGCACTTAATTTTTTCTTTAACCAACATGTAGTAACTCGGGTATTGAAGAGCTCCTTCTTGAGTGTTGAAATCCCGAAGAGTGTTATAGCGCCATTTCGATAAGTTCATCGATACATAAAGAGCCAATGCCTTCAAAGGGGATATTTCCCGTACCTGAATTGATTTACCTTCAATGAAGGCTTTGATTTTTGAGGCCTCTTCTGGATTCTCCGTCAAGTATTTCATAACATAAGCTGTATCGCTTTGTCCTGCCTTTTGAAGCGCCCTTTCGGCCGAAAACATAATTTCAGCGCTGCTACTGCTGCATGAAAGACTATCTTCAGTGCGTCTTCTTTTTTGCCGGTTACTAAGGTCCTCAAAAGATTTACGAGGACTAGGATGTGTACAAGTTGAAGCATCAGATTTAGCAGGAGAAATTATGGGCTCGATGACGTCACTTATATTTTCTGTAGAAGGTTCCATATTTTCATTCTGTAATTCCGGCCATTGAATTGCAGCCTGTAGCCAAATCTCATGTTTCTTCCGAAACTTATCTGTGCTTCTTCCAGACTGTGTCCATTTTGCATAAATGCGGTAGCAAAATCGACGACACCAGTCTTTTAAACTTGTTTCAGCACTTTCACATAACTGAACACAACTGTTATCTTTTAAAACACTGAACAAATAGTTAAAGTCGCGTAAATCTTTATGTGCGCGTGCGCATAAAGCAACGTGAATATCAAGATTTGTATTAAAATTTGGAAAATACATTGCGAGATTAGCTTGGATACAACGAGGTGTAAATCAACACTGATTTTAAAGTTACTAATAGTGACCTATTTATATAAAATCCAGGTATCCCAGGTATCCTTTGTTAAATATTGCAAAGTAATTAGTTATTGTGATAATTAGTAAATGATGCATGCTAAATTAGTGTATTAAGAGCCATTTAGTAATTAAATAATAGCAATGTTCTTATCAGTAATCATTAGTGCATCAGTTTTATATGTAAACCTTAAGTCCCTAATTATATATCCTAATTAGCTTATATCTTCTCTAATTGGCTGCTCAGAAATGTTATTGTAATAAGGTAAACCTTTAGAAAAACGGTTTTAATCAACAAAATAAACAAAAAATAAAAAAATTGTGTAATAAAATAAACATCACTCTTTATCCCAGAAAGTGCACATTTGGCGCACTATGTGTCTTAGTATTAAATATAGCTCTTAGTATTAGCATTATGATATTAGAGACCGCTACTTGAAACAAGCCCGGAATCAGGAGGGAGAGAGCTCGATACACTCATTTTCATAGTGAAATTTCACATTTTCTCAAATTACTCCCGAAATATGGGAGTTATGAAGAAATTCATCACCACAAGTTATGAAGGCATTAAGTAATCGAATAAGATGGCATCATTAGTTTGGCATAATTTTACTCTTTTTTTTCGGACATGTCTACGTCCAACCGCTCCCATACATTCGTTCCACTGTGCGACATGTAAATCCAAGTCAAAGGTCCATGGGCTGCATAAAATCTCTGACACCGAGTTAGGCACTAACAACACAATAAAGAAGAGGGGTTTGATTCAGACCATCAAACTCATCACCTTTCTTCATTGGACCATCATGGAAATCTCGAACAAAAATTAAACGGGTTGCACTCCGGAAGTGCCGGCAGAAGTGAAAACTTGAATATTAACGTTGTGCATTTTTGTTATTTTCGAATGGTTAGGGAATAATTTTTCACGAATTGCTTTATGAGTATAAAAGTACTATCATTTATGTGGTAAAATACAATATTCATTTATTGCGCTATCGTACACAAACATGACAATGTATATTACATTAAAAATTTAACACTTCAGAACTATTACAATGCGTTTTACGTATTTTACCTCTTTGAAGGAACCGAAGGTTTTGTTTGTGCATAAGATAATTATCCAATTTTGGAAACCTAAACTCAATTACAGATGTCATAAAGTTCAAGTTCCTTCGTAACCTAATGTCATGTCCGTCTTACGAATTTTCGATCAGGACACGTGACTTCACGTGTCCTGACGCGAGTTTAATATTTATACCCATCACAAAAGTGCACTATGCCGCTAAAGAAGTTTTCACTTCAAAAACAGCCATCTCATAAATTTGGGTCGAATAAGTATTGAAGTTTTGTACTGGACGGCCTCTTGTACACGCTGTATAATTAATTTGTGTGTATTTATCCAAGCTAACCCTTTGTTCATCTTGCACAAGAAATAATAATTTCTAACAACAATACCTTCTTTATATTCATTACTCGTATGAATTATTCTCTGATTAACATAATTACGGTGGTTACAGTTATTTACTGTTCTTAAGTCTTTTCTGTTTCTGCATTCTTGTCCTCTTCTTTTTTAGGAATAGCTTTGAGTGCAAAGTCGTTTTGCGTTGTCTGGTTAATTTTCTTACATCCTAGTACTATTGGCTTGCGTCATCTGCCTGCTGAGTAAAAGCCTCTCCCCATGACCTCGATTTCTTCCGGCAAATGTGGTCCATTGGTCGTTACTTTTGTCCAGCTCGTCACGCCAACTAACACTACTGAAAAATGAATCGGTAACTAAACATCATATGTTCAAAATATTACGACAGATCGATAGTCTTTTTACATATTCCCCGTTTCTCCTCATCAATTTTGTTCCTACGATTTCTACGTTTTTCTCTTATACGCCTTGCATGAGTGTATCAAAGTCGATGTGTAAGAATGCCTTATAAACATGATTTTCTTTGAAACCTGGGTCCCGCGTTTTCCCCGTTTGCCCACAATTGTGTCACGTGGCCCACGATCTACGTCACTAGCGCGCTAGTGCTGTACAACACATTAATAGTTGACCGAACTATTAATTTTTGATGCCCCTCTTTATTGCCTCTGGTGGTACGAACGTTTGTGGTTGATATGGCCAGTTTGATGACGAAACAAAATAAGCTGGAACGACTGGATATATTTTGATGTTATTTTTTCATTACTAAAAACATTGAAATACATTTTGTATCGCATCTTCATCGTAACTGATGTTTATTTTATCAAGATTCCTGTAAAATATAATAAACAACAGAATTAAAAAGCACTACAATCTTCCATATAAATTAACTGAAAGCCAACCGTCTACCTTCATTGTTATGGAATCAAAGTTTCGTAGAGCTTCTGAATGTCGTAGACTGAAGTCCGTAGCGTTAACTGAGCGTAGCGCGTCGTAGCCGGGGCGTAGCATATTGTGCTACGTCGACCGCACTCCGTGCCACGTGCCTCGGCATAATAAGCCGACTTGATAATTCCTATTGTTTAAATTGAACTAGGTTTTTTATTTGTTGTTTACTGTTATGCACAGAAAGTAGGCATGCGTTTTAATGAATAAATGTTGAGTAATGAACAAAGGAAGTAAGCTATGTTTGGGAATAAGTTGTTCAAAATTATTAATTGGGCTGTATGCTGACTGCGTACTGTATTGGTAAGGTCAATAATTAATACAAAGCTTTAGGTATATGGAGGAAGTATTTTGTAGGACCATGTTTAAATGTTATTATTTGCTGTGCTTTTAACTTTAATTTTCAAAGAATGCATGAATTAAATTTCAGAATTATGTACGAAAATGGGAAAGACATTAACACAAGCTATTTTAACGGAAAGTTCCTTTACACACAATACTAAAATAACAGTCTAATTCCGCAACCGATTACAATTTCACCCGAATCGCAAGTTACTTGAAGCAGAGAACTAACTTGCATATTTCACATACATACACAAAAGCCGGGCGTTTCGTTGGCTGCGGGGCGCGATACATTCGCCTCGGAAAGAGCCGATACAGCGAAACTTTATCGATAATATACAGCGCTTTTACGTACAACCAGCTCAAATGAGAAGTTTACAATTACGCGCACGCGAACTATTGAGTTTAGCCAAACATTTGCTAGGATTGAAGCGGAACTTGTGAATTTGCTCATGTTATGTTCCAATGTTTAATTATAATTATATTAACGAGGTATTTACATTACGCGTTTTGTGGAGGTTGAAATTTAGTGCTCTACTATCACATCAGGTACTTGATGGTTCAAATATTGTCAAAAACACTTCTGAATTCTTCTTCGAATAGTATATTTCTATTTGTGGTGAGGTTGATCCCAAAGCGATTAATATCCTAACATCAGATTGCATTCACGGGTAAACCTAAACTGCATTTAAGAATCATGCCTGCGGCTTAGCTACACAAACGAGCAATGCATTGTTATTAATCCCATTATCGGTAATAGCGGTCGATGTTAGCCACGTCACCGTTTATTTGCACGGTGCCGGTTTGATTTGGCCCGTGCACTCGAAGGCCCCGTAAATCAAGACCACATTAACCTGACCTGCCAATATTACCCCGCCTTCCCTTCACATCTTCCACGTCGTCATCACAAGAAAGGGGGCGAGGGATCAAGTTGGAATGGACGTTATAATGGCACTTGTGTTTCGCAAACGATGTTTTATTCATGCCGCGATGCTCGACTGCTGCGAATAACCGGCTAATTATTGAGGTGTTCGGAGGCAAGATTTAGGCGCCCGGAGGAATCCATCGGCACAGCTTATTATGAATGTGCCGCTTCACTTGTCGAGTTAATAAACTCGCGAGATGTATTTTCGGGTCTTTGCAATATACTTGCTCAAGGTGTTGCTTCTCACTGAATTGATTATGGTAATCTGTTTGACTTATCTGATTTCTGTTAACGCTACTGCGCTCGGGAGCGCAGATCTGTATCGCTCGTTGTGTCGCTAATTTTTGTTTCGGTTGAAACCGGGTTTCCCGGCAAATACAACAGGAAAAATTGGATCACAAAAAACGACTGGTACGACTTTTTCTGGTTAAGGAAAATGGTGAAACTTAATTCCGTATTCTACTTTTATTATTTAACATTAGAAACCGTGAAAGCATAAACCAATTTACTGAAATTAGTTACTTTAAACAATTTTGTATTTCGCAATTTGCTTATGGCATTGCAAAAGTATGTTCCTACAGCTTTTTGGCGCAGTTAATGTTACTTGACGGCACTAGTCATTATAGCAGATGAGACGGCCAGATGAGTTTCACGAAAATGAGATGAAAAAGATAATGTTATAGGCAACTGGAGGCAACTGGGGGTCACAACCCATATCAAAAAATGTGCCAAAACTCCAAGAAAATGTCTCGTAGTTAAATAAAGCTTATAAAACAGAATAGAACAAATATATTATCTGAATAAATACGTCCATGCGATATTAAGTCGTAAATATCAGGGTTCTCCGCGACCCGCAATGTACCGATTACGTAGGCTAATGAAATTATCCTGGCTATAGCCAAAATTAATTCGAACGACCCCGAGACCTTTTAAATATTACCCCGAAGGGTGAACGCGTGACGCGATAAAAATACAACTTAACACCCTTCCAGTGATGTCGTGTTGATGTGGAATTTGAGATTTTGTGGACCGCAATACGTAATAACCTTGGCTGTTTAAAACCAACAGGATCACTGAGTGTTGTGGTTTCATTTATTATGTTTTAATGGCTGATGGTACAAGCTAACCTGGATACCTGACTGGCAGATCCTGATTCAGTTGGTTTATTCACATGCTCGTTCAATACCTCCAGCATGGTGGTATGGGCATCACATGATGCGGAGGAATGAGGAAAATGTCGTAAGGAAAGTTTTGAGGATGAATGCGGATGGGTATAAGAGTAGAGGTCGACCAAAGAAACGATGGAATGACTGTGTGAAGCATGATTTGGCAAGAAAGGAGGATTCTGATGGGATGACAAGTAATAGAGAAGTATGGCAGAAGAAGATAGGCTGCACCGACCCCAAATAAATTAGGATAAGGGCAGGAGATTGATGATGTTCAATACCAACACAGCACCTCGAGGTACCTACAGATATCTAAGTTTTTATTTGTTTTGCATACGCACGATGACATTATGCTGCTTAACACTAGTCAGGAATTCCAATATCCCGTTGGAACATATCAGCATAAACTTCTTGATAATATCTTTAGTAGGTACTATTTCTGCGCGAAACCCCAAGCAGAAAAGTATATTGCACATATTATTTAGTATTTCCTGCGAGTAAAAGGAGCATGAAGAAGTACAAGTTTGGTTTGATTGAATTGCTTTTACAGTACTGACGAGTAGGTCTGGTGTGGTATGCAGCGAGCATTTTACAAGATACGAGACCACAATATTTTCTTCAAAGAATTTCTGCTGACCGCAGATTTTCTTTTATGTTTTTCCGATTCAGAGTTTTTCACATTTCCCGTGAACCTTAAATAAATTGTTTCTGTACTTAATTGAAAATCGTTAAACCATCGACACGATACTGAGTGTAGGTTGTTAAAAAATGTTATACAATTAATAACTTAACAAATTGAAACGTTTCACGTCAAAGGTAACAAATTTCATTACATTAAAACTCGGTGGGCGTATGTGTCATGTAAAATAACGAGATACGCGTTACGGTGCATGGAGCTGTGCTTTGCGAATAACTTCCATGTTTCATAACGGTTATATGATATCCAAATATACTCCCAATTAACGTGTTATTTATATGATATTATGAATGAGTGATATGAGTGACTCGGTGGTTATGTTGATTTATTTTACGTATCACTTGCTTTGTGATTATTGAGTCAGGGCAGCGTTAGTTTACAGCCTTTTTTAAACAGGTCCAGGTTGGTTATTTGTTTTAGAGCATGAACACTGTATGTAGATGGCACTGGATGTATTCTTGTAATTAAAGACAGTCTGAATGTACACAAGTAGCGTTGGTAGTCCAACATGTACCATCAACGAATAACTTACGCTTTTGCATGTTTGCCGGGTAGTTCGAAATAAGATCCGTCGCTCAAGACGAAGACGTGTGTGACAAAGTGATTATATAACGTTTGCGCTGCTTATCAATTCTGATATTTTTCAAAGACTTTTAGTGCGTATTAAACATTCCAAATCAAAGCACCTATCTTATTAAAACGTTAGCTTTTAGTTTAAAACACGAGCTTCAAACAAAAACTTTACTTTAAATATAATTTTATTGAACATTTTAGAGCAAATATTGTCTCACGAGACAGTTTTTAGCCTGCTACGAAGTCAGGAGGCAAACAAGTTAAATTGTTTTTATTGCACCCCCGGGCAATTGTGAAAACACACGTGAGAAAAAGCTTGCTTAGTTCTGAGTGGAATTACTTGTTGCCGCACAGAGCTACTAAGTCGGCGTGGTCTTATATAAACTCGTTTACTATAAACACTTTTAAGTGTTTCAAGAAAAGCGAGTTTCTGTTACGGGGACTCACCTACTTACCGCCATAATCAACTAATTGCTCGAAATAAGGCGTTTATTAAACGATTGTTAAACGAATAACTGGTTCTCGATTTTATCTTTGCAGCGCCCTTTAATTTATTCACAAAGACTGCTATAAAATAAAAAGACAGGCTGACAACGCCAAACCGGCGCTGGTCGGGGACAAAGAATTTTGTTCAAAGGTTTTACTTTCACTCGTAGCGGACGTCAGATAAATTTCCAAATAAAATTTCATAAATATTTTTGATATATTCACGGTCAGGCTTTTCATACTTTGCCCGCGTGGCTTATCTGGATTATCTCGGGATTTCCCACGGATTTTTTTAACTTGTTCGCGTTTGTGCGTCCGCTTATTGCGTTTTATCTGGCGCGTGATTTGCCGCGGTGCCGCCCGCGCTCCGCCAAATATGTTTATCGCACCCTAAATTCCCCTTTATGTTTATGGAGTTCGTTCGAACGTAAAAAATTATGCTAAATGAAGAGCGGAGCCTCCGCTGCGGGAGTTACTCTTTATTAAAATTTAATATCTCTCAAGCACCTTTTGTGTTCGAGACCGGGTACACGTTACAATTACAGAGATCCTTTTAATTAAGTCTTTCGACGTAAAAGCCTAATTGGAACGTTTTTGTTGCAGGTAGTACGAGGTGGGATGACAAAGTGTTCGATCGGGTCTAGATTGGCGAACGGGAAATATTAGTTTGAGTGTGTTTGAGCGAAAAGTGTGTGGGTGGTCCTTATGTCAAGGGTTGTCAGTAGTTGAAACGGTTGGTTGGTACTGTGTCGGTGGGTCGCAGATGCGGTTGTGATTGTGCGGTGTTGTGCTCATTGTCATGGTGACGTCATGGCGCGTGCTGGTGCTGCTGGCGGCGCTGTGCGCCTGCGCCGCGCTGCCCGAGCCGGTGTACCACGACCAGTTTGCGGTGCACGTGCCCGCCGGGCCCGGCCACGTCGATGACATCGCCAAGCGGCACGGCTTCATCAACCATGGACAGGTATGTTATCCATCTTACTTTTCCGCCTAGTCTTGGACTGTGTTGAAAATTACAACTACACTGGATAATTTCCTTGAAAGTTGTAGGCCAAGCACTGAAAGTGACTGTCTCAAAAGTAGTAGGTAATGTGCGTAGTTCCGTACATGTCTTGCTGGGCAAGCAACCATGTATTATATGCTCTTATGTAATTACATAAGACACATTATTGCAAAGTTTTCGAGCGTAACCAATTAGAACGCAATTACGTTTCTTTTTAGGCATTTTTTGTTTTTACTGTAGCGAATAAGATTTAGGTGACATGAAGTTTCTTACACTTGGGTCGCTTCGTTGCAAAAAAACATTAATTATAATTAGTTTTGTCTTCTTTTTACTTTAATTAACGTATTTTATAATAAGCTGTTTGGCGTTGTCTAGCCTTGAGGCTCTTATGGTCTCTAGAGTAAACCAAAGTGCTAATTAAGATATGTTTTATTTTGTTTTCACAATTAATGATAAATGTTCATGAAAATTGAAAGCATTAATCAGCAAGCTAATGTAACATATGTTCTAAGTAACATTAGTTTATAGATAAAAGAATGTCGAACAACTTAGTCAGATTACGAAATCCATTTTCAATTAACAGAATTTTTCATAAAACAAAAACACATTAACAACTGAAAGAGAAACAATTAAAATAATAGACTGAAAAACGATTATTTTAACGACGTTGTTATGTCAATTAATTCGTTGGTATTTAACCAATTAGTGATGACTGTTTTACACGAATTAATGAAGAGCATTGAAGTGAAATATGGCGGAAATACGTCAAGCTAGAGTCGCATTGTTGTGTTTATCTTATGTTTAATTGTGAAAATAAAAAATACGTTAGTAATAGCAGTGCAATTATGGGTATAAGGTATATCTTTGGAGCCCATCATCACCCGCCCCTCCCTTTCCAAATTTTGTTGGGGTCCTCAGTCAGCTTCCATTTAAACCAAATGCATACCAGTATTTGTGTAGCGACTGCCTTACTGGCCCAATTATTCTTATTGTGAAATTGCCGAATATATCTGATTAAACACCAAAAACTGTTAGCACAAATTGCTATTTTACTGTAATTAAAATAAAACTTTTAGGTCAACAGGTATTTAATTACCAATTTACGGTATACAGGGTGTAACGGAAAGGGTATATAAATACTTAACGGTGTGCTACAGACCATCAAACTGAACATGTTTCTCCAGAAAAAAACATCGTCATAGCGAAAAAAATATCAGCTGCCCCATACATTTGGGTCGAATAGGTATTGAAATTTTGTATGGGGCAGCAGATATTTTTTTCGTTATTACGATGTTTGTTTGTGGAGAAACATGTTCAGTTTAATAGTCTGTAGCACACCCTTTAATTTGTATATAGCCTTTCAGTTACACCCTGTATATTTGGAGCCCATCATCATCATCACCCGCCCCTCCCTTTCCAAATTTTGTTAGGGTCCGCAGTCAGCTTCCATTTTAACTAAATGCATACCAGTATTTTACGTGAAGCGACTGCCTTACTGGCCCAATTATTCTTATTGTGAAATTGCCGAATAAGTATATCTGATTAAACACCAAAAATTGTTAGCACAAATTGCTATTTTACTGTAATTAAAATAAAACTTTTAGGTCAACAGGTATTTAATTACCAATTTACGATATAATAGCAAAATGTTCATTTAGGTCAATTGGTGCCCGAAGCTTTTATTACAAAACCCTGATGTCCCTTGTTTCATTTATACAGGGCGGATTTTTCAGATGAAATTTCAAAGAGAAAAAAAACGTATACATGAACTCGGTTTCCGAAGAAATTTAAACTGCATTTATTGATTTTTGTACTCTTCCTCTTGTTTCACCCGGCACCGATCTTGTTTTGCAAAAACTACAGCTCTTTATTTTTGACCCGAGAGACAATGTCGTATAAAAATATATGTTTTTTTTTTATTATTTTACTTCAATAATAATAGTTCTTTTCTCAATGTCACAGATTTTATCACCCGACTTGTCAACAACGATGTTCCTATCCTACCAACTATTCTATCCATCGGGTATGTTACCTAATGTTTATGTTGCCCTTATTACACCCAAGTTCTTTGCGTGACTGTCTGTCGCACGGACGTCCAATTAAGTTTTCTCCAGTGATTAATGGCTCTAAATATCTAAACTCTATACCTAAGGTTTTATGTAAAAGCCTTTTTGTTTCCGACTACGTTCAAGTTTTTATATTGTGTTACAAACGTGTCGACCGTCCTGTTCAATTACTGGAAGATAGATTGGCTGTCGCTTCATTAAGGTGCTGTTTGACTATTTAATGGTTGGTGTTGTTAATTATTATGTCGTTTCGCATAAAAAATTGTGTGTTAATTGGTATAAGATAACTTGATCATCATCATCATTTCATCCGAAAGACGTCCACTGCTGGAAATAGGCCTCCCCCAACGCCACATTGACATAAGGGGGGTTTTGCCATAATCGCCACGCTTGGCAGGCGGGTTGGCGATCGCAGTACGGTTGTTACAAAAGCACAGAGAACGCTGCTGCCCATTCTCTGGCAAATCCCTTAGTCGGCTCTTACGACACCCACGGGAAGATATCGGCTGGTGCTATTCTTTACGTCCGACACCATACAGAACATAACTTCAAGGCAATCTTTAAGCCTCTCCGTATTAAATTCGCATCGTTTAGTCTGATAGTTATAAAGAAAAAAACTGATTTGTTAATTTTATCGCCACAAGTGTATTATAACATCCAAACTTTGTTAACAGGCATCTTAATTAAAATTTACGCCACCACATTGCTGTATAACTCTAATAATAAACAGTATTTTAGGTTGTTTAATAAACCTAGTAGAAAGTAATTCTTTACGTAATATTCTAATATTGAGTCGGGTTTTATTTATGGCGTAGCTGCCAACGCTATCCTGTTAATTATGTTTTTTATCTACCCACTGCTTCTAATTTATCAGCAAAGTATAAGGTAAGGTTTCAATTAGGTACAAGTAATATTTAGGTGGGCTCTAAATCTGGTCGGTGACAAAGGACCTGACGAAATTAGCCAGGTATTGCGGGATAAATTGCAGAAATACGGCCGTAGTGAAAGGGAATAGAATGTCTGGTGAAGTGTTCGGAGGGAGTTATAGTGCCTATTCGAAGTCGAAGTAACCCGCCTTAAATACTGATGAATCTTGTCTTGAGGTTTTATGATTTCGCTTCATTTGTTCCCGTTTCGATTGTTGTTTTTGTTTCCCTATAACTATTTTTTAATCAGTGCTACAAACATAATGTAGGTTCTATTACATGAAAGTAGACAAAATAATAGTGATTATAAGAAAATAAATAAGATTTTAGATAAGTTATATTTTGTGTCAATATTTTCAGTGGTAAACTGTAGTACTAATTAGTGTTCGTTGCTCTAGGTGTACTTTTCTCTTCTAACATTTTGGTGTACTTTTCCGTAATGATGTTGTATTGTAAGACTGTTATTAAAAACGACATTTCTTCCTCACCGTTTCCTCCTTTTCCTCGTGTCACATTATGCTTGGAAGCTGATACATGATGTCGCTAATGCACGATTATTTTATGATTAGTTCTCTTGTACCTATTACCCATTAAATATTAAGTTTTCTTCGACCTTTCTAAAGATGAATAAGTATAGTTAGTTTAGCCTGTCCTATAAATTAAACTGGTTAGCAATATGATCAAACACAGTTTTGTATAAGCCTTAACTCGACGGACACAATTTACGTTCCTAATATCCATCAATTAATTTCTACTCGAACACAATTCCGACAATCTGTTAATGATTTATTGCGACAACGGCCTTCAAACTGCGGGGCTCCTAGCTGAAAATTAGACAGTCTGCTATTTATTCAGGTTATTCAAACACCTTTTTGATATTCACAGAACTTGGAAGTTGAGAGTATACACGAAAGACTACTCGGTGTTTGTCTTACTTCTCGTGTCCATATAAAATGAAACTCCTCGGAGATTTAAAGTATTCATTCGTGTCTCGTGCAACATGAACAGCATCCTGTAACTTTTTATGACAGCCGGACGGTTTACTAACTTTTCCGTATACCCATTTCAATGTCCATACTCGTTTCGATCTTTGAGCGTTACACCGCTGCGATCGCGCCTACCGATCTCAAATGTCATGCGCTGTCCAAAAACTGTTGACGCCAACTTTTTCCCAAATTAGATTTTTATCTCCAATGCGAACCGATGATCGGAACGAATGGAATTGAATTCGAAACCGGGAAACGTATCGTGGAGCAGGTTGAGTGCTTACTCCGGACTCAGCTGGGAATAACCGGCGAGTGTTCCATGAAACACATTGGAACATTTCCTGTCGCATTATCGACTGTTTGACTCATACGAGAAGCACACATGAACGGATACAGCAGAACATGTCTGGGGAAAACGTTGTAGGCCGTCATTGGGCCTCTGATTTTTGGCATCGTGCATTATTTATTTTTCGGCTACTAAACTAGAAGACTGATCTATTAAATGACGGTCTGGCAGTTGATTGATGTGTAGTAGAGCTTTCAAGTATTTCCTCTTAGTATAGACACCAAAGACAGCCTTCCATTTCTATTTTTTTGTGCTGATTCCCAGTCTACGGAGTCATAAATAAATTATCATTATAAAATTACATTAGTGTAGGCTCGTTTAGTACCAGCTTCATATAAATACCCATGTTGTATACAAAAACTTTCCTAATAAGCCTATCATGTGCTCGTCTAACAGTTGTAAAGGGACTGTTTTTGTTCAAAAAAAACAACTGTTTGTCGTACCTTGACTTGTGTATAAAACACAGAATTTATAACCTGACGAAAACAGGGTTGGGAAGCTAATTCCCTTCGTGGCAAGCAAAAAGATTCGTTACTAGATGTCTAATTTACTCCAGACACAAAAGCGTTTCTTGTCTCTTAACTCGAACAAGTCGTTAGCGGAGGAAAAACTCAGTAGAAACTTTAATTTGGATCGTAAAAAGTGTCCATGATGCGAAAATAATAGTTTTCACTTAGTCGCTTTTTTATTAGCGCCCGCGCTGAAATGTGACGATGAGGCTATCTTTTTGCGATGGTGTCGGAGTTGTTAAATTGAATTGCACGACAGTTTAGTACGCCAAGTGCAGCGCACGTCCATAATGACAATGACCGTCAGACTTTTATTAGTGTATCTATCTATCACGTCAGCACTTAGTTTGAGTGACATTTTATATTATAAATACATTTAACGTTACCTTAGTCAAACTCACTCCTTTAGTAAGAACTAAGACCATGTTATGCGAGTAAATCTTAGTGAAGCAAGTGTGTGTGCAAACTCGACGCGGTCTGGCGTGCACAAACACTTGAGTGTGCCGTCATTGTCGAGTAAGTGTCGCCAAACACTCGCTCTATTCCGCGAGACGTCCTGAACCGCCTGTGTTTGACATGCTCCACCAAATCGACCCACAAGAGCCCTCGACGTGTGTGCGACTACATTCACGACACACCACGACACTGTGCCGTAATGTGTCATCCATCACTAACGCAATTCTTAAGCGACACGTAATTTAGTTACGTAGTTGGAATACTTGGGAGCGTGTGCGCGCACACGTCATAAGTTAAGGAATGATTAAGGAGGTTCTGATCAAATTATTGTAAGACAAGTGTTTCGTTTATGATCGGAATATTGTATTTCATTGAGTTTGCTTTGTGCTCCAGGCAGTCATTTATTAAGATTATAAAATCAGTCTGTAGTTTCCTAATGACAGTGTTGATGTTAACATTTGTATTTATGTTTAGTAAATTATGTACCTGGTCGATTACTCTTTCAAAGCTATGTAAAAAAAGAGTCTATCATTATCATTAGTATTCATATTTTTTGTACGTCTGTCCATTTGCCATTCAAATGGTGGAGCAACGTTAGCAAACACTAACATGGGACTGTAAAAACTGGAGGCACCAAACTTGCAAAAACAAACTGAATTTTTTTCGCTTTTATTATTTTAGGTACCTATTCGTTTGAAGGTTAGATCATACGAAGTTCTGTAAGGCCATTAGTGTTTGGTTTAAATTGTAAATGAATTGGTGGCAACATGTATGTACTTCAAAATACGCTAAGCCCGCTCGTAACTGCGGCATGTTTGATGAAGGAATGAATATAAAACGGATTTTATTATTATACAATCTAGTCACATTTATCTTTAAGACTGTTCATTATGAACTCTGGAAAATTGTGTAGTATATAGTTGTGAGTTTTTCCTGTTACTCTGAAGCTTTTGTATTTGCAAAAGGGACTCTATGTTTTAAACTTGGTAGATTTTCTCAGACAGAAAATTTATGACTTCATTCGTCCCAAATTCTTGTACAACCCCTTCTAACTCGTACCATAACCCAAAACCGCCGCTAAACGTTGCGCGTTCGGTTAACTTTACGTTTCGCGTCACGTACTTCTCGTCGATGGCTCTCAGAGGAGGCCCATTCTTGCCTTTCGTTTTATAAGTATTCAATAGTGTTCACAGTTTGTACGTATTCGCTGTCGTTCGTGACTCGATTGGTTGTTTACTCGACGATTCAGACGTGTCTACAATGTTCGTTCTGGAGATGGTGTGCTGAGATAATTTTTATTGCCTTAGAAAAACGACCGATTTCGGAAATATAATATGCAACTAATTATACTGGAGCTTCCTACTGAGGGTCTATGATTCCATGTTGTCCAAATAGCAAAGTCAATTTTTTTTGGGTGCTATAATTTTGACAAACCATTTGGCGGTGGTAGCAATTTATAAATGCATGTGCACAGTCGCCCCTTTCCTTGCGGGAATCTCACTCTCAATCTCTGTTTTCTGCACCCATTTAAAGATTTTCGACCTTCTTGTTATTAATAATAACAACCATATTACACGCACAAAAAATGCCAGAAAGGGAGGAAAATGGTTAATCCAATACGAAATATCGCATGATGTTACTGAAGAAGCTCCCTCGAACCGATAAACACTTGGATTAGCGAACGTATGCTCTCGAGGGTTTGTATTGAATTGACCCTTCTGACTCTTATATATTGGGTCGTGACAGATGCACGGCTCTATTCGGTCTTAGGGTCGGATGCTCCAAATTGTTTGACCCTGAACTACTTGGTTGGTTCGCTCTTACTTTTGGTAGATTTTAGCGTCCGTGTTTTTTTTGAATTTAGGCGTTTAGAATTTTAGTACGTGGTTTTAAATTCTTTGAAATGTACGTAGCTGTATTGGTAGGTTTTATATATCTGCGCTGGTTTCCATAGAGCCTAGAGGTTTTGCGATGGGAAGTTAAGGGGTTTTTTTATCTTGTGTAGTTTTAATTTGTTTTCTACCTTAAAATAATTCAAAACACATGAAACGTCTCGTGTTACAGTTGTGTACCTTAATTTCCACGAAAGTGTGGTTTAAGTTCAAGACGATTATCGGGTCGGCAATGCAACGCTCGATATCAGGTGCTAATGACCTGAGCACCCTAGCCCGAGCGCGCGGTGTAAACGTACCGTCAAAACTTACGTCGATTTTTTTTATCGAAAATACTATTTTCCTATGTTGTCCTAGTTAAATTATTTGCAACAAGCACAATCAGTATCATGCATCATCATTATTCATCATTTCAGCCCAAAAGACGTCCACTGCTGGACATAGGCCTCCCCCAAGAAGGGGGGGTTTTGCCATAACCGCCACGCTTGGCAGGCGGGTTGGCGATCGCAGTACGGTTGTTACAAATGCACAGAGACCGCTGCTGACCATTCTCTGGCAAATCCCTTAGTCGCCTCTTACGACACCCACGGGGAGATATTGGATGATGCTATATTTACTTACATACTAATTACATTTTAAATAGTATTACTAAATTAAAAAAAAAAAAAAAACATTTAAAAATATAAAAAATAGTAGTCCACCGGCATTGGGAATAGGATCCGAGCTACTGGTAGTATGGGCTCTTGAGAGAGGAACCTCCTTACAATACGCGCCATGTCCAGAAGTACTGCTTTCTGAATGAAGCCCTTGATCCAGTTGCCAAGTGAAAGCCTGCTCAGAAGTTGGTCGAGGCTTTTGGCAATTAAGCCATTGGCCGACACGACTATCGGCACAATGACTGCTGTATTCACACGTACTTCAATAGAAGTAACGGAAACTAAAAATAAAATTATCACGGCTTATATGGCTCGCGAAGTTGTTGACATGTACATAACGACACTTACTCCAATCATGGAGTAAGTGCCGTAAAGTAATTTGGCTTCTTATGAGATATCGCCTCTATATCGATAGAGAACACTATCTTCATAGTCATCAAAACGTTACACGGAAAGTTATACACACTTTTAATGGAGGGGGGGGGGGGGTTAGAATGATGTACTGAGTACCTGGTAACCGTTTTCGCGTCGGTGTCCCTTCCAACCGGTACTGTCCAACCAAAGTTATCCTGATAATGATATGATAATCGAATAACCGGGCACAACAGTAATGCACTTACTTTTGTCAATCTGATTTTATCCAGTTGAAACTCTGAGAAAAGGTTTAATTTGATTTAGACCTCTTCTGTGGAATCTTTGTTTTCTGGGAACTTGGTTGTTTTCGTTTGTTGTCCGTTCTGTGAATCTGTGCTCGGTCTAAATAGGTTTAAAAAAAATACTTAAAGAGGTTACAAAACGACTAAGTCAAAGAAATATATAGGTATAAATAAATATAAAAATATATTTTTCAAAAAACTGCGTATTTTAATAATGGTGTTTTTCTAACCTTGATAATATTTTATTCACTTGAAACATCATCATCATCATCAGCCTATAATGTTCCCACTGCTGGGACACAGGCCTCCTCTCTATGAGAGGGAGTGGGCTGTAATCCACCACGCGGGCCCAGTGCGGGTTGGTAGATGTCACATGCCTAAGAATTTTTAATTCTAGGACATGCCGGTTTCCTCACGATGTTTTCCTTCACCGTTTTTGAGGGCAGCGGTGATGAAATAAATTACACAAAGTAATGCGCCTGCAAAACTATATAAAGTAACTTATTCACATAATCGCTACAACATGACTGGTTTATTACTTGGCGCACTAAAGTGTGAAGCTATGAAGTTATTAATTATACTTGCTAATTGCGTTCAAAACTTGGGGCTAATGTGTTGTTCAAGTTATTTATGTAGTGGTAAACTTGCACGATCGATGGGAACTCCGCAAATAAACTGCTGTTAGAAATGCTTTTACATTTTATTTAGGTTGAAGTTTTTGCTTCATTTGATAAAGGTTAAGTAACTAAAGGTTTGCAGACGTACGAGTACCTATGTATTTTTAAAATAGTACTTAAGTCGGTCTGAAAATATTTTATTTCTTTTTTTTTATTTGCGGTGGATTAGCTCTTGACTCTAGTCTAGGTCAGAGATAACAGAGACAAAGTCGACGATGGTACGAGCTTACCCAGAAGAAGCCTGTTCACTCTAACTTTGAAGAGATAAGGGTTGTAAATATCAATATTTTGCACGTAGGACGGTCTTTTAAGAAAAATTACGGACAATTTTTGTAACTAAGGATCGCCTAGATTTCAATATTTTGCGTAATGGGAGTTTAGTTTCTGCCTTTTGACATTCCTAAAACACTTATATACTATTAACATACTATTAATATACTATTTAAGTATAGAGACGCGATTGCTGAAAGTGTGTTATGTAATAGTAGTATCTTTATAAAGCACATCAAAGTTACTCAGAAAACACCGCATGAACCTCGTTAGTATTTATTTTTATTTTGATAAAAACAATGTATGTGGAATTAATTATAATGGAAGTACGAAGAACGGTCGCCGTTGTGGCGTCCTCGCCTTAATTTGTACTAACGTTTAGTGACTCTTAGCCTCGGCTGTTGCCGCGATAATTACACTATAACGCACCACAATATGGCGAAATTGTTGCACCCAAGATATTTGTATTGTAAGTGCTTTTAGGAAATTTCTAGAGGACTTAGTCTATCTTCTAGCGGAGCGCAGGATATGCACCTACTTTTTTAGGGGACCCTATTACTGAGACTTCGCTGTCCGTCTGTCCGTCTGTCACCAGGCTGTATCTCATGAACCGTGATAGTTAGCCAGTTGAAACTTCTACAGATTATGTATTTCTGTTGCCGTTATAACAACAAATACTAAAAACAGTATGCGCACGAAGGGTTCCGTACCATTGTTTTTATAAATAATGGTACGGAACCCTTCGTGCGCGAGTCCGACTCGCACTTTTGCCCGCCGGTTTTTTTTGTTTGCGGTTACCTAAATTAGGTGGCATTATCGTTTTGTCAAAAATGTAGTCATGATTAATACTATTGTCATGTTAATTACGGCTTTCTCTGTGTTTGTTAATCGCTGTCATTTTTCAGACAACAACAAAAGAGCAAAATGATTTCATGCACAACAAAGGGAAGCCGAAATGTAGTTTTTGAGTTTGAGCAATTTGTAATTATTTATAAAACCGCATAATTGACGCAACGTGTCACGGTCCAGGCTATGCACACACTATGTGCTATTATGTGATATTATCTGCATTATACCGTCACATTACCCAAGCAGCGCGCAGCGACATGTCATTACAATCGACGCTTTGACAGCGCGACTGTGGGACACGACGGCGTCGTTTGCGTCGCGCGTCGGCTCGAAGCCGCGCCGCCGCATCGCCGACGCTCTTTTGAAAGACATAATGTAATATTCCTTTCTAAAAAGGGAACTGTGACAGGTGTGCGGAGCGTACACTTGAAATCGCGCTATGAAAAATGCGCCCAGTTCTCAGCTGAATTACATAATGCAAGAACGTGTCAACTCGTAGACGCGGCACGACGCTGCGCGGAGCGACACGGCATACAGTTTTGAGATTCTTTGTGTTCGTAATAAGCAGCAGACATACGTCGAATGCTCGTGGGGAAGAGCGAGAGGGTTATCCCAAAAATTTCATATAAAAAGAAGAGCGTGCCCGCCATACTTCACGCGCATGTGTTTATTATGACTTCTTCTATCTCAGTAAATATGATTTTCATTGTACGTAATAAAGTCGTAATAAAGGCGGTCCCGGGGAGGGACGGAAGGAAGCCACGACCTTTCCTGTGGGACCGGTATATCGCCACGAATACGGTTAATATTCGACCACCCCAATGACAATACGAGGCCTTCGTTAAAAATTATATATTACAATTGTTTGGAACTAACTTATTTGCGAGCTATATGTTGTAGAATTTAGAAATACTTTTAACGAGGTTTTTTGATACGAATTCGTGGAAGGTCCTAAGCAAACTCACTGACAATAACGATTGATCTAAATATGGAATGTAATTTCCATCTATTTAGACGGATATTTTATTCCATATTTAGATCGTACGATCGAGCGTGAGCAGGTCTTGTTTGATCGTGTCGTGTACGTGAGCATAAATTAAGCTAGTGTCAATGGACGTGGATTTGGGAAGCCGTCGCAGGCAGACTGTGCTCAAACGTGAAACATTGGCAGACAGCACTTATGCCTAAAGCCGATGCCGATCAGAGCATTATGTGAAACTGATTAAAATCTATTGACCAACATACTGAGGCCCGCTTAGATCTCATTGATTTAAAGCCATTTGATTGGTTATTCAAGCTTTAAGTTGGGTTGGGTTCCTGTATGGTGTCGGACGTAAAGAATAGCACCATCCCATATCTTCCCGTGGGTGTCGTAAGAGGCGACTAAGGGATTTGCCAGATAATGGACAGCAGCGTTCTCTGTGCTTTTGTAACAACCGTACTGCGATCGCCAACCCGCCTGCAAAGCGTGGCGATTGGGGGAGGCCTATGTCCAGCAGTGGACGTCTTTTGGGCTGAAATGATGATGATGATGAAGTTGGGTTTAAAAGATAATCGTTATGTGATATGGGCCTTATAATCATAATTAAATCTTATGTAGATTTTGATTTGATGTTTAGTTTGTTAAAACTTTAAATGTTTATCAGTTTAGCTAAAATCGTATTTGGTTAGAAAGCCAAACAACATCAATTAAAAGTTTCGATTTTAAATTCAATGAAACAACACAAAGTTTCTTTAAATCTCTCTAAATCTTATTTGGCGGAGACTATAGCAAACAATTGGTGCTTGCAATGAAATTATTTCGAATTTCGTTCCCACTTTTGAGCGATATGATGTTCACCCTGTACGTGAAATTGTTTTGAGCAGAACGCATGTAAGCTTAAAAGCTTAAGGCTATTTTCACGTTCAGAGTGCTGGTGTAGTGTATGACAGCTTTCACACCTAGTGGCTGATTTCACTTGGTGTTCCATTCATATACTGCCAGCATTCGGTACCGGTGCCGAGTAGCGAGTAGCTTGGACGTGTGAAAAGCTCCTAACACCGATTTCAGTACAATCTTAAACATAAATATGCATACACTCAGCTAAGAATTCACAATTAGCTAACTTCAAAACTTATTTTGTTCTAAATTATTCATTGAAGTAACTTGGATTCCATGCTATTATGAAATAGGTTTGACACCTGGATGTATCAATCATTACATAAGGAGTAATCACCTTTCAATTTTCCTAAGTGTATACATATTTATGCTCGTCACTGTGCAATTCGAAAAATATACCTTCCGTCTAAATTCCTGAAGTATTATCGTATAGGTAATCATTCACTCAGGGGCTTAGTAAACCCAAGTAGGTATTACCAACAAGTGCGGACAATATTGAGGAGCGCCGTACAAGTTTTACCTAAATCAAAGAGAACCCTTTTGTAAGTGAAGAATTGGGAGGAACCCTCAATTTGATCCTTAAAATTTACGCGGGAATTGGCACACTTGTAGGTCTTTCATTCTTAAGGGTGTAAGGGATCTGATCTTGAGAGATATAGGGATACCTATAGGCTTCTTACAGATTTTCATTTCGTACTACTACACTGAGGGAGCCCAAAAGAAAAGATGTACGGATTGTGTAGTGACGGTACTTTCATACAAGCCTAACACTTTGGCTGAAGGCTCTGTTTGAAGAGTAGTAGATTATAAGGTTATAATCTTAACTCTTCATAATGTTAGGGTTTCTGATCAGTCTGCTTGTTTTATAGGCTTGCCGTATTGTACCATGGAGTTTCTTGCAGGTTCTTCTCCATAGGAAACGACCAACCCGAACCGAGCACCTTTTTGTCGACGTTTTATAAGTGCCCATGTGGGTGTGTCTATGTGAAATAAAAATATTTTGACTTTGGGTTTTGAAACAATTGTGAAGATTATTCGGTCAAACTGATAAACTATCGTTATCTACGTTCTCTAGATTTTTCTTTTACTATGTTGTTTTTTTTTGACATTGTACCCTCCAACTATCAGTGGCGATTGTGAGAAATTAATATAAAAGACACAGAGGCGTACACACAAGACATGTTGCACCGACCCCAAGTAATATAGAATATGGGCAGAAAGATGATGATAAACAGCATAAACTCCAGGAAAAATAAACACGGGAAATTCCTTGTACCTTTTTAATTTATAATTTGTCCATAATTGCCTTCGTACAGGAGCAATGCCCCCATTCGACGTTAATAGTTCTAGTAACAAACGTTGAACAAGAAAAAGTTTCGTTTTACCGCTTACAGTTACACGAAACTTTGTAGGCATCGAGTAAAAAGAGAACACGGTGTGTAATGTGCTTGTGGCCTTTATCAATGTTTTGACTACGTAGTAAGAGAATATTTATTAAATTAAGGTATCCATGTATCCTAATTTTGTTTTTCGTTAGCAAACAGCAACAACTTGTACAATGACTAAATTAAAGGCTAATAATAACCGAGTTAATTGAACCTCGGTTTGTTAACCTCGGTTCCTAAAAGTTTTAATTTAGTCTATTGATAAACTAGCTGTCCGGCGCAACTTCGTTTGCGTCACATTTTCCCCATTTTCGCAACATGTTTCATTGCTGCTCCACTCCTATTGGTCGTAGCGTGATGATATATAGCCTATAGCCTTCCTCGATAAATGGGATATCTAACACTGAAAGAATTTTTCAAATCGGACCAGAAGTTTCGGTGCCTATTCATTGCAAACAAACAATCAAATCTTTCCTCTTTATAATATTAATTTAGAAGACAATTGTTTTGATAAGTGTTGGTATAATTTATTTCAGTCGCATTATATTAGCAGGTTTAATCACGCCGTATAAAACAAGGAGGTCAGTTAGGACGTCATTATAATCTTCCTTTCCTTACTTAGGGTCGACGCACCACGTCTTCTTCCGTTCTCCCCTGTCAGACGCCACGGCATCATTTACTCCTTTCTCTTTCATATCATTCCAAACACAGTCCATCCATCTTTTCATTCCCCTTCCACTCCCTCTCCATCCATCAACATTCATATCCGTTTGAGTTTCCCGAACTGAAATTTATTTTCCATGACAAATAGAGAATTTAAATATTTCACTAATTTGTTCAGACAGAAGCAAGTTCTAAATTTAAACCCATTATAAAAAACCAATACAACAAATTCAACCCCCAAACGGCGATGGACAGTTTACACACCAAAACACGCACCTTTTCAAACGCCTGCCAAACCAAGTATTGGTCGATTGGTAACGTACAAAACTAGTGACTAATTGAATTAGCCGGCCCTTCAGTTCCGAGACGATCGGCCCTCGACATCCCTTGGCGAAAAAAGGGCCATTTATTACCGTATGGTATAGGCAGGCACTGGTTGGAACGAAGACTTATTGCGATCACGCAGGCATTTTTCCTGGATTGGTCGCGTGGTTATTTATATTGATTGATGAAGATAAAACCGAATACACCTAGGCGTAATAGGTCTGTGATTTTTAGGGTTAAGGCGCTTAAAGTTTTGTTGAAGATTGTTTGTTCGATTGGTATCTTAAAATGGATATAGAAATCATTTATTTGCTTAAATGTACATCATTATTATGTTAAGAGATAAGACTTTTAAGTCACAGGCTTTAAAAATTACAAACCAATCACTTGTGTTTGCGCTAGTAGCCCTTTCTCTTAACTTACGAAATGCTTGAATTGAAAGTAGTTATTTCGTGTACTTCTAGGCCTGAAACTAATAAAAGTAGTTCATTTATTTATTACCCCACCAGATTTTAGAATTAGCCATAAAATGGAATTATTTCTGAAAACTACAAATTAGGTTTTAATTACTAATAAAAACGTTACCTAAGTAATAAAATCTAAATTGATTTATATATTGAGTAATAAAAAGTTAATCACATTCTATACACGATAATAAAAAGGCCATTAAACTCTAGTTAAACTGTAGTAATGCATAAACAATGAATAACGAACTTCAAGTTATTACTCAACGTTTTATCTACTCACAGCTAGAATGAACAAGTCAACAAGCCCTAAGATTTTCTGAGCTTTAGATAAGCGTATATTATAGCGCGTATAAGCTTTGTACCGGTTTACGCGCGGAGGGGTAAAAATCTCAAAATTCAGGATGTTGTCACAAAAGACATAAATAATCAATATAAATTACGGTACCTAGTAAATTATTAAAAAACACTGCGTTTTTTTGTTGTTTAAATTTGTCAATATTTCAGAATAACCCCCTTAACGTGGTTTAGGGATTATAAAATTATCGAAAAAACGTTTGAGGTTTTTTGTTTGTGTGTAAGCGACGTTATAAGGCGGGGATCAGACGGCCCGTGTTTAAAACACGGGTGGTTCACAGTTACCGATTTCAGTAAATAAATAAAAAAAAGGAAATTACCTACTCATTTTATTATTGATTCGGGTCGAGAATCATTAGCATAGTTACCTCCTAGAATTTGACGAGGTTGCAAAACAACACCATGTATTTAAGGAATTTTGAAAAAAGAAAAAATACAGTGTACCACATAATTTTTTTTTTTTTTTTGGTAACAAATGCAAATACTTTATGTGGTACACTGTCTTTAGCGGTAGTGCGCACATGTCGTTACGGCTGGGCGGAACCCCATTTGCGGCGTTGAATTAAAATTGTAAATAATAGAGATAGAGTTCCGGGAGTCGGACCTTTTTTATTGGAAATTTTCTCCTCTTGAAGACTTTTTTTTCAAAATTTTAATAATTTTTGAGTTATTAACGAAAAACTAAATGCTGTCTTTTTTCATCTTAATTTGTTAATAACAATTCGATACATTTTCCGATAGACCTCATTCCGATTCGAATAAGCCATCACTCATATTTTTAGAAGCTTTATCAAGAATTAACACGTCTTTGAGCTTGTTAAAGTAAAGTAAAATTTATTTGCATAGATTGTAGGTACATAAAATAAGGTGTAACAATAAAATGGGTGAGCTTTGTACAATTTACCATAAAGTAGGCAAGCAAACATTAGAGAAATTTGTAACTAAATTTTAATCAAATTAAATAATGGTTTCCAGTTAAATCAACGCGTACGAACTTATACGCGCGTCATCGCTCGTCTTCGAGTTCGGCAAAAACGCGCCGAAAACACGCTAATCTGTAACCGCATTTACTCAACTTTTAAGTCCGTATACAAACAGGAAGATTAAACACGTGCATCATGCTTGTAAGGAATTCCTTCAGGTTCAACGAGAATTAAATTGACCTAATTTTCCTCTGACCTTTGGGAAGATAACTGGACTGATGAAACGTGTGCGTTCCACTTGTTGTGGAACTCAGCTTTGTGATTAGTGGGTATAACATAAGTAGGGAATCTTATTGATATGTGAAGTGTCTTGAGAGGCTTTGGGTAGCTATTGAAAAGCACTCCCGCAATATTTTGGGAACGACTGACGGAATTGGGATACCATAAACATTTAAACATTATGTAAGCACATATTTTCATTGGATGATTTGATAGACATCTACTGATTATAGGCTTGACAATAGCAAACATCATCATCTGCTTAACCTATTTCCCAAATATGCTGGTCGGCTTCAAGTCTAACCGTGAATTCATACAGTATTTTTCATGGAGCGACTGCCTATCTGACCTCCCTCGAATGCTAACTGCATTGGGTAATACGATGAATACGACTAAGGAACGGAAAAGCATGACACGAGGAAATATTTCTCTGGAATTCTAGCTGTGAACGCATGGCGTCATAGATCATATTACTATGGCTTAGGATTACCCTTTTCTTTTAGTTATATGGTAGGGTAACAAAGCCCCAAAAAGGATAATGACCACAACCCCCAGATTTACTCCTGAGTACCAAAAAACATCATCATTCTCTCGTCCCAATTAATTTGGGGCGGTGCAGCATGTCTTCTTCTTTATACCTGAAGACCAAACATCAAGATAAAGCGAGCAGGTTGATGTTGAACCTTTAAACCTCTTTATGGTGGGATATATTTCTAATTTTCCATATAGACAGAAAGGCGCGCCACGACTAATACTACGTAGAACAACTTCAAAAAAAAACGCGTGCGACTCTTCACACAGGCGCGATGCGACGTTTCTGGGTTTTTTCGAGAAAGCGATAAGTCGCGCTTGCCGCGCGGCATGCCGCGACACACTCCGCGACAAGAAACAAAATATTCGTAGAACATATTGTATGTCGCGTTTTGCAACAATATTCTAATTCAAAAGAGTGTCCATAGTGTTTCTTGCCCATTCTTTTCCATAGAGATCTACGCTTTGGACAAGTACACGCAAGTACAGTACTTTCAAAGTTATTGTCTTGTCTTGTGACTGGGACTGTAGACAGACACTTCAAAAGTGCCTGTAACTGGCCTGCTTTAAATAAATCCTTTGATTTTATTGTTTTTTTTTTTTACAAATATACAGTTTTAACCAACCATTTTTCTAAGTAAGACTTCGCAAAAAATTTTGCTGGGTAACGACAATTTTTTTTGGGTTGGAAAATCACCGTTAACGGTAGCGCTCAATGTAACGTACTCAAAACCCTGTGATGAAGTCCTTGAATCACAAGGGTCATGGAGGTATATATAGTAAAGTTTTAACATTTAAAACTCGTATGAAAAAGTTGGCTTTTTGAATATCACCGTAACTAGAAGGATCCCAAGAAGCCATGGTCCAAAAAAAAATCCCCATTACGAGAAGACAGCTTCTCGGGTTCGTTATATGTATAAGTCTTGTATATTATACAAGAAGAATGAGCATCTTCACTCGCGTTGACATTACACGTACTTAGATTACGTACTTTAGTTGTCTTTTATGGCACCCATGAGATGGAATTGAATGGGCCATTCTTTACCAGGAACGACCGACGGCGATAAAACCCAACATTGATAAAATCAGTGGCCTATAGCAGTGACAATAGAAACGCGATAATAAGCTGTTCCATTGAAAACCGTATTGTATAGTTGTGATGTTGTCACGCGAAATCACGTTCCATACATTTGACAATCGCAGAAAACATCACGTCTTGACCCTGAGGCTAAGCAGACCTAAGTATTAGTAAGTAATTGTTACTAGCAAGTAATTTTGAATTTGATAGAATCATAAAACACAACACATCAAAATTAAATCAAAATTTTAAGTCTAACAATATTTTTTTTAATTTGACGTTTAATGCCGAATTTTGGATTTTTTCAAAATTTTGTTTAATAATTTGTTATAAAAAAATCGGTGTGGCAAGGAATGAGTTATAGGGGGTAAAGAGATAGCAAATGACCTCTCCTTTCGGCCTATTCGATTTGGCAAACGATGCACCAAACACCCTGTATAACTAGAATTTAAACGTACGTAAGTTATAAAATTAGAAGTTGAGAGAATTACTTTATGGACGTCATATATAGTTATTTTAGAAGCTTACTACTTGAATGCATATCACAAATATAGATGCTATAAAATAAAAACCGGCCAAGTGCGAGTCTTACTCGCACACAGGGTTCCATAGCCCCTAACAATATACTAACAATATTTTGAACTGTCATTCATTAGTTAGTTGTATTAGTTAGTAAACTTCCACTCAACCGCAAAACTAAATTTGTTTTTCATAGTATGTTTATTAAAAACAAAGTTACTACTGCAGTTTGATGAAAAAGTCCCATATCTCAAAAACTAAAAATCATATCTTATTGAAACCAATTTTCGTTGATAGTTTTTTTTTACGTTCTACAATCTTAAATATTTTTAGAATTTTCCTCCTCTTACTTTAGAAATTAGAGGGGGGGGGACACATTTTACCACTTTGGAATTGGCTCTAGCGCAAACTATTCAGTTTAGAAAAAAATGATACTAGAAACCTCAATATCATTTCTGAAGACCTATCCATAGATACCCCACACGTACGAGATTGATGAAAAAAAATTTTTGGTTTTCAGTTCTTAGGTATGGGGAACCCCAAAATTTATTGTTTTTTTTTTTCTATTTTTGTATAAAAATCTTAATGCGGTTCACAGAATACATCTACTTACCAAGTTTCAACACTATAGTTCTTATAGTTTAGGAAAAAAGTGGCTGTGACATACGGACGGACGGACAGACAGACATGACGAATCTATAAGGGTTCCGTTTTTTGCCATTCGGCTACGGAACCCTAAAAACCATGCTGAGATTTATATACAGTGGCTGACATCGATGATAAATGGTGGCTGATTAGGTACTTTTTATATGCACACTGATGTTGGCTGAGTTAGTAACTTAGAGGACAAGTTATTTTTTTGGTCGACAAAAATGCTATTAAATAGAACTCGATTTAATTACTACCCTTTAGTTTTATGTGGCTGTTATCTGTAGTTTCGTTTTAATGCTCGTGGCGAATTAAAATACTTGCAATTATAACGTAATGAATAATGCTAGTTACTGTTCTTCACAAATCACGCTCGCTGTAAACTTTCTGCATAATTTAAGTTTTAATTAATTTTAAAACGTTTCAGAAACCTATTAAAATAACTCATCTTTACCTCGTTTCTTCTTAAAAGTAAACGAAATTATACCACACATCTTGTGAGTATTATTAAGTGGGTAACATAGGGGATTAACCGGGTAGTATCCGTGTATAAACCGAGTAGTGTCCTGAAATTAACAGAGTAGCTGTCGACATTGATATGATTGTTCTGTAATCAAGAAGAAACACCAAACAACGAAATATTTCATTATATATGTTACGGGTAAGGTTGGAAGTTAGAATAAACTTAGGTTTACTCGGGTTTACTTAGTATTACCCAATGTTTTTGGGTAATGTCCAAATAATAATGAAAATAAGTTTTAATTCGGGGTTTACCCACTCATTTACAAACTCACCTAGGTATATCCAGTGCTTACTGGGAAATGTTAGATTAATTACTGAAATTAAAAACTAAGGTCATAGAAAGGTTTTATTATTAAAAACATAAGAAAAGAACACAATAGCTCTAAGAGCATAAACATAATAGCTTTAATAGCACAATATATTAAATTTTGTATTGTGAATTAGATTACAAACATACTTTTTATTTTAAACAAAACAGATATTATTTATTTGAGCAAGAATTGCAACATTTTCCAGCAGCCTGTCAGGAACACTTCTTTGTGGCACATTTGGTTTTGCAATTACACCTTTTATAGCCTTGACCTCCTGAAAGCCACTGTTGATTTGCAAGTTCTCGTAAGCTCTTTTTTTCGGGTGATATATTTTCAATATCAACCAGTTTATCCTAACACACAGAAAACTGATTCCTTGAGAACATTTCTTCGATAGTCCGACGTTCGTTTCCTAGCCTATAAAGATCATCTTTCTTTTCTACAACTGCCATAAGCACGTTCCGAAACTCACCTCTTCCTCTATCAACATCTGGTATTTGGACTCTAATGGTATCTCCAACAGAACATGGAGGATATTTGTGCCCACACGCTCAAAAATGACGCAACACCTAACATTATCCAGCCAGAGTTGGGTAGACCTAGTTGAGTATAGGTAAATTCCGAATTAAAATTTATTTTACTTATTATTCGAACTTTACCCAAAACGTTTGGGTAATACTAAGTAAACCCGTATAAACCTAGGTTTTCTACATATTCTAGCATTACCCGTAACATATACATTAAATAACACCATCATATCAGTCTGTATTATACTTCACGTCGTTTACTACCAACAAAAGTCGCGTGCCTAAAATAATATTCCGTGACAAAAGCCCATTTGACACGGACTTCGGTAAATATCCGCCATTGAACACTGATCTTTATACTTAAATGACTGTACTGATAATGAAATTAATACCGCGTATCATAAAATATTTAAACGTTTATTATTGCACTGTAATTTTGCCGCGTGACATTTAATATAAAATTGTAGCATGCTGAAGTGTCCGTTCAATGGTTAATTTTTATTAGAATTTGTATTTACTAAATCGCAAGTTTCCGTGTTGTTTGTATTATATAGAATAAACTGGTAGTTGATTAATAAATTCATGCAGCCATAATTTCATATACAGAAAATTTAAAAATTCAGTTACATAAAGATGAAAATAACGTAGGACTGGCATCGTAAAAATAAGGAAATGTTACCCTCAAATGTAGGATTTTCCTTTTTTCCCCAACTTCATAACGGTAAACTGCACGGCAACCCAACACGGAAATCGTAATCAATGTATTGAGAGGCTGCACTCATCCGCGATTCGTACAGGCTGTATTCGTTATTTTTACAGTAGAATACGGTCTGTATTTTTACTGCTGTGTTTGCTGTTTACATTGCACGCACGACGGATTGGTCGAATGTGCATCCGGCATAGGGTTGTGTCATAATATTTTTCTAGTTTTAAAGCGCAATACTTCATTTTGTCTCACATATCAGCGTCGTCTGCACTTGTCCCAAGTGTGTCGGCTTCCTGAAGGATGCCAACTTGTCAAAACATCCTTTTATTTTGTCAGCTTGAAATGTCACCGACAAGAGTGAACTGACGAACGAGATGAATGGAAAAATGTAGTTTGATTACAACGCAGTAAAACTATAATGTAATTTTGCTGACTTCCTTTGAGTTCCTTTGAGTTCCTTATTTCTATGAAGAAATGCTTTATACGAGACATTGGGCACACCGACTCGGACAGGTTAGGTTCGAAGAGGATGGCGGGGTCTAGTGAGCGAGCGGAGCGAGCGAACTAAGACCCCGACATCCCCTTCGTGTTAGGTTACTGTAAACCCTGCAGACAGAAATAGGAGCCCCGCGTAGCGGGGCTACGTCGACAACGCCTTAGTTTGGACCTGTGGTTTGGTGATCTCTTTAAATTAGTTTGCTTAAATACTTATTAGGACACACCTATTATAATACATACAAAAACATTTATTTGGTACTAGACCTTATATCTCAGGATTTTAGGTGATTTATTGTGGAACTAATTTTGCATTGTTTGGTGACTACATTTTGGTGACAGATCTACTATTTTGAGGACAAACCCTATTATTTAAGAAACACAAAACTAATTAAATTGGTGATAGCTTAAATGATACCCAAATAAAATGCAGACTAAATGTTTGCACAAAAATGCGTTTTTTTATCGGATTTTGTTTAGATTTAAACTTACGTAACATAATAAATTGCGGACTGGCGATTTGCGTCATTCAGTTTTATAAAGTATCTACACATTTTAATTTATCAGCATGCAATCTTTACAATACGAAAGCAACGTTTTTAGCAATGTTTCCCAACATTGCTTAGTAACAGGCAACTGTTTAATAATAAATCATCTGCTCTTAAAACTACTTAAAATATTTACATCATGTTTTCTGCAACATATAAGTTTGAAGGTTTCAGGAAACATGATGTAAAATTTTGTTAAACATCAATTTCAAAATTTATCGGTTTTACGGCGGTCTGTTGGTTCGGTTGATCACTGCAAAAAGTGACACCCCTACAATCCAATGAATATTCACAGAACCCATCCTGTATTGATATGTGTGGCCTGAAGTGTACTTTTGGGATTATATAAGGTAGCGTATGTAACAAGCCGCTCGGGAAATAAGAGTTGTTTTTTCTCTGTGTTTACTTTGTACTAAATATGTGCAAATTGATTCGTTACTGATCCGTTTATGTAGTTTAATTACTTGCTACAATGGTATATCGTCGTTCGTCGGAGTTTTTTCAATTGGATCAGTTTTGAAATCGATGTTTGGAAATAATAGCCAAAGATATGTATAGTTTTAAAATTTAAAACATAGAATATGCCCGAATAAATATCCTGTAGGAACTCGGGAATCTGGCCTGTTAAATTTCTTACCCGCATCATTGCCGATACCTAAACGGTCAGGATGCGATAGCCGTCCGTTTGGTACTGGTACGATACTACGTTCCTATTATTTATGCAACTCTTGTACAAATTGCATTTACACTGACAGGCAACTCTCTGTTATGCGTTTTACATAATGCGCTCGGCATTCCACAGAAGGCACTTTATTTTAAACAAAAAGAGCAATAAAATTGTGATTGTACAACTAGCATATTGAGAACAAATAGTCAAAGTTGCGGTTTTATGTTTCTAGGTCGGTATTTGCAACACGCTATGGAGTTCGAAAACTGTTTCGAGGAAGCCACCAGTACAAATAAGGATGTAGAATAGAAACATTTACTACGTTTCTTTTCACCCAATTTTCCTTCAAAGATTTAAACAATTTAAAAAATCCATTTACTCCTGTTAAAACGAAGAGCATCACTTAACATCGTGAACTCAGTCTTAAACAACACAACTCATTACGTCTCGGGAACGTAGATACGAACGAAATTTACCTCAATTTAATTTCACCAGACAAGGCTTTTATAGAGTTTGGCGTCTGTTACATCTGAAAAGGTAATTTTTATTTTCAATCCCCCTCCCTTCGTTCTTATAATGTGATATTCATTTATTTTATTTCCCGGCGGATGGGCGCGCGCCTGTGGCTCGGCGGAGGAAACAAAGCCATTTCCTAGACGTCGCCAATCCGTGCCTGTGTGGCCACTAGAGATGAGGCTACGTACGTCGTACGTCTCACACGACGGGGCCCGCTCCCGGCCCGGGCCCCGACACAGACGGCTGACATGACACGTTATTAAATCTCGCTCTTTTATTCTTGTCGCCTTTTTTCGTTGTTTGCTTTTGACGGGTTAGGGTTTAAGCTAATTGGCTGACGTGCATTCTTTCAAGCAACGTTGAGGTCGGACCAATAACAATAATCGTATTAAATTCATTTCGAATTCACAACTGCTGTTCAAATTAGTTCTGCGAGTTAACATCATGATTAATTGATTGGCTTTTATTGAAAGAGAAAATGCGGCCACAGCTTTATTCGAAGTCAAAGAAACAGCGCGCTACTATTTTATAGAAAGCCGATTTTCTGTGTAGAGTTTATTAATTTTCACATTCGATTTTATGTAAATTATTGAATTTTATTCCGAATTTCCCTTCGCGTAAGTGTAGATATAACGAATTTAGGCTGCCTATATCGTTAATTTCGACTGTCGAATATTGTGGTAACTTAATAAGTAAAAATAGGAATAATACAAATTGACTGAATTTTCGGAGATATACATGACATTTCGCAAACATTAGATTACTTCCATCTCAGATACGACCTTATTCGATTCGCACAACAAAAGCTTGTTAGTCTGCCATTTTGTTCTTATTTATATAGCCATACTTTCTGAGAGATCCGCACAAAGCTGGTACGTTGAGCACAAAGAAATATCAAACAAAAATGTATGGCATTAATACAAAAGATTATATTTTTTTTTACATGAGAACGTTAAAAGTCGCCTACCCTGTTTTCGTATTATCTCCAACAGAGGGATGCGCTGTCTAAGACGTGTCGATTTAGCATTCCGACTGAATTTGACATTCGCAATGTTTATTGCCATCCCATTTGGCGGGCCTCCTTTGTGTGAATCTTTTTGTGGCATAATTTATCTAATTTGGAACAAAGCGGATTATATGCGGGGATGTTCAGTCAATTCACGCTAGAGCCAGTCTTGAATTTTTATTAGAAGATTAAGTTTTTTTTTCTGTTTTAAGGTAAATTTTTATAAATCCGGACTCAATTTTTTTTTATCGTCGTCCTACGTAAAAATTCAGAATCATTAACTTGCCTAATGAAAAAATGTTAGGTACGCGTTTTTTGCCGTAATCTAGGTTGTGAAGCTTTATTTATTAATTACGAAATCCATTTTCAGAGACTTAATTAAGGTCGAGCTCGGATAACCTGAGGGAACTGACGAACACTGGCTGTTGTCTGAATAAATATTTTATGTTTAAAAAAGTCCGACGAGGATGGGATTCGAACCCACGCGTGCAGAGCACATTGGATTAGCAGTCCAACGCCTTAACCTCTCGGCCACCTCGTCATGTAAGACATTGGCAAAATAGCGATATGGTTTCTTTTGTAAGTAAGCAATATCTGTTTACCCAGTTGTTCTTTGGTTGATGGTAGATAAGTACTATTTTCTACATAATCCAATGAAAACTCCATGGAATGCAGCTGTTGTTTTGCGGCGTTTACTTTTGTTGTAATTTATTCAAGTTGTTGTTCGGAACTACTATTTTACTAATATTTAAGGTAATGCATACACTTGGGGGAAACAATAACCACAACATCATTGTTATTGCAATAGTTTATTGTACCTAACAAATAATCGCTGAATTCTCTCTCTCTCATGACTCAGAATTTATGATGTTTTCTACTTAAATGTAGTTTTATCGAGTATTTAAAAGAGCATTAGATTTCAGGTCTTTGAATCGAGTTAAATATGCAAATAACACATAAACTTGATTTATGATTGTAGAAACTTGTTTTTTCTTTCATTTGTATTTACATAAACTGGCAACTGCTGACTTGATTTATTACTTTCTAAAGTAAATTTACTATAAGGTATCTACCTAAATATCGGACTAATGTAATTTTGCTGTAACAGTGGATAACAGGAATTACCTACAACTACAGTTCTATGTAACTGCTCTATAGCGTTGACAAAAAGAAAATTTAAATCCATTTCGACCATAAACTATCGATGAAAATAGAAAAATCTCAAACCGATAAACAAAGTGCTCCCGAACTAACCTTAAAGCTCAATTAGGCCAGACCACACAATCGGAACGTGCCCGTTTCAAAAATGGAATGTCAATAAGGCAACAGTAACGCTCCGCTTGTGTCCACTTACCGTCGCTCCAGTGTACGACACTAACGCGGCCCGTGCCCATGTGGGGCCCACTAGTGTCCCTCGCAACTAAACCCGGGCATAAAGCCCGAGGATTTGCCCGAAGCGCTCGGCCAAATACGGAATGCACCTGGACCGATTTAACTTAGCTTGTTCTTTGTATTATTTACTTTTGAGGACTTACGGCGGAGCTTATATTGGCATGGTGGATTCCCGAATAAGGACGCTAACAAATTTTAATAATAAAGTAGTCTTCTAAGGGCTAAAATAATAAAAACTGTAACGAAAAGGTCGTGCAGGATGGCCGATAGATGCCTCACCTGTCATGTCAGTCACGAAGAGACATAAAGACACATGCACGCGATATTAAACATTCATCACGATAATTGATACTCAATCAAAGCAAGGGAAGAATAGACTGGCAGAAGAACCAATTATGGTAGTGAATATTTAACCACAAACCCGTGTATCATTACCCTTATATCCAAGGTACACCGCAACCAACTCGTAATGTAAGCGAATAATCTACTACATTTAATTTAGGCAAAGTCAACTATCTGAATACATTGTTTCCGACATCATGGCCGCCGCTCATTAAGTATTATAACTTAAACGTCACAGCGCCGACCCATGTAGCAAATTCTGCTCGTAGAATTAATTCAGCTTACATAGAAGCTATAACAATAACTGGATATCATTATTATTCGCACAGAGAAGGGCTGCCAGTAGGAAATGAATATTCCATTCGTAATGGACCTGTACTTTCTTTCATTAAAACTTACATTATGTGCCCCACTCCGCTCTTGAATAATTACTACACTTCTTCGGAATTTGAATGAGCCGACTTGTCGGTAATGAATCGAGAATTTCATAGCTGTCGTTGCAGTCTCCTTGTTCACTCTGAATTATTCATTTTTCTGTAGTGATTGTCCTAGTCAGTCCTGGGCTTTATACAACGTGTTGTTTTGCAACCTCGTCAAATTTAAGGAGGTAACTATGCTAATGATTCTCGTCCCGAATCAATAATAAAATTGGTAGGTAATTTTTGTTTGTAATCTCATTTACGGAAATCGGTAAGTGTGAAAAACCCGTGTTTTAAACTAGGGCCGTCTGATTCTCGCCTTATAACCGCGCCTCCACAAATACAAACAATCTCAAACGTTTATTCGATCATTTCTTATTCCCTAAACCACGTTAAGGGGGTTATTCTGAAATACTGACAAACATAAACAACCAAAAAAATCTGCGTTTATTAGTAATTAACTAGGTACCGTAATTTTAATTGATTATTTATGTCTTGTGTGACAACCTCCTGAATTTTGACGAGGATGCAAAACAACACCTTGTATAGGAACTTTTCTGAGATATGGGCCGGATATGGCGCTTCGTGTCAAACTCCTATCGTTTAATGGTTTCCTAGTAAGGAAAGCTTGAAGCATGCAGAACGCATATTCGAAGTTTTTGAAGTCACGTGCAGGTAAAAGGTTCAAAGTATCGTGTTCAAAGTGCAAGTAGTGACAGATTGCTTGCACGTAGCACGTAGCCTGGATGGCTGGGTATCTGAAACTTGCACGTAGTTTCTTTGAACATCCAAGATATTAAACTACATTAAAATTATTTTGTGAAGCATGTTTCACACGTGAAGCAAATCTCCTGAGACATAGGGACTTGTAATCTTGAACAGAACAATTGTAGGTTTTCATTGGAATACCTGTTCATTATTGATTCAGACGTAGTAATTGAATTATTTCCATTACGAGTTGGAAATTTCCAGGCAAACGTGGCAGAGCTTAAATATATGATGACTTGGGGTTTAACCTCAATGAGAATTTGATTGTTTTAAGTACAATACTGTAGTACATTTATTCCATGTTACCTTTCCATTGAATTCATCTTCTGTGGTCGTTGTGAAGTGCCTCTACCTTATTACAACAAATACAATATATATATACACATGGTTTGATGGCTGGTTTGAGAAGAGAACCACACAGTATAGGATCCCGATATACAACGACCTTCACCGAGCTGGTTAATGGATGAAACTTATTTTATACTAAATTTAATATGTCAATAAATAAATTGCATATGGTTTGTCTAAAAAATTTCAGTCAGTAAATATTTTTATTTTTTTAAACTTTTCACCGGTTTGGTTAATAGACAAATTCCATACCAATCGAAAGTATAAAGCCCATAGAATATGCAAACGTTAGGGCGAGGCCACAACAATGCGTTGCGGCGTCGCATCGTAAAAATCTCCGACAACGCACAACGCATCGTGGAAATTTCTGATGCACTGATGCAACGTACAAATCTGCAATGCGACGACGCGCTATCTCTCAGTTACCTTACGTTAGTGTCCATCATATCCAACATTATTCATAATTGATAGAAATTAGTGCAATGGGTTTCTTTTTCTTGATGCGTCTATTGCAAGCAGAAGTAGGACCCGTGTAGTGCGGTCCAATTCTCACTAGAAACTGAACTAACGGTTTAGCGTCCTGTCGCACGATGTCGTTTGCAAAGAAATGTTTGCGTTGCGTCATCGCATTGTATTGCCGTGCGACGTCGTTTTTGCGATACGACGCCGCAACGCAGTTTTGTGGCCTCGCCCTTAGGTTGCCTTTTTTTTCCCGTCACAACTCTCGGGTAGGCAGGTATAAACATGTACCTACTTAAATCGATACTAGTAACTTGCACCGGTCTGGTTAATGAATAAAAATAGGCAACCTAACGTTTGAATGTTTTATGGAATTTGTTTATTATCCAAACTCTTGTAATGTTTTTTTTTTAATTATTAATTAATCATAACCTGGACTGAAATTTTTTAGGCAACTCATATGCAATATATTTATTGACATATTCAGTTTAATATAAAATAAGTTTCATCCATTAACCAGCTCGGTGAAGGTCGTTATACCTATACCGGGATCTTAGGCTAACAGAATCCAATCTCATGTTAAATGAATGAAATGAATTCTGCTACTATTTGAAACGTTAGCCAAGTTCAACACAAATAAGCGAAAATTCCAAACACCCATTTCAATATTATTTAAAGTTTGTTTTTGTTAGAGCTAAACATGATTCCCGAAATGAAATCCCGTTACACGCAACCAAAAGCTTACTCAAAAGTTTATCAATATATTCACCGTTATACGACAATGCCGTATTATAATGCGCGTTTTACTCCCTGAGACAGTATTTTGCTCCGAAAACAGAGTAATGTTATTTCCATGACTTCTATTAAAACTTTTTAAGCCTAACAAAATATTAGTGTTCTTCCAATGTTTTCCCATGGAGGCTTGCTTGTTGTTACTGCCGACATATTGACGGCCGTGTACGGGACCCAAGTTAACATAAACAGTTCTACACAACGCGCTTTGTTTTTCTTGCGCTGTGTATGTCTAGCATAGTATTAACATTTTTATGCTGAAGGAAATAAGTGTACTGTGTTTTCGTGGTGGTTTCCTTGGTGTTGTTTTTAATGTCACGATTCAGGGAATTCGTGTTTGAATTGCATTTTAAATGTTGTAATAGTTTTTATTTTTCGACATCCAAATTATGCTTACTTGGTCACCTTTCTTGAATGCAATTGATGCATAGACGTCAATTAAGTAATCATGTAGGCACTTGATAGTCGTATGCTCCTTTTTTTAATATTGTAGAATGCTATACTTAGCCTCAAAAATTATTGTACATATGTGTTATCTTTCTTCAATGAAAATGTTAACACATTTTTCCCCTTGATATTCTGTGTATGACAGGTAACGCTGTTGCTACATTTTTTGCCGTATTTTTATACGTTATGTGAAACAGCTCATAAATATAAATTGCTTGCGAAATATTATTAAATAATTTAAATTAAATGATTGCAACGGCCGAATCATTTGTTATGTTAATTAAAGTTATTTCGTACACACTCACTGAAAAAAGTACCTACTCTTGAAATAACGCAATTCGGTAACAACTTTAATTTACTTAATTAAAATGTATATGAGTGCTCTCAAGTTAATCATAACAATGATAATGGATGGGCTGCTGATATTTTCTGTAATAATTTTATCGTGGAATACTGATTAACAGAATTCATTGGGGAATCCAGAATGATAAGATATGATAATATAATTAATCAAGTGATACAAAAATGTTTATATTTCTTAGATCATGCATTGTGATTAAAAACATGATTAAGTAATTAGATGGCGTAATAATCTCCATTAGTCTTCTGAATTGAGCTGGTACTCTACCAGAAAAACACGCCTTGAATAACCTCTAACGTTTAGGACGTCCAGGACATTGAAAGGTGAGTATTCTGACGTCCCCAACGCACACGAACAAACAAACACGCACGAACTTGTGATCATCAGCGTGGTCTGGTCGTGTGTGCAAATTATCGATTCCGTTTGCCGTCACGTCTGTCAATGTGCCGTTTACATGTGCACGGATGGCGGCTGATTGGCCTCTCATTTGGCCCGATTGTGCCTCACGCATACATAATTTGTGTTCTGCGTCGTCGCCATTAAGATAATCTCTCGTTCGGCCAGGGTCTGCCGGCCTCTGTCATTGATTACCACGGTGTTCGGTTTGCCCGCAGACGATTTTATTGGTCTGTTTGGTTATTGCGGCCTTATTAGCAGGTCGGTTTAGGCTAGTCAGGTCTGTGGTTTGATGTGCATGTAACAAAGTGGAAGAATTGTGGGTGAATGATTGTTGTGGGGTTTTGCATGGTTGAAGTTAAAAGTCCGCCGTAGACGATAGGTTATGCATGTGCAGTATTGCATACATCAACGTGTGTAGGAGAAAACTGTATAGTTATTCTAAAACTCGCTTTTGCATGAAGATTAGGATCTTGCGTAAATGGGTACCTTAAGAGTAGTTTCAGAAAATAATACTCTATGCAGCTTACGCACAGGCAGGTTTTTAAATTATTACCTTAAGAGTAGTTTCAGAAAATAATACTCTATGCAGCTTACGCACAGGCAGGTTTTTAAAGTATAAAATAAACGATTAAAACTAATTTATAGGCTCGCGTTAAAATTCAGGAAATATCAATACATTGTACGGAGACTTCCGCCAAGCGTGCAACAGTCTTTAGTACCGCAATTTTGAATAATAAAATTGTGAGGTCGGTCAGTGGCACGGTGCGCTGCGCCCGCATCTCGGTCTCTTGAAAACCACGTAACTTTGTGAGCCGACAAGTGCCAGCCACCATTAAAACTTAGTTCAAGGCGACACATAGTCGGTGCGGGCGGCGCCGATGTGAAAGTAATCTCACTGAGGCCGAGAAAATCGCTTTTAAAAGTTTACCTTATTGCTGAATGCTGGATAAGCGAGTGAAGAGACGTCACGACACTTTTATAATGATTTATGACCACAAACGCCATGAAATATAGTGTTAGCTTTGAATAAAACTACGCTTTTCCATCGTCAAATCTGATTAGTGTGAGGAATACGTGTAACTTCGTTATGCCAGTAAGCTGTGAATCATAGGGAACACTAGATGAATAGCTTCAGGCTATCGGGACTGTTATTGTCGAAGTAACTTGTCGTACGACACCTTAGGGATGCACATTCGTACCTGGCAACACCAACGTACCTGCCATAGATTCTTGCCATAATTTCAAAGGAATAACTTGTATGCTGGCTATACCAGACACGAATGATATACTGACTTAGAACATAACAGTTAAAAATATTGCGCTGCGAATTTATTGTTATTTTTATAACAATAGAAACATTAAATTTAATGCTGTCTAGGCGGGGTCTGCGAAACAATACTCCACACATTCATCCTTTTTCATATCACGCAGGTGTTAAGTTCCAATAAAACACGGTAGGTAGCGGGGCCAGGGGTCGCCCTCCAAGCCCCCCGGGTTGTTACTAATGCAGATTGCGTTCAGAAGGTCATATCTAAATCACGGGATAGAGCATAACGTCAGTACTTTATCTCAACTCCGCACCTGACGCCCCCCTCCGCTTGAGTTATAACGTCGGTTCTCCTTTTGTTGTTTACGAATGAGTTTTTCACGCTTTTCTTAGGCCGCGGACCGGTTCTTCGACACACCTGCTATTCTCCCCCGGTGTTATATTTATTGTACTCATTCTATGTATATTGTGAGGGAATGCCGAATCGTAGGCGAGGTTGGGAACTTATCGCGTTTATATTTTTTCTCTCCTGCCCCCAAAACTCGGGGATGATGTTTTTATTATAAACACGTGTCAGGACTTGGAAATATTTGCGCATGTTAGCGTCGTAGTGATGTGCGTCGTTTACGTTTGAACACTCCTTTTGTATGTTCCGTGTGAAATGTTTGATTGATGAAATACGGGGTTATTATATTTGTTATTGTGATACATTTTACAAATTCAATGTAAGGGCACTTACGTTGTGTTCCTGTTTATAAAAGCAATGTCTTAACTTTTTATATTTGTGGAGTGGTGGATAAAAGATTGTCATATTGTAATGTATAGTGCATTCAATTGTTGGCGAACTAAATAAATAAAAATGCTAATTGTGTATAGTTTCAGTAATCAAACGTTTAATTTTAAATTGTTCGATACAACAAAAAAAAACTGTACAAACATACGACATGACCAAATTAAATACCTGTCTTTTGAATATGATTTATTATTGTAGCCGGATCAATAAATTTAAGTATCATAAAAATTACACGTTCTTGTTCGGAAAAGTTTTGCAAATTAATTATTTCCTAATAACTGTTTGTTAATTTACTGTCACTGTTATTAGAGGCCGGATTATATGCGGCTTAAAACCGTATTTTTATTTATTTTAACATTACACACAAAATTTACAGAAGTGGTTTTAATGCTTACCGTAAAATAAATCCCATACATAGGGTGTTCAATTTATTTTCATATTGGCGTATAGGTATATGGATCAGAATTTATTTATTTACGATTATTTCAGTACTCATCGTTCGACTATAACATTTCATCGTAGTATTCCACTACACTAATGTTCATTGAATACAAACATAAATGTGGGGAAAACAAACGAATACATTACATAGGTCATTACTACGTTAGCTTTTTGTCCAAATAAATAATTTACGAATCGTAACCCCAGCGGATTTTTTCGGTAAGGCCTGCGGTCTGAGTAAGGGTTAACCAGACTATATTTTATTTACTAGTGCCCAGAACTTTTTCAGTAGTACAAACATCTGAAGATTATATATTTGTGGAAAAAAAAAAAATTAAGTATCAAATAATGAAGCTTCAACCTCCATCAAGCCTTCAGAAAAACCATTAACAAAAGTTAAAATGGCCGCCGTGTCGGAGGGCGCGTTTGATTGAATTCTGACGTCCTGTATTGAGCTATTGGCAGCTGGCCAATTGGGGACATAGCTTCACGTCGCCTCGCTTCTGCGAACGACGCGAGTTCACTCTCTGTATGCAAATGAGCGATTTTATTGAAAATTTAATAAGCGGTTTGTATTGGAATAAAAACCTGGACACATGATAGGTTAATTGTTGTTTCTGTTTGCTTCGTGGCTTAAAAGTGAAGCTTTTTGTCGGCTTTGTAGACGTGGCATGTTGTTTTTGACGTGGGCGGTAAAAGTTTTTGTGGATTGGCCTGTATTTAAAACGAAAGGTTACCTTAGAAACAGTACTTGATAAAAACTATAAGTGCTACTTATTTTTCCATAAAACTCCTAAATTCCTAATCTCAGGACATTTTTGAGTTATTTAATACACATTTTAAACAGACCCGTATATTTTAAAATAACTGCACTTAAATTGCATCAATACATTTCCAGAACACACATTGATATTTTGGTATCTTGGAAACGCAGTAAAACGTCTACCGACTTTTTATACTGCGTTTATAACACCGCAGTCGTATTAAAACAAACAGCGAAGTAATTCCAAAACTCAGCAACTTCTTATTAGCAAACAACAAATACTGTCATTTATTCCGAGCAAAAATTTTATTAACCACTCCGCTTCGCAATAACACTTATTTATTTCACCGCAATGCTTACATCATTTTATATTGTGCCAAGTTTAGTTCCCGTATTGTTCCTATACCCGTTTTAGGATATTAGAGTTGGCAATTTGCGGGATCATTATAGTTTTCATTCCAGTAAGTACGGGCGTTAACTAGCAGAGTACTGAGTAGTTAGTACTTGCATACAGTAAATAAATGAATATGGTATTTGTGCGGGCTGTGGAGCCATGAGTAAACACAATATCACTCAGCACCGGAGCTCGCTTTGTTTGCACCGCGTTCATTAATTTAATTATTGCACTTTATTTTAGAAATCGGACTGAAGTTAATCTTGTTTCGGTGTGTGCCTTCAGTTGTTTACTTTCTCTTGTGTTTGTTTGTTATGTAAAGTAAAAGTTTTTTCTGAAATAAGTGCGCATTTTTAACTCTTGTGATGATTTAATATCACGCTCCGTTATAGGAAGGTTATAACGTTCCAAATTCTAGAACAAAAATCACCCTAACGTAAAATGCAATAAAGTCTGTCAATCTAACTGAAGCTCCGGGCACTATACAGCTGAGATATTTTGTAATTCCGTGAAATGTCACACTGCAATGTAGAAATATTTGCCCCATTCTCGGATTCACGCTCCCATTTTGTCAAAATCAAAACACACCAAAATGTGTAATTAGCTTGTTGGAACTTTTATTTACAGTTTCCCCGTTCTGTTTCATAATTACACGTGCGCCTGAACCCGAGCTCCGGCGTCCAAAAAAGTATTTCACGAATTTATACGAACCGGCGAAAAAGTTCACTGTCCAAAATCCTATTTTCGCATAAATTTAAATAATATTTGTCATACAAACATCCCTTTTTGTTTTACTGGGGTACATAACAAAATGAGTGCTAAAATTTCAGTTGAAATTAATTTACTCGATGAAAATATATCTGCCCTGAAATTATGTGTTAGGAATTTACCTAGACATGGAAATTATATATCCAGCGAGCTGATGTTATTACATACTGATTCAATGTTGTTACTTCATTTTAGGTCACCCAGATTAGTTTTGACTTCCAAAGTTACTGCTGCTTCTTCTTGCTCGTTCTTTGCTTTGTTGTTGTTTCTTGCGAACAAGCATCATCATTTCATTCGTCGGTTCGTCGGTCGGTTTTCATCGGTTCATTCATTTTCTGTGTTCAAAATCTCAGTGCGTACCCAAAAAATCTCAATGCGTACCGAAAATTCCTTCTAAAGTGGGAATACACATAAGTAGCTTCTGCGGTTTACCAGCCAGAACTTTTTGCCCCTCGCAATTTTTAAAGCGGCCTTAAAAAGTGTATTAACAAAAGTGGCACACCATTAACACAAGTAGTGCACACAGCACGGTACTGGTGCAATTTGTGGCGATATTGTCGCCGGAATGTTCGCTAATGCCCTCCAACATTAAGCCTGCAGATTATCTGGGCAAAGCCCTAAAGTCTCACTGTTCCAATAGTCCTTAGGGTTGGCAACACAGTCTTTTTAAAATAGAGTTCTTGACGTCTCACGAAAGTAAACAGATTTCAGCACATGCTGGCGTCACATCAAAATTCGATGCACACCACCTAACATAAAACCGATACTCCAGTCCTTAAACCAAACTAACGTTCTTAAAGCTTAAAGCGAACAGTGATTGGGCCATTCAGCGATCAATGTACCATCCAGCGCTTTTCGCTTATGGCTAAAGAAAATAAAGAGCATGCGGTGCAAAATGCACTTTACGTCGTGCGTCATAGCTGCGGTTAGCTGCGATCACACAGCGGGAAGCGACGGCGAGAAAATCTTTTGACCACGACACAATATGCGAAAAAAGAATACCATATTCACAGACTCCTAACGTGATAGATGGTACCGCAGTACGCTCATAATTTTCACTAGGATTCGGGCTTTAAATTATTATCTATGTTCACTAGCGAATAATACGAATAATGGAAATAAAGTTTTTCATTTGATCCGCTGCGCGCTGTTGAATATCAGTTTATTGGAGTTCAGGAAAACGGTTACCCACTTATTGTTTTCTTCAACGACTTATATTATTTTCAGAATCCTTTTTCTAATTGATTACTCTGAAGTAATTTCCGGGAGAAGTTTGCTAATTCATGTTGCGCTTATCTACGATAATGTGCAGTTTTCCTAGTATACATACATTCAGCTTTCCAAAACATGGAAGTATACATTTATACCTTCTACCGCTTTGTCCATGGACAATCAAAATTGTAGTGAAAATAAAGGGCGAACGGTGTGGAATGCATTTTACGTCCCCCGTCCCTCGTGGCTGCGGTTAGGCTACGAGATCAGAGGACGCGTGCAAGCGAGAAATTCTCGTGGCCTACCATTGGAATAAAAAATAAATTTCATGTACGATGTCAAAAATCCGGGCGTACGGAGTAATTACAAAATATTCGGCATTAAGTCGAAGGTTCGGAAAATGTCACAGTAAAAAAAAAGTGTTTGGTCAAGGATTTCTGACTAAAAGGTTTAGTCAAATGTGTGTCTATACTGAACGCGCGGTTGCTAGGGCCTGTGGCGCCTGTGCCGCCGTGGCGGGCGCGACAGCGGCGGCGGAGGCGTGCGGTGGTCACAGTGACAAGCGAGCCTTAAGGCGTATTTCAGGTGTTGCAAACCATAAACGAGGATTTGGTTTGTTTATTACATAGTCCGATCCTGTGATTTAAAAAAACAACATATGTAGAACCCCTGCCACCTGCGCATTAGGTCGCTTGGGGACTAGGCCTGCAGTGTGGCCACAACGAGCAGATATAGGACCGTTTGAAAACTCCGCGCGCTACGTCGTTCAATCGCTCATGCACGTCGCGCATCCCGCCCGCCTTAGTCACTTCGGTGTGGCCATAAGCGGCGGTTTCATATGTTTGATATTTCGCGCCCGCCGTCGCGTCGCCACCGCTCTAGGCCTGCAGTGTGCACACACACATAGTGACATTGTGTCAGCTGTAACGTTGATGGAAAACTAAAAAATATATAGTATTGACATAAGCTGAAAAAAACCCTACATAAATGCAATTTCATAACATTATGTATTTCTACATCGAATAAATACCTACTATTGTTAGAAAGTTAATCTTAAAATAAACAATAAATGTTATTATTTATTACCGCGCATAGTGGCAACCCTGTTAATGTTCCGACAGGTGCGGATTAGTGGATAAGAGGTGGGACTGAAGACGATCCACATCTTGAAAGAATTCACCTAGTCGAGTCTTAGCTCTATATTTTTCGCGTCTCTAAAATTTATGTTCATAAACATTTAATACGGTCTATAAGAAATTGAGAGAAATAATATGTTATTGTAATGGAGCATAAAATGATAGAATAAAAATACTCTATTAACAAAAAGAATATGCATCGGCCGGGAATCGAACCCGGGCCGCCCGCGTGGCAGGCGAGCATTCTACCACTGAACCACCGATGCTCATACTTGTATTGCGAATTTATTATCTAGATAGATCCCATTTACGTAACATACAGAGTAAATTTATGTAACAAATTTATTGCTAGTTGTGAGTAACGGGGCAGGTTTTGCTAACACGTCGGAATATGTGTTTAGCTGTGAATAAATAGCTAATTATGCAAATCAACGTATTTACGAGGGTCCACAGATTATATGAATACCAACGCCTAGGATTTTACGAGTATATTGGAATTCATTATTCTTTGAGGGTTTCTCTTTTATGTACATCAGCCGTTAATTTTAAGGTTCATGAATTTGTGATAATTTTTGTTTAGCTAGATTTTACTCAGCACTTTACAGGAGTGTTTAACAATTCAGCACAGTTTTAAATTTTGATTAGTTTAGTCTAGCTTTCAATAACTAAAAACAAAGTCAAAAAGGTACAACTTTGAACTTAGCGTGATTTCGACCTGTAACTGTAATTTGAGTGTTATACGAAATGTAAAAGTGTCACGTTTTTTCAAATATTCCTGAATATTTAAATATACGTTGGCAGTCACGAAATACAATAACATTTCACCTTCAGCTCTCGAGTTGGGCAAAAAAACTTGGGTACCAACGTTACTGTCGGACAAAAAAGCGGCTTTAACGATTTTATGTATAAAACGAGAGGAGCTTGCTTTTTTATTTCTGTTTTTAGCCAATACTATCGGATTTCGTTACGCGCGCGCCGCGGACCGATTTTACAATATCACGAATTTTCCCAGTTGCAAGTCGCACCTGGTTTTTGAGGTAGAAATAGAATTTTAAGGGCTCTAAAACCTTTTAAAAATGTTCTCCTAAATCTTTATTTCACACGATTTTTGAAACGGCATCTTTGGTTTATTAATTATTTATTTATGTTCACACAAAACACTTAACTTGTCAAGACATTAAGATACAAGTGCACAAAAGTACTGCTTATTTCAAAAGAAATTTCTTCCAGCAGACCTGCGAATGCAAAGTTGAATAAGAAATGTAGACACAGTGTGCAGAAAAGATAAAACAGGACAAAAATTGGTTATGTGCAAATGACGCCCATATTTGCTTCATCTACATATTTTTTCTCAAACATAACCTTAGTTCGAACCAAAAGTTCTTTTAAAACAGCCATTGCATTTTATATTCGATTTCTTTTCACTCAACATTAGGGTAATTTCACCTAGAAGTGAGCTGATTCAAAAACAACTAAGTTAAGAATCCAGGAACAAAAGTCGCTAGTCTTTTCACCGTTCTTATTCCTCATGGCTTCAGTTATTCATCGCAACGCCGGCTAATGCGGAGAGCTCTTCTCGCGAGGGTGCCTGCCTTTGAATTCGTCTCACTCACGGCCTCTTTGCTACTATAAAGTAAATGACGTTGCGCAGCCTAGGCCTTACTGCATTCACGCGGGCCGAGCCAAACGACCTATTTTTGTCACCTCCCTCCGTAGCTTGATTGGCTCAATCATCTCTTCAAATGGCACCCGACGGCACGCCGGCTTTAAGTGCATCGTTATTTAGAGTGGCGATTTTATTTTTAATTTTCCTTTTTGCTACTTAGTATCTTTGCAAATTGGACTGCAGCCTTTTCATTCGTTGAATTCTTACGAAAAGCGTAATTTGTTTATCATCGTTAATTAAACTCGTTTTCTTTTTGGAATAATACAACGCGCGAAACGAATGCTCAATATATCAATCAACATCTCAAATGCGTTTTTAATACACGATATTTCCAATATAAATTCGTCATTGGGTGTCGGGCAATGTTTATATTAAAGAATCGCTTGTCAATACCACTCGTGTCGCCAACATTGCTGAATGGAATAAACGTTGGATTCCAGATATACGTTTTATTTATTGACAGCTGGCTTTTTCCACGCATCTCGGGATCAGCCACCTTGCTTTACTTCAATCCCATGCCAATATTGCGATACCCCAAATATTACTTACCTACATTCTTATTTCATGCTTCCGGTGATCTCTTCAAAAAGGTTTTTCCTTTTTTATTGGGCTCTTTAACATTGGGAAACTAATTCCCAATAAAGATGTTTCAGTGTTGTGAAGTTTGCAAACGATCTACTATGTGATAGCTGCTGTGTAGTAGACATCCTTGTAGGAAAATTCTTGTTGAAAAATGTAAGCAATTTTCAATGAGATAAATCATATGCATAAAGTGGCGTAATAGAAAAGACAGATCCTTTTAGAAGATGAAATTTAAGAATCTTCCTTCGATCAATAATAGTACTAGATTCCCGATGAGCGCTTCAAAAACGGCTCGAAAAATAAGACCACAAATATTTTTGTGGTCTTATTTCAAATAAGTATAGTCCAAGCATAACCAACGTTAAGACGTCAAAATGCCGTAGTGCGCGTTCTAAAACTGTGAAAATAACCACCATAACACCTAGATTTTGGAAGGAATTTCTTTTTTTCGGTAAGTATATCAATTTAAGTGTTTTTTCGTGAAATAAAAACAGGATAAATAGTCAAAATAATTAAATTTGCTGTAATATTATTGTTTGGCCAATGTTTGCAACAACACACCAACTATTGTTACAAACATCGACTGTTCTGGAACAGGCAATGCATGGAGTAGCGTTGTTATTTATATATTTTTTTGTTTGTAAATTTTCTAGCGACCCATTTCGATGTGCAGAATACATAAACCTTATAAAAATTCGCGAATGTGTTCGATTTATTTTTATAGTTTGGACATAACTGGAAACACGCAAAGGCGTGGATTACAAAAATCTTTTTCGGAAGAAAACTATACCTGTTGGTATTTTCATGAAATGTTCTATTTTATATATTCTATTCTATTGTACTTTCAAACTGTTTTCAATAAACCGCATATGTTTCCTTACAGGCCACACCTTCAAAAATTTTAGGTTTAAAGATACCACAGGAATACGCGACGTGCCTCGTTAGAAAGTATATGAAAAACATTGTATGAACTCTCTATAAAATTTGAGGCTTTCGAATAAAAATAATTTTAAACATAGGTTTACAATTGGTGCAGAGATCGGTGGACAAATACACAAAATACAGTCGAATTGAGCACCTCCTCTTTTTTTAAAGTCGGTTAAAAATAGTACATACTACCTTTTTAAATCGGTAAAAAAAAATTGCCACCATACAAAAGGAACCTTGGCCTAAAAAAATATATATTCTGCAACTCTACATCTTTCAATACTGACTGTGTTCTGAGCATTGAAATGTAATACCAAGAACTACGTCTAGTTCTAAATTAGAGTAAGCACGAAATTGTCAACATCATGTTTTAACATTGTCACTTAGATTTTAAGATTCATTTTTGTATAAACATTTTTGTACTCATGACTTTTTATTTCCAAGCGACATTTTAAATTTATAGCCTTTTAGCTTTCTTCGATGAAAGGACTTAAATAAATATTATTTTGCATTTGTAATTAAACTTTATGTTAGAGTGTTAAGGTGTATAATAAACTGAAGTTGTTAATATTATTAAACTTTTTTCTATGAAATATAGATGTTTACGTGTGTGCAAAACGTGGACACTTTAGCGATACATTTTTGTTCCTGATCCTTAATCTAGTACTATTATTGATCGAAGGAATCTTCCATTACAAAAGTAGTTTGCAGAAAAAGCCTCTCGATTTAGAAATAGTTTCGATCCGTTTTGAAATAGAAAATGTTTAGTGCATGTCCATAACGAAAAGTTTATTTTTGAACAGCTTTTGAAGTTGTTTGTTAGCTCGGTGCGATCCAATGAAAATGTAAGGTATCACGTCTATCACATCGAAGTGAGCATTGAACGAGTTCAGATATCGGAAATAAAACGTTGTCGGATACGCCAAGCGGTTTCCGATACCGGGCTATGCGTCATACCGGCGCACATTTGTAATGTATTCATCGGCTCTGCGAACAAAACTCGATTATGATTGTGTTTTGTAGTGCGGAAATTTGACGTTCTCCAGAGGCGTTGATTGATAGACTTGGAAGGACCCCAGAAAGAATTTGGACTGCTGTTTTCATATCCTCGTACCTTCTAAATGCATCTGGATTTTATGTCACTTAATTGCGAACACATTTTATTGAAAGATCTTAATATATTCTTCATAGTTCGACAGTTGATTAGCTTTATATTGGTATATTGGCATATTGGTATATAAATAAATTGGTCTAACCCTGGACATCATTTGGGGGTTGACTGTAATTTGACAGCTGATATTATAACAGCAGTAATTGGACATCTAATCAGCTGTCGAATTTGTATAAGGATATTAATATTTGTACTAATTCGACAAACAGTCTGAAGCTCTAGAATCTGGACAGTATGACCTATAAGCACCATATTCTCTGAAATTTTAAATTAGAGTTTCCGTGATTCGTGGTATTGGGCCTGTTGGAATCGGAATACGCAATTCGCATGCACTTATATAAAGGAGGAACGTTGGCTTTCTGTGTAAAATTACCTTAATAACCTGGTAAGCCTGTATTCATGTCCATCTCATTGGTATAGCACGTTGCTGAAACAGCTTATGTTGAATTGATTCATAATCACTCTAGCATGCTTTAAGGTTCTAAGCACCCAGAGACCAATTATTATAATGCTCATTAGCTCACGGTCTTTCTTTTTGTCATCACTGAGACTATGACGTTCCAAAAGAGCCTGTAATTGGTTTCATTGATTTAAATGCTATTTAGTTAGAGTCATGATTCGTTCAGTTACCATATATATGTATATCACTTGTTACTGCACTGCACACATCAAGTATTGCGATCATACAAGTATTGCACTCGCGTCGCCTTACGCCGATGCAAACGAGCGAATTGCATACATACGCAGGTGGCATGCTCTCTTTATTTTACTCGCCCGTGCCCGTTGCGTCACTCACCTGAGCCAGTAAGTGAATGCGCCAGTGGAATACGAATGGGAAGGGTGATAATGCCGTTTCTTGTGGAAATGTTTTCTGAAGTGGGTGTGAAACAAATGGTTTTTTTGTCGTTTTTTCGTACTCACCTAGTGAAGTTTTGATTAATGAATTGCCCTTTATGACTAGCATAATATGATGATGATCGAGTTAAGTTCTATCGTCGACGGTAATTGAAATTTGCAGACATTTTCTAGCCAAATTATGTGAGCTTAAAATATTTTCATGTAGATTTTGTCCGATAAATAAGTATAGATGACTCCGACTTTCGCAAAACTTTGTTAACGGCCGTACAAAGTTCTAAACAACAGCGTGTTCACCAATAGCGATTCCATAAACTGAAAGCACCACAAATTCAGTCTCGCTACATACATTCCTGTAGTTATAGTTACTATCTCTCGGACTGAAGCACCTACGTGTTTGAATATGTTGTGTATTTGTACTATTTGCGATATCCGAGCAAATACAGTCAGGGTTTTATCGCCGTTTCTTGTATGAACATACTTTTTACGGGAACGGCTCGCATTTACTGGGATTTCTATGCTGAATGTAAAAAACTATGTTAGTTTAGTAAATTTTTAAATCTTATGTCCGATATTGCTAGTTTTGTTAGCTTATGTGGCTTCTATGTTCTCGGAACATGTTTTATATTTTAAATGAAGTAGTTTAGATCCTGAAATAATTTTTTTTTAACAATTCACTATGAAATTCTTCAAAAATAATGTTTTATTGGAATAAAAAAGCAAAAAGAGACTGCATCGGCCGGGAATCGAACCCGGGCCGCCCGCGTGGCAGGCGAGCATTCTACCACTGAACCACCGATGCTTACATGATGTAAAACGAATTGCGGGATTAGTCACATTCTGTCACATCAAATCGAATGGCAAACTATTCAGAGAATTAACCTGGTAGGCCTTTGGTGTGGGATGCGACTTGCGTCGACACCCTTGCGCCATCCCATCTTCCTAGCACGGTGAGCTGCGCTGGGGCGGCTGCTGCAGGCGCTGAAAACCTTAAACGGCGCAAATACAATAATTTAATTGGTAATTATGTATTTGAGCCGTTTGGGGTTGAAACACTAGGGCCATGGGGCCCGAGTGCCCATCTTGTGTTTCGAGATATCGCCAAGCGGTTGGTCGACGCTTCACGGGACCAGAGGGCTGGCCTCTTTTTTGGTCAAAGAATCAGCATTGCCATCCAACGTGGCAATGCGGCCAGCCTTCTGGGCACTTTTCCTGTCGACAGCGATGTCGACGAATTTTTTGACGCCCTGTAATTTTGATACTTGTACATATTTTATTTTTATTTTATATTTATTTGTAGTTTGTAAATATTGTACATATGTAATTTACGAAATGAAAAAGATTAAAAGAGAATTAACTCGATTAAAAAAATAGCAGCTGCTTCGTTAAAAATGTTGATCAAAGCAATTTCGCTATGCAAATAGTGCTGAGTCCGACTAACATAATTTGCTGGCGTTATCGTTAGTAATCGTTTTGTATGGATTTTGCTGATTTATACATTTAGAAGAAATAACCTCACCAGTTAAAATTTTAATTTTATTATGTACTCCATTTACTAATATTGCGTTATGCAAACACGGTGGTATGTACTGTAAGTAGTTATGTACCTTCCCAGCTGTTTCGACACAGTTATGACACCACCCAGTTCGTTAGTTCTCGTTATATTCAACACTTACGCTATAAATTCGACGATAAGTGAGAAAACATGAACAAAACGAGCGTGCTTCCTACCCAGACCCAGACACGTACGTAATGCAAAATTCCTTTCGAATATTTCGAGTTGAGTATGAATAAGACTGGCTTGGGAACTCGTAAACTGAAGTGTTGATAGAATGATGGACTACAAGTATATAACAATGGGAAGTTATTACTGTTTAGCGGGGTAATTTCTTTAACAAGTGTTTTATGGACCTGAACAAAAAATATCATAACGTTTTCTTTTGGCTTTACCGTCATCATCATCATCATCATCATCAACTTATAATGATCCCACTGCTGGGACACGGGCCTCCTCTCTAGTAGAGTAAAAAAGTTAAAGGTCAACGCATATTTCTGTTCGGAACCAGCTTCGCCTCATATCGACCCGTCCTGGCTTCTTTCTATAAAACCTACCTGGAACATTCAATAAAATTATTTAGAAGACCATAATGGTACAAATCGCTTTGCCCTAACTGAACAAATGAGTGGTGCAGGCTGTCCGCCATTGACCTAGTGGTCTAATATAGAAACACCCTGTATAAGCAGCCTACAATTTCCCAGTGTTGGGACTCAGAAAGAGACTATAAACTTCCGAATCAGAACCCAATCTTGGCGCAGAAAAGTGATTAGACCTGACCCAATAAAATGACACCTGGGAAGGAAGAAGAAGAGGAAATGCACTCTATATCGTCTTCCATACTTTGTTTATAGCTATCTCAGTGTATACTATTACTCGAGCGATTCGTTGATATTTGTCTTGTAGCAAGCGCTCAAGCGGCATGCCATTCGTCACAGGCCAAATATTAAAGCTAAAACATCCCAGCAGAGATTAATATGTCGTCACTCGTACTTTACGAATGCGACGCGCCAAATGTTTAGGGGATACGGTATAGGCGTCAGCGGATGCGATAACACTGGTATATCTGGTGGGAATTTTGGATTGATAACGAAGATAATTTATTGTTTTTTGAATTTGGGTATTTTTGCGCTAGTAGAGATAACAGTAACTGTTGTGTAAATCAGTTAGTTTCTTTGTCTTTTATTATTGGTCTGCTAGGTCTTTTGATCAGTGGTCACGTTGTAAGTGTTGATCAGTTTTGCTGAGGCGACATTAAGTAATTTGATTATTCTTATTTAGGTTTTCAAGCTCGATAACAATACCAGAAGGCTTCTTCTTCTTCACTTCGCCCGCGACTTCGTCCGCGAAAACTGTGATAAAAATATACCCTATGTTACTCGGTAAAGATGTTGCTTTTTAGAGGTGAAAATGTGTGTTAATTTTTTAAATCGGTCGAGTAGTTTTTGAGGTTAATCGTAACGAACAAACAATAAAATCTTTTCTCTTTATAATATTGGTTTAGATAATATTAGTTTAGATAATATTAGTTTAGATACCATACGCTATAAGACATGGTAAAAAGAAATGCCAGTTAGCAAGATTGTTAGTAAAGCCGATGGCTCTTATCGCAAACATATACACAATGCTCCCTATATTTTGTTGGCTTGGAGTAGTAGCTCCTCACAATTCCGCGAATGGAACAAAGATTTCCTCTTTCCACGATCTTGAGGCCCATAATAGCATAAGGCAGGGCGCTCGCACCTTGCGGCATCCCCCAAACACGGGTAGGGTCTTCGTCGTTGGCCCCCGCTGACAAGGGTCCAAATCAGAGATATTAATTTGTTGGGCGCGCTGTAAATTAACGGTCGCGAGTTCGTGTAACCGAGTTACCCCGGAGTCCACATGGGGAGGGATAATTTGTAACGCGAACGAGTAATAATTTCCGCTGGCTGTCCCTTAACTACGACGTGTGCGGGATTAGACGTTAAGAAGGGTAAATGTGTTCCCTGTAAGGCATCGCAGCTATATCTACGTTTAGATATAGAGTGGCGGGATCTTCTGGGAATATTCCTCTTTCAGTAGCCACCAGTGGCGAAGGGTGAAATATTGAGAGTGGTAAGCCAGAGCAAAAAAAAAATGCTTACCTAAGCCGGGCGCGGGCACGCAGTCGTGAGTCCTTACCAAAAACCTGTGATTGGCTTCCTGGCTTCAGTCTTGTATAGGCAGATGAGTGACTTAGATCTCAGTAACTCAATTTCTCCTTCCAGAATGTCAATGTTTTTCTATCTCAGTTATTATCTGTCCCTAGACAGTGATGCCAACATTAAGGGGGCCCGGTGCATCCATTTATTTAAATTAAGGTGCTCTTTTTTTCTTAATGCAAATAATTTCCTAGAATGGAGGCGGATATTTTTATGAAAGGGGAAGGAAAGCGAAGAATTTATGGTGATATTTTGTCGTGAAAGTTTGTTAGGAGTTTAAATTAAAACTGCTTTTTATGCGGAGTTTAGTAGGTTCTTACGTCAAAGATATCTCCAAATACGGTTTTAATAAAAATACTTTCTTATAATTGTAATATGTCCTTTCAACCTGCTCCGAATACCAGTATTATAAATACAAATCGCTACCTCGAAATATTTCAATCCCAGAATTATTCAAAACGAAATCAGATATTCCATTTTAATTGAAATATAATTTCTTTAAATCAAACATCAAAAGCTGTAGAAAGTTCGAGCGCGTTGTTTTGCCAGCGAACAATTTTAGTTATGCTCAGTGACTTGGAATTCTTGGAATGTAATGCGAATGCCCCCCTACTTTGGTCTCGAACTTAGACAATTAATTAAAAGTTTTAAGAATGGCCCTCCCCCTGACTTGTGACTGATGGCTTACATTGCCAACTATCTACGGTTAATTTCTTCGACATTATGTATTTACAAAGAGAAGTAAAAAAGTCTCAGGAATCAGTTTTATTTTTAGAATCGTACTTCGACAGTCGTTACGAGTAGCCAGAAGCCAAAAGTCTGACATCCAGTCTTACCAAGAGGTATCGTATTACCCAGTTACTAGGTTGTGGAGGTCAGATAGGCAGTCGCTTCATGTAAAATGCTGGTACTCAGCTGCATCTGGTTAGACTGAAAGCCGACCCCAAGATAGTTTGGGAAAAAGGCTCGGTAGATGATGACTTATAAAGTTACTGCTTTACTGGAGGTTATTCGGGTGTTAGGTTAAGCCTCAATAATCAAAAATCTGATAGTATGACATTAAGGTAGTAAAGCATAGTCCATATAATCGAAACACTAAACAATTCCTCCAAAATCGAGAGGCCTAAGCCACTCAAACGTTTGAGCAGTCTATTTATTAGCAAATGATTAACGATAAATACACTGGCCCTTGTAGCAAGTGCTTTCAAAAGTTCAAAGGTCCAATATTTCAACTCAATACAGTCGATATTAATTTCTAATTTTGATTACAAGTTGAAACGAGAGGGCACTTGTGCCGAGAAACGACCACTTCAGATATGGTTCCAGTTTATCGATTACATTTATAAGGTCTACGCGATTTTAATTAGCTTTTAACCTCTTACAGCTAAGGGACACCAGATGTCACAGTAATTACTGAGACGGAAAATGTACCCTTTAAAACTATACAGTTTATTAATAAAAGTGGCTAAAGAGAAAGAAATAGTTAAACGTTTCATCGTAAACTACGCTACAAATGCCACAAGGACTTATTAGCAAATGAGTTGTAAATTAACTCCCTTTTTAATTCAGCACTATATTTTCAGTTTTAAAGCTCTCCTGGACGCGGAACAAAATATATATCACTGGCAACATAAGAGCCGCAAACCCATTTTCTTGATAAAAACATATTTTTACAAAAACAGGTCGCATAACGGCATCGCAGGTAGTTTCTGGCTGTATTCCATCTTGCATATACGCCGAATAATCTCTATGTGGAAGGCTTTACTGTAATCAAACTTTAGTAGCGCTTGAGCACTGAACATATGACAACGTAACAGCAGCTTTAAGCAGATAATAAGTTAATTTTGCATCATACATTCGCTGCGGCGCTTTCAAACGAGCCACATAAATTGTGGGCGATGTGAAAAATAGACCTGACTGCGGTGGCTCGGGCGGCGTGTGTAGCCGGCACGAATATATGATCTTGAATTTTACAGGTAAACTAGACCGGGAACTATGTTATATTTAGTAGGTTTTAATATGATTGGATAAACTCCACTCGTTGGAGACCTAAGCGTATTCAATATTTTACGATATACGCAGGCGATTCGATTCTGGGTTTCCAGCAGTTTGAGCTCGGAACACATTTTAGCATTTTTATTTCTATCGCCTCTAAATTCTGTGTGGCTGTTTTTAAACAATTTACTGCGGAAAGTTAATTTGATTGATTGAAAGCCAAGGCTTTTCTTTTTCCTTTCCATTTGCTAAATTGTTAACAACTTCAAATTATTTTACCTCGATGTTTTTTAACGAGGCGGTTCATACAAAGTTTTTGTTTGTACAACGAATTTATTCATGAAGCTATTGTTCGTAGTTTTACTGCTCAATTTATATTGGTTTAAGTTGGCTAACAAATCTAGCATAAACTTTATGAGTACATAAAGAATATCAACAATGGTTGTTACGTTCCATATTAAATATCGCTCGAATCTCCCTTCAAGTAATAAACGTTTGAATATGAATCGTAAAATTGTGTTATCTTGGGGTGGTTAACATAAAATTTTGTCTCCAGAGCAATCTATAAGTGGACGTGCTCGTTATAGCTTCGTTTCCTGAGATGATGTAACGTCGTATAATAACACTTGTGTAAAGATAGGAATAACAGTCAGAAAGATAGTGAAGACAGGTTAAATAAGACATTCTTCTAAATGCATCGTTTGCGGTGTACACTAAAGGCATTGGAACATAATGTCTCGTAAAGGTCCGGTACTGAACATGAACTACTTCCTGATCCCGTTTCAGCAAACAGGCTAAGGCTTGTTGCATTTTTATCTATTTATTTATTTGGATCTCCAACAAAGAATACACATATGTACAATGTAGGTCACAATCATACAAACGGTTCTTTTACGTGTGTTCCTTCAATTATAGGAGACCACAGCATGCACATATATCTAGGTGTTTACAGAGAGATTAGAAAAAATAAAAATATTTAACATAAAGGGAAAAATAATAACAAACGGAAATCGAAAAACAAACTCAAACCAGAAATAAGAACCAACATAATAAAAAGCATTTGATGACAAGAAATTATTAAAAAATCATATATCGAAATTGTTTCACATAAAATTATAATTACTATTTAACATTTATCATCATCATCATTTCAGCCCAAAAGACACTGCTGGACATAGGCCTCCCCCAAGTGTCGCCAGATTGACATTTTGGGAGGTTTTGCCATAATCGCCACGCTTGGCAGGCGGGTTGGCGATCGCAGTACCTACGGTAACATTTATTGCAGTGGTCAAATTATTTTTGTATTTAGATAATGGAAAGGTAATGTCCAAGTTAGATTGCTTTGACAATTCATTAAATTTGGCCTATATAGTATGAAAACTGCCAGGCGCTTTTGTTGATCAGTATTGTTATTAATGTAAGTCAATGCTTATGTTTTGTCTACTCTATTGTTAAACCTATCGCTCTCCATGAAATAATCACTATTGATTGATGATTTACTATAACTAGTTTTAAATACCGTACTAACCGTATTATTATTACGGCCTATTACCGTACTTATTAATCTATCGATTGCAATGATCTGCAAAATAATATCAATATTTGAAACAATATTAAAACCTCGAAATATTTTACATCTGCCAACAGTGAACATACTGATGTTTATACTGCAAAAGCAGCTCCATTTTAATACACTTCCACCATATCGCTAGAATTTATTCTAAACACAGTGCAGGGCTGAAAAATTGCAATAGTGTGCAAGTAGTGACAGTTTGCTAGATCGTAGCCCCGACGGCATTACATGGACCGTATCGACTTGCGCGGAATTGTATGCAGCTGAAGCACTTAGATATTTTCTTTCTATTGTTGACTGGAGCGGGCGATTTATTTTAATAGAACAATATACGGGGGATGTTTTGTATTATTAGTATGTTTTACATGCTTATGTTTGTATAATCTTGAGGATTAAACTTCACAAAATTCTGAAAAAAAAATGTTTTCTCAGTAGATTTCTTAAATATACTGCAACGATTTGCGAAGCATTGTAGAGCTGAACAAAACAAAATGAAGAATTGATGGCTTTCATGTGTTGTTTGTGTAAAATTGTTTTGCAAATGAATTTTAGAGAAAACATGGAAGTGAAGAACTTATTCATTGAACTCATTATTGAAAAACTTGGGAAAGCTATCGCAGCATTCGCAGCCTCTTATTAGAAAATAAAAGTGTCACAGCAATTCACGATTGTTTTCATTGTTGGTGATATATCAAAGGGAATTGAACGCATACTTGCTGGCAACACGTGGCGGGCGAACTCCCCCGATTCCTACGGCACTACCACCACCTCAAAACTATCCCACACAAAATGTACGAAGCACGTTTCACACTCCACTACCTTATTTCTACAACTACCGTCAACGGGATGGGAACTGAGAACGCAATGGAATGTAAAAAGGTTACAGGACCCGTGTTTCGCGCATTTGAAGAAGATATCGGAATCCTGCCGGTATATTCAGTTCAATAAGAATTTATGCCCTCATATTTCGTATCATCAATACCGTTTATTTTCCACACGTTTTCCTTGTCGGTTCAGTCGGGCGGCGGAAATACATTTCAGGGAATTTTTCTCTTGCAAGAGATCGAGCTAATTTTGCATAGGTGTTCCTTCAATCTTGTGATATTCATATCAAATTCTCGGAGACGGAAATATTTGTTTCGTTATATTGTTTAGATTTTATTGGAAAGGAATATTATTATTATATGTTGATATGTAAATAAACCAAGCGTCTTAGTATGCCTTAAGAAAAATGTCCGTTTTACTTTAGTCATGGAAAAAAATCCGAGATAATTCTTAGTGCCAATTATGCTAAACATTTCACTTACAATTCATCAGATATCCTCATATTTCTTAACCACGCCAAGTTTAAATTAAAAATAACAAATGAGTGCAACAAAATGACCCCCATATTACCCGTAAAACCCTTGTAAATTCACAGGCAAAATTAAAAGAAAGTGCAATACATGGCACGCGTCTAACAACGACTTTATACTTTATAGTCAGGGTTATGACCTAATAAAGGTAATTTAACAGTATTTTTCCATGCGAAAATAAAGATGTTAGTAAGGAGTTTCATGCCGTAACAGGTTTTAAATTCATGGGCTCCACCTCGCGCCGTGTTCCTAACTTCTGAAGATCGTGATTCCCTTGACGTCAAGTCTTCATCTTCTGCTCGACGTAATTTCGCTATCTGTACCTATCCTTGGTATTGTGAAGCGCGTGGTGTAGTTTTAAGTTCATGCGATGAGCTAATTTGGACCGTCCATCTATGTATAAGTGGACTATGACCCCTCGGAGGCTTGGCAGTAACCATCAGGTGTTCTAGGTTATGGCCATCTTTTCTAGAAATTGGACTGAAAAATCCCAAAACTCTTTGTAGACATGTTGTAGAAATTCTGGTTCACATTCACCTAATACGTAAAACTGTATCGCCTACCAGAACTTTTTGTAAAAATGGCGGCGTTGTTATGAGCAATTACCTATCACATACCTATTACGAGTGTAAACGTATACTTTTGTAAGGTTGATAATATCAACTTTGTGTATTTTTGTATACTGCAAAAAGCCCCATCTTTTCATAAATAAGCAACTTTTTCAGCAACACAGGTGTAAATACTCTTCGCAATTATAACGCCCTAGTGTGAATAAGACTTCAGTTTTTATTAGTGTAGGCAAAGGATTATGGTAACTGCCATTAAGAATGTTGTTGTAAATGGTACTCATGGTTAATGTCGGCAGGATTAAAAATCCCGTCGCATATAATGTAAGCAGTTTAATGCCGTAATAAACGGTAAAGCCCGCGAGTGCGGTAAGTCCGGACATATGTGTCATGAGTAATTATTGTTATGTCTGCGTTGCCACTTTTGTTTTTATTTTGTGTAAAGGAGAATTATCAGAAATTACAAGGACATTACGCTGTGTTTATGGGTTTCTGAAGACAGGTTTGCGTGTTGCTAAATACTTGAAACATTTGATTTCGGAACCATCACATAGGGACTTGGTCAAAATGAGTTTAGGTCTAACAGAATTGAAATGTATATATCAATTCTCAGATCATAGCTCATAACAAGTTCTCCAATTCATAGTATTGCGTCAAGTACTCAAGTCGCCAGAGATTATAGCTACGTATAGCCAATTGACATAGGCTGGTGAGATCCTAAAATCGACTAAGGACTGTAAAAGCTGTGTTACGGAACGCCCTTGTTAAACTAGGTTTATTTTTAGTATAAATCTTTGGCATAATACAGGTAACATATTGCAAGTGTCTGTATTTCCGGCCCCCGGCTGCATAAGTACTTATGGTTTTGGAATTAATTGAAGTCCTAATTATAAGGTACTATTTGAGATATATTTCAATACTGCAGGTCTTACGCCCAGGACACGGTGGAGCACACCGTGGAGCTATGCTTGCTTGCCGTTTGGGCTGAGCACCGCCGTGTCCTCGTAACGGCGATTGGCGGCAGCGACCTCTCGCGTCCGGCCGTGGTTCAATCCATGGTCCGGAGCGAGAGGGAATGGGAAGCCCTCGCCTCCTTCTGCGAAGCAGTCATGCTAGCGAAGAAGGTGGCGGAACGTGAGAGGGAGAGAACCTCACGTCCCATCCGCCGCGGGAGACGCCCCGGGCGTCGGGGTGCAACCAGTGGCCCCCGGCCACCGTAGGCGCGGGCCTGTGGACGGTGAGTAATGGGCTAGCTCACCGTCTGTCCGTCTTATGACGACAGGCCGTGCCGACGGCGCGTTCGTGTTCCACGCGCGCCTCAAGGAGATGTCAGCAAATCGGAAGGGGTCTGAGAGGGCCGATGCCTGCCAGGGCTGCGGGTTGTTCGAAAGAGATACCGTGGCCCTGGAACACAAAGGGCTAAGAAGGAACATGGATGGGTTTTAGACAGTCAAGTCTGACACTCCCTTCCGCTCCGCCCAGAGCGGTAGAAGTCATTTGATGATGTCCAAACCGAAAAAAAAAACAAAAAAAAATGTCTTACGCCCAGAGTTAGTAGAAAAATGCTCGAAGTCATGTCATGATATTCTAGACTAGCTGTCCCGCGCAACTTCGTCTGCGTCACATTTTCCCCGTTTTCGCAACATTTGGCATTGCTGCTCCGCTTCTTTTGGTCGTAGCGTAATGATATATAGCCTAAAGCCTTCCTCGATACCTAAATGGGCTATCTAACACTGAAATAATCAAATCGGATCAGGAGTTCCTGAGATTAGTGCGTTCAAGCCAACAAACAAACAAACAAACTCTTCAGCTTCATTATAAGTATAGATATAGATTTAAAAAAGGGATGGCAAGGGTTCGACTATTTTGTTGAACAGTCAGACATGCTACGCTTAAAAATAATAATGTTCTACGTATAAAAATACAAAAACTGGTCTCAGCGGAGATTCTTAAAGATGACACGTTTAGGTTTCAATACTAATCAAATCAAAACAAATCAAATCAAAATCATTTATTTTAAATAAGCCAGTTACAGGCACTTTTGAATGGTCGAACAACAATAAAAATGAAGCTACAGTCCCAGTCACAAGACATAACAACAAACTGTGAAAGTACTGTAGTTGCCCATTCCAAGGCGTAGATTTCTATGGAGAAGAATGGTCAAGAAACTCCAGGGACACTCTTTTAAATCAGAAACTTGTTACAAAAACCTTGGTTACATCATTCATGTTGAGATGGTACATTAATTATGTGAGAACGATGTAGCAAGACTTCACGTTAAAAGTGTCCATAGTAAAAACAAAAAAAACAATTAAAAGATAAAATAATTAGTTCGAAATAAGCCGTGGTAGCTAAGAGACGACTAGCTAATAGGGAAAACGTTAGGCGTAGAGCTACTGGCGACCTCATAAACCATCGGCACGTGAGCTGCCAAATAATTTAATTCCGCACCTATTTTGGCCTAGAACTGCTAAGAGATGGATTCTGCCTCAATATAAATAATATGTAGAATAACTCGGTATTAGAGCTCGGAGATTGATTGAATACTAAGTTTTAGGATCGAGCCTATTTATTTTTATTTAGGTTAAAGCTGCCTCGTGAAACGTACCTAATCATGTTTATTAGAGCCATAGAATAAAAGTAGATAAAGTTAAATAAAGGCTAACGAAAATAAATCTGAAGTTTATGAAAGAGCAGAAATGAATTGAAAGAGTAATAAAAAGCCTAGTTTCTGATGCGAATAATTTATTTGTAAGATATTATATCTCGAATAAAAATATACGTAAATAAAATTCGTAACAATGGCTGCCATAACTAAAATTTCTATAATTTAACACTTGAGTGAGGGCAGGGCGGAGATCGCGTGCTCTCGATTTATTACGACCTACCGAAATATACTAAAAAAATAGTTCGCGCCAACATACTAATTCCAAACGGAAAGCAATAGGAATAAATTACTGTAGCTAATGTTTTTATAGTACGTAATCGAGAACATTTTGAACGGCCTCTGATTGTTGTGAAGAAAATAAAGTCGCCGATAAGCCCCGGATAGTTGTGCTAGCCCGTTACGAAACTCGAATAGCCTCGGTATAAGTGTCGTTTAGGGCGGGCTACACTTGGTGCCGTGTGGAAAACAGCCATTTAAATACTGAAGGGCTAGCGGAAATACAATACATTTGCCGAGTATTATGGAATACTTCTTTTTCTTCGGACATAATGCCCATCAAAACCGTCATAAGTAGAACTTCTATTTTTGGCCATCAAACAGCATAAGTAGAATTTCTATTTGTGGTAATATATAAAACTAACTTGTTGTTTCTTTTTTACAGATTGGTTCACTGAAGGACTACTATTTGTTATCACATCACGAGGTTAAGAAGCGATCGGCAGAACCGAGCCACGAGCACCATAAAAAGCTTAATGAGGAACCACAGGTAAGGAGATGGCACCATCTAATAATTCTAGTACGAAATCTTTATTAATTGCAAAAACCTGATGATCATGGTTGTTGATCAACTCTGATTTTTCGGATTCATGTGCGTCATCATCGTCATCATCATTTCAGCCGAAAGACGTCCACTGCTGGACATAGGCCTCCCCCAAGTGTCGCCACATTGACATAAGGGGGGTTTTTGCCATAATCGCCACGCTTGGCAGGCGGATTGGCGATCGCAGTACGGTTGTTACAAAAGCACAGAGAACGCTGTTGCCCATTCTCTGGAAAGTCCCTTAGTCGCCTCTTACGACACCCACGGAAAGATATGGGATGGTGCTATGCTTTACGTCCGACACCATACAGAACATTTTCTCATACCGCTTGAGACTAAACTGTCCACTTTATCTTACTAACATTGAAGGTCTCAGCGTTTTTCCACTAAGTATCTAGAAAATGCACATTTCCAGCTTCATCATTGCCATTGACCTCATAAATTCTCCCACACCTCATAGAAAATTCCCTGGCAGTCTTCCTACTCTAAAATGCTTCAATTAAAGTTCCGTTCACGCCGCGTGTTAAGTATTCATTTCCTTTTACGTGTTAATCCGGATTTTTCTTTATTGAGCAATCTCGGTGACAGACTCGCGACATTGTTCCCCGAATTTGTGAATTATACGAAATGTGTTATTTAATTCGTGTGTCTCGTAGGCTTTGGGAATTTTGGGGGAGAGATGGGAAAATGTGCGTGCAAAATGTTCAAAACTTGCATTTTTTTAACCCTACAAATATAATCTTCCCTTTGAAGTTTTTCGGCCCAATTTCTGCGTAGGAAAAATTGAAATCGACGAACTAACTATTGGAGTAATTCTGGAAAACATGCACTAACAGGAACAAAAGCAGTTCGCTTTCATCCGTTCAATTTATGTGGATGTGATGTATTGTCGAAGTATAGAAACCTAGCTGCTGCCCGCGACTTCGTGCGCTTGGAAATTTTGATGGTTTTTAGGGGTATGAAAAATAGATCTTGGCCGATTCTCAGACCTACCCGATATGCACACAACATTTCATACAAATCCGTTCAGCCCTTTCGGAGGAGTTTGGTAACAAACACCGCGACACGAGAATTTTATATATCAGAGATATTTATTGCGTTACTCAATTATGTATTCACCAGATTCGTCTTACTGCGTCAAATAATGATTTCTGTATCATTTTGACATCTTCGACACACACAGTGACGCAGTGGATTGAATTAACTTTGATTGTCATGGAAACACCATTATAATTGTGTGAGCACGATTTTCTCGCATTGTTTTCTCACTGTTTCGCCCGACTAAGTACGGTAAAGGCAAATCTGGCGATGTCAATAATTGGTGTTGCAAGCATTCGGTGTATTGAACGTTCACAACCCTACCCTTCTAAACTAATCGATCTTGCTTAACCTTTGAGCCATCTGACACGCGTCTCCTGCATTCTCCTTATCTCATCTTGCTTCTCTCACACAATGTATCGACGTTTTTCCTTAATTCCGTCTTATTTCTGTATACAATTAGCTTTTCCCCAACTTTGTCCACGTGGATGTCGAGAATATTTTACGGGGTCTTTATACCGGGACAAAAAATCCTAGGTCATGTCATATTGTCTATCCGTGTACCTAATTTCGCCCCAACCCATTCAAGGGGTGAAAAGGTGACAGACAGACAGTTAATTCCGTATGTCTAATATGTCATGAGTTATGTATATGTCTAAATAAAATCTCTACATAATAAAAAGAATTTGTAATACAATTTCTGGACGACAATGTGAAAGGCACAAAGTCCTCAGTACGGTCGTAACGTTTTTATGCCTTGCTTTGTGAAAGACAACTGTGTTTTTCTCGGGTTTTTACTTTTTATCCGTGAATAGAACAAGGGTTTAGGTTTTGTCGTTTGCCATGACATGTTACGTTGTTACTATAAAAACTAGGTAAGTACATAATTTTATTCAGATGTCGTCGTGTTCAACCGAATCGTTACGATGTGTTTTATTATGTTTATGAACATAAAATAACATAATACGGTATAAAAGTATTCGTGGATTTATCTAAAATCTCTTTATTTATGCTTAGCTTTTAATATTAATCAAAACATCTTTTGTATAGAAGATACCCGAAATTCCGTTTTGTATTTTCTTTAAGTCTCGTTTCCCTAATGAATTCCTGGAGTGAAATTAAATATAGTTATTTGCTCCTGTTCGTACCGTGCCTATGATCGTTCCGTACCGTGCTCTCTTTGGTACAAAGTTAGTTTCATCTGAACTACTTAAATTTTACATTCAGTTTAATGGATACTACATTTAAATTTTCAGCTGTTTTTGGAAGCTTTCCGGCGCTTACGTAACTTATTTAGGGAATTTCTCATTCTAGGTTTGTTCTCCGTCAAGACGGTATAAATTATTAGTCTATTCATTTTCTCTTATGAAGTTGGACAAAATATCTGAGAAATATCTCCAGTAAACGTCAATTTATCACTGATATCTGTAACTTTAGTTTTTCTCAACAAAACTTTCCGAAAGTAACTGTATTGACCCAAAAAATCTTCAGTGTAACAGATAAACTAGCGGATTGTGGAGATAACGCATCAAAAACTTATTACTTAGTCCCATTCGGATTATAGGCTTTTTTCTTTGATGTAGTCCGGTAGCGCGTGACAAAGCAAAGAGGGCGGTATATCAGCCATCTACATTAGCGGGTGGCTCACGGTGTTTCTGTGTTTTTTTTTTTATAGAAACACAGTTATCATTGGCAGAGCTCGTATCTAAATATGTAACAACAGTCGAACGTGTCGATCTTCATGGTTTAGCAGCTCTTGCTAAGGTCGGTCGTGGATGGGTGACCATTCATTGCAAGCTGAGTTTCCTTCATGCCTCGGAAAACACGTTAAGCTGTTGGTCCCGGCTGTCATTTTTAGAACTTTAAAGTCGTTACAGGTAGTCAGCGGCGCGAAAGTCTGAAAACGAGTCTTACCAAGGGGCATCGTACTGACTGGATTGTGGAGGTCTGATAGTCAGTCGCTCCATGTAAAATATTCAGCTGCATTCGGCTAGACTGTAAGCCGACTCCATCAAAGCCAAGAAAAGGCTAGGCAGATGAATCACAGTGCTCATTGAAAGAGAGTCAGTGCCACGAGATTCGTGAATGCTGTCGACGTCATCTAAGAAATGTGACACTTATTACTATTATACTTTTGTTAGTACGTCCCCGTCAGTGCTCCGTGAATATGCAAGCTGTATTTAAGAATGTCTAGAACGAAATATCCTAGAGCATGTAGCGTTTCGTTTCCTGCTCGCGCTGCAACTGAGTTGAGCATTTTTCAGCTGTATGCAATTAGTCTATGTTCCACAGAAAATACAACGTTGTTTAGAAAAATGATCGCTTTTGTTGCTAACGGTAGATATAAATTTATATGACCTACATTTACCACAAATTTCAACTTTTTTTATCATAAGTACTTTTGTAAACATTCTGAAAAGTGTTGTTTTATTCGTCATTTTATTATATTTGATATAAATTTTCGTGTTTTCTTCTAGAACACTTACGCCATTCTTTTGAAATCGATCTGTTACACGAAGTAATATTTAGCTTTTTTCTTATCAGAATGAAATGTATAGTTCAAAGAGACATAAGTTCGAAACCTTAGATCCTGCAGCGTATCGGGGTGGCAAAAATCCCTTAATAAATATGACCAGGCTGTGTGCACTGAACCTTACATTGATAGGAAAAGATGACCTTCCGACCGGAAAGTTACTTTTCCTCATAACAGTACCTAATAAAGCGAAACAAAAGACGGTCTATTTTCTTTTTTATAAAGATAGTATTAGGCGCGGGGATAAGAAAGTATTACCCGAAATAAGGCGGAGAACTCCAGTAGTCCTGCCAATGTAGGTATTAGGAACAGAATCAATACCTTTCGGGGTTTTTATATGAGATCTTGTTATAGCGACCCTTGATAAATGTAGACAGGCACTCATTACAACACAAAGGCTATTGAACTCGCAAAAGTGAAAACATTCACTGAAACGATAGACACGTACTTTTCTGCGCCCACATACGTATATGTGATATTTTTACATATCGTACGCTGCGACTTTACACCGTAACTGGGGTTATCCTTAAGGGGTACGAGGCTGGAATACTAATGCAATCCCTTGTTGGTACAGCGGGGCGCAGAACGCCTTCTGCAAAAGTAAAGACATTGTAGCAATTTTTATTCGAAGTTTTAAGGGGCGGCTACGATTTTCTTTCAGGCGGTTTTTATTATTCAGTGCTGTTTTTTCCTAATTGATTAAATACAATGTCTCGTAGTTTTGCTGTACATTATGTTTCTCCGGTCAATGCGGCGACACTTGGGGGAGGTCTATGTCCAGCAGTGGACGTCTTTCGGCTGAAATGATGATGATGATGTTTCTCTCAAGGTATAGAAAGTGGTTTACACTGGATAGTACAGGTTAGGTAGGTATACCCTCCACAGTACCTATTAATGCTTTCAACTCATACCTAGTCTCTTAACTAAAAAGCTTCCCGAATTCCATCATCTAATATATAAAATTCTCGTGTCACAGTTTTCGTTGCCATACTCCTCCGAAACGGCTTGACCGATTTTGATGAAATTTTGTGTGCATATCGGGTAGGTCTGAGAATCGGCCAACACCTATTTTTCATATCCATAACCCCCCCCCCCCCCGCGAACGAAGTCGCGGGCAGCCGCTAGTCTAATATATAAAATTCTCGTGTTGCGGTGTTTGTTACCAAACTCCTCCAAAACAGCTGAACCGATTTGTATGAAATTTTGTGTGCATATCGGATAGGTCTGAGAATCGGCCAACATCATTTTTTTATACCCTTAAAACCCTTAAAAATTGTCTAAGCGAACGAAATGTCGGGCAGCAGTTAGAAATGATGATTATTTTAACACCTCTATAAATGACATCCATCTTTTTTTATTAGTAAAACTATTCTCAATAGAGAGAAGAGATTCTCTCTTCGTCCCATTCCAAACGTAAGTAAGAATGAAACCGACCACCTGCGATCTTAATAAGAAATCAAACAACAATTTCTATGCATGTATCGCGACGTGATCGCGACCGTTCTTACATCCAAAGTTGAGCTTGAAGCGCTGCTCTCATTGTCTCTGTTAGCGCTTGACGCTTTAAAGGCAAATGCGAGGTGTCAAGAGTTCTATGCCCCATTTGATGAGAATATAAAGTATTAACATAAACGTTACACAAACACACGTGGGACATCATTTCCAGTACCATATTTAGCTTCCGCTGAACGAACTGCAATAATAACGAGATTTCTCTTCGGGAATGGCCCTTTTAACCTTTTTTCTGGGGGAAATGACATCATTCCGTCGGATGGCTTATATTGTTATAAGCTTCTGTATGTTTTGCCCGTGAATCTGTTGAAATTGTACCCACATGTCATTTTCATTTTTGGCAATACGCATGGAACGAATTTTCTCCTAAACGATGTTATTTTCATTTGTGTTGTTATGTTATGTTTTATTTATTTTGAGCTTATCAGCGGAAATGCGAGGATGTTATGTTCCGTAAGAGTCACGAGTCAATACCAATTTCACATTTGGTACCAGAAAAATAGAGCCTATTTTTAGAAAGCACAATACCCACACAATTTTGTCACATCTGTCCGCATCGGTTTACCTCAAGATTCAATACGAGTACCTACTGAATATATAAAATTTTGATTCCTAGCATATCGAATCAGATTCATAGCACATCTTGGATGTAGAAATAAAATACTTCTGTCTCTACCACCATGTTTTATCCACAGCAGAAAAAATAGCTAGTAATCTCCGTTCGGATTGACCTCTCCCAATCCGGCCTACTAGGAAAAATATCAATTTTCTCTCTTACGATTAATAATTTGCCTCCACATGTCCGCAAACACGAATCAATAGGCCCAAAATTCTGTATTACAAAGCAACAAAGCATTTACTTCAATATTAACTCGGCATGTGCCGAATACGTGACCAGATGTGCCATTTACATGGGGCAAATATTAGCCGAGGCCATTTGTATCAGTGGTCAGATTTATTGTGAACTAAAGTTTCCCTTCAGCAACGTACCGTGAAGGTTTTGTGTCTTTGTGGCCGTAACAAGCGGAGTTGGGGTCGACTTGGGAGGAGTGGACCGTGGACTAATAAAACTCCGGGGCGTGCCGGCTCCAGCGACCGGCCTTTCTCATGTTGATGAGACCAACGCCAACATAGATAACCTACATAACGTCCCTTATCAATATAGTTTGCAAATTACTTAGAATTTAGGCCAAGTCCTTCTTGTCGCATATTTTTTGTCTTTTTTAAAAGGTTTGCGGTTAATTAAAGAAAGGCAAAATTCAAGGCACTGTTTAGACTCGGCAGTTGGTTCAAGACATTTTTTTCCTTTCGGAGGATTTTATTTATAAGGGTAACCGCGTTTAGATGTAGATGACACAGATTTCTATTATGATTTCTCGGCGTGGTCCGGTTACTTATAGACAAAAGTTTTTGTAGGGAAGTCCAATACTATTTGTACATTGATTAGAAAATCGAGATTCATTATCAAAGAGTAATTTAATAATTACCTTATTTAAAAGGTTTTGTATTAGTATTTTACCAATTTTCACAGATTAGAAATTTTTATTATTTCTCCATTATAATGAATAATACAATAACGGTGCTCGAAATACGAGTCCTCGGGGAGTACACGTCGCACCGGCCTTCCGCTTATATTATACAACAAAAAGCCTTTTCATAAAGCCTGTCTACATCATAATGAACTACAAGAAAGAATTTTAATTAGACTCAAAACAAATACGTTCACCGGAGCGCAAATTGGGTCGCGCAACAAAAGACAAGGGTCAACCGCGCAGATGAAGTGCGTTTCTTTTAGGCGTAAATCTGTTTAAACCCGTTCGTGCCGTAGACTTGCGGCGTCGTAATAGACCCCTTTGCTCTATTAGTTTAGGATCCTATTACGTTACGGTGTGTTACTACAAAGGAGCTTTATTAAACCTCATTCGGTATGTTCGGCTCCCGTGTCGACTTTTTGCCCGTCCCAAGTCGAAGGATAACTATGTTTGGTTTGCGCGACATCTGCTGTTTGTTCAGCTGAATGTGCGCGCAAAAACAATATGCGAGGCACGAATGTTTGGATGAAGCAAAAACTGATTTTTATCAACGTCAGCTGAATAAAAATATTGTTTACCTCACGACTTGAAGTTTCCGTGCCTATGTAGTCACATCTCTTGTTACTGTAACGTGTTGATATGAAGATAAAAACTTTACTTAATGTGAAAAGAAGAAAAATACAAACTTTTCTTATTAGATTTAGAGCTCGTTCCACTGTGACTCTGAGGATGGCTGCGATAAGATTATAAAAATAACTGCTTGTTTTCTTAGTCAGCAAATATTTTTGCTCCCAAAGAGGGCATTTGAATTTTTTACACAAACATAAAACGCTGCAGTTAAGACCACAAAAACGTTATCCCATTCTTCCTGTTTCATAATCATGCATTATAAAAAGAGTAGAGCGGGGATTTTTTATTAAATTTCTCGAGCTGCGGTGCTGTGACAAACAGCGGACGTTTGCTCCTGAGTCGTTCATATGCTGCGGCGACCGCGCCAATAAAATACGTGTGACATTCCGCCCCACACTCCCCCGGCACCGGCCACAAACCACGTAATGCTTTTTGTACCATTTCAATTGTGTGTAAACGCTTTATCCTTGTATTCTGCTTGAAGTAATAAACAAGGATTTAAACAAGTATGTTAATATTAAAATTGTCTTTATGGCTACTGACGGTACTTTTTTTATGATGGGTTTATTTACGAATGTCGTCTTGTTACAAATCTGAACGTTACCGAGTTATTTCATCATCATTATAATTTCAGCCGAAAGATATCCACTGCTGGATATAGGCCTCCCCCAAGTGTCGCCACATTGACCGGTCCCGTGCGACTCGCATCCATTTATCAAGTTATTTGCCTTGCACTTAATAATAAAGTATGTATAAATACATGAAATCTAGAGCTTGAAGTTATCACAAGGAATAACTTATTCATAATCTGCGTAAAAATAAGTTATATCCGGGATATAAGACGTACCCTACAAAACTTTACAAGCTGCATTTTAAGGAATACCACAAAAATAAACGAAATTTCCTAGAAATTTGAATTTTTGCCTTGCGTAAGTAATTCCATTTTCCTCCAACTATTACGTGGCTTATGGCCTCTCCTCCAACGTTTGCTCTCACCACAGTTGCTAATGAAATTAGAGTACCGCAGCTAAGACAACACAATTTACAACAGCGAAGAATATTTTTAAAAAGGTACATTTTGTTCGACTTTTTTGCTGTTAAGTTTAGCGTCAGACGAATTGTGTCGTTTCGTCTCGACCTCGGCACTTGTGAAAAAGCAATGAAACCCGGTACCGGCGCCCCGGGCTTTCTCATGCTAATACACTGGTGCTAGCTGCCCCGCCCTCCCCTGTCTGTTGCGTTCCAACAACTGTGAAATTGCACCTTCTAAATGTTAGATTTGGGTAGTCTTTATTTTGTGGGCCGTTAGCAAATTTTAAAGAGAGAAGATTTTTTTTTTGCTTTGTTACTACCAAAGCGAATAAAAACTCTCAGCTAAGCATGCTTACAGATATGATATACTTAGATCACTATGATAAATGAAGACTAATTATTGAATACGAATAACGTTTGTTTTGCGATAAACATGCCGCCGACAAAGCCGCAACAACTAATAGTGAAAATTGCAATTAAACTTTTTGCATTACGTAGAGTATCTCTTTTTCGACCTTTTCTTATAAAAAAACAGTGTTTCATTCTATGTTTAACATGATTTCTTTCTTCCAAGCCTATAATCAATCTCCTTAACTAAAGCATCGTACTCACACGGCCAATTATTGTATTTCTCATTCATTAATTAGTCTGGACGCAGTGACCACAGGTCCCCGCCGCCGCTAACAATAAAATCAAATAACACTCCAGATCTAATTACTTTTCTATCTGCTTTCTTTATTTGTATCTTTTGTAATTATACAATAATTTTATTATTAGAATTGTCCTTTGCTAAGAATAGGTTGCTCTATTTCTTTGTATTTGTATACACTACGCTCTGTATGGTGTCGGACGTAAAAAATAGTACCATCCCATATCTTCCCGTGGGTGTCGTAAGAGGCGACTAAGGGACTTGCCAGAGAATGGGCAGCAGCGTTCTCTGTGCTTTTGTAACAACCGTACTGCGATCGCCAACCCGCCTGCCAAACGTGACGATTATGGCAAAACCCCCCAAAATGACAATGTGACTTGGGGGAGGCCTAAGTCCAGCTATGGACCTCTTGTCGGCTGAAATGATGATGATGATGATGTGTACACTACAATACGAGAATTTGATTCTCTATGTGGGTCTGTAGGTTAGGCTAGCTCGTGACTAAATAACAACAGCCGCACGTGTCAAGGTCAAGCCGCGCTTGCCAAGGTCGGCCCGTGGATGGGTGATGGACCATCCACTACGTACCGAGCATACCGTCAAAAAGCACGTCTAACTGTTGATCTCGACTGTCATTTTTTGATTTTTGACAGTCACTACAAGTGGAAGTGTCAGGAAGTTTGAAAGTGGCGCCTGATGGACAGAAAAGATGAAAGGGAGTCGTCTGTCTTGGTATGGACACGTGATGAGGAGGGATGGCACACATGTGACTAAAAGACTGATGAATAAACATGCGGATGGATGGAGAGAGAGAGGAAGACTATAGAAAAGATGGATGGATTGTGTGAAAAATGATATGAAGGAAAAAGGAATAAATGATAGCATGACCAATGCCAGAAGGGAATGGAGGAAAGAGACGTGTTGCGCCGACCCCAAATAAAATGGGACAAGGGCAGGCAGATGATGATGACAGGTGGAAGTGTGCCGAGCCAACATAATTCAGCGATGGTAATGCCGAACGAAGTTTAACAAAGCCGAATATGAGTATGTCCTTTCTGGTCGCCTTTGTTGGTCAGCAACAGAAATAGATTGCTCAATCGAATGTGTGAGTCGAACGCATATTACCACCTCATAATTGGAGGTGCCTTTACCTATACAACTAAGCTTTGAAAATGCTGCAGGCGCTTCCCGGTTAAAATATAAAATATATTGGATATTGGAAAATTGTACTCCTAATGAGAACACATTTTTATCCTTTAAGCAGAGCTTATTCGATCCATTAATTAGTTCGTAAAGAGTGTTGGCAAACAGTTTCCCGTCTCTCACAATTAATTCGATATAAAGTCTAAAACTAGATCCAGAATATGTTTGTCGGACCTTTTGTCTTTTTGCTTGGCCGCCATCCAGAGCTAAGAGCGTTGTAATTACGTCTTATGGCTCGCTAAATGTTTTGTATACAATCTAACACATTTTAACAGCCGTGAAAGAGATTTCAGCTCCTCTCTTATCTCTCATTACCCAAGAAAAGTATTTAATGTTGCCAACAATGTTTCTTATTGGTTGATGATTGTTACGTTTTAGTTGAAAAATAGAAAAATACCCGTTTTTCTGTTTTACAACTAACAAAAGCTTTTAGAGTTCCGTACGCAAACCCTATTACAAAACCTCAGTTGGCTGTCATGGCCGCTGTAACAGATTGATAATGAAAATTAAATTAAATTAAAAAAATAATAAGGAACCCTCCCTGTGCAAGTCCGTCTCGCACTTGTCTGGCTTTTCATTTATGTTCTCGTTTTTTCTACTTTAAATTGTCAGACTTGTAGGATTAATACCTTTTTAAGGCAGTCTAATCATTTGTTTAATAACTTTAGAAAACTCAGACAACAAATTGAGATCAAGTTTTTCATTCATAGACATTCTGTCTTTTTAATTGAGCTTTGTAATCAATCGTGCAAGGCTTTTCTGACCTGTGAGAATAATGATAGCATCATTTTCCTGCCCTAATTCCAATTTTTTTGGGGTCGGCGCAGCATGTCTTCTTCTTCCATACTTCTCTATTACTCGTCATCTCATCAGACACCATCTTTCTTGCCATTTCATCCTTTACACAGTCCATCCTTCGTTTATTTTCTTCAGATTTTTACCATTTATAATTTTACTAAACAACCTCTCTACCCCCAGGTCCGGTGGTTCGAGCAACAGCGCGAGAAGCGTCGCGTGAAGCGCGACTACTCACCGTACGACCGCGCAGCCTTCTCTCAACTGTCGCGCCGGTTGCAACAACACCGGCCTCACTATCGCGCGCTCAGCTCGTCACCGTTCTTCCCAGACCCACTGTTCAAAGAGCAATGGTACTTGGTACGTATGGTAATTAACTGAACAAGTTATAATGTTATAGCGTGATGTAGTTTTTATGGCATACATGGTTGGTGATGGTTTGGTGGGGCTGATACCAGTCGGGGGAGCGCGTGAATGTACTCGTTTCTCCCGGGCCCCCGGCACACGGAAGTAGTAGGAACAGTTGGGTTTTTAGGCGCTTATAGCTTGACATAACCCTCCGTTCGCCCCAGATGTAGAACCCATGAGGATTATCCCATTCAAAAAAAAAAAAATGGTCTTAGGTGGTGATAAGGTTCAAGAACTGTCCTTAAGGCTGATCAGCATCTGAACATCTGTACTTAATTTTTTTATGTAGCCAGTCAAAACATAGGATATATGGTTGTTATAGATTATATCACCTATTTCTTCTCCTCATCCGTTTTTTGTTTCAAAACTGAAAACAGTAGGTAAGGTCAAGACAAAAGGCAAACGATCATGGTCTTTCTCCTCTGAGGCTTTGACCCATATAGTGAAATCAATCAATCGTTTGGTCAGTGCCCTGCAGCATTTAATTACCTTAGGGCTGCAGGGCATACAGGGTGACTGATAATTAGTGACGGTGACACTTCAACACGTGATTATACTCATGATAAAAAACAACTTCCCAGAGAAACATTTTTAGGGTTCCGTAGCCATATGGCAAAAAACGGAATCCTTATAGATTCGTCATGTCTGTCTGTCTGTCTCTCCGTATGTCGCAGCCACTTTTTTCCGAAACTATAAGAACTATACTGTTGAAACTTGGTAAGTAGATGTATTCTGTGAACCGCATTAAGATTTTCACACAAAAAATAGAAAAAAAAATAATTAATTTTGGGGTTCCCCATACATAGAACTGAAAACCAAAATTTTTTTTTGTTAAACCCATACGTGTGGGGTATCTATGGATAGATCTTCAAAAATGATATTGAGGTTTTTAATATCATTTGCCCCACACTCTAATTTCTAAAGTAAGAGGAGTAAAATTCTGAAAATATTTAGGTTTGTAGAACGTAAAAAAAACTATCAACGAAAATTGGTTTCAATAAGATATGATGTTTAGTTTTTGAGGTATGGGACTTTTTCATCAAACTGCAGCAGTAACTTTGTTTTTCATTAACATACCATGAAAAACCAATTTAGTTTTGCGGTTGAGTGGAAGTTTACAATTAATACTACTAACTAATGAATGACAGTTCAAAATATTGTTTGGGGCTATGGAATCCTGTGTGCGAGTAAGACTCGCACTTGGCCGGTTTTTTTAAACTCATTCACTTTTACTACAAGCTGATACGCCACAGTAGCGCGCTTGTATTTCAAATGGCTGTTGTATTGTGATGAAAGTGAATGAGTATAAAAAAATGCTTTGCGAAAGCTGTTTGTTATCATGAGTATAATCACGTATTTAAGTATCGGTCACTAATTACCAGTCACCCTATATATACCAGACTAGCACGACATTCGTTTACTATTTAACGCATTTTTTTCTTTTATGTGTCAATCAATTATTTTATTAGTGTTATGTTAGGTACTATGTTAGTATTTAAGCTGCTTACATATATTATCTAAAGTTTTTTTTTTATTCTTTATTAGCATTTTAATTTACAACGTAAGTATAAAAGTATCTCATGATGATTCCCAAAAAGTAGTTTGTTTTGTTGTTGATTCGGTTTTAAATGGTTTATTATTATTTGTCCTAGTGGATAAGCAAAACAAAACATCTGTAAATAAAACGGTAAGAGAAAAAAAAACAGTAGTAAAGTATCCACAACCCGGAGAAATGGCCAAGCTACATAATAACTTGGCTGTTCTTCCTGGTTTCCGCTGTAAAAATGTTCTAAGATTTTCATATTTTGTTTTTATTTAGAACGGCGGTGCCAAGGATGGGCTGGATATGAACGTGGCGCCTGCTTGGCAGAAGGGCTACACCGGCAAGGGTATAGTTGTGTCCATCCTGGATGACGGCATCCAGACCAACCATCCGGATTTGGCGCAGAACTACGTAAGTAAAAACTTTTTTGACACGTTTTCTACGAACAAGCCTTGGCTATTCGATGGCTTTCCCATGTTAATTAATGCAAACTTTCATCTTCTACAAAATCCCACTGAAGATGAATTAGAAAAAAAAAACTTTCTAGTTAACACAAGAAAGTTTTTTTCTAGGCAGTGTAAGTTAAAATTTTGTCTATTTTCAAAAAAGTGCGCAGCGGTGAATATTTATACATCTTTTAAAATATTTGAAAAATGATGTTAATGAAAACCATAAATCGACACAGGCACAGGACACAGTCATATTTTGTCCATGCAATTCAGAGATTTGTTATCAAAAACCAACAATAATTACTTTCAGTAGGCACACACTCCCATAGACGTATATACGTCCCAAAACTCCAAAAGCAACACAATTCCACTGTATCTGTGACATATCGATAAGTTAAACAGTACTTACTTGCTCCACAGAGAGCCGTTAATATAGCCTGATAGTACTATCAGTAGAACTAACTGTTGCTGTACCTAAAGGTCTAACACTAAAGATAACGTGCCCGCATATTAACTTATGAAGTTAGGCTTTGGAACTGAGTTAGGTAGTGTTCATGTTTTACAAAAACTCGTAACTTGTACCTTTCATTAATTTAGAATAGAGTCTATTATTGATTGGTTTATTGGCCAGATTTAGTGGTTTATTAGGGTGTTTTTTCTCGAAAAGATTAGTTTAAGCAATTGGTTCAAATGTGAATTCATTTTTTTCATGTTAGATGTTCTAAAAATGCTCCAAGACAATGCTCTCTAAACTCTCCTAACTTTTGTTAATAAGCAATTTCAATGCCATGATTGCGATGCTCAGTAAGTTACGCGGTAAATAATTCCATCAATGGTATTCATTTCATGACGGAAAATTGCAAGTTGTATGAGTTAAAGAGGGTCGAAATTTATGAAGTTCCATAATTATCAAAACGCGCCCCAACTAAAGTGTAAATGTATTAACATCAGAATTAATTAATTCCCAAAAGTACCTTGAATTTTGTAAATTCATCAGTCCAATTCAACAAGATTTTTGTAATACAATTTCTGTTTTGATTAAAGTAATTTAAACTACTGGCCGAAATGTTGGTTGTATTAATTATAATGTACTTGTGTAGGATCCCAACGCGTCGACAGACATCAACGGCAACGATGATGACCCCATGCCTCAAGACAATGGCGACAATAAGCACGGCACACGTTGTGCCGGCGAGGTTGCTGGAGTCGCATACAACCAGTACTGCGGGGTAGGCATCGCTTACAACGCCAGTATTGGTGGCGTAAGGATGTTGGACGGAGTCGTCAACGATGCTGTTGAAGCTAGAGCCTTAGGTCTTAACCCAGACCACATCGATATCTACAGCGCTTCATGGGGACCTGAGGACGACGGCAAAACTGTTGATGGACCTGGACCTCTTGCTAGGAGGTAGGATATTAGACTACTTTAGTGAACTATGTATGTAGTCAGAAAATCTAATGAGATAAGTTGAAATTAATCTCGCATTTTTTTCTTCAGGGCATTCATCTACGGAGTCACAAGTGGTCGTCGCGGTAAAGGCTCAATATTTGTGTGGGCTTCAGGAAACGGTGGAAGACATACAGACTCGTGTAACTGTGACGGTTATACGAACAGTATATTTACTTTGTCAATTTCTAGTGCAACACAAGGTGGTTATAAACCGTGGTATCTTGAAGAATGCTCTTCTACTTTAGCTACTACATACAGTTCAGGAACTCCAGGACATGACAAGAGTGTCGCCACTGTTGACATGGACGGCAGATTGCGAGCCGATCATATTTGTACAGTAGAACACACGGGAACATCGGCTTCCGCTCCTCTCGCGGCCGGTATATGTGCGTTAGCTCTGGAATCAAACTCAGAACTCACATGGAGAGATATGCAATACTTAGTTGTTATGACGTCACGACCACAGCCTCTCGAGAAAGAAGGAGGCTGGATCATAAACGGAGTCAAGAGGAAAGTAAGTCACAAATTCGGGTACGGCCTGATGGACGCATCCGAAATGGTCAGCTTAGCAGAACAATGGGTTTCCGTCCCGCCACAACATATTTGCAAGTCACAAGAAATAAACGAAGACAAGCAGATAGAATCAACATTTGGTTACACTTTATCAACGCACATGGACGTTAATGGGTGCAGTAACACAGTAAACGAAGTGCGTCATCTTGAACATGTTCAATGTAAAATATCGTTAAGGTTCTTCCCTAGAGGTAATCTACGTATACTTTTAACATCGCCAATGGGCACTGTTTCAACGTTATTATTTGAAAGGCCACGTGATGTAGTTAGTTCTAACTTTGATGACTGGCCTTTCTTAAGTGTTCACTTCTGGGGCGAACATGCCGAAGGTAGATGGACACTACAAATAGTAAATGCCGGCAACAGACATGTCAACCAAGCTGGTATACTTAAGAAGTGGCAGCTGATATTCTATGGAACATCAGTTGATCCAATACGATTAAAAACTAAAAAGCCGTCGCCAGTAGCGCCGCCTTTTGCATTCCCCACCGCCGCGGACGGCTATGAACCTATCGGGGATTCTTTTTACAACACTGACGCGTTTGCCAACTATCAAAACTTTCCAAATCTATTCGCCGCCGGTTCTAACCCGGAAAAGGCGGTAGCTCGGCTCGATGGACATAACGTCCCTTCTCCGCATGGGGAAAATGTCCTCGCTGATAGTAATGATAAGCGCGTCATGCATGACTGTGATCCCGAATGCGATTCTCAAGGATGCTATGGAAAAGGACCGATTCAATGCATTGCGTGCAAACACTACAGACTGGATGACTCCTGTGTTTCCCGGTGCCCTCCAAGAAGCTACGCGAATCAAGGCGGAGTGTGCTGGCCGTGTCACGAGTCTTGTGAGACTTGCGTTGGACCGGGCCAGGACTCGTGTTTGACATGTGCTCCGGCACACTTGCTAGTGGCAGACCTGGCCGTGTGCCTCCAACAATGCCCAGATGGTTACTGGGAAGACAGCGAGGCTTCCGTTTGTCGGCCGTGTGCTGCCCACTGCGCCACTTGTTCCGAACGAGCTGATGGTTGTACGTCTTGTGAACACCATCTAGTACTTCACGACGGAACATGTTTGGCTTCATGTCCACCTTCTCACTACGAAACTGAAGATTATATGTGCGCAAAATGTCACGAATCTTGCGACACTTGCGAAGGACCCGGGGATGCGCAGTGCGTGACTTGTCACCCGTCGACTTATGCATTAGACGGGCGATGTGTTACGTCATGTCCTACAGCTTATTATGCTGATAAAAAGAGGAAAGAATGTATGAGGTTTGTATCATATATTTCCGTGTCATTTTAATATAAGCTTTGATGTGACCTCGTTTTCATGTTTTTGTTTTTTTAGGTGTCCCGTCGGTTGTTTAACATGCACGAGTGCGTTCTGCCTCACATGTGAACCGAACTGGGAACTGAATAAAAAGGGAAAATGTATGCCCGTGGGAACCGACAAGTGCAGTGCAGGCGAATTTGCTGCAGCAGGCCAGAAATGCAAGAGATGTAGCGAAGCTTGTGACTCATGCTACGGAGAAAACGAAGGAACTTGTTTTACTTGTCAGAATTCTAACTTACTTGAAGATTACAGGTGAGTACAGTTCATAGACATTTTGTACAGCTAATTCTCTCTTCGAACCAACCTGATTAAATTCTGTTTCCACAAATCATAAAAGCGGAACATCTATGTCCAGTTTAATTGCGTATTAAAGCCCTTTATATTCTATTTAATTTTCACACGGAAACCTTAACGAAGCGCGGCTCGCATGCATGTGGACGTGACCCGGGTCCATGTTTATTTTTAGCTAATGAGTAAGGTCAACGTTAATAATTATGTTACCTTGTGGTATTTTTGGGTCCTTGTTTTTTTTTGCCAGAGCTATAATTTTGCATCTCTCTCGTTTTGTTTTCATTTAATTTTGAGTATTTTAAATTATAAACGGATTATTTTTAATGATTGTTTTGCAACCGATGATCTTTTTAGTATTGTGTTATCACACTTTTAACATTCGCTGTGTGTCTTTTGATGGTATTGCCGTTTCGTAAGTGTTTCTTAGTGACATACCACATTTATTGACGCAGAATCAGCCAAGCAATAAAAGCGAATAGACCGATGGGCTGTCGAATCGCGTTGTCTGATTTCGTTTTAGCTTTTATTTCATAGACTTTAAGCCCCTTCGGCTCAAGCCAACTCCACGTCGATAAGTGTGGTTATTCTCTTTTGATCTAAAAAGTTATGAAAACTTTTTGAATGTTCTATTTTAGAGGCGGGATTTCCCATTGTCATAACCTAGTTTTTATTTTTTTTAAATAGATGTGTATCAGAATGCAGTAAAGGTTACTATGCGGAGGCGGGTCGGTGTGCGCGCTGCATGCACGGTTGTTCAGACTGCGTTTCGCGACTGAACTGCACGTCGTGCGTCAGCGCCTTGAGGCTACAGTCCGGCGCTTGCAGGACGGCTTGTGCTGATGGGTATGAACTTCTTTAGGACTCATGAAATACAGTTAATAGACTGGCTCAAGTTTCATCACCATCATCATCATGGCTGAAAAACGTTTTTGCTCGAAAGACCAATGCCGCCAGCAAGCATTGACGGCTAATTTAGGTGAAACTAAATAATTTTGTTTTGTGAGAGCAGCGGTGGCCCAGTGGTGGTAGCCCCGACTTACGAGCAGTAAGCCGTGGGTTCGAACCCAGACAGGCGCATTACTTTGTGTAATTTATTTCATCATCGCTGCTCTCAAAAACGGTGAAGGAAAACATCGTGAGGAAACCGGCATGTCCTAGAACTAAAAATTTGAAGACATGTGACATCTACCTACCCGTACTGGGCCCGCGTGGTGGATTACAGCCCACTCCCTCTTATAGAGAGGAGGCCTGTGTCCCAGCAGTGGGGACATTATAGGCTGATGATGATGATGATGATGAAATAATTTTGTAATTCCCAGCTATTGCTTTTGTAATGATGTGTTTTTTATTCCCGACTGAACTCCAATACCCGTGAACGTTCTTGACTTTCTCATTCTTTAATCAGCGTCTTCCAAGTTATTAATAGTGTTGTCATTGTCCCAGGTACTACGCGGATCGCGGCACATGTTCGAAGTGCTACCTGTCGTGTCGCACGTGCATCGGACCGCGACGAGACCAGTGCGCGTCGTGTCCTGAAGGCTGGAGGCTGGCTGCGGGAGAATGTCACCCGGAGTGTCCACAAGGTATGCAGACGACTGATTCCCCTCCTGTTGTACAAACAGCACATCAAGCTACCCGAAACTGGCAAATTTTCTCAATCAACCCTGAACCTAATTCTTTAACGATAAAGTTGAAAATCTATTAAAGAAATCTGATAGATTGTTGTAGCTTGATGTACTGGTGTGTGTACTAAAGTCGTTTACCTCGAGGAGCTTGTGGCTAAATAATAACAGCCCCTCGGGTCGACCTATAGGTTAAGCTGTGCTTGCCTAGGTTGGTCCGTGGATAGGTGACCACTCATTACATGTACCAAGTTTTCTACGTGCCTTGGAAAGCATATTAAGCCGTTAGTCCCAGTTGTCATTTGTAGATTTTTGACAGCCATTACAGTCAGTAGCTCAAAAAATCGTACAACCAGTCTTACCAAGGGGTACCGTATTACCCCAGTAGTAACTGGGTGGTGAAGGTCAGATATGCAGTCGCTCCATATAAAATACTGGTATTCAGCTGCATCCGGTTAGACTGGAAGCCAACTATGTTGAGATAAGTATAGGCCGATGATGCTCTACTAAAGTCGTTTACCTAAGTTACTGAGGGCCAGAGGGTTAAGACCAGTGGCAACCATTTTCAAAGCATTTCGTTTTCCTAAAGCGATTTTCAATAGGATTGACATTTAAAGCTTTTCTGTTAGTTATATGAATTTATTACCGTTTCCGTTATTATTAGTGATCATAGAATGTCACTTGTCTAGGCGCTTTGGTACACCGTTCTCTGGGTAAGCAGAGGCTATCCACAAGAGCATTTATCTATAAGACGATCTGAAAGAAAACTGAATTCTATTCTATTTTCCTTTATGCAACCAGAATTTAAAATGGCTGTTGCGGTGCTTTTATAGCTTGCACGGCAACCCGACTGCTATTTGAGACCATACTGAAGTTTGATATTACACGGATAGTTGACATTCTATTATGACAGCTGTCATATCATCTACCTCTTTTATGTTTTGCATCCAATCATTTTGAAGTTCAGTGTTCCTATCCTAAATCTACAAAACCGGCGTCATCATTCTGCTTAAATATATCGCGCATTTATTACCTGATCCCATCATAGCCTAGCCTTTTCACAAACTATCTTGGGGTCGGCTTCCATCCTAACCGTATGCAGCTTAGTCCCAGTATTTTGCATGAAGCGACTGCCTCTCTGATCTCCACAACCCAGTAACTGGGTAATACGATACCCCTTGGTATGACTGGATGTCAGACTTTAAGCTTCTGACTACTCGTAAAGACTGTCATAGATCTGCAAATAACAGCCGGGACCAACGGCTTAACGTGCTTTCCGAGGCAGGGAGGAATCTCAGTATGTAATTATGGTCACCCATGCACGGACCAACCTCCGCAAGCACGGCTTAACCTTAAAGATCGACCCGATCGTGCGGCTGTTATTATTTAGCCACGAGTTCTTTGCATTTATTACCTGATCTATTTACTTTATTAATCCACTGCCCACACGAATAACGATGAAAATGAAGATAACAATCAAATGTTTCCCCTGGTTACTTATTACAACATTTCTTCTAATGAATCGCGTGAGGGATGCGGAAGGGAAAACAACAAAATATGTTTATTCCCATTATTGATTAGTGTGGATAATACAATAGATGAGATTAATGGAGATGTAGCTGAAGGGTAACAAAGCGGATTATAACGTTGTTGTGTTAGTGGAGGGATGCGTAAGGGTGTCCAGCAACTTATTATCTTGTATGAGTCTTTGTTTGGACATATATTTGTAATGGGATGTGGTTTTGCGGTAATTAATACCATTGTGTGAATGCACACGCCTGTGCTCCCCGAAGGGGTTGACAACCATCTATTTAGACAACCTGGTTCAACAATAATGTTACAAGTCTTGTTGGTATTGAAGTAGAAGATTCGAAGACATCCAGCAACTTCCATCGGGTTCGTATGGTGGTCTACTCTTAGACTTCTACAGACAGGAGGCCAGTGGGGTGAATTTAAGCCGTCTGTAGGGGGGGGGGGGGAGAGGTATAGAAAAATCCAATAGCATTTTGCTTGTCACGAGAATCTAACCCGGTCCCGGTTAGATTACCAAGCTTATCAATTAGCCTTCTCCCAACTATGTTGAGGATGGCTTCCAGTCTGACCGGATGCAGCTGAATACCAGTATTTTACATTGAGCGACTGCCTACCGGACCTCCAAAACCGAGTTAGTACTGGTTAATAAGATACCCCTTGGTAAGACTGTCAGACTGTGTGTTTGTCAGACTTTCGGGTCACGGACTATCTGTAACGACTGTCAAAGATCTTCCAATCCAAGCTTATCAATCGTGCGCTTGGAATAACGAGCAAAATATAAATAAAAAATAGTCTTAAACGTAATCTATACGAATAAAATCGTAATTTATGGTCATTTTATCGCCTGGAGGTTTTCGTTTAGTTTAACTGTCAGAGATTTATCACTGTAAGAGTCTTGCGGCCTCAAGTATCCAGCTACTAAAGAGTCTCTACTGAATTCAGTCTGCGTTCGTGTTCTCAGATTTCAAGTGAATTCTTGAATCTCTTAAATTTCTTCCACTGAGTCGTATTGCACGGCTGTAATCCCAGAAGGACTTGAATTAGATGTTATGTTGTGAACTTATAATTTTTCGCTATCAAGAATGAATGAAACGATTGGTTTTTCAAAGTTTTCCAAACTGGGTAATACGATACCCCTTACCTACTCGTCTGAACGAGTACAATAAAAAAATGGAAACTTGACTTCTCAAAATACTGTCTGATGTTTTATAAAAATTGTGTAAATCTCAGATTAATACCGCCTTTTTTTAAACTGTGGAATTTTTTATGTTAATCCTGCGTGCGTCTAAGACAAAGAGGCGTTTTGAAGATTAACCATCCAAACTAGACTCAGCAGCCGTATGTGATGCTGAGAAATGAGGAAAATGTCGTAAGGAAAGTTGTGATATGAATGTGCATGGGATTTTTTCAATCCTCTCAATATTCATGTATTGCAGACCCAGCCTTTCTCTGTAGCGGTATTTATTTTATTCATTGTATTAAACATCTTTATTTCCTACAGGTTTTTACCAAAGCCTGGGCGGGTGCCGTCACTGCCACCACTACTGCCGCGAGTGTGACGGCTCAGGCCCGCTCCACTGCAAGTCCTGCCCACCCCGCTTCATGCTAGACGGCGGGCTTTGTATGGAGTGTCTCGGCTCGCAGTACTACGACGCCAGCAGTGGAACGTGTCGAGGATGCGACGAGTCTTGTCGGACGTGTTCAGGACCGGGACAGTTTAGTTGTACCACGTGTTCTAGACCGCTAAGACTGGATAGGTAAGTGTTTCATACAAGGCGGGCTATGTGTGGGTTTGTATATGGTGTAGTGCTAGGTTGCCAGCAGTAGTATAGTTTTTAGGGTCTAGGAGGGCAGTGCAGCAGGGTCCCGAGGGAAATTATAACTTACATTTACATTATTTTGCATTTTCATCTGAATAAGAAAGACAATAGGGACTGAGGGGGACCACCCGGTTGCGTAATGCCAAACTGTATGTTACCACAGACATCCATAGTCTGAGCTGGACCGCTTAGTGCTCGTTACACTAAAGAGCCAAATGTTTTTCAACTCAGACATTCTCTGTATTAGTGTAAATTATGCTCGTCATTTTCAAAGCAAACTACGTACGAGTGCAGAGCAAAGGATTTGGCAGTGTAGTGAAACACATTAAGGAGAACTAAGGATGCAAGAGCGAGCGAAGCGAGCTCGGGACATTGGGCACCCCGACTCGGACAGTTTAGGTTCGAAGCGAGCGGAGTGAGCGAACTAAGACCCCGACATCCCCTTCGTGTTAGGTTACTGTAAACCCTGCAGACAGTAATAGGAGCCCCGTAGCGGGGCTACGTCGACAACGCCTTAGTTTGGAGCTGTGGTTTGGAGTTTGCTTTAATAGGATAGCATAATGTACAATTTTTGGTTTTAGTTTCAGATTAAAATGACATTGTGATTGTCTTTACTGGTATGTGTTGCGCTCTAATACTCTTAAGCAAAATGTCTTTCAACACAGACATTGTCTGTGCCAGTATGTACTATGCTCTTCATTCATAAAGCAAACTACCTGCGAGCACAGAGCAACCCGTGTCTGTGGTAAAATACAGTTTGGCCAAGTATTGCTGTTAACACGCGGTTTCACAATCAACTCGTTTAAGTTCGGTTCACACAAATTACATTTAAAACGCCTGTTTTTCTTGCTACTATGCACGGGCTAGTTCAATTGTAACGTTGGCTCGACAGGTGGGTCATACGTTTAGAGGTTACTTTATACGCGGGTTTTGTATGAATAGACCAGGGTCGATAATTTTTAAAACCAAAAAAAATAATAGTAGGATGAAACCCATTAGAAAAGGAGAGGTATATTATAAAAATAAAAGGAAAAATAATTTACGGGCGATCTGAGGTCGGGAAAGGGATGGGGTGAGTTTTTAAGGGTAAAAAACGGTTTTTCTCGATTTCCGGCAAAACTAAAAGTCCTATCGAAAAAAGTCAAATGGAAAAGTTGTAGGTAATAAAAAGATCTAAAACTTTTGTATTTACACTTTTTTTACATAACCTCAAAATTTATGTGAAAAATCCAAAAAACCAAGTTTTTGGTTTTTTATTTTTATCTTTTACAATTTTTTTTTGTTTTTAACGAAATTTGGTGAAAACTTACCTTTTTATGTCCCAAATACGCTGTAATTTATTTGATTAAAAATATTTATTTTTTCACCTTATTTTGAATTATTATCGAAAAAACACCCTAATTTTCAATCGAAAATTCACCCGTCAAAATATCAGCTTTTTTCAAAAAGTTGGTATGGTTTCTGTTCGTTGAAATCTCTACTTTCCGATGGTGAAAAAAATAATATATGTTACCATAGTAAATCTTCTCAGAAAATGCAAAAAATCAAAAAAAACTCGAATTCCCTCTTTTATTTCATTTACAGAAAATTTACATTCTGTTTCGTTGTCAACGATATAACTAATAAGATAATTAATAAAATTCTTAGTGTTTTCACATGCTGAGCGACCCCTTTTTCTTTCTGTTCTTTTGTTATAAAAATTAGCCATACAAGCAGTGTGATAATGCGCTTTTACTGCGACTAAATCAGGCACATTTTGCAAACGAGCTGAAATCTTTTTATCGAAATCATTTAATGTGTTCTGTTTTTTAATATACTGTCATATATTATCTCTTGTATCGTTGTTTTGAACACATGAAATTTTTTCTTTTGAGATATTACCGAAAAATCCACCGCAGATAAAGCAAAGAGATTCAAAATTAAATCCAAGAGCATCTTTAATTACTTCTTTTCCTTCCTTTGCTTTTTTTTGTCTTGAACTACAAAATGTAGCTATTGCGGTCTCATCATTATATTGACTTTGACAACTTCGATGAATAAAAGCTGATGTCAAAGTCTCAATTTTTTTTTATTTATTGTCGATTCTTTTCTTGCTGGATACCACTAAACGATTCAAAGCTGCTTTTTTATTGCATACACTTGCTTATCATCTGCCTTATTGCAGATGATACAAACAGATTCATCCATACTGATAAACTGAAAAGACAAAAAAAAATGTATAAAATATATATGGAAATCGGCCAAAAGTTTGTTATTAAAAATATATTTACGATATATATTTTATATATTTTTTTGTTATCAATGTCACATGTAATCTAACGTTTTTCGAGTAATTAAAGTGTAAATTTTAATAAATAGCTCAAAATTATTTATAATAATTAAAAAAAAGCTTTCGTATTTTTTTTTTTTTTTTTGCATTTGTGAGAAGATTTACTATAGTAACATATATTATTTTTTTCACCATCGGAAAGTAGAGATTTCAACGAACAGAAACCATACCAACTTTTTGAAAAAAGCTGATATTTTGACGGGTGAATTTTCGATTGAAAATTAGGGTGTTTTTTCGATATTAATTCAAAATAAGGTGAAAAAATAAATATTTTTAATCAAATAAATTACAGCGTATTTGGGACATAAAAAGGTAAGTTTTCACCAAATTGCGTTTAAAACAAAAATTTTTTGTAAAAGATAAAAATAAAAAACCAAAAACTTGGTTTTTTGGATTTTTCACATAAATTTTGAGGTTATGTGAAAAAAGTGTAAATACAAAAGTTTTAGATCTTTTTATTACCTACAACTTTGCCATTTGACTTTTTTCGATAGGACTTTTAGTTTTGCCGGAAATCGAGAAAAACCGTTTTTTACCCTTAAAAACTCACCCCCATCCCCTTCCCGACCTCAGATCGCCCGTAAATTATTTTTCCTTTCATTTTTATAATATTTCCCTCCTTTTCCAATGGGTTTCATCCTACTATTATTTTTTTTCACTTTTTATTATTTTTAAATGCTTCTACCCTGGTCTAGAAACAGTCGAGTTGAATAGCAGCCGGCCCGTAGCATTGCAGACGGCGAGAAATGTCGAGGGCACGTGCTCAGAGAACTGGAGTTTTCTGTTCACGTGAAGAGCTGGTTTTTGAAGTCACGTGTGTGAGCGGGCCTAGATATTATATAGCATAAAATGACACCGGTAATCTCCGTTGGATTAGGCAGATATGTACCTTTGCTCTGTATGGTGTCGGACGTAAAGAATAGCACCATCCCGTATCTTCCCATGGGTGTCGTAAGAGGCGACTAAGGGACTTGCCAGAGAATGGGCAGCAGCGTTCTCTGTGCTTTTGTAACAACCGTACTGCGATCGCCAATCCGCCTGCCAAGCGTGGCGATTATGGCAAACCCCCCCAAATGTCAATGTGGCGACACTTGGGGGAGGCCTATGTCCAGCAGTGGACGTCTTTTGGGCTGAAATGATGTACCTTTGCTATAGTTCACCCACTATTAGCCAGATTTGTTTTAGTCTCTTACAACTGTGGACAAGACTTTTGCAAGCACAACCAGCATCGAGCTGCGCTATTTTAAATAAATACTTACAGATAAGAGAGTACATAATTAAATATATTGTTTAAAAATATATATGCCTCACTATTTTATTCTTAATTAAAAGCGTTATCAAATTGAAAACAATTTTTACTTTTAAAAAATTCATAGTACTTATAAAAATTTCAAATTTTAAGGGAAAGTTTCAAGAATAACAGAAAATTAAAAAATAAACATTTTCAAGCACGCTTTGATTATTAAAAGTTCTCACTCAAAAAAAAAGAGTAAAAAAATACATTTTCGCATCGTATAAACATTAACTTAGTAGAAGTCGACCCCCAACAAAGTTAGCAAAAAGATAAAATATAACCACAAAACTTATATTTTCACGTCGCATTTCCCTTTTCACTCAAATGAAACCCGACAGTGCCACTTAGTTTCCACGACTCGGGGCAAAGGTGGCGCGCCGTAAAGAGTCCTTACACTCCTCACCACTGCTCAGTGAATGCACGACACTGACACACGTACTGCGCGTCGACCAGAAACACTTACCCGTCTTATAACTAAGCTAGTGGAGTTACCCTACAAAGTGTTTGGCATAGTGCTACTATTTTTGAGGGTGACTTTTCTTTTTGTTTGGGTTATGAGCGTTTACTCCTTACATTTCGTACAAACTTTCAAGTCCTTATTTTCCGAAATGACTGAACCGATTTTAATGAAACTTAATACGCATAAGCAGGATACATAGGTCTAAAAAGTTATTAAAAACATTTTCGAAATGTCTTTAAAAAAAGATAATTCGAAATGTTTGTTTCTATAGATAATTTAAAATCGGTCTAATTTAGCTGTAACACCATTTTTTAAAGTTTGTATGAAATGTCGTAAGGCGTAGGTAATAGTTATTTGTTATACAAGAGTACAAAGTTGCTTTTTAACCGCGTGTTCAATTTTGATGACCGAGCAAGCGAAGGATTCTAAAATTGAATCACGAGCGCAGCGAGTGATTCAAAATTAGAATCCTGAGCGTTAGCGAGGGAATCAATAGAGCACGAGGTGAAAAATCTTTGCACTCGAGTGCAACACGTAACTTTTCATTCCACCTCAGCGAGGAAATGACTAAATGCAAAAAAAAAAACGTTTACAATTACAAGATAGGAACACTTTTATTTCAGTTTAGGTATTAATTACTACATTATGACAGGTAAGTATTACAGAATAATCTTTAAATTATAACAAAATAATATTACGGTATAATTAAGAAAACTTTAAAGTAACGTTGCTACAGTTATTTAAATTGAGTGTAATATTTTTGTTTGGTACTGTAATATTGGTGTTAGTCACTTGTGTACTGTTTTTCGGTAAACTATCTGTCATACTTAATAGTTGTACCGATTCATCGGATTCCCTTGGCGTGAATGTTGGAGAGAGAGGGAGATGGTTAGGTGTTTCATAACGGCTTATTTTTGATGTAGAAGGGCCAGTCCAAGGATCCGATTGAGGCTCTTTCAGTGTAATGGCTCCTACGATGCCTTCACATATTTTAGACTTATTTTGGATGGAATCCTCTATGTATCCCTCTACAACTGCATTGGACTTCCAGCCTCCGTGGCGCTTAAAGGACAAGAGATCAGCCAAAAGTGTGGCTGAAGTTCGTCGGAAACAATGACCCGTGTACAACAGGGGTTCTGGAAGTTCAAGAAATGTTGCTATTTCTCGTGGGATACTGCCAATTTTATTAGTACCCATAGGCTGTCTAACACACTTTCCATTGCGATACTGTAGAAAAAATCGATTGATTGGAGTGTTAGGCGGGCGTAAAGCTTGATATTTCTCAACAATCGTTACGTATTCCTTGCGAATGACGAAGTTGCGGTCTCTTTTTGTCTTTGTATTAGGTAAATTAATTAATAGTAAGTCATCTGAATGTTTCTCAATGTTTTTGACATTAAGTTGTGTTAGTTCATTAGTTCGACATGCTCCGTTTATTCCAATAATAAGAACAACCTGTAACGTAAAGAGTATTGTAGTAGATAAATGAATAAAATTGTTATGAACGCATAATTATGCCTATCAACATCTACTAAGTATACTATTAAATTGAGATTAATATACTTAAGTAGATACTGAATGTGCAACTGACTTACTTTTGCCGCCAAATATACGGAATCGGGTGCTTCGTTAAGAAACTTTTCAATATCAGATACTGAAAACCTTCGATTTTTTTGGTTGATGACCAGATGAGGCTCTTTTTAAAAATGCCACTAATTTAGGATAGGTATCGATATACATGTCTTTTTTCATCTTTATTGTTGCTTTTAGCATCGAATACGTACTCCATAGAGTGCTTGCTTTCTTGTTCTCGGATAATTCCATAAAATATGCCAGCTAAACGTTTTCTGAGAAAGTTTTGGCTCCTTTTGCTAGTCGCCACGTGTTGAACATATCGTACTGTTTTAAATACTTCTCGCGTGATTGTTGAGGGAGAAAGCTCATTTGCGCATTATTAACAGTTTCAGTCAATTCTGTTGGCGTCAAACAAACTTCCTCGTCGCTAGAATCACTCATTTTAGTTTTTTCACTTGTTTTCAAGTTTCTTGTTTTTAATATAAGGTTTAACAATGACATGAAAAAATGCCGCGTAAAGAACCGCGTACAAAGCAAATTGAAAAAGAACACCAAGAAGGTTCCGAGTCTGAGTTTTTAACAAATTAAAAAAAAAGTTGTATGATATATTCGGCACCATAGAGGTAGCAGTAAATAGGTTTAATGTTTTTTTTTAATTCACAAACTTAGTGCACACGATGTTCTAAATTCAATTTACTTTATCCTCTAGAGAATAAAAACGGCTTTTCCACTCAGATATTGAAGATTAAAAATACTCTTTCCGAGATGGTGGGATGAAAACGCTCTTAACAAGGCATTTTACGTACCTCTTCTGATCAGCAATCTTTCTTGTATTAAAAATGTCGTTATCCTTTTCTGACAATATCCGGATTTTGTGAATGACTTGAGCCGTTTCGCTGCCAATAGATTAACTCTTTAAGATTAGCCATTGATTTGGTGCGAATTATAAGCAACTTTTGACCACCAAACCAACATGTGAAATAGTATAGCTATTTCACACTGCTGTCAAAAAAAGACGTCACAGCAGTTGGCGTAGTGTGTCCACTTGATGAACAAATAAGTTCTCAAATTGTACTGTTAGTATCGAAAAAGAAAAAAGTACCTACGTAAGCAAATGCGAAGGTACTTTTTTAATGCAATTCTCGTCTAGTCCCTTATAGAAATCATTTACAGAGCAGTTTAGATTCAAGACAAGTTATATTGACAAGAATGCAATGTTGCATAAAAAACTGTGTAATAACAATTTGGAGTATACTGATACTGATACTGATTAGCCTGTGTCATCCCACTGCTGGGCAAAGGCCTCTCCCCATGACTTCCAATTGTCTCGGTCCAGGGCCAATGTGGACCACTGTTTGCTGGTCTTGTCTAGCTCGTCCCGCCATCTTCTACGAGGTCTACCACGACGCCTTCTGGTTGTGTCAGGGCTCCAGAATGTGGTTATTTTGGCCCACAGATCATTGGGCATGCGGCAGACGTGGCCAGTCCAGTCCCACTTCATCTTAGCGGCTTTTTGAACAACATCAGTAATTTGTGTTTTGGAGCGCAGTGTGGTGTTGCGTACACGGTCGGTTAGTTTTACGCCTAGAATGCTGCGCTCCATGGCACGTTGGCAGACCTTGAGTTTGGACTTTTGAATATTTGTCAAAGACCAAGTCTGGGATCCATAGGTCAAAATGAGAAGAATGCACATTTGGAGTATAACAAAGTATATTCTATCTACTCTACAGATTATGGTTTCTTGTCACATATTGTTTTCTGTCATTGAAACGATGTACCGAAAATGCACTGGAGTAGGGGTACTCCAGTGTCTTTCCGGTACATCGCTATCAGAAATCTAGAGATAGAATCAAATTCCGTTCAGTCATCTGTGTAACACGTAGGAAGATTCGAATCGAACAGTACCGTGTCCTTTACAGTTAGATTATCGTTTGCAAGATAATCGAATATCCAGTGGAACATTCGAGAAATTCCTATACAGAAATTTCTATGACGGCTGAGCTTGCTATGTCGCCATGCGTCCCGTCTTTCCTACCCGATAGCGATATCATACATTTTCCGTTTTTTGTTTCCTATCTTTCTCTCATATAAATCTTCCTCACCATGACGTTGTCTCCTGTCCAGGCTAAACAATCAATGCGTGCCGTGCTGTTCTGAGCGCGGCGCCACCAACTCCACGCCCGCCACCGACTGCTGCCATTGTAACCCTGATACTGGTATGTTATTTGGATATTTTATCTGTGATGATCAAAGTTTTTAAACTGACATGGCTAACACTATCATCATCTGCCTAGCCTTATCCCAAACTATCTTGGGGTCGGCTTCCAGTCTAACCGTATGCAGCTGAATACCAGTATTTTTCATGAAGCGACTGCCTATCCGACCTTCACAACCCAGTAACTGGATAATACGATACCCCCTGGTAAGACTGGATGTGACACTTTTGGCTTTTGGCTACTCGTAACGACTGTCAAAGATGTACAAATGACAGCCGGGACCTACGGCTTAACGTGCTTTCCGAGGCACGGAGGAAACTCGGTATGTAATTATAGTCATCCATCCACAGACCAACCTCGGCAAGCAAGGCTTTACCTTAAAGATCGACCCGTGCGGCTGTTATCACATGGCTAACACAATCATTAACACTGAAATTTTATCATGTTTACTTAACCAATAACTTCAGTTTATCCGTGATTATGGCGCTTGCAACAGCCCCGTAATATCAAAAACTCAAAACAAATAGTAAACATGGTAAATATTACGTTTTCAGTGTTAATGATAAGACGTGATCAGAGAAAACCAAGTAAATGGAGGAAGCTTTCAAGTTCAATACCAAACCTCAAAATGGCCGCTTCAGCTTTGGTCGTTCATTGAACATAGCCTATGTTCAATAGAGGACTTTGGCTCTCTGCAGGCAATCCAGAGGGCGTTGACAAGGCACATTCTTTCAATGATAAAGTTTATGGGAAAGTCAAAACTAAATTAGATTGACGTAACTTGGAAAAGCTTGTGTCAAGAAGATCGTTATAAGCTGATTGTAGATGGCGCAATCATAGCTAGGTCTCAATCCGACCAATGAGGTTAAGCTATTTTGAAATAAAAAGAAATTACCAGATTTTCAACCAATGACAATCTTTGGAACCAGCTCTTAGTTTCACAGTGTGCAGTAGAAATACAATAAGCTTTGAAAGCGATTCTCAATTGTCTAAATTTAAGTAATTATTCATTTCAAACAATCCTAACTAGGGAGAGCAGTCTTGGCCTAGTGCTGACATCCTCGAATTACGAGCAGTAAGCCGTTCGACGCCAGGCAGGCGCAATACTTTGAGTATTTTATTTCATCACCGCTGTTTTCAAAACGGTGAAGGAAAACATCGTAAGGAAACCGTGGAAATAAAAAATCAAAGACATGTGACATTTACCAACCCGCTCTGGCCCGCGCGTGGTGGATTACAGCCCACTCCCTTTTGAGAGGAGGCCTGTGTATCAGCAGTGGGAACATTACAAGATAACCAGATTTTCCACCAATGACGACGCTTGAAACCAGCTATCTAGTATAGCTGATTCCATTCCAAACATCGTCATTGTCAAGCATACTAAAACCCGGTTGTTCCCGGGGTTCACAAGGGATTCCTAAAGCTAGCGCCATTAATTTCACAGTCCCCATCCCCATTCTGTTGAAAATCGCTGTAGTTATACGAAAAGCTTTGAAAGTGATTGTCACTTGTGTAAAAATAAATCCTGACTGTTATTATTCCCACCAGGTGAGTGCATAAACTCGTCAGTAGCGGGCAAGCGTCGCATCGCGGAGTGGGGCGCACTACACACCGCGCCGAGCGCTCGCGCAGCGCCTAGCGCCGCTGTCGTCACGCTCGCGGTGTGCGCGGCGGCCGTGGGCCTGTTCATCGCTGTGCTGATGGTGTTACAGGTATGTGTGAGAGAATACTTTGTTTGTTTTTCTGGGATGAACTTTGGTACACGCTGAAAGATACTTTGTGTACAAGGATCTTTCGGCGTTTGAATAAAATTGACAAAAGGCATTGTTGGTAATAATTTTATGATTAATTCATAAATTGTATTGTATTTAAAAAAAAAAAAACAAGATATGTTTGGATTTTGGAAACACGCCAAATGTTAAATACAGCTCTAAATATGGCTGCATCCATCAGAATATAAAGCAGTAACTGTAAAGATGTAATCTAGATTCTTTAGGGATGACCCAAAACCATTCAGACTTCATCTGATTGTTGATTAAATGCAATTTATGCAAGCCTGCTAGTTTTATTTTGCGACTGATGTTGCAAGTATAATTTGCGAGACAGTTACCTCTTGCTCAGCTAAATAATGGCGATTATAAGGACATGTAGATTGATAATGCATGATTTGTATGGGGTTTAGGGCCCATATAAATTTGACTTGTAAATGTATAAAACTATAACCTAATTTCAAGTTTATATTAGATATCAAGCGTCCTCTACTATCAAATATAATTTCAGCCGGATAAGTGAAATAAAGTACATATTTCTCATCACACAGTAGAAATAAACCATGTTATTACGGTTTGTACATCTATAAACATTCATACTTTACTGCGAATATCCTCATTAATGTTGCTATCGACATTCTCGTAAGAAAAGCATACGAAATGAAGACGTTTCATGCCACATAAATACTTATTTTTATTTTTCTTGGAATAATAAACTTAGGATACGTCCAGTACATGTTTATTTTGATCTAGAGACAAATAAGTTCTAGAAATGATTGTTTTTGTTATCTTTGACTGGTAGACCGATAATGGGAATTGTTTACTGGGCATTTGCCCAGTAATAGTAATAGAAATATATATACAGGGTGTAACGGAAAAGGTATAATTATACATACCTATTTTTCGATGCAAATGTATGGGGCAGCTGATATTTTTTCGCAATGACGATTTTTGTCCGATGAAGAAACCAGTTTGATGGTCTGTAGCACACTCTTAAGTATGTATATCCTTTCCGTTACACCCTGTAAGACATAGATATTAATGTAAGCTAACATTATTTTCCGTATTGTATATCTATGCTAAAAAACTCGCTAGAAAAACATCATTCTAATAATTACGTTTCTATAAGAGTCCGGATAATATTTTTCATTTACCCTTTATGTTTTCTTTGAGTAGTTTCGAGAAACTGGAACAAATAAAAAGTCCGGTAGATATAACCACACGTTTTTTAAATCCTTTCCGTTCGCAGGCGCACAGTCCGCGCGAGAAGAAGCAGAAAAGCGCACGTACGCGCGGCGTCGCGTACTCCCCGCTCGCGTGCAACGACGACGGAGATGTCTCCATTCTCACCTCGCGCATCAACCTCCCCGCGAGAGAGAGCGAGACTGAACACACTCGACTCGACTGCGAACACGAACCACTCCTCGAACATTCCACATAGCGCGCGCTGTGATCCTAGTACTAAGTTATGACGACATTAGTCAAGTGATAGGTAAGTCAGTAAGTGATGTACGGTCACAACTTCCTAGTTATTGAAAATTTTAGTTGTTCAGTTTATACATGATAGAGACGTTAGCAGTAAGTCAACTTCGCTAGATCGTTACACTTTGACACGGACGTCAATTCAAGTTGGACTACTGTTCATTTCTTTACTGTGTTTTGGATGAGGACCATTACAATTGTTTGATGTTGTTATAAGACACCTAAAGCTTTGTAAAAGCTAATGAAAATCCGAAGTATGTACGTGAAGCGCGGACTTTTTATCGATAAAGTCAACTTATGATATAGTTACTTCCGCGTTATTATTTATTTACTCGACAATTATCTAACGATCGATAAAATGCCCATGCTTACCGAATGTTCGATAAAATGCATCTATCGAATAATGATAAAAATCTAAGACTTTAGTTTGCAGTTACCGCCATTGCATGTTTGGTGAAAATTGAGGAGATCGACTCCATATTTGTCCAAAACCTGACCATAGTACTGACAAAGAATGTTCCAGAGTAGGTCAATTCTCGAAATAAATACGTAGCTCTATTTATAATGACGTAAGAAATGGATAACTATGTCAAATAACTGCTAAACGTGATATTTTTCTGTAACGGAAAACATAATAAAAATTGCTAAGATATGCCGTACACCAAACTGGAATTCTATCATTTGTCGGTATTGTGGTATCGATAAAAATCACAACACCAGTCGGAAGTAATAAAGTCTCGTAATTTAAATAACTATGTATGTATGTAATATAGCTAGTTATAAAATTGTAAGTTGAACAAAGAGTTCGTGTAGCGATGGTTTCGACGCCACACTGTTACAATGTGATACTTGGACGATATAAACTCGCAATAGTTTTCTTTCGCTATTCTCTCGGAAGTTTGCAAAATAATCGATTCCATATCAATCATTCAATAGAACAAGACATAACATTCCATACAACTTTTCAAACTTTCGAATATAAAAAAAATACGTCCAGGGAATATATTCTAATCGATTACCATTTAATTGATAATCGAAACTTAATCGATTAAGATTATGATAGCTTCGCATTCAGTTCCGTAGCTATGCTTAGGAACACAAGTCCTTGTTAGTGGTTCTATGTTTGCTGGTACATCTTGACTTAGCGCTCACTCGACTTAATCAAACCCGTCTTTGATGTTAGCCACTGAGGTAATTTGCATTACACATGTGGTATCTTCTGTCTCTGTCGCACAAATACCTGAGTGCCGTCCATTGTTTGTTCCCCTTTCGATTTGTTTTGGGCTGTCTTGATGCGTTATTGTTGGCTGTTTATTAAGGAGTATACATTGTTATTACGTGCTATTTTGGCGTGACGGCCCATAGAAAGTGTTCTATAAGCAGTTACGCTAAAATTGAGTACTTATAGAGTTTCTAGTAATATTGCTACGTTGTTTGAAAACGGCCTAAAATAATTGCTTGATGTAGCTTACTATAATTTGAGACAGATAAAAACAATGTCTTGTATGATCATAATAATAGATCCGATAGATATCAGCAGACATGATGCCATCAAACGTCATTGACATATAAGCCATAAGGAATGCCACAAATACACAATAGGTAATGTAATATGAATCTGGTTTAAGATCTGGTGAGCTCTCTTAATATGGCGTTACGACCCTTAACTGTAATTAAATTTATTTTAATTAAAATTAGTTCATAGGCTCAAAGTTACCATAGCGTTTTAAAAATTGTACAATTTTTAATTTTGAACCTGTTCAAGTCGACGAAAATATAGTTTGTTGATTCTATGAGGCAATGTTTTACATAACCCTAAAATATACCTTGACTCGTCATAATGTTAACGTTATTTTATAAGTAGTAAAGCTTTTTAGTTTTAATTGTAATTAATTAGTTAAAAAAATAATCATTCATTTATTTCTGCCGCGACCTTAGATATATTTTTAGATGTTAGATTTTTATAATTAAATAATAAAATTGTCACAAATATCAATTTCAATTGTATAAAGTCTCAAAATTTACATGTTTTATATTCGACAGGTATGTTAATAAAGATTAATGTGATATAAGTACTGTAAGATACAAGATTGAACCTCCGTTGTATGAGACGGTGGTCATAGAGAAATTAAATAAAGTCAAAGATATAATGTTACCATTTACCATCACCAACTGTATATAATGTTAGCTAGATTGTTGAATTGTTAATGAAATATTGTCAATAAATTCTTATTGTATTTTAAATAGAAAAAAATGTCACAATTTGATTTGGCTTTTAGCTTCGTCAATTAAAATGTTATTCAGAGTAATTTATTAGTAAACAAATTTTTATAATCTTAAATGTTTTCATTGTGTTTTATATTTAGGAAAACTCTTGACATCTGATTTGATAAAATATTTTTTGCATGTCCACTATGATCGCATAATTAATTATAATCAAAATTTTCTGATTATTGTATTTGTGTAAAATTGATTTTAATTTTGTCTGACCCGCTGCCTGGGGGGAGGGTCTTGATCTAACTTTATTTTCTAGTTTGTTTTAGTGGGAATCTTTTTAATTAAGAATATATTTTTGTATGAAATCTTCTTATGTGCAATTAATATTTGTAATAAAAAGGAAGTCTGTGTCAACGATGCCTGTTTTTTATTCAAATTCTTAGATTATTGAACCCAGAAGACGCGGTCATGAAAAGTCATTGCTGTATGCGGATTCCGGCCACGTTTCCCATCGTATCCTTTGGAGACAAGTTTCGATATCCCAAAAAGAAAATTCTCACATTTCAATACATAATAGTACAAAATATTCGTACACAGGTATCACAAGTATTAGTTTGGGCGGTGGGAGGTCCGTGTCACCCGCGCATACATTACTGGGCCAATATAGGGGGGTTATATTTGCATAGTATTGTCCCGTGGTCCACGCATTAACATTTAGACTACACGCCGATCCCTAGAAAGCAGATGCCAATACGTACCTGCTTATAATAGGATTTGGAACGCAAATATTATGTATCACTTTTTATTGGGGGCCTAACCAATGTATCCTGCACGTCTGAACAAGATAAACGGGTTTCCCCGCCTGCTATAACGTATGGAATCTATTGAATACCTAATGAGCTATGTCACAGTAACAACGTTGTAACAGAGTTAAAAAAAAACCGGCCAAGTGCGAGTCTTACTCGCACACAGGGTTCCATAGCCCCAAACAATATTTTGAACTGTCGTTCATTAGTTAGTAGTATTAGTTGAAAAACTTCCACTAAACCGCAAAACTAAATTGTTTTTTCATAGTATGTTAATGAAAAACAAAGTTACTGCTGCAGTTTGATGAAACAGTTCCATATCTCAAAAACTAAACATCATAATCTTATTGAAACCAATTTTCGTTGATAGTTTTTTTTACGTTCTACAAACTTAAATATTTTCAGAATTTTCCTCCTCGTACTTTAGAAATTAGAGGGGGGGGGGGGGGACACACATTTTACCACTTTGGAAGTGGATCTAGCGCAAACTATTCAGTTTAGAAAAAAATGATATTAGAAACCTCAATATCATTTTTGAAGACCTATCCATAAATACCCTACACGAATGGGTTAGATGAAAAAAAGAATTGGTTTTCAGTTCTATGTATGGGGAACCCCAAAAATAATAGTTTTTTTTTTCTATTTTTGTATAAAAATCTTAATGCGGTTTACAGAATACATCTAATTATAAAGTTTTAAAAGTATAGCTCTTATAGTTTCGTAAAAAAGTGGCTGTGACATACGGACGGACGGACAGACAGACAGACAGACATGACGAATCTATAAGGGTTCCGTTTTTTGCCATTCGGCTACGGAACCCTAAAAACGTACAAGGTTTTATTAAAATGGAAAGAAAAAAATGGGTTAATCTATCAACATTAAACGCGTATACAATGTTTCGTGTCCGTACTATTAACCGTTGAGGAGTTCTCTTGTGAGGTGGTAATCAAATCATGTCTGTCATAAAAATGTATTGTTATGAGAACCAAAGGTGTGTCCAAATTTCAGCTCAATCGGTTAGAGGGAACAGGTTTGAAATTCAGTTTTCAGTAGTGTCCGACCGAAGCTTCGGCTTCGGCTTCGGCTTCGGCCACCTTCGGACAAAAAAGCACCTTCGGCAAAATCTTCGGCTTCGGCCAAAAATTTGCCGAAGGTTTGGCCGAAGCCGAAGGTTTGCTAGTTGTCAAAATTTGAAATTTACTGAACGATGCTAGAGCGAGACGGAGAGTGTGCAGAGCAGCAGAGTTTCGCCGCGCCGCCGTACCGGACCAAACGAATCGCAGTTAGTGAACTAAACGAGTCAAAACAAGTTTGAGAGCGCGTCTTAAAATTCTAATAAGTGTTTTGTTTTTAAATATTTCATATTTGTTATTACAAGTTATTTTAAATCTCTAAAGCTCTCACAATATGTATCTAGTATATTCTGAGATCAAAGTAACTATCGTATTTCTCAAGGTCAATGACACCTTCGGCTTCGGCTTCGGCTTCGGCCGAAGGTTTTGGTGAATACCGATTAATCGGCTTCGGCTTCGGCTTCGGCCAGAATTGCACCTTCGGTCGGACACTAGTTTTCAGTCAAGATTTGACCAAATATGTATTGGTAGGTAACTAATTAGGAGGAGCTCGTGGCTAAATAATAACAGCCGCCCAGGTCGATCTTTAAGGTAAAGCCGTGCTTCCCGAGGTTGGTCTGTGGATGGGTGACCATAATTACATATCGAGTTTCCTCCGTGCCTCGGAAAGCACGTTAAGCCGTTGGTCCCGGCTGTCGTTTGTAGATCTTTGACAGTCGTTACGAGTAGTCAGAAGCTAAAAGTCTGACATCCAGTCTTACCAAGGGGTATCGTATTACCCAGTTACTGGGTTGTGGAGGTCAGATAGGCAGTCGCTTCATGTAAAATACTTGTACTCAGCTGCATCCGGTTAGACTTGAAGCCGACCCCAAGATAGTTTGGGAAAAGGCTAGGCAGATGATGAGGTAACTAAATAACAACACAAGTTTTAAAAGCCAAAAATAACTATTTTAACACTAGGTGCTCAGCACCCAACATACAGACCGAGCAATAATTCATTCGTGTGCCCACAACCCGCTTAATCTAACTCCTAACATTTTTGAAGACAAACTGTCCAGTGGGTGGTATCCAATAATGGAGTTAAAAATTACGTTATTTTTGGCCTACGTCGTCTAGTTTTTGAGATATCCGCAATCACAAATCCACATGTATGTACAAATTAACACAACAAAAAAAAACCTACAAAAAAAACCCGGACATTACACAATAAGCGACCTTACTAAATTAGGTAATCGTGCCGAGAAAAAGTAATACGATGAGGTTCATTGTTTGATAAAATGTATGGGACTGATATCAAGTTTTTTTGGCCATAAAACCTTTATAACTAAAGCGTTAACAGTGTTTATGGGAGGGCCATAAACGTACAGTGTAGGTTAAGGGCAGTAGAACATTGAGAGCGGAAATAAGCGGCACACTTAGAAATTAGGCTGGCGCCGAGTTTACGAGCAGAGGTCTTGAATTCGAGCACTACCCGTGGTACTTTTGCCACTTTCTACTATCTTCTTCTTAAGACAAAGCGTAATATGGAGCCCAGTCCATCATAATTCTTTTCTTGCCATTATCCCATAGTCCATAGTGGTCATAATCTATAAAAAATTAGCTATTGATCAAGTTATGTAGACAAAAATCCTTGAATCCAAAACACCCCTTTTTTAAAACTTAATTTTACAAAATTGAACTTCTACACCATTTCCATCTTCAAAAACCTCAAGTTTTTATGTGCGTAGTATATAATAATAAACATTTCAATGTCTCAAAATGTACCATGAAGTTGCGTTCTAAATTGGGTTAAAAAGCTATTAAACGCATCTGGATTGCGTCGCGGAGTGGCGTCGGGCCATTCATTAACGATCCCTAGGGGAGTAAGCGGCTAACGACTGATTAAAACTAACTGCGACTCGTGAGTTATGATCGCGAGTTAGTGCACTGGTTGTTTGTGATGTTACTCCGTGTTCAGAACTACTCTGTGTCGTATTCATGCGTTGATCTTACGTTACACCAGGAGTTCCCAATCTTTTTAAAACCCCGTTTTTTTTTTGTTGTAATGGCATCTCGCAGGGTAACCTATGAGGCTGAGTTCGGCCTAACCGGACTATCCCGTGGGTGTCTTGAGTGTAAGGCCTCCAGCCAGGGGCTTTCAAAACCATGACTTACCGTGAACTCTTATTAGCAATATAACTTAAATACCACAGAGTATGGCAAAGAGATGAAACTAGCTACATTCTGTATAGATTCATCTTTTGCTGCTCTGATGGAATATTGCAATAATAGGTACGTGGTGGTGGTGGGAGAACAGTCCCAGGGATCATTTGATTTCGTTTTTGTAAGCAGGGTCTAAATACTCTTCTAGATTCACAGTTAATTACAGTATTGTTTGAGAGAAACATAATTTTAATAAAAAAAGAAATTTGGCTTAGATCGAATTTTTGAACTTGCATCTTTTGTATGTGTGGTAAAAAAGTACAAAAAAAAATAATTGAAAAATCATGATGCTTTGATTTTGTTTTACGTTTTCACGAACCTTATTAAAGCTCTTGCGAACTACTGCTTTTCCGCGCACCATAGGTTGGGAACCAATGCTTGTTGTAACAAGGCAACAAGCCGAGCACAAAATAATAATTATGATAGTTTGGTTACTGTTTCCTAGTTTTAGCAGCAACGTATAATGTTATCGTTGGTGGTACTGAAGTTGTTTAGGAGTTTAATGAACTTCTGCAGAGAGATGGTTTCTCTTGAGAAAATGAACCTTATCAAACTTCAATGTTTCCTTTAAAATGGGTTTCTTAATTGCCTATAATGAATAAAGTATACACGGTTTTTAAACGATTCATAGGCACAATAAACAAGGGCGATGTGTGGTGTTACGCGAATGAATAAAATAATAAATGAGTAGGTATATAAGAGGAAGTCTGAAAGTGGTGCTGGTGACTGAAAAGTTGTGTGGCTATAGGTTGTCTTAGTATGGAAATATGATGCGGAGGACTGAGGAGAAAGTCGTGAGGAAAGTTTTGAATATGAATGTGGATGGGTATAAGAGTAGGGGGAGACCAAAGAAACGATGGATGGCCTATGTCAGCCTTTCCCAAAGTGGGCGATAACGCCCCCTTTTGGGCGCTGCAGGCCTAAAAGGGTGCGGTAAGAGACCCAGAAAAAAGTCGGGGCGTTGTGTAGAGGCTTGTATTTCACCTACTAGGAGGATTACACTGACTGAGCTCTCGACTCTCGACCGCAACTTGTGAACATCAACTAATACTAATTAAGAAATTGCTCAAACTAACTCGGTTCGATATTTCTTTCCGCGTATTTCATTTATTTGTCCTGTTTTATTTAATAAATAAGATAAAAATCATGTCAATCGGTCGCTCCATTTTGAAATGAAAGTAGACACAAACAAACAAATAAAAAGGCAACAGACACAGCATTTTAATAGTTATTAGTAATCCTAGATAGGTAATTTTCGTAGATAATAGACGGCGGGCAATAATGTTTTTGTTAAATAACCCGATTTGTGCATACCTGTATAAATCGGCTGGTTAGTAACGAAAATTTTTGTGAGAATCCTGTGTAAATTTGCTATAAAAACTTTGAAATTGTGATAAAAATATGAGCAATAGCTCATACGATGCAGGATGGAATTTTGAAAATAATGTTTTTTTTTTTAAATTACAATACATATTTAATTTGTTATAAAAAAAAAACCTGAACAAAATAAAAATCTAAGTTTTTCGTCAATAACTCAATAACTGGCTGCGCTAAAAAATAATTTATTCTGAAAGTGGGCAGTAGAGAAAATAAGTTTGGGAACCCCTGGACTATGTTAATGATCATATGGCAAGAAAAGACATTTCTGATGAGATGACGACTAAAAGAAAAGACATCTATGGAAGAAGAAGACATGCCGCGCTGACCCCAAATCAATTGGGATAACGGCAAAAGAATGTTGTTTATTGTGCCTCATCATGAGGCACAGTAAACAACAAAAAATATTAAAAGAACAAAACATTTAGTTGAGTGCACCTAAGCGTTTAAAACGTGGAGGTAACAATCAAGAAAAATAAAAGAAAAAAATGCATTTCTTATTCCCCACGCATTAATCAACAATAGTAGTAAAATAAAAAGCCTCGTAGTTTATGCCATTACTAACTAAGCACCTTGTAGTTAAACCTTAACCTATTTTTTATGTCGCGTCATTCAATCAGCTTGATTCAAAGTAATATTGTAGTACAGACGCACATCAAGCTGCCAAAACTTTCAAATTTTCCCAATAAACATTGAACCTAATTCTTCGACTATAAAGTTGAAAATCTATTGAATAAATTTGATAGTTTGTTGTAAGTAAATGTGCTGGCGTTTGTACATAATACTACCTAATGGTCAGAGAACACGACATGTTATTCCATACGTTCAAGTAATGGGGTCAAAGGTATAAGCTATAATTTAGTTACATAGGTGAGGTGCTCATGTAATTTATTTAACCCATAACGTTATTAATGGAAAGGTTTAGGTGTTGACATCGATTTTATACGGAAGAGGTAGGGCGCGTTCCCACTTTGTCGTGACGACAGATTATCGTGTAATTTAAGGCGTTGTCGTGGCTCGTGTATTTAAATGAAGGTGTTCACACATAGGATACGATTCTCGTCCACGACTTTTTTTCCAGTGACGATAGATTGTCAAGTCAATCGGTATTATGGGAACAGCTAGAGACGATAGTCGTCCAACGATCAATTAATCGTCACTACATAGTGGGAACGCGCCGGTACGGTGCCAACTTAACCCACCTTCCTGGGTTTCTTTACCTAATAGACGTATCAGGAAAAAAGTAGAACAACCCGTCCGTCACCAAAAAATTGTCAATACTCTATCATACCGTCTGCTTTAGTTTCAGCTCTACGCTTTTTTTTACATAACATCACGACTTAAAAGCTAAACGATAAAAAGCAGTTTCAGAAATTCGTAATTGCTAATAGACGACTAATATAATTAAATTGGTACTAATGTTCCAATTATGTATTAATTAATTCAATAGTTTGCTCTTTGTATTAACTAGAACAGGTATTGTATTGAGTGTATCGACTTTCATTGCTGACCTTATCTATTTTATTTAAACCAATTAACCAGCAAACCTTTTCACCAATCATCAATTACCATTTATAAGATAAAGCGCCACATCCTAATAAAAGGCACCGAAACCCTTAATAAAAGCATAAAATATCGAATAATAAAGGTACCTAAACGGTGGTGGATCGCAGAAATTAATGGAGGGTAGTTATTAATTGTTGCTTGTCGTGGTGGCTATCAGCCATCGGCTATCGGCGCCATCTTGAATACACACAGACCTTATCATTTGTCATCGTGCATGAGTTCATTCCACAGGTTCATTTTAACTTTTTTGTAATAACATTGTTTTACACAAACACAATAATTAGGTTGGAGATTCCTTGTTTAAAAATATTAATTGAGTTTGAGCCTCATCAATCATTACGTAGATTGTTTTGAGCAATCATCGTGTGATGGATGCTTGAAAATATGGTCATTCTAATTTTTCAGGAAGAGATTGGTAGGCTGCAATATAAAACATTCGAGTTTTTGAAAGTACATAGCATTGACCGAGTGTTATTAAGTTAAAGCGGGTTGTCTACCTAGCTACAAAAATTGTTGTTTTTGATATTTTTGTGCGAAAACTTTACCCAGACTCATTTAGAAATCCCAATATTGATTAAGCCGACGTTCCATAAATACATATTAATGTCGACACTCTTTCGCACGTATCGACACGAAAAATCGAATGACACGCGGACGAACCTGACTCGTGTTGACATGATATATGACAACCCGTACTTTTTGTTAGAAAACCTTTTTTTTCGCTTATGTAAATAAATTCAATATATTCAATAACTTGGTCCCCTGGACACAAGGATGTCAACCATCGCTCGGTGGGTTCGATAATTCAATTTATGCTAGTACATTGCCGCGCCGTATCCCTCAGGGCAGTACCAGTGTTCGTAAACAAAAGATATAGCACAATATCACACCGAATATAAATAATGTATGTGTATTCCCGGAAAGAATATTTCTTTTACAGAAGTTTTGCGATATCGTCCGACAGTTTACGGATTCGTTCTGACGGATTCTTCGATTTATTACTATTTTCTTGGGACAATCATTTGGTTCTTGTGTGATGTCTTTGTGAAGTAATAAGTAGTTGTTTTCGTTGTATAAAAGGTTTTGAGTGTAAGATTGTAGATGGAAAAGTTTTTTATTTATCGGATCCGAAAAAAACGCAATTAAATCGCGACAGGTGTGACAGTGAATTGGGAAAGGTCGAGTTGAGTGATTGATTAGGGAATCGGTTTGTATAGGTATCCTATTAAGTATACTGGGGCGTCGCCCTGCGCCTATTTACACATTATATATTTTGAGGACACTTACCACCTACATCAACGACTAGAAAAAGATCTTATCCGTAGCTTCTTTCCTGTAGGACCTTCCCAAACAAACTGAGTTATAAATAACAAATGGTAAATATAACCCTTCGCGGAAATACATAACACCGATTCGTAATAAATCGTCCATAATGTTTAATAATACCTAACCCTGAAATACCGCCGCGAACACATTATATCATCGACAGCCACTCCACAAACTAATTTATGTGACATTTATCCACTTTATTCCAGTGTTTAGGGGTTATTAATTGAATAAATTTGGCCGTTATTGATTCGTGGATCCAATTTCAGTGGAGTTAGTTAATTTTCATATTAATTCGAAACGGTACGAATCAAACAAAGAGTAGTGGTACCTATTGTTTAGTTTGCTCTCGTGGTGTTCAAAGCGTTTTTGTGATGGCCTCATATCATTAATAATAGTTCGAAATATTCGACTATTTGTTTGTGCTCTCATGCGGAATACAGCTAAATGATTTTGGGGAAAATTCATTTTCATGATTAGAGAATTTAATTTCAGGAATATTTTGGATTAAACCTCGTGGGTCTTTTGTCAATAAGTACTCTGGTGGAATGAGATAAATATAGACATTATATAAATTAAATGATTTTCCCGAAATCTTTAATTAAGGTCAAAATTAATGAACAGTATAAAATAACTGTGGTGAAAGGTAAAAAGTCGTGGTGATGGTGTGTGACAGAAAAGCGACACAAAAATAAATTCATGCAATTTAACATCGACACACATAACTCCCCTATAAACACCGTCCTACATCCTTAGACACGACCAAATAAGAACAAAAATACCAGAGACACAAAATTATTCAAAAATTAAACATAACATAAATACCGTTTAAAACTTGACCATTCAAAAACATTCCAAAACGTTGTAAAACAAAGTTTAATTAACAAAAAGTATGAACGTACTTTAAACCGCAAAACAAAAAGTGGGACCGTATTACAAAGGCTAATCAAGTTCCCGGCGAAATAATTAACCTGAGCTACTCAGAATCTTCAATACCTTTGTGTAATGTATACAGAGCCAAATGAATGTCTCGAGCCCGCCCCAGTGGTCACAGGACCAACAAAAAAAGGCCCTAATTTATCTTTGGGAAGAGCCTGGAGGGCCAAAAAAGAGAGGTACAATTTGGATAGCGAATTTTTCGGGACCCTATCTATATGCTAATGAGACGGTTGATCAAATGTATGTTAAAACGGGTGATATTATTGAGTTCGGATACGAAATGGAAATGGTTTATATTGAAATAACAAGGGTTCCGGTAATTGTCAATATGTATGGATCGTGTATGTAAGTAGGTAGCTATGTGAGCCGTGGATTGATTTTAAGTACAGGTAATCTATTAAGTATAGGTGGCATGCTACTTTACTTACTGTTTTTAATTGAATCGTTTGAGGTTCCTCGATCTTTTTTTATATTTAAAAGCTTTGCTCCACACTAGGAATTTCTCCTGTATCGTAGGTGCGTTTACAAACATTTACACTCACATACACAAACAGCCAGATCCGGAACAACTATCTGTAGGCCTTACAAATATTTGTTCCGTGCGGCGATCGAACCTGCGACACGCAGCGCAGCAGTCGATCGCTCAACCACTGCGCCAACCATACATATATGTAATATAAAAAAATGGGAACTATATTTCTTGTCACCAAAATTTATATTTGTCATCAAAGTTGTATCACCTAGTAAATAGATCTATCGCCACGAAATATTTTCGTTCTCAGATAAACAAAAAGTGTTCCCAGGTATGAATTATCAAATAAATGTTGATACATGTGTAAAATAAGAGATGGATTACCAATAAAATTGTAGTGCATTAGATGAATATAAACTTCGTTCTTATAATAATAGTTTTATTACTTAAATAATAGCTTTGTGCTCGGAATGGTAGATCTGTCACCAAATAAATAGATCAGTTCCTTATTTCTATGAAGAAATGCTTTATACGAGACATTGGGCACACCGACTCGGACAGGTTAGGTTCGAAGAGGATGGCGGGGTCTAGTGAGCGAGCGGAGCGAGCGAACTAAGACCCCGACATCCCCTTCGTGTTAGGTTACTGTAAACCCTGCAGACAGAAATAGGAGCCCCGCATAGCGGGGCTACGTCGACAACGCCTTAGTTTGGACCTGTGGTTTGGAGTTTTTATGTAAACATTTTTACATTGTTTGATGATTCAATTTTCGTGACACTTTTATTATTTTTAAACGTAATAAAATTACTTGATGATTGATATTATTTCCAAGTAATTCTTAATTAATATTTACGTAAGCGTTTTGATATTATTTGATGATTCAATTTAGGTGACAGATCTACTATTTTGGGAACAAATATTATTTATTAGGTCAATGAAAATGCATTTATTAGGGTATTGATAAAATCATACCCTAAAAAAATCTGTAACGCTGTAATTTTGTTAAATGTGTACAGGTAACAGGTTTTAAGCTTTCACGGCTTATACTTCCGGTGAAATGTCCTCGGCTACCACGGCAGCCGCGTCCACGGCGCACTCGGGAATTTTTGCCGCGCAAGCGCCCCGTACCACTTCCCATTTAAACCTTATTATCTCGTAAACTGCTGCAGCTACACCAATATAAAATATACGTGTGTATAGCTGAAACTATACAGAATCTATATGTGTTAAAACTATATTACAACAACTAGATATAAGTGTTACCTTGACAGTCCAATTTAATACAAACCACATTCGTGGGTAGGTACTGGTATTTCTCAGGAAGTTGCAAACTCTGCTTTCTAAATTGGGATCACCTTGGCTGTTGGAATCTCTATTAATAATATTTTGGAAATAGTTCCGGTGACTTACTGGCATGCGACAATTTTGTCAACTGAAATGTAGATATTTATTGGTAATAATTGTTTATTTTGGGAGTGGGGTGGGAGAGCAGCGGTGGCTTAGTGGTGGCACTCGACTTACGAGCAGTAAGCCGTGGGTTCGAATCGGCGCAATACTTTGGGTAATTTATGTCATCATCGATGCTCTTAACAAACGATGAAGGAAAACATCGTGAGGAAACCGGCTTGTTCTAAGACTAAAAAAATCGAAGACACGTGACATCTACCAACCCGCATGGGGCCCGCGTGGTGGAATACAGCCCACTCCCTCTCATAGAGAGGAGGCCTGTGTCCCAGCAGTGGGAAAATTGCAGGCTGATGATGATGATGCTACTACAATAGACATCGATAACACAACATACAGCTAGGTTACACCGCAGTACAGTTAACTGCTAGTCACGCGGGAACAACTAACTCTCTGTTAAGTTAACGAACGATTCTTTACGTTGCACTGCGATCCCTTGCGGATACTGACTTATGTGTTTATTCGATAATGCGCTTGTGAATTACTGTTTGAGCTTAAAATGTATTATTTTTTAATTAGTAGGACGTGGCGTCCAGACGGTTGGCCGAGTCTTTGATGCTTGAATAGTATAAATCATAAAATAAATAAATATTTACTAATTTAACTTTACGCAAACAAAAGATACAAAAAAGCGAATTATTCGGTGGTATTCTTGTTATTTATACTTAACATCAATCATCATCAGACATCAATCCCGCCCTCACGAGAGACAAATTAGAGGTGAACGTAACTATGCTAACGTCACCGCCAACACCCAACAACAAGAGACAACAATACCGAGTCGTAAACTCTCAAAACAAGAATTCCTCGAGGTATTCGAGCGTTGCTTCAGAGAACTGCGCGATGCCATCCTTAACCGCAACTGGGACTAAGAAACAAGTGCGAATAATGCACATCAACGTGCAAGGCCTCCGTGGCAAATTCATCGAAGTCAAGCATACCGTGAACAAGTATAACGTTGACATTCTTATACTTAACGAGATAAAAATTAACCTGGACGAACAAAGGTACAACATACCCGGCTACGATAAAATTTACGAAAGAAAAGAGCAACATCTAGGCACCGTAATGTACATCAAACGAGGCCTAAGATGGGCTCAAACCCGTCTAATAGACAGTATCGACGACGCGGACAGACGTATTGAGGGATGCAGTATCAATCTTTACACCAAACACATAAACAATGACAAGATCACAATTAAGGGCATCTACATACCGATACCGAGACAAGGAGACCTCGTCCATGAGTTCGAGACGCTGTTACTGGGTGAAAGCGCCATCATCATAGGTGACTCGAACCTACGCACGAGACAACTAAATCACACCAGAGACGTGGGCCTAGGCATCGTACTCCGCGATGCAATACAACGCGGCTCCGTCAGACTCATTAACACAGGTCAACCATCTCGGCCTACGAGTCCAGGAAACAGTATACTCGACACAGCAATCGTGAACCACGATCACTCACTATTGGAATTTAAGTGCCAGCAGAGGGAGTGTATTTCCTCAGACCACCTCCCGTGGACATTGGATGTAATAATCGATAGCGATTACGAACAACCGATGAGTCGCGATCTCATGCAGATAAAAGGAACTCGAGAAGGCAGACAAGCTTTTGAAGAGCTGCTCGCTAACAACATGAATTCAGAACTACAGATCGCTTCAAACGCCGACTGTGAAATATATATCGCGGAAACAGAAAAGGCCGTCGTCAAAACACTCGACGAGTTGGCCCCGCTGAGAATCTTTGACTCCAAAGAGAGACTTCCAACACACATAAGAGATAAAATAGACGAGCGTAACGCCAAGAAGCAGCGTGCCTGGCAACTTAGACACACTAGTCTTAGGACAGTGGCAAGGAGGCAATACAATGCCTGCAAGCATGAATTGTCTAAAGAAATTATCCAACATAAAGAAGCCGAGTGGACCAAGCTACTAGAAAATACTAAAGATAATAGGAAACGCATGTGGGCCGTGCAAAGAGCAATGAAAAAGCCCCTCATGAAACTGCCTCACTTCAGCGATTGCACCAATGAATTGGAAATCATCGACAGAATGGTCGATACAGCCATAGTCAAGGAAGCTACTATCGATACAAGTGACGAATGTACAGAAATCACCACACCATTCGCACCACTCGATCGAACTTCAAAACACGAGCTCAAATTAGCGCTTAGACGCTTCAAGAACAGCAAAGCCCCTGGACCTGACGGCATCAAAGCCGACATACTCAAACTAGGCGGCGACACCATGATTGCAATATTCAAACGTATTATGGACTACGTACTCGAGACGGGTTACTTCCCTAAGCGATGGAAAACCAGTACCTGTATTTTTCTGCATAAGGCGGGTAAGGATCACAGGGATCCCAAATCGTATAGACCTATCAGTCTACTCAACATAATGGGCAAATGGGCCGAGAGAATAATACTCAACCGCATCGAGACAGAGTTAAGCGAAATAATACCCAGCCACCAGCATGGGTTTACGAGAAACAGAGGCACCGCCACCCAAACCCTTCGTACAGGCAAATACATCGCCGACGCGCTGGATAAAGGCCATAGCGTTGCCATGATATCGACTGACCTCAGCAAAGCCTTCGATTCAATCAACCACAAAGGTCTCTGTCGAAAACTGATCGACGCTGGAGCACGCAACAATATCGTAAAGATGATTGAGAACTATCTGAGCAACAGGACAACAAGAGGAAGCTTCAGAACCACTTTGGGAACGGAGCAGTGTGTGCTACACGGGGTGCCCCAGGGATCGATACTCGGTCCGGCGATCTTCAACCTCTATGTGGCTGACCTACCAAACGAAAGAATAGCAGGCCAGATGCTGTCACAGTATGCCGACGACTTATGTGTACTCAACGCAGCTGAAAGACCGGACCACGCTACGCGCCGAGCAGAGTGGGCTGCCACCGACATAATTGACTATTACATAAAATGGGGCCTCAAATGCAATGTCGATAAGACCGAATGCATAATGTTCTCGCATAAGAGACCAAGACTCAACAATTTGAACACAGGGTATCGCAATTATGTTCAAATACGTGGCGAACGCATCGCATTCAAACCAGAAATAAAATACCTCGGAGTCTGGCTGGACAAAAGGCTTTCGATGAATAAGCATGCCAAGGAAAATATTGAAAAGGCCAAGAGAGTCAGAGGAGCGCTGTATCCAATTATCGGCTACCGCTCCAAGCTAAGCGTCGAGATCAAGCTACTTGTCATTCAAGCATGCTTACTGCCAGTGATAGACTATGGAGTAATACAACTGCTACCGAGGTACAGTAAAACAAACCTGCTCAAGCTTGAGAGGCAGTATAAAATGGCATTGAAGAGCGCCGCACATCTACCCAGACGCACTGATACCGATCTACTATGGGAAATCTTGCAACAAGACCCGTGGCACATTCGTGCGCATGATCTCCACGGCGACATGATAGAACGTCTCAAATCTCTGTCGATCGAGGGGCTACAAGAACAAGGCCCGGCGTACACGCGTTATGGACAACACAATCCCTTTCTTTTCGCAACTAGAGTAGGTGAAATTGAGTACATTAATAAAAAAGATAGGGACAAGCCGCTCTTCAAACGACTGGCCCCCTTCCGACAGCGTAGGCTCTGACTGTAGAGTTACTCAATACTTAATAAGCGGATCACCGCTGGGGCTAATCCCCACTGCTTTATCGTTATCCTCACGTTAAAATTATATAAGCACTAGTAATAGAGGAAACGACCAGGATAGGTTTCAAAAGCTCCTACTCTACGGACAAAATGAAACACGCAACTGTAAAATGAGATTTTTAAGTGATATGTAATATTAAACTAGAGAAATAAATAAAATTCTGATTCTGATTCTGATTATTTATACTTAGTTTTGTTAATCTTACATACCTTTAGCATCACGCCAAATCCCTGTGGCAGGCTAGGCAGAGGTGTTCATTAATTTTCATCATCATCATAATCATCATTTCAGCCGAAAGACGTCCACTGCTGGACATAGGCCTCCCCCAAGATTCGCCACATTGACATAACATGGGGGGTTTTGCCATAATCGCCACGCTTGGCGATCGCAGTACGGTTGTCACAAAAGCACAGAGAACGCGGCTGCCCATTCTCTGGCAAGTCCCTTAGTCGCCTCTTACGACACCCACGGGTAGATATGGGATGGTGCTATTCTTTACGTCCGACACCATACAGAGCAATTAATTTTACTTTGTAAATTCAAATAAATAGGTACCAAAACTACCAACCAACGACGAACAAACACCTGGCCGGTGTCATTGACCCAGCACCAGAACTTCCACAGTTTGCGAGTAGCCGCCATGTCACAATCCTCCGAGGTACAAAGTACAATGGCACCGATAACTGTATTAAATATTAATCTGCGTCTGTCGGGCTGACGGGAGCCAACCAATGTTATTTTAATGGAAACAAATGAAACTTTCTTTGAAATTGGATCTGTATGGTGTCGGACGTAAAGAATAGCACCATCCCATATCTTCCCGTGGGTGTCGTAAGAGGCGACTAAGGGACTTGTCAGAGAATGGGCAGCAGCGTTCTCTGTGCTTTTGTAACAACCGTACTGCGATCGCCAACCCGCCTGCCAAGCGTGGCGATTATGGCAAAACCCCCCCAAAATGTCAATGTGGCGACACTTGGGGGAGGCCTATGTCCAGCAGTGGACGTCTTTTGGGCTGAAATGAATGAAACTTTACCTAGTTTCCTGATGGCTAAGATTGGAATTAGGTAACTAAACATAAGTTTCCGATGAATTTCTTCGAAACTGCTCCGATTGACAGATACTGTACGTATGACAACCAATCAAACTATGAAAACCAAATTAAGCTGATCTCTCATTGTATGGGAAGCTCGTACAAATCGAGGTCAGTTTATGCTGGATATGATTGATTTGTACAGTCTAATCTAAAAAAAATTTAAAAGATTCATATATTATTTCTACTTTCTATTTGTTAGTCTAAAGACTTAAAGCCCCTCAAAGACCCTTAAATTGAGCCTATCGATGAAAATTCTCTTTCGGTAGTCTTGATGTCCCATTTTCTTCTTTCGACGTTAAGAATAACTTCGTGCTGTTGCAGAAAGTAAAGAGAACAGCATATTCTGAAGTCCGTTTACTTCAGAATATGCTGTTCTCTTTACTTTCACACGATCCAGTTCAATGTCAACGACCGTACCGGTGGGGGTATCTGTAGGCATAACAAACCAAATTATGTACCAAAATTTTAACAAGATTTGATCCATTTATTCCTATTTTCTCAAAATAAAGCCATGAACACAATCAGGGCAACATAGCCTTGTATTACGAAACAGCGCATCAAAACTTTGAAAGCGCTGCGCTGGACTGTTTGTCGACGGAGCGTCGTTATGCGATAACACTGCGGTCTCTCGGTGTGCACCTGGGCTCTGACGTCATAATATCAAGATGGTCCCAGATTATTATTTCGTGTTAACACCACGGTGTAACAAGATGCAGTAAATCCACTGCTTGGGAATTGATTAAAGACGTCATCTTGTGTTAATGAAGTTATTCTTGGATATATAATAATGATCTTTCTTTGGTTGTACGCCGTTTTGGAAGTAACGTTGGGGCGGCCAGCTTGAACTTCACACAGAACTACAATTTTCAATTCATCGGAATACTTCTATAAGAGTAGGTACTTGAGCAGCCTTTGTATAGCCGCCCTTACATATTCACTTTGTGTCGTCTGAATCGGCGAGCAAAGTTTAAAACATGACGGAGAATTATAATAAATATCATTAATAAATGTAATTGGTTTGATATACGGAGAATGAAAATATATATTTCTTAATAATTTTTCGTGATTGTATCCTTCAGTGTATGGCTCTGTATGGTGTCGGACGTAGAGAATAGCACCATCCCATATCTTCCCGTGGGTGTCGTAAGAGGCGACTAAGGGATTTGCCAGAGAATGGGCAGCAGCGTTCTCTGTGCTTTTGTAACAACCGTACTGCTATCGCCAACCCGCCTGCCAAGCGTGGCGATTATGGCAAAACCCTCCAAAAAGTCATTGTGTGACACTTGGGGGAGGCCTATGTCCAGCAGTGGACGTCTTTTGGGCTGAAATGATGATGATGATGATGTATCCTTCAGCGGTGGCCCAGTGGTGGCAGCCCCGACTTACGAGCAGTAAGCTGTGGGTTCGAACCCAGGCAGGCGCATTTGTGTAATTTATTTCATCACCGCTGCCCTCAAAAACGGTGAAGGAAAACATCGTGAAGAAACCGGCATGTCCTAGAACTGCGCCTGTGTCCCAGAAGTAGGAACATTATAGGCTGATGATGATGTATGCGTCCGTACCTACTTATAATTAATGAACGAATGTATCAAGTGAATTACAGTATTATGAAACTTCTGTTTTATCCTTATCTAGTTTTTGCACTTACTGTTGGCACTGTAATTTCTTAGAATATAAACGACGTTTGATGGCATACGGCGCCCGGTTCCTAAAGAGATCTTATACATAAGGTTACCTATTCTAAGATAAAATGGACATCTCAGATGTCAGTGTCCAGTTCAAATTGCAGGCTTTGATCTAAGTAATTGAGTTTATGTGGCAGCGAAATGTAGGTAGCTGTTGTATATAAAACTGTAAACTGAGGTTATCTGAAGCCAGAATTGTTGGTTACAAGATAATACAATAATATATCTGATCTACGCGTCCAATTGAGAACCTCTTGCATTTTACGCCGGTTAAACATTTTTAAGCTCTATAATCGCTCCCAATCACAAAGGATTTTGAACAGAATTGAAGGAATGTGCGAAACACTACAATCCATTTCCATACTAATATTATAAATGCGAAAGTAACTCTGTTTATTTGTTATCCTTTTACGAATATACGATCGGATCATAAAAAAATTTGGCAAGGAGTTAGATTAAATCCTAGGGCAGGACATAGGTTTTTTTTTTCTGACACATCAAATTTTGACGGACGATAGCTAGTTCTCTATATAGGATACTAGCTTTTGCTCGTGACTTCGCTCTCGACATGTACGAAAATTAAGCCATGGGAACGTTTTAAATGTAGTATCACACTCGGGGATAACGTACCTTCGCGTTAGTGAAAGTTTTTTTTTAATCGGATCAGTAGTTCCGAGGATTACCCCCTACATACAAACTTACAAACTACCTATTTTTAAAATATACTATAGATTTATGTGCAATATTTGCGTAAAAGCAAATAGTCGCGGGACACCTTTAAAAAAAACTTTATCCAACCTACTACCACATCATAAAACATACATTTTAAAGCCTTTTCAGAACCTTGTTACATTATAATGCACTCGTATCTACATATTCCTTTGCGAGTCACAAGGAGTAGACAAGAACTCGTCCGGTATGGTGCGCTGTCCGATTACTGACCGTCTGCTGTATTTCATTACTCTGTGGCAGTTCTTTAGTGCTTTAAGTAAGATGGTAGTCTCATTGTCTGTCTTATGCTGACTACTTTAAGGATAATGTAATTGTTTAGCAAAATTTATAACATTCAGTCTAAAAAGTATCGGGAAGGAGTGATTTGTTTACGGTTCCAAAATCAATTGTTTTTTTTTTGTTTGTTAGATTGACACAACTGTTTTCCATTTTGGCGCGGAGTTAGAGTTGCATCTGTTATTTAGATTAAACACAGTGTTGTTGGATCATATTTCATAATGGACAAAAACATCCCTGTAAATGTTACAGAAGTATTACGGTGAATCGACTTTATCAAAAACACGTGCTTGTGAGTGGTACATACAAAGCGTTCAAAAGATGTTGCAATGTGATGGAAGATTTGCTCTCTGGTAGGCCATCAACGTCTTTAAGTGAAGTTTAAATCGCAAAAGTGAAAGAAATAGCGACTGAAAATCATCATTTAAATTAAACGCATAAGAGTCGCTGAGGACATGCTAGAACGAGTCAATTCCGACCCAACATTCATGAAAAGCATTGTTACTGGTGACGAGATGTGGGTTTACGAGTTTGACATGCCAACTAGTCAACAAGCTTGTGGCGTCTTCCAATTGAAGCGAAACCTAAATAACCACGCCAAAGTCGATCAAAAGTCAAAGTCATGTTGACCGTTTTTTTTATTATCGCGGTGTTGTGCACTTGTAATTCTTGCCGGAAGGTCATCATCATCATCATTTCAGCTGAAAGACGTCCACCGCTGGACATAAGCCTCCCCCAAAGGGGGGGTTTTGCCATAATCGCCACGCTTGGCAGGCGGGTTGGCGATCGCAGTACGGTTGTTGCCAAAAAACGCTGCTGCCCATTAAAATTCAAATGTACAAAGAACGCTGCTGCCCATTCTCTGGCAAGTCCCTTAGTCGCCTCTTACGGCACCCACGGGTAGATATGGGATGGTGCTATTCTTATCGTCCGACACAAGACGAAGCCCGGAAGGTCAAACAGTAAATAAAGAATATTATTTGAGCGTTATGCGGCGTTTAAGAGAACAAATTCGACGATAAAGGCCAGATTTGTGGAAAGCAAATTCTTGGATTTTGCACCACGATAGAAGACATTAAAGGAGAATTCGCGGCGAGAACTGAACACAATTCCGGAACAAGCGTTTAAAAAATGTTTTGATGATTGGATTATTCGATGGCGTGTATCGTTTCTGAAGGAGCATACTTTGTAGGCCATAAAATAATTTTGGATAAATAACTAACATTTTGTGTATTATTGATCGTTTGCCGGTACTGTCTTGACATAGTAGTAGTTCTAGATACCTAGATTGAATGATTCGGTGACTATGTCAACTCAAGGAATTACTTTAATATGTATATGATGAAAGAAATTATTTATTCACTTTTGTCATTTTTTGATTCACCCAATGTAGCCTTTGTTATTACGAGTAGGTTTCAGGTAATTAACGCAGTTCACCGTAATTTTGACTTTTGTCGCTTTCGTTTTGACTGTGCGGAATATTACTATTCAAGCATCAAAGACTCGGCCAAACGTCTGGACGAAGAAGACTAGGTGGACATTAGGACTCCATGGCCCTAGTATAAATACTTACGTATCACCTAGTGTTGACCAAGTTCTACGAAAAAAAAAATTGAACTCAAACAGATAGTAATTCACAAGCGCATTATCATATAAACACATAAGTCAGTATCCGCAAGGGATCGCAGTGCAACGCAAAGAATCGTTCGTTAACTTAACAGAGAGTTAGTTGTTCCCGCGTGACTAGCAGTTAACTGTACTGCGGTGTAACCTAGCTGTATGTTGTGTTATCGAGGTCTATCTTTATATATATATAATTCTATTGTACGTGTGTATGTCACTGAACTCCTCCTAAACGGCTGGACCGATTTGAATGAATTTTTTTGTATGCGTTTGGGTGGCGCCCTGGATGGTTTAGATTCACAAATCAGCCCGGCAGATGGCGCTGCAGTCGGTAGGAGCGGAACAGCAATGAAAAATGTTGCGACAATGGGGAAAATTTGACGCAGACGAAGTTGTGCGGTAGCTGTCCCGCGCAACTTTTAGTATATATATTATTTCGACTAATATGTTGCTTTCTTGGATGAGATACGCATAAAACCGAGATGTATGGCTGAAGACAGGGGCGACCTATACCCAGCAGTGGGTTGTTTTATGATGAAATTGTGATGGGTATACTATCGTTAAGCTCCTTTTGTCCGTCAAAAGTGCTAATCCTGAGACTGAGTTCATGAGTCGATTCCCAAGCGATTCATTCGCACAAAGTGTTATTGGGGTTTTCCATCAGTAATATCTTAAAAGCAGCTCTGAACTCTACAGGAGCTCGTGGCTAAATATTAACAGCCACCCAGGTCGATCTTTAAGGTTAAGCCGTGCTTGCCGAGGTTGGTCCGTGGATAACCGCGGCGGTGCTCCGTGCCTCGGAAAGCACGTTAAGCCGTTGGTCCCGCTGTCTTTTGTAGATATTTGACAGTCGTTACGAGTAGTCAGAAGCCAAAAGTCAGGATCCAGTCTTACTAACGGGTATCGTATTACCCAGTTACTGATACTTGTAGTCAGCTGTATCCGGTTAGACTGGAAAACGACTACAAGCTAGTTTGGGAAAAGGCTAGGCTAGATGTTGAGCTCTGAACTCAAGATTTGTACCCGTTTGATGTCGGAAGGGTCGCCCATTTTGTGTGGGTGTACTAGGTATGGGTACCGTTTTTTACCCTTCAGGGATTTTTCCTAGGCAGATGATGATATGATGCACCATCATCATCTGCCTAGCCTTTTCCATAAGGCGGTATTTATTAATTAATATTTTACTAAGTATGTTATATTCTATGATCAAAGAAAGTGCTTGTTTGAATGTTATTTTAAAACTGTGATATACCTGAAACTAGCGGCAGTAAAAACGGAAGTTTTTTTAAGATAAACCACACAATAACCTAGATTTATTAGTTTAGAAAGCGTGTAGAACCCGTGCCTTCGGTATTTTAATTACTTACAACTTGCTTCAACGTGTCCAAAAATAATTAACCACAGCTGTAAACTTCATTTCCTGCAACGATACACCAAAACTTTACAAACGCCCTAATCCCATCATTTGCAATAAATCACATTTAAAGTTGCTAAAATAATCTTAAACAAGATAAATTCGTCCCGCACTAATTAGAGTGCGTACGAACGAATAGGGTTATCCAAAAGGATGAAATTCAACTCCAATTAAAGTGACTTGCAACATCAAGGGGAGGCGTTCTCTTCATTATTGTGGCCATCCCTAGTAATGGTAGACCGTAGACCGTAAGGGGGTGTGTGTGCGGGCGGGGGATGTATGGTAATGTTTTCCTTTACGATGTGTTTAAAACTTAGTGTGCTGAGTTTGAAATGGAGTAGGTGTCTAGAATATTGTGAATGAAAGTATATATAGGTAAATATATACAAGGTGTTGTTTTGCATCCTTCATTTCCTTCATTTTCTTATTTCTGAATTCGGAAAGTGTGAATCACCCGTGATTTAAACGCGGCCATTCTGATCCTCGCCCGATAACCGCACTTTCACAGATACAAACAATCTAAAACGTTTATTCGATAATTTCTTATTCCCTGAAACACGTTAAGGGGGTTAAATATTCTGAAATACTGACAAACATAAACAACCAAAAAAATCTGAGTTTATTAATAATTAATTTGGTACCGTAATTTAATTGATTATTTATGCCTTTTGTGACATCCTCCTGAATTTTGAGGAGGATGCAAATTAACACCTTATTCTTTATTGCACATAAAATTAAAAGATATATACACAAATAATATATAGCTTATGTACAACGGCGAGCTTAACCCAGAATTGGGTTTTCTTACAGCAAACCTTATTTTAACAGAGATATTTGCCAAAGAGGATACATCTTTGTGCTTGAACAGTACTTTTAACTTGTATATATATAATAATAATACGAGTTTGCTTTTACTATGTGAATATTGTGAATACAACGTGTGAGCGGACCCTTCACAAAGCCGTCAACCAACCATTCTCGACATCAAATTAAGCTAGTTACTCTACGCAAAAATATTGCTACTTCTTTTTTTGGAGTGAAAAATCACGCTTTACGGTAGGACTCTATGTCACGCACACAAAACAATATGCTGATCGAATAGTGCGGTTGTGAAGGTATTTAAAGTAAACTTCAATATTTGTATTAAAAAACTTGTGAATAAATTGGAATTTTGACCCCCAATATCTCCGTGTCTAGAAGGTTCCCAGGTATGGTATAGAGCAAAAAAAAAACGCAATGACGGGAAAACAAGTGCTTTTCAGCTTCGTAAATGGTACTTTTACACTCGTTATGCGCATTAAGCAATCGTGATGATCAATGCTCGAGCCTTCTCTGCATGGCAAGTTACCCTAGTGTGAGACAATAAGAGGCTACTCTTCTGTTTATTATTTTTCTTAAATGATATAAAAAAAAAACGTTTATAAATATACAAAATAGAAGCCCATGGGTATTGAGAACAGGGTCATATTATTATTACTTCCTAGTATTTATTTTTTAATTCTAATTCTAACTGAACAAAGCAATACAGAACTATCATGATGATGCAACAAAAGATTACCTTAGCCAATTAACAAGTAGTGGAAATACAGAACACTCACTATGGAAAACATCTAAACGTTTCAATAAGCCCATCGTCCATGCTTCACCCATTAAAAAAGTAGATTGCACATGGGCCTTGAGTACTTAACAGAAAGCTGATATATTTGCAGAACATTTAGAACAAACTTTTCAAACCAGCGGTGAGGAAAGCTCTGAAAACATAACACTGGATGTCACTCACCATGACGACCTCAATATAAAACTAGTTACGCCGAAAGAAGTAAAAAATATGATAAATAACTTAGCCAAAAAGAAATCGCCTGGATACGACTTTATCACTGGTGAACTCCTTCAAAATCTGCCACGCAAAGCAATAGTAAAACTTACAACCCTTATAAATGCAACATTCAGATTGAAACACGTGCCTGATATCTGGAAAGTTGCTGAAGTCATAATGATCCCCAAACCTGGAAATCCACCCCAGGAAGTAACATCATACAGGCCTATATCACTTTTACCAATCATTTCAAATTTATTTGAAAAACTACTCTTAAGACGCTTAAAACCTATAATAGAAGACAGAAAACTGATTCCAAATTACCAATTCGGCTTCAGAGAAAAACACTCCACGATAGACCAAGTACATAGAATTACCAACATTATAGAAAAAACTCTTGAAGAAAAAAAAGTCTGTTCTGCAGTATTTCTAGATGTAGCACAGGCATTTGATAAGGTTTGGCATAAGGGTCTTATTTATACGGTAAGGAAAATGCTGCCAAAACAATTTGCAGACATTTTAGAATCCTACCTAACAGACAGGACGTTTAGAGTCAGACATGAAGATGCTTATTCCGATCTCAAGCAAATAAAAGCTGGTGTACCACAAGGTAGTGTTCTTGGCCCAATCTTGTACCTATTGTACACCTGTGATATCTCAGAAATGGAAAACAACTTCATTGCAACCTTCGCAGATGACACAGTCGTCATGGCTATAGGTGTCACTCACAAAGAAGCCGTAGACAAAGTACAAATTGCTGTCAACTCCATCACCAACTGGAAAAAAAATGGCAAATTAAGTTAAATGAATCCAAATCGACTCATATAGACTTCACAAACCGAAGACCTAATTATACACCGGTATACATTAACGGTTGCGTAATACCTTACGAAAATACAGCCAAATACCTGGGCATGACGCTTGACGCAAAACTTCGCTGGAAGGCTCATGTCAAAAAGAAACGCCTGGAGTTAGATCTACGCTACAGGAATATGTACTGGCTACTTGGCAGACATTCATCATTGTCAGTGTACAACAAAGTACTTCTGTACAAACAAGTACTTATGCCTGTATGGGGCATACAGTATACAGCTTTGGGGCTGTTCAAAACGCACCAATATTGAAATAATCCAAAGATTTCAAAATAAGGTACTTCGGAGCATAGTCAACGCTCCCTGGTACATTAGAAACGAGGACATCCACCGGGACTTAGGAGTGGACCTTGTCGCTAAAGTTATAAAAAATTACGCCGAAGCTCATGAACAAAGACTTCATAAACATGTGAATGTCGAGGCTATTCAGCTCCTTGACGCCACGGACATAGTAAGGAGACTGAAAAGGACTAAGCCTTTTGAATTAGTTTAGTGATTGTTACGGAGTGCAGTGAATGCTACCATTTAAGAACACAAGAACTAAGCGTCTTTCCGTCATAATAGAGACAATAAGAAAAGTGCCAATGGACACATTCTTTAGTATAAATTTACTAGGAAATTAAGTTAAATTTAAATTAATTATTAGCCTCAAGGCTAGATTGTAATTGTTATGAGGTAACCATTCGGTTACAACAATATGATAAAAAAATCTAACTGATTTTATGTAGTTTTACTTGTTTTATATACATTCAACCAATAACTTGTATGTGTGGTGAAACTGTAAATATAAAAGTTGGTTTTAAATAAATCAATACTTTTTCCTATTATATTTTAGTAGTAAGCAGTTTCTTTATAAACTCATTCACAATTTAACATTTACAATTAAATAATTATATGTACCGAATCTGAAAACACGCCAAATAACAAGAACATGAAATATTTTTCTAATTAACAAACCTCTGAGTGACATTAACAATTTTCTGTTTATGCCAGACATTAAGTTGTTCGCGAAATTCATTAAAATCTCGAAGATTTACTGAAGCGATATCGTTGAAACATGTTCAATTTCCCGCCCGATATTATACGAGGAAACAAGGTCATAGTATCAAAAATACGGTGAAGAAATTTAGTGAAAAAATGTATTAAGAATATGTCGGATCCAAGCTATATTGGTTACGTTGGCAACTAAAATAGAAAAGTGATTACAATTTATAAATGGAGTTCATGAAGCCTCCAAAAAAATCGTAGCCTGGCTTAAACTCGTCGACTTTTTGTTTCACAGATCACGGTGCACATAGATACTATAATACCTGTCCCGGTGGTCTACCATGAAGTCTTAAATTACCATTACCAGGATTACCAGGGCAGTTACCAAGAAGTCTCAAAGCAGTATTGTTTTAGTCATATTCCAGAGTGCGAAAGAGATGGAGCTAGACGTCCTGTATAGCTCCCCCTCTTTCCCACTCTAGAATAAGAATAAAACAATATTGATTTGAGACATAATGGTAACTGCCCTGGTAATCCAAACTGTCTGCATACATGTTATAACTAACAAAAGAAACGCCGTCTGTCCGCGGTTTGTCTCTTAGTGTGGTACCTTCTCATACGTTAACGACTTAGCAGATTTGGACGTTTGACTTACGAATACATCATGATCTGGATATAGGAAACCTTTTTTATCCCAGTGGTATGATTTGGTGGAGTATTACTGAACTCCACTCGGGCGAAACCGCGAGTAAAACCATTTTTTTTTAAATGTTGCTCGAAGTTTGCCCCACACTAGGAATTTCTCCTGTATCGTGGGTGCGTTTACAAAATTTTAACTCACATACACAAACAACCAGACCCGGAACAACTATCTGTAGGCCATACAAATATTTGTTCAGTACGGGGATCGAATCCACGACACGTAGCGCAGGAATCAATCGCTCAACCACTGCGCTGACCGTGCCGCCGAGTTGTGTTTGAATCCGGAATCAAGTCCGGCCTAAGTCATCATCGTGCAATCTAATTCCCATCTTTTCTTGAGTTACCACTCTCAAATCGATGACAATTGCGCAAACATCGTCAAACAGTAAATCCCTTGACCTTTGTACAAAGTTGATTCACCGTACCGGCACTATGGCGCGGTTGACAGGTAATTAGAATAATGAATATACCTTCTAATTATACAGCACAATGGGTTTTATTAAAGAGTGCCTGTGAAGTGAGCAGCGTATATTAATTATAGAGAAAATGTATAATTAAGCCAATATTTACTGTTCCAATGAAAACAATAAGAAACGTTTACTAATGTCGTGAGTCTGAAACGCTCGCAGACTGCTGAGTTTGTACTAATTATATTTTTGTTACCTTATAAAGGTTTTTTGGTAGCATTAGTCTATGATACGAGGCAAATTAGAGGTCGTTTGTGTACTGTCTTTGAACGAAGATCTGCGTAGCGCTACGGTTTTGTATCGCTACGGCGTAGCTGCTACGCGGCTAAACAATTGATAAACTTTCTTCGCTGTATATTCTTAAGCTCGTACATAAAGAGCTATTACTCCAACTACTGGGCATCTAGGCTAGTGGTACCCAATGCCAAGAATAGCCGTCAAGAGAAAATACTTACAAACACATTTACAACAAAAGTTTAGCACAAAGGACTTTTTATGAACAAAGACGAATTTAGCCGATGCCGTTATATAGAAAAAAAGGCTGGTTTGTTTTATGTACAATAATGTCTAGGTGGGTATTTTCTTCGTGTAGTTTTTTTTCTATGTACTACATTTAGTAGTACAGTATAATCATTAATACTAAATTACGTAATCCTTTTGTCTTCTCTCTTCTGAGAGACCACAAACATTCCATTACCTAGACAAGAAAATTCCTACCAAAAACACATTTCCGATTAAATTGATAGGTGCCTGTGTACTGTGTGTCATTTAGGTCATCTTGCTAATATAGTGTAAATAGTGTCATATAGTCTAAATATCATCCTCCTACCCTTATCCCAATTTTTTCGGGGTCGGCGCAGCATGTCTTGTTTTTCCATACTTCTCAATTACTCGTCATCTCATCAGACACCTCCTTTCTTACCATATCATCCTTCACACAGTCCATCTATCGTTTGTTTGGTCTTCCTCTACTCTTATACCCATCCACATTCATACTCATCACTTTCCTCACGACATTCCTCATTCTCATCCTCATCACATGTCCATACCAAGTCAACCAAGTAATGTAAATGCTGATGACAATATTTACTCAGGTGCCCCATATTATGATTGTCCCATACAATCTACCCATACAATATTTTCAATTATATCGCACGATTTATTAATAATTTCAATCTTATCACACGAAACTCCACATTCCCAATACAAGAATAAAACCCAAGCCCTCACAGAGATAAGTGATTTTTCCTCAAGTTCGAGTTTGAGTGCAAAGTGTTCTTTTTATTTTTGTAGCATGTTAAAAATAAGAACTTTATAGTGCTTCCCCCACCATCTTAAAGTCAAGACTTGTCAGGAGAAGACAGTTGTATATGTTGGTATTAGTGCCTGAAATATTTGGAACAGAAATAGAAGATACATTTATGGTATTTGCTATTACATTAATGCAGGAGCAAGTACCTCTCAATAACGAAACAGTCAGAATTTCACCTACTGTTTGTTTGTTTTAGTAGATTTCGTGTTCTATGTGTTCTTAAGTTTATTTTAACTGATACTATGAATGTCCTAGAACTAGAAATTCGAAGACATGTGACATCTACCAACCCGCACTGGGCCCGCTTTGTGGACTACAGCCCACTCCCTCTCATAGAGATGAGGCCTGTCTCCCAGCAGTGGGAACATTATAGGCTGATGATGATGATGATGATAATGATGAATATTATGAAAGTAAGAAGTCAGAATCTATTTAATTTTTTGATCTTTACACTCAAATATTTCAAATCAAGAATAATATTCACATAACAGAGTAATTGTTTTTCACAATTTGCCTCACAACTGATATCATAATATCTTTCTAGAATTACGGTATTCATATTCATCACTTCATCTGACGAAAATCTGAAACCTACTAGAAGTCAGAAGCCCTAGTACGATCGCGCGGTATAAACGAAACGTAAATACGTCAGCATTTAAGTTAAATTGTTTGCGACAAGCGCATTCGGTAAAATCCATAGCTATCAATCATCATCATTCTCTTGCCCTTATCCCAATTTATTTGGGGTCGGCGCAGCAGGTCCTCTTCTTCCATATTTCTCTATTACTTGTCATCTCATGAGATACATCCTTTCTTGCCATATCATCCTTCACACAGTCCATCCATCGTTTCTTTGTTTCTTCATAGCTATGAATACATTCTTAAAATTATTAAAATATTATCTGTGAAACGTGTTTTTTACGGTTCCGTACCAAAAGGGTCAAACGGGATCCTATTACTGAGACTTCGCTTTCCGTCCGTCTCTCACCAGGCTGTACCTCATGAACAGTTAGCCAGTTGAAATTTCTACAGATTATGTATTTCTGTTGCTGCTATAACAACAAATACTAAAAACAGAATAAAATAAATATTTAAGGGGCTTCCATACAAAAAGTTATTTTTTTGCTCTTTTTAATAGGTAATGGTACGGAACCCTTCGTGCGCGAGTCTGACTCGCACTTGGTCGGTTTTTTAATTTTAAAATCGACGTAGGTATTTACGTTACGTTTACACCACGCGCTCGTGGTAGGGCCTCAGCTCGAAGGTACCTCGATGCCTCGTGGAGGCTTTAGCGCGAGGTCAACAACAAAGTGGACATTATTCAACAAAACAAACATTACACGTGTTCTAAATGTCACTGTTTACGTAGGATTTAACAGAAATGTGTTCGTTTTAATATACGGTTAAAACCTTTGCCAAACACAAGAAATATTCTTAAGAATTGCGAGTCAAATTCAAATTGACTTGAAAGGCTTAGGAGTGTTAACGCCTTACGGCATTTCATACAAACTGACTTTACTGAATAAATGACTGTACCGATTTTAATGAAACTTCATACGCATAAGCAGAATAATTAGGTCTAAAAAGTTGCTAAAAAAATATTTTCGAAATATCTTTAAAAAAAAGAGATGAGATAGTTGGAAATTTCTGTTCTGTATCTATAAATAATTTTTAATCGGTCTAATTTAGCTGTTAAAAAAATAGTGAATTTTTTGAAAATATTTTTATTTTATCCTGCTTATGCGTATGACAGTCATTTCGGAAAATAAGGAAACGAAAGTTTATATGAAATGTCATAAGGTGTAAACGCTTTAACAGAATGATGATAAAAATATGAAAATAAAATAACTACATCCATACCTATATGATAAAGATGTAAAGTTTTTATGTTTTTAAGTTTGGAAGTCGGAGCAAATCTTCGGAACTATTGATTAAGATTTCGAAAAATCTTTCACTAATAAGTGAAAGTCTTTTCGAAATCTCACGACACACTCACTCTCTCTCTCTATTACGGTCTTAGGATACATTTAAAACGTTCCGGGATAGTTTTCGACCATAACACCAGCGCAGCCGCGGGCAGAAGCTAGTATTCAACAGAAGGTGGCAGACAAAACTTCGGACATTGACTTCGTAATCTGTTCTTGTCCATTTTGAGATCTGTGGCACATAAAATTGTAAGGTAAATATTTTTTTAATACAGTTGCTCAAAAACTGGCGTATTGCAGGGACGTATAGCGTTCGGGATGTGGGCTATTACACACTCGGGCTTTTTCTTTACCTTTTCCGAACTCGTGCGTTCTCTTTCCCAACTGTCAAAATAATGTCTATTAAAAAGAAAACAAAACCAACCACGGAGCTTTTACAAAAAAAAAATCATAGAAGTTTTTATGATTCATGCAAATATTTCTAAAAAGTAGCTACTAATTTGTTTCAATATCAGATTTAATGATTCGATTCAATGAGTTAGGTTAGGTTTCATTTCATATCAATAAAAAAAATCTACTGAAGACTTGGCTGTATGGGGCATAGTTCCCTTTGCCTACCCAGAATGGGTGAAGAAAACAAAAAATATCTCTGCTAATGTTCTTTTACGGTTGGCGCCATTTTCCAAAAATGTTCTTTATTAAATTGCTTAATTTTTTCGCAACTGTATTAAAAATAGTTGTTCAGTACACGTGCGGAACCGTCATTGCAACTTGTTCCGACTGTCAACCCTCACCTTCGGCTGCGCCTCGGCTCGGGTAGACATTTGTCGGAACTCTTTGCAATGACAGGCTTTCCGCACTCGTAATGAAATATACTATTTGTTATCACAGTGAAGGGTTTGAATTTATAACGCCTTCGTTGTAGGTACATATTTTTATCATTGTTTCTTTTGTGGTGAAGTGTGAATTGTATTCCCAAACACGACCTGAAAAACGTTACGAAAAGGTTACTTATACCCACGGCTAGAAATAATTTGAAAATGCTTTTCATGCCCTACGACTACATTTGGTAGATAGGTACTTACGCCTACTCAAAAGCTTTCTTTGTTTTAATAGGCTGCGAACATAATAAAAGAGTTACAGATTAATAAATAACGAGCCTTTCTCGCAGCCTATCCTGAAGATTACAATTTTCCCACGGGTACTTACCAACGAGATAAAAAGTATGCTAACTTCCTTTTCTAGTCATGGGAATCACTGTCTATCTATGTGCCGTCATCCAAAGCTGTTAGGCAACGTAGGAACGTACGGGTTCGATTCCTGGGCCGAGCAAAGTGTTATTGTTTTTTTTTTTTTGTGTTTTTTTTTATCAGTAGCAGTTCTCAGTGCCCGGTTGATGGTAATAGGCTCGCCTCTTATAACATGGGACTTAAACATACAGCGAGCAGCGGGGGCCCAGTGGTGGCAGCCTCGTCTTACGAGCAATAAGTCGTAGGTTCGAATCCAGGCAGGCGCATTACTTTGTGTAATTTATTTAATCACCACTGCTCTCAAAACGGTGAAGGAAAACATCGTGAGGAAACCGGCATGTCATAGAACTAAAAATTCAAAGACATGTGACATCTTCCAACCCGCACTGGGCCCCGCGTGGTGGATTACAGCCCACTCCCTCTCATTGAGAGGAGGCCTGTGTCCCAGCAGTGGGAACATTATAGGCTGATGATGATGAAACATAACTGGCAAAATGTGGGTATAGACTACTGTAGCTATACACAGCCCGACTTTACTCACTGTTGAGATAGGCCTCATAATACTTATCAAATAGCCAATTTTACAAGCAAGTCTACGTTTCCTCACAAGGATTTCCTTTACCGTAAAAAAAAAACAATACACATTTCTATCAAATTAAATCCAAAACCTCAATGCTTTTACCAATGTTTATATAACACCACTTACCCCTCTAGGTACATTTAGAGGTTACATCCATCATATTTGGTTTGACAAGCACACATGTTCCCAGTCCCTACAAGAAAAATAATTTTCCATGTTTCCCCCAAGAGGATACAGTTTGAAATCTATGCGATCGGTGTGGATTGAACTAGAGCTCTAAGTATTGGGTTTGTAGGACTTTACTACGGAACCGCTGCTTTGGAGTTTAAACGATTTGAACTGTGGATTTTTCAAGTGTTTTGTTAAAGTAGCTTGTAGACACACACTTCAAGCTGTAATTTCCAGTATTACATGGCTTTTAGCTCGTGGCTAAATAATAACACCCGCACGGGTTGATCTTTAAGGTTAAGCCGTGCTTGCCGAGGTTGGTCCGTGGATGGGTGACCATAATTACATACCGAGTTTCCTCCGTGCCTCGTACAGCACGTTAAGCCGTTGGTCCCGGCTGTCATTTGTAGAGCTTTGACAGTCGTTACGAGTAGTCAGAAGCCGAAACTCTAACATCCAGTCTTACCAAGGGGTATCGTATTAATTAATCACCTTGGTGTTTCAAATTGTTTTACTCGATACTAGGGAAAGATGTGGATTTGCTTGCTTATCGTTTCTTTTTGGTATCTAATGGTGACGTCTCACCAAAAATGTTTTTTAGTAACTTTTTAGACCTATGTATCCTGCTTATGCGTATAAAGTTTCATTAAAATCGGTTCAGTTATTTCGGAAAATAAGGACTTGAAAGTTTGTATAAAATGCCGTAAGGTGTAGACGCTTGTAACCAAACTCCGAAAACAAACGAATAAAAAAGTTAAACATCACACAAAAACGCTCCTCATTAATCACAGGAACAACAAGTACTTAGTACCTCAGAGGACCAATTTCCAGAGGGTGTCGTCTGCCTGAAGATAAGAACGCCTTGAAGAGTACCTACCTGCCGTCTGCGCTAATTTGCTTTAAATTCCTCAGGATTACGGAGCGCTTCCCTCTTCTTTAGATTACGCCAGTTTACATCACCTGTATTATGTTTGTACTGATGTAATTAAATGAAGCGTTTAAGTAGGGTTTCGAGATGATTTAAACTAGAAAAGTTGGTCATTATTTGTAGTTTGTATAATATAATGTATAAAGGGTGTAAAACACCTCTTAACGAAGCCGAAAGGCACTGGTTCTCCCTGTCATTGCGATCATTTTTTTGTTCTACATCATACCTGGGAACCTTCTAGTTACGGAGATATTAGTGGTCAAATTTTCAACTTTTTGACAAGTATTTTTTTAAATACAAGTGTTTAATGGAAGTTGTTTACTTTAAACACCTCCATGACCCCGTACTATTCAATCCGTCCATCAGCACAATGTTTTGAGTGCGTTACATTGAGTTCTACCACAAAACATGATTTTACACCCCCCAAAAAAAAGTCGTTTCCCAGCAATAATTTTTGCGTAAAGTTACTTAGTTTCATGTACAGAATGCTTGGTTGACGGCTTCGTGATGAGGTGATTTACACCCCGTATAGTAATGAATAAACTCTTTTGTTCATAGAGGAAATATGGTACATGAGTGTGGGAATGAATATTTTGTGATCCTCACTTCAATTCTTTGTTATTAGGAATGTGGGAAGACAACCGACTAGGTGGACAGACAACCTCATTCAAGTGGCCGGAAGAAACTGGATAGCCATGACACATAACCGCCAAAAGTGGAAAGATTTGGAAGAGACCTACACTCAGCATTTTGTGGCCATGGGTTGTAGAAGAGAGAGATAATGTAAATTGTTTATATATAAATAAATAAAAATATCTCGTTGCCATTGTAGTTGTAAGCTTGTAAGCACTTTTGCTGAACATGAGCTCCGCTCCGGGGTTCGGATATATCTGTAACACCGTGGAGTTAGAATTTCTGCCCAGAGACAGTAGGTTCTTCGCCCCTTAGCTACATGGAACTAAAACAGGGAATTGTGATGCACTATTATGTATGGTACACTTCTGCTATACTGTCGGTGAAAACAGGATTAACAGCCATGATGTTGTTGTTATGGAATAGATGGTTTGGTGTCCAACCGTCGAGCAAGAGGTCGTGTGTTTTATACCCCTTGCAATGTCGATGAAGGGTAATCTCGGCACTTGCATGTATGTAGCTATAGTTGAATTTATTAAACAGGTATAAACGTAGAATACTCATTTCTATTTCTAGTAGTAATGCTGCAAAAAGTCACTCAACAACTAATCACATTTAGACACTTCAATACATACAGGATTACCTCAACGGGTCAGTAAAACCAGACCAAGAGGTAGCCCACTACCATACAATAAAACATATTTACTAAACCATAATATTTGCAAGCACATTTCTTGGCAGGCCGCTGGTATATTTTACTCAAAATAGTTAACCTCTAGAGTAGCAATTCTCAAGCAAGACACAAATACAAGGCAGGGCCGGGGTTGCCAGCCACAATGACGTTCGCTTCAAATATTTATCATGCAATTCCCGCCGCTCTCATTCATCTATGCTGCAATTTATTTTTCAGCGAGCAACCCTGTAAGCTGTGATCCACTTAGGATTAGTGCACAGTGACCACATTTCGTCGACGAATATGTTAAAAGGGGTATTCAGATGGAGTTAGTTGATGTGTAGGGAAGTAAATTATATTCATGTTCAGAATCAGGCACTTATAAATGTAGGAAGACAATGAAAATCAAGGCAAAAGTATTAAACTGAAAATCTAATCCCTACATTCGTTTATTACGTAAGAGCTGTTAGATTCCATTTGTTAGATTTAGTTCGTTTTATTTTTTATATTTATACTAGCTGTCCCGCGCAACTTCGTCTGCGTCACATTTCCCCGTTTTCGCAACATTTGTCATTCCTGCTCCGCTCCTATTAGTCGTAGCGTGATATATAGCCTTCCTCGATAAATGGGCTATCTAACACTGAAATAATTTTTCAAATCGGTTCAGTAGTTCCTGAGATTAGCGCGTTCAAGCAAACAAACAAACTGTTCAGCTTTATTATTAGTCAAATCGGACCAGTATTTCCTGACATTAGCGCGTTCAAGCAAACAAGCAAACTGTTCAGCTTTATTATTAGTATATGTTAGATTAATATAGCATGCCTCAGTACTTTCGCTGCCAAGTTCAAATCATCTATAGCTACGTATGGCGACGACTTGGGAGGCTGCACACGAACGAATTATATTGTTCGATCCATATGCTGGGTACTTAGCACCGAAAGTGCAGAATGTACAAGAACTCTCTAAGCATATGCACTTGATCTGCAATACCTAGATTCTTTATAAATAAAGCATTATATTCTATTCTACGGCAAAGACTTACAATCCAACTGGCAAAAGAACTGTAGTAACTGTATAATGTAGGTACATATTCATCATCATCATCATCTGCCTAACCTTTTCCCAAACTGTCTTAGGGTCGGCTTCCAGTCTAACAGGATGCAGCTGAGTACCAGTATTTTACACGAAGCGACTGCCTATCTGACCTCCACAACCCAGTAACTGGGTAATACATACGATACCCCTTGGTAATGGTTTTATTCTACGGCCAAGACAAACCTAACTGGTAAAAGAACTGTAGGTACTGTACAATGTAAGCACATATTATGTTCATTAATTATAGTAGTACATTTCGTTCTTCCTTTAATTGACAATGTTTTATTAAATCATTTTCAAACGATAAATGAATATGATGAGTGGCCTATTTTCCCTTTATTTGCAAGGCTGGACATCCGCATGTAGCTACTGATAACATTAATTGTAATCCCGCCCGGACCGTTCTTTGTAATGTAACTGTCAGTTAAATAAGCCGTTGTTTAAAAGTTGTATTTATAATCCTTGTGTTTTAAACTGCCAGAAACTCAAACGCAACTCAATTTTGACCCGTTGGGAAGGTTAAGTGGTCTCTGTCACCCTAAGCTGTGTTTGAGAGTTAGAAAGACGTGACGTGTGAGTATTTGGGGGTTATTCTTATACAGAGCTGAAGAAAAAAGGTACAGTATCCTTACTACCTTCTAGATCTTGAAAGGATCTATCAGTTTTATTGCTGTGAATCTGTTGTGCTATCTGTGGGTGCTAAGATGTCATTACCAACAATACGCAATTGTATTTATCGACCACCTTCATAATTAATATGACATTGAATTGTTGATGAAACAATGTCGAAAAGCACAAGCCCAAAGTTAATTGAAAAGAAGAAAATAATTAGATGCAACAGTTGTAAAATACAACTCCATTGTAACAATTGTAATCCTTTTCATTATCTACACACGACATTTAAATAATTAGGAACAACTAAACACTAGACTCAATAAAACCTCGAGCACACAAGCTGATTAAGATTTACTCGATGGAGTGTCGCCAGTGTGTTTTAGTCCTAAACCGTGAACCATTTTGGAACGAGTTGCCGATTTCCTGGATTTGAACAAAACAAGTGAATGTCCCTCGCTGTTTTACCCATATTAGGTACTTTTGTTGGGGAAAGGGAACAATATAGAACGTGTTTCTAATTAAATGGAGTTTAAGAGGATTGAATTTTGTAATTAGAACATTTTAAAGAGCAATCTGGTTTTGTTTTATGCAATTGAATGTTATAACTTGTTACGGAACTGAAAAAGGTTTACTTTATAATAGTAGAAACTTTTTTGTTCTTAGTTCTATAGGTGCCCTAGTATTTTTGTTGGATAACTAAAAGGTATAACGCCAGCGGTCACGTAATCTACCTAATCCTGGTTTAACATTACGTTATGAAAGCAAAGGGTGTTTGCGTTTACACAAAAATCTTGTCGTAGTAAATGGCGAGTCAGTTATTCATCATCATCTGCCTAGCCTTTTTTCGCAAACTATGTTGGGGTCGGCTTCCAGTCTAACCGGATGCAGCTGAGTACCAGTATTTTACATGAAGCGACTGCCTATCTGACCTCCACAACCAATGCAGTAACTGGGTAATACGATACCCCTTGGTAAGACTGGATGCCAGACTTTTGGCGTCTGACTACTCTTAACGACTATCAAAGATACACAAATGATAGCCGGGACCAACTTAACGTGCTTTCCGAGGCACGGAGGAAACACGATATGTAATTATATGTTCACCCATCCACGGACCAACCTCAGCAAGCACGGCTTAACCTTAAAGATGGACCCGTGCGGCTGTTATTATTTAGCCACGAGCTCCACCGGAAAATGGAGGAAAAATAAAAATAACATCAAGCCAGTAATCCCCAACGGGTCCCATACGCCAACATCTTGCCAGGTGAACTGTTTGTTAAGTTCTATGTAATAGAGGCACATTCAATTTATCAATTCGTTTCTTAATCTTGATGATCAAGGCAAATTCCCCTGACCCAAGACTGTCAAAGATCTACAATTATCAACAAGTCCAACGGCTTTCCAAGGCACGGTAACTCGGTATGTTATTGGTGGTCACCCATCCATAGACCAACCTCATTGGCGGCTTAACTTGAAGATCAACCCAAGCGGCTGTGATTATTTAGTCACGAGCTCCTTCTAGTCATAAGTAAGGTAAGGTATCAAGGTAAAAAAAAAGAAAAGAAAACACTCCGATTCCAGGAAAATTACCTTGAAGTACTTTAACCAAATTCCTCTTCGTTTTCACAAACAAACCGTACTGATGTGGAATTATTTATCGAGAACATAATGAAACATCACGCATCTACATCAGCTGCGAATCTCACCTATTTCGCGTATTTTCCCTTTGAGCATATTCTCAGAAGGAATTTATTTATATTTGATTATGTTATTTACGTAAATATATTTTAAAGAAGATGTTTTCGATGTGATGTTGACGAGCGGAGCAGAAATGAAAAATGCTGCTACAACGGGGACAATGTGACGCAGACGAAGTTGCGCGGGACAGCTACTCGTAGTAATAGGATAATTGGTTATGAATATCGATGGGAATTTTATTCTTCCAGTGGTAGAATGTGCGGCATTCTAGCGTGTGGTCCTAGGTTTCACATTAGACAAGACATACATTCCTGCTCCGTCATGTGTTACAAAGCATAAACTTTTGAACATTCGAATTGGGACTTTCACCATTATTATGTGAAGGGCCAGATTCACTATAAAATCTCTTTAGATTTGCACTTTTGTATTGACGACATTGATATGATTGAAATGACGACTCGGTTGGCGCAGTATATAACTGCTGCACTGTGTGTCGCGGGTTCGATCCTCTAGGTAGATGTTCCCGGTCTTGTTGTTTGTGTATGTGAATTTAAATCTTAAACGCAACCACGATGCAAGAGAAATTCCTAGTGTGGGGTAACGCTTTATTAAAATAAAAATTATTAGAAAAAATATGATAAAAAATTGAAAGAATATGTTTCATAACAAATTAGCTGCCAAATTACCTATTCGGCATTTCCTCAAAAATTGTGACATATCCTTAAACTGCAAACACGTTACCAAAACAAAAGAGAATCATCAATTAATTAAACTGTCGTCACTTGAACGCAAGTTGATCGGAAACTAACGGAAGGTGCTTACGAAGTATGTAAGTTACGAGACTTATTGGAGTATAAGTAGGCAGGAGCGGAAAACTTTAATTCTTTACTGATTGAACTTGTCGTGACGAAATAAGAACTGGAAGTGACACAAACGGCAGGTACGAAATATATCTTTTAGCACCTGGGGCTGCCTCGATGGTTCAGCGTTCGCAAACGCAGTCGCTGAGATTGAGGTCTTGGGGTAAATTTCCGGTTGATGGCAACAGCGAGCCTATTGCCATCAACCGGGCGGATATCCAGAACCCGTGGCTGCAAAAAAATATCGTTATGGAATTACAGTAACACTGTGCGCGATCTGGAAATTTACCCCAAGACCTCAATCTCAGCGACTGCGTTTGCGAACGCTGAACCATCGAGGCAGCCCCAGGTGCTAAAAGATATATTTCGTACCTGCCGTTTGTGCCCCCTAACGAAAAACAAAATGGGCGAAATTTGGGTGTAGGTACTCTTCGGATATTACAGGCGTCATTTTCTGTTATGTAGTACAGACAGCAACATTAAGTAGTAACCCCTCTGGCGTACTCGGCCGGACTGTAGAGGGGTTAGCACATACTGACGCTGTCTGTACCTAGTCTAGGAACTTTGGAAAACTGTTGACAATAATAAGGGCCTAGAAAACAAAAACGTTTCCAGAAGAATGGAGGCGTTGCCACGTAGAATGGCAATTCTAATTCTTTAGACAAATAAAGAGCCAGACAAAATGTAGAAACGATTAGAAAATCTAAAAATATATTACTTTTGATGACAGCCAGTTTGTGGACAAAGCGAAAAATATACTATCAACTTATATATCGTTTTAATTTCTTTGCATGTAAAAAACACTAAACGGTGCCTAATTTTGTGGGCAGGATTTAAAGAATAAAACCAGTCTAAATTTCAGACTTTTGCTAAAGAATATCACGAGTGAAAAAAAGACAAGAGTACTTTTGAAAATCTACTAGATTGAACCTTTTTGTCTGAAAGTTTTTTTTTGCATAAAGCTGTGTTGTCACTGAGAGCAAGCAAAAAGCGATGGAAGCGAATCGCTTAAATTATCAATTGAGTCAAGTATTCAGGATGACTGAATCTGGACCCGCCATAGCAAATTCGCATTTAGAGAAGGTCATTTACCTTAATTTTTGAACTTGTTTTTTTTAAAGTCGGTTATTTTTATTTTTTGAGCGTAATATCTTATTTTCTACCCTATTTTTAGAGAACTTCAGACGTATTTCAATCACAAATGTTTATGACTAAAAATACTAAAATAATGAAAAAAACTGAAGAATTTATTGAGAAGAATTTATTGAGTCTTTTCAAAATGTGACTTTCAAGCATTCATAAATGCTTGAAAGTCACATTTTGAAAAAACTCAATAAATTAAAATTGTCATATCTACTAATGTAACTTTAGCTAGGCCTCCTCCTCTGTATGCGAATTTCCTATGGCGAATCCAGTTTCATTCACCCTGTATAATTCCCAGTATTAGGCAGGAGACATAGCCATTAATCGACCTCAAATCCAGACTCCAGCTTGATACTGAGAATATCCAAATGGATCAACAAAGTAACGCTGCTCGATCTGGAGATCGATCTCATGCTAGTCAGTAAGCTGTGACTACGTGACCAACGAAACATTCAAATAACAATTATTACCTGTTTCCGCAAACGTCTGTCTTCTGGAGATCTTTGACAGTCGTTGCAGATAGTCAGTGGCCCGAAAGTCTGACAACTAGTCTTACCAAGGGGAATCGCATTCCATATTACTAACTGGGTTGTGGAGGTCAGATAGGCAGTCGGTCCTTGTACAGTTTTGGTATTCGGCTGCATCCGGTTAGACTGGAAGACGACCCCAATATCTTTGAGAAAAGGCTAGATAGATGATGATGATGATGATTTGTTCCCGCATAATCACGCCCTAAATCGTTCCGCTTACTGTAAGCTACATCCTTAATACATACGCATACGCTCCGAGATTGAATTGCCCAAAATGTATATATTTAAGGGAATACGGATATCTGGAGCCGCGAGATATACCAGTAATAATGTACTCGAACAACATTACGTTTATCTATTGATATATACCCTTTTATATATAACTACTTTGTACATGAGTACCTACGTATACATTTGTATTATTTTGAGTGATTTACTTACGCAATGTGATGTTTCTTTGTTTTTTTTGAGAATATTTTACGAATGATAAAATAATAAAGGGTTTTTGGGTTGCAAGTACGCAGGCAATCAACAAAATTGCGTAGACTGTAGTGGTCACCGCCACCTATGGAATCTGCAATACTGCAAAAATGTGTCATGAACCAGATTTTCCACATAACATTAAAAAATGTAATCCCCGTAAGGGCAGATCAATTCAAATCAAATCAAAATATTTTTATTTTACATAGGCCTACAGGGGCACTTATAAAACGTCGACAAAAAGCTCGGTTCGGGTTGGTCGTTTCCTATGGAGAAGAACCGGCAAGAAACTTCATGGATACTCTTTTAAAATAATTTCGTTTTGCAATATTTCAGTTACAGCGTTAGTACTAAAGTATGGGAGGACATCGTAGGCCTGACAATAAGTCGTTGCTTACTACAAAACGCAGAACGAAATAAAAAGTTACCAAGGATCTAGGAATCTATAAGGCCTACAATGTCCACACATTTACAAACAATCGGTAAATAAGAAAAAGAGCCTATACAACAACACAGAATAAATAGAAAATATCACAATTTTGACTAGATCAAATAAGTGACACAAATGTTGTCATCCGTGCTGTAACTATTCTAAACAAAAGGTGTGATGATTCAAAAACTATTGTAAAACCTCTGATTAAAAAGAAAGGAAAAAAAATAAGATTGAGAATAGTTAGAGACATCCACACATTTGTGCCGTTTATGAGCTACCAGGGAGCCTGTTCAGAACCATACTTGTTTAAAAACCCTCTCACCAAGTTCGTAGGTCAAAATGTAAGAACAAATTGTAATTCTTGTACATAGCCTAACTAGATGGCGTTGTCGTCGAAATAGAAGTCGGTGTTAAGATTCTCCTCCATTTTGGTTAGGCTCTTTGTCAATAAAGTTCTTTTTAAGATCAAAAGTACAACCCAGATCAAAAGATCAGTGCATAGTAACAGTTGTTTTATTTTACATTCGACCTTACTTATGTACACACTAAGTTCAATTTACGAGTACTTGACCATCCTACGCGTCCGGTACTCAACAGAGCCGCATGTGCAAAGGGGCTAAGGCCAAAATTTTCTATCTTCAAGTAGTCCTTAATTTTGTAATATTCTTTTTGCTTTTTTTTAAATTTTTAATTAGGACACGTTTGATATAATTTTTAAACTTTCCATCGGTCAGTTCTGTAACTGACTTCGGCAACTTATTATAAAAGCGTATATTGTTTATAAGAAAAGACTTGCTAGTTTTGGTTAATCTGAATTTGGGTATTACAATTTCGTGTTTACTGCGTGTATTTATACTATGGAAATCGCTTCTAATAATAGAGCCCTATGACCTATGATACCATCTAGCCAATTTCGGTAACAGGAATTGCATTCAATTTCTTTATATGATTGTTGTCGAGAGCTTTGATGTGCTGCTCTTTCATGTGCTCTCAAATGACTGCCATATTTAACTTTGACTGAAAAAATCCGAGATCAAAGCGGACACGTCAGAACCCCACTGATGACATTGTACGTTATAGCTGTAGGTGGTTTATCTGTAAGGTCATCTACACGTTTAGTATCTTATTGCGACGTTCATCTGCTGATGCACATGACGTCACTACTTGGGCCGAATTTTATACCTATTGTACACCCAAATTTTGGCAGCCGACATTAGAGGGGGCGAGCCTATTGCTGTTAACCAGGCACAAATTTTCAGTCCGGGCTGATAATTAGAAATTCCCAATGGAAAAAAAGCCAATAAATTACATTTTGCCCGACCACAATCGTACTAAAGACCCCATGGTCAGCAGTAACGATTGCGAGCACTAAGCCGGCATTAATTTGCTAAATCTGTTTCTCTGAAATAGGTAACTTAGCAGAAATCTTCAAGCAACACCTGATTCAAGAAGTTTTATATGTATATTAATGGTTATGATAAAATTTTGTTCGTAAGCAGACCTCAAAGTGACTAGCAATTAGACTTAAAATCCCAGAATCAAGTAGATTTCAAAACGGTATAACAATATTTTCATGCTAATTAGATACTTTGTACGAAAAGTCAAGTTTGCTCATTTTAATTATACCTAGTTGGCTTGTGAGAGATGGGTAAGTTACCTAGCTGAGGAAACAAGGTTGTTGTAGTGTTCAGAAGCGCTAGGGTTGCAAGATTTCACAATACGTGTATTATGATCTGCTGTTTTACTAGACGTGGCTTTGAAACATCTAGCTCTAAGCCGATTTTAATCACAGACTTTTAAAGACATCAGTTGCGAAAAAAAACTTGCTGTCAAAGGTTCTTCACTTACTTTCTTAACTATTTTCCTACCTGCTTGCTCGGATTGGTCCGTGAAAAGGTGGCCCCCCATTACATACCGAGTTTCCTCCGTGCCTCGGAAAGCATGTTAAGCCGTTGGTCCGGCCTGTCAATTGTAGATCTTTGACAGTCGTTACAGGTGGCCTGAAAGTTCAACAACCAGTTTTGCCAAGGGGAATCGTATTACCAAGTACTAACTGGGTTGTGGAGGTCTGCTGACAGAAAATTCATATGAAATAAGCAGTACCTTTGTACTTAATATTTTACGTTTTTTTTTGTGTTGTCTACTGCGAGTACATAAAAAGTAAAATAAATAAATGATGACATAATATAATGAAGAAATCTCCATGATTCACGAAACGATGCAGTCGAAACGTGCAAAGCGGGGTCGGGTCGTGAATCAATATAGTAGCTAGACATTATACAGCTTCCAATACCGGATCGATAGGTCAAGAACAATAGTTGAATTTTTTGTGGTTGAGATAGTTGTCCAATGTCTACAGTCTAGCAAGTTTGTGTATGCTAGTACGGCATCTTTGGCGGGTAGCTTTGATACTTCATATATGTACCGAGCTAAAATTATGTAGATACTGAGTTAAGTCTATGTATTAGATCTGGATTTGTCCTCCCGCTAGGTGGACCGATGACCTGGTAAAGGTTGCGGGGATCCGCTGGATGCAAGTCGGGACCGGTCAATGTGACACTTGGGGGAGATCTATGTCCAGCAGTGGAAGTTTTTCGGCTGAGATGGTGATGATGATGATGATTAGAAATAGCAAATTTCGAGAACAAGTTGAACTGTTTAAAGAAAATTCAAATACGGTGCCCATTACTTGTTGCAAAAGAAGAAATGAATAAAGCTTAAATTGCCTAGTTTATAAATTAATAATCTAAGTCCTGCTTTTTGATTTGAAAATCGAGGAATACCTACAGCTCCCTCGAGAAGGTCATCCTTCTTGGGGGGACATTAATTTTTAGATTTCGTATATATTTTTATTCTATCTGAAATTCTGAACACAGATGAGCTAAAAGTCTTACCAACGGATATCGTAGTCGCAGTAACTTGCTTATGGAGATGAGACTGCCTGTTTGAAACTGCATGTCAAATTCTACTATTCAATATATTTTTTTTAAACGTTGCCCCCCTCTAAGAATTTTTCCTGTCTCGTGGGTGCGTTTACAAACATTTAAACTCACGTACACAAACAGCCAGACCCGGAACAACTATCAGTAGGCCATACAAACAATTCTTCTTTGCGGGGATCGAGCCCGCGACACGCTGCGCAGCAGTCGAATACTCAGCCACAGCGCCAACTGCATCTGGGTTAGACTTAAAATCAACTCCGAAGTGGGATAAGACTATTCAGATGATTATGAAAAAGTGGCTAGTTTTAACCACAACAAAAAAGCACAAGGTGGGCGGGCACTAGGGCCATGGGGCCCCAGTGCCCACCTTGTGTTTCGGGATATCGCCAAGCGGTTTGTCGACTCTTCACGTAACCAGAGGGCTGGCCTTTTTTGGCCAAAGAATCAGCATTGCCATCCAACGTGGCAATGCCAGCGTACTGGGAACTTTTCCTGTTGACAGCGATGTGGACGAATTTTTTGACGGCATCTAATTTTGATACTTTTATTTTGATACATATTTTATTTTTATATCTATTCGTAGTTTGTAAATAATGTACATTTATTATGTAATATAATATTAAACCTATTAAAAAGCAAAAAAAAAACATTAACTAATTTAATATTCTCATCCAGTATCGCACCATCTTTGTAACCAGGTACCCGATACAATTTCATAGAAACTTCGCCAGGGGAAGTCTCGGAGCGATTACGGGCATCCGTCCCACGATGCGTTCCTCTTAATAAATCACCTCATGTTATTAAGCAACACTTCTTCTTTCATAGTATAACTTGCTTATAACGAAGTAGTAGGTAGAAGCTGGAGGGTAGGGGGATGTTTGAGCTAGGTTTATGAGGGGGGTGGAAATAGTTATATTTAGTTGCTAGGTACTTGTAAGTTATTTGAAGGCTGAAGTTGTGTATTGATTGGTTTAAAAAAGTACTTGCAAATCCTAATTAACATATCAATACCACTTGTTACGGGATATTTATCATGTTTATTATTTGTTTTGAGTTCCCGATATTTCGGCGCTGTAGCAAACGCCATGATCACGGATAAACCCCAACCCTTAAGAAGAAAAGAAGAAGAAGAAGTTCCTAATAAAGTTGTCAAGAGAAAGTGTCTAAGGAACAGCTGGCCTACCATGACGTCTTAAAGCAGTACTGCTTTACTCTTATTCTAGTGTGGGAAAGAGACGGAGCTATACAAGATGTGACCCACACTGGAAAAGGAGTAAAACAATAATGTTTTAAGACGTCATGGTAGGCCACCAGAAGAACAGCATAAAAGAAATGCTTTTTCTAAATGGTTTGGTAGTGGTATCTATAAAACTGTATATACTGTTGGCGAACGTATTTTAAACTAGCTGTACCCGCGACTTCGTCCGCGTGGAATTTAACAAAAAAAACATTAAGTATTTTTTTTATCATTTTTCTAAAATAGAATTAGGTAAGTTATTCCTTATTCCATCAGCTACCTGCCAGTGAAGTCCCGTCAAAATCGGTCCAGCCGTTCCAGAGATTACCCGGAACAAACAGACAGACAGACAGACATAAATTAAAAAAAAATGTTATTTTGGTATATGTACCGTAAAAACATTCATATGCATTTAGTAAAAAGCGGTTATTTTAATATTATAAACAGACACTTCAATCTTATTTAGTTTTATAGTTAAATAAAGGTTACTTTTTAAAATGAACTTTGTGCTATCGGTCAGTGTAACGATTTTTCTGAAGAAACGAATAAACTCTACAATATTAACATAACGTCACGCTTGTAATCCCTCGAATGGTTAAGCAGAGGTGTACCTACTACTCTCACTGTACTAATAGTACACCCACATTTCGCCAGTTCGCTGTTCTGTATGGTGTCGGACGTAAAGAATAGCACCATCCCATATCTTCCCGTGGGTGTCGTAAGAGACGACTAAGGGACTTGCCAGAGAATGGGCAGCAGCGTTCTCTGTGCTTTTGTAACAACCGTACTGCGATCGCCAACCCGCCTGCCAAGCGTGGCGATTATGGCAAAACCCCCCTTATGTCAATGTGGCGTTGGGGGAGGCCTATGTCCAGCAGTGGACGTCTTTCGGCTGAAATGATGATGATGATGATGATTTCGCCAGTTACGTTTAAGTCCCATGTAATGGGGCGATTCTATTGCCATCAACCGAGCACAATCCAGATTCCGTGGCCGCTACGGAGAAATTCCAGAATGAAAACGCCAATATCACTTTGCACGACTCGGGAATCGAACCGAGGACCTCATGCTCAGCAGTCGCGCTTGCGACCACTAGACTCACGAATTCTCCTAGAATATTATTTGAAACTTCATCTGCATAGCCTTTTCCCAAACTATCTTGGGGACGGCTTCCAGTCTTACCGGATGCAACTGAGTACCAGTAATTTACATGAAGCGACTGCCTATCTGATCTCCACAACCCAGTAACTGGGTAAAATGATACCCCTTGGTAAGACTGGGTGTCAGACTTTTGGCTTCTGACTACTTGTAACGACTGTCAAAGATCTACAAATAACAACCGGGACCAACGGCTTAACGTGCTTTCCGAGGCACGGAGAAACTCGCTATGTAATTATGATCACCCATCCGCGGACCAAACTCGGCAAGCACGGCTTAACCTTAAAGATCGACGCTTGCGGCTGTTATTATTTAGCCACGAGCTCATATTATTTGAATACAAATATCAATTTTAGTAATCATATCCCCCTTCAAAATAAACGGTTCAATAAAAGTGTATCACGTTCGTACTCATATTAAATATCATACATAATAAATGCTCGAAACGTTATCGTCAAAGTTTCAACGCCGATGGGACTTACGGCTAAATATAATTAAATGTTTATCCACGTATTACCTAATGGATAAAGTTGTTGAAACCGCAGATATAAATCCAATTTGACTAAATTGATACTTGTGTTTTAAAATCGACTGCACGTTTAGGTTTGACATACGCAAACGATTTCATTCGTTATGTTCTTTTTTTGTTAACTAAACATGGCAAGAACCTCTCCATGTTCCTTTTTCAAAGTGAAATTATTTAGGCAGCTTCTTTCGAACTCTTATTTTAGACAACGAAAATTTAAAAAAGGAAGAGATGGTTTAAAAATAAAATGCTAGCTAATGCAGTAAAGCCTGTTAGTATCGATGATACTAATGGTGGTGGCGTGGTGGAGTTATAGTTACAAATAGCGCGATTGGTCTAGTCTTAGTGGGCTTGGGTGCATCAAGACTTTCACAATATCAGCTCGGAGTCTAGATCCGTACCCGGCTGACGGCAATAGGCTCGCTCCTTTAACATGGGGCTTCAAAGATAGCTGGTATAATAAGGGAGTCTTTAAGGAAACATCTGTCTAATTATATCGGAATTACTGGAGTCTTGTTATGTTACGACACGGGGGAGCTCTTGGCTAAATAATAACAGCCGCAGGGGTCGACCTTTAGGGTTAAGCCGTGCTTGCCGAGGTCAGTCCGTGGATGGGTGACCATAATTACATACCGAGTTTCCTCCGTGCCTCGGAAAATACGTTGAGCCGTTGGTCCCGGCTATCATTTGTAGATCTTTGACAGTCGTTACGAGTCGTCAGAAGTCGAAAGTCTGACATCCAGTTTTACTAAGGAGTATCGTATTACCCAGTTACTGGGTTGTGGAAATCAGATAGGCAGTCGCTTCACGTAAAATACTGGTACTTAGTTGCATCCTGTTTGACTGGAAGCCGTCCCCAAGATAGTTTGGGAAAAGGTTAGGCAGATGATGATGATGATGTTATGTTCCGTTATTAACAAACTACTTTTTGATCATCCTAAATTAATAATATTAAAACAAACCACACGCATAATAATACGAGTATTATTGCAAAAAGAGTACTTTACGAATTGTGTGTGGCTGATAATTTGAGCTAAATGGATTGATATGATTAAATTTAATGGTTTTAAATTGCAGCGCATTATGCTCTTGATTTGATCAGGCATTCTAGGTACACTATATTATACGGTATATTTGTGTAAGTCGTTCATTTTAATGGTAATGGTGTGTCAGATATTTTGGATCAACGTAAATTGGTATAAAGTTGCCTGTAGTCGTTCACATAGCAATTTGATACTAAAATATGTAATGCTAAAATAGAAGTAACTTTAGAGTTTTTTAAACCAAAAAAACCACTAATAAACATTCCACAGACAACAATTAATCGTGAGCTTATCTCCAAGGACGTGGCGTGATACATTTTAATTCAGAAGTTGTTACCACTCCCACTTCAAAACGAAAACAAAAAGCAGCCATGAAATATAACACGTTGCACGCTACACCTGTGTGTGACGTCATGAATTACCCCCCTTCCCACCTCACCTCCTCTGTACCCCTACGTGATCCGAATGTACGAAACAACTATGTTAAGCAAGTAAATAATTTCACACAAAAGGGTGAAGAAAATTCTTCAGACCCAAAAACATGTGTCGTAACAACTTAAATCTGAATGAAATAAGAATTCTGGGAGACGAGAGACACTTGAAAATCGGTGGTACGTGCTAAGAATGTATTGCGTACCAATTTTTTTGTAGAATTTTCTGGTACCTGCTGTGAAAATCGGTGAAGAGGTGATTTGAAGGTTTCGAGAATTTGCTACGATTGTCGTAGCAATTTCGACAGCGTAGCGCCGTAGTCGTCTCAGTAGTGCTACGCCGTAGCAGGTAATAACATTTTTCTAAGAAATATACTCTAAAAAATCTTACATATTCCACTTGATTTTCACGTCTGTTGGATACGAATATGTATTATTACAACCCTGGCAAAAAAGTCAAACGTTTCATCTTTATAACAATAATTTTGAAACCGCTTTGATTATATTAAAAAGCTAGAATATTATAATTATGGCATTTCAGAATTAATTATATTCGAGCACAAAGCTGAACACGTCAGATGAAAATTCTCCAATGAACATCTGTTGTATTCACTTCAAAGGCCCCTAATAACCCGCCAGGCTTTATGGCCGCATTTCTGTTAAATTAATGCATTTTCACTGTTGAAAACCGTCGCCGTTATTTCGCGTTCCGTACATTAGTCGAATTATGAACACAACACCTTTTAATAAGAGCGAGTTGTAAGACTCGGTATACACTCACCGAAATCGTGAGAAGGATGGGGTTGCAAGATTATTTCGGTTCTTGAATGACAATGTCTTGAATGTAATGTGTTTTAAGCCGACACAATTCTTGATTGCCATCGACAGATTGAGAATAAGACATTGTCAGGAGGACGACGTTGGTAAACTTTATTTTGTGAAATTGTCATGGTAAAGCAGCGCTTGCCATGGTCGGCCTGTGGATGGGTAACCCTTATCAAATACCGAGTTTCCTCCGTGCCTCGGAAATGTCGTTAACCCGTGGCCTGTCATTTCTAGATCTGACAGTCGTTACAGGTAATTCGAATGTCTGACAACCAGTTTTACCAAGGGATATCGTATTACCCAGTACTAACTGGGTTGTGGAGCTCAGATTGGCAGTCGCTCCATGTAAAATACTGGTATTTGGCTACACTGGAAGCCGATCTCAACATATTTGAGAAAAGGCTGGGTAGAAAAAGTTTGACGAAATTGTATTAAAAAATCAACACATGCAGCACTGTTACGCACGCTTTATATTAACGTGACATTTTATGTCACAGCATGTCACGTATCTGTCACAAATATATGTTTTCCCGTTGTTGAAATGCGTGTATTCTCTCGTGTCATTTCACATGAATGCTGTTTGCATCACAATAGTTAGCGTAGTTTACAAATGTGGCCCGCCATGACACTTGTCACAATTTATTAATCTTGTTCCTGGTTAACGCATTTTGGTATTCACTCTGTTAGCAGTGAATCTGTCATAATCTGTCTGTATGTAACAATATTGAATAAAAAATACTTGTTATGATTTTGAATATTAAGGGATTATTTATGAGACAAAATGAGCGTATTTTAGAAGTGTCTCTCGCGCAAACTATTCAGTTTAGAAAAAAATGGGAATAAAAACCTCAATAGCATTTTTGAAGACCTATCCATAGATGGGTCCACACGTCTGGGTTTGATGAAAAAAAAAGAATTTTTGAGTTTCAGTTCTAAGTATGGGGAACCCCCAAAATTTATTGTTTTTTTTTTCTATTTTTGTGTGAAAATCTTAATGCGGTTCACAGAATACATCTACTTACCAAGTTTCAACAGTATAGTTCTTATAGTTTCGGAAAAAAGTGGCTGTGATATACGGACGGACAGATAGACATGATGAATCCATAAGGGTTCCGTTTTTTGCCATTTGGCTACGGAACCCTAAATAGAAGCAATAAAAAGCCAAGTCTCTGAAAAGATGCGGACTGTTGGTTGCCAGACTGGCCTGTGACCCATTTCTGTCCTTATTTTAGTTCCCCAACTGTTCTTTTACTGTAAAGAGAAGACTGGCGATACTCTACCTACAGTAAAACTCTAACAATAGCCAAAATTGCTAACGAGTCCAAAATGTGTAGATGTGCACCCTTCCTATGAAATTTTCGTATAAACTCATGAAATTCTCAAGTTACGCTCTGAGGTCGGTTTGACGTGTTACGTTTGTGAAACATTATTGGTGACGCGTGTGATGGTGGCGCAATTAATATTAATGCAAGGAGAGGTTTTACGGTTTTATTGCGAACCGTCAGGATTTATTTCCTTGCGGTGTTTGATACCGTATGGTTGTTATTTTGGTTTATTTTCGAATCGGTAAAGAAAGGTGTTTGTATTTCTTAATTGAGGCTATAATTTAGATGTGTCGGTACAGTCGGCACAAGTAGTCAGTGGCCCGAAATTCTGACAACCAGTCTTACCAAAAAGTACCGTATTACCCAGTACTAACTGGATTGTGGAGATCGGTTATGTAGTCGTTCCATTTAAAATAAAATAATATTTTTAGCTGCATCTGCGAGGAATAATCTGGATAAAACTGGTAAGGTTGGGAAAAGGCTAAGCTGATGATGAAGTTTTAGGTGCTATGGTATTAAATTAGAACTTAAGTCAACTGTTACCAACCTGCACTGGGGACTCATGTGCCGCAACAGTGGTCACCCCACATTACAGGCTGACTAAGCACGTCCCTTGAACAGTCAGCCCCGGTTCTATTCTTGCTGTCATGGCACGACCACATGAGCTGTTTATTTAACATTTTCGCGGCGTTAAGATAAAAATACGCACCACGATGAAGTTATAATAACTGATAGTATCTAGCTTCTTCATGTGTGCTTCATCACTGTATCAAATATAACCAATAGATTACTTTTGGTACACTAATCGCTACACAATCTCGTTACATCGCAAACGCACTGTACCTACGTTCAGTGTGGCCCAGCTTTATCGAAGAGACTTCGATAGTTCAATTTCGAAAAGAAAAGATTTTTTCAGCCACATGACACGTAGTCAATTTTCTTAGTCGGAAAGGCCGGAAAGGGGAGGTGGGGGGGACGCATGATCATCCATCATACTCAGTTTGACAAGCACATGTGTTCTCTGAATTGAACAGTTTCTCTTCTCTGAAGGCGTAAAGTTGGGACAAGTTGCGAATGATCAGCGAATGAATGATGATGAACATTTTAGGATATGTTTCTAGATTAAAAAAAAATCTGGCGAAATGTGGGTGTACCATTTGGGACACCTATGCCTAAACCTTCAGTGATTACAGGCGTGATGGGCAGGTGGGCTGTAGCTGAAAATCAGCGTCAAGTGGTCCTCCTTGTGTTGCCATCTGGCATTATGCTGAGCTGAGGCCCTTTTGGCATTAATAGTGGAGCGACCTACAAAAAGCAACTTACTACAAAAAGTACTGCAGCGCCATCTATGACACGACGGAAGAACTAACATCAATTTCCTACATCGCGAAAGCAAAGTTTACATCGACTTAAGAGTATATAGAAAAACCCGACAACAACTGTTGGGCAGTTACACACACCACAAGACACAACACCTGTCTGGTCGAAGGATCCTCCCTTTTCTAAGGAGTATCAAGGAACTTTACACCTTGTGACCCCTAAATATTGTTTGTTTATTTACTTTGAATATTTTTTAAGGTGGTGTTTAAATTAAAAAAAAAAAACATTATTATAATATTTTCTTTCTTTCTTTGATGTTATGATATGTTTCGAGATTATGTGATCTTTCATATAACTGCTGGTTTCCATTCCTGGGTCCACGTCCAGTATGGAACATTTAAAATGCTGTGTACACTTAAAATGCAATGCTTTGTCTATGAATTTATATTTTCGAGCTCATTAAAATTTTCTTTTTTGATACTTATAAACTCTCCACAGTATGTTTTTTTTTTACTGAAAGGTGGCAAAAATATCCCCGAAAAACTAAAACTTTTTCTTGCAATTTGCTTCCGCTTACGGCATAAGCCCCACACCTACATCTGCCTAGGTTTGCTTGTTTGCAATCTTTCATTCTGCGTGACGGATTCGGTTTTTTAATAGGATACTTTTATCTTCATTGCTATCAAAACCGTTTACCTCTAAATCAATGCAAAGCGCTGTTTTTCAGGAGTGAGTGGCCGGTGACAGCTCTTAAAATGTTTATAATATTGACAGTTTTACTAGGGTTAGCCATGTGGTATACTGGTGTTCAGCTGCATCCGGTTATACTGGAAGCTGACCCAAAAATTGTTGAGAGAAGACAAGGGCAGATGAGTAGGGTTACCGATGCTGACCCACCAAAGTCCTTAGATGCACTTCGACGGAACAAAAATATCAATGCAACGCGACACTGCAGATTTAATCGCAGGTCGCAAAGACCTGACTGGTTTCTTAGTAACTTTATAGGATACCTTGTTAGTCTAGTGGTCGGAATCGCGAAATTGTTATTGATTTATCCATCTGTAATTTCTCAGTAGCAATTACATTATTGGGTACACCTGCGGGAACGGTGAAAGAAAACATCGTGAGGAAACCGGCAAATTTCCTAGAACTAAAAATTCGATGACATGTGACATCAACCAACCCGCACTGGGCATGCGTGATGGATTACAGCCCACTCCCTCTTATAGAGAGGAAGCCTGTGTCCCAGCAGTGGGAACATTATAGGCTGATGATGATGATGATGGTGTACACCTGCGCCTTCGCGGATTACAGGTCTGATGTAATGTATATGTTAACGCTATCGTATGCGTCTTACATAGAGTAGAAATCAGTCGATTTAAGGTTACGGTGTGGTCTTACTCAGGGTTTGAATAAGTTCAAGAATAACAGTACTACATTATTTTTCTTTAACGTACGCTAATTTATTGCATTCTGCTATCGCGGAAGACTACGCCATAACTTATTTTTTTCATTTAATTTTTATGTTTAGCTACATTAATAACTTTTCAGGTGCTTCAAAAGGAAAAAGAAGACATGCTGCGCCACCCCCAAATAAATTGGCAGGAGTATGATGATGATGTGCCCCAAAAGTGTTCTACCAACTAGCTTTTAAAATAACAACCAAACATGAAAACCATTCATTAATGTCCTAATTTCCGTTTTTATTTCTACCACGTTTCTACCCCGCTTCCAAAAGCAAAGGTGTAGAAAGATAAGAACACCGTAGGTTAGATATTTCAAAACATGAGCGTATAAATCACGGGCTAGTTGAAAAGTACTCGGTACTCGGAAACTCCAGATAAATGAGCGTTCCGTTGCATGGTTATAATAAATATATTGTGGGAATATTATTGTGTTGTTGCTGGTACGTTTTTGCTGGCGAAAAAACAAGGATCTAAAGATTTGAACTGTGTATGAAGACATAAACAAAACTGTTGAAAAGTGGGTATAGTTATCTACTGCATATCTATCCACTTTGTAATCTGTTAAACACAGCACACTTAGTTGGCCGTTTCTTAAAACTACTGTGTGATTTTAAGAGTTTTCTGACAAAGATTTAATTCCAAAGGCTATTGCAACTTTAAACTGCAGCAACAAAGCCGAGCCGCAATGAGAAATTGCAACAATATATTACTCATTTACAACAGGGGTCATTCATCATTTTCAAGTATCTTTATTGACCAAAAAAATAATAACAAAATGCACTTTGCACACACACTAAGCTACATTAACACATTAAAATTTAGACACTTTAATACGCTATCAATACGCCTGTCAAAGCTTATATGAGATAGTTTTAACTGGTAATTATATGAACTTAACACACAATATTATGGGTATACAAGGTGTTGTTTTGCATCCTCGTCAAAATTCAGGATGTTGTCACAAAAGACATAAATATTCAATATAAATTACGGTACCTAGTAAATTATTAAAAAACACTGCATTTTTTTGTTGTTTAAATTTGTCAATATTTCAGAATAACCCCCATAGCGTGGTTTAGGGATTATAAAATTATCGAAAAAACGTTTGAGGTTTTTTGTTTGTGTGTAAGCGACGTTATAAGGCAGGGATCAGACGGCCCGTGTTTAAAACACGGGTGGTTCACAGTTACCGATTTCAGTAAATAAATAAAAATAAAAAATTACCTACTCATTTTATTATTGATTCGGGTCGAGAATCATTAGCATAGTTACCTCCTAGAATTTGACGAGGTTGCAAAACAACACCTTGTATAAAGACAAAAATAAAAATTACTAGCTGCTGCCCGCAACTTCGTCCGCGGCATTTTTTTTATGGATTTGAAAAATAGATGTTGGCCAATTCTCAGACCTTCCCAAAATTTCATTCAAGTCGGTTCAGCCGTTTCGGAGGAGTAAGGTAACTAACTTTGTGACACGAGAATTATTTATATAAGAATTAGTTAATTATAATTTACTGCTTGCATGTAGGTAAGACGAAAATGTCTGAATAGTTAGCTGATCAGCAGTCTACGTATGTAAACAAGCAAACGCCCCACTTACTACACCCAAAACAATCTTCAGTGAAAAAATTTGCTTGGTTCGCGGCATTGAAGACCGCAACAGGCGGCAATGTTGTCACCTGCGAAACCGTTTTCATCGACTTCATAAATCAGTCATGCTGTTGCCTCATTAGTCTAGTGGGTGCAAGTGCGACTGCTGACCATCACGTCCTCGGGAACGGGAAAAAACCCAATAACAAATTTCCCGACCCGGGAATCGAACCCAGGATCTCATGCATCCACGGTTTCGCACGTGACAACATTGCCGCCTGTTGCCGTCTTCAATGCCGCCAACCAAGCACATTTTTTCACTCAAGAGTGTTTTGAGTGTAGTAAGTGGGGCGTTTGCTTGTTTACATACGTAGACTGCGTGATCAGCTGACTATTAGACCAGCGAGTCAGTCACAGTTACTCCTTAAAATCCTATAATTAACAAGAATAAATAAAACAGTCCATTGAGAAAACAAGAAATAACCTACTGCTTAATGAAAAAGTACCAAACAAATAAGTAAATTCTAATTACTTACTTACAGATGTTTTGAAAAGTTCGCAACTAAATGGGAATAATATTTTAATAACTAAAGCTTATTTATGTTTAGGACCCCGTGAAAGCCTGTAACAGTAAGCTTAGTTATAAATACACTTCGCTATGAATTTCTGAAGGAAGTTTTTAGAAATGAGTTTGTTTTATACGGTGAGACTTTTTATAACTTTTAGATGTGAATTATAAGCAAGAGGTCGAGACTAAATAATAACAGCCGCACGGGTCGATCTTTAAGGTTAAGCCGTGCTTGCCGAGGTTGGTACATTGATGGGTGACCATAATTCCATACCGAGTTGCATCCGTGCCTCGGAAAGAACGTTAAGCCGTTGGTCCCGGCTGTCATGTATTTGTAGATCTTTGACGGTCGTTACGAGTCGTCAGAAACCGAAAGTCTGACATCCAGTCTTACGAAGGGGTACCGTACGTATTACTACAATACACGTACGAGTACGTACGTGTGTGTACGTATTACTACTTTACTGCTTGAGTCGCGCCGAAACGTCAACTTTAAGGCGTTCGTGGTGCGAATACCAACTTGTTATCTGCACCTCGTCTTGGAAGAGGACTTCTGGCCGCAGGGAGTGGTGTTTCGTCGCTTCCGCGGACAAGTGCCACATGAACGCACAGTGACGTAGTGTGCAAGTGAAGTGTTACTAACATTTAGTTTTAAGGTTTTATTTAGTAACACAAATTGTATTTTATCAAATGTATGTTAGACTGTTAGGTATATATCTATGGGCCAAAGTTGCCTGAAAATAAATGTATGTTATGTTATTACCCAGTTACTGGGTTGTGGAGATCAGATAGGCAGTCGCTTCATGTAAAATACTGATTCTCTGCTGGGTTAGACTGGAAGCCGACCCCAACATAGTTTGGGAAAAGGCTAGGCAGATATGAGACTTATAAGCAGTGATCGGCATAGGTAGAGCTAATTTACCTAAAGTTCGAGCAAGGAAGAGTAACAAGGGAGAGTTGATACTACCTCGTCTAAAATCCCGGAATTACAAACATGACAAAAACCCGGGATTATAAAAACATGAACTGGACTTTGAGTATAGTTATTCAGCCTACATTGTGTCCCACAGCTGGGCAAAGCGTCCCTTTCTCCTTCCATACCTCTCTATCCTGTACGATCTTTGGCCATGTTAGCCCCGCAAATAGATTGTCAAGCCACCTTCAGCCGCGGTCGACCACGACGGCGCTGTCCTCTCTCAGGCGTCCAGTGAGTGACGATCTTTGCGCATCTCTCAGAGTGCATCCGTTTGACGTGGTCTGTCCACTCCCACTTCAGCCTGGCTGTTTTTTCTCCAAAGTTTAAACCAAATATTGTTAAATCTTAAATTATAAGTTACAATCCACAGAAGATCTAGTAAAATAAGTAAGGTGACTTAACAACTTAAGTAAAAGTGAAATAGTAAAAGAGTTATAAAAGTTTCGGTTCGCTCCCGATAAATCGGTTAGTTTGCTGTCTCGTCGTAAATCGGCGGTTAAATTGGATTTTGGTTAAAGTGGTAAATGGAACTAAGTGGAACTTGTTTATCGCTTCTGGAATGATAAACTTTATCACCGCTATTGATATGAGCGGCCCTATTACGTAACACACTACGAAAAGTATTTTGAAGGGAATCCCTTGATGTATTTGAAAAAATTATCTGTTCGTACCCAAAATAAAAGTCAAATTTAGATACATAACATCAACATAACATTCATTAATTCTCAGGCAACTTTGGCCCATAGATAAATACCTTACAGACTAACATATATATCGTAAACATATAACTCGTGTTAGTAACTAAAAACTTAAAAACTATGTTAGTAGCACTTCACTGCACTATGACACTGTGCGTTCATGTAGCACTTGCCCGTGGAAGCGAACACCACTTCCTGCGGCCAAAAGTCCTCTTCAAAGGCAGGTGCAGATGGCACGTTGGTAGTCGCACCACAAACGCCTTAAAGTTGACGTTGCAACCGGACTATAGCAGCTGCACTCTCGCCACGTACTTGAGCTTGATACGCCATTATTTCGCAGGTTCAGCCATATTTCGCCACTTACACAGTTCCGGTTTAGAGGTGTTTAGGGATGTGAAGAACAGGGCGTACTAAAATTCTTCATCCCTCATAGAAAAGGGTGGATTCTCCGACCAGACGGGTGTTTGTGTCGGTTGGGCTACAGCCCTACAGTTGATGTCCAGTTTTAAGACGCAGCGCCGCTAACTTTAATAGCGCGATTCAGAGTTTTGTTAATCGTTCGTCATTTGTGACATAGATGGGATTGTAGTACTTTTTGTTATAGGTGATTAAGTAAGGGGTTACCTACGTGGTTAATTGAGGGATGGTTCACATGAACGTCTATAATCGGCGGGTCTGGTTGGATTATAATAATAAATTTCATTGATTTTCTCTCACTATGGTTTTGTAGCACTCACACACACTGTTTTGAACTATATACATTCACATTGTGAGAGCTGGTGCCTGAAGGAGGTTAGAAAAAACATGTATTACCAAATTATGTTATTATTTTAAACTTATTCATTTCAAATATGAATTACTTGTTATCAAAAGTAATTGCAATCTCATATTTAAAAAAATATAGATTGCTTACAAACATCAAAACAAGCGTTTGATTTAATTTACAACAATTGTAAATAAGCTGATATACGCTGATTTATTTAATTAAGTTAATTTTATCAATAAAAGCCTTATCCCGCGGTAAAGCTTTCTTAGCTGATTCCAGAAAATCATTAACGAAATCACGTTTAAACTGGATAAATTAATATTATGTTATTCGTTAGAATTAAAGTGTATTTCACCATCCACTATTTGCTGAATAAATTATTTCATGGAAAATAAAGTCCACTGCGAACACTAGAACTTCTTCTGTATCGATGTCCCATAAGAGATGAGATATCTGCGATCAGTATACATGACAGATCTAGAATCCATACTTCCATACTAATATTATAATATAAATGCGAAAGTCACTCTGTTTGTTTGTTTGTATGTATGTTTGTTTGTATGTTTGTTTGTTACCTTTTCACGACTAAACGGCTAATCTGATCTTAATGAAATTTGGCAAGAAGATAGATTTCAACCTGGGGAAGGACATAGGCTATATATATAGGAGCGGAGCAGCAATGAAAAATGTTGCGAAAACGGGGAAAATGTGACGCAGACGAAGTTACGCGGGGGACCTAGTTTAATATAAAAGATCACGCCTGAAATCCCTGAAGTGTTGGGCAGAGGTGTACCTAATGGTTTTCCCACATTTCGTCAATTATGTTGAAGTTCCTTGTAATAGAGGCTAGCCTATTGCCATCAGCCAAGCACAAATCCAGACTCGGTGGCTGCAATTGAGAAATTACCAAATGGCAGAACCCAATAACACATTTCCCAACTGAGAATCGAAACCATGACTTCCGACCAATGAACGAAGGCGAAGTCAAGCCCCTAACCAAACTGTACCAATTTAGTCTCCTCTACAACCCTTAACATTCACCCTTCTAGTTCCCCCATAATTCTTACACCACAATACAGAACTGCAGCATCTAAACGAAATAATACATCACAACAATCATGCAAGTCGGTGCTGAAACGCGTCGTGAATAACAAAAGAATGGGGGTGAGTAGGTGGAGGGGTGGAGAGGGAGGTGCGAGAATACAACCACTTATCAACTGTGTCCAGGGGCGACCACTTACCGCTCACTAGAGGTTTAAGTCCATGGAAAGCTAGCGAAAGGGCTTCTGGAAATTATTCTTCTAGGGATGTAATAACTTTCAATAGTCGTATCTTGCAGATTATAGGTTTGTCAAAACAATGCTAATTGTTAAATCTATACTTTTTTTTTTTTATAAAGCTGAAGAGTTTGTTTGTTAGGTTGAACGCGCTTATCTCGTCAACTACTGGTTGTAATTGAAAAAAATTTTTTAGTGTTGGATAGTCTATTAATCAAAAAAGGCTATTAGCTACATAACATCACGCTACGACCAAAAGGCGCGGAGCGTCAATGAAAAATGTTGCAAAAACGGGGAAAATGTGACGCAGACGAAGTTGCGTGGGTTAGCTAGTCAGATGATAAAAGACATAGGCGCAGGTCACCAGAGAGTTCAACCGTCGCCCCTTCCAATCAGCTGGGTGATACTCACATGGTTTTAGTCGGAATGACTTCAGACATTTGAGCCCTTCAATTTCCCCATGTGTAGGTAGTTCTTTTACGAGAAAAGAGCGAATAGATATTCTACAACACAGTGATGAAATAGCATTAAATTACTAATACTTAGAAGGCAATAGAATGACCATCGCTTATCCGTTTCTTGAAAAAACTTTGTCAATTTAAATCACAACTATAAAATATAAATATTGGAAAATAAAAGTCAATCATTAGTCCGGGGAATTTACGCCGAAAATTAGGCTAACTTTGCATTAATTAAAAACAGCGATTTTTTTCATTAAATGTGTAGGGTATGGACAGGAGAGTATATTAAGCTGTATCCCGCGAAAAGTTCACCTCCGCGTATATGTTTTTTTCAAGAAAACGTCTAATATGTATATAACTTGGTGGAAAAAAATATAAACAGGTATGTTTATTTGGAGTATTTGTAGAAGAGATTGAGTACTACAAGTAGGTCAGAAAATTAAACATTTTCGTCCACGGAAAACTCGACTTGACTTCGTACTTAAGGCAAAAATATTAACAGGACAAAAATAGTGCTAAAATGATTTATATCACCATGTCTAACTATTATTATGAAAATTAAACAAATTCTGCTCCGGACTTCACAGAAAATCAAGAAAATCTTAAATACTACTTACGGCAAAAATGTAACAGGATTTAAATTTATTTAATAATGAGAAATATATAAATCCAAACCTTAATCCCCCAAAATTAAACAAATTAGAGCGATAATTAATATTGTCAAAGTAAAAATTAAATTACGATGCACGGTGTCAGCGCTAAGCAGCGTGCGGCGTACGGCGTGTGCTAGTGTGCGTAAACAAGATAAGCGCTGCGTTCATTGTGTGCGTATGACTGTGTTGTTGTTTGAGTCGGTGTTTTATTGAGTTACGCGATTGTACACCTTATTTCTATTACGGAAAGATCAAATTTCTATGAAAGTGCTGCGCCAAATACAAGAATAAAGTTTGCAGACGTATTTTACGTAAACATTAATTGATTTTTTTTTCACGATTTGCTTTAAAGTGTTTAATTTTCGTGTAAATAGGTTAGAACTAGCCTTTAGATGAAAGTTAAACTAAATTAAACCCTGTTACCATTTTGCCTCAACCGCTATTGTAAAAAAACTGGTAATAATAACTTCCGGTAGTACAATTTGTTTAATTTTGTTTATTGGCGGTGTAATATATTAATTTAAGTTATTTTATGTAAAAATTTCGTAAATGTTTTTTTACCGTAATTTCCGTGGACGAAAATGTTTAATTCTGAAAAAATATATTACTGTCACCAATTCTTTACCTAAAGTAACTAAATTTGTCCTGTTAACTCTTTTTCCCATGTTTTTATTCACAAAAACGTGTTTTCGTCTTTTTCAGCTTGATCCGGTCTCGGAAAATGTTTAATTTTTTTTTATTATTTGAAGAGCTAAGGTCAAGTACACGATTCAAGAAAAAAATCGCTGTTTATATTTACTGCAGGGTTCAAATCTAAAAGCCCCGGACTACATCAAAAATACAAGATGATGTTGAAAAATACTAACAACTAACTCCAAATATTTCGCTAAAAGACCATTCAAGCTATTTCATGTCACTTTAAATCTTAACTTAGTACATCTGTAAGTGGAAGATTCGCCTCCATTCGGCAGCATGTGGTGCCCCTGTGTGTGAAATAAATCTCTGGGCGGTACTCATCCCGGTCGAGGTGACAGAATCGGGAGGGAACACTCCAACCGATTTTATTATTTAAAAACTCAATTGAACAACTTATGGCATTTATTGCTGGACAGCTAAGTTATTGTTTGAGTGCGGCAGGTTTATTGAAAAGGAATTGTTTGTGGAGAGATACTGGTTTTCTTTGTTGTGCTCGGTAAACTTGCGTGATAGAGTGTTGGACTATCAATACTTTTGCCATTTTGGTGGTGAAAGGTTTGAGCACTGGTAGACATATCGTTGCGTTGGAATTACTTTACTTCATACATATTTTTGCTCATGACACCAACAGTGATTGAAAATTGAATTGAATTGAATTTGTATTCTTGAGGCTCTGTATGGTGTCGGACGTAAAGAATAGCACCATCCCATATCTTCCCGTGGGTGTCGTAAGAGGCGACTAAGGGACTTGCCAGAGAATAGACAGGAGCGTTATCTGTGCTTTTGTAACAATCCGTACTGCGATCGCCAACCCGCCTGCCAAGCGTGGCGATTATGGCAACCCCCCCCCCCGCCCCAATGTCAATGTGGCGACACTTGGGGGAGGCGTATGTCCAGCAGTGGACGTCTTTTGGGCTGAAATGATGATGATGATGATCATTGATTAGACATGTTGATAGATAAAGAAGGAGAGGAAGACCAAGGAAACGATGGATTCATTGTGAAAGGAATGATATGAAAGAAAAAGGAGTAAAAGATAGCGTGACGATTGACAGAGGAGAATGGAAGAGAAAAACATGTTGCGCCGACCCCAAGTAACATGGGTCAAGGGAAGAAGATGATGATGTTACTTGTAAGGTATTTATTTGTAAGAGACTGCATCGGCTACTTCATCATCATCAGCCTATAATGTTCCCACGGCTGGGACACAAGCCTCCTCTCTATGAGAGGGAGAGGGCTGTAATCCACCACGCGGCCCCAGTGCGGGTTGGTAGATGTCGCATGTCTTCGAATTTTTAATTCTAGGACATGCCGGTTTCCTCACGATGTTTTCCTTCACCGTTTTTGAGGGCAGCGGTGATGAAATTAATAACAAAAAGTAATGCGCCTGCCTGGGTTTGGACCCTCGGCTTACTGCTCGTAAGTCGGGGCTGCCACCGCTGGGCCGCCGGTGCTCTCGGCTACTTACCGCTAACCAAAAGCTCTCAAATAAACATATTGACTTAGCGACGCGACAACAACGCTATGCCGCGTCGCGCTGTCGCGTCGCACCTGTCTGAGGGAGTCTAAAAAGAACGTGACAGTAACCTCAAAATAAATCATTTGAGGTTTGTTATCAATTACAAAACGGATACCGAAGATACCACCATCACAGTAAATCAATGCCTGATAATTGGAAATTGCCAACAAAAACAAATGCCTAATTACGGGCATTTGGTATCGCGACACGTTGGCTGTTTAATTACTTGAAATGTTATCGTGCCATTACAATTTATGGTCAAATCAGCGTATCAGGTTCTGTTATAACCATCCTTATTGTATAAGCTATAAGGGCTATGATTAGATGGTGTAAGGTCGCTTAATTGACAGGCTGATAAATTACGAGTGACTAGTAATTGGTATCTATCTCTAGGTTTCAAAGTAAGTACGATAAGTCTATAGGGACGTATCAGTAGGCAATGACTGTTGTGTGTGATCGTGGGGTTCGTAAGTTTTGGGTTCGTGGGTTCGTGGGTGGGTCAGACATTACTTTGTGTATTTTTTACGAATGCTCGAATACGAATGAAGGAAAACGGCATATCTTAGAACCAAAAATTGCATCAATAATACCCGATCTGTGCCCTCATGGTGGATTATGGACTACTCATTGGAGACTGAGAGACCGAGAGATCTGTGTCCCAGAAGTGGGAAGGCTATGGCTCGATATACTACGTATACATAACATCACACGAGTAAAACACGAAATTTAGGCAGGGTGTACCTATTTCTAGGTACACCCAAATTTCGCCAGTTACGTTTTTAAGTCCCACGTTCTCCTATTCCTACGGGACTTAAAAACATAAGTTTTTGCCATCAACGGGGCACAAATCCAGACTCCATGTGGCCGCTACTGAGAAGTTCTTGATGTAAAAACTCAATGACACTTTGCCATACCCGGGAATCGAACCCCAAACCGCATGGTTAGCAGTCGCTCTTGCGATCACTTGACCTACGAGACAGTTTTGTGCTTTAAACCTATTGGCATGATGTATTCTAGGATTCCTGTATGGTGCCGGACGTAAGGAATAGCACCATCCCACATCTTCCCGTGGGTGTCGTAAGAAGGACTAAGGGATTTTCCAGAGAATGGGCAGCAGCGTTCTCTGTGCTTTTGTAACAACCGTACTGCGATCGCCAACCCGCCTGCCAAGCGTAGCGATTATGGCAAAACCCCCCAAAATGTCAATGTGGCGACACTTGGGGGAGGCCTATGTCCAGCTGTGGACGTCTTTTTTGCTGAAATGATGATGATGAATGATGATGATGATGAATGATAATTCTAGGGTTCACGGAATATTCATCGAAATTCCCACAAATCTTGAGAATTTTCTCTTTACTTGTTTTGTTATATTATTGCTGAAACGCTCCAAACATCATGTTTGGTTTACAATTTACAATGGCTTTGTTAAAACTCAACCATTCACGTGACTGTTTGTGCCTGTAATATTTTCCGAGAATCCAAAAAAATAAATAAATATATAATAATAATATATAAAAATAATAATAATATAAATAAATATGCAGTTTATTGGAAAACAAATTATTTAAAAAAAATATCCAAAGAAAGTTCAAGTGGAAACATACATTATATAACTCGTTTTCGAATTCAGAACAGTAAAAAGTTGCAGCATATTGGAAAAAAAAATATCATCCATTCCACACACTTTTAATTTTCCATACCCCCATAACTCACAACGCTGGCCACCTACAGAAGCAGTGAAAAGAAACAAATGACAAAAAAATAAAGCATAAACCAAAACGAAAAATAAAAAAGAATATGGCTGCCCGAGTGCCATGTAATTCGGCGATAAAGTTTGCTGCGGGCATCAAGCCACGATTAAAACCTTCCACTGTTCTTTTTTTAAATTTTCGTAGGAAAGGATTAACTCGTTTTAGTGCCTAACTGTACCAAATGGCAGGCCTAAAACGGGAATCATTCTTTCAGTCGCACGATGGAGATTTTTAAAAGAACATTTGGCAGCAATTATCGTTAGCGCGCCAAGTCCGAAATCCGTTTTTAATCCTTTCAATTCTTAATCATTTTACATATTTTAAACATTTTACTGTGGATTTTTCTGCAGTAGCCTGCGCTGAGATTCTGGTTATTAGAAAGCTTTTCAGTCAATTAATTTTGCATACATTTTAAAGTAAGTCTTTTCATTTAATTCAAGTTATGCTTTTCACACATCATTCGTTTTAAAATGCGACATTACATCAAAAAGCGAAGACATTTTTATTACAAACCAACAAAATATATATTGCCAAAAAAACGTACCTACGGGCAATAAAAAAGAAATTAGGAGCAACTTTTTTAATAACACGTCAGTTGCGCCTAATAAATATGAAACAAACAAGCATAAACCGCGGTTAACGACAGTTTGCAACCAATCTCACTAACATTAGGACTTTTTACTACAGGAATTGTATAGACGCATGATTTTTTAAACATCCGTTAAATATTTTAAAACTTTGACGTGATATTATTTTACTCTCGTTTATTATATTATCAGGTTAAATTATAGGCTTGAAAAATATGGCTCTTCAGTGAGACATGTAGTTATTAAAATTAGGTACCTCCTAAACTGTCATGTTTGCCGTATGCTCGATGAGCTGTGGGCCAAAATAACCACGATGTGGAGCCCTGACACATCCAGAAGGCGACATGGTAGACCTCGCAGGAGATGGCGGGACAGAACCAACGACCAGTGGTCCACATTGGTCCTGGATCGAAGGAATTAGAAATCGTGGGGACAGGCCTTTGCCCAGCTGTGGGATGACATAAGCTAACAGTAACCTACTAAACTACACGGGATTAAACTTAGTAATAGATACCCCATAACACAGCATTTTGCTGAGTGTAACCTACTTGTCACAGTCACGATGTGCAAGCTGTCAACTGTTTTCTGTATCGTGATGTTGTATTTGTCGGATCCGGTCATTAGTACGGACAGAAAATGAATCAGCAAGCGCGCCAAAGGTGGCATCACGCGACCTATTTACCAGTCTACCCACACCTAAGCGCGCTTCTGCAGAGTCGTGATGTTTCGAGCTCGCTGCAAGGACGGCAACGAGTGTCTGATCGCGGCGAAGTCAAGACGTCCCGGAACTGTTCCCCGATTCATGGTGCCTAGTGTTATTGTGTTGGATTAATTTCAAGTAATTTGTTAGTTCGATAAAAACAGTGTACCGTGTGTAGTATGTGTTTTCATAGCACGAAACCCATGTTCTGCCCATTTGATGACCGAGTCTAACGGAATAAATCATGACAACTACGACATATTTATAAATACTTGTTATGAATTGAATGTTTATTGTTTTTTTTGTCATTTTGTATTTGTATGCACGTCTTGACCCAGCGAAAAATACATATTTTTTATTTCTAAAATGTGTTTAGGTATGTGGCGTTTCTATGTTTTGCCTAGTCCTAACACCCTTACAACTTCTGCTTCCTTAGTATTTTGTAGAAAGCATTCACTGAAACGCTTCTTATTTTATTTAATTAAATATTAAAACCGTTACAAAATGTCCCGATCGCAAAGAGAACTAAAAAGTCGGCAAGAAATTCATTATTAGACTGCAGCAATTCAATAAATTCATTTTTCATCAATAAGCAACAATAGACCCCTAAAATTTCCCAGTCAAACCAAAGACCCTCTCATGTTAAAGCGTCCGTAATAAAAACCGTTTTAAAAACGTCCCCTTTTAAAATATAAATGGTACATATGTCGCAAAACAATGTACGTACATTACCATTGTTTTCGATTGTGTCCCGTATTAAAACCAGTCCGGTTGGAATATCTGACGCGTTTCCGCGTCCGGCCGGTTATTATCGCGGACATTACAATCAGGAATCCTTTGTTTGCTGATCAGGAACTTGGTAAATTGCATTTATTTTTCGAGTGGTCATTTAGCTACACACTTATTTGGTTGTGAGTAATACCTATATTTATGTGTGTAGTACGAATCAATAGATGATCACATATTTATGATGCGCATGGTTTTTTATCTAGGCTTAGTTTTATTGAACTATACAATACTATTGGATACAATTTCTATATAACGTGTAAAAAAGATATTTCTTTACACGTTATATGGAAATTGTATCCAAAGTTTCAGTTGGTGTTTTTTTGGGGGACGAAAAAGTTGAATTAAATGTAACAGAGTAAAACATTTTTTTAACAATATTCAAAAAATGTACTTTTTTAGAAAAAAAATAATTCCTTGTTTTTTAAAACAGATCTTGGTCTTTGAAAAATCACGTGATGCTAGGATGGGGGGGGGGAGGGATAGCCTTAAACCTCACCGCCGTATCCCAGAAGTTCCATTCTCTAGTTCCATTATGGGACTAAAGACGTATCACCAATGTGACTCACAATGTCCCGCCACCTCGCCCAAATAGATGTCATCCGGGTACATTCATGCACGGGACCGCCCACAGCAGACTTGACCTGGTCGGTCGGTCCAACGCATGGGTGACCTTCCACGCGGTCTAGTGCCCTCCACTTTTCCTTGGACGACTAACCGCCGAAGAAAGTGAGTAGTAGTAGACCTTGGTACGGTGAGCAACGAAAGTCGCTAAACATATTCAAATTTATAAGAGGTCTTAGTTTTAGAACGATCCATATTAACAGACTGGAGTAAAAGACATAACAATATTTTCATCAATGGTTACACAAATTCGCAAAACAATATTACAACAGATCACACTGATCAGCACAAAACTTGGTGTAATACTGGTATGTGTTAACCGACTTCTGATGCCGACTGTACTATTGTGGAGAGACGCTGGAGCTAAACTAAAAGGCTACAAGTGGCCTTAAATACCTTACGTGATTCAAGTATGGCCCCATACATAAATATTTCGTTAAAGAGCTTCCCCTTGAAAATCGACTGACTCGATTGCATTTAAAATGTTTCCACACTAAAAAAAATACTGCTGTGTTCAATTATTTTCCAACCATACCCACTTGACATTTGGCTGATCGGTCGCTGAGAGCTTATTCAAATCTCATGTCGATTTAAATTAAATGAACGACAATTTTATTTTGATCAGCCAATTGATACAGTTTTCATGATTTTAAAACATATGTATTTATGATAAAACTTTTGATTACTTCTGATAACTTAAATACATTAAAACCAACACATTGAACACAATATCTTCCCGACACATCGTTACTGCAAAAGAAACGCGTTACTCCGTACTACTTTTCTTCTATTATCTTTTTCCGAACTCCTATTACAGTAAGTTTCCCGTACGCCAGTAATGGCAATACAGTACGTTATTACAAGGTATTTGTGTTATTATCTTTCAGCAGTAAGCTGGGTGGGCGTGTATCTAAGAATGGAAGCGGTAAGATTGCAGTATACAAGCTATTTCACGGGCAGTGGCTTGTGTTGTCTTCTATAGGAAATTAGGAACGCATCCATTAGGAGAGTCGACTGACGTGAAAAGTGGTTTGTATTTTCATTGGGGTTAGAATTGAGGTAAAACTGAAATTGTTTCACTTGAAGATACAATATTGGGAGAACATAATAAGTTATTCTTTTTAGCGTGTCGATGACAATTTAAATCGACTCCGCCCAAAATTTGACGACGAGTTTGCCAGTTTCAGTCGCGTCCATCAACTCTTGTGACGTGCAAACAACAGGACATGCACGACACGATATCAAATGACCCATCGTATGTGCGGTAACACCACATTTACACTCCAGAGCAGAGTCATCTTTGAATCTCCATCTGAACAGGTTTTCCGTGCTCTAGCCAACCTTTGTCCGGAGTCTATTCAAAGACTTCCAAGTCAGCCATGGCAACTCGTGTCCAGGTGGGACATTTTCAGCAATTGGCACAAATGGGTAGGCCCATTTGTGCCAACTGCTGAAAATCAGGAAATACTTTCTCGCCACACCTTAAGTCTTTCTGTAGAGCGTTCGCTGGCAAATTCGAATCATTTATTTAAATTTTGGTTTCTCCCAAATACGACATAGTTATTTAATTATCGATTCATCACTGCCATATTTTTTCAGCAGAAATTCTGAAATATGTGTCAGTTAAAAATTTATTTTCTCCATCTCACATAACGTTTTGACAGCTATCGGACCTACGCAGCTAGTCTCAGTCAAAACCTATTTAAAGATCACCACTTTTCTATAACTAAGGAGCTCGTGGCTACTCAGTAACAGCCACTCGAGTCCATCTTCATGTTAAACCGCGCTTGCTTTGGTTGGTCCGTGGTTGAGTAGGTGCCGAGTTCCTCCGTGCCTTGGAAAATACCACAAGTCTTTGGTCCCGATTGTCATTCGTTGTCAGTGGACCGAAAGTCTGAGAAACAGTCTTATAAGAGGTATAATAAGGGTATCCCTTATAAGATTGAATTACCGAGTACTAACTGGATTATGGAGGTCAGATAGGCAGTCGCCCCATGTACAATACTGGTATCCAGCTGCATCTGGTTAGACCGGAAGCTGACCTCAAGTGTTGAGAAAAGGCAAGGCAGATGATGATGACTTGTCTGTAACTAAGTTACATACTAACCACAAATACTTCCAAAGTCAAGACCAAAACCTCCCAATGGATGCGCACCTAACCACAGACGATGGCAGCTCAATCCGTACATTAGCAGTCCGGTCACGTGGCCCAATCGCTGCACTCAGACGGAACAGAATAAATACTGTAAGATAACACGACCGGATTCGGGGCACGGAGCATGTATACTATATTTTTGTCTATTCGTATAAATTTTAAAACCTAATATTGTTGTCGACGGAGAAAATAGAGATTTTGTTACGGTGACATTGAACATTTTGATATTTCTCTTTAGGTAGTAGAAACTATTATAGTGCATTTGGAAAAAAAAAATTAAGTCTAGGTATCTTTCCTACATAATCGGTCTTCTACAAGCTGTATTTCGGTGAGTGTGCCCAAGAACTCTACGACCTGATCCCACCAGCCCCCTTCTACCATCGGACATCGAGACGCACTGCAAGTTACCATCACTACCTCATTGCTATTCCACCAATTCGCACTAAGCGTTTTCAAACGTCTTTCATTATGCGCACAGCAAAGGAATATAATAATACGCTTACAACCCTAATCTCTTCAAAGTTAAAGTGAACAGGCTTGGCTTCTTCTGGGTAGATATTACATGGCATCACAACGCATGTTGTAACTGCTAGTAATTAATAAAACGTGAGAAATCTGGGGTTTTATTTTATGATGCCCAAGTAAGATAACACCAGTTTTTTTGTGTAATTCCAGTTACATCTTTGCGTGAAACGTTATCATTTTAATCATATGACATCGTGCCTTTATTCCCCAAACGGTTGACCAGAACTGTACCTACTTATATATTATAGATCACCCACAATTTCATAACTTATATTTAAATTCTATTTATAAGTGTGCGACCACAATGAACGTGCGGTGACGGTGGCCTGTGGCGGGTGCGTCGGCGAAGGCGTGTCGTGGCCACAGTGACGAGCGAGCTGTTGTAGCGTTTCGTATTTCAGGTGTTGCAAACCATGAACGAGGATTTAGTATTTTTATTAGACAGTCCAATTATAAGATGGAAGATGTTGAACATAAGATAGTGTGTGCACGAAATAAATAAAAACAGAAAATAAATGGTGAATTATAAATAATTCAGATTGTACCGCACAAAATTCTTTGAGTACAGTCGAATGCCCGTGTCAACATTTGATTATATCCGGAGCAAAATATCACATAAATCAGAAAAGAAGAAAGAAAGGAAATAGGTTTATTTAGCACAAACCATAAGTGCACACAACATTAAACAAAAGTCACAAAAAGAAAACATAAAATAAAAAACTTTAATCTAAACAAAAAACAACAACGTTTGTGTGTCTCAAAGCTGCACCAAATAAGTCCAGTTCAGCAAAATGCCCTGCAGCGGGACTCCCGATCGCAGGTTTTCAAACTGGACCTGTGATAGTGATGTGACGGACGTAAAACGATTTCGTGGTGTCAGAGTGCTTAGGAGCAATTACTTCCATAAAAAATAAGTTTGTGTACAGCAATAATAACAATAAATAAAGGAAATAATAAAAAAATAAGTAAAAATCACCAGAAAAGATACAAACAGTGTGGTTGAGATGTTAGCTTTACCATATAGCTTGGCTTAGATAGAAGCGCACATATGAATAAACATAAAAAACAGACGCATATGCCGAGCGATAAGACCAAAATAGTTTGATACCCCTGCCACCTGCGCATTAGTACGCATTAAATCGCTTTCGGACTTGACCCGCAGTGTAGCCATAACGCGCGGTTAGGAACAAGCGGCGGTTTCATGTGTCTGATATTTTGCACCCGCCCGTCGCCACTACGCTAGGCCTGCAGTGTGGACGCACACTTAGGGGCAAGCCCAGACTCCACGATGTTGTTAAGAAATCGTTAATTGAACTACTGTTACGTACAAATTTATCGAGACACCCTGCCCACCATAACTATAAGAAAAGGAAGGAAAATGATGGCAGCTCAATGTTTTGCAAAACACCTGACGCCCACGAACGCTCATAAAATTCCGAACAGGTGTCTTTTAGCGTGACGTAATTTGCAACGCCCAAACCCCTTATCAACATATACATACAAAAACAAAAAGCCAACAATACAAAATTCATAACTCACCTTTCTCCGACGCAGTTGGTCAAAACGCTCCTGAGTTTCGCAATGAGTACATCACACAGGGTACTTAAAATGAGATTGCATTAAATATTTATAAGATACCAACATTTTAATATCAAAAGGCTCGGAGTAAAACCATAAATGTATTCTTTGCGGCCGTCTCCTGAAGGCGCGAAAGAAATTGCTAACTGCGTTTAAGAGTCTTAATTTATTTACTGGTGTCTTGTTAAATTATGGAATGTTTTTGTAAATAATCGTTCACTTACATTAAAGTAATTTAAACACTAAAGATTCACGTGGAGCTACAAGCTGGAGATGACGCAAAATACTCGATGAGCATTCGGACCTACCTACCCCTGCGGAGCCCTAGTCATCATCATCATCATTTCAGCCCGAAAGACGTCCACTGCTGGACATGGGCGTCTCCCAAGAAGGGGGGCTTTGCCATAATCGCCACGCTTGGCAGGCGGGTTGGCGATCGCAGTAAGGTTGTTACGAAAGCACGGAGAACGCTGCTGCCCATTCTCTGGCAAATCCCTTAGTCGCCTCTTACGACACCCACGCGAAGATATGGGATGGTGCTAATCTTTAGCCCTAGTGCTTCAACCTTATTGTGCGAACCGCCAGTCTGTGGAATTCACTGCCGGCTTCTCTTCTCCCAATCATTATAATCTGAATCTCTTCAAAGTTCGAGTGAATCGGTTTCTTCTAGGCAAGCGTGCACCACCCTAGACCGCCTCATCGCTTAATACCAGGTGAGTTGTGGCCAAACGCAAGCCTAAAGAGAATTAAAAAAAAACACACAAATGGCTCAAACAATTTTTATTTGTAAATAGTGTTTGAGGAGCTTATTCGCCAACTAAACAAAAATGCATGTAATGTGGTCATTATTTTGTCAACCTTGTTTGAGCAAAGTCGACCTTGCCGTTCTGTTTCAAGGAGCGGCCGGCAAAGTTTGGCTGGCCGCTCTAACAGGCCGGCAATGTTTTGCCGGCCGCTATTTTGACGTTTCAACGTTTTAAAAAACCGGCCAAGTGCGAGTCGGACTCGCGCACGAAGGGTTCCGTACCATTATTAATAAAAACGAAAAAAAAAAACACTTTTTTGTATGGGATTATGTATTTCTGTTGACGCTATAACAACAAATAATAAAAACAGAAAAATATAAATATTTAAGGGGGGTTTAAATATTTATATTTTTCTGTTTTTATTATTTGTTGTTATAGCGTCAACAGAAATACATAATCTGTAGAAATTTTAACTGGCTAACTATCACGGTTCATGAGATACAGCCTGGTGACAGACGGACGGACGGACGGACGGACGGACGGACGGACGGACGAATGGACGGACGGACGGACAGCGAAGTCTCAGTAATAGGGTCCCGTTTGACCCTTTGGGTACGGAACCCTAAAAAACATACAAATGGCTCAAACTGTTTTTATTTGTACATAGTTTTTGAGGGGTTTATACCCACGCGCTCCAAAAAACAAAACAGCAACACATAAAATCGGCTACGTCTGGTTCTTTCCCATCTCGCCATTAAACAAAATACTTTAGGGATAATATTGTCAGTGTATGACTTAATGTATCCCTATGATATGAGCACTGCGTTACCAGGTTATCGGCCTCTGGGACTTGTTAAATAAACGTCAGTTTACTACTGAATATGTTTAATTCCAATCAAACCCCAAGGAGAACCTCTCGACCGGGCTAGTGCGCAGTAACTGCCCGCCGTTCATACGTCGCGCTCACAAATGCATTTCTGCTTACCTTGCGTTCTGATTAACGTGCATGCTTACATGTGTCCCTACACTACTTCCCCCCAAAAATTTTACAAAAAAAAAATTTTCTTAGTAACTAACAAGTAAACTTATCTCTAACAATTCTATAACACAGTCAAATACAATATTACAATGAGCGCTATGGTTACACTGCACTTATCACTATCGCGCGGTGGTGCGATCATATTACGCGTGCCCCAGCGATGTCGTCATGCCACCGGATGCACTGTTGATTTCTCTGTGTATCCATTTCATGCGATGACGACCCTGGCGCCATGTGATCAGCACCACGATGGGAAGTACTGCGGTTGCCATTATTGCCAAACCTGTCTCGTACTTTGCGACGTTGCCACGTTTCGGCGCTTGATTGACTGTCGGCCGGTTTCTGAATGATCCTTGCGCCGATCGAGCCTCACAAGTTGACTTAATGAAGAGATTGTTGCTTTTTGCGTTGGTGTAGGGGATGGACGACGAAAAAAAAACTTTGCTAGCGAAAACCCACGACACGTTACTGCACACGTACACGTGACAGAGTCACCGCATTCGTACACTTTGCACTTATTACGGATTCGCGTTCGGGGTCACCACTTTAGGGATAATATTGTCAGTGTATGACTTAATGTATCCCTATGATATGAGCACTGCGTTACCAGGTTATCGGCCTCTGGGACTTGTTAAATAAACGTCAGTTTACTACTGAATATGTTTAATTCCAATCAAACCCCAAGGAGAACCTCTCGACCGGGCTAGTGCGCAGTAACTGCCCGCCGTTCATACGTCGCGCTCACAAATGCATTTCTGCTTACCTTGCGTTCTGATTAACGTGCATGCTTACATGTGTCCCTACAATACCATTACAAAAGTGCCGTTTCCACACTATTTTAATTTTCATACAAATTGAATGTCGTTTCGTCAACTTTTGAGCAGCAGCCTTTTCGCAGGCAGCGACCGCAGTTGTAGGCGACCCTCCATGACCACGACCACTCTTTCAAGAGTGAACGACTAAGAAGAAGACTACTTTCACAATAAGTAGGTCCTACCTAGATTTTGTGTGTACAGACGGAACTGTAGTAATAAATACCACATTAAATTCCTGCAAGCCTAGTACTTTCTGAAGGGTATTCCCTTTTGCCGATTTCAGCGGCACCTACATCGTCTTCATGATTCTGATGTCAGTACTTTCTGTTCAAATTCTTAATTGAGTTCTCTCGTAACAAACCTTAGTTGCAGAGAGAGACAAAAAATAGCAACGTATCCATAAAATGTTTTCCACCCGTTACTTTTTTGTTTTGGAGCCGAATTTGGGAGCGCATAATAATTATGTTTGAGGAGGCCAGAGCCATATTTTGGGAACATCCTCTATAAATGAGTAAGTTTGAGACCCTTTCAATATACAATGTATTTTAAAAACGCCTGTACTGTCAATTAAACTTACGACATTCAAAGAAAGTCTTACCAAAGAAGGTACGTAAGTTGAAACCCCGAAATACGAGAAAACAGAGCCTTTAATTTCCTAATTCTTAGTCAAAAAGGTCAGCTCCCGTTTCCTTTTGACCTCCAAACGTAAGATACTATTATTGAGATACTTGAACAACGCTCCGTTCACCGGCAATTTGTCAAACAGATAAGTTCTTACGTGCCCCGAATTATCTTAAACAGCATTCATCTTTTTGAATAATTACAGACATTTAGCTTAAAAAAGAGAACAAAATTACTATTATACCTTTATTCATGGTTCAGTTTTCCTGGTTGTAAAAGTTATGGGGTTTTTACACGGGACGATTTTCACCGCATTGCCGCACTGTGTTGTATTTAACAAGTTAATGGAAATTGCTAGTGTATACAAGGTGTTGAAAACCCGAACTCAATGACAGATGTCATAAAGTTCAAATTCCTTAATAACCTAATGTCAATCCGTCTTACTAATTTTCCAGTTTTGGAAACACAAACTCAATGACAGATGTCATAAAGTTAAAATTCCTTCGTAACCTAATGTCAATCCGTCTTACAAATTTTCCAGTTTTGGAAACCCAAACTCAATGACAGATGTCATAAAGTTCAAATTCCTGACGGTCACGTGTCCTGACGCGAGTTTAACATTTTTACCCATCACAAAAGTGCACAAGTGTAAAGAAGTTTTCACTTCAAAAATAAAAAAAAATACCTACCCATTTTATTATTGATTCGGGTCCAGAATAATTAGCATAGTTACCTCCTTGCATTTGACGAGGATGCAAAACAACACGTTGTAGTACGAGTATTATAAAAAAATATTATAAATAGGCCTGCGTTTGGCCGCAACTCGTTGTTTTAAGTTAATATCAATAACTGGCGAAATGTGGGTGTACTAACAGGTCCACTTCTGCCTAATCCTTCGGGGATTACAGGCGTGATGTTGTTTTTTTTTTAACGTGCAAATAATAATCGATTAGAAAATGGAGCTGAGCAAGGCTTCTTAAATGGAAACGAGTTGAGGCTACGAATAGGCGTCGTAAGCCCTTGAAAGTCCCAGGAAATGAATAGTCTTTTCCATTGCTTTGGCGATAGTAAAGGAAGTAGGAAGTTATTTTATGCATCTACCTGAAGTTATTGTTTTATACTTTTACAGAAGAAATGTAGGAAATTAAGTGAGCTAATGTTTTGAGCAGTGTAGGGTTTGGGCACGAATGTGGATGGGTATAAGAGTAGACGAAGACTAAAGAAACTATGGATAGACTGTGTCAAGGGTAATATGGCAACAAAGTAGGTGTCTGATGAGATAAATAAATAATAATAAATCTTTATTCAAAATCTTAAACGGTAAAATACAATAAGAATCTGAAATTAACAATTTAGGTATTATAATGTTAGATGCCTTTACTAGCATAATCCTGTATCACAGGCTGCAGGAGCTCTAACAATAGCTATATGTAGGACAAAAGTTTTACATAATGGCAAAATTACTTTAATTTACTTAAAATCTACTAACTTAGAACTAAACACATAATTATAACAGGAATGTATTTGCGTCTGCAGAAATATAAACTAGGTTACAAAAACACAATCGAGGCACTCTTGTTTATATTTGATATTTGCACCTAGAGACTATAATGTGCTTGTTGTACATTAAAATATATCGATGGTAACTGTGTCAGTGCAATTTACTTTTATTATTGTGTAAGCAACATGCGTTCAACGTGAAAGTCCAACATACAATATGACGCTTTACGCGCCCTCGTAGTCAATGGAGTTGATGTACCTATACTCTGCCATCTTCCTAGCAGGACACTCAACATCTCCCGTTTTATGGTTGTTTGGCTTTTTAAACCGCGAGCACGTTGCACATTTAGGTGTTTCCGCTTTCTTCGCGCACTCCGTCATCGAATGACCTGCTTCTCCACAGTGACCACACGAAGAGTTTATCTCCCTGCATGATTTTGCTGCGTGACCAAATTGTTGGCATTTGTAGCATCTAGTAACCAAGGTGAAGTCTCTAACAGGGCAGGAAGTCCAATTTATAAAAAGCCTTGCCTGAGATATTAAGGCTCTACGTATCTTGGCTGGAACTTCGATAACAAAGTTACAGGTAGAAGCATCTTTCTTCCCTGATTTGTGGCTAAATTTCACTTCGGCCAAAAAGGTTTCCAGTGACATTGCTGGAAACTTATCGGCGATGTTCTGCTCGTACATGAACCTGAAGACGTCAGCATCAGCCAAAGAAGTCGGCACTCCTACAACCGTAATTTGTAGTTTGCGCTTGTTGGGCTCGTCAGCGGTGAGTCCTGATGTAGACATCTGGACTGCATACTTGAGTTTATCAGCATCCTGTTTGGTCTCGCTGCTGATAATAACACCTCCGTTTTTTGTTTTACGCACACCACGTACATGAAGCTTCATTTCGTCAGGGCGTATGATGTTTTGCACGAGGTTTTTTGTTTCGTCGACGACGAATGTTGTAGATGACGAATAATAGAAAAGTATGGAAGAAGAAGACATGCTGCGCCGATCCCAAATGAATTCGGCTATGGGAAAGAGAATTATGATGATGATGTTTTCAATCAATGTTCATGAGTCCTTCAATATTTTGTCTTAGATTTACTGAAGATTATGAAATGAAAGCATTTAGCACGTTTATCCATAAAATTATTTGAGGAGCACGTGGCTAAATAATAACAGCCACACGGGTCGGTCCTTAAGGTTAAGCTGTGCTTGTAGATGACCATAATTACATACCGAGTTTCCTCCGTGCCTCGGAAAGCACGTTAAGCCGTTGGTTCCGGCTGTCATTTGTAGATCTTTGTCGTTACGAGTAGCCAAAAGTCTGACTCTGGCTGGGTTATGGAGGTCAGATAGGCAGTCGCTTCATGTAAAATACTGGTACTCAGCTGCATCCGGTTAGACTGGAAGCCGACCCAAGATAGTTTGGAAAAAGGGTAGGCAGATGATGATGATCCATTAAGTATTTCCACTACAAAGCAAGCTAGATCCCAAACCTAATTTCCATTTGAAAGTGCCATCACAGATCGAGGTAGGTAATCGAAAACTCATTTCGCCATGACACGTCGTACCCGTAGATTAGTTATAAAATCAAAACGAAATCCCGATTGTGTTCCCGCGTCGTATTTACAAGAGCCCAGGAAGCTATGAATAAATTTCAGAGTTCGTTACTGGAGGATCGGCTGCAGTGACTCCCTGTAAGAAGGCGGCAAGTCCCGACGCAAATTATTTTATAGACTACCCAGCACCCTGTTTCCTTAGATAAATATACGCGGTTATTGCGTTGGAGGAATAATGGTGATTTGAATTGGAAGCTGGTTTATTGTACTATTAACTTTATGCATCTCATCAGAGCTGCAAAGAGTTCTCAAGTGGCGACCGCGTACTGGAATATATTTCTTCAGAACGCCCTCCCCCCTTTAGGGCCAATTCCACCAATCTAACTTAACACGATCATGCACATTTAAACTGCGGCCAAGAGTTGTCAGTGTCATCATTTTGGTGGAATATTAACAGCTTTAGAACGCAGCTTAATGAACTAGTTGCGAACAGCTTCATTGGTGAAATTCACTCTAATTTCCTAAAGGAATACACTGAATACAGTGGACAAGGGACCAGTAGTTCTGCCAATTATTGAGAGTCCGTCCTATGTCCAGCTGTAGACGTTTATCAGCTGATCTGATGACGATGATATGCGGATTGCGCATCTCTTGGCAGAACAAACTATTCTTCCATTTTTTTCCTAGCTTACATCATGTCCAATGGGCAAGGGATGAGTAAATGACTCCCCTTTCTTCTTCTGTAAAATTAAAGAGCCACTGTCTTTAACATTAATTGCTATCTGGAAGAAACAGAAGAAAAATTGTTACAGAAGACTGTCACTAAAACAAAACATTGTATATTAATATTTTTGCTGCGGAAACTTAAAAAATATGAGTTAGCTACCAATTCCGTAATGAAATTATTGCATGCGTAATTTAAAGAATGCATTTTCATGTTTCAACATTTTTGCTTCGTGGAATTTATTAATATACGTTGGAAGCTTTTATGCTTTCTCGTCAGTGCTGAAATAACAACAAATAAATTATAATATGATGGCATAATACAAAAATATCGACTAAAAACTTACTATCTCAAAGTTTACGTTAATTTAAAGTAGCACAATTCATATAGTTCTGAAAAGATAAGCCAGGTTAATACCGAAGCTTACCTATCATCATCATCATCACTGCTCGACAATAGAACAGAATAAAATATACTCTATTTATCAAGGTTTCCAAGGTTGCTACAACATACGGTGTCTCCTTGTTTCGCGAAAGAAATTTCACATAATTTCGTTACCCAGAAAATGTTTCACATAATTTTTGGTTCTAGTATTTTTATTTCGAATATTATTGTTTCAACTAGTATATTTACTTGATCACATTTTCTTATTTAACAAACTGTAGAATATTTTTTTAACGAATATTGTTTGTTCGATATATGTTTCCATGGTATTTTATTTCAACGAAATTGTTAACCTAAAATTATAATATTGTTTTTAAAACTCCATATGTTGTGTAATATAGTAGTGACAGGAACGAATCGCTGCAAAACCGACTCCACATAGTCTTGTCTGCCCTACCCCTAAAGCCTAATATAAGCCCGTGTAGGCGAGGAGGGGCGAGGCGGCCCGTGACCTGAGAAGCAGGTGGTGAGCGTTAATAATAAACCATCTGCAACGATAAGCTCGCATGGGACCCCCGGAGCCCCGCAGCGCTGGAGCCGTGACAGATACATGCCTGCTGCATGCTTGCTTGCACACTGCATGTTGCATGCTGCATGCTTGCTTGCATGCTGCATGCATCAGGCATGGAAATTATTAGTGAGAATAACAAGATTGTTTTCGTGTTTACCAAAAATTATCCCGCATTATTTTTGTGAACGCGGTGTTGTAATTTTATAGGTGCATTTTTAAAAGGTATTAATTTTAGATACTATCACTCGATATTTTTTTTTCTTGGTAATAAATTTTATATGAAACAAACAATGTGTGGATAAAGAATATTTGATTTGTTATTCTTTGATATGAATATTCTAACATTAAACTTTATTAGAAACAAAAATCGATGTTTTTTTTTCTATGAAATGATAATATGAGAAACAATTTATGTGAAACGAAGTTCAATGAAACAATTAGCTACGAAACAACGCACAATCATACACTTAGCAGCTAACTTTGAAAATGACGCAATCTTCGCAAAAATTAACAGCTATTCCGAATAGCCTCCAGTCTCTAAATACCTACCCATCACACAAAACTATCGTTCCCGAATTCCTTACAAAATAACCACAATCTTAAACCAATCTTCGTCAAAAACTGGTCGAGAACACTCCATATCAGTTCAAACCATTACATCAAGTCCGGGGTCTATTTTGGTCGCAAAATGGACTTCACCGACAGTTTCCAAGTTGGGATGCCGCCAATACAATCTCATTCAAAGTTTCTCGTTCCGGAAAAGCTCGAAATCGTTTGATTCTTCGCGAGAACATCTTTACACATGAACTGTGTTATTTTGTACGGATGTGTATCTTATTTTCGTGAAGTTGGTTGGCGAAAAGGCTGACGAAGGGCGTGATGGAAACTAGTCTAAGTAAAGTAATTTATTGAGTTAGATTAATTTATTAAGGAGCACTTTTGTAACTTAAATCACTGAATTGTCTATTCCAAATGTATATTTCCATGGACGCGGTCGTCCATAAACATCTGAAAGTCTGAAGAGTTTGCCCATACTACTTTAAGGGCTTGTACACAAAACTGCGATGCGACGTCGCATCGTAAAAATCTACGAGCTCCCACGACGCATCGCAAGAACTTGCGAATTGATTCGCATTGCGCATTCCTGCGATGTTGCGTCTATTTTTACGATCCATGTCACGACCTAGTTTACAAAATACGTTCAGTACAGTTGACGGTCGGCGAAGGAATGGTCACCCGAATCGTGGAAGGGCAAGACGCCTTGCCGCACGAAATCGCATCGCAGCAATTCGTGTCGCAGTTTTCTACGTTGCAAATTCGCATCGCGCCGATTCGCAGTTTTGTGTACGAGCCCTTACTTCAAAATTCAGTTAGTAACCATGTCCGTGATTTTGTCAGAGTTCTAATAGAAAAGGCTATTAAAACAGACAGCAAAATAACCTAATTGGTGGTATAATAGTGATGACCAGGGGTTCCCTATCAGATTTGTGTAAAAAATCTTAGAAGATTTTAACAGTTTTAACAAGTCGACTACATATTTAGAATAGTCATTATAATAAGACCCGTATTAAGCCACACTCAACACTCAAAGATTACTTAAATTTATTTAAAAGTGTTGAGTAACGCTTGAGTCTTGAGTGAGGATTTTATATCCATATAAGATCCGCCACTTAAAGGCTATAAATATTATATAAAAATTAATTTATACATATTGCATTTATAGCATTAAAGTGGCGCCAGTGACTGAAAGTAGTGTGGTAATCGGTGGTCATGGTATATGACGCCGAGGAATAAGGACAATGTGCTGAGGAAAGTTTTGAGTATAATTTTGGAAAAAGGGTGGATAAAAGAGTCGAGGAAGACCAAAGAAACGATGGTTACACTGGGTGAAGGATAATATTAAGGCGAGAAAGGAGGTCACTGCTGAGATGAAGAATAATATAGAAGTGTGGAAAAAGAAGAAATGCTGCACCGACCCCAAATTAATTGGGATAATGGCAGGAGAGGGCAGGAGAATGAGAATGAGAATGACGATGGTATAGAATGGGTATTCAAATCTTCAACCACCTCACTGACTGGTTTATTACAACTTTTATTAGATAGTTACTACCGATATGAAAAAGAAATAATCTCACACTGCACTATACCAATATTCTCTATTCATTTTTACATCAGTTTTATTTTCTCTGTAAATAACGTCAAATCTTTGTTTATTTTTTGTTAGCCCATCTCTGTCTGTGTTTTGATATCAGCAATAAGAAAGTTGAAGAGTAAAAGTTTGCGAGATAAACATTTTATGTTTTTGTCGATTTCAGAGCCTTAACAATGTTTGGTGACGAAGAATTGTGCGAGTTTAATAAACGTGGAGGACCTAAAGTTTGTTTTATTTGAATGTATATTGCTCAGGATATCTACGAGAGAAAGATGTCTATTTGGTCTTATTGTGTAGAGTTAGGTAGAGAAATACTTTAAGGTCGATTGTGTGACTTTTTTTTACGGATCGGAAATCAACAAATGACCCCTCTTGCTCTGGGCGGTGAGGAAGGGAGTGTCAGACTTATACTGACTAAAACCCATCCATGTTCCTTCTTAGCCTTTTGTGTTCCAGGGCCGTGGTATCTCTTTCCAACAGTCCCGCAGCCCTGCGAATAGTCCCGCAGCCCTGCGAACAGTCCCGCAGCCCTGCGAACAGTCCCGCAGCCCTGCGAACAGTCCCGCAGCCCTGCGAACAGTCCCGCAGCCCTGCGAACAGTCACGCAACCCTGCGAACAGTACCGTAGCCCTTTGTTTGTGTGACCTTTAACATGAATTTGAAAGGGTCAACCAAAATGTATGAAATAAAAATAATCGTGGAAATTAATTTTGAGAATCAGTAAATGTTTTTAGTGTAGATAAGTAGGTAGAAAATAGGCTGTTGAGAACACCATCCGAAAATGAAAAATTTTCAAAAAAAAAAACATTACTTCCTAAGAGAGAGAGGTGAGACCTCGCCAATAGATACCAAAAAGAAACGATAAAGCAAGCAAATCCATATTTTTCCCTAGTATCAAGTAAAACAATTTGAAACACCAAGGTGATTGATCATTGTATAAAACTTTTTAATACCCCTGTGACGTCATACCTTATCAATACGAAGACAATTTAACTTCGCACGATATTCTCATACGATTGTATACGATCACTTGCGATACTTTTGAACAAACGAATTATTATCTGATGTAAAGGAACGTGATGTTTTTAACGTTTAATTTCTTTCGTACTTTTTGAGATTGATGTGTGTTTCTTTGTGATGTTTGAGAGCGTTTTGTTTTTATTGTAAATCTTTTGTAATAAAATAGATGCCTAACTTTTGCGATACCTTGTGGATCGTCTTTTGAATCTTTTTTAAAATTTATTCTTTCTTTTGAATATTTTGAAACATGTGTGGTACCAAAATGGCTTATATATTCCCTGTATAATGGCTATTAGTATTTAGGGTTACGATGCATACAGAGACAGTTTTAAAATTTATTACAAAACAAAAAATGTTAATGTTTTCCTGCAATCTTCTTCACATTTGCTCTATTATTGCGTTGCTGCCGAGTGCTCAAGCTTGCAACGCCACATTTGACTTCATGGATTGAACTATTAGGACTTAAATAAAAAATGATCTAACCAGAAAATACAGCTAAAAACCAGCAAAAATCGAAATAAGAACGTACAAAATATTTAACACTTAACAACAAAATGGCAACGCAGCCATAAAAATGTGGCAAATTTAACGAAATTGAGAAACAGCTTGCAGTCATAGCGGCATTTAAAACTTTAACTCGTTTTCAGTTTCATTAACGGTTATACCTCAGCTTAACTGCTGTAATTATGTACGCAATTTGGCCGGGGTTTAACTACAAGAGCTGACATGGCTTGCTGGAGTACCACATAATCGCAAAACCGGTACACTCTGAAGGCATTTTTATGCTCCATTTTGCGGATAAGTGATACTTATTGTTAGAATTGTGCGCTTATTTGAAAATGAGCATTGTGTTAGGAAGTAGGTAGATACGTGTGTAATTTTGTGGTGCATAACATGGGAGAAAACGCCGCTTTATTTCGTAATAACCCATTTCCATGTCCGTTGCAAGATTGTTCAGCACATATTTTATAATGATGACCGCAGTGGTGGCGTAGAGATTATGTAATTGTTTACTATTTACTTAACTCGAAAAGGTGAAGGAAGTCAGTGCGGCAAGCGGCTAGCTCACAAACTACTAGGACTATACTAAAAAAAATAATTAAATACTACTTACTTTATCATCATTTCAGCCGAAATACATCCAATGCTGGACATAGGCCTCCCCCAAGTGTACATAAGGGGCACACTTGGCAGGCGGGTTGGCGATCGCAGTACGGTTGTTACAAAAGCACAGAGAACGCTGCTGCCCATTCTCTGGAAAGTCTCTTAGTCACCTCTTACGACACCCACGGGAAGATATGAGATGGTGTTATTCTTTACGTCCGACACCATACAGAGCGCCATACTTACTTTATATGATATAGTGAAATCTACCAACCCGCACTGGGCTTGTTGGTGGATTACAGCCCACAGCCACTCTTAAAGTCCTCTCTGTCGCCTGCATTCCAACAGTTACAACTGTATAATGACGTTAGGTCGTACTGTTGTTCAGTCTAGTCTGGTTCCACTGACTGCTCATTGAAACCCTATTTTAATCTAGATCGAATTAATGACATGTTATTGGATTTTCCATCAGGATTTTCCCAGAAGCGGCCTGTAGCCTAGCTTTGTGCCTAGTTGATGAAAATAGCCACGCCCCTTCATTAGTGACCTTAAAATAACTGAACAAAGGTACTCTGGGTATGTCTCTGTTTAATCCTTCGGGAAATACAGGCATAATATTAAATTGACTGAAATAATCTGCAAAATAATTTAATCAGAACTTATACAGTGGTGCAACAGGCCTGAAGTATATTAAAGCCATCATATTTACATTTAAATTACCGTACTCCAAAAAGTCAATTCGTTGGCAGTTGGGAGTCAAATAAACAAAACAATTGAAAGCATAAATCAATTTTCTGCTCTAATTAGAACGAGACATTACAAAGGAAAGCTTTTAAAGCGAAGTAAATAACTATTCGTACGATCTGTCCCAATTTTGTTTGATTTGGAATTCGGGGGCTTGAGATTTACATTTATTTGTGAACTATTAAGACTGCGCGCGTGTATGCTGGAAAACTAAAGATTGAAATTGTTAGCATAATCAACCTATAACGTTTCCACGGCTGGGCCTCTTCTCTATGTGAGGGAGTGGGCTGTAATCCACCAAGCGGGTGGATGTCACATCGTCTTCGAATTTTTAGTTCTAGGACATGCCAGTTTCCTCACGATGCTTCACTGTTTTGATAGCAAATGAAATTAATAACACAAAGTAACTAATTTAAAGTAAATAATTGTTCTCGTAAACTTTCTTCGAGCCAACTTCCGAACTCACAGGTGTCCGAATTTTTTTTTAGTACCGCCACGTAGTCTGATATTGTTTCGCCTTCCTACGGCTTCCTATGCCTGAATTTATACCGCTTGGGCAAATTCACTGGATTTCGTTTGTAAGTGTTTACACATTATTTCCAATAACTGCTCAAACGTTTTAGTTTTTGGTTTATTTGGTGTACACAGATTAACTAGCAACTCGTAACTCTCTGCTCCCATAACGGTTATTAACGACGGCACATGTAAATCGTCTGGTAACTTGATCACAACAAAGTACTGTTCTAACCGTTCGACATAATATAGTTTTAATAGTTAGGATTAGAATAATAAGGAATAATAATTACATAGTAAGACCTCAGATACAATCAAAAGTTGGTGTTGAGTATTGAAATTAAATGCATATATTTTACAACCATGTCATATTTTTAGGACTTGCCCCAGTCTTATTAGAAATATTAGCTACATTTGGGCTATCCATATCGGAAGACCTCATTATCAAATCGGTGCATACCTGTATCATAAAATAATAATTACTGACAGCAACGAATCTACACTAATGCACATTTTGAGTAGGATTACTTTGATAATTATCTACTTTGACTACGATATCATGTCATTGTCGTAATTATAACATCTTTGGATTAATACTTAAGGTGAACATAATACATGTTTAGAGCAGTGATCGCGATTAGCTGAATTAATCAGGCGATGTTTATCTGTTAATGAATTTGAACATAAGTTTAAAACGATACTCTGATAAAAAGCCGCGCCATGTACACTTCAAGAAATTGATTTGAAAAACGATTGGAAACTATATGTCGAACGATTAGAACAATACTTTTTTGTGAACAAGATACCAGACGATTTAGATGTACCGTTAAAGACACATTTGAAATCCTATGGTTATACCTAAAATCCATGGATTTCTCAAATCTGCGGTTGACCGTAGACGCATAACTAACGGTCTTTATATCATCAAGCAGGTTGTTTGGCTTTTACCATAGTTAGATAAAAGCTTGATGCGGTCATGTATCTACAATGCACCTGCGATAGTCCTGAGCTTGAAAGTCAAATAAGACTTAGGTGACTACGAAATCTACGAATTGTCTATGGAGTGGAATACAATACCGGCGGAGGCGGCGTATCAAACTTAATAAAATAAAGTTTACTCAGATTGATTTGGCTGATGCAATTTTGGCTGTTGGTGATATAATTTTGAATAAAGAGAAACTAGAATTTGACGATAAAACGGTCTTCCTTAATCCCAAGGAAGACCGTGTTTAAAAGAAAGGTAACGCAGTGGTTGAAAGATAAATGCTATTATAGTGTGAATGAATACATGACAGATTGCGGAGAGAGAAAAAAAAAAAACTAAATTTGATATATACCTGAGAAGAGTGGATGTTCGAATGTATACTATTTATGACATGATCAATTCCAATTTAAAATTATTTATTTATTCTTAAGCTCAAATCTGATATTTTACTGAACTTTATCACTTGAACTGACTTAGGTATAGCTTTGACATCAATATTAATTAATGAATTTATTTATAATTACATGCATGCATGACATCTTAATTTGTTGATGCTGAAGAGTATTTGTTAGTATATTTTATGATTATTTTTTACAATTATTATAATACCAATTTACATACCTCAGTATAATAATAAAAGGACCAAGGTTAATATTAAATATTTGCACACCATATGCAATGGTAGAATGTAAAGGGGCCACTATTAGTTTTAAGATCACACCACCGTGTAAACCTACATTCTGGCAAATAAATGGATTTGATTTGATTTGACCGTTTTATCGTCAAATTCTAGTTTTTTGATTGATTCGCTTGATTCATGGCTTCAATGGGTTCTCATTTAACATCTCTTGCGGGGCGGTTAAGTTCATCAGCATATGCTGTTAGAAAAATCCATCCATATACCGATGTTGATACCGCGAGATTGGTCTATTTTAGTTACTTTTATAGAATAATGTCTTACGGCATTTTGTTATGGGGACGGGCTGCAGACATCGAATTTATTTTTATTCTGCAAAAAAGAGCCATCAGAGCCATATATAATCTCCATAGGCGCAATTCTCTAAGGGAACTGTTTAGGACATTAACATCATGATGGTACATTGCCAATACATCTAGGAAAGCATAATGTACGTAAGAAAAAATTTGCATCTTTTTTAGTAAAGGTGGTGACAGACACAGTTACAACACTAGAAATAGATCAACTAGTTCAGCTAGGGTTCAGACTCGCTAAAGTAGACTCATCTTTCATGGGGTACTGTTTAAGATGCTATGATTTGTGTCTGAACTAGGTAATCCTGTGTTTCAGGCGATTGGAGGTAACATTTATTGATTAAATAATCACATTATTTTAATCTAATTGGTACAAGTGTAAAAAGGTGTATAAAGTTATAATTTTATGTATAGAATGCGGGTGGATGGAAAGTAAATAATTAGGAGCAGACAAATCTGTCTACTCTCTTTCTTTGCCTTTTGCTACGTGGACCAATGGCACTCGATACAAAGTCACGGCAAAATACACTCACAATATCACTAAGTAAAATAATAATAGCTAATATCGGGAACTCAAGACAATACATAATCACGGAAGATATCCCATAAGTGATAGTGTGAGCTTAGATAAAAACCGGGAAAGTTTAAAACAGTGTCAGTACCACTTTAATTACGTCTCAACGTATCAGACGTCTCTACGTGTCTTTTATTACGTATCAGATTTGAGTTCTGTATCTTCAATATATTATATTTTTTTGCCAATGTACAATTTTAGGGAGAATTATAAATTCTGCCTAAGGTGCAAGTGACGTTTAATCTTAGTATTAAAGCAAGTAGGTACGAGGTATATAACATCAAGACCTTTCAAAGTTCTTTTATCTGCTGGCCTACCATGACGTCTTAAAGCAGTATTATTTTACACTTATTCCAGTGTGTGAAAGAGACGGAGCTATACAGAATGTCTAGCGCCATCTCTTTCCCACACGGGAAATGGAGTAAATCAATAATGTTTTAAGAAGTCATGGTAGGCCAGCTGAACTCACTGACAGACACACATAGCCGGGTGATTTGATTTTATTTTTTATCCAGTTGTTGGAGATACTATCTTTTCCGTATTAATTAGGGTACATTATGAATATTGAAGATATGCGTTCGATTAAAGTATAAAACTTGGAGTAAAGAGATTTTAGGTTTATTATAAAAATAATAGTTGCAACCTACGAAACGAAATGACTCCTAAACTAATTATTTTAGCCATTGTGGTGGCTCATGTAGTAAGTGATTCTTGTGTGAGGTACACGTTTGAGGAAAATTTCAATGAATGGTTGGTACCTGATTGGCAGGGGCCTTGTCACGCCACGGCGTATTGGCTTCTTGATAAGTACAGTAATTTGAACTTGACTGGTCAAAATGAACATAGTACCTCTTTCATTAAGCCTCTATCGAGAACGAGTTGTGTGAAATCATTCATTTTTACTATGAACGCCCATGGTACTATAGAAGTGAACTTTTATATGGAAGCAGACGGTGTCAATGACTCAATCCGCCTTAGGGCCCATGCCTTAGACATCACTGGTGGTAGCACGCTAATAGGAACGGTTCAGAATGTTAGCTGGGATCCAAACTTTGTGCAAGGATGGCACACTCTACGGATGACCTTAAACGGCTCGGATACTTTTGATGGCTTCGTGAGTATTTAATGTTATTCATAGTATATTATCAGTCGGTATTTGTCTTGATTGTTTACTGACATTGAGGTCACGCCTTTTTGGAAGTCACATACATAATGTCATTACTTTTAATTTTCTCATTCACACAAGACATGATATGTCCAGACCCCTAATTAGCATGCATGCTTATTATTTGGATTAAATTCATAATTATCTTAATGAATTACCTTGGAATTCGTTTTTTTTAGGGTTCCGTAGCCGAATGGCAAAAAACGGAACCCTTATAGATTCGTCATGTCTGTATGTCTGTCTGTCCGTCCGTCTGTCTGTCCGTACGCATGTCACAGCCACTTTTTTCCGAAACTTTACGAACTATACTGTTGAAACTTGGTATGTAGATGTATTCTGTGAACCGCATTAAAATTTTTACACAAAAATAGAAAAAAAAAACAAAAAATTTTGGGGTTCCCTATACATAGAACTGGAAACCAATTTTTTTTTTCATCAAACCCATACGTCTGGGGTATCTATGAATAGGTCTTCAAAAATTATATTGAGGTTTCTAATTTCATTTTTTTCTAAACTCAATAGTTTGCGCTACAGCCACTTCCAAAATGTGTGTCCCCCCCTCTAATTTCTAAAGTAAGAGGAAGAAAATTCTGAAAATATTTAGGTTTATAGAACGTAAAAAAAACTAAAATTGGTTTCAATATGATATCATATTTAGTTTTTGAGATATGGGACTTTTTCATCAAACTGCAGCAGTAACTTTGTTTTTCATTAACATACTATGAAAAACCAATTTAGCTTTGCGGTTGAGTGGAAGTTTACTAACTAATACTACTAACTAATGAATGACAGTTCAAAATATTGTTTGGGGCTATGGAACCCTGTGTGCGAGTAAGACTCGCACTTGGCCGGTTTTTTTGTATTCACATGAGTAAGAAAGAAAGATGTTGCACCCGTAACCGGTGATGAGAGTAATACACGGTGGAGACGGTAAAACGACAAAGACATTGGCAAACTAATTCATAGATATATTTTTTACTAATCAATAAATTCTAAAATCGAAATTAAAAGAAAATGATTATTGTAAACGAAGTAGAACAAAATTTTATGATCCTTTGTTGATTGAAATAAATGATTCTATTCCATGACTGGGTGAAAATCTTGAAAAATACTAAAAAAGTCAAGTCCCTGGTTGATGAGAAATTCGCTTCTAAAGCCGTAAAAATTATATAAACGGAAACTTATGGATTCGGTCTGTCCGTCTCTCTGTCCATATAACAATACATATTAAAATGTATTATTAAATTTAAATTTAAAATTATTTATATGTCAACCTACTCGTTTAACGAGCAAGACATGCATTGACAACTTTACGCATACTTTTAAAAGGTGTCGTAAAGCTGTAGTTTATGAACTGGCTTTGTCTGACCATACGGCACAACTACTCAATTGCCCGATTAGCACCGCAAGCACTATAAATCATTGGCTCACTCAACCGATATCATCTTTAAAAGACAAAAGGGCTGCTTATAATTTATATATCTGTTAGTATATATTTGTAATAATTTTTATAGCTATAAAAATTATTATAGATATATACTATATTATTTACTATATTATTTCACTAAATATCATATATTAACATTGCCATAATTTTATATATTAGAAATAGTACCTAATGTTCGTAAAAACAAATTTCCAAAAAATAGATGTGATGATAGCATATATCAAAAACTGGTAAGTGTTTCTTGCAAATTTTAGAAGAGTTCCGTTGTGAGTCTCCGAAACTAATCATCAGATCTATATGCAATTTAAATGCCCTTTCGAACAAAAAAAGAGTATTGCAATTCCGTCTGTATATGACTGAGATATGCGCGAACATACAAAAAAAATAATACAAATATCCGATGGATAACCAAGTCAAGTTAACTAGGGGTCAAAGCTGGATGGTTGCCGAGCTGTGTCGGTTCTTCGATTTTATTGAAATTTTCTCACTTGTTATCAAAAATAATTTATTTTGAAAAACGTACGCCACTTACTGTTCTGATAGATCATGAACGAATGAATCCTTTGAAAACCAATTTATTAAAAAAATACATATGCCTTTGGTAATTAAGCGCCTCATTATATATATAAATTACACTTGTCGTGCAGATTACAGAAACGATGGCCTTGTCTCATTAGCTTTCTAAAACTGTACCGCAAAACCCTTTTAGTAACTGTATGACCACAAAACAGCGGTTGTTCCTGACATGGTAGTTTTTTAACGAAACTGGGTAGTACAGTTTTACAATGCACGTTTTGTTTGTTGCAAATTTTTTTGTTCCTGCCATGTGATGTTAGCTGTTTGACTTAATGCGCCCAGTTCTAGTCGATCAGATCAGGTCAGATCTGTCTCTATCCGGTGTGTATTATAAACTATCTTATCAGATATTTAAAGTTGTCATTTTCCTCTGTTTGAACGTCATCTAAGCGGGATCAGGACCAGCAGGATGATAGCGTATAATTTATTGCTTTAGTTCCAACAGCAAATGACCACAAATTGTTTTTGAAGCCAGAAAACTAAAGTTCTGGCATGGAGATAAAGTCCTCTTCTTCCTCGATACCTGTCAAATGTAGTTTGACAAGAGCCGGAAAATATCGAATTATATCCGTTCATTTGCGGGCACAAACTATCATGGCTTGAACAGGACTGTCTTTTCATGCGGCGTCCTCCTCTTGGTATCCATTACCTCCTTGAACTTAAGTCATGGAACTGCCAGCAACTTTCTTTGTTTCAGATATCCATCATGGGCATGGCGGCGAGTCAAAATTCAATAGTTTTGGTCGATTCATTCCGCTATATACCACCTCATATAGATGAAAGCGATTGCAGACTCTACGAAGTCCAAACAACCACACCAGAGCCAACTACTCCAGAGCCAACCATACCAGAGACAACAACGCCAGAGCCACCCACACCAGAGCCAACCACACCAGAAACGACAACGCCTGAACCAACCGCACCAGAGCCCACAATGCCAGAGCCAACCACACCAGAGCCGACAACGCCTGAACCAAACACACCAGAGCCGACTACACCAGAGCCCACAACGCCAGAGCCAACCACACCAGAGCCGACAACGCCTGAACCAAACACACCAGAGCCGACTACACCAGAGCCAACAACGCCAGAAATAACCACACCAGATCTGATAACACCTGAGCCAACCACACCAGAGCCAACAACGCCTAAGCCAACTACACTGGATCCAATAACGCCAGAGCTAACCACACCAGAGCCGACAACGCCTGAGCGAAATACAGTAGAGCCGACAACGCCGGAGCCAACAACGGCAGAACCAACCACACCAGAGCCAACCACAGTAGAGTCAACAACGCCTGAACCAACCACACCAGAGCCGATAACGCCAGATTCAACCACACTAGAGACAACAACGCCTGAGCCAACTACACCAGAGCCGTCAACGCCTGAACCAACCACACCAGAGCCCACAACGCCAGAGCCAACCACACCAGAGGTGGTAACGCCTGAACCAACCACACCAGAGTTAACAACACCAGAAACTACCACACCAGAGCTGATAACACCTGAGCCAAACACACCAGAGCCAACAACGCTAGAGCCAACAACGCCTGAGCCAACTACACCGGAGCCAACAACGCCAGAGCATACCACACCAGAGCCTACAACGCCAGAACCAACCACACCAGAGCCGACAAAGCCTGATCAAAATACACTAGAGCCGACAACGGCAGAACCAACCACACCAGAACCAACCACAGTAGAGTCCACAACGTCTGAACCAACCACACCAGGACCGACAACGCCGGAGCCACCCACACCAGAGCCAACAACGCCTGAGCCAACCACACCAGAGCCAACAACGCTCGAGCTCACTACCCCTGAGCCAACCACACCAGAGCCGACAACGCCTGAGCCAATTACACCGGAGCCAACAACGCCTGAGCCAACCACACCAAAGCCGACAACGCTCGAGCCCACAACCTCTGAGCCAACCACACCAGAGCCGACAACGCCTGACCCAACCACACCTGAGCCAACAACACTACAGCCAACAAGTCCTGAGCCAACTACACCAGAGCCAACAACGCCTGAGCCAATCACCCCAAAGCCGACAACGCCTGAGCCAACCACACTAGTGCCGACAATGCCTGAGCCAACCACACCAGAGTCGACAACGCTCGAGCCCTCAACCCCTGAGCCAACCACACCAGAGCCGACAACGCCTGAGCCAACCACATCAGAACCGACAACGCCGGAGACAATCACACCAGAGTCGACCAATTTATTTATGAAATTGAAAATCATCTTGAAGCTGACATCGAGTTAAATAATAATTACACAAGCAGTCATTAAATACTCTATGCACTTGTTATAATGAAGCAAATTTATGAATTAATTGAGACAATAAAATGAAAAAAAAAATACTGTTTAAATAAACCGAGACATTATCTTTAATGACGCGCACTACATACTAGTCAACATTCAAACTCTAGGTAAATATGCATCCAAATCTCTAAATGATCCCTAGTTATCAGTTTACAAAAACGTCATACATGACATAATTTATGAAAATGATTTGTGAGTGAAAGAATAAATGTGATAGACTCACTGATTTTCGCCTCTTCAAAAATATTACATAATCATAATATCGGATGTCGGTATACAATTACCTAGGTACCTACACAAAAGCAAAGAAAATAGTAATGACAATCAAGAAGTTATTCTCTTTTGTTTAAAATCAATTTTCAGTAGTTAATCGCTCTTTAAGTTCGTCGCCGTGAAATGTGGTCTCATATTTAGTTTTGAACATGTAACACCTCGTGATATAGTTAATGTTTTTAATTCACTTAAGTCTAAAAACACAGGTGATTACTGGGGTATTTCCATTAAACTTTTGAGTAATATAATAGAAATCTTAGCCTATCTTGCTGTTACTTTTAATAAATGCGTTGATTCAGGTACTTTCCCTGACCTTATGAAAAGCAGTAAAGTCATCCCTCTATTTAAATCAGGCAGTAAAATTGATATTGGTAACTTCAGACTAATTTCTATATTACCTGCATTTAGCAAAATTTTTGAAAAGTTAATACTTAAACAGTTGCTAAGACATTTTAATCTTAACAACCTTCTTCACAACGATCAATATGGCTTTACCAAAGGTCGTTCGACTACAGATGCGGGGGTTGCTTTGTTGAAACACATATTTAACGCGTGGGAAAACGCGCAAAATGCAATCGGTGTTTTCTGCGATCTCTCAAAAGCTTTTGATTGCATACACCACGACACGCTTTTACGGAAACTACGTTATTACGGTGTTCAAAATGAGGCCCTAAATGTAATAGATTTGTATTTAAATAATAGATTCCAATGTGTAGATGTCAATGGCGCGAAATCTTCCGGGCTACCTGTTCAGCTAGGTGTACCTCAAGGCCCAATACTGGGACCGTTTTTATTCTTGGTTTATATCAATGACTTACCATATTATTTGAAGGGTATTTGTGATGTAGTACTATTTGGTGACGATACCTCTCTTATCTTTAAAGTAGATAGGAATAGACACGATTTTGGAGACATAAACAGCGCTCTATCAATGGTCACAGATTGGTTCACAACAAATAACCTTGTTCTTAATGCCAAGAAAACTAAAAGTATTAAATTCGCCTTACCTAATGTTAAAAATCTAAGTCCCAACGTTGTTCTCGGCAATGAGGAGCTTAAAACTGTTGACTCAGCTGTGTTTCTGGGTATAACAGTAGATTCAAAATTACAATGGGGTCCACACATATCAAGCCTAGCGGGTAGGCTTAGTTCGGCAGCATATGCCGTCAGAAAAGTTAGACAATACACTGACGTTGATACAGCACGGTTAGTCTATTTTAGTTATTTTCACAGTATTATGTCCTATGGTATTCTGCTGTGGGGCAAAGCCGCTGATATCCAAAATATATTCGTTATTCAAAAACGAGCGGTTCGTTCAATTTACCAGCTGGGTGCACCAATATCTTTGAGAGTTTTTTTAAAGAGATTGGTATTCTCACGGTGGCTTCACAATTCATCTTTGCAAACATTTTATATATTAAACAAAATATCCATTTGTACAGTAAAAACAGTGATCATCATCATCATCTGATGATGATCACTGTTAAAACAGAGTGTGAGTGTGTGTGAGTAAAAACAGTGATATTCACAATATAAACACTCGAAATAAGCATAAACTACGTGCTCCCTTTCACCGGCTTCATAAAGTTCATAATTCATTCGTAGGGCTTGGTTGGTGGCTTTGGACCTTTTACAACAAGCTACCATCTTCCTTTCTAGACTTGCCATTTAATGCGTTTAAAGCCAAAGTAAAATCTAACTTTTGTTCAAAGGCCTACTATTCCATTAACGACTATTTAAACGATAAGAATAGTTGGTCGCTGGGTTGAACTCAAGACAATGTTTGTGTTCTTTCTCCAAATTAGCTTACTGAAATGTGATATAACTTCATGTATATATTTTTTTTTTTACTTTATATACTTTTTTTTTTACTTTTTTTTTTTTTTCGTCTGTATGCACGTGTAAGCGGGCACGCCCTTTAGTCTGGCGGCTTTATTTTAATTTATTTTTAATATTTTATTATTGGTGTGTGCTAGCTGACATGTGACATTAATTAGATTCTTTGTTTATATGAACTTGAACACTATTGTGTAGAATCTGTTTCTTCTAACCTAACAGACAGATGTGTTGCTGGGGAGTTTGTTCCGCCACTTCTTCTTCCCAGCAAAAACACTAGGAAGTGGCGAAGGGCGGGCGTTTTTGGGGACTGTCTCTTGTAATTTTGACGTTCAAAAAGTGCTGATTATCAGCCTAATTTGAATAAATGACTTTGGATTTTGATTTTGAAACTATTCGTAGTCCATTAGGACTTGGTGTAATGCAACGTATTCTTATTTTCAACTGGATAAAGTCTATGTTTCCTTCCTGACTTAGTAGACACAGTCTCTTTTAAAGTCCAGTTAAGTCTTCACTTTAGCATCTGCGATAATTTTAGATATGAGACCCCAGATGGTACCAATAAAGTTATATAACTTAGCATCACGCCTGTAATCCCAGAAGGATTAGGCGGACTGGCAGAGGTTTACCCAATAGATGCACTTTGCAAAATCAATCAGAAAAAAATAATTTCTATTAGATGGATACTTTCAATTAAGTATTAAGTACTTTCACTACATACTAAAATGGAACAAAGTCATTAATAAACGAAAAGCCGTTAAATTTATGATACGACTTGCAATTATAATAAAGCTTATTTATGAGGCCTTTGCCCTGCAGTGGGACAATATAGGCTTATAATATAATATTTATATATAAAACAATATTTTCTTTTTTTAAGTGTGTATGAACCAAATAAATAAATATATATAAAGCTTATTTATTACATAGCCTATCATCACGGCTCTAATCCCCGAAGGGTTAGGCAGCAGCGGTTCCCTATTGCACACCTACATTGTGCCAGTCATATTTAAGTACCATATAATAACCATCAAAAGGTCACAAATCACAAATCCTAGCTGTTACTGTAAAAATCCTATGAAAGAAAAAACAAATAAAACTTTATCCAACCTTGAAATCGAACCCAAGACATGCACATCAGTAACACGCGACTACTAATCCAACGAAGCAATCCCACCGAATCACAAAGTACAAAAACCATTTAAGGAACTACATGGCTAATCAGAAAAAACCAAACACTTCAATATCTTAGCTGACCGCGCCATTATGACAGCCCCATTTCGCCAGTTATGTTTAAGCCCCATGTTATAGCCAGAGCCTATTGCCATAAACCGAGCACAAGTCCAGACTCCGTGGCTGCTACTGATAAACTCCTGATGGAAAAACCCAATAAGACTTTGCTCGAACACAGGACCTCATAGTCAGCAACCGCACTTGCGGCCACTAGACCTAAGACGCAGTCTATTCGCTGTATATTCGTTATCAAAAACAGGTAGGTACAGGATGACCTTACTAAGAGTAAAACTAAGTCAATAAATAAGTCGTGACCACAAACAAAGAGGATGTATATCTATCTGGCCAGGGGTCCTAACCTAGCGGCGAAGTACGGGCACCCTACTGAGATATACGATTTAACTGATATTATTTATACCAGTTCAGGGAAAACGGGAACTGTTTATAGTCCTGTGTATTGTGCCCGAGTCTAAAATATTAGCACTTTGGTGTACTTATTGTGTACTTGTGTGCCTATGGTTGCTATACTACAATGGCTGGACCGGTGGTGAAATACATTAGCTATCAAAATCAAAATCATTTATTCAAATTAGGCTGATAATCAGCACTTTTTGAACGTCAAAATTACAAGAGACAGTCCCCCAAAACGCCCGCCCTTCGCCACTTCCTAGTGTTTTAGCTGGGAAGAAGAAGATATAGTTTTATTAGTACCTTCGGAAAAAAATATTTATTTATTTAAGCTTCATGTACAATAGTGGTACATGGGCGGACTTAATACCACAAGGCATTCTCTACCAGTCAACCAAATTATAAATTACACAATAATATAATCGCCGAAGGGTTCGAATTCTTCTACCTCTGTAGATGACACATCTCCATTTTGCTTGTTATATACAAGTTATATGTAGTAGGGGCGAGTCTATTGTCACCAGCCGGGGATAAATCTGATCTGCAGACTACTACTGAGAAATCCTTGATGGAAAACCCAATATAATTTTGCCCGATATGCGTACCGAACCCAAAACTTTATGCTTATTTTCTAATATTTTTTGTTCTTAATATTAATTTTAATATTTAATTTTAAGGATTTTATTATTTTGTCTGACCTATTTTATTGACTTCAAAATAAAAAATGAAAATATTTTATTTTACATAGGCCTACATGGGCACTTATAAAACGTCGACAGAAGAGGCACGGTTCGGGTTGGTCGTTTCCTATGGAGAAGAACCGGCAAGAACCTCCATGGTTACTCTTTTAAAATCATTTGGTTCTACAATATTTGGATGTTACAGCGTTAGTACCTAAGTATGAGAGGACAGCGTAGGCCCGACAATAAGTCATCGCTTACTACAAAAGGTAGAAAAAGATGATAGTGGTTTAGATGGATTGATTGTAGTGACTCATCAGTTCTTCATTGAGGAAGATGAAACATCAAAACAGCGTGCGATGTTTCAAGAAGACAGAAGTTGTATAAAAAATATGTTGATAAGAAATTTTCAAGGATATGTCATCAATCCACATGATCAATTTAGGCAACACATCCAGTTACCAAGTCATTACCGTACCCAAAGGGTCAAACGGGACCCTATTACTGAGACTTCGCTGTCCGTCCGTCCGTCTGTCACCAGGCTGTATGTCATGAACCGATAGTTAGCCAGTTGAAATTTCTACAGATTATGTATTTCTGTTGACGCTATAACAACAAATAATAAAAACAGAAAAATTAATTATTTAAGGGGGGCTCCCAAACAAAAAAGTTTTTTTTTTCGTTTTTATAAATAATGGTACGGAACCCTTCGTGCGCGAGTCCGACTCGCACTTGGCCGGTTTTTTTTAAATGAGATACCGCTATGTTACATACACGGTCTATGTATTTCGCAAAAATACGTTTACTACTAACTTTATTTGTATTTTTGTTTCTAATCTAAGACCGCTTAGAACCCACTTGGCAGGGTTTCCAAAGTTAAGATGATAAATGTGTTGCAGCATCAGAAATTCCCTGCTGGCTAATGGGAGCCGTTCCGGGCTATGATTGCAGAGATTAGATGGCAAATTGTTTTCGTAACTAACATTACTTAATAACTTTTTAGAAATAATACAGGGATTTACACAAAAGTAATGGGTGAAACTGGTGGTTCTTGGCAAAAAATAAAAGCTTTCTTTTTGGTTATTTTTATTATTATTATTATTTGCACTCATTAGTTCACTGATTTAAACTGGCATTCACTTTTTGCTCGCTGCTTCGCTGCTACTTGTCTTGGCAGCGACCTCATCCGGATAATCGCATGCCCCGGAAGGCCTGATGGTTGATCTCCTGACGCATCCAACGAGTATGGCATTTTTATATTCCTTAAATCCCAAGTAGAGAAGCACTGCACACATGACGCAGATAATTATTGTTGTCATAATTGTCTGGATGCACATATGTGTCCCAATTTGCTACATTATTTCCAGCACTGGCTGCATTTTGGGCCAGAAAAACCTCTTCTTTTGTTTGGAAGGATTGACACATCTAAACTAATATTATAAAGAGGAAAGATTTGATTGTTCGTTTGTTTGTTTGTATGCATTGAATAGGCTCCGAAACTACAGGTCCGATTTGAAAAATTCTTTCAGTGTTAGATAGCCCATTTATCGAGGAAGGCAATAGGCTATATATCATCACGCTACAACCAATAGGAGTCGAGCAGCAATGAAAAATGTTGCGAAAACGGGGAAAATGTGACGCAGACGAAGTTGCGCCGGACAGCTAGTCTTGAATAATTTCGCACCAATTAAAAATGAAGCCAATTGTAACGCGACACGACCATTATGCGCAGCACAACCTAACATAATGGTCGTGTCGTGGTCGCCATGTAGGGATAGGTGTAATTGAGTAGACGACTTGATGTAGAATAATCATATTTAGTTTTTTTTTTTGGGAATGGCATCTCGCAGTTCAACCTAGGAGGTTGTCGTCTGCCTAACCGGACTATCCTGTGCCTTAAGAGTGAGGCCTCCAGCCAGGGCATAAAAACTTACAAACTAAGCGACTACACGCTAAGGGCACCCCCTGTGGGGTACGAGCCTCGGCTTAAGTCGCCGCTGGGGGAGGACTGCATGGGGACAGGCTGGATCTGAATGATGAAAAATACTAATATTTATTAACAAACCATTCAATATATAGACTTAGGCTACTTACACATATAGACATAGGCATGAGAGCCACACTACAGTATGACTGCCTCGTTGTCTAGTGGTAGCAAGCGTTACTACTGAGCATGAGGTCTTAAGTTCGATTCCCAGGTGGGGTAAAGTGTTATTTAGTTTTTCCATCAGGAATTTCTTAATAGCAGCCACGGAGTCTGGATCTGTGGCCAGTTTCGAGTTCCAGGTCGGGAAAATTGTTATTGGATTTTCCTTCAGGAATTTCTCAGTAGCAGTCGCGGAGTCTCGGTTTGTGCCCGGTTGATGGCAATAGGCTCGCCCGCTATTACATGGGAATTAAACATAACTGGCGAAATGTGAGTGCGCTATTAGTTACACCTCTGCCTAAACCTAAAGGGACTACAGGCGTGATGTTATGTCTTTTATGTATGTCAATAATATTTACTTAGGCATGAATTGCTTTATTGGAGTATTCATCAAAATCTAAAAATCTAAATATTTTATTTTACATAGGCCCATCACTTATAAAGCGTCGACAAAAGAGGCTCGGTTCGGGTTGGTCGTTTCCTATGGAGAAGAACCGGCAAGAAACTCCATGGTTACTCTTTTAAAATCATTTGGTTTTACAATATTTGGATGTTACAGCGTTAGGTTAGGTTAGGTTACGAGAGGACAGCGTAGGCCCGACAATAAGTCGTTGCTTACTACAAAAGGTAGAAAAAGATAATAGTAAAAAAAAGAACATTACAAAGCCTACAATGTCCACACATTCACAAAACATATTAATGAAAAAGAATGTATACAAAAGTAAAAATAAAACATTACTAGAACAAGACCATGACTATGACTCAAAAAGTGTTAGTAAAACTTAAGACCATGTTATTAAACACTGATAAAACAAACAACACAATGGATCACTGCTGCGACAACCCATGAGAAATCGCACAACAGCGACCCACATAAACACAGTCTAGGCGACTTGCAATCAAGCTTAGGATACTGTTGGTGCTGCCCCACACCGCACCAGGGAAGCGCACCTTTAACGCATTGTTGCGTAAAAATAATCCACATGCGCATCTCCGAACATTCCCGACGCACAACCGGAAGCAATGACTGCACAATGACGTTCTATTGGTAGTTCAGTGGTCAAAGGAACTGTCAAAATTTTAGCAGATTACCGCTCCAGTTCAGTCATTCATTTGTTCTTTCAATGAAGGTTGACCATTGGGAAGTCAGAATGACGCCATTATATTAGTAGATTACTAAACTTGTCAAAATCAACAATTATGAAATCAATGATAGGCCATTCTGACACTATTATAAGAGCAGACTTGAGGCCCAGACCACTACTATGATATTGCCTAAATGTGCCTTCAAATAAACAATTCAAAAAGATATTCAATCTGCTTGCTAAAATCACTTGGTATCAAATTTATGAAGGGCGGGCGTTTTGGGGGACTGTCTCTTGTAATGTTGACGTTCAAAAAGTGCTGATTATCAGCCTAATTTGAATAAATGACTTTTGATTTTGATTTTTTTTTTGATTTTTATGTTCCCATTTCGATGCATATATAACGGGACTACTTCAAAACAAATATACTGAAGTGCCTAATTTATCAAAAGACAAACAAATAATAACAAAGCAAGGTTAATAAAAATCTACTTACTTAAATAAAACCAATTTTTCTTTCTCTCTTTTACTTACAGAAAACAAAAACTCGATCGATACAACTTAAAGAAATGTTCTTTGTAACTAAAAAAAAATAAAACCTTTTTCTTATAGTTAATTATTACGAGTAGCACTTTCTAGAATTAAATCGAGAACCTTGCAAGGACATGAGAAGTCCATTACAATGCGACCTTACACTGCACTTGTTCACTAATGGATACTCTGTGAACGGCGTTGGACCCCACGGACGTCACGCTATGTCCGAACTATGATTTATTAAGTACCCTCGAAATTGCGATTAAAAATAAAGAAGTAGGTATAGCAGATCGCGCTCTGTAGTGCCTGCCTACCTCCATACGAATAAGGCGTATGTTTATGAATGGATGTGAAATAAAAATTATCATCATCATCATCATCATCATCAGCCTATAATGTTTCCACTGCTGGGACACAGGCCTCCTCTCTATGAGAGGGAGTGGGCTGTAATCCACCACGCGGGCCAAGTGCGGGTTGGTAGATGTCACATGTCTTCGAATTTGTAGTTCTAGAACATGCCGTTTTCCTAACGATGTTTTCCTTCACCTTTTTGAGGGCAGCGGTGATGAAATAAATTACACAAAGTAATGCGGCCTGCCTGGGTTCGAACCCACGACTTACTGCTCGTAAGTCGGGGCTGCCACCACTGGGCCACCGCTGCTCTCATCCACCAAATAGGTGGTAAAACATAAATAACATATATTTACCATTTCAAATTACACTTTTTGGCAATCCATTTATCTCTATTAACAGATAAAACCTAAAACAAAACAGTATCAAAATAAGTTCAATTAGCCAAACTTTACTTTTCGCTTGCCAAACCCCTAGTTTATGTGTCAAAGTTTACATTTCCAAAAGTTTAACTAAAATGTATTTTAACGTAACTAGCGTAGTCTGGACGTAAAGTACTGTTTTTATGTCAGTTTGTCCTTATATTCCATTATGGACGGGTCCCAACGCATTCTATACTGAGTTTATGGACTTAGTACTTAAGTGCAGTTTTGAATTTAATGTCTATAGGACTCGGATTGTGTCTGGTGTTAAAAAGTAAAAGTGCATTCTAGGCGAAGAGTTTTTGTTGCCATCTGTTTGGTGTCGCGGGCGGGTACTAAGCAGGTACCAGGCAGTAGGTAGGTAGGTAGTAGGTAGGTTGTAGGTTACCTACCTACAACCTACTTACAGGTAGGTAGTAGGTAGAAACAAGTGCATCGCAACGCATGCTGGAATCAGCTAGTAAATAATAAATTAACAATATTGTGTTTCCCTCACAAGGCGTCAAACATCGCAAAGTGCATTTCGTAATAAAATAATATTATTAAACACAGGAAAGCTGATCCTTCTATCCCTCTAAAATTGGAAGGCGAACCTGTTTTGAGAGTAGATGTTGATAATGGCAACACCGTGGCTCCCAGAAAAATCTCGGGAATCCAACACGAGCGGATTGCGTTGCATTTGATCCTTGCTTGCGCAAGCCAAATCCCGGATACACCGGGAAAATTGTCGTTCGAAAACCATTCTAAAATGCATCGACAGAAGGAGATAAAAAGTGGACTAAAGCTAGTTCTAAAGGATGATACTAGGTAACAGTACCTAGGCTGCAATAGGATTAATCAGTTGCATGTCCACTCATACAAATATAGTACGAGTGGACATTTAACTACAACAACTTGATACATTCTGAACGTCTTTAATAGTTTGTGGAACAAGACAATGTTTCAGTCATCTAGTCATCATCATCATTCTCCTGACCTTATCCCAATTTATTTGGGATCGGCGCAGTATGTCTTCTTCTTCCTTACTTCTCTATTACTCATCATCAAATCAAATCAAATTTATTCGTAAAAGTAGGTTTCATTACAATGAGATGTTATACAGAAATGGTTAGTTCGCTACATTTTACTCGAGAGCATACAAATCATAATAAAGTTAGGTATGTCAAAACAATCTATTAAATAACACAATTACATATTAACACAAAATTCCTTACGTGCTAACACACGATTACTAAAGTAAAAAAAAATACAAAACGTCTTGTCCTCCAAAAACTCAGCTGTGGCCATATTTTTGAAAAATGTTTTAATTTCTTTTTGAACATATTAAAGTTTTTTTTTTCGTTTTTATAAATAATGGTACGGAACCCTTCGTGCGCGAGTCCGACTCGCACTTGGCCGGTTTTTTTTAAATGAGATACCGCTATGTTACATACACGGTCTATGTATTTCGCAAAAATACGTTTACTACTAACTTTATTTGTATTTTTGTTTCTAATCTAAGACCGCTTAGAACCCACTTGGCAGGGTTTCCAAAGTTAAGATGATAAATGTGTTGCAGCATCAGAAATTCCCTGCTGGCTAATGGGAGCCGTTCCGGGCTATGATTGCAGAGATTAGATGGCAAATTGTTTTCGTAACTAACATTACTTAATAACTTTTTAGAAATAATACAGGGATTTACACAAAAGTAATGGGTGAAACTGGTGGTTCTTGGCAAAAAATAAAAGCTTTCTTTTTGGTTATTTTTATTATTATTATTATTTGCACTCATTAGTTCACTGATTTAAACTGGCATTCACTTTTTGCTCGCTGCTTCGCTGCTACTTGTCTTGGCAGCGACCTCATCCGGATAATCGCATGCCCCGGAAGGCCTGATGGTTGATCTCCTGACGCATCCAACGAGTATGGCATTTTTATATTCCTTAAATCCCAAGTAGAGAAGCACTGCACACATGACGCAGATAATTATTGTTGTCATAATTGTCTGGATGCACATATGTGTCCCAATTTGCTACATTATTTCCAGCACTGGCTGCATTTTGGGCCAGAAAAACCTCTTCTTTTGTTTGGAAGGATTGACACATCTAAACTAATATTATAAAGAGGAAAGATTTGATTGTTCGTTTGTTTGTTTGTATGCATTGAATAGGCTCCGAAACTACAGGTCCGATTTGAAAAATTCTTTCAGTGTTAGATAGCCCATTTATCGAGGAAGGCAATAGGCTATATATCATCACGCTACAACCAATAGGAGTCGAGCAGCAATGAAAAATGTTGCGAAAACGGGGAAAATGTGACGCAGACGAAGTTGCGCCGGACAGCTAGTCTTGAATAATTTCGCACCAATTAAAAATGAAGCCAATTGTAACGCGACACGACCATTATGCGCAGCACAACCTAACATAATGGTCGTGTCGTGGTCGCCATGTAGGGATAGGTGTAATTGAGTAGACGACTTGATGTAGAATAATCATATTTAGTTTTTTTTTTTGGGAATGGCATCTCGCAGTTCAACCTAGGAGGTTGTCGTCTGCCTAACCGGACTATCCTGTGCCTTAAGAGTGAGGCCTCCAGCCAGGGCATAAAAACTTACAAACTAAGCGACTACACGCTAAGGGCACCCCCTGTGGGGTACGAGCCTCGGCTTAAGTCGCCGCTGGGGGAGGACTGCATGGGGACAGGCTGGATCTGAATGATGAAAAATACTAATATTTATTAACAAACCATTCAATATATAGACTTAGGCTACTTACACATATAGACATAGGCATGAGAGCCACACTACAGTATGACTGCCTCGTTGTCTAGTGGTAGCAAGCGTTACTACTGAGCATGAGGTCTTAAGTTCGATTCCCAGGTGGGGTAAAGTGTTATTTAGTTTTTCCATCAGGAATTTCTTAATAGCAGCCACGGAGTCTGGATCTGTGGCCAGTTTCGAGTTCCAGGTCGGGAAAATTGTTATTGGATTTTCCTTCAGGAATTTCTCAGTAGCAGTCGCGGAGTCTCGGTTTGTGCCCGGTTGATGGCAATAGGCTCGCCCGCTATTACATGGGAATTAAACATAACTGGCGAAATGTGAGTGCGCTATTAGTTACACCTCTGCCTAAACCTAAAGGGACTACAGGCGTGATGTTATGTCTTTTATGTATGTCAATAATATTTACTTAGGCATGAATTGCTTTATTGGAGTATTCATCAAAATCTAAAAATCTAAATATTTTATTTTACATAGGCCCATCACTTATAAAGCGTCGACAAAAGAGGCTCGGTTCGGGTTGGTCGTTTCCTATGGAGAAGAACCGGCAAGAAACTCCATGGTTACTCTTTTAAAATCATTTGGTTTTACAATATTTGGATGTTACAGCGTTAGGTTAGGTTAGGTTACGAGAGGACAGCGTAGGCCCGACAATAAGTCGTTGCTTACTACAAAAGGTAGAAAAAGATAATAGTAAAAAAAAGAACATTACAAAGCCTACAATGTCCACACATTCACAAAACATATTAATGAAAAAGAATGTATACAAAAGTAAAAATAAAACATTACTAGAACAAGACCATGACTATGACTCAAAAAGTGTTAGTAAAACTTAAGACCATGTTATTAAACACTGATAAAACAAACAACACAATGGATCACTGCTGCGACAACCCATGAGAAATCGCACAACAGCGACCCACATAAACACAGTCTAGGCGACTTGCAATCAAGCTTAGGATACTGTTGGTGCTGCCCCACACCGCACCAGGGAAGCGCACCTTTAACGCATTGTTGCGTAAAAATAATCCACATGCGCATCTCCGAACATTCCCGACGCACAACCGGAAGCAATGACTGCACAATGACGTTCTATTGGTAGTTCAGTGGTCAAAGGAACTGTCAAAATTTTAGCAGATTACCGCTCCAGTTCAGTCATTCATTTGTTCTTTCAATGAAGGTTGACCATTGGGAAGTCAGAATGACGCCATTATATTAGTAGATTACTAAACTTGTCAAAATCAACAATTATGAAATCAATGATAGGCCATTCTGACACTATTATAAGAGCAGACTTGAGGCCCAGACCACTACTATGATATTGCCTAAATGTGCCTTCAAATAAACAATTCAAAAAGATATTCAATCTGCTTGCTAAAATCACTTGGTATCAAATTTATGAAGGGCGGGCGTTTTGGGGGACTGTCTCTTGTAATGTTGACGTTCAAAAAGTGCTGATTATCAGCCTAATTTGAATAAATGACTTTTGATTTTGATTTTTTTTTTGATTTTTATGTTCCCATTTCGATGCATATATAACGGGACTACTTCAAAACAAATATACTGAAGTGCCTAATTTATCAAAAGACAAACAAATAATAACAAAGCAAGGTTAATAAAAATCTACTTACTTAAATAAAACCAATTTTTCTTTCTCTCTTTTACTTACAGAAAACAAAAACTCGATCGATACAACTTAAAGAAATGTTCTTTGTAACTAAAAAAAAATAAAACCTTTTTCTTATAGTTAATTATTACGAGTAGCACTTTCTAGAATTAAATCGAGAACCTTGCAAGGACATGAGAAGTCCATTACAATGCGACCTTACACTGCACTTGTTCACTAATGGATACTCTGTGAACGGCGTTGGACCCCACGGACGTCACGCTATGTCCGAACTATGATTTATTAAGTACCCTCGAAATTGCGATTAAAAATAAAGAAGTAGGTATAGCAGATCGCGCTCTGTAGTGCCTGCCTACCTCCATACGAATAAGGCGTATGTTTATGAATGGATGTGAAATAAAAATTATCATCATCATCATCATCATCATCAGCCTATAATGTTTCCACTGCTGGGACACAGGCCTCCTCTCTATGAGAGGGAGTGGGCTGTAATCCACCACGCGGGCCAAGTGCGGGTTGGTAGATGTCACATGTCTTCGAATTTGTAGTTCTAGAACATGCCGTTTTCCTAACGATGTTTTCCTTCACCTTTTTGAGGGCAGCGGTGATGAAATAAATTACACAAAGTAATGCGGCCTGCCTGGGTTCGAACCCACGACTTACTGCTCGTAAGTCGGGGCTGCCACCACTGGGCCACCGCTGCTCTCATCCACCAAATAGGTGGTAAAACATAAATAACATATATTTACCATTTCAAATTACACTTTTTGGCAATCCATTTATCTCTATTAACAGATAAAACCTAAAACAAAACAGTATCAAAATAAGTTCAATTAGCCAAACTTTACTTTTCGCTTGCCAAACCCCTAGTTTATGTGTCAAAGTTTACATTTCCAAAAGTTTAACTAAAATGTATTTTAACGTAACTAGCGTAGTCTGGACGTAAAGTACTGTTTTTATGTCAGTTTGTCCTTATATTCCATTATGGACGGGTCCCAACGCATTCTATACTGAGTTTATGGACTTAGTACTTAAGTGCAGTTTTGAATTTAATGTCTATAGGACTCGGATTGTGTCTGGTGTTAAAAAGTAAAAGTGCATTCTAGGCGAAGAGTTTTTGTTGCCATCTGTTTGGTGTCGCGGGCGGGTACTAAGCAGGTACCAGGCAGTAGGTAGGTAGGTAGTAGGTAGGTTGTAGGTTACCTACCTACAACCTACTTACAGGTAGGTAGTAGGTAGAAACAAGTGCATCGCAACGCATGCTGGAATCAGCTAGTAAATAATAAATTAACAATATTGTGTTTCCCTCACAAGGCGTCAAACATCGCAAAGTGCATTTCGTAATAAAATAATATTATTAAACACAGGAAAGCTGATCCTTCTATCCCTCTAAAATTGGAAGGCGAACCTGTTTTGAGAGTAGATGTTGATAATGGCAACACCGTGGCTCCCAGAAAAATCTCGGGAATCCAACACGAGCGGATTGCGTTGCATTTGATCCTTGCTTGCGCAAGCCAAATCCCGGATACACCGGGAAAATTGTCGTTCGAAAACCATTCTAAAATGCATCGACAGAAGGAGATAAAAAGTGGACTAAAGCTAGTTCTAAAGGATGATACTAGGTAACAGTACCTAGGCTGCAATAGGATTAATCAGTTGCATGTCCACTCATACAAATATAGTACGAGTGGACATTTAACTACAACAACTTGATACATTCTGAACGTCTTTAATAGTTTGTGGAACAAGACAATGTTTCAGTCATCTAGTCATCATCATCATTCTCCTGACCTTATCCCAATTTATTTGGGATCGGCGCAGTATGTCTTCTTCTTCCTTACTTCTCTATTACTCATCATCAAATCAAATCAAATTTATTCGTAAAAGTAGGTTTCATTACAATGAGATGTTATACAGAAATGGTTAGTTCGCTACATTTTACTCGAGAGCATACAAATCATAATAAAGTTAGGTATGTCAAAACAATCTATTAAATAACACAATTACATATTAACACAAAATTCCTTACGTGCTAACACACGATTACTAAAGTAAAAAAAAATACAAAACGTCTTGTCCTCCAAAAACTCAGCTGTGGCCATATTTTTGAAAAATGTTTTAATTTCTTTTTGAACATATTATTAAGGTTCTTTCATCCATCTCATCAGACACCCCATTTCGTTCAATATCATTCTTCACACAGTCTATTCACCGTTTCCCTTTTTCAGTCCCTAGTACCTATCATGATTGGAAACATTGATAATAACATCGTATTTTTATCAACTACTGGTCCTCTTATTCTTTCTTGTTTTAAAAGAAAGAAGAAGAATAAAGAGTCCTCATAATGGACATGCTAATTAAAAAGCGTCAAATATTACAATGATCAGTGACGAAGAAGATCGAAAGCAACATAGTCATAGTCACTTACTCATAAAAAGTAATTTGTAAAAAATGATTTTCTCAATAAAATTACCATTTAATAAAATTACAGTCCTTCTACCGCATCATCATCTGCCTAGCCTTTTTCCTAAACTATCTTGGGGTCAGCTTCCAGTCTAACTGGATGCAGCTGAGTACCAGTATTTTACATGAAGCGACTGACCTCCATAACCCAGTAACTGGGTAATACGATACACCTTTTTTTTTTTCGCATGGCAAATCATCAAATGACTTCTCCCGCTCTGGGCGGAGCGGAAGGGAGTGTCAGACTTGACTGACTAAAACCCATCCATGTTCCTTCTTAGCCCTATGTGTTCCAGGGCCACGGTATCTCTTTCGAACAACCCGCAGCCCTGGCAGGCATCGGCCCTCTCGGACCCCTTCCGAGTTGCTGACATCTCCTTGAGGCGCGCGTGGAATTCGAACACGCCGTCGCCGTCGGCACGGCCTGTCGTCATAAGACGGACGGACGGTGAGCTAGCCCATTACTCACCGTCCACAGACCCGCGCCTACGGTGGCCGGGGGCCACTGGTTGCCCCAATACGATACCCCTTGGTAAGACTGGTTCTACCGTCCTTCTACCGCATATAGATACTTATTCAATAGGAATTCCTAGAGTTAAACTTTGAAGGTGTTACAATAGACGGCACTCTTTATGTCTAAATGCTGCAGCCTGTTTAATAATTTTATGGACTGGTATCGTGGACTGTGTTTACCAATTCTTAGGTTATGATCGGTGAAGTTTTTATTCTTCAAATCCAACAACATAACTTTCGTATCTTCAAATTCAATCTCCAACATATATATTAAATCACAATAACGTAAACCCTTCACTATTCATTTGAATACCGACCCTGAAAAGGGACCATACACAAGAGAATAGATTCATTACTAACGAAATCACGGACAGCGAGGAAATAACATCCAAATTCCGAATATCTTACACACAATAACTTCCCAAATAAAATATAATCTGCATTTCTAATCCTGAAGTTTCAAGAGTGACAGTATTCCTGACGAGGGGTCCGCTATATTGCTGACTGACATTTCTATTAGCTGGCAATTTTCATTCCTGGGAGTAATTCGTAAAGTTCTCCAACGATTGTCAATTTTGACTGAAGTTTTTACTTTTGATGACAAGGCTTGTACACATTCAAGTTGTTTTTACTGTGGGAAAAAAAATACGTTATTGTTTTAGCGATTCTATTTTGTTTTAAGGGCCTTTTTGCAATTTTTTCAGGAATGATTTCGTTGCGGGTCCAAAGAGCACTGTCGTGCATATAGGAAGGTTAAGCCTGTCTCTTTAACTGTCATTTATAACATAACATTACGCCTATTATTCCCGAAGGATAAGACAGAGGTGTAGGTACCTAATAGTACACCCAAATTTCACTAGTTATGTTTAAGTCCCATGTAATAGGGGGCGAGCCTATTGCCATAAACCGGGCACAAATCGAGACTACGCGGCTGCGACTGAGAAATTCCTGAAAGAAAAACCCAATAACGATTTTCACGACCTGGGACTCGAAACAAGGGCCTCATGTTTAGCAGTCGCGCTTGCGGCCACTAGTCTATCGAGACAGTCATTTATGTCGCGGGATTTTGTATCTATACTATATATATTATCAGTTGTCACTATCACCACATAGTATAAAACCAAGTCGCTTCTCGCTGTCTGTCCCTATTTATGCTTATATCTTTAAAACTACGCGACAGATTTTGATGCGGTTTTTTTATAGATAGAAAGTTTTAAGAGGAAGGTTTAGGTGTATAATTTATAAAGGTTTGCGGACGAAGTCGTGGGTAGGAAGCTAGTTTATATTAATATTATAAAGCTGAAGAGTTTGTTTGTTTGTTTGCTTGAACGCGCTAATCTCAGGAACTACGGGTCGGAAATTATTTCAGTGTTAGATAGCCCATTTATCGAAGAAGGCTATATAAGATCACGCTACGACAAAAAGGAGCGGAGCAGCAATGAAAAATGTTGCGAAAACAGGGAAAAAGTGACGCAGACGAAGTTGCGCGGGACAACTAGTAATTCTTAAACGTATTGATTGGTCTACAGATAACGAATAGTTGGCTGAGTAAAAAGGACCTAGGTACCGAGGTGATCCAGGTCCTTACAAATATCGGGAAGAAAATGCATCCATTTAAATCTTAAAGTTGGAACTTTGCCCGGTTAAAGCGTATTTTATGAGACCTGATTACATCTGTATGCCTGGTTCTGCGGGTAAATGTACCCCTTTTATTTATTTTACGGATGCGGAATCGTCAAATGATCCCACCTCCCGCTCTGGGCGGAGCGGAAGGGAGTGTCAGACTTGTACTGACTAAAACCCACCCATGTTCCTCCAATATCTCTTTCGAACAGTCCCGCAGCCTTGCCAGGCATCGGCCCTCTCAGACCCCTTCCGATTTGCTGACATTTCGTTGAGGCGTGCGTGGAACACGAAAGCGCCGTCGACACAGCCTGTCGTCATAAGACGGACGGGGAGCTAGCCCATTACTCATTTTCTATTTTATATTAAATCTTTGATACTTAATAGAGGATTGAAGTGGGGGTGGAGGGTGCACGCATTCACGGTAAACCAATTGTGACTCTATGGTACGAAATACAGTCTCATTGCTTGGGTATGATTATATTCTGTTATACCAGCCAAGTTTAAATCACAAGATTAGAGGGCAAAGTACAAAGTGCTGAAAATAACAGTATGACCACTTTAAGTGTGCAGTTCAAGGTGGCGTTGCTTGTCAAGAAAATTTTCATCGATATGTCAAACTAAGTGTATTTTCTTTAGTTCCGTGTTTTCCCGCCTGCACAGATAAGGTTGGTTAAGGTGAATATTGGATTGACATAAGTTACCAAAAACCTTAAGTCAATCTTGTTGAAGTTCATTGTAAAAATATGGAATACTTTGATTGGATTTGAGAGCAGCGGTAGCCCAGTGGTGGCAGCCCCGACTTACGAGCGGTAAGCCGTAGGTTCGAACCCAGGCAGACGCATTACTTTGTGTAATTTATTTCATCACCGCTGCCCTCAAAAAACGGTGAAGGAAAACATCGTGAGGAAACCGGCAAGACATAGAACTAAAAATTTGGAAACATTTGACATCTACCAACCCGCACTTGGCCTGCGTGGTGGATTACAGCCCTTTCCCTCTCATAGAGAGGAGACCTGTGTCCCAGCAGTGGGAACATTATAGCCTGATGATGATGACTTTGATTGACACTTGTATGTCAGTTGCAAAACAGATTCTAACTATCAGGTTACCCTAAGGAGGCGAAAGTCCAAGACAAGGTTAATTCTTATTACCATCCCAGAAGTAAAATTAAAATGTAACGATTTAAAACGTGGCAGGGGAAATATTATTCCGTTCTTTAAAGGTTCTTTACGATTCTGCCGGCTTTTATTCTAGAGAATTATCTTGGAGACGAGCGAAGACTGTCTCAAAGATTTTATGATAGGATATGAAAATTTTAGTGTGAGTGGAAAGAGCTTGGGAGTACGTCGTCCTGTCGTCAATTATTATGTTGCCGTTCGATATATCGAGGAGTCAAAATAAATATTTTTATTCGTTGATATAAAAATGAGCTTAATATGTAATGGTTGGCTACGATATATTAATGCGGGGGCCACACCTCATTCACAAGCTTAGTTGATACGATTACGACGCGACTTGCGTTAAGAAACAAGTGCGCGCTTCTACTGCTTCCGTTCGTGGCTCTGTAAACTGAAACCGGTGGTGACAGAATGTGTGCTCATCGGACGTGGGGCAGGGAAAATAAGAGGGGAAGGGTGCTGCGGTGAAAAGACGGAGCGACAACGCAGCGCAGCGCTGTATTTTTCACTGGCACAACCGTCGGGGTAAGCTGGGTTACGTTTCGATATTGCAATTTGCAGCGTGCGTGTGGTACTCACTGCGACGAAATCACTGTTATAAGTTTTTCTTTCTCTGATTTAGCGGTCCCAATACGCGTGTCGCTTGGTCGTGTATTTTGTGGCCAAGCGGTAATGTTTAGCTGCAATATATTAATGTGACGATGTATGTCGGGGTAAAGCTCACAAGGTGTAATTTTCGTAGGTAATCATTTCGAAACATGTTTCGACAGTCATGAAAAAGTTCTGTCGGTTTTAATATTAAAAGTGTTTCATATTGCTGTGTGATGCCGATTACATTTTTTAACAGGTACTTTAGGGATCTCGTGTCATTGTTGATTTCTGTTGTTTTCATGGGACGATCAAACTATAATTTAAGATTATACAGGATAGATTTTTGAGAAGGGACAATACGGGACGTTCATCGGAAACTACTTGTCCTGAGTTTTTCGAGTAATTGCTAAAGTTAATGACGAGTCCCATGAACTAAACCGTATTATCTATGACCCAGTTATTTATTTATTTATTTTATTACAAAATCCACAGCTCTTTACAATTTTATCCTTAACTATTTTAACTCTTCCAAGGCCACAAAATACGCCTCATTATTTGTACATTACGCATTTTTTAAACTCGGAAATTTTTTGACCCGTGCCACGGCGCACTTAAAGCTTATTATCTCGTAAACTATTGCAGCTACACCAAAACAAAAAATACGTGTGTTTAGCTGAAACAATACAGAATCTAACTACGTTAAAACTAATTACGACAACTATATATAAATATGTGTTGAATTTCAGTTTCTCCAATAAGAATGTCTAGTTTTTCGATTTAGAATTGTAGTTCGTATCAATAAACCTATTTATAATTAAACTAGACTATATAAGCTTTGTTTTAATACTACTAACTAACTAATAATTACTTAATTAAACAAATTTTCGTAATACGAGCACTATTTTAACTAATTTTGTAATAATTTCTAAAAAAACATTATCAAAATACCACGCTCGACATGGCGCCACTTTTACATTTCGATATTATCGTTTCAACAGACTTTTATCCTACGATGTTTTTAGATATTCGCAATGCTTGATTAACGAGGTTTATTTTGATATATAACACTATATATAATGGGGTAAAATAAAATAATACTCACATTTTAAAACCAGAGAACATAAATCACAACACGGCATTACGGTAAAATTAGACAACTGACTTTTAAAACTTTTTTGACATTTAATTTTGTACGGCTGAGATTCTCGTTCTTTTTGCCACAGACGCGGAATTTAATACAGAAAACATAGAGGGCAAAACCATAGATACAGCACGACATGGAGCATTTGTAAGTGCGTTTTTTCGGAACTAATCGATTGGGTAACTATGGTTACTGGGACGTTTGACGGTATTTTTTTTTGGGTTACTATAGTTACTTGACTTATTCACCGGCTACAGCCAATTAATTTTAAATTGTCTATTAAAGTGTGTCAAGCTATTATTGACACTATAGCACCGTACTTAGCCTTAATTTTTAATTTGTGTGTGGACCAAGGGGTCTTCCCGGACCTTATGAAATACAGCAAGGTAATACCACTTTTCAAGTCTGGGGACAGTAAAGATACCAATAACTATAGACCCGTATCCGTGTTGCCGGTTTTCAGCAAGGTGTTTGAAAAGGTAATGCTTAATCAAATGCTCACCCACTTTAACACCAATAAAATCTTACACGACAAACAGTATGGTTTCACCAAAGGACGTTGTACGACTGACGCCGGTGTCACACTATTAAAACACATAATATACTGCGTGGGAAGAGGCACAAGATGCCATAGGAATCTTCTGTGACCTCTCGAAGGCATTTGATTGCGTAAATCACCAAACCTTGCTCTTGAAACTGAAGCATTATGGTTTAGGTAAACTTGCGCTCAGTTTAGTAACATCGTATTTGAATGATAGACAGCAGCAAGTACAAGTAAATGGTGTAAATTCAATGGGTTTAAAAGTAAAAATGGGTGTACCACAAGGTTCGATATTGGGTCCTTTCCTCTTTTTAGTATATATAAATGACCTACCCCATTTATTTAAAAATCATCCACAAATGGTGTTGTTTGCTGACGATACTTCTTTAATATTTAGGATAAACAGACATGCTACAAACCTTGACGACGTAAATAACGCTCTAATGCAGGTCCATAACTGGTTTACCGCTAACAATTTAGTATTAAATGGGAAAAAAACTAAGTGCATATGATTTACTCTACCAAATGTCAAATGTAGTGATTGTGACATAGTATTAAATCAAGAGAAACTTGAATTTGTCGATGAAACTGTTTTCTTGGGGATCACGCTCGACTCAAGGCTACAATGGGGTTCTCATTTAACATCTCTTGCAGGACGGCTGAGTTCAGCGGCATATGCTGTCAGAAAAATCCGTCAATTTACTGATGTAGATACCGCGAGGCTAGTGTATTTTAGTTATTTTCATAGTATTATGTCATACGGTATTTTACTATGGGGACGGGCTGCAGACATCGAGTCTATATTTATTCTGCAGAAAAGAGCCATCAGAGCCATATATAACCTGCGTAGGCGCGATTCTCTAAGAGAACTGTTTAAGGAAATTAACATCATGACTGTACCTTGTCAATACATCTATGCAAACATCATGTACGTTAGGAAAAATCTGCATTTATTTAGTAAAAGAGGTGACCGGCACCACTATAATACTAGAAACAGGGACCAACTAGTTCAGCCAGGTTTTAGGTTGGCTAAAGTAGACTCATCTTTCATGGGGTACTGTTTAAAATATTACAATAAAATACCTCCCCCCATTCAACAACTGAATGAAACGAAATTTAAATCTTGCATAAAACGCACACTATGTAGGCAAGCATATTATAAGTTGGGGGATTACATTGATGATAAAAATGCTTGGCGCAATGCTGGTCCTGCTCCACAACCATAGGGGCAATCTGAATCATGTGAATTACCATTTGAAGTTATTGTGGAAGCAGCAGAAGATTGTAAAAATATATTTTCATTGTATAGATTCAATCTAGTATTATATAATTGCATAGCACATGTGTGAGTACTATGTACTGCAAAGCCACCATTAACTGAGTACCTACATCTTTCATTGACGCGAATATACCCTGGTGGTTGAGTGAATGTCATGCTCACTTAAATGTCACGCTGATGGTGGCGGGTGTGTCGGGTCATTTAGTTCCCTTCAATATGGTTGAGTTGAATGATGGCTGATACATGCGTGATGTTCGTGAACGGGCGCTGTTAGTTGTGACTGGTCATCTCTTAGCTACCACGGTTTATTTTTAATTACTTTGTTTTTGTATTACTGATTTAATCTTTTACTCTGGACGCTCTTAACTTGCCCGTATTTCTACATCGTTCTCACATATTTGTAATTTTTAACATGAATGATGTAACCAAGATTTTGTAACATATTTTGATTTAAAAGAGTGTCCATGGAGTTTCTTGCCCATTCTTCTCCATAGAGATCTACGCTTTGGAATGGGCAACTACAGTACTTTCACAAGTTTTTATGCCTTGTGACTGGGACTGTAGCTTTAGTTTAGCGTTTTTTTTTATTGTTTTTGACTTTCAAAAGTGCCTGTAATGGTCTAATTGAAATAAACGCTTTGAGTTTGAGTTTTTTTGAGTTTAAGGATTTACAATTTAATATCTATACATAGCTTAAAAATACAGCGTGGGTGAGTGTGTGGGAGTGTGCCTGAGGAGTTGAAAGTGGGTGTGTGCTGTGTGACTATGTTATAGTGGTGTGTGGTGATTGTCTGTGATTGTGTATTTATTTATTTCGTTTAGATGTATGTGTCTGTTCGTCACAAACTGACGTTATTAATTGTTTCCTGAATATACCTTTCTTAGTATTAAATATGTCAAGATGAGAGAATCTTTTGTTATAATTTACTTAGCGTCCTACCAATGACTGAGTTTTGAGCGTAGTTTGTACAACTGTGTGGTGTTCTAATTTCATCATCATCTGTCTAGACTTTTCCCAACTATGTTCGGCTTCTAGTTTAACCGGATGCAGCTGAATACCAGTATTTTACACGGAGCGAACCTGAACTCTACAACCCAGTTGAATCGCCATTAAACGTAAAAGTTGGGTGAGTTTAGTCTTAAGTAACACCCCTGAATTGTTATAAAATAAATAATTTAAAAAAAATGTGAATCGACCGACCGTGATCGTGTTTGATACCCGTAAGTAAGACTGGACTTTCTAGACCCAGTTTTAATTTATGTACATGTAATCCTGTTACAGAGATACCTACAAGACACAAATAACATTTCATTAAGAAAGAATCTTGTTTCGAATATTATTATTTAATTCAATTCAATTCATTTATTTCAGATAAATTACGACAATCCATACACATACACATTTATTACATTATGAATCGGCATGTATCTGCACGCTTTCGTATTTCTGTCATATTACTGGTCTATAATATCACAGTGTAATAAATAAGCGATTCGATTCTTGTTTGATTTATGTAGAAGTATACTTAGGTAGTTTCGGAGAAAGAGTCCATATTTAACTAGCTGATGCCCGCGACTTCGTTCGCGAGGAAATTTTGTTGTGTTTTTCAGGGATAAATTATTCATATAAACCGTCCTCTTGAACCATTCTTTCAATCGATGAAAACCATGCATCACGATCCGTTTCGTAGTTTAAAGGATCTAAGCGTACAGACGGCGGGGAGATTAAAATGATCAGCTACCTGATATCTAATCAGGTCGATATTTAGATTATCTGCTTACAATGTGCTAATTGCTGGGCCGCAGGTCTCCTCTTTGTGAGAAACAGTGGGCCCCAGATAATCCTGCACTCGGCCCCAGTGCGAGTTTACCCGACTGGGGGGGTTATTTGTTTTTGAATTGTTTGTTCTAGGATATGCTGGTTTCCTCACGATGTTTTCTTTCAGCGTTTCGAGAGCTTTCATGAAATAAATAACACATTGTAAAGTGCCTGGGCCGATACCGCTGCTCCCCACTGCTACATGTAAGGCCCGATTTACAATGGTCAAGGACGGTGCCTTGTAAGTATACAAAACCTAAACAGTGACTGTTGATTCGCTACTGTCCGATTCACACACCACTGTACTTCTCTGCTTCACTAAACACTTGACTGATAAACTGTTGGTGTTTTAATTCCGTCCAAACTTAGTAATCCAATTTTAAGATCATCATATCTAGGATCTTTTCCGTCATGCTCTTGCCACCGCCGGGGTGCCAGCCTTCTTAGAACCCATGGCTTGGTATGGCACGCGTCGATGGGAAGAGAAATAATGCCATGGAAGTTGGGTAGACCTTTGGTCCCATCTTCCTAGCACGGTGGGCTCCGCTGGGGCGGCTGCTGCAGTTGCTGAAAATCTCAAAAGACGCTAACAAAATAACTTAATTGGTAGTTATATGTTTGAGCCATTTGGGGTTAAACACTTAGGCCATGGGGTGCGAGTACCCACCAGTGCTTTTTCGGGATATCGCACAACGGTTGGTCGACTCTTCACGTGACCAGAGATTAACAAATTCGCATGTAATTTTAGTCACTAAAAAGCAGGTGTACCACCTAATAGTATTTACGTGGTAAAAAGACCAGTGGTTTACAATATTTGGTGAAAGAAAAAGTGGGGTGGCAGTGTACTTGCTGTATCATGCATCATTCATCAAATCGCAGCGGTGCGGTGGCAATCGCTTCATATCGCCTCCGATCATTGTGACCGGGCGGCCATTAATAAAATGTACTGCCGATTGTAGTTTTCTGCTTGTGTGACGTATCGGGTTGAATAAGTATTTTTTGATACTTCATGATGTTGTTGTGGAAATAAAATAACAGAATTATGCAGACGTAGATAAAGCTGAAGCAAAAAGAAGACATTTGTTGTGAATATGTAGTACCCTTTATCTAGACCCGATTCACACATATATTATCAGACCCTGAACAAATACAATAGCCTAACAAATATTATTCACCAAAATTGATCCCACGACACTCAAGACCATTAGATACCCACCCACAGTGCCATGCAATTTTCAACATTAATTTTCAATCACCACAATAAGGTTAACATCAATAAAAAAAATGGCGTCATTTCCTTCGCTTTTCATATTTTTTTAGCAATTCGTTGTAATTCCTACTCAATATATATCACATCGGCCGGCATCGCACAGATTATTGGGACCACTCTCACTGTCTATAAATGTGCCGCGACTGAACTTGCTACCGCATATATGTCAAAATCAAAATCAATCAAAATCAAAATATTTTATTTTACATGGGCACTTATAAAACGTCGACAAAAGGTGCTCGGTTCGGGTTGGTCGTTTCCTATGGAGAAGAACCGGCAAGAAACTCCATGGTTACTCTTTTAAAATCATTTGGTTTTACAATATTTGAGTGTTACAGCGTTAGTACATAACTGTGGGAGGACAGCGTAGGCCCGACAATAAGTCGTTGCTTACTACAAAAGGTAGAAAAAGACAATTTAAAAAAATTTACCAGGCCTACAATGTCCACACATTCACAAAAAATAGGTAAATGAAATGTATTCAAGAAGACCAGACTGCTACAAATAGCAGAAATTAGATTCTTCTGTGTGTGGTAGCCTTTGCAGGCTCATTTTTCGCGTACATAAACCGACCCGGAACATAGCCAAACCAATTCTCCGAGCTGAAAATGAACTCGCGAACACGCAAGCATCTGAGACATTTAGCTGCACACTCACAATATTCGTTTTCAAGCACTACATCATCATCTGCCTAGCCTTTTCCCAACTACGTCGGGGTCAGCTTCCAGTCTAACCGGATTCAGCTGAATACCAGTATTTTACATGGAGCGACTGCCTATTTGACCTCCACAACCCAGTTCATCATCATCATCATCATTACAGCCGAAAGAAGTCCACTGCTGGACATAGGCCTCCCCCAACGCCACACTGACATAAGGGGGGTTTTGCCATAATCGCCACGCTTGGCAGGCGGGTTGGCGATCGCAGTACGGTTGCTACAAAAGCACAGAGAACGCTGCTGCCCATTCTCTGGCAAGTCCCTTAGTCGCCTCTTACGACACCCACGGGAAGATATATACAACCCAGTTAGTCCTGGGTAATACGATACCTACCCCTTCGTAAGACTGGTTGTCAGACTTTCGGGCCAATGACTACCTGTAACGACTGTCAAAGATCTACTAACGACAGCCAGGACCAACAGCTTAACGTGCTTTCCAAGGCACGGTGGAAACTCGGACATAATAAGCACCGCAAAAAGGTTTAAACCAAAAACTTTTTATCGGCGCCATTTCCTTCCTAGCACGTCTTTTTTCGCAGACCATTTTGATTCCTACTCAATATATTGTGCTGCACGTAGCTGCAGTGAGGCGAATCGCACGTTATCGACGCCCGTTAATATCGCACAGATTACTGCGACCACTCGCTCTCTATAAATATGCCGCGACTGTACTTGCTGTCTGATATACGGAGTTCGGTTCGAGAGATTTGTACGAAACCGGAATACAATACAATATATCTCGTTTTTGGTGGTTGTTTTATCGGTTTATTTATTTTAGTTTGGGAGAATGTTTCTTTGCTGGATTGGCTTTTTTTTTTTTGTGGTCGTTTTTTTAAGGCCAGTGGTCTTAGAAAGGTGATGTCTCACGAACGCCCAACTTTCAAAGCCATAGAAGCCTATCGACCAGACAACTTCATCAGAGGATGGAAGCATCGGCATAAAAGATAGTGTTGTCCGCGAAGCTGTTTTATCATCATCATCATATAGGCGTATTTGGCGACACTTGGGGGAGGCCCCAAGTGTCGCCAAATTGGCATAACCCGGGTTTTTCCAAAATCGCCACGCTTGGCAAGTGGGTTGGCGATCGCAGTACGGTTATTACAAAAACACAGAGAACGCTGCTGCCCATTCTCTGGCAAGTTCCTTAGTCGCCTCTTATGACACCCACGGGAAGATATGAGATGGTGCTATTCTTTATGTCCTACACCATACAGAGCCGAAACTGTTTATAATAAGGAAATACCTACTTCTAACACACTTACGTGTATCTCTACAATCAAACAAGAATGCTGAGTTTTGGTTTCAGCGAAATCACAGGCACGTTTCGCAATTCAGTTTTGCCTTTAAGATTGACTACGCAACGGAACGCAACAGTACCGGTACGCAACTCTTAAGGGCTGCACGATAGTGCAAAACCTTCATGCATAACTGATTTCCATTTCAAGGTTAAAGTTTTCATGCATGCACATGCAAAAAATTATTGATTGTCTATGGCGAGCTGTTGCGCAACTCAACAGCTCGATAGCGGATGTTTTACATCCATCGTCCAAGTTTGTACCAACAGTCCGTTTAAAAACTTAATTAACAGCACTTTTATTAACTATTCCATATATAGGGACATCAAAAAGCGTAGCAGTTAAAGTAAACCCGGGCATCGAAAAATTGGAAAACAAAAACCAATTATTCCGTTTTATTCTTATTTACTCTTTGCTAGATAGTGTCCTGTTTAAAAGAAAATACCTCTTTGATAAAAAGCGGCCTCAGTCAATACTGCGCACTTTTCATGTCTATTTAATTACTTTGGACACGATATCCTTTCTGAGAATCGCACCGACGATATTGATTCAATTTGCTTAGTATACCTTGGTATACGTGTGCTTGGCATAGATATTGCTTGATATATAATGTAAGCCTGCTAGCATTAAAAAACTAGGTCAGTATTGACTGCTGTGTAAGTTCCCTTTTAGCCACGAGTCATTTTGTGAGTGAAAATGTCATCTTTTGCTCCATTAGTCTAGGAAAAACAAGAGTGTCAATTATGAGTCAGACAAATCATCATCTACCTAACCTTTTCCCAAATATGTTGGGGTCGGCTTCCTGTCTAACCGGATGCAGATGAATACCAGTATTTTACGTGGAGCGATTGTTTTTCTGACCTCCACACCCCAGTTAGTACTAAGTAATACGTTACCCCGGGAAGACTAGTTGTCAGACTTCCGGGCCACTGACTTCTTGTAACGATTGTCAAAGATCTACAATTGACATCCGGGACCAACAACTTAACGGTTCCAAGGCACGGAGGAAACTCGGTATGTAATCGGCCACCTATGCACGAACCAACCTAGGCTAGCGCGGTTTAACCTGAAGATCGACCCGAGCATCATTCTCTTGCCCTTATCTCAATTTATTTGGGGTCAGCCCAGCTTTTCTTCTTCTTCCACCCGAGCGTCTGTTATTATTTAGCCACGATGTTTACCCCTTCCAGGATTGCAGGCGTGTTATTTTGTTACATAAAACAAATACATGGAGCTAAACACAAATATAAATGTGCTCCTAAATGATAGTTTCGAACTTTCGATAGTCGTTGTATGAAAACAGTGATGTTATCGCGTTTGTCGCAATTGCAACAACGCGACACAAATTAATGTGTGCGCTTGTAGTTCATAAATATCTGATGTCGACTGTACATACAGCGGCAGATTGATTAGGTTTACTGTAAATAAACTCTATTGGAATCGTGTTTGTATCAATTTAGGTTCGCTTTTATTTCTATTGTGAGTTTTATGTTCAAATAGATATTTAAAAGCGTTGACCCAGTGGTGGCAGTCCCGACTTACGAGCAGTAAGTCGTAGGTTCGAACCCAGGCAGGTGCATTAAGATAAGATAAGATAAGATTTATTTATTTGTTTAAACATTGTATACATACAAGAGCATGCAAGATATTACATCGTTTGAGTCCAATCATGTTTAGCCGTAAGTATCGGCGTACAAATATTTCACATAACATTGTAAAGAATTATCAATAAAATTATCAAAAAATTACATTAGGCACTTAAAAGTTTACAATTCCGAAACTCTGTATCTCTCTATTAAAAATTATTATTATGTTATAATGTCAATAAAAAAAATAATTAAAACCGTATTCATAATTACTATGTGTAATTTATTTCATCACCGCTACTCTTAAAACGGTGAAGGAAAACATCGTGAGGAAACCGGCATATCCTAGAACTAAAAATTCGAAGACATGTGACATCTACCAACCCGCACTGGGCCCGCGTGGTGGATTACGGCCCACTCCTTCTCATTGAGAGGAGGCATGTGTCCCAGCAGTGAGAACATTATAGGCTGATGATGATGATGATGAGATATTTAAAATGGTTTTGACCTTATTTAAAAAATGCTACAATCAGATCCGCTTGTAAAACAAATCACTAAATGTGCTTAGCGTTAAAAATATTTGGAACATCATTATATCTCTGCGATCTCCAAACGATTGATCGAGACAGGACGATGTTTTAAACACGTTTAACGTTAAACACATTCGTGATGTGTAGCGTTCGCGGGCCTTAAGCGCACACATTGTGAGCACTTTAAACACTAAATGACACAGTATCCTAAAGTTCAAAGTTTATGTATACGGCCAAAATCAAACGCTGAACCAGAAGCAAATTTTTTTTTGAACTTTCTTATAATCAGCTGCTTTATATATTTCTAACATTCAAACGCAGATCATAGGTTCAAAGACAAGTAGTCGTTCTACTTTTTGTAATAATTGATTTCATCAACACTGGTCTAAAAACATTAACGGGGTACATCGACGAAGCCAGCATGTCCTATTATGCTTCTTCTTAGCAAAGTCACGTTTGGGTGATTTTGACACAAATGGCTGCGTGTGTAAATTAAACACAACTTTGATTGTTATCAAAGTTGTGTCAGATGACATGGCCAGTGACAGATTTTAAAAGAAGATTTACACGCACACCATTTCCATCCACATGCAAAATGCAATGAAAATATTGGTGCACGTTGGAACGCACCCGCGCACCGCGGCGTGGTTGGCGTTTCACGCCACACGGCAATGTGGCGTTGTGTAACATTTACAACGTGCTGTTCCGTGGCTTATTGCGTTCGTAATGCTTGTTAGGTATCGGCTCTAGTGTACGAAGTTGTGGGGGTGCAAGTAGTGGGTAAACGCGATTTAGTATTGCGCAAATGCGGGCGCTCTGACGGTGTGTCATCATGTTGGTTGGTAAGAGTCTGACAAATAAGCTCACATTGAATCTAATCTTCTTTTTTTATCGTGTGGTTACTGTAACCTGTTCTGTATGGCGTCGGATGTAAAGAATAGCACCATCCCATATCTTCTCGTGGGCGTCGTAAGAGGCGACTAAGAGACTTGCCAGAGAATGGGCAGCAGCGTTCTGTTTGTTTTTGTAACAACCGTACTGCGATCACCAAGCGTGGCGATTATGGCAAAACCCCCCAAAATGTCAATGTGGCGACACTTGGGGGTGGCCAGCAGTGGACGTCTTTTGGACTGAAATGATGATAACTTTAACCTGGTGTCAGGGTTTTTATGCCGCTCATGGTCCTTGGAATTGGCTTTACATGCCATCGGGAAATATATCTCAAGCCTGCTGGTTTCTTCACAATGTGTTTCGCCGCCGAAACAAGGATATGTCAGACTAGCACACCACTAGGCTATCACTGCTTAACGTAAGGAATAAAAATAGCCTTTAGACTATAAAACCTCCCAAATTCCTCCTTCACTATTTTGGGAGGTTTTATGATATATCGCTTTCTTTTCTGCCAAGCTAACGGTCATCAATACGGTCCTAACTTCGAGTCTTAGAAAGGGTAGACGTCGAAAGAGAATGCTGCCTCACCTTTTTTTACGGACGGGATATCATCAAATGACCCCTCCTGCTCTGGGCGGTGTGGAAGGGAGTGTCAGACTGGTACTGCCTAAAACTCATCCATATTCCTTCTCAGCCCTTTGTGTTCCAGGACTTCCAGGGCCACGGTATCTCTTTCGAACAGTCCCGTAGCCCTGGCAGGCATCGGCCCTCTCGGACCCCTTCCGGTTTGCTGACATCTCTTTGAGGCGCGCTTGGAACACGAACGCGTCGTCGACACGGCCTGTCGCCATAAGACGGAAGGACGGTGAGCTAGCCCATTACTCACCGTCCACAGCCCCGCGGTAAGAATTGCCCTCAGTTTTGGAGTTCGAGTGGAAAGCGAAATCAAAACGAGTTATAATTCCCGCAGCCTCTTACGCCTTACAACCGTCTCATAGCACATCCCGAGGCAGCAATACTACACAATACGGGTCCACATCGCAGTTCCTGCATTCGTTGGCTTCTGCAATTGTCGCTGCGCGAACTACACGATCGATCGTCTCTTTAATATATGGATATTAGTCGAGCGAAGTAGTATTAGACGTGGGTTCGTGAAACAAATGAGGCTTTGACGGAATACTGAGTGTTTGTGTGGAAGGAATGTAGGAGCCAGGAGGGTTTAGTATAGTTCTGTAGTGGAAAAGTTTGTAAAATATATGGCTGTGTGGCAAAGCAATTTTGTGTTGCATTTAATTTAGTAGGTGCGCTATTAAGCCGTTGAGCCCGGCTGTATTTGTAGATTTTTGATAGTTGTACAGTTGGTCAGTGGGCCGAAAGTCTGCCAGCCAGTCTTACCATAGGGTATCGTAGTACCCAGCACTAACTGGGTTGTGAAGGTCAGGCATTCGCTCGATTTTAAATATAACATATGATACAATTCCATTCTATCATCGGACGATCAGAGATATGGCGAAGCATCTCCGGTATATGGTTGAAGTTCCAAGGCCCCGCAAAATCCGCTATGCTTCCACATTTACCGTACGAACCGTCGCGTCGTTCGATAAATGTGTAACCATAGCATCGTCGTTGTATCGTACATCTATGGAATTCACTGCCGGCTTCTCTGTTTCCTGGTCATTATAATCTGAGTGTTTTCAAAGTTCGAGTGAATCGGTTTCTTCTCGGCAAGCGTGCTACACACTAGACCGCTTCATCGCTACACGTCAGGCAAGTTGTGACCAAAAAAAGGCTAGGCAGATGATGTTGAATTGTGGTTATCCCATAAGTTTGTTTGTTCATTTAGTGTATATTGCTGTGTAATAATCCCTAAGCCCATGCCCTGCCTAATAATCTCTAAGCTTGAAACTTTTCATATCATTATTGGCAATACAATTGCCAATATTGATACCAAAATGCCAATAATGTGATCTTTTAGTCGCGGAACGAGCTTCTTTTGAGTAAAACGACGAAATTAGTAAGGTGAAAACTCGTGAAATTATTGGACCTATGTTGTAGTTATGCGGTATAAATAGTCTCGTGTTATAATTTTCTACTGCGCAGTTACACACAGATGAATCAACGGCGGCTTGGCGTTGTTGCAACAACGCCTATTCACCGTTGCTTGTCGGCGTGGATGTCTGTAGTTTTTCACACAGGCGTTCGGAACGGTTCAGTTCGTTGATCGTCTAGTCCTTACCACCTACCGCCCAAGACCTTATGCTCTCAGCAGTCGCGTTGTCTAGCACTAGACCATCGTGGCATATAATAATAACTACTGTGGTCTACAGTCTCCATTTGTGTCCAAGTTCTTTCCTTTTTCTCCAAACCTTTCATACATTCACGGTCAGTAAGCTAAAAATAGTTTCAGATTCTAACACTACTGTGCAGTGTCCGGGCGGACGGAAATCATAATCCTAAGCATTTTGCAAACGCGACGATTTGCCAGCCAACGTACCACGCTGTGAGTCTCTTAAATAAGCGATCTGACTAAGAGAAAGTTTCATGTTTTTTATCTCTTCGTCTCGTTAGAGCAGGAATTCTCGGAATACTTTCTTGTTAGTTCGAGTATCTACTAATTAAGCAGTAGTGAATGCATATCTTTATTAAGGAAATTAAAGCATTCGTTAGTTATGCTGAGTATGCTTTTGGATTAAAAAGGATGTCATTGAAGGTTGTTATGAGTGAAATCGAACGATGCATTTGAATATGGATTGAGAACAGTAATATTAGGTTTTACTAAGATAATGGGAAAAGGACAAGGCACTTACGCGTCTTTTAACATAAGACGCATCGCCTGGGGCCATAAACACAGAACTTCCGTAATATTATGCCGGCCAAATATTTAGTGGTATTTTGAATCTCCATAGCCGCAGGTAAATCATCTATTCAGAAGCTTTATCGCCTATTTTAGAGCCATAACATAAATCTCTGCATTTTACTGGCGCCGGCCGTTCGGGTCCAGCAGACGTTTGAATTTTAACACTTCCTTAAAATATAGATGCTCGCTTCGGATTGATCAATCTTCTGATCATTAGAATATTGCGTCTTCTGCATGGTAGACCAGGCCCGGTCGAGAATCTTAAAAAGAAGAAGTGGTAAAACGGTGTGAGGAGTAAGCTAATGTAGGGCACTGTACGTTTCTCTTTCCGGTCCCCGTCTTCTGATGTCAAAAAGATTTAATTGTTGAGAGTAACAAAACCGCATTCTTCTGAGACGGAGGCTATCTGCTAGGGTTTCCCCTCACCCATCGCAACATGTTCTTTTTTTTCTGGTTATAAAACTCCATGATACAGAAATACCCCAGTATCGTGGGTGCGTTATAAGATTCAAATCTCACGTGCAATGTGCGGTATTTGCATTTATTGTTATTACTTAAGTGTATATGCAGGCATCAATGGCATTTTATTTTTATAAAGTTCATGTACTTAGTTTTGTGTAACTATAAAAATGATTTCAGACTCTTAGTTGATATCTTCAAAACGAACCTTACCTTACATCAAGAAGGTTTAGTACTTAAGTGGTTTAAGTTGTAATAATTTCAGTGAAGAATTTTATGAGTCATACTTGACATTCGCTCTGAGAAATATTTTTAAATTTAGGTTAAAACTTTGCTGTTGTATAGTCAAGTTTTAGACGATTCGTCACCATGGTCCATAAAGATGACTAATTGATCTTGACACAGAACGTCACTTTCGCAAAAGGCCATCGTGAAAAATTTGGTCACTTTCGCATTAATTGTTTGAAATATTTGGTATCGGCCGAACTATATTCTAAGTATGTAGGTAAAGAATAACTCAAGCTGTAATAAAATACTTGTCAAGGTTAGGTGTCTACTAGGGCTGCGGGACTGTTCGAAACAGATACCGTGGCCCTGGAACACAAAGGGTTAAGAAGGAACATGGATGGGTTTTAGTCAGTCAAGTCTGACACTCCCTTCCGCTCTGCCCAGAGCGGGTGGGGTCATTTGATGATTTCCCATCCGAAAAAAATAAATAAAGGTTAGGTGTCTAACGATGCGGACTAAACCAGATTACCGCAGGCGTATCCTCCAACTCATCATCATCATACTACTTCCCTTATCCCAATTTATTTGAGGTCGGCGCAGCATGCTTTCTTCTTCCATACTTCTCTATTACTCGTCGTCTCAGCTGTCGCCTCCTTTCTACTAGCCATACCATCCTTAACAAGTCCTTGTCAGTCGTTATCATTCTCCATCAGCCTCCATTTGTTACTTTTTTTTGGTGTGGGGAAATCCTCATGGATACCTATTGACTAACACCTACTAATTTTTTTTCCTACTCTTGCTAAGAGTCAGGGACCTGGGAGATTCGTACATGCAAACGGACCCCCATCTGGCATCAGTCCACCATGGGTCCTATCACCGACTGTGGCTGATCTCAGACTTGCACATACTCCCGAAACGTTTAAGGGGAATCTCATTGCATGCACTTACTTATCTATTGAAAAACTATTAGATTGAAATATCTACTTAAGTTTACTTTACATGTCCCATAATAGGGTTTTCCGCGTTCTTACTCACTAATAAGTTTATTGTCGCTAGTGGAGTGCACATAATGCGTGAAATCGGTGCATATCAAATGAGTAGACATATCTACCTCTTTGTTGAACGTTCAACGGGTTAGAAACTTGTTGTACTTACCTACTTGACTCGGAGGGTCTATTGGTAGCTTGTAGGCATTCTGAGAAAACGTAAGAACGCATTTTAGTTATTTTTGTTGTTTATGCTTAAATTTAGCTGATTCATATTGTTTCGAGTCTCATGTTGGCTCATGCTATGAGAAAATTTGTTTAATGTTAAAAGAATATAAGCAAACAGATACACCTGAAAGATGAAAAAGACTATATAGATATAAATGGTGATGGAAGTAGAGGGAGAGGAAGGCTCAAGAAAAGATATGATGAGAGATTGATGGATTTTGGGAAAAATTATATGAAAGAGAAAGGTGTAAATGATGCCGTGAGCCGTGGCGTCTGACAGGAGAGAATAGGAGAAATATAAATCGTTTATTTGCCAATAATGTAGGTACCTATACAGAATTTGATGGTCATTTTGATTAGCATCACGATACATTTTTCCTTACGACATGCAATGCTTGTCCAGTAGCAGTTTTGTGAGCTTTTTTTTAAAGACTGATGGGTATTACTCTTTTAATTGTATCGGTAGTTTATTATATATGATAGGACCCATGGTTAAAATGTTGTTTTTAAGTAAAGACGTTTGGTAACCGCCTGTGTAAAGTTGATCCTTATTTTGGCCTTATTAGTCCTGAGCGTTGTCTTTTATCCACTACTGACGTAAACAGGTGCTTGTTCATTCTAACGAATAGAGCAACTTCTAGTATATACAAAGACGGAATGGATACAAAGAAGAAAACGTTTTGAGCTGACCCCAAGGAAAAAGCGACAAGGGCAGGAAGATGATGATGATGGATGAAATAAACTACGGCTAGAAATTAATCTTTTCGTTTGTGTCCAATCCAAATATTCCACTATACATTCAGTCGGACACCCCAGTGTGTATTCGATACAAACCGAAAGAGTCTGATCAAAGTACTTTCCAAAATACGCTTAAGTTTTCTTTTAAAGAACATCATATCACTAGCTAACTTAACTGTCTTACAGAGAAAATAAAAATTAAATTCTTGAAAATAAAAGTACAAGTACTCGTAGTAAAGCGGCTCATACACGTGACACGAGTAATTAGACAAAACACACCGTTCCCTCATTCCCTGACGAATCCGACAATAAGATTACGTAGATTGCCAAGCGTACTAATTGAGTATCCTCGCATTAAGTTCATTAAGACCGACAGAAGGGACATATTGAGGACTTATTCTCTCTTCGTTTGCAACCAGCCCTTGTAATTGGTTGACGCTATGTAATGAAGAGTTTGAGAGTGTGATTACTGATTAGGGTAATTTGATTAGATGTATAACGCACCTACTCAGGGAGGAGCTCGTGGCTAAATGATAAGCTGCTCGAATCGATCTTCAGGATGAGCCGCGTTTAAAAATATGTTAAGCTGATGGTACCGGCTGTCATTTATAGATCTTTGACAGTCGTCACAGGTAGTCAGTGGCCCCAAAGTCCCACCAAGTCCAACTAATCTCACCAAGGGGTATCATATTACCCAGCCAACAAAATCTAACTGCGTCGTGGAGGTCAGATAGGTAGTCGCTTTATGTAAAATACTGGTATTCTACTGCATTCGGTTGGACTGGAAGCCGACCCCAACGTATTTGGGAAAAATCCTAGGCAGATGATTATGTATGACGTACCTACTTACTTATCGCGAGGTATACTAAAGTACTATATCAATTAGTGATCCTATATGTATTACTTAATTGGTGACTCTTTCTACGGTATTATATTCACGGGGACTGAAATGTGACTACCCGTTTGCAATAAGGATGATGACTCCTAATGATGATGAATAGGGATGGTGAAAAGAGCGAAATTCTATTTTATCCGTCAGTAAGGTAATAAAAAATATTAGACACGTATTTATTGTTTTATCAAATTAACCAAAAATTACTTAGTTAAAATGCATTCAAGCTGGAGAGTTTGGGGGTCACTACGTCACAACTAAAACAGGTATAAAATTTACTCAGCCGTAACGTCATGCGCCATTTCAACTCAATATAATTTATCTCCGTAATGTTTTGATTACGAAAAAGTTCATGTCCAATACTTTATAATAATCTACCTGATAACAAAGTCGGCAGTTGTGGAAAATCTTCACGAAATAATTACTTTCTAAACAATAATAATAATCGTAACATATATTATTACCTATTTAGTAATACTCATATGTTACACAATTTGCTGGTGTCTAGACTAATCAACTTTATATACTCACTCACTGTTTCGATATAAAAACAAACTAAATGTAAATAGATATCATTAGGCGATGGTAATCATTGCTTAAGTCACCACGTTTGTACACGAACAAAAAAACATTGCAAATTGTATTAATTGTAGCAAAACTAACCGGTTTAGTATCCAGACAATCAAAGATCTTTTATGAAATCATTATTATGTGTCTAGCTTTATAGCGCCACAGCCAAATAAAATCCTGCCTCAAGATAGGTACAGACATACTAAATAGCCCGTATTCGGGTGTAAATGGACGAGGGGCAAGTTATAGCGAACAAGATTGTCGGTCTTGTTCGGTTTGTATGAAACCGAACAAGACCGACAATCTTGTTCGCTATAACTTGCCCCTCGTCCATTTACACTTGTCATTTAATTTTGTCCGAATTCCATAGGGTATGGAATTCATAGGCAATCGCATTCGGGCTGACGACCAAGTTCAATCGTGCTAAAGTCAAAGTCAAATCGTGCTAAAATTCAAAGACAGTTTTGCCTTTCGTACCAGCGAGTAACGAAATGGGCGTCTAAATGACCTAAGTGTAGCCCTAAGGGTCTAACCCTAAACGTAATAATTATGTTACCTAAGTAAAATGGCTACAGAGTACACACTGGCCCTTTATTGAAAGGGATCTGCCTAAGTGAAAGCCTTTTGAAAACAAATATCTATTTAGACACGTAGGTGGGGTTTCATAGGTTCCACACCTATATGTTTGATGATTCGATAAAATTGAAGAACATATCATATTCATAATATCACGCCTGCGGGGTACGCAGATATGTATAGTACAACAACATTTCGATAGTTATGTATTATATGTTAAGTTCCATTTTATTGGGGACTAGCTGTCCGGCGCAACTTCGTTTGCGTCACATTTTCCCCGTTTTCGCAACATTTTTCATTGCTGCTCCACTCCTATTGGTCGTAGCGTGATGATATATAGCCTATAGCCTTCATCGATAAATGGGCTATTTACCGCTGAAAGAATTTTTCAAATCGGACCAGTAGTTTCGGAGCCTATTCAATGCAAACAAACAATCAAATTTTTCCTCTTTACAATATTAGTTGGGGATAAGCACATACAAATAAAAATGGAAAAATAAGAAACTTTTTAAATAAATTAAACCGACTTCAAAAACACATATAATTAGTGGATAATAATGTAAAAGTCAGTGACATCTGAAGCTTAAAGTTATTTTCCACTGTTTGTGTTTTTAAAGTCTGCTGTAAATAAAATGACGTTGGTCCCGGGATCCCCCTCGATTAGTGATTTTGTAGCTATAAGAGATGAATGAATATCGAAATCACATTAAAAATAACCAATCATCTTCTGTTGACTTATAATCGTTTCTTCATCTTTATCGGTCGTCCCGAACTGTAATCTCAGTTAAACAATACGATTGTTTTCAAGAAAAAATATTGACGCACATAGTCTAACGCAATACGGACACGAAAATATCGAGTTATTCTTATCGTAAACGAGTACATAACGCAATTGTTTTTTAAGATTAAAATAATAACAAAAAAACATGATCTGAGAACATAATGTGCATGTTACTCAGATCATGTTTTTTTAGGGTTCCGTACCCAAAGTGTCAAACGGGACCCTATTACTGAGACTTCGCTGTCCGTCCGTCTGTCACCAGGCTGTATCTCATGAACCGCGATAGTTAGCCAGTTGAAATTTTCACAGATTATGTATTTCTGTTGATGCTATAACAACAAATACTAAAAACAGATTAAATAAATATTTAAGGGGCGCTCCCATACAAAAAAAGTGATTGTTTTGCTCGTTTTTTATTAAAAAAAAAATGGTACGAAACCCTTCATGCGCGAGTCCGACTCGCACTTGGCCGGTTTTTTATTATTATTGTTGTTGAATCATTTAGGGCCTAATTTTTTGCTAAGTACTACGTCAACACATGGTTCTAATTTTATTCTGTTTGCGTCTGTCAACATGGTATCTACCTACGGAATAGGTAACTATTTCTGGAATAAAGTAGAATTAAATTCACGTAGGTAAGTGGCCCACCCACTTACCTACCTACGTACAATTTAATATAATTACTTAAATAAATAACAAGAGGAAATAAACGTCATGTCAACGATTCATGTTACTGTTGCGACTTACGAACCTTGGGCACCACGCGGCCACGACGACGACTTTTGGCCGCAGAACCGTTGAACAGGAAGAAAGTTTGGTCGCACAACCGGGCGTACGACACATTTTGTTGAAGATAGAGGCCGGTCATGCGACAATTCGTGATCGTGCTTAGTGTGCGAGGTCCCTTAAATCATGTCCTGCGTGTCCTGTTGCTTGTACATTACTGATGGACGCTGCAGAGGGCGCCATACTAGTTGCTCAGTTCTGGGCCGACACAATTTAGATTGCCATCGATACGCTAAGGAGAAGAGTTAAACGAAATCACCATGGAAAATTCCATCGTACACGCGGCTTGTCAAATAAGAAGTTGTCAGTTACTTGCAAAGAATTTTACTGGATGGAAGACGAGGGAGGAAAGTGCTGAGTGGAGACCACGGGCAGGAAGGAGGAATATCCTACGTGGGAAAACCATCGACTAGGTGGACAGACGATCTTTAAAAGTGGCCGGATAAAACTGAATAGCCATGACAGAAAACCGCCAAAAATCGTGAGATTTTTAAGAAACTGCACTCAGCTTTGGGTGGCCAAAGGTTGAAGAAGACAAAAGAGAGAAATTCACTTGCATAATGACATCATGTGAGTTTTCTTGTAAGTCATAGTGCAAGCTACTGGCACGTTACACCCTCCAATTCCACGTAAGTTCACAAAGATTAAATCACCATCATGAATAACCGAATCAGCCAAACTAAAATTGCTGATGACGTCTTCGTTACCCATTTAGTAGAAATTGTTATTGTTTGTAGCGTTTTTAAGAATTACTTATTTTTTGTTATTGGCAATAATGACGAAATAATAAAAAAGTACGTTCATAAAACGTAGCGATCACAAGATTGAGGTCATAACTATCTGTGTGACCCCTTGCGGGGGACTGCGTAAGTGTCAATAGTAAGAGATAAGAGCTTACATTGTTCTGAGGTTATCATTGAAAGCGTAAGGCAAATTGTTATTGGACTATAACTTTTCATCATCATGTCAGCCCCCAGTTGTTCCGGTTATGAGCCTATTTAAGGAAAATACAAACACAATACGTACCTAGGTAACTAAATGTTTGGAGAGAACGAAATATCTTTTGTGCAGGGTCTAGCTAAGACCAAAATGAGAATATCTAATCCCACAATCGCATTCGTAGGGGAGTAATTTTTATACGCATCGTTTATTAACACTGTGACAAAGTTTACCGCCTTGATGGTCAATTATACAAGGTGTTGTTTTGCATCCTCGTCAAAATTCAGGAGGTCACAAAAGACATAAATAATCAATTAAAATTACAGTTCCTAGTTAATTAAGTATAAATAAACGCTGATTTTTTCGGTTGTTTAAGTTTGTCAGTATTTCAGAATAATCCCCTTAAACGTGATTTAGGGAATAAGAAATTATCGAATTTAAAACGTTTGAGACTGTTTGTATCTGTGGAAGCGCGGTTATAGGGCGATAATCAGACGGGGCCCGTTTAAAACACGGTCGTGTGGTTCACACTTACCGATTTCCGTAAATAAGAAATGTATATATTTGATTTGGGACGAGAATCATTAGCATAGTTATCTCCATGAATTTGACGAGGATGCAAAACAACACCTTGTATGTTATGGTCGCAAGCGCTACTACCTACCTACTGAGTACCTATCAGCACGCGTAGCATGACCGCCGTAAAAACGGGCTATGACGACGGAAGAATCGACAAACTGACACATTGTCATTGTATATCTGTCATTACATCGATTCTTCCGTTGGCAAAACCCGTTTCTACAGAGGTCATGCTACACGTGCTGGTCAGAGCATAGGATTCGATTCCTAGGTCGGGCTAATTGTTATTGGGTTCTTCCACCCGAAATTTCTCAATTGTATATTATTATTATTTGTACTCGGTTGAAGGCGGTAGGTTCGCCCCTATAACATAACTGGCGAAATGTGTGTGTAGTCGTGTAGGCTATCTACTGTAGCTAGACCTCAGTATAACTCTTCGGGGAAATTACCGTAATATGATATCAATCAATCAATCAATAATTTTATTATCAGGCAACTAAGGCCCATACATAAAATACACAAAATAATATTAAAAAATAATGAATAAACTAATACATATTAAAAACCTTAAACTATAACTAAACACGTAATGTCGACGGTGTCGTGGTCCGCTGCGTGGTGTCGCGTAACCGTCCTCGGAAACGTCGAAATACGACGATTTGTTTGTCTGTTGTAAGTATGTTTGTTTGTTGCTCTGTATGGTGTCGGACGAAAAGAATAGCACCATCCCATATCTTCTCGTGGGTGTCGTTAGAGGCGACTAAGGGATCTGCCAGAGAATGAGCAGCAGCGTTCTTTGGGCTTTTGTAACAACCGTACTGCGATCGCCAACCCGCCTGCCAGGCGTAGCGATTATGGCAAAACCCCCATATGTCAATGTGGCGACACTTGGGGGAGGCCTATGTCCAGCAGTGAACGGTTTTTGGGCTGAAATGATGATGATGAATATGTTTGTGGGGCAAGAACACATCACTTCAGGGCAGAGTGATCAATGAAGCTCCACCTGAGCAGGTTTTCCTTGCTTCAGCCATACTGTGTCTGGAGTCTATTTAAAGTGAACCTGTTAGGACCAGTCCATTAAAATAATTATTTCCTCGATCTGAAAACTAAGGAAACATTTAATTAATTACCTACTTACTTTCTTATAATTGAAATACCTACGTGGCGACAACTTTTTCAATTAGATGTGCAATTAATTCGAGCGAAGACTTGTCCCGCTTTATTTAACAAGGAAACGCGGTCAAGTAGATAGGCACGTGATGGGTGTCGCGGTCCAGGGGTTCCACAATAGTTACAAGGAAGGAGGAATTACTAAATAATAATTAAAATAATACGATTTGCGTTTGTATCATCCGCCTAGCCGCTGCTATCTGGTTCTCAGGTTTTAAGCAGCTTCTTAGTCAACAATAACGTTTTATATAAGTAGGTATGTATTTTCATAGGCGGAGCTTGTGGCTAAATAATAACAGCCACGCGGGTCGATCTTTAAGGTTAAGCCGTGCTAGCCGAGGTTGTCATTTGTAGATCTTTGCCAGTCGTAATGATTAGTTAGAAGCCAAAAGTCTGACATCTAGTCTTACCAAGGGGTATCGTATTACCCAGTTACTGGGTTGTGGAGGTCAGATTAGGCAGTCGCTTCATGTAAAATACTGGTACTCAGCTGCATCCGGTTAGACTGGAAGCCGACCCCAAGACAGTTTGGGAAAAGGCTAGGCAGATGATGATGTATTTTTATATTACCTATCTACACTCTTCTACACTATCTACACTTCTACACTAATATTATAAAGAGGAAAGATTTGTATTTTTGTATTTTTGTATGTAATGAATAAACTCAAAAACTACTGGACCAATTTTGAAAATTCTTTCACCATTAGAAAGCTACATCTTTACCGAGTAACATAGGCTATATATTATCGCGCTAATAACTTAGGGGGATGAGCAATATTGCATTAAGTCCACATTTCTCAACTGTTTCACAACTGACAACTGTCATGACAAGCATTAGAATAAACCGGCTATTTCAAACCATTTGTCATCAAAGTAAGTGGCCTGGCGGTTCTATGACCGCCCTGCCAAGCAAAAGGTTTCAAGTTCGAACCCCGCAGTCAGTATGCACTTTTTGTGGTGATTTTTTAATGCTGTAAGTTTTCTAAAACAACTCGAGTTCGATCCCCAACCGGTGTTCACTTTTTGTAACTAGGTAATTTGTTTTATTTTAATGTTTTATGATTTTCAAATAATTACAAAATAGTTTTCGTTTTTTTAACCATTCATAATAAATAGTGATTAAAGAACGGGTGGGTCATAAACAAAACGAAATTCAAGACATGATCGTCGGCGATTTTAAAGTATACACATCCGTAGAGACTGTGATGGCTAATGACGGTAGTCCTGCACACCCCGTTGAATTTTTCAACTGCCTGGAGCTAACAGGCGTGCCGTTCCCATAAGAAGGAGCTTAAACTTGGCGTTTTAGTTCTGCTGATGCGAAACTTTGATGTACCCAGACTGTGCAACGGCACCAGGCTTCGTAACATAAAGCTTGGCAGTAATATTATAAAAGCCACCATTATTACAGGAGTTGCTAAAGGAGAAGGCGTTTTAATTCGACGCGTGTCCATTATTCCAAATAACTTGCCATTCCAATTTTAATTAACAGCTAGGTAGTCATCATGATCATCATTTCAGCCCAAAAGACGTCCACTGCTGGACATCGGCCTCCCCCAAGTGTCGCCACATTGACATTTTGGGTGGTTTTGCCATAATCGCCACGCTTGGCAGGCGAGTTGGCGATCGCAGTACGGTTGTTACAAAAGTACAGAGAACGCTGCTGCCCATTCTCTGACAAGTCTCTTAGTCGCCTCTTACGACACCCACGGGAAGGTATGGGATGGTGCTATTCTTTACGTCCGACACCATACAGAGCAACAGGTAGTAATTTCCCTTAAAATAAGCTTTTGCAATGACGATCAACAAATGTCAGGGCCATAACTAAAAAGTGGCAGGCATTCTTTTGGGTACTCCATGCTTCTCAGACGGTCAATTATTTGTTGATTGTTCACGTGTTTCATGAAGCCAAAACTTGCACGTGGTGACGGTCATTGTTACGACATTTTTTATCCATACTATCCATACTAATCCATACTAATATTATAAATGCGAAAGTCACTCTGTTTGTTTGTTTGTTTGTTACCTTTTCACGACTAAACGGCTGATCGGATCTTAATGGATTTTGGCAAGAAGATAGATTTAAACCTTGGGAAGGACATAGGCTATATATTATCACGCTATAAACATTGGGAGGTGAGCAATATTGCAATTTGTTCATATTCCTCAACTGATTGACAACTGACAACTGTCATAACAAACATTAGAATAGATCGGCTATTTTAGAACAAATGTCACCGAAGTAAATAGCCTGACGGTTTAGCGGTTGACCTGTGAATCATAGGTTGCAGGATCAAACCTCAGCCAATATGCACTTATTGTTTTATTTTTTTGAATTTTTGATGCTGTATTATTTACCAAGGTAACCATGGTTCGATCTCCACCCGGTTTTCACTTTTTGTAAGTAGGTATTTTGTTTTTTTTTATGCTTTAAGACTTCGTAATCATTACCAAATTAACCATTCAAACTATAGTTAAACAATAATTTAGCCTCTGGCCGAAGTAAAAGCCAGCTCTTGGATCACGGAAAGCGTAAGTTATGCGTGTAGAAATTTCTTTAAAAAGACTGTGAGCATTGAGTACTCTGATCTTACGGTCCCACGGTCCAAAGCTTCAATTCCCAACGACTCGAAAATATAAGTAGTTACCGATAAGATTACTTTAATAAAGCTACTTGAGCTTCCCCGTGGCAACAGCGACAGTACCAGTGTCCAGCCCTTTTAGTTTATATAGTTTTGTTTTCGTAAATTTTTAATTATTTAGTAAGAAAGTAATATCATCATCATTCATCATTTCAGCCGAAAGACGTCCGCTGCTGGACATAGGCCTCCCCCAAGTGTCGCCACATCGACAGGTCCCGTGTAACTTGCATCCGGAGGATCCCCGCAACCCGCAATCACCAGGCCATCGGTCCACCTCGTGGGAGGCCTTCCAACGCAACGTCTTCCGATTCGTGGTCGCCACTCCAGAACTTTTCGGCTCCATCGGCCATCCGTTCTTCGAACAATGTGCCCTGCCCACTGCCACTTAAATTTGGCAATTCTTCGGGCTACCGGGACTTTGGGGTAACCTTGGTTCTCTTGCGAATGTCCTTATTTCTGATTTGATCACGCAAGGAAACTTCGAGCATAACCTTCTCCATTGACCTTTAAGTGATTTTAAGCCTTCTGATGAGGCCCAATGTGGGCGACCCAATCGGTCCGGTATGTAATCACTGGCAACACACACGGGTCATGGACTTTCGTCTTGAGACAATGCACGAGAACATATCATGCAACTTCCCGAACACTGCCCAGCCGAATCGGATTCGACGGTTGACCTCTTTCTCGAAGTCAGACCTACCCAACTGGACCGTTTGTCCCATGTAGACATAATCGTCTACAACTTCGACTGTCGAGTCTCCGATCCTGATAGGAGTGGGTGTTACATGGGCATTCAATATGACTTTGGTTTTTTCCATATTCATTTTAAGACCCACTCTTTCGGACGATCCACTGAGGTCATCGAGCATTGTACTGAGGTCCTCTATGGTCTCAGCCATGACCACTATATCGTCGGCAAATTGAATGTGAGAGATGTACTCGCCATTGACGTCGATGCCTAGCCCTCTCCAGTCCAGAACCTTAAATACATCTTCCAGTGCAGCGGTGAACAGTTTCGGAGATATGACGACTGTTTCACTTCCCTGTCACTGTCACTGTCCATGTCTCTCAGGAAAGCTAAATAGTGAATCTCATCAAAATGACTGCTGGGCTAAGGGCTCCCCCATAGTCTTACAATCTTCTCTCCGTGCGATTTTGTGGTCAGAAATTAATGGTCGAAAACCAAAATAAAAGATTACCCGACCCCGGATTCGAAACCAGGACCTCATACTCAGTAGTTGCGACCACTAGACCAACGATACAGTATATTAACAGCATCTATCAGTCTGTTTTAACTTTTTCTCGCCTTAACTGGTGAACGGATTTGGATCAAAGCCAGGTCATGATCTGGATTAGGACATAATAATACTTTCATTTATACATGAAAGCGCTATACTATTCACTCACCGATAAACCACTCAAGAACTACTAACTACCACTTTTGACCTATTTAACTTGAAATCTTGCAAGTAAGTTCTTAGTAAGGCAGAAAGGGATTTTTGGAAATTCCACCCCCAAGTGGAATTAATGTCGGGTTAAAGGTTAAGTTTAGGAGAATATTTGTAATTTTTAAAAAGAGGCATGAATGCACAAAATCACGATTTACGTTTTTGGAAATTCTATCCCTAAGGGGGTTTGATAATGAAAGTTGATCGACATCAACTTTCAACATAACCTTTTTTTACAGTAGTCGGTAGCGTGTTCGTATACATTGAATAGGAGATCACACTTGAAGCAAGTTCTTTCAAACGAAAATAATCATATAAAATCAATTTGGTTTGCCTAGGTTGGTCTATGGATGGGTGACCACCCATTACGTACCGACTTTATTGTGCTTTGGAAAACACGTTAAGCCGTTGGTCACGGCTGTCATTTGTAGATCTTTGACAGTCGTTACAGGTAGTCAGTGGCCCGAAAGTCTGACAACCAGTCTTACCAAGAGGTATTGTATAACCCAGTACTAACTGGGTTGTGGAGGTCAGATAGCCAGTCACTCCATGTAAACTCTTGGTACTCAGCTGCATCCGGTTAGACTGAATGTTCCCAACTTAGTTGGGAAAAGGCTGGGCAGATTGTATTAATACTGGAGACATCTGGTAACGAACTTCAAACAAAACATTGGAATCAAGAACCTCCTGACTAAAAGACTTATTTTAAGCAAATCACGAACCTAACGCGTACGAAGTCGCGGGTAACAGCTAGTGTATTTATAAAAGAGTAGACCGCACGCCCTTATGTCTTATGCCCGGTGATTTAAAAATTAGGTAGTTATGTACCTTCCTATCAAATTGCCTCTTGATCGATAGACCGCCTACAGAAATTGCTTAGCACCTACATGTCAGGTGTTACCCTACCTACACGCGACTTGCATGTGCGTGTTTAGCTACCTATTGGCACTACCTACTAAGGGTTAACAATAGGAAATCGATTACCTCTAACCACGGTCATTAATAATAATCTCGCACGGCGTCGGGCTTGCGACGTAACTACTACTTTACTATTAAGACACGCAATCTACAATATTGAACCGGTGAACCCTGTATAATATTTCCCACATGTGCCTCGTTGACAAGGGGTGATAACGGTGTTAATTAAGTGCCCGGTTATAAGAAATTCCATTAATTAAGATGTTGGTCTCTTGATCTTTGGGTGTTTGATTGACATGGGAACTGTAGGAAACTAAAGCAGTTTAGGCGAGAAGTTTGAGGTACATAACTACATTTTGCAAAAAAAAACACGTCTAAGTACACCAATATTCCCCGCCTACATTTTATTTTCCCAGTCAGGAATGAAATATCAAGATATTATTATATTTTAATTTTAGGATCCCATCAAAGATAGTTGGCACCCACCCTAGTTCGTCGTGCGAAAATGTGTTCACACTGATAAGTCTGGGTGCACACATTCCGCATAGTATGAGACCTTTAATTTTCCGACTTCACTTTTTTTTTGAGCAGAGCAGGACAGTACTTACTATTTGAATACAACGAAACAGAAATGTCGTCATTTTTGACGTGGTAGGGCGCGGTAGGATTCTGTGGTTTCGGCGTTTTTATTTAATAAGTATCTGTCTGGAATCCCTCAGTTTGTCCATGACTGTCATATCTATGTCACAGACGGCTACCTACCTCAAAAGATATTGAATCACCTATCACTATGGTTGAAATCTATAAAAGTTACTTAACACACCCTTTGCCCAAACGTTATTCCTGGCCCGGCCAAGCTTTCAAACTACAAGTCCATGATAGATACCTACTGACGAGATGTCGAGAACATGTCCAAGTCTATGCACGTGCTAAGTTTATAAATCTCGGCCTCCGACATTACCTACACCTCTCTTAACATTAAAAACAATTTAGCATCTCGTCAAAATTTAATCAGACCATCCTTACCTTACATCTTGCTCTAATATTACCAGCAGTAGGTACCAACGCAAAGGTGTGGTTACATACAAGGTGCCACAAAACCTTCTGATATACAAGTACCTCTCACAATATGCTGCGGAGTCGGTTAATTCTGCTAATTAATTATTCACACACGCCTTGTGTTCAAGTGTGGTTTCTTTAGTGACAGCTCGGAAATTGAGTGTTATTAAGTAATTTTGTATGAGTGTTTAATAAGGCCAATTAATTTAGTTTTGTTAACTATTATTTTTTTGGTAGAAAGTGGAATGATTCAAATTGTAATGTCCATTTGTTACACTAGCACTAGAACTGGTACGAAGTTTGTTAATTTTAGAATAAATTATGGTCAAGTCTCACTCACAGCATTTTTGGAATCCTCTTAAATCCCACGCTGTCAGCCCTAGCACACTTTTTTTCTACAAAATTTGTTAGTGCGGCAAACTGGACCTAATTATTTTAAATGTTGTCCAACAAGTTTTCTTCTTTTTTCGGTTCGATGATACGACTTGTTTATTATATTACTTGGGCCCAGTATGACCTAGGTGACCACGTTAATTTCGGCATGTGTGGCGTCTTTTATGTCCTCTAAAGTGCAGGTGTTCGGACACTTCGGACAATCCAGCAGTAGGACAAGTACTGCGACAACGTGAATGATCCGGACAAAAGATATTTTATTTTTTATTTTTATTTTATTCAAAAGGAACAGCAAACAGCTACAATATATAGTATAAAAAAGAGAAACACAAAACATAAGAACAATATTGTAGCCCACAACGCTGTTCACAGATTAACTGAAGAATACACAATACAAATTAAAATTTAAACGCTAGGGTTATGATACAATAATATTAAAAACTAAACTTACTTAACTATCATGCTTATCTGTCCCATAGACATCAATCAATCAAGAGAGCTCCTTGAGTATAAGACCTTTGAACTGACTGGGAGAACATGCAAAAATGTCAATATGGTCAAAACTCCCATTGTACGAATCTATCATTTTGCGAACAGGTGAGCGCAAACCAGTGTTAGAATGGCAGGTACGACTGGAAAATAGTCTGCCAGCGCGCACTTTACGCTTGTACACTGTTCTGGGAACAACGTAGCATAACATGTTGGTTAACTCAATGCAGTCAAATCTATTACTTACAATATTATAAAGATTCATGGCTTCCAAATACTTACGTCTACTTTCAAGTGTTGTGAGTCTGTATTTATTAAGTAAATCCTGATATGGCATGTAATATCCGAAGCATCTGAAATGCATAGCACGTAGGAATTTCTGTTGAACACTCTCAATCGCCTCAATGTATTTTTTATAATATGGACTCCAAACGGACACGGCATACTCCAGTTGCGAACGTACGAGAGACTTATAAAGGCAAATATATGAAGAAGCATTCTTAAAATCTAATGTTGAGCGCATAACAAATCCATAAAGTTGGTACGCCTTGCTAACTATTTTGCTAATATGCAAGTCCAAGCAAAGCTTGGAGTCTAGGATGATACCGAGATCACGGACAAATTCCAATTTTGTTAGGGGAACATCGCACAGAGTGTATGTATGTGTTACGATGTTTTTATTTTTTGTGAAATTTACAAAATTACATTTTGGTATACTAAGCTGCAACTTATTTCTACGGCAGTACTCTGATAGTCTGTCCAAGTCTTGTTGTAGCAGAAGGCAGTCATTTATGTTGCGTATTGTTCTGTATACCTTAAGATCGTCGGCATATAAGAGAAATTTGGTATTAAGAAAACATTGGCTGATGTCGTTTATATACAAAACAAATAAAAGGGGACCTAGAATAGAACCTTGTGGTACACCAGAGGTGACCTGCGCGATGCAAGAAGAATGACCATTTACCACAACTCTCTGACTACGGTTAGTGATGTAGGAAGCAAACCACCTCAGCAGATTTCCACGGATTCCATTAAAAGCTAATTTATTGAGCAATATTACATGATCTACCTTGTCGAAAGCCTTGCAGAAGTCTGTATACACTGCGTCCACCTGTACACGGCTGTCAACATTGTCAAATAAAAAGCTTGTGAACAGTAAGAGATTAGTGTTTGTGGACCGCCGTTTAACAAAACCGTGCTGTTGTTGAACAATAATATTATGCAGAATGGGATATATTTCATTATGCACTAACCTCTCAAAGAGCTTCGACAAGGCAGATAAAATGGAAATAGGACGATAGTGTTCAACATTACATCTTGATCCGCCTTTGTGGACAGGTACAATATAGGCATCTTTCCACCGTTTGGGCACCACACCTTCCGACATGCATTTATTATAGATAATAAAAAGTGGTTTGCAGATAGAAACAGCGGCACATTTCAAAAAATAAGGAGAAAGTCCGTCCGGTCCAGGTCCTTTCGATGCATCTAGAGATTTCAGCTCTTTCAGTATTTTATCCTCACTCAAAGATATATCGCAGATCAAAGAATCGTGTAGCGCATTGTCAAGTGGAGGCTTCCATTGAGGTAACGACGGTGAAGCAGGTTCGAAAACGGAGTAGAAGAAATCAGAAAACATATTGCAGACGGAAGTCGGATCATTAGATTCAGAGTTTTTATATTGAAGCTTTGCTGGTATCTCAGGTTTCTCTTTCCGATTCGAAATGTACGTCCAGAAATGTTTTATGTTTTTGCACAGACTATCCTCCACAGACGTAATGTATAAGTTAAAACATTTTAGACAAGTGTCCTTAAATTGAATTCTATATTTGGCAAATGTATTGTAGTCCGAAATGTTATCAAATTTTTCCACTTAACCCACGCCTTGTGTTTCTTTTTCGAAATGGTTATAAGAGTCCTTGAAAACCAGATAGGATAACTAACTGATCTGGCACGAACCAAAGGAGTATCTTGTTTGATAATCCTATCCAACTCATCATAGAAAGTAGTCAGTGCATCTTCGGAGTTTTTGGAGCTAAGCAGATCTGTCCAATTCGTTTGTTGTATGTTACAGTTAATGTTGTCAAAATTAGCTTTATGAAAATTATATTTGTGTAGAGGAATCATTGTTAAAGGAGAGATTTTAATGTCTAGGGAAGTATCGCAGGTTAAAGCAGGGTGGTAAATGTCAATAGGTAGTAGCGTAGTTGAGGAACGGGAAACTATACAGGCGTTGTTAGATATAACTAAGTCAAGTATTTTGCCTTTGTGATTCACTATATTATTGAGTTGAGAAGCACCAAGAAGTGAAATAAGATTATGTAGGTTAGCGCATGTAACAGATGCCATAGAGTTGAGGGTCACCACTCCAGGGGAATTTGAGGCAGATGATCCTAACCAATTGGCTTCTGGAAGATTGTAGTCGCCCATAATATAGAAGCTGTCAACAGTAGGATGACTCAAAACTTCTTGTAACGTTTCGAAATGCATATTGTAAACTAACGAAGAAGTCTTTGGTGGTATATAGGCAGCACTTACAATGTGCCGTTTTTTATTGCAAGTGCTGTGCAATTCTACAATAAGGTGTTCGATATGGTTGTGTGAAAGATCGCTACGCCGACATGGCGCGAGGTCTAGCTCAGACGGTTTGAGAGAGCTCAAAATTGCAACCAATACACCGCCACCATCCTGTTTATTTGTAGTAATACGATCACGATCGCATCGAAATACTGTATAGCGCTGGTCTATGAATTCGCTGTCATAGATTTCAGGTGTCAGCCATGTTTCAGTTAATACCAAGATTTCATAAGTGTTCATAAGGATGTTCTTGTATAGTTGATCTAGTTTTGTGCGAATGCCCCTACAGTTTTGATAAAAAATTGTTACATGTTTATTAGTCATTGTTAATATAATATAACAATGTATACATGTTTGCGATATGAGAGTGTTCATATTGTGAGAATAAAAACATGAAGATAAAATTGATAAATACGGAAAATTTATAAAACTGGCAGTACAGACCACAACACCCGATTAAATTGAGAAAATTGAGGAAGATATAATATGTATTAACTACAGCACTAGGACAATGTATACCACTTATCAACAAGTCTATTAAGTACATTAAGTAAGGAAATATTTTTGACTCAAAAGCTACGTTGGCAGGGCATTTAAAATAACAATGTTTTAAATTTAGTACACACAAAAAATAAACATGCGGACAATAAATACTTAACAAAAACCAGTAGTTACGGTAAATTAATAAAAAGTGGATATAAAAAAAACTAATCATTAATACTGTCCTTAGCATTGTTCTCACTGCATTTAAGTTTGGATATATCATCATCTGATCTGATGGCAAAGGCAGCATCGCCATCTTTTTTACGAGCAAGGATGGTACAGTTCTTAACCCAAACATATTTGTACTGATAAAGTTTTGCAGCTTCCTTACATTTACGAAATAATACTTTGTTCCTTAACGTTAGGTGCTCATTGATGTAAATATTTGTAGAGGACCCGGAAATACCAATTTGATCAGTTTTAAGTGACTTAGCCTTCCGATACGCGCTAAGGACATTGTCTCGTAGTATGCGCGTGGAGAACTTGACAATAATATTCTTCGGTCTATTGTTTTGCTGGTGTGCGTGCGGTACTCTATGGATGGATATGACCTCTTTTTGTGGAATGGTAAAGCTGATAGATTCCCCAATTGAGGCCAAGATCTGCAGCAGATTTTCTCCTCGCTTGTCAGGAACGTTGCAGATTTCTAGGTTACTGGCTCTCGCCTGCTGCTCGAGCGTATCTATCTTCGATTCTAGATAGCTGATCGAGGTAGCAGACTGTTCAGCCTGCTGACGTGCAATGTTGTCGACTCTTCTTTTGAGGTCTTCCTGTTCGCTTGCGTGGAACTGTAGCGAGTCTTTGAGGCCAGATATATCTTCGGCCATTTGCTTCAAATCCTGTTTAAATTCGGCTTGGACCGTACGGACAGAGCTCAACTCCTGCTTCATGTCCAACAGGCTACTTTTAACGGTTTCATGATAACTAAGCATACTAGCCTCGATCTCACCTCGCCAATCCTGCATAGTGGTTTTAATACCTTCCTTGAATGATTCAAGGGTCCGATCCATGTCAGAACGCCAACCCTGCAGAGATCTGTTGAATTCTTGGGTGAGCGTCTGGATTAGGTTGTCTTGGGTAGTCAATGCGCTGGTGTCCCCATCCCTAGCAGCAGATGGCACATACATCGGTGGGGTGCGTGGCGATATCGCACACTGATCCATGATATCGCAGGACATGTTCATACTACTGTCCTCATAAGCAGTAAGCTGGGTGGAAGAAACAGGCGTGTCCAAGATTTGGCGAGTGCGACGTGTAATATTACTGCACGAAGGACATTTCCAACAGGACTTATAATCCTGGGTCAGGGCCAAAAATTGCTGCAGCGTAATGTTTAGACAGTCGTGATGGTATTTTCCATCACATAAATTACATAACAGGTATCCAGCTCCAGGGGCCAAAGCCTCATTGCAACCGTTGCAAACCATCTTGAAGATAAATAATTAAAGTTAATTGTAGGTCTGATAGAAGTAACAAGTTATCCAGAATGGGTTGAAGTGGCGCCACCTATCGTGAACCGTAAGGATTATATCGATCGCTTGTTGCTAAATATGAATACCAAGTATGGAGTACACTTGGGTGCAATAATCACACGTGTGGCGCCCCCTACCTACCACACGGCGAACTTCTAATGTGTATCGATTCACGGCACACGCAGTATCGACAGCTAGGAACACAATCCCTGTGCTGCTACTCTGCAAGTTCAATAGATGGCGTTGTTTTGAGTATAGTGTCAGGGAAGATGACCAGGCAGTTTTGAAAGCTGGACGTTTGCACAATAAAACACAGCATTCAGTCTAACACGACACAGTTGTTGATATATGCGAATCCGCGATATCACAGTCCTGTAGCACTCTGAATAAACACTCTCACACCACAATTATAATGTTCTCAATCGATGATAGTCACCTGTGTTTTATTACCACAATAACTCGGTTTCTAGATTAAAGTTCTTGATGACTCCAATTGACAGCACAAATAAAGTCTCGGTCTCACCATTAAAGCACAATAATGTAATAATAGAGCACTTTTGAAATTTATGGAAATAGATAAACTCTGAGAGTCAAGTTAAGCTAGTTAGCACAAGCAGCGCCACCTAGCGAAAATGATGATGAATGATATATAATTAAGTAACTGCTTCTAGTGCTACTTAGTTGGCTAAGTGACCAAGTCATTGTTATTGATCGACTGTGTGCGTTTTTGAAAACTGTCTAAGCGACTGTCTAAGTAATTATTTGCTTTTTATTAGGTAAAAGTTATCTTCCGGAAATGAAACATATGTTTTAAAATGAATAGTATAATGTAAAATTAAATAGTTGCATTCAAAAACAAAAAAGAATTAAACAAGGTAATATGCAATGTACAAAAACTTAAATACATTCAAATGTATGTCTTTTATCCTTAATGTTCTAAAATGGAATAAATTATACTACAATAAGGGAATCAGTTTTAACAAAGATTTTGTGCATTAAAATGGCTTAGATGTTTACTTTATCTGGTTACATAAAATTGAACCTTTTAGACATTGCCTTATGTTTTAAATTAGTAAACTACGTCAACCACACATTTAGAAGACTATTGATTTTAGACTTGAGTTTCTTATCAATAAAGTTCAATTTTGCGCATCAATTATTTCAACGGATTATTTTAGTGTCAAGAAATTCGCAAAACATTCACAACCATTCCTTTCTTTTAGGGAATGTATTGAAATAAATATCTATACAATCAATGTATAGAAAACATATATTTTCTATATCAATCTTAAAAGTAACTATAATACCCACTTAAAAGAATTATCTTTATAATACTCAATGATTCTTAAAACTAATAATTATTTATCTTATAGATAAGTATAAACACATAGCTACCTGAAGGTATCTTATGCGCTATATAATTAAGGCACACTGGATATAATGTTCAATTTTGAGGTTACAATTCAAATATTTCGATTTAGAGATTCTTTTTTTTTTCATTAAAAAATCTATATATGGATGTCCGTTCTAAAGTTAGTATCAATACAGGCAAGAAACGACTTAAGACTAAGTTTTTTAGGTTTTCTATGAAAATTCTTTCAAAGGCAAAGTAAGTAGACATTCTATTTTATTACAGTCGACCTTGTAATTGCTTTAGCATTTTGGGGGTAAAACACTTAATTGACATTCAATGTCATTTGCACGTCCTAAAACGACAAGTGTCTATTTGACATATATTTGCAAAAAGTTTCAAGTTACTAAAAAGTTTTGTTAAGCACTTATGAGTTCGACTGTACCTAAAGTCACAGATAAATAATTTTCTTATGTATAGACTGTCAATAGTCGTTAAGTATTTCCTGTTTTTGTAGAGAGATAACACACAAATATTTACCGATTGAGCTTGAAAATAAAATAATTTATTGTAGCAGCGCCTTCTCTCGCTGATGCTTGGCAGCTTGGAATGTGTTGTGCATTAACATAGCAACGGTCATCGGGCCCACGCCCCCGGGAACTGGGGTCACAGCACCAGCTACCTGGACGACCTCTATTAGGAAAATAAAACAATAGTAAGAAAAATAAAGACAAGAAAAAAAAGTAAACAGGTTTGAAAAAAGAACAAAAGCTTTTTGGAATGAAAACCCTGCAGCATGGTACACACATGGCCTCGCTTTGTAGTTTGATCGCATGAATCGCGACTTCTTATCATGAGGTCCCGGGTCCGATTTCCGGTTTAGGCAAATTGTTATTGGGTTTTTCCATTTGGACTTTCTCAGTAGCAGCCACGGATTTGCGCCCGGTTGATGGCAATAGGCTAGCCCCCTATTATATGGGACTTAAACGTAAATGTTCTGTGAATGGTTCTGTATGGTGTCGGACGTAAAGAATAGCACCATCCCATATCTTCCCGTGGGTGTCGTAAGAGGCGACTAAGGGACTTGCCAGAGAATGGGCAGCAGCGTTCTCTGTGCTTTTGTAACAACCGTACTGCGATCGCCAACCCGCCTGCCAAGCGTGGCGATTATGGCAAAACCCCCCATGTTATGTCAATGTGGCGAAACTTGGGGGAGGCCTATGTCCAGCAGTGGACGTTAAAAGGGCTGAAATGATGATGATGATGAAACGTAAATGTGGGTGTACTATCAGGTACACCCACCCTAACCCTTTGGGGATTGCAGGATCGAAATTATGTTATGTAGTTCCGAGTGTGGCCAACCACGAACAGAACTAACCATTCAGCATTATACTCGTACATGTATCCATTATAAATTCGAAAAGTTTAAGAGTCAAACACAAAAACTCGCAGATTCATGTAAAGTTTTAAAATTAGAATCACTTGTAAGAGAAATCAGAGGGTTAAAAAGAAAACACTCACCATCATAATCAACATCGCCAACTAATCTAGATTTTCCATTTGCATCAGTAACTTTGGTGATGCCAACATCAATGACGGTAGCACCAGGCTTGATCATGTTTGCTTTGATTAATTTTGGCACTCCTAAGACAAAAGTAACACAAAAGATAAAGTAAAAAACAAGAAAATGGCATGTAACTTCAATAAAATATAAAGATTAATTAATAATGATTTAAGTTCCAAAGTTATAAAACTCAAAATTACCTGTAGCAGTGATAATGATATCCGCATTCTGGCAGAATATTTCTAAGTGTTCTTTAGGCGTATAACGATGGCAGATAGTGACTGTAGCATCCATACCAAGTCCGTTGTCATGTTTCTTGTCACTATGTAACATCATAGCAATCGGTAGTCCTACGTTCTTCGATCGGCCGACTACGACCGCGTTGCGTCCATGAGTTTCAATGTTAAACCTAAAAAATTTAGGATACTGTCACTTCTGGTGGTGTGTTGCATAATCTTTGTTGCAAAAAATGTGTTACAAGTCCGATAAATAAGTTTCAATTATTCATTAAGAACAAACATTCCATTAATAGTTCAAAAATAAATTGAATAGTTATGTAGCCAATGCCATACTAATTCTAGTAAGAATAAAAAACTGTAATTAATCCTACACAAAGAAAGTTTAATAACACACCTTTTCAGCATTTCGATAACAGCTAACGCAGTAGCAGGCACTAATGTAGGCATGTCAACGCACAGCTGTCCGACATTGACAATGTGGAAACCATCAACATCCTTCTCCGGAGCAACCGCATTGCACACTTTCCTCTCACTCATTGTCTCAGGGATTGGCAGCTGGACAAGAATACCATCAACACTGCTATCAGCATTGAGGTTTTCTATTTCCTGGATAAGCTGCTCTTCCGTGATTGTGCTTTCATGCTTGATCACTTCTGCGTTAATGCCTACATATCTTGCTGCAATAATTTTGTTATTAACGTATGTGTGGCTGGCTGGATCTTGTCCTACCAATATGCATCGGATAGAAGGTGCTCGGTGACCAAGGTTTATCCAGCTTGCAATTTGTTCTTTCAATTCTTCCTTCACTGTCCCTGCCAGTGCTTTGCCGTCGAGGATTCTGGCCATTATGCTATTTGAACAAAATAAAATTATAAGTACTATAGAAATGTCTTTAGGGTATTATTACTATGTAGCTGTTTATTTTTCTATCTATTTAACACACTACAAAACAATGAACACTCCTAAAATAATAACAATTGTGTCTTTAGGGACTAATGTTACAAAACTGATTTAACAGAAATAGATTATATCAAATCATATTTGTTTCAGACTAAAAAAAAAAAAAACAATGCCGTTTTATCTCACGTTACTTTAGCGACCTTCCCATTAAACAAATTGATGAAACATCACTAACAAATTGAAAGCAATAAAATAATGTATACAACGATCTATTGTATTTTACATTGGCAGGCCAATAAGATGTGGGCTAATTTTTTGTATCACAGCACATAATAACACCAATTAAAAACAATTAAAATTTGTTTGAGTATGTTTTTTTAAATGAACTAGAACTACCACTATGTACATAATGTTGCAATGTATTTTTACTTACTCTCATTCTTAAATACCAACTTGTTAACATTAAATAGAAAGTTAAAAGCAAAATAACTATAAAATAACCCAAAGATCAATTAGAAAAGTGCAAGGTGAAAAGAAATGCAACAAAAAGAAATAAAGTCAAAACAAATTAGTTAATAGTTTGTAAGCCACAACACAACGCTATTCAATATGTTTTACCTGGCCGAGCCCAGAGAATCAATGTATGTGTGACTTCTCATTCTGGATGTCAGTAGCGAACTGAATACTCGCAGGCGGAGGATTTGCCTCATCGCCTACTGCCAACGTACACAGGTCATTAGGTCAGCATGACCGAACAATTTCAACAAAGATAACAAACATATTCCAAGTATAGACACCAAGCCAAATTAAACCAGATAATTATAGTTTTAAAATGAGAACATCAATGGGTTATGAAGTTCAACCAATATCTTAACGTCAGGTCAGGTGGAAACTGCTTTAAACCGCTCATTATTACGTTCAAACCAACAAAACTGGTTTTAAGCAAGTATGGGCAACATTTCTGAGATAATTTATCTGCTTATTGGCTGAATTTGTCACATGAATTTTGAGAAAGATTAAGAATTAGGTTACCTTGAATTTATATGGGACAGAGTTAAGTGATAGTCACAATGATAATGGCATACAACAAGTAATGGTTATGCTAAGTGAGACACGTGTTGAATAAACTATATTCACGAAGAATGGTTATAAACTTCCTCATGTTTCGTTACTGTGGATTAAACATTGCCTTGTGTTTTACAGTGATTATTTTAATATTTATTCTACGACACCTACATATGTATAAAAAATAATCCACATCACTTTAATACAAAAGCAAATGAATTATAATAAGGAGCCTTTAAATCTGCAGAACTTAAATAAAACATATTCCTTACCAAATTTATTTCCTTTTTCAAAATACTTCAAGTACCTGTCACTTGAATAGTACGCAAAGCCTTACTATCGCTTTGGATATTTTCTATTCAGTGAATTTAGTCATAAAGATTTGGTCCTTTTATTGGTTTCTTTCTTTTTTAAGAACTGAAACCTACCGAATCAAATTAAAACACTTTATGTTGTCAAAAGTATCATGTGCAATAAACGTGTGGCAACTGGCAGTCGTGTCAAACATAGGATAATGGAGTTTCTAAGCGAACTCTGTCTTCAATCCAGAATAATCAGAAGTAAAACACATTAAAGGAGTTACGAAAGACTTAAAACATTAATTTTGCTATTGCCTTTGCTTATTATTAATTGTTCTGAGCGTATTTAAATTGTTTAATTTCGTCTGTTGGGAAAAAAATATATTGAATAGAGTTTTAGAACACACCAAAATCTTAAAAGGATTTGACATTGACGCCGACGTTATTTTAGTTTCGTTTTGTTATTGCTATGACGCAGAGGATGGGCAAAGTATAAAGCGTTTTAGCCCAAGAGCCCATGACGGCCAGACCTACGTTATTTTATATAAGCTGAAAGTTTTTCTGTGCATTTCGTTAAAGTTTAAAGCTCATTTTTTTATAGTTTCTTCGGGATAACTTTAGAAATCTCGTCATCCATTGCCGGACAGTTGCTACCCCCTGCCAGACACCCCTAAACTTTATTAAATTATAATTATATTATACTTTCGTTATAGTATAAAACCTAAATTTTATATACATAATTATGTTACTTGGGGGGGACCTATAAAAAATGTTACCTCAATAACCGGACAGTTTTAATGGTTTTTACATCTTGCCAGACACATTGAAACTCCGCTGTAGGCGCGAGCGCGAGGTAACGAGATCTTTTACTGCGCATCATCTCATCATCATCACATTTCAAAAAAATTGTTGCAAATGGTTACTCAATTTCAAGCATCGAGAATTGATGTGATCTTTGATCAATACTTTACTCCATCGATCAAAGATTACGAGGATTCTCAACGGTTAAAATCCGCGGAATTGGAGTACCTACTCTATAACTGAGTCTGAACAAATTCGATCAAGTGATTTCGCAAAATAGTAAAAAAAAACCGGCCAAGCACGAGTCGGACTCGCGCACGAAGGGTTCCGTACCATTATTTATAAAAACGAAAAAAAAAAAACTTTTTTGTATGGGAGCCCCCCTTAAATATTATTTTTTTCTGTTTTTATTATTTGTTGTTATAGCATCAACATAAATACATAATCTGTAGACATTTCAGCTGGCTAAATATCACGGTTCATGAGATACAGCCTGGTGACAGACGGACGGACGGATGGACGGACGGACGGACAGCGAAGTCTCAGTAATAGGGTCCCGTTTGACCCTTTGGGTACCGAACCCTAAAAATTAAAGAAGCCCTGGTTATTTTTTTTATTTCATTTTTATTTTATTAAATCATCTCAGTTTATTTGCCATTTGAATCTTTGTGATAACGACAACCAACGTAACTCGATAAGACGAAACAAAACATCACCTACCTACCTACGTCTCCAGCATACAAATGTGTAGTTAACAACGTCAAGTCAGAAAAATACATTTAAGTAATAAAGTGCAGCCTAAAGATACATAACCTCAATTTTAATAAGCGTATAAATGAATGCAGAAGGAATTCCGACTAACGGCGCTAAACCTAGCTTTATAATTCAACAGACTCCACAGAACATGCTCTTTGTGTTATTCAGCTAGCCAATCAGCTAGGTACGTAGCAATCATTTTCAGGGTTAGGAGCTGAATACACCACGAAGGTGTAAGAAGCAGAACACAGGTTGTTGTCAGTATAAAGCTGTTTCAATACACAGCCACACCCCTTTCTATAACAGCAGACATATCAATGAAAACTTTGACATACATAATTGAGATAAATGGTAAGTAAGGAGATGAAACAGCCATGGGTGTGACTACTGACGTCACAAGCTTGCCCTCTGAGATATCAGTAACAGTTTTAAAATTATCAGTAGGTACTTACCTAAATTTATTTTAAATTATTCCATTTACAAAAAAAGTAGATAACAGTTACGCGGTCTTCATTCTTATAAATGGAATATTTGTAATCTTTTAAGTAATATTAGGGTTATCGTAGTGAGTAGTATGTATTGATTTTATATCATCCTATTAATATTGTGTTACTACCGCATTAAAAATATTCGAAGGTTATCTCCAGTTAGAACCGAGAAGTAATTAATTTAGTTTGCGCAAAGTAGGAAATGGAGGATTTAAAACGTATTTCACTAAAATGATTTGTTATATTCCGGATAAGTCATGTGAAGGCAAAAATAATCCGAGAGTAGCTTACTTTTATATCTGTGGGTACCTACCTAGGGCGAGAGAATGGACAAATATATTATATCTGTCAGAGTTGTGTTTGGCGAAGACCCCAAATAAATTGAGTTATAAGCAGAAGTTTTTCGCCTAAAGTTTTCGAAACACCAGACGATGTAGACAGACGTAGTTAAGTGACTTCTGCCGTATCCCATCCCCCAAAATGCACGCATTAAGGAGAGATAAATTTCTTTTTATGGTGGCATGCATGGGTTTATTTTTGTATCATGGTGCAATATAAGTAAAACTAACGTTGTTTCACCACATTATTTTATAATAAAACGTTATCATATACGTGTTGATTAATTATAACTCTAATGTTATTCTCACGGTTCATTGGCCTTTGGAAAGACAGTGAGACAATTACAGTGATAAAATTTCATCATCATTAAAACAGTTTTATTTTTAGATTGCTAATTTTATTTATTGAAAGATTTCATCATCGAATCGTATTAGTATTGAAATTTTATGACTTAATAAAATTTTCGATTCACTTCTTGATTTCGACAAGAATAATATCGAAATAATTATATTTCTTTTCCCTAAAACTATTGTATCAAAACATTCTTTGTTTGAAGATGCTATCAAAAAGTCAGAGAATAAAGTAAGTGTTCGTCAACGGAGTAGCTTTTCGGATCAGCCGGTATGCGCGTGCTAGTCACGACAGCGTGCGACAGGGGTCAATCCTAGGGCTCTCTTTATCCGTAATCTTTATTAATGGTCAAGTGCTTTTCTATAAAAAATAATAATAATACTTACCTACATATATACATTATACTTTATTTCAGATCTTGATCCATGAAGTAGTCAGATATTTTTGCAGAAGCTGATCGGATGAAATATTTACAAAAACACAACAAAAAAAATGTTTTGTTTTTGAAAGCAACAACATAAACATGTTTTTAATAGCTACGAAAAACCCAAATGATACAAATATTTTTTAAATACGTCACTTTCGGGGAGAATTATGTTTTGTAGCGTAGAGTAAAAAAATAAGATAAGAATCAAGGCAACAATATGGAAGCATTTGGTAGTGACTTGGTAAAACATACATTTAATGACCTTAATTTTGCAGGTATTACCACCCTCTTAAAATGAAGTCTATAAATAATATTACTTAATCCATGATATTCTCCAGTACGTAACCCGGATATCCCCATAAACAAAGTAGCTTTCAGCTCTTTTCACAATTTATTTTGACGCGGTGCTATTTTCAATTGTATAAAACTTCTATTTTACTCGTAGGAAAACATCCTGAGGAAACCGGTGATAAGGTAAGATGTCCTTTGACCTTTGAGTCACAAACATGAAACAAAAGTGTCTTTGCGCTGCCACCGACGATACCGTGGAGGTGGCGAAGGTTTTTCAAATTTGATGATGATGATCCGTGCGAGCTACACGAAGAATGCGAATAAGACATTTGTTATAGAAACGAAAATATGGGTGATGATTTTTCAATGTGCACTGGGCCTGCGTGGTGGATTACAACCCACTCCCTCGCACGGAAAAGAAGCCTATGTTTCAGCAGTAGCAACGTTATTGGCTGATGATACTTATTGTTCAACTACGCAAACATCTCATTCCATAAAACTTTTCATAGCTAAACCCAAAAAGATTAAATTTTAAAATGACGTGCGTGGGTGTGTTTTGTGACGCAAGGTTCATAAGATAACGCGTCATGTCAATGTCTCGACGTTGCTGATAATTCAATTACGGTAATTAGTAATATGCAATAAAAACATCTTGTGTCGAGTGGTTTTAGGGTGAAAACGGATTGGGACGACACAATCACAATCGAATTTGGCCAAAAAAGTTTAAAGTTTGTTACTGTTTTGAAGAGTCTACTGAAAATCCAAAACTAGTGGCAACCATGTCCAAATCTCAAAACCTCGTTCTCGTTGAAGCAGAAACGGATGTGATAAAAGTCACCGTTGGATTTCAACTTCAGTCGTTATAGGTCAGTTAGTGGGCCAAAACTCTGACAACCAGTCTAACCATGGGGTATCGTATTACCCAGTGCAACTATGTTGTGGAGGTCTGATAGGAAGTCGCTCCATGTTACATTGTGGTACTCGGCTGCATCCGGTTAGACTGGAAGCCGATCCCAACTTAGTGGAGAAAAGGCTAGGCAGATGATGATGTTGGATTTCCACTTCCGGCACAAAGCCAAGTGTTTACTAAGGTTAGTAAATCAGTGTGTGTGTTAATTTCAATTTACGGGAATTCTAAAAGTTCTTTAGAAGTCGAGAGTAGTTTATTACCTTGCTTTCGCGCTGTGACGTCCGTTACCACGAACATTGGTGTAGATTTCTTATTTGTATATGAGTGTCTTCCCTCTTGGTCTTAGACTGTACTAGACTCACATGTATGAGGTACGGCACACGGGGGCAGCTTGGAGATGTATTGCGATGCGAGGAGATGGAGGGGTCAAAGTAAACTACATGTTAGTTACTACTCCAAGAGTCGATTACTCTTCCACCTTTAATTAGCAACATTATATACATAGTTACGACGTGATGTTATGTCGATAATCTACAATCACGTATTCACATACTATCTACCTTAGCATATTATACTACGTGCTGTACGTGACGTGCTGATGTACGTGACATCACACCACATCACCCCCTTAAATTTAAAAAAAAAAAAATTTTTACAAGGTTTTTTTTTTTTTTTTTTTTTTTTTCCCATTACAAACTATTACTCTAACTCTTACAATACAATTTTGTTCTATTCTTATGTACTATATCTATCTTATTTTTATACTTAATCACAACATTTGGTGACTCGTCTTTTATAACTTCAAAAGGTCCATTATAAATACATTCCAATTTATTGCCAGTTTCATTCTTAATCAAAACTAAATCACCTTCCTTATAGGTTACAGAATTAAGATTCTTATCATAACAATGTTTCCTAGCTAATTTACTCGCTATTAAATTCTCCCTTGCATCATTTTGTGCCCTTTGCAATCTGTACTTAAATTCTAAAGGATAATCATCAAAATTATACAATGGTTCAACACTTTCTCCTTGAAGACTACTTGGTAATCTGCATTTTCTTCCAAACACTAGCTCATAAGGTGTATATTTGGTAACAGTATTAACTGTCGTATTATAAGAAAAACACCAAAATGGAATCCAAGAACTCCATGATGATGGGTTATTATCCGTCTGTATCCTCAAATATGCACCTAATGTTTTATGTACATTCTCCAAAGAACCTATACTCTCATGATGATATGACGTCGACATGACTTTTTTGATGTTCAAGATATCACATAGCTCTATCATTACTTTCGAAACGAATTCACTACCCCTATCCGTAGCTATTGTTTTCGGTATTCCATATCTCAAAACAAAATTCTCTGCCAAAGCTTTTGCTACCTCATTTGCGGATTTATTCTTTAACGGATAAGCCTCTACAAACTTCGTAAGTTCACATTGAAGAGTTAATATGTAAACATTGCCTCTTTCGTCTCTATCAAGGGGTCCTACTATGTCTAAATAAATCTTCTCAAACGATGTTGATGCAGTAGTCGTAATCGTCATGGGTTCCCTAGTATTCCTAGAATACTTTTGCTTACAACACTTATCACATTTACCAACGTACTCCATTACGTCTTTCTCTATAGAAGGCCAATAATAATACTTCTTTATATTATTCACCATCCTACGTATTCCTGCATGACCACTCGTGGGTAAAATATGGAAATCATTCAAAATAACCTTCTTCTCATCTTTCCCTTCTATTCTCCGTAAATCCTTCACTACACACAGTTTAAAATCCCCACAAATCGAACTTCTATTTTCCTTTAAATATTTTGCCATTCTTGTAATAAAATCAACGTTATAACGATTCTTCATAATAATTACTTCTTTAATGCCTTCTTCAATACAAAAACTGACTATGTCTTTCGATAACTCGTCTCGCGAAATTCCCGATAAAGATTCATAGTTTACATAAATACTCGAGTTTTCTGGCATATACACTAAATTGCGCGACTTTGAAAATATCTGCCTACAACCATTATTATTATTGTTGTTATTATTATTGTTACGTAACATTTTCTCCCAATCATCTAAACAAATCTCAATGTCATTTCCTTGCTTCTTAAGTACTTCCACGATCCTAGGGTGATCAGTCCCAGATACCACGGAGTCCCTATCACAAACATTTGGCTTTCCCAACTGCTTGTACTGCGCCCTCGTCATTACGGATATCGTCTTTTCCCGTATCAATTTCAAATCCTCACTCGTTATCACTATTCTAGAAAGTGCATCCGCTAGTACATTCTCTTTGCCCTTAATATATTCAACCTCAAAATCATACTCCTCTAAACACAAACGAAACTTAGTCAACCTACTAGATGGATCTGTCATGTTAAACAAATACAGTAATGGCCGGTGATCCGTCTTTACAACGAACCTCCGTCCGTACAAATACGGTCTAAAATATTTAACTGACCAAACTATTGCCAACAACTCCTTCTCTATTATCGGATAATTTAACTCACTCTTCCCTAACGACCTACTAGCATATGCGATGGGTTTTCCGTTCCCATTACACAACACACTCCCTATTGCATACCCAGAACTATCGGTTTGCAATATAAAAGTATTGCTATCAGAAAAATCAGGATAATCCAACACCGGTGGACTCATTAACGCTTCCTTAAGCAACAAAAACGACTTCTCGCACTCATCGGACCAACTAAATACAACACCTCTCTTACACAGCTTATTCATAGGTACCACTATATCAGCAAACTGTGGTATGAATTTCCTATAATAATTCGCAAACGCTACAAATCGCTTTACCTCATCAACCGTCGATGGACGCGGATAACCTCTAATAACTTCTACCTTCTCTGGATCTGGTGAAATACCTTCGGCCGATATTACATGCCCCAAATAAAGCACTTGCTTCTTCAAAAATTCACATTTAGACGGATTCAACTTTAGATTTACTTCCCTCAAGCGTGAAAATACTGATATTAGGTTCCGATTATGTTCATCTAAATTCCGTCCAAAAATAATGAGATCATCCAAATAAATCAGACACCTATCGTAATTCAATCCAGACATGGCCACAGTCATTAATCTACTAAACGAACTCGGACTTATCTTCAAACCCATTGGTAACCTACACATTTGATACTGCCCCTTGTCTGTTGTGAAAGCAGTATACTTACGAAATACGCTACACGCTTCCGACCTTGTTGAGTCGAATGACCACGATGAGCATTATTGCTACGACCGCGCATTCCACGATTATGCCATGCGGTGGCATTTTTGCGCGTACGCTCAACAGCTGTCTTATGTTGCGCGTATCCATTTCCTACTGTAGACCGCCTATAACCATTTCCGCGACCTCTATTATCAAAACCACCCCTCGCGGGCCAACGCTGATACGCCATGACCTGTGCCGACGATGCACAACCTTCGTCTTCTGCTACCCTGATCGCATCCTTCAAACAAGTCAAATTCCGCGCCGTAATGATCGTACCTAAACGCTGTTTGCGAAGCCCGTCAGCAAACTTCCTGATCGCGTATTTTTCGTTCAACGGCCGCAAAATCTCATATGCTTCCGAACTTTCCCCCGCTTGAGAAATAGTCAAATTAACCATTAACTTCTCTATCTCAGCCCCAAAATCCGCGACCGACCTATCATTCTGCCTAGCGCGAGCAAGCTTCGCTTGCACAGCTACGTCTGACTCTACTGTTAACAAATGCTTCTTCATATCAGCTAACAGACAATCTACCGTTGCGTAAGTAGAGGACAACCGAATCCTAGCACCCTGGGTAAGTCGTGTTGTCAAAACAAATTTAATTAAAAGAGCATTATCTGCTTCCACTAACATAGAACTATATAATCCTATGGCATCAATCAAGTCTTGCGTAACTTGTTCATCGCCACTCATCTTCGGGAGTAGGCCAACTGCCGTTCTCAAAGAAAACTTTTCCGCCGCCATGTTTTGTTCCGTTTCGGTTCCGCTCTCAAACTTAACAGTGTCTACGTATAACGCTTCTGTCTTACATACCAACTGAGCCAGTTCTTCCGAGAACTTACTAGATTCTGAAACTATACACTTAAATTTACGATAGAGCGCTTTCACCTCACTGATCTTACTATCAAAATTTCTGCCTTTTCGCCTACTAGGGCCTAACTTGACAATAGATTCCCTTAATAACTTAAGTTGTACAAATAACGACGTTAACTCCACTTCCATTTAAATCAATGTCTCCAAATTTAATGATGACCGCAAGCACCGACACACACTTATTCACATTCACATAAGAAACACTCACTTCGTTCCTCCGACGGCTCCTGGTCAAACCATCTGTACAGCCTTCTGGACTTCCCGCTGTCTCATCTTTTCTTCAATCCAGTTGTGGTGACATCTCCGATACATGCGAACCGCCAAACCTATGATGACAACTGCCATACACACAGCCACAAACAGCAACACGGTCTTGATAACCGCCAGCTGCTCCTGCGTAGCCGTTGCGGTATTTGCACCACTCGTAGACGCCTGGGCAATAATCACCTCTTCCTTGGACGTCGTGCTCCCCATGGCCTGTGGCGCGACGCGACTGACGTGATACTCAACGAAGACAATCAAACCGCGAACCACGAACCGTGACTAGCTCCTGGTCGGACAACTATAACGCCATCCAGCCGACTGGCAGGGTCGCCATGCGATGCGAGGAGATGGAGGGGTCAAAGTAAACTACATGTTAGTTACTACTCCAAGAGTCGATTACTCTTCCACCTTTAATTAGCAACATTATATACATAGTTACGACGTGATGTTATGTCGATAATCTACAATCACGTATTCACATACTATCTACCTTAGCATATTATACTACGTGCTGTACGTGACGTGCTGATGTACGTGACATCACACCACAGTATGTTATGATGTGAAAGTTTGGAGATTTGTGGCAACGTAGAAATATTTGTAAAATGCGTTCTATGCGGCTAAAGCCTTATGTTATCGTGTCTGTTACCCGAGTTCTGTTACTAAACGCCGTATTTCGTTATCGATACCTCTATTAAATACGCGTATTAAACATCGCGACATTTTACCTAACTTTGTTTAAAAATAACGAAACAAAATGTTTTTTACATATTTCATAATATTACGTAAGTTATTTGTAATCACGTCATTCACCTTATTATTAATTTGTTCTTTAATTCTTTTAGGCGCAATTTTTTTTGGTGTTTTCTTAGAAGTGGGAACATCAAAGTTTAAGGTTGGAAAGATTTTTAGAGATTAAATTATAAATAATTAATGGTGCGAAATTAGGTCTGACTAGACTAAAACCACCTGAGAAACATTCACAAATGGACAAGAGACACGAGTGCTGCTGAGCTGTTCCACCTCCAAAAGAACAGGGAGAAATATTCGAAGTTAGTTGTTCAGTTCAGACAAGGCAGTCACTAAAAGAAAAATAAGAAAACTAGAAATAAGGCAAGGCACAGTTATTGCTTAAGAGCCGCTACGCAAAAGAAAACTAGCATTTTAGTTTTTGAATTAAAAGTAGATAAGTGATATCTAACCCAGGGAACCCCTAGGACATTTGGACCACCGAGACTCTCAAATAGTCCTATCCAAAAACAACTAAATCATCATCATCATCATCATCATTTCAGCCGAAAGACGTCCACTGCTGGACATAGGCCTCCCCCCAAGTGTATATAAGGGCGGTTTTGCCAAAATCGTCTCGCTTGGCAGGCAGATAAATAAATACATAAATAAACAAATAAATAAACAACTAAATATCACTTTATAAATATTGAAATAGATAAAAGTACAAACAATATGCCCAACATAAAATAAACTGAACTTGCAAAACCTGGAGAGTACCTACAATCAAAACATGCAACAAAATGCATCCAAAGCCTTTGCATGCATAATAATATCGTAGCAGATAAAATACAATTGTTTGTTATATCAACTGACATCATTGATGAAACTATACCGATTAATGTATCTATATTTAGACCGATCTTATCATTATAATCTGACATTGTGACACACATTAATGACCTTGCGTTATCAAAAGGTCATGGAATGCTTCGTGTCTAACCTTTAAGCCTTTCTAGTTGTAATTTGGTTATCATCAACAGCAAGACATAAACTACGCTTTTCATACACTATAGGTTTAGAAGTAAGGTGTGTACCACAAGGTTTGATATCAGGTCCTTTCCTATTTTCAGAGAAGTTGGAACATTTTTGAATAAGAACTGGCGTAGCTAACTACCGCCATTAAATTTATTTTCAAAATAGCGGCAACGCATCATCATCAGCCTATAATGTTTCCACTGCTGGGACACAAGCCTCCTCTCAATGAGAGGGAGTGGGCTGTAATCCACCACCCGGGCCCAGTGCAGTTTGAGATGTCAGATGTCTTAGAATTTTTAGTTCTAGGGCAATTACTTCAATATGTTTTCCTTCACTGTTTTTGAGGGCAGCGTTAATGAAATAAATAGCACAAAGTAATGCGCCTGCCTGGATTCAAATTCACGGATTAATGCTCGTAAGTCGGGGATGCCACCACTGGGCCACCGCTGCTCTCCGCTCACCGCTGTTCTGCGGCATCGCATAAAACCTTATATTTCGTCGGTAGTGACGCTTTAGAAGATTTTATCTCATAAAATATTTGTTTGCAGTGATTAATACAGTTTTTAGACTGTATAACGTGAGGTCGACAAACGGAAGTGCGATTGACGCTCGTGCGACAAAACAATTTCGAAAACAAAATTTGCCTTACACTGGCTTCAAATGTGGTGTGATAAATTAATAAAAATATGAAGAGCTTACCTCCGTAATTTGGTTGTCTCGCGGTTGTCCTTTGATATAATACGCGCACTATTTTATATTTGAGTGTTTCTATTAACTTCGGTGTCAAGTAATGGTAATAGACTGCACCTAGTAAGGTAGGTGCAAGTAGATAGGTACTCTAAAATTGCAATACTCCTTAGCACAATCTGATAAATTACTGATAACGTGTTGTTTTATGGTAAGCACAGACAATGATGTCAGAAATGCACCACGACTGTTTATCGATAACCAGAAAAGGAATGTTAGTTTACCAATCGTAGGATTTGTAAAGACATGGGAATCACTCTTAAAGAAATGATTTGTTAGCACTTAAATAATGACGAGGCTAGATCAGTAGGAATTCTATAATAAGGCGAAATATCGCCAAGCCACAATCTAACTAAGCTCGTGGCTCAATAACCACTTGATAAGTGAAAACTACTTAAGCCTATAATGAAGGTGACGTAATTCAATTGCACGATGGTCTAACTTATATTCTCTTCTGTGATTGGCTGATAAAAATAACAAATTCCAATTAACAATTCCTATCAGTTGACAAATTATTGTGCCAATATTTTATGATCAGAACTAATTAACTGAATGAATGACAAGATCTGTTCAGAAATGGTTAAAGCTATGGCAAAGGAAAAAGTTTTAAAGGCAATAATATTATTATTAGGAATAATTTAAGAGATACATTTCTATGTACTTACATAATTATGATTAGGTGCTTAGTCAATTAAACAATACATAGGTAATAGGGACGCGTATTTTGAGATACCTAACAGTTGACACAGTTTACAAATATTCCAATTTGGAGATTCTTTTACAGTTTCAAATACCAAAAGCTGCTAGCAAACATGCCAATTTTTCCAAATTGAAATGAATGTGCTAATTCGAATAAGAAACGACCAAAGACTACGAATTGTAGATAATTATACTGCATGGGCAAAAAAGTAGCACTCTCAGTGAACTGAAATTAAAAGAAGTCTTCAAACTCTTTAGGCTGTGCCTTCTCACGAAGTTGCTTTGTGGCTTGAAATGTGTTGTACATCAACATAGCAACGGTCATCGGACCCACGCCACCAGGGACTGGGGTCACAGCACCAGCTATTTCAACGACCTCTGTTGGACAAACATTTTTTTTAGTAAAGGTAAATTATGAAATAGGACCCATAAATTATAAGCCTGACTTTTCACCAAAAATCAATTTACAAATTTTCATTCGACAACCAACGATCGGCAAAACCATGATAGGTAATTTCATCAGTTTACAAAAAGAAGGTTGGCTAAAATACATCAAATTCAATTAATTCACTTAAAAAAATATTTATGATGCCATTTCCTAAAAATATACTCATAAATTAGGCAATAGGGTAATGCGCGGGGGACTACGTCGACTACGCCTTATTACAAAATATTGATACTAACCTTAGATTTTAGGTGAACTTGTACACTAAAAAAGATCGAATCTACCCAAAAAAATTGGTTCTACAAAAACACGCTGTCACAAAATGATAGGGTTTCCCCTCTATGTAATCAACCGGCAGCACCATGTCATCGTAGCTGTCAGGTATATTAAACTTTAAATTTGAGATATTCTAAATACGCAGAATCGAATAATTTATTTGTTATACATAGGTATAAAAATTAAGGATCTTATATATATAAAAGCTCTTATTCTGTATCATTACATATTTACATTATTTACAAACTACAAATATATCTAAAATAATAATAAAATATGTACAAATATCAAAATTAAAGGGCGTCAAAAAATTCGTCCACATCGCTGTCAACAGGAAAAGTGCCCAGAACGCTGGCCGCATTGCCACGTTGGATGGCAATGCTGATTCTTTGGGCAAAAAAAAGGCCAGCCTTCTGGTCACGTGAAGAGTCGACCAACCGTTTAGCGATATCTCGATACAGAAGGTGGGCACTCGGGCCCCATGGCCCTAGTGTTTCAACCCCAAACGGCTCAAACACATAATTACCAATTAAGTTATTGTATTTGCGCCGTTTAAGGTTTTCAGCTCCTGCAGCAGCAGCCCCAGCGCAGCTCACCGTGCTAGGAAGATGGGATGGCGCAAGGGTGTCGACGCAAGTCGCATCCCATACCAAAGGCCTACCCAACTTCCATGGCATTATGGTCATGCCATCTGGTCTCTTCCCATCGACGCGTGCCAAGCCATTGGGTTCTAAGACAGCTGGCACCCTGGCGGTGGCAAGAGCACGACGAATAAGATCATTAATGCTAGCGTGCCGCGCTATCCGACCTGCACTCTTACTGCAGGAAAGGCCATGGTGTCCGAGGCCGTCGACTGCTTCACCACATCGACAGCGATGTGGAGCCCCGCAAGCAGCGCCCAATCGCAGACATGTAGCGAGCCGGAATGTTGTGTCACCTAGCATAGTGCCTATGTTAGGTGACGGTAGTGCCTGAAGCCAGAGACCCGACTCCCACTCACCCACAGCCAGCAGGCGGGCACGCTCAGCAGTATTGGTAGACGTATTAATAAGTTTATTCCGTACCAACCTGCAGAGCGGCTCATCCCACTGTCTCTGGGAAAATGGGTTCTCGGGCCGATCCGTATCCGGGCAAGCCACTTTCCAGGCGTCCTCTGCGTCCGCCAAGCACGGCACTTCCGAATCAACCAGGGAGAGAGTTAAAATCTTCCTGGTTAGCTTTTCAGTGCTGTGGACAGACGACAGGAACGCCGGTAAGCTTACACTAGAAATTTTGCGGACGCCGAGGCCACCAAAACGAATTGGTAGGGTAGCTTGCAGCCACGCTCGGTCGTCCAGGGCCACATTAAGAATGGATGTTAATGTGTTGCGAATAATTTGGTCAATTTTGTCCAAAAGTTCTGGTTTCGTCCAAAGAGGCGAAGAACGGAGAAAATACATAAAATTTGGACCAAAACAGCAATATCTGTTATGGGTGAAAGCCGAATGTAGGTTAATTTTGGAGAGTCTATCCGAAATATCAGTAAAATGTTTGATTTTCTCTTCGATGAAAGATGAAAAACTTTCTTCTAAAACAGGTGAACCTAGGAGGTGCAGGGAACTTTTTTCTAAAATTTTGATTTGTGAAATACGCATGGTCACTTTGTAATTGGTTGTTTGATGATTTTGCCAAAAGCATCACAATTATGAGATGAAAAATATATAAGTGATTAATTATCATGTGAAACGTTTGAAAAGAGAAGCATTTGCCAAATTAATGCTTGTAACGTGAGGGTATATAAAATAAAACATTTGCGGAATAAGTTGTTTGTGAAATAAATAGTATATGAAACGTCGGTTATAAACTAAAAATTTGTAAAAAGAGTTTTAGTGAAACATTAGTGAACCGTAGTATTGATATTCGAGAAAATCAAATCCTTACTACTGAGGATCTCGTTCGCTTATGACGTGTCTCGGAGCTATACGGCCTTCTTGATTGTAGCTGAACGTCTTACCAGTGCTTTAGTGTCAAGGAACGTTTCACCTGGCCCAGTAATACAAGACTTTCCAATCAATACTTAGATACACGCATAATATGGCCGAAAAGGCTGAACTCATTACTTACCTTCATAATCAACATCTCCAACGAACCTAGATATTCCATTTTCATCAGTGACTCTGGTCATGCCAACATCAATGACGGTGGCACCAGTCTTGATCATGTCTGCTTTAATCAGATTTGGGATACCTGAGACAAACAGAACACGAATACGTATTACTGAAACTGTAAGCCTACGTCACCCCACTGCTGGGCAAAGGCTCTCCCCACGACCTCCAGTTGTGTTGATCCAGGGCCACTGTATACGTATTACTTTGAAACATAAAATGCCAACTAAATCTGAGAGATCATTTCAGAAATCTGACAACTTCTGTTGCATACTGTTGCATCTATATTCTCAAACAATATTTTTTTTATCAAATATCATCATCATCATTTTAGCCAAAAGACATCCACTGCTAGGCATAGCTCTCCTCCAAGTGTGGCCACATTGACCGGTCCCGTGCGACTTGCATCCAGCGGATCCCCGCATCGTTCTCCAGGTCATCGGTCCAACTAGTAGGAGGCCTTCCAACGCATCGTTTTCCGGTTTGCGGTCGCCACCCCAGGACTTTTCGGCCCCATTAAACATGATTAGGTACATTAAGTAACGCTTCAAAAATGTATAATTAACTTCAAGTTCCCAACTGCACACCAGTTTGAGAGAAGCCGTTGATTTAACTCAGTTCACCGGGCTCACTCATTCATCCATTTCAAAAGCACTTTGCGCGTCTGGGATTCTATTACTACCTGGAATTACCTGTAGCAGTGATAACAATATCAGCGTTCTTACAGAAGGCTTTTAATTGTTCTGGTGGCGTGTAACGATGACAGATGGTAACTGTAGCATCCATTCCAAGTCCATTCTCGTGTCGGTTGTCACTATGTAAGATCATAGCAATGGGAAGACCTATATTCTTCGATCGGCTGACTACTACTGCGTTGCGTCCGAAAGTTTCGATCTCGAATCTGAAAATGTAGGAAACTTGATTTTCATCAATTATTCCAACAATTCTGTGTAAGCATTTACAATTGATACAATGACAATGTATCAGCGGCTATATGTTTTGTACACCTTGCTTTAGATCTATTATGTTTTCTAACTACTGCAGCAAGCAGTAAATTTCTGTTGTTTCTCATGAGCTGGTAACCCTGGTCTTACTCCTACGCTACGCAGATGTACAGAAAAAATATACTCACCTCTTCAGAATCTGAATGACACCTAGAGCAGTAGCAGGCACGAACGTTGGCATATCAACACAGAGCTTTCCAATATTCGCAATATGGAATCCGTCAACGTCTTTCTCTGGAGAGATAGCATTGCACACTTTTCTCTCACTCATTGTCTCAGGAACTGGTAATTGAACAAGGATACCATCAACACTATCGTCAGCATTGAAAGTTTGTATCTCCCGTATGAGCTGTTCTTCAGTTATTGTACTTTCATATCTGATCACTCCTGCATTGATACCGATGTTTGTGGCTGCTGTTATATTGTTATTGACATAAATCTCGCTTGCTGGGTCGTCTCCTACTACAATGCATCGAAGACAGGGTTCTCTGTTCCCAAGGTGGACCCAGTTCTCAATTTTATCTTTTAACTCATTTTTCATTGTCGCAGCCAAAGCTTTGCCGTCTAGGACTCGGGCCATTTTGCTGTTAGAGTATTAAAAAAGTTCATTTTAACATCAAACTTCTAAAGGTACTTACTAATGGATGCAGTACAGTATGAAGCAAAGGGAGGAGACCTGCACTCAGCAGTGTGTGAAAGTATTTTATCGATGAGTATGATGATGATAAAAATTGTAAGATTACCAACATTAAATTGTTACATCAGGTGACATAATTCTGTAACCGAATTCTGATTACCTAATCGATAATGTTTGATATCATATCATATCATAATGTGAAATGATGGCACACTTTGACGACCTTGTGTTATCACAAGGTCATGGTATATCTATGGTTTATCTCTAGCAAATTATTTCCGTACAAGCCTAATTTTCGGAATCGCAACCACCAGTGCTTGTCAATGCACCATGCAAAGATGGTCTAGTAGTAAATGCGTATTTCATAAAGAGCGCACCTGTACATTTGAGTGCACAAAGTATTAAATAAATAAATGAAAGGCAGGTGTTTCCTTTAATCTGTTAAAACAAACCAAATATAATCAAATAAAAATACACAATTCTTTAGTAAAGCCACATATACTGTACTTAATCGAAATCTGGGGCAATGCACCTAAAACAAACTTAAAAGACCTACAAATTGCGCAAAATAAAATTATTAAAATGCTTTTTCATTACGATTACTTATCACCTACAATCAAAATATACAAGGACACGAAACTCTTGAGCATCAAACAACTTCACGTGTACTGCACCTGCACACTCATTAAAAAAATACTCAATAAAACCATACATACACAGATTTCATTTACCAAAACACACTAATTGCATAACCGTAGCAGTCGTAGAAAAAATCACATCGTACTTCCTCGAGTGCGAACCACTAGAGGTAGAAGATCACTTGTTTATGAGGGAGTACAACTTTACAATAAATTACCAGATGAGATAAAGGGTGCGAATTCGATCAATATTTTTAAAACCAAATTAAAAAAAAATATTCCTCAACATATCAGTATTCATTAAAAAAACTATAAACAAAAGTTGTACTACTGACTAGTGTATCTGCATTGTGACAACGGGATCGCACTCTTTATGTCAAGGTAGGGTAATTACGCACAACGGCACAGTGTGAGATTTTTGGAAGTACCCACGAACTTAAATACATAATATGTAATTTGTCAATAGTTAGTTGTGTTTCGTTTTTTACTTATAATTTTAATTAGTTAAGTTAATTTGTAAGTCCGACTGTCCGAGTGTCGAAGGACAATATGATAAGTTTTATTTTTTTATGTTTAAATTTGTTCTCATGTAAGTGAAATGTAATTTCTTTATGAGAATTAAATGTCTTTAACCAGAAAAATCTGCCTAGCCTTTCCTTTTTTTCTAGAATGCTTTGTTCCACTTCTGGGCAAAGGCCTCCCTCCACTCCTTCCACTTCTGTCGGAACCTGTCCAGTTCGTCCCGCCATCTCCTTGGCCTGCCGCGACCCCGCCTTACTGTGTCAGGGCAACAGTTTCCTGCTATTTCGGCCCACAGTTTGTCCGGCATGCGGCAGACGTGTCCTATCCAGTCCTATAATGAGTTTGGTAGCCTTTTGAGCGACATCAGCTACCTTTATTTGTTTTGGAGCGCAGTATTGTGTTTCGAACACGATTCGTTAATTTAACACCTAGTATACTGCGCTCTATTGCTCGTTGACAAACCCTCAAAGACCAAGTCTGTGCACCATAGGGTAAGAATACCAAATACTATAATTAGATACTATTATACATACAGCGCGAAAATATATACACACATCAAAAGTGTCTAGGGATCAACATATATTTTTGCAATAACTTTTCTCCTGATTGATATTAATTAAAATTTTCTTTAAGGATTCATCAAATAAAGTGTTTTCGTTTGTCACAGTAACGATAAACCAAGTCACCTTTGCATTAATAAAGAAATTTGCCATTTTCTAATAAAGGGATTTTTGACATTTGAACCACTAACATTAAAGTTCGAAAAAAAGACTGAAATAACAGTTTTCTTTAAAATTTTATTGGGTAACTTATACAATTAATAATCCGTGTTTCTACCGCGAACACTAACAACACAAGAACATCGGTTTGGCATACTCAAAATGAGTTCATCCAAATCACGCTGTGGAATGGCCGCCCATGTTCGTTGCAACAACAAAAAAAGGTCTTCTTGCGACTGGATACCCTCCATATTCGGCAGAGCTCTTCTCTGTAGCATATCCCATGCATGCTCAATCGGGTTCAAGTCTGGCGACTGAGCAGGCCAGGGCAGGACATTGATGTTAGCTGCGGCGAGAGTCTGTCTTACAACTCTTGCGGTGTGCGGTCGTGCATTATCATGCATTAACTGAAATAAGGGACCGATTTGCACTTGTAGAGGAACGATGACGTCTGATACAATCGTCTCAGCATAAATTTGAGCGTTGAGGTTGCCTCTGATCCAAATCAACTCAGTTCTTCCGCCGATCCAAATACCCGCCCATACCATGATGGTTCCACCACTATAAGGATGGACTTCCTGGCAGGATTTTAATCGCTGTTGGCGTCCAGGGGTTCTCCAGTGTCGTATACGTCTTGTATCCGGTCTCATAACAAAACGAGACTCATCAGAAAAGCACACGAAACGCCATTGTTCTTCTGCCCAATTTCTGTGTTCAAGAGCCCATTGATATCGAATCCTACGATTGTGCATTGCTATAGGTGGTACCCGTAGCGGTCTTCGGGAATGAAGGTTCACTTCATGCAAGCGGTTTCTGACTGTTTGGTCGCTAATTAAGTTCCCTGAAGAGTGATGAAGCCTCACGGCTAACATCATGGCGGTTATTGTTGGAGCTCTTCGAGTTAAGATTTGAATGTATCGGTCTTGTCTCCGTGTGGTGCAGCGATACCGTCCTCCATGGCGCTCAGCCACGGTACCAGTGCTTCGGTAACGTGTCCAAAGTCGACTGATAACACTCTGACTTGTATTCAGAGCTAAAGCCACAGTACGTTGCCGGGAACCAGCTTCTATCATTCCCACGGCTCTGAGCATTTCTTCCCTGCTTAAATGACGTCGCCGCTCCATAATAACGTTGGTTTTAATCAGTAGTAGGGAAACAGTAGCACTAATAATGTCTTCAATGCGTTGTATGTTTTTATAGGGAAAATATTGACAGCTGATTTTCATCTTTTACTCGAATTTGATTCACAGTTCCTGATTCAAATTATGAAATGCACCAAAAAGGATCCATATAAATTTATAAAATCATAAATTTATTACAAAGCCACATCTCAATCTCAAGAAATCCGCATAAAAATGCTTGATCCCTAGACACTTTTGATGTGTGTATAATATATATTCCTCTCCAAAAGTACCTAAATAAGTTTTAAGTTTGAAAAATGTAACGCAGACTAGCGTGTAAACATGTTTTTTTCCTTATAACTGAAAATTTGCCAACAACATCATAGGTACCGTGCAGTACCTACCTATAATACCTACCTAGGTATCATAGGTAGGTACTGTACGGACAGATAGACAAATTCATTCCAGCAATATTTTATCCTACTTGTTTGGGATTGTACGTCATTTCCTTTGTAGATAACCTTAAAAAATTCAGTTTTTAAAGTTATCTTGAAAGGATATGACGTTACGAGTCATACCATTCAGAGTCAAAATTATCGAATAATTGGACGACATTCATTATTTATTGAAATAATAAGAAGAAATAATTTTAATTTATTAAAATTGAGTACGCTTTGGTTTCGTGAATATGGTAGCTATAATACCAAAAACACAGGGGGTCTCGCAGGTTGTTATTAATGTACGCGAGATCAGCACTAACAGTTTTACTAGTGTATAGGCTGGTATTCAGCAGGGCCTGGTTAGACTGGAAGTCGACCCCAACATACTTGGGAAAAGTCTAGGCAGATGATGACAACTGACTAGTGTATTTCTTTTTGCATAACATAATATCACAACTGAACTGAACTGATATCTGTCTGAACTGCTGGGACACAGGACTCTGAGAAAAGCAGCAGCCAAATTTTGATTATGATAACGAAGAAATCAACGTTTAAAATAACAACAACTATTAGTACATATCCGGTTAAGATTGAGACCCCCTTTTGTCAGAAGCCGTCATCTTTTCTGCTAATTTGGGATAGCATAGAAAGCGGGATATTTTAAAACAATGGCTTAGTTTTAGTTTTACATTTACTTACCGTTGGGATTTTGTTAGTAAGTACATTACCGACGGAAAGACTACACGTCTGGTAATCCAAGACATGGAGTTCATCTTTTTGAAACGCCCACTTTTTATTTAACTTAATTTTTTTATTTAGATAGGGTGGGGAAGCGGTTAATTTATTTTTCAATACACTTCCTCTAAAAAAACTCTTATCCCACGCACCACTTGGTTCACAATGCGGTGTATTACGCATTAGCTTTTTTTAAATTTATTTCTACTAGTGTTTTATTTCCACAGATAAACTAAGTCTAACAGGAAATATTACGCCAAACTTGGCGCAGAGGTCGCTACGTGTAAGTGCAGTAAAGAAACCGCATTTATACGCAATATTGTGTGTAAACAAAATTGTATCAAATATTCTGAGAAAATTTTAGGAAAATATATCAAATTATTAAATTTTATATATGTTGAAATTTTGTTTATTAATAGAATAAACATTATTATTAATTCTTAACGTTTCATTTAATTTCTTAAACTTAACATTTATTTGTGTTCTAAATAAAAAAAAACTGCTTTTAATCTTAGGGCAACATTGCACTAGGGGGGGATTTGGCGAACCGTTTCATTGCGGAAAAGAGATGCAGCTCGTCCCGTAAAATATTAATAATGAAATCTTAACTTGCCTTAAAATTTCGGTGTTTCTTTGAAACGATAAACACACCACGTTTTTTTGCAGAGTGTTTGCATAAGCTTGGGGCTCCGTTTAAATAGGCAATGCATTTCGCTGATAAGGGCACTCGAAAACTGCATTGTGGTTGACCACTTTTATGATAAACGTTACTGATAAGGTCCTTTTATTAGACATTGCAAATGACGCCAGAAATGATAATGAATACACACTTATGTGGTTGTGCTAGATTTCAAGAAAATGTAGGTCGTTGAACTTGTGAATCATCATTTTTAAGCGATCATTTTCGTATATAGAGATTGTATATGTGTATGTATGATGGATTAAGTGTATGAGGAACAGGGTGTCAAGTTCCTCGTCCCCCCGTAATAAAGGGAGGATCCTCCGATCAGACAGGTGTTTTATCTGGTGCGCAACTGCCTGACGGTTGTTGTGGGGTTTTTCTATATACTCATAGGTCGAGGTAAACTTTGCTTGAGACTTGTAGGAAATTGACGTTAGTTCTTTCGTCGTGTCATAGATGGCGCGGTAGTACTTTTTGTTGTATGTTGCTACGAAGAAGGTTGTCAGAATTTCGGGGCATCTAACTGTTAAAGATCTACAAATGACAGCCGGGACCAACGACTTAATGTGCTATCCCAGGAACGGAGGAAACTCGGTATGTAATGGGTCGTCACCCATCCTAGGACCAACCTAGTCAAGCCCGGCTAAACCTAAAGATCGACCCGATTTCAACATTTTTGAAGAATATACAAGTTAAAAAACTTCTACAAGTTTAATTTTTGGTTCGCTATCCGTAATACCAGGGTGTAAGCTATGAAGAAACGTTCAGAAATAATAGCATAAAAGGCCTTTGTGACATTTAGCACATAATTTGATTGACACTGCCCCTCATTAGCAGAACGCTACAAATCGTCTTGGGTAGAACAATTAATTTATGTATACAGGGTGTAACGGAAAGGGTATATACATACCTAAGGGTGTGCTACAGACCATCAAACTGAACATGTTTCTCCATCGAACAAACTTCGTAACAGCGAAAAAATTTTCTGCTGCTCCATACAATATTTCAATACCTATTCGACCCAAATGTATGGCAGCCGATATTTCTTCGCTGTTACGATGTTTCTCCGATGGAGAAACATGTTCAGTTTGATGGCCAGTAGCACACCCTTAAGTATGTATATACCCTTTCGTAACACCCTGTATATTTAATTTAATTCTTGTCTCTCGTTCTGCCTCTGTCGTCCAGTGGTCGCAAGATTATTATGAAGATTACATGGGACTTAAACATAACTGGCAAAATTTTGGTATAATACTATTAGGTACATAATACTATCAGCTACGATTACAATATTAATGCTGCTTTCGTTATGCAGAAAAGAGCTTTGAGAACTATGCTTTGTATTAAACAAACGGAGTCTTGTAGAGATCATTTTAAGAAACTGCACATTCTTACAGTACCATGCCTCTATATTCTGGTCCTGCTTAGTCATTTTATTACAAATATTCATAAGTTTGAGACAGAAGAACAGAGACATATCAGAATAAAAACGCAAAGAAAGGATCTAACTTATATATTATATTATTCCTTTTTTTTTACACGTGTCTATGCTTATATTCTGTCCAAACGGTACGTAAGTCAATGGTCTGTCTCATTTAAATCTTGGAGGCAGATAGTTTTGTATGATGGACAAGACGAAGGATGCGGCATTTCATGAATAGTTTCACTTTTTTTTTTCACACACTAACATCGTGTATGGGTTGGGACAGTGGTAAATCTGGCCAGATTTTATCTGCTATGACCTACCAGAGCCCGCACAGCATTTTATTCTTGAACTTTGAAGAATAACATTATACTCATATGCCCATTAAACCTGCACAACAACACCATTCCTACCCTACAGACTTCCCTTTGCTACAACTTTGATCCTTCAGATTTAATTACTTTTTTACCAACTCGTATATTTTCGGTATAACTTCAATCTGGGCAAGTTTCAACACAGTGAGCAAACAGCTCCAATGAAGAAAGTAACTTTCCATAACCGCTCAGCTGGCTAATATTCAATTAAAACTTTTTAATTTCTCTCAGACCTTTGGCAATATTTTCTGTTTACGCTCTTGCCCTCGGTGAAAAATAAACAATTTATAATAAAATATTGTAGGAACTCTCGCAAAGGAATTATTTGCGTCGGATTGTTTTTGACTTTCATTTTGTCGAATGTTGTTCGGATTTTAGATATTGGTTGCGATGTTTTTTTATTAAACTTCTTTGATGTAACAGTTGTTGTTGTTTAAGTTTTTTTTTCAATTTAAATTGAATGAAATTAATTATTTGGTACTAATTAGTATTTTGTTTTTCTTTTTTGCTGTATTACTTTTTCATTATGGTTAACATTAACTGTATCACTACTGGATAAAGGCTTCTGCCAATTCTTTCCAGTACCTTTTTGCCTGGCACGCGCTGCTTCAAACGGTGCCTTCACGTCCTTGTCGTATCGCCACATCTAGTTTAATAGAAAATAATATTGAGGATTCTATGCGTAGGGTGGGTAACAGAATTTCTCTTTTGTGCCTTTTAAACTGACCTACTCAAAACGGAACTTTTTACTACTTAGTTATAAAAACACAGACATTTTCTACATAAAATCTTCCTGACCGTGTCGAATTTCTACAATGTCAATAGCAGCAGTTCAAAGAGCTATATAATAACAGCCGCTCGGGTCGCTCTTCAGGTTAAGCCGCACTTCTTAGGTTTGTCTGGGAATGGGTCCGAATGATCCTTTACATATCCACATTCCTTCATCAACATCATCTTTTCATCTGAAAATCGTCCACTGGTGGACTTGGGGGAGGTCCCAACTGTCACCACATTGACCGGTCCCGTGCTTCTCGCATCCAACGGATCCCTGCAAATTTTCATCTGGTCATCAGTTGACCTAGTGGGAGGCCTTCCAACGCAACGACTTTCGGTTCGCGGTCGCCAGACTCCAGAACTTTTCGGCCCCCTCGGCTATCCGTTTTGCGAGCAATGGGCCCTACCAACTGCCACTTAAGTTGTCATAAAAAAATATGTCCTTATTTTTGATTTGATCACGCAAGGAAACACTGAGCATAGCCCTCTCCATATTTCCAGTTCCATCACGCCTCGGAAACTACGAGCCGTTGCTCCCGACTGTCATTTGTCAATCTTTGGCAGTCGTTATAGTTAGACAGTGCCCCGAGAGTCTGGCAACCAGTCTTACCAAGAGCTATCGTGTTACTCCATACAAACCGGGTTCTGAAGGTCAAATAGGCTGTCGCTCCATATAAAATAGTGGTATTCAACTACATCCGGTTAGACCGAAAGCTGGCCCTAACGTTGTTTAAAAAAGCAAGTCTGACGAGCAGTTACTTAAATTAATTTTCTCCTCCAAAATTCAAACAAACAACTAAATTTTGCAGTCACAATAACAGAGGTTTCAATAAGCCTGAATAATATCAGGAGTCTTGCAATAAAACATCTTTATTTATCAACTTGGCATGGTTCCATAACCGGGCTGAAGGCAGCCCCTAAGTTAGGCCCTAAACTCAATTTGGTGTAAGTTACGCTAAGTGCGTAGTAATTTTGGGACCTCTGTCGTGGAAGCGTTTGACTGCGTTGGGTGAATACCACAATGTTTGGGCCATGAAGTTAACGGGGACTTGGAGCGAGTGTGGTAAGTCATCTGTTTTGCGGTTGTATTGCACTTCACATTACTTTTCCTTTTTCGGGTCTTTTAGATGTTCACTTCGAAGATTTCTGTTACAAGACAATGGAAAAAGAGGATAGGTCCTCGTATGTTTGCACGTCCTGAATTTGTTTGGATATGTTCGTCGTTTGAAAATAAAACCGTTCTGTTGAACAAAACACCTATGCTTCCTTAATATGTTGAAGTGCACGACGTGAATGCCACATGAAAGGATAAAGGAAGGAATGAGTATATTAGAGGAAATTTGAAAGTTGCGCCAGTTACAGAAAAGTTGAAAGGTAATCGAATATCATGGGGATGTGTTGAGGAGGGACGAATCGCATGTGATTAAAGAGTGATGAAATATAATTGTTGATGGATAGGGAGGGAGAGGAAGACCAAGGAAACGATGGACGGACTGTGTGAGGAATGAAATTAAAGGAAAACGAGTAAATGATAGCGTCCCAACTAGCAAAAAATAGTTGTATAAAAGACCATAGAACGTTTTCTAAAAACTAATTGGTGGTCACATAAAAGACCAATAAAGGTGCACCTACAAAGAAAGTGGCGAAATTATATCTCCATTCAGTTATATATGTCGCAGTCTGATGATTTTATTCCGTTTAGACTTTCACCATGTGGGCAGAACATGGGTTTCGTGCAATGAAAACACACACACACTGTACACTGCTTTTATCGAACTAACAAATTACTTGAAATCACAATCCAACACAATAACACTAGGCACCATGAATCGGGTTACAGTTTCGGGACGTCTCGACTCCGCGGTGGTCAGACTCAGACTGTCCGCCTCGCTGGGAGCTCGAAACATCACGACTCTGTAGTAAGCGCGCTTAGGTGTGGGTAGACTGGTAAGTAGGTCGCTTGACTTTTGGCGCGCTTTCGATCCATAGTCCGTACTAATAATTTGACTCCGACACGGCCATCCTGCTTGCACACGTCCTCGTGTGATGGGTACCCTGCAAACAAATACTCCACGACAGAAATTTGTTCCACTCGGTCACTCCTGACCAAACTTTAGATTCAACGGGGTGGTGGAAATAAGAACATTGTAGAACTAGCTGTTTCGTTTTAACCGAACCGATTGGAAATAATCGAAAATACAATAATGATAACCCTGGGCCATGTACCATAGTCGTTCAATTCAATCTTTAAAAGTCTACAGTAAAAAAAAACTGCCAAGCTTATAGAAACCCTCGAGTAAAGCCACTAACGCCACGGCTCTCTAGCCGACCAGCAATCGCATTGCTCTCACACATCCAGCGCATGGATCAAAACTAAAATTAGATCAAATAAACAGTTAGGTCAATTAAAATGCAAGAGCAACCAAGTACCTCTTCATCCATCTAATTACCACACAAAGCAGGAATCTCATCCGTGGCCTATGGGCAACACTCAGGCCCCCAACAAACCTCTGTTTGTTTTACTACGTTCCTCAAGAACGCCGAGTCCCACATGCATGACTCTATGGTCTCTACAAGACCCGACCTCCGCCAGAGCCACCCGCGCACCGCGCATCCACGGACTACTATAAGCAGACACCGACTTCTAACGGACTACGGCTACGAAATGGCTACTGGTACGGTCTGACCATCCGAACCAAGATTCCAAACTATCTCTCAACTCTAAATCATTTACTTCAAACGGTAACGGTACCTGGCCCTCGGGCATTCTCCTTAACCCATCATGTGCATACTTGTAAGTACGCTTAGAACTTAATGATCTCAATGTGTAGCGATCCCCTTCTAGTACTTCGACTGGTACGTGACCCGCTGGCATCTTCCTAAGCCTACCGCGTGCATATCTGTAGGTACGCTTAGAATTTAAAGCTTTCCGTGTTAAGGATAACCGTCTAAAACCTCGATCACTCTAAACAGACCTTTAATCTTTAACAACCCAAAATCACCAATCGCAAAACTTTTAAATTTCGCCATCGTTTCGTCAACTCGGCACACTTGTCTTGTCATTTTAAGCTAAGCTAACCCGTCACGTCTATACAAACCGTGTACCACCGGCTCGACACCTTAGGTACCGGATGTAATTCGGCTTGAACTTTACCGGAGTGAGACTTCGCTACTTAGCACGTAAGGCGGCTACGAATTTTCAAACATACTGAGACTTTCCCGGGAACTAATTATAATCGAAAGGCTTTTCAGTCGTCTTTTTAGCACCAAGGTGAACGATAAGGGTCGCGGAAATTACTGTTTACCGACCATCGGAGAACACGAGCTAAATAGGGTACGCATTTAGACCTACCTTTGCGTTGAATATGACAGTAAAAGACGCCTGAACTTAGCTCTTAAGTCTTGGCTACTCATTGCCAGTTACATTCGTTGCCATAACAGTTAAAAACCGATTGAAACTTATACCACTATTATGCCTCACCGAACGTACACAAAAGATTTACGTTAACGAAAACTCCCTAGCCGTTATGTTTGCAACAAAACCCTGATTTAAAATCTCGCCACCTAACATGACGTCACTTTATAAATAATTATCAGGCAAACATTGCAACAAAGTTTCGATAGGGTAATCGTTAATCACTACACATCATAAAATCTGTTCTGTACTGAATACTCGTGTCTGTACTATACCAGTCTTAGCAACAACGTTACTAATAAGTTTGCCATTAAATTTCGATTGAAAAACTTTCTTTCACCAACGAGTATTCAGAATCAGAATAATAAGTAAACCGTAACAACTCACCCCTGTGTTGCAACGTGCCCGCGATGTTGCTTGTACGATGCAGACATCGACGCGGCTCAGCACCCCGCCGTCAGCAGGCCCGCTGCCCACTGCCAGCACTGCATACTGTCACCGACGCACGTACGCCGGATGGCTACGTGAACCGGCATGACACTTTTGACGCACAGCAAGGCCTTCGCGGCCCTTTGTCGCTTGCCCGATGCCCGTAGCAGCCGGCACAGGCAGCGGCTTCTTCGTGCGACAATCCGCTTCGTTGAGTCCTGGTTTCTCCCTGGTCCGCAAGCATGGCACTTGATTTGCGGTAGCGATGAACACTTTTGACGTTTTTCTTTCCTTCGTCATGGTCAGTGCGCATTATCTTTAGGGGTTCCCCTTTGGTTTGTCACTACTCAGGTTAATGAGGGTCGTAAAAGATACGGCGCACACGAATCTGGCCTTAAATAATTATTTAAACTGGTACCACGTCAAACCTGGATAGGTTCTCAGTGTTTCGCAAACATTTGTGTTCAAGGTACATCTAGAAATTCAGTTGTACATTTTGTAGGTACACCGTAGATTGAAAATCACCTTCGTTTTCCGAGGCACATCAACTAATGACCACAGTACACCAGTGTGCCGCGGCACATTATGTTACAGCACTGTTATACTATGTTACACTGTGTTACACTATGTTACACTATGTAGATGCGGAGCCCTTCAACGGGTTGCTTAACGTCCAAATAAGCTTTCTTCCACTGCACTCACAACACGAAAAAATCAAAAATTCACTTCATTCAAACTAGGCTGATAATCAGCACTTTTTGAACGTTAAAATTACAAGAGACAGTCCCCCAAAACGCCCGCCCTTCGCCACTTCCTAAGTGTTTTAGCTGGGAAGAAGAAGTGGCGGAACAAACTCCCCAGCAACACATCTGTCTGTTAGGTTAGAAGAACCAGATTTTACACAAAACAAGTCAGCGATGGATGACGCATTACTAGCGCGCATCGCACTCTCTGAAAGTTGGGTATTCTATTAGGTACACTCTGCCTAACCCTTCAGAGATAACAAGCGTGATGATATGTTATGTTTTGTCGGGATCAAAATCCACTAACACACTAAACAAAAACACTAACCGCAAACACTAGCTTGCTATTCACTGGCTGAGTTTTAGTTCGTATCGCGGGTGCAATTATTCGTTTTGTATTTCAAAAAGTAACCGTCACTGATTGTTATTGTCACTGTTCTCGCGTGTGATTGCATTAGCACGATTTGATCGCACTTCTGATGTCGCAGTCTGATGATTTTATTCCGTTTAGACTTTCACCATGTGGGCAGAACATGGGTTTCGTGCAATGAAAACACACACACACTGTACACTGCTTTTATCGAACTAACAAATTACTTGAAATCACAATCCAACACAATAACACTAGGCACCATGAATCGGGTTACAGTTTCGGGACGTCTCGACTCCGCGGTGGTCAGACTCAGACTGTCCGCCTCGCTGGGAGCTCGAAACATCACGACTCTGTAGTAAGCGCGCTTAGGTGTGGGTAGACTGGTAAGTAGGTCGCTTGACTTTTGGCGCGCTTTCGATCCATAGTCCGTACTAATAATTTGACTCCGACATATAGTACAACTGTAGTGGTATCAGGCATGACAATTTTGGCCTATTACAGTTGATGTAACAGTAACGCAATCTCTATATTCGATGACATACAAGCCACCGCAACGCTACTAAAGTACCTTTTTGTCATTCATTCAGTTAACATTCGTTCACGCCGCTGCTGTCTCAGTCTTTTTTTGAAGAGACAAAAAGATAATAAAAGAGAATACGAGGAGATCGTGGGAAGTTATATATTATTTTGTAATAAAATTATTTGTCTCTTACGGGGAAAATAACTTGCGACTGTAATTTTACTGATAATCTATGTACGGGTTTACGACAATATTTTAATGCCCCCCACGAATTATTGAGCTTTTACTTAAACAATTACGAATTTTAAGTCATAAACATACTTCCAGCTTCCTGAACTCAACTATGAACTCTACTATAGCACTCGTTATGACAGATTTTGACGGCACGGTTGGCGCAGTGGTTGAGCGATCGACTGCTGCACTGCGTGTCGCGGGTTCGATCCCCGCACGGAACAAATATTTGTATGGCCTACAGATAGTTGTTCCGGGTCTGGCTGTTTGTGTATGTTAGTTTAAATGTTTGTAAACGCACCCACGATACAGGAGAAATTCCTAGTGAGGGGCAACGTTTAAAAAAAAAAAAAAAAAAAAAAAAAAAAAAAAAAAAAAAAAAAAATTACAACCACCTTTAATTACGCTGAATCAAAATGTCAATATTGTTGTCGAAGAGCGATAGAAACGCCTTTACAAAACTGAATTATCATTTAAAAGCATTGCTAACCTACCTTTGTACACAGTAATTATGTTTTAAAAGAGAAAGGATCTCCGTTTTAGTACTTCTGCGTAATAGAGGGTCTATAACTGTTATAAAAAAAAAAAAAACAATTTTGTTATAAAAAGGTGTCTTTGTGATAAGTTTATCACTACGACTATAACGAGCGCTTACAAACCTCTATATGACAAGCGACATAAATGTGATTTGAAACTCAGCTATGTCACCAAATCACTCTGTTGTAGACTTTTTGTGCCCACTATATTACTATGTACTGTAACGGAGATCTTAAAACCCACAATATCGCCCTATTCTTGAGTCTTCATCTCTACTATAACGAAAACCCCATTATAGTTCGTTCCAAACCTTTATTGCGTAAATCAGGCGCATTAGGGCGACAGTGAACACTGTTATAGAGTTCTATCGTTGTAAAATAGTCACATTGGAGTTGCTATAGCGCCTGACTATAACAGCTATACAAAGTCGCGAAATAAACCTTAACATCAATTCCTAATAGTTCGTTTTTGCTGTATAAACTTATAGAGCCAAAGTGTATTCTCAAACGCTTTTACACAACACTCTATCACCGCCAAAACCTTTATACATCGTTTACCCAGCTTGTTTGAGATATAAGCTTTGGTATAAGTTATAGGGCCAAATTGCTAGTTGGGGTGACGGTTAACAGAGGATAATGGTGGAAAAAACGTGTTGCGCCGAGCCACGGCGCCGACCCGAAATAACATTGAACAAATGCAGGAAGATGATGCTTCCTCATTTTCGAATACCATTGTGTTGCCCTGGCATACCGAGAAGAGTCTTCCTACTATGGTGTGAGATGTGTCATTGTTTCCCTTTACCCTCACTTCTTCCTCTCTCTTCGATCTTTCTGTGTTGTAGGTTTCAAAGCCCCGCTCGATATCAAGTGGTCATAGCTCGTGTCATCTTTAATCACTGGTTAAAGGTCAGGCTGGCTATCTTCTAATGTACGTAAGATAGCACCAGCTGTGCCTATATTAAGGCTTATTCAGACAGGCGTAACGCGACGCGACGCGGCATAGCGGTATTGCCGCGTCGCGAAGCCTCGCACAAAGCCGCGATGCGGCGCAGCGCAGGGTCGAATCGATTACTCGAACGTATTGAAAAGCGACCGAAAAGTGATAGATTAGGATATCTTAAAATTGGGTTGACCTATGGACTTAAATCTTTTTATGCCTTACTGTAACTTTCAAAATCAAAATGAATCAAATATCTAGACAAATAAAAAAGTCGATTTTCAAGTTACGTAAATATACCTACACAATCAAATTTCGAAATATTCCATTGCTTTTCGATACGTAAGGATCAAGTAATCGATCAACGAGTTGATGCTGCGGCGCGTTGCTGCCTGGCGCCGCGTGTCAGAGCGTGGCAGGCTCACTGCATGCAAAATGTTCAACGAATCTTTTGTTTCATGTCGCGGCGTGCCGCTCGGCACGCGCTACGTGTCGCGCTCTCGATAAAACCCAAAAACGAGTCGCGTCGCGTCGTGCCTGAGTGAACTTCGTAGGTTTTGTCGCAGAGTGCCGCGTCGCGTCTGTTTGAAGGCCTTATAACCTCAGCTTTTCTACAGTTTCCTAATTTATATCTACAATTTACTAAACTAATTTTGGACAGCTTGAAGTTTTATTCAATTGCTCTGTAAAGATGGCATGTTCAGTGGCCTAAATAATGGTATTTATAGAATTATTAAAACTAAATATTTACAAAAAAAAAGACTGGCAAATAGACTAACAGACAGACTGACAGACAAACATAAACTTTCATAAAGCATTTTATTTATTTGTTAGTAATGTTAGCGTTTGTACTTAAGATAATATTAGTATTGTTAGGTGTAAAGGCCGCCTTTTGCGGTGAAAGCCTAACATAACCAATACATCACCGGAAAACATTAAAAGTTTCCCCGTAAATAGATTCCAGTTGCGAAAGCCGTAAAATTTTAATTTCATAAAACCATTTGCGAACTCGATTTTAATATCGATATGGTTTTGCTGTCGAGTCTCGAAATATATTACCGGCTTCGAGATTTATGGTGTTCGAGAGCCAGGACATGGTGCCAAAACTAGTGAAGTATGTAGATAGGTGCTTACTTCCTTTCAGAAACAATATTTTAGGATGCCGATTTACTACGAAAAAAATGTGAAAATAGGGGCAATTTAGAGTCTCTGCATACAAATACTCTAAATAGTAGGACGAGACAACTTCTACAGTGTGTTTTAACATCTCTTATACATATTTATTTCTGGCTGAGTAAACTGCTTAGAAATATGGTTCCATCGTTTATTTTAAGTAAAAGATGTACTTATGCCGGCGACTGCAGAACATCCCTAACATTGACCTGGGTGTAGGGGCATGCGTAATCGGCTTGTGAAGTATCCACAGCTGAGCCTCTTCTTTTGTGAGAGCGGGTGGGCTATAATCTACCGTGTTGGATATGTTCACATATCTTCTAGTTTTTGGTTCAGAACATCCTATTTCCATTTAAAATTATTCCTACTGAACTTACAAAAAGATGATTCCCTTACTTTTTTTTTTTTATTGGAGAAGATTTAAAGGCACATTGTAGTACTTCCGCTCAATAGTGCACAGTGACTCTAACAGATTTGACACTTGAAAAAAAGTCTTTCCATTTGTTGAGTTTTTTGCTTGGGGCCCTCTCGGACCCCTTCCGATTTGCTGACATCTCCTTGAGGCGCGCGTGGAACACAAACGCGCCAAACAACAGTGTACTTACTATTGAGTATTAAGCACCAGGTGCGCTGCTGGTGACCGGATGTGACGTCAGGAGCACTACTGACTGTCTATTGTAAAAACTGTTTACATATCCTCAAAATGACCCGAAAAAGTGCAGCTTCACCTTGACGATGAATCAGTATCAATTTTCATCTTTATTGCAACATTTCTGTTGCATGAAATTATTTATACACACGAAAAACAATGGCTCACAAATGTTAGCAGTCTCCTTTATTTTGAAATAAAGCTGCGTACAGACTGGGCTCGCTCTTTTATGAAAATAGTACAAAATGTCGAGGCATATTAAATTGGCAAGTTACGCGTGAAAAGCGCTGTCATTTTTTTGGACTGTCAGTCCAACAAAATGACAGCGCTTTGAACATATCCATTCACATATCTTCTAGTTTTTGGTTCAGAACATCCTATTTCCATTTAAAATTATTCCTACTGAACTTACAAAAAGATGATTCCCTTACTTTTTTTTTTTTATTGGAGAAGATTTAAAGGCACATTGTAGTACTTCCGCTCAATAGTGCACAGTGACTCTAACAGATTTGACACTTGAAAAAAAGTCTTTCCATTTGTTGAGTTTTTTGCTTGGGGCCCTCTCGGACCCCTTCCGATTTGCTGACATCTCCTTGAGGCGCGCGTGGAACACAAACGCGCCAAACAACAGTGTACTTACTATTGAGTATTAAGCACCAGGTGCGCTGCTGGTGACCGGATGTGACGTCAGGAGCACTACTGACTGTCTATTGTAAAAACTGTTTACATATCCTCAAAATGACCCGAAAAAGTGCAGCTTCACCTTGACGATGAATCAGTATCAATTTTCATCTTTATTGCAACATTTCTGTTGCATGAAATTATTTATACACACGAAAAACAATGGCTCACAAATGTTAGCAGTCTCCTTTATTTTGAAATAAAGCTGCGTACAGACTGGGCTCGCTCTTTTATGAAAATAGTACAAAATGTCGAGGCATATTAAATTGGCAAGTTACGCGTGAAAAGCGCTGTCATTTTTTTGGACTGTCAGTCCAACAAAATGACAGCGCTTTGAACATATCCATTCACATATCTTCTAGTTTTTGGTTCAGAACATCCTATTTCCATTTAAAATTATTCCTACTGAACTTACAAAAAGATGATTCCCTTACTTTTTTTTTTTTATTGGAGAAGATTTAAAGGCACATTGTAGTACTTCCGCTCAATAGTGCACAGTGACTCTAACAGATTTGACACTTGAAAAAAAGTCTTTCCATTTGTTGAGTTTTTTGCCAACCTGTACTTTATGTTTAGAAGAAGGAGAAAGACACAGCGGCTTCAACAAAGTTACGTAAGATCTCGTTTTAAAGTAATGTCCTTATTTGCTCACGGGAGGCTGAGTGGTAATTTGCCTTAGAAATGTCTTGTTTGTGCTTCAGGCATCCTTATAGTTGTATAAGAAATATCAACGTGTTTTGCATTTTGAAAGTTATGAAGCCCTTAATTTCGGTGTGCGGGATAAATGTATGCATTTACCTACTGTACTGTACTATTCGGTAGTGATATAGGATCATTTTTTGCCCTGTAATTGTGTGTTTTTCAAGTACACAAGTGCAGGTGCAAATAACCGTGTTGATTAGAACCCATATACGGCTTAACATCAATGTAATTTTTTTTTTACTGATGCTTAATCTTCAAATGACCCCTCCCGCTCTAGGCGGAGCGGAAGGGAGTGGCAGACTTGTACTGACTAAAACCCATCCATGTTCCATGTCCTTTGTGTTCCAGGACCGCAGTATCTCTTTCGAGCAGTCCCGCAGCCCTGACAGGCATCGGCCCTCTCGGACCCCTTCCGATTTGCTGACATCTCCTTGAGGCGCGCGTGGAACACAAACGCGCCAAACAACAGTGTACTTACTATTGAGTATTAAGCACCAGGTGCGCTGCTGGTGACCGGATGTGACGTCAGGAGCACTACTGACTGTCTATTGTAAAAACTGTTTACATATCCTCAAAATGACCCGAAAAAGTGCAGCTTCACCTTGACGATGAATCAGTATCAATTTTCATCTTTATTGCAACATTTCTGTTGCATGAAATTATTTATACACACGAAAAACAATGGCTCACAAATGTTAGCAGTCTCCTTTATTTTGAAATAAAGCTGCGTACAGACTGGGCTCGCTCTTTTATGAAAATAGTACAAAATGTCGAGGCATATTAAATTGGCAAGTTACGCGTGAAAAGCGCTGTCATTTTTTTGGACTGTCAGTCCAACAAAATGACAGCGCTTTGAAAAAAATCTCCCGCAGTTTTGATTCTACATGAATGTTTGAACGTTTCACATCTGTTTTATACAGGTTATTTTATTGTTATTTAGAAACCAATATATACTTATTACCAAAACTTGTTAGATTTCATATCCAGACACAAAATTGTGTTTTTTCCTTTAAGGAACCGAGTTTGCCAAAGTGTTTGAAAGGTGTTGGCTGGCCTAATACCCACCAGGTGTTTGAAATGACAGGAGGAGCTCGAGGCTAAATAATAACAGCCGCACGGGTCAATCTTTAAGGTTAAGCCGAGCATTTTATATACCAAGTTCCCTCCGTGCCTCGGAAAGTACGTTAAGCCGTTGGTCCCGGCTGTCATTTGTAGATCTTTGACAGTCGTTACGAGTGGTCAGAATCCAAAAGTCTAAGATCCAGTCTTACCAAGGGCTATCGTATTACCCAGTTACTGAATTATGGAGGTCAGATAGGGAGTCGCTTCAAGTAAAATGCTGGTACTCAGCTGCATCCGGTTGTACTGAAAGCCGACCTCAAGACAGTTTGGGAAAAGGCTAGGCAGATGATGGTTGAAACGACAGAAATGTGGTGTTATTGACAGATAATGTATTTCATTTGTAATATTAACTATTTAGAATTCTTGTCACAAAAGACAATTTTAAAATATCTATTCTACTATAACTTTCGGAGTGCGTGCCAAACATGTTTATGTCAGAATTCCCCATAGCATGACCTCATTTATAAATTATGACCTACTCACCATTTATCTGGCCGACTCTCACAATGTAAACTAGTCTTTAGCAACAATAAACAAGTGAAATCGCGTGCATTTTCTTCGAGCGTGGAAAAAGGGGAGAAAATGATGAACGGTTATTGCTCTGTTTTATTATACGTAAAATATATTAAACGGGGGTGAAATTAAAAAGTGAAAGAGCAGTGAAAAGCGGACATGCATGTTTAGGATTTGGATTGTTTATTTGAATGATACCGATAGACCAGACTGGATTAGGGTAGATTTTGAATTTATTGGTGGAGTGGAGGTTAGATGGGCAGTCGCTTCAAATAATTACTCGTATTCAGCTGCACCCAGTTAGACTGAAAACCGAAAACTGTTTTGAAAAAATCGTTTAGTATAGGAAGAATAGAATACAAATACAATTTCGAAATTAATTACATATTTTTAGATATTATTTTGTACCACAATGTTGTTCTTTTTTACCCAATGGCTGACTGGTAGAGAATGCCTTGTGGCATTAGGTCCGCCTATGCACCACAATTGTACATGAAGTTTAAATCTATACTAATATTATAAAGCTGGTTTGTTTGTTTTTGAACTTGAACGCGCTAATCTCAGGAACTACTGGTCCTATTAGAAAAATTTCAGTGTTAGATAGCCCATTTATCGAGGAAGGCTATAGGCTATATATAATCACGCTATGATTAATAGGAGCGGGGCAGCAATGAAAAATGTTGCGAAAACGGGGAAAATGTGATGCATACGAAGATGTGCGGGACGGCTAGTAGATGAATAAATAAATAATAGTTCTTTATTTGCACAGAAAGTAGGTACAAGTTACAGTTACAGTTTGGCTGCAACTCGCCTGATGTGAAGAAATGATGCGGCCTAGGTAGAAACTTTGAAGAGATCCAAATTATAATGATCAGGGAACAGAGAAGCCGGCAGTGAATTGAACATTTCGCATTGTAATGCGAGATACTTACCATCATCATTTCAGCCGAAAGACGTCCACTGCTGGACATATGCCTCCCTCAAGTGTCTTCACATTGACATAAGAGGGGTTTTGCCATAATCGCCACGCTTGGCAGGCGGGTTGGCGATCGCAGTACGGTTGTTACAAAGCATAGAGAACGCTGCTGCCCATTCTCTGGATAGTCCCTTAGTCGCCTCTTACGACACCCACGGGAAGATATGGGATGGTGCTATTCTTTACGTCCGACACCATACAGAACCGCCAAGGAACGTACCATCAACCTCGCACAAATCTAGAGTCAAGGTTAAAATGTTAATGAGAACTCGATAACATTTTCCTCGATATGGGAACCGACCCCAAGACCTCAAGTTCAGCATTAGTGCAACTTGGAACTAGACTAAAGAGCCTTTCAATAAAATGATCCTTGAATGAAAAAAAAACAAAAGAATACCTAACCTATAAAGTACATTCCATAAACGATTTGTTACAAAATAGCTACAGCAACCTACGTACGGATGCGTTCTATATTTTTAAGTGGCCACCAAAATTGCCGGTATTTCGTTGTGGGCAACACTAAGCGGTTTTTAATGTCATCCGCCCACGTTGCAAGAAACGGTTCATATATATCAGTGTACGGAACTGCTGGCAGAATGAGAAAACACAGGGTATTTATTCTTTGAAATTGTTAAATTGGTAATATGGTATTGGTCGATATTTTTTTAAAAGTGCTGCTAAACTTGGGATTCAGTAATTTGTAATAATGTGTACCTACGTTCTAACAATACGGAGGTTCAAAGATTGATTAAACCTACGTATTGTTATCAAGCTGATGAGTCAGCTTAGGGTCAATCTTCAGGATAAGCCGTGCTTGCCTAGGTTGGTTCGTGGATGGGTGACCATCCATTACAAACTGAGTTTCCTCCGTTTCTCGGAAAGCATGTTAAGCCGTTGGTCCCGGCTGTCATTTGACAGTCGTTACAGGTAGTCAGTGGCCCGAAAGTCTGACAACCAGTCTTACCAACGGGTATCGTATTACCCAGTATTGGGCTGTGGAGGTCAGAAAGGCAGTCGCTCCATGTAAAATACTGGTCTTTAGCTGAATCTGGGTTGAACTGGAAGCCGACCCCAACGTGGTTCCCATACGTCGGAAAAGGCTAGGCAGATGATGATCAGTTGGCCTTCCATTCCTCTACAGAAGCAGTATTGTTTTACTCTTATTCCAGTGTGAGAAAGAGACGGAGCTATACTGGATGTCTAGCACCATTTCTTTCCCACACTGGAAAAGGAAAAAACCAAAAATGTTTTAAGACGTCACCGTCAGACGGCCACCTGACACTTTAGTCAAATGAACGGTTCACTCTAGCGGCTCCAACTTCACACTTCGAAATTAAAATAGGAATTAAGTTCAACTGCTCCTCTCATTAAAGTTTTCAATCATTATGTTGGCGAGTGAAAGATACGGAGTACCAATCCGTTAACTAATGAATTCATTTTTCACTTTTGATTCATCTTGTGTTCAGACGTTTTATTTCATGTGAAAGATGCTGGTGAAAGGCGAAAATTATTAAAAAGTGACGAACCTGACATTGATTTTTGGCTCATTACCAGCCAGCATTCGACTCGTGGATAGTTTAAAATATACTACACCAGCCTTACTGTAAAGAAAACGTAGGAATAGCTTTTTTGTATTATAATTGATAGTTTCCGATACCATCTAAAACTGCAGCAAATCTAAAGAGAACTAAACTGCGGCAGCGCTTGGAAAAAAAACAGTACCTACTAATATTATAAAGAGGTAGGTAGAATTTTCTTATTAGTAGTAGTAGCAAAAGAAAAAAATAATACATAAAATAATAATAAGGTTCTCTAAGTTAACATCTTTTCCTTCCACGTTCCAGGGATTCTGTTTGTCTCCTGTTGATATTTAAAGTTCTGATGAGTTTAAGACTAGTAAAGCAAAAGCCAATTAACTAAGATGGCTTTCAGTCGAATACCATCACTAACGATTTAATTCTAAGTCGATCCAATTTAGAAGTGGTTATAATAATGGTGGCATCACTTTAATGATGTTGGAGAATCAACAGCCAGGCTGAAGTGGGAGTGGGCTGGTCACATCGCATGAATATACCTGAAGAACTAGACAAAGATCGTCAAACATATTATTTTTCTTTCTGTTCCGAAAGCATTTGCCTTAACGCCCATGTTTACACGCTTTCTTACATTATGTTCCGCCCTATGAATGGCATTTAGGTAAGTAATATTAATCTTGAATAACTCGCTTACCATGTTACATAGCTTTAGTTTGCTCAAGTTCTATGAAAATTTGAATATATCTACAATTTGTCTGTGTCTTCTTCATCCATACTTCTCTATTACACGTATTCTTATCAGACACCTCCCTGCCATATCATTCTTTAGTCCATTCATCGTTGCTTTGGTCTTCCTCTACTCTCATACCTTTCCATATCCAAAACATTAATATGACGGTTCGAAATAACCAACACTGAAAACTTTAACATTAAAACTTAAATATATATCGTGCGCTTTCAGAATACCCGCAATTCTTTCCAAACACTTATCATGGACGTGTTATTAACTACGGAAAACAAAAATAATACACAAGAACCTTACTGCCCCTTTATGAGCTAGCAATTGCCCCTGGCTATGCCTGCGTGGCTTGATAACTAGTCCAAATAACACTTAATAATAGTGTTAAATGTGTTCACGAACACTTTAACGTGATCATTAGGATCTTGCGTCGCCATAATTATTGGGTGGCGTACGAAATGGGTAGAAATAAGGTAGATTGTGGTTCTTTTTTCAGCACATTAGGAAATAATCTTACATTATTTGTATGTTGGTGTTTTGTTGGCGTTGTTCTAAATTCGAGACGCAGAGTGTCATATGAGTACCTCCAAAATAAAAGTATGACCACTTTAAGTGTGCTGTTTAGGGTAGCGCTGCTTGTCCAGAAAAAATGCGTTAGGTCAACCTTGGTACATTTATTTTAGTTCTGTTTTCCTGCCTGGACAGATAAGTTAGATGAAGTGTAAACAAGTGAAATCCGAAGCCGGTCTTTGTTGAGCTCATGTGATGTCATTGTCAAATGTGCCTGAAATAGTACATTGTGTATTAAGGGCGGTAAGTAAGGAATTACGATCGAGGTTCTAGTAGAATCCCGAAGTCGAATACTGAGGGCTTTCTGAGTCGAGGTTAGTAATTCCCGTACCGCCCGTGTAACATACAATGTTTTTCATCACATTTGGGAGTAAATAATTATGAATTATAGCTCTAATACACTAGTCAGCACAACGATTATTACGAAATATGTGAACATTTTTTTAAGCGGATGGCTTGTTGCCCACACCACAGATTATACAAATGTTTCGTTCAGAAACGTTAAGGGCAAATACTTACGTAAAAAAAAATTACCGACCTTGGATTTCATGACAAATAGAAAGCTCGAGGGTTTTATATGGGGCATTACGGCCAAGTTAACCTGTATGTTTAGATACTGTTTACGTGCAAGTGTGATGAAAATTATAATGCTGGTATGAAGATATTGACAAGTAGCTGAAATACAAAATGTGTAACAAGAGACTCATTACCAATGAGCTGGCCTTATAAATAAATAAATAAAGAAAGAAAATATGTTAATTTGGTACAGGCCACAAGTGCACACGACAATACAAAAAAAGTAAACATTTTAAGAAAACTTAAGCATGACAAAATAACAAAAAATATAGTTGCTGTGTGTCTCACGGCTGCGCCAAATAGGTCCAGAGCTTATAGATCTAACAGTGTAAATTTCCATATCTGGGCTAAAATGGCTGTTTTAGCAGAGTCATAATAGGATAATAATATGAGTTAGGTAGGTACATTACGATTCGTAAAAAGTTACAAAGAAAAATCATTTATTATTTAGGTAAAAAATTGAAAAATGTGAATAAACACTGCCTTGGTGACCATTTTAAGAATTCTAACGTGATTCATATTGGTATCCTTTTATGATTCTGCCAAAGCAGTCTATTTCTGTCTGTCTATTTTAGGCTATTTCTTTAGTGCTGATTAAACTAATTATTAGCTAATCGCGAAAAAACCTCCTTATCGGTACAGACGTTCGAAAGAAGAACCAACAATAATAAAAGCTGCCTTGAATAAACACAATTACTTACAATAAATAATTCATTAATTTCGATTTGAAGTGCAAACTTTAGTTCTTTGTAAGTTTACTCTTGAAGTGAAGCGAGGAAAGCTTGGATAAAAATGCAATAAGTTAGTCTAATGCTTTGAACCGCTAATTTATTGCTCAAGTAAGAAAAATACTAGTGCTTACTGAGTCCTCTGGATTGGATTCTACGCGTCTGTGACATTTTAAAACGTATATTGTAGATTTGTGTGGATGTTTTAGCTGACTTTGTCCTTAAATGAAGACCGTAGCAGTCTTTTTATGAGCTGGGGACCTGCCCCCGTATTTTTTAATTTAAAAAAACCGGCCAAGTGCGAGTCTTACTCGCACACAGGGTTCCATAGCTCCAAACAATATAATAACAATATTTTGAACTGTCATTCATTAGTTAGTAGTATTAGTTAGTAAACTTCCACACAACCGCAAAACTAAATTTGTTTTTCATAGTATGTTTATGAAAAACAAAGTTACTGCTGCAGTTTGATGAAAAAGTCCCATATCTCAAAAACTAAAACATCATATCTTATTGAAACCAATTTTCGTTGATAGTTTTTTTTACGTTCTACAATCCTAAATATTTTCAGAATTTTTCTCCTCTTACTTTAGAAATTAGAAATGGCTCTAGCGCAAACTATTCAGTTTAGAAATAAATGATATTAGAAACCTCAATATCATTTTTGAAGACCTATCCATAAATACCCCACACGTATTGGTTTGATGAAAAATTTTTTTTTGGTTTTCAGTTCTAAGTATGGGGACCCCCTGAATTTATTGTTTTTTTTTTTCTATTTTTGTGTAAAAATCCTAATGCGGTTTACAGAATACATCTACTTACCAAGTTTCAATAGTATAGTTCTTATAGTTTCGGAAATAAGTGGCTGTGACATACAGACGGACAGACAGACAGACAGACAGACAGACAGACAGACAGACAGACATGACGAATCTATAAGGGTTCCGTTTTTTGCCATTCGGCTACGGAACCCTAAAAAACGCTCTGATTCGTTTTCGATTCGACAAGTCGTATGTCTATCTCACTCGCTTTCGTAATGCCAAAACAAGATAGACATACAACTTATCGAATCGAAATCGAATCCAAGCGTTTGTGAATAGGGGGCCAGAATTAATAAAAAAAAGTGTATTTTTGATTTTGTTTATAGGGAAATATTTGCAAAGTCTTAATTGTTCTGTCTTGAAACTTAATTGCAAAAAAATTTATCAATATCTGCCACGTTAATCTAGTAGGCGACTGCTGACCACGAGGTCTTGTGTTCGATTCCTGGCTCGGTCAAATTGTTATTGGGTTTTTCTATCAGGAATTTATCAGTTGCAGCCACGGAGTGTGTATTTGTGCCCGGTTGATGGAAATAGGCTCGGCCAGTATTACATGGGATTTAAACGTAACTAGCGAATTGTGTCTACCGGTGTATGGGTGTACTATTAGGTAGACCTCTGCCTATAGCGGCGGGGATTACAAGCGTGATGTTATGTTATGGTATATCAATATATAAATAGAAAACTTTTATAAAGAAGTTATCGACAGGTAAGCTATAAAAAGACAAACTATTAATATCTAATTGAACTCATCATCATCATCATTTCAGCCGAAAGACGTCCACTGCTGGACATAGGCCTCCCACAAGTGTACGTAAGGAGGGTTTTGCCATAATCGCCACGCTTGGCAGGCGGGTTGGCGATCGCAGTACGGTTGTTACAAAAGCACAGATAACCCTCCCTAAGTCCCTTAGTCGCCTCTTACGACACCCACGGGAAGATATGGTATGATGCTATTCTTTACGTCCGACACCATACAGAACAAAAAAAACTGCTGCACCGTCGCAATTCCTTTAAAAATGAAAAATTAATAACAGTCAAGAAATGGCTGATCATATTAAAAAATACAGTAGGTAACTTATTTGAAAGTTGGCTAAAGACTAAATTAAAGATCAACAACACTTCGAAAGGCGTTTAATGAATACAAGAACAATTTAAAACGATCTCCTTTTCCAACTACATAAAGGGAACTCTTTGAGAGTCAACTAATTAAAAAAAAAAGTTATTATAAAGCTGAAAACAGCAAGTTGTCGAACTCCATGAATTAATTTAGTTAAAAAATTGAACCTTTTTTCTTGTCACTGCGTGTTTTTCTTCGACACTTTTCAGTAAAGAGTTTTATAACTTTTAATTAATGTATTTAATTGTGGAAGATCTTATTAATTAATATTGCTTGTTAGTACTTTTTTATCGGTTTTTAGAAAGTAGGAAAATATCGGAAAAAAACATGCTAAGAGTCTGTAAGTGGATTTCTTATGGGTACTTAATGAATACATTCAATTTTTTTTCGTTTTCAGAATGAAGAAGGAAAGCGTAAAGTCTTTTTAAAGATAAAGTAATGTCCGCCTTTGCTTTTATCTCAATCGTAATAAGTCTTCTTGCAGAATCATCATCATCAGTCTACAATAGTCCACTGCTTGACTTTTTTTAGTAGCAGCCACGGGGTCTGGTTTTGTGCTCGGATGATGGCAATAAGCTCGCCCCTATAATATGAGACTTAAAAATAACTGGCGAAATGTGGGTGTACTATTAAGTACCCTGCCTAACCCTTCGGGGATTGCAGGCGTGATATTATGCTATGTGACACTTAACTTCTAAAGTAGGTACCTTTAAATTGATAATGATGTTGTGGCACCGAGTTGCCGTGTCTGGCATACCACTGTTAAACCCACGATGGTTTGTGTGGTATGTTTTACGATTTGTAAAACAATTGTAATAGTGTTTTTGAATAATAAATAATAAAAAAAAAATTCGAAACCCCGTGGCTGAAAATAAATTATTAACATGAACAATCAGGCGACAAATACCTACTTATTAATTATTCCTAAACTAGATGTCCCGCGCAACTTCTTCTGCGTCAAATGTTCCCCGGTTTGCAACATTTTTCATTGCTGCTCCGCTCGTATTTATCGTAGCGTGATGATATATAACCTATAGCCTTCCTGGATAAATGGGCTATCTAACAAAGAATTTTTCAAAACGGATCAGTAGTTCCTGAGATTAGCGCGTTCAAGCAAACAAACAAACAAACTCTCCAGCTTTATAATATTAGTATAGATATAGAACCGTTTCCTTTCACTTTAATTGGTTTGTAAGGGTTTCCCAACGGCGTCATTGTTCGTTTAATAAATTACTTTCCTTATAAGTTGTAATGTTTCGGTAAGTGTTTCGGGTAATTTTCTTGTGATAATATTGCTTACAACGGTCGATTGCGGTTGGTATTTGACTTTCAATGTAGTTAAAGCTTCGAAAAATTATATCAGGTATACTTCGGCCAACAAATCTGTGCAGGCGATAAAACAAGGAACTAAAATAAATGTTATATGCATAAAGTGTGTGTGTGTAGTGTATTGTTGCAAACTTTAACTGGTCGTACTGTAGAGGTTATGAACAAATGAAAGTCACTTGTTCTGTTGTTAATTCAATGCTGGTTTCATGTTTAAAAGTCATCTAAGTAATTTGTCAAAAAATACTATCTTTTTTCACAATCCTTAATCATCATCCACCCATTCTTTGGCAAATCCCATAGTTGCCTCTTACGACACCCACGGGAAGATATGGGATGGTGCTATTCTTAACGTCCGACACCATACAGAGCACACACACAGAATCCTTAATAAGCTCCATATAACCCTAAAAAATATCCTAAAATAGAAGACTGACAATAACAAATAGCTATAATATATATGCAAAGAAATTTCCACGTTCGCTCAAAACAAAACTTGAAATACATCTTCTTTGAAGCAAACACGCTCATCGTAACAAGATTTTCTTCAGCGTCATATAAACAAACGGAGATGAGAATGAAAAATACGTAAAACAAGACAAATGTGGCGTAAGCGTATCGTATGAGCGTGATTACTGAAAGATTAGCTTCAGCCATCTAAGTAAAGTTCAATGAACCGGAGGCTGTGGAACTGATATATCTTTGTGAAGAGAGAGATAGTGGCGTAGTGGGAGCAGAAGTTTAGTTTAGATCAAGATTGTGAACTAGTTTTAGAACGCTGCATGAAAATTTCATAAAAAGAATTCAAGAACTTTTTGACCAACAAATATAAACAAAATTAATCCGTTTATTCATCGTCTTCCTTACTCTTTACATTTTCAAATATTCCTTTAAAAAATCAATATTAAAAAAAAAGTTAAAAAAAAAGAAGCTCTCCGGTATCGGGAACAGGGTCCGAGCTGGTCCGAGCCGGTCCGAGCCCCAGAAAAAAGAACCTCCTAACAATACGGAGCCTGTCCTCGAGTACCGCTTTCTGAAGCAAGACCTTGATGCAGATGCCTCCGCAGATATTGGTCGAGTCTCTTATTATGCTTTTTTATGCGTAACAGATTTCATCAGTTCACATGGCCTGGTAGAAGAATAAGACCGTGAAAAATCGAAAACTGCTGAGGTCCACAGCTACTCTAGAATCATGCCCTATCACCCGACGCACCTTTTACTTAATAGTAGTAGAACCTATTGTCTAAAGTACGATACATTAAAATATTTATATAAATGGCTGGCTCCGACATTTGAATATGGAAAATTCCAGGTGACTTCCTCACTGGAAGATAAACCCATTTTTTTTTATTTACTTACCAGCTGGATAGTGCTTATTTATAGGCACTATGTCACAGACTCTTAATCTTACAATGATGCCGACAGAATAGGTTTCTTAATAAAACATTCCAGTTTCGGAGCTCGAAGACTATAAAGTTACAGTATCTTTTTTGTCGCATAAATTGTAAAACTTAACTCTGCGAAGTGAATAACTTCGGCGCATAAACGATGAGTTATTTGTTTGTGCACTATTGCAGTAAGTTTTTATGCTTTGGAACGGCTGATTTTAAAATCGACATTATTTCTTTTTAAGTTTTCAGCCTTACCTTAGTCGAAAATGGATCTCGAAGAAAAGCAATGGATGGATGGATGGTCACCCATTGCATATCGAGATCCATATTGAAAGCACGTTAAACAGGTGATCCCGGCTGACATTTGTTTATCTTTTCTTTCATTACAGGGTAGTCAGAAGCCTGAAAGTCTGACAACCAGTCTTCCCAACCGTCTTAAGGTTCGGTCAAATCGTTGAAGATACCGGAGTCTTACAGTTCAGTATATTATATGTCATAATCCGGTGCCGGAGCCATGTCCGCAGTTTATCTGTACCGGTTCCACCGTTCCGAACATTTCACCTGGAAAGAACATATTGATGAAATATGTATTAAAATAAATAGATTTGTTTTCGCCTTAAAAAAAGTTAAAGATGAGACCTCCAGACAAACTGTGTTAATGGTATATCACGCCTATGTTTGCTCCATCATCAGGTATGGCATCATTGTCTGGGGAAACTCTTCTGAAATAACTAGGGTTCTGTTAGCACAAAAAAAATGCATACGTTCTATTTTCAATATGGACTGGACTGATTCCTGCAGACCAGTGTATAAATCACACAACCTTCTCACTGTTCCTTGTATTTATATATATTCGATCGCAAAATTTGTCAAAACTAACTCTTCACTTTTTGAACTTAAAAACAATATTAATAAACGTACAGTTACACAGTATCTATTAACAATGCCTGTACCTAGGATTGAATTATTCAGACGTAATTGTGTATATATGGCTCCACTTATCTTCAACTCTCTACCAAACTTTATCACTGATCTTCCATACAGAAAATTTTGCATAGTTCTGAAAAGATGGCTTATTTCGCATAGCTTTTATTCCATAGCTGAATTTCTCAAAAAATCTAATTGTCAATCATACCATTACCGGAATGCACTATAGAGAATTACCTAAATTATAATAATTTATGGTTGTCATGTCTGTATATTTAAAAATATTTTATCATTATTATTATTTTTTTTTTTTTTTATGAATGGCATCTCGCAGTTCAACCTAGGAGGTTGTCGTCTGCTTAACCGGACTATCCTGTGGGTGCCTTAAGAGTAAGGCCTCCAGCCAGGGCATAAAAACTTACAAACTAAGCGACTATACGCTGAGGGCACCCCCTGTGGGGTACGAGCCTCGGCTCAGGGCGTCGCTGGGGGAGGACTGCATGGGGACAGGCTGGATCTGAGTGATATCATTATTTAGGGGCTGATTTAAAACTACTGGCACAGCATCGCGGGCTGGCTCGAGCGAGGGTCGGGGAGGGCATGGACCGGGACGTCGCGACGGACCTCGACGGCGAGGTCGGAAAGACGGCGGTTTGTGTCTGAACTTTTTAAGAGTGCTAGTCTCTTTGCTACTCTCCTGGAGGAGGGTGATAGCATCATCGGGAGTGACGAGTGTATGCCGAGGACGGCGTACTGTACTAATGCGCGAGGGTTCGTAACGGGCGGCCGCTGCGATCAGGGGATTACGGTGTTTACTGGCGTTATCGAAGAAACGCTTCGAAAGACGTTTCATAAACTGAAGGACGGTGGGCATTCTAAGGTCTACGTGTAGACGGTCGTTACGGACATAAAAAGGAGCTCCCGTGACTCTACGTAAGAATTTATCATTATTAACTTAACTATTTCTTTTGTTATTGTGATGTCTGTAAATTTTTTTTTTTTTTTTTTTCTTATGTTAACTATTTCTTTTTTAATTGTGATGTTTGTATATTTAAAATATTTTATTATTATGTTAATTATTTCTTTGTTTGAAGGTTTGTGTTGAGTCTATTAAACCTAAAACATGCATTACTTGATTACTTAATTTAATGTTTGTGTACACTTAAATGTAGTCACGTGTTAAAATTAGCATCCCATTCATTAATGTTTGCATGCCATCTTTATGGCGAAATGTGTCACTGCACTACTATTATTTTTTCTATCTTTTGTACCACATTTACTGCAAATAAATAATTTTGACTTTGACTGTTGACTTTTGTTCCGAACGTCAAAATCCGAAAACATACAAAAGTTTACGATATTGGAAATCGAGTTACCGAACTCAACTGGAGTTAGGCAGGACACCAAGCAAGGTATTATGATTACAGGTGGAGTAAATCTGTCACCGAATGGCGTCCAAGAACTGGTAAAAGAAATATGGGTCGTCCGGTGGCGATAAGCAGAAAAGCTTAAAATTAAATAAAAATACATTTTTTTTGTCTTATCTCCGAAACGGCTAGACCGATTCTGACGGGATTGTTGAAGTTGTAAAATAAAATCCGATTCAAATAGGGACGTTATATTTTTGTAATCATTTCAACAGCTAGTTATTCTTAAACTGCAGTTATCCTACTGCATTCCCCTTTATCCTATAAACCAGCGTATGACTACAACTGATCACTGATGTATCTCTCGATCCGATAGCGGCGATCCCGATACCGGCGCTCGACTCACTGCTCCAAATTCGCTTTGATATCAGCCCTTGTATTTTTTGTATACGAATTTATCTTCCATCAATCAGTGTTAGGAAGACATACTGAGCTTGTCTGATGGTTTTTTACTTGAATTTTGTTTATTGGTCGCTCGTTTGATAAGAACGAATGACATGGATAGTTGTGAGAAAATCACTAAACTATTTGGTAACGATGTGTTTCTTTTGTGGGGCGGTTTTTTATGTAAGGATTCTTGTATCATCATCATCATCTTCCCCGTATCCCAATTTATTTGGGGTCAGCGCAGCATGTCTACTTATTCCTTATTAGGGTTCCGTACCCAAAGGGTCAAACGGGACCCTATTAGTGAGACTTCTCTGTCCGTCCGTCCGTCCGTCTGTCACCAGGCTGTATCTCATGAACCGTGATAGTAAGCCAGTTGAAACTTTCACAGATTATGTATTTCTGTTGATGCTATAACAACAAATACTGAAAACAGAATAAAATAAATATTTAAGGGAGGCTCCCATACAAAAAAGTGTTTTTTTTGCTGGATTTTATATCAATGGTACGGAACCCTTCGTGCGCGAGTCCGACTCGCACTTGGCTGGTTTTTTCTCTTGTACTCAGCATTAGCTCAGCACTTCTTCACTTACTTCTTTTCTAGCCTTATCATCCTTCACACGGTCCATCTATCGTTTCTTTGGTCTTCCTCTACTCTTATACCCCCATCCACATTCATACTCAAAACTATCCCCACAACATTTTCCTAGTGGTTAAAAAGTCAATTAGGTACTTCATTTGAAAAAGAAACGAACGTAATTAGGGTGTTACCACACCAAACAATCGATCGTCGATCGATGCCATAGATCGATTGGTGTGGTAACACCCTTAATCGCTTTTTAGGGTTCCGTAGCCGAATGGCAAAAAACGGAACCCTTATAGATTCGTCATGTCTGTCTGTCTGTCTGTCTGTCCGTCCGTCTGTATGTCACAGCCACTTATTTCCGAAACTATAAGAACTATACTGTTGAAACTTGGTAAGTAGATGTATTCTGTAAACCGCATTAGGATTTTCACACAAAAATAGAAAAAAAACAATAAATTAAGGGGGTCCCCATACTTAGAACGGAAAACCAAAAAAAATATTTTCATCAAACCCATACGTGTGGGGTATCTATGGATAGGTCTTCAAAAATGATATTGATGTTTCTAATATAATTTTTTTCTAAACTGAATAGTTTGCGCTAGAGCCACTTCCAAAGTGGTAAAATGTGTGTCCCCCCCCCTCTAATTTCTAAAGTAAGAGGAGGAAAATTCTGAAAATATTTAGGATTGTAGAACGTAAAAAAAACTATCAACGAAAATTGGTTTCAATAAGATATGATGTTTAGTTTTTGAGATATGGGACTTTTTCATCAAACTGCAGCAGTAACTTTGTTTTTCATAAACATACTATGAAAAACAAATTTAGTTTTGCGGTTGTGTGGAAGTTTACTAATACTACTAACTAATGAATGACAGTTCAAAATATTGTTATTATATTGTTTGGAGCTATGGAAACCTGTGTGCGAGTAAGACTCGCACTTGGCCGGTTTTTGTTAATTTGTTTTATAAATTGATCAAAGGGTTCTAAGTTTTCCGAACTTTTCTTTACATCGTGCGGGAGTCACAAATATGAATGTTTTTTTTTCAGCGTTTACTAACTATCATAACAATAGATATAAAAACTAAAGAAAGTTTGTCTTCGATGTTTTTGTTTTTGGAATATAGCCGTTTCCTCAAGATGTTTTCTTTTAATATTTTGAGAGCAGTGGTAATAAAAATATACACACAAAGTTATGTGCCTGCTTAAATTCGAACGTACGACCTATAAGTCGTATACTGGACTGATACCACTGAGTCATCACAGCTCACTCAATATTTCGAACATATAGTCACGTCCGCGGCATGATCAAATTAGTACAGCGTAACCTAGGCCAGCTAGGCTAAACCAAATTCCATTATTCGATGTCGCAACACTGACAATTTTCAGCCAATCAAGGCGCTTCAACAATTCTGTTACGCAAACTTTTTTTATTTATTCCGCTGTGCGCGTGACTGTACGTTTATGTTGAAAACTTTGTAGTTTTAACGACCTTTTTCACGTTGTCTGTACTGTTTGGACAATGAGTTTAGTTATTTGTCTAAGCGAGGATGTCGACTGTGCAATTTGTATTGGCAGATGTTGTTTATCTGTATCCAAATAAAATAAACAGTTGAAGAACGTCATCAAAATAACACTGCAGCCGATTGAGTAAACAACACTTTTAGTTGATTTTCTCTAAACCTTGATTGGACAAGGACGTATTTCGGGTGGAGTTGGATGATGTAGAACTTGAACTTATTAATGAGAATGCAACAAAACAAAAAATAAAGTATAGGTACCTTATCTAACCTACCTCTAATTTGCCTACCAATTTGGAGCGCTGACTGCCACGTTAGTTCAGTGGTCGCAAGCGCGACTGGTGAGCATGATGTCTTGGGTTCGATTCCCGGGTCGGGCAAAACGCTATTGAGATTTTCCATTAGGAATTTATCGGTAGCAGCAACGGAGTCTACATTTGTTCCACATTTATGGCAATAAACTCGCCTCTTATTACATGGGACTTCAACATTACTGGCGAAATGTGGGGGTACATGTTTTTTTTTTAAATTTTTCCCCAGACTAGAAATTTCTCCTGTATCGTGGGTGGGTTTAAAAACATTTAAACTACGAGTAACACACACAAGCAGCCAGACCCGGAACAACTACTTGTAGGCCATAAAAATATTTGTTCCCGGGGATCGAACCCGCGACATGCAGCGCAGCAGTCGATCGCTCAACCACTGCGCCAACCTTGCCGTCAAACTAACAACTAACTTACTAATTTAAAACTTAATAAAATAAAAAAACTTACATTCAATTTAGGGTCACCCTTAAATTTAATGTTATGGAATTTGCAGTATAATGTGCTATTGAAAAACAAACAACAATACCAGACATGAACTTCAAACAAAGCTCACGGTTCTTAAAACCTTTAAATGCATTTAAATTAAAACAAAGATACTACGAAAACTTTATTGGAATTGATTCCGTAAGCCATCGGAAAAGTTAATCGTCTTAAAGGTCGCGGTGTTCTATGGAACAATGAATTATTTAAGGATTGATACTCATTCGACAGAACACGCAAAGGTCTTACTAGTACACAATTGAAGGCTCGTTCACTAATAGGTTTAAAACAAAAACAGAATAAAAGTTCTGACGTGTTAGGTACATGTCAGAACTTTTTAGCTTCACACTCATTTAAAATCTTCACATCATCATCATCATTTCAGCCGAAAGACGTCCACTGCTGGACATAGGCCTCCATAATCGCCACGCTTGGCAGGCGGGTTGGCGATCGCAGTACGGTTGTTACAAAAGCACATAGAACGCTGCTGCCCATTCTCTGGATAGTCCCTTAGTCGCCTCTTACGACACCCACGGGAAGATATGGGATGGTATTATTCTTTACGTCCGACACCATAAAGAGCAAAAGAAAAAAAAATCTTCACACACACACAATCACATCACATCTGCCTCGTCTTTTCCCAACTTTGTTTAGGTTGGCTTCCAGTCTAACGAGATACAGCTAAATCATCATCTTCATCATCATTTCAGCCCAAAAGACGTCCACTGCTGGCATAAGCCTCCCCCAAGTGTCGCCAAATTGACATTTTGGAGGGGTTTTGCCATAATCGCCACGCTTGGCAAGCGGGTTGGCGATCGCAGTACGGTTGTTACAAAAGCACAGAGAACGCTGCTCCCCATTCGCTGGCGAATACCAGCTATACAGTGCCAGTTATACAGCTGAATACTAGGATTTAACATGGTGAGACTGCCTATCGGACCGCCATTACTCAGTCAGTACCGGGTCATCCAATACCCCTTAGTAAGGATGGTTGTTCAGACTTTCTGAATACTTAACGACTGTCAAAGATCTACAATCGACCGCCTTTCCCTGGCACGGAGGAAACGCGGTAAGTAATGGCTGGTCACCCATCCACGGATCAACCTAGGCAAGCACGGCTTAACCTAAAGCCGAGTCACTGTTATTATTTACCCACTAGCTTCTTCATGTTTTACCGTTTCTTACTGCACGTTTACATTACAGCACATGAACCTACAACAGTCTGTCAAAAATCTTGAATAGATTTTCAACTTTATTGTTAAAGAATTAGGTTCAATGTTGATTGGGAGAATTCGACAGTTTCGGGTAGTTTGATATGCTGGTCCTGTACTACCAGCTTATACCGTAATTGAAAGTATTTGAAAGCCCTCAGAGACATAACTAAGTAAAACGTTCCACGTTGAAACGGGATTGGTTTTATAGGTCGTAATTATTCTGCAAACGTAACACATTTCGAGTACCTAAACCTAAATAAAATAAAGGAACAGCGAGCGCTTTAATTCTAAAAGGTACATTTAGTAGGGGTCTGTACTTATTTTTATTGCTGCCATTGAAATATTTTGTTTTACCTACCTGTTTGTAGTGCGAATTGAAATTTATTTTGTGTGGTGTGTTTGGACCGGGCCTCAAGTCTGCTATTACAATAGTGTCAGAATGGCCTATTATTGATTTCATAATTATTGATTTTGACAAAATTGGTTATCTACCTACTAATTATAATGGCGTCATTATGACTTCACAATGGTCAACCACTGACACTCCGTTGAAAGAAATGGCATAGAATTTGACAGATCATTATGAATTTAGCAGATTACGAACTTATAGCAAAATGACAATGGGATCGTGTTAAAATGACAATGTTTATAAAAATAGCAGACTTGAGGCCCTGGTCAGTAGTAGGACAGTGACAGGGACAGTGTTTTATATTAACATTGAGTTAGTTAGATGGTTTGTTAATTAGTTAGTAAGCATTGGTGAACTCTTTTTTTTACCGTTAGGATATCATTAAATGACCGCTCCCGTTCTGGGCGGAGCGGAAGGGCGTGTCAGACTTGTACTGACTAAAACCCATCAATGTTCCTTCATAGCCCTTTGTGTTCCAGGGCCACGGTATCTCTTTCAAACAGTACCGCAGCCCTGGCAGTCATCGGCCCTCTCGGACCCCTTCCGATTTGCTGACATCTCCTAGAGGCGCGCGTGGAACACGATCGCACCGTCGACACGGCCTGTCGTTATAAGACAGACGGACGGTGAGCTAGCCCATTAATCACCGTCCACTGGCCCAGCATTGTCTTCAAATCTTGCAGCTAAATTTCAAACCAGTTCCCCCCAACCGATTCAGCTAAAATTTTGCATAAACTTTTGGTTTTGGTGACCTTTTAAGTTGATGACAGACTTTACTTGATCCCTCAGCCAGGATTGCCGAAAAAGCTCCTTAAAAGTTAATAGCATTTTACATGCATTTCTTTGCACTCATGATCGCTCGACTACCAAACGAACATTGGTAACAAAACGTTAGTATGAAAAAAAGATTAAGATCCGTCTGCACGTCAATAATCTAGACACAATTATTACTTAATCGACATGTAAACTGGCCTAAGTTATAGGGTACGTCCTTTAATTACGTCAGGTTCTAACAAGCTGAACAAAATCACGATTAATCACGGTGGGAGAGCAGGGGAAGGAAGCGTCGCCTAAAATATCACTACGTATCACCTTAGGGTCTAATAAAAGTGTCCTAAAAACCTCACGTGTTTAAAGGATGGCCCCTGTGACGGTTGAGACCAACGAGTTTGAAACCAATCGAAAGAAACTAATTGAAAGTGACCAGGTCACTTGGGTTTTATCGATTGGTTTCAAACTCGTAGTGCTCAAACAGTACGATATGTGGACTGCGTGATGAACACATGAGTTATAAAGACCACATTTGCCACTGGAATAGTACAGTAACTATGCTTATAGCATGAACTCAAACGAGGCATCAAGTGGTCAATAGTTCTACGAAACTCATAAATTTTTTATAGGAAGTGGGGAAACTATTCCGATTCATTTTAACATTTCGTAACTTCCATAAAATAACTTATAACTCGCTGAAGATACCGTTCTTAACGAAAGGTAATAAAATTATTCGCCATTTAATTTTTGGGTTACCATAGCAATTTTCAAAATAAACATTGAAATTGATCGCAATAGCTAGAATAGCTGGCCAGAATAACATTATTTTTTCAACATCTTTGTAACTCTTACTAGCCACTAGCTGTCTAAATAATGGGTCAGAGCCCATTCGTCCCCTAAGATTCGCACCCTGTGCCCACTCGTCCCCTGGAACTTTTGAGGGGCCCATTCGTCCCCTGAAGAATATTTATTTTTATTCACTCTTCTAATATAAGTACATGTATATGTGTATACTGCAGCTTGGTAGTCCTGGTACGGTCGCGCAGAAAAGGCTAAAATAAAAAATATAGTAATTCGGTAGATATCATGTTCATTTCAAATAAGATTAACACATACAAAATCACTCACAATCACAATCGTAGAAACTAACAAAATACAGCTCTTTTACAAAAATCAGCCTTTTTTTTTAGGATGGGAAATCATCAAATGACTTCTTCCGCTCTGAGCGGAGCGGAAGGGAGTGTCAGACTTGACTGACTAAAACCCATCCATGTTCCTTCTTAGCCCTTTGCGTTCCAGGGGCACGGTATCTCTTTCGAACAACCCGCAGCCCTGGCAGGCATCGGCCCTCTCGGACCCCTTCCGATTTGCTGACATCTCCTTGAGGCGCGCGTAAAACACGAACGCGCCGTCGCGCGTCGGCACGGTCTGTCGTCATAAGACGAACGGACGGTGAGCTAGCCCAACAAAAATCAGCCTTGATTGACCATCATTTGGCATGACATTAAATATAAAATATGCAAAAAAAATAGAACACATATCAACAGTAAATAATCACTTCTTATTTTTTTGTATATTTACCAACTACATACATGCAAAATCATAATAACTTAAATCTAAAAAATTATAACGTAGTATAACAGTACAAAAAAAATACTAAAATCACAGTAATTATTGAAGACTAGATAAATCAACATATATTTTTTTTGTATATATTATTATCATGACGGATTATCATTCATCATAGCTCTTTTTTCAATGATCTGTTATGATTTATTAAATTAATTCCGATAATAAACTGTTCACAAGTACTATGTTAACCGTTTCTTATGTAAAATATGGCTAATTTTATCTCAGGTGACAAATAGGCACCTGAATAGGTGCCGAATCTTTAACTTATATTGTATATATATTAGAGGGGACGAATGGGTACCTTAAAAATAATATTTTTTATTAAAATATTAATTGGTCCCCTACCAGGAGACCAATGGGCACCTATATAGGGGCCGAATCTACAACTTTTATGCTGGGGGACGAATTTTAGGGGACGAATGGGCTCTGACCCTAAATAATATTTACCATTTAAGTTTTTAAATTATGAAGTTTTTAAATTGTTATAGTCACTAAAAATATCATTAACACTAAGCTTTGAGTTCCCGATCAACACCCACCTACAATTACTTCGGTTTATCCGTAAGAATCAAGGTGCTTGCAACAGCGCCGAAATATCGGCAACTCAAAACAAATACTAAACATGGTATAATATCCTGTTAACAGTGTTGATGTTTGTTGTTGAATGTTTACCATTGACTACCTATTAATTGACAAATTGAATTATACTACTTAGCCTTACTTATACAAATCTATATATATATAAATTACGTGTCACTTTGTTTGTCGGGGATGGACTCTTAAACTACTTAACCGATTTTAATCAAATTTGCACACCGTGTGCAGTTTGATCGAACTTGAAAGTTAAAATAGCTTTCATCTCAATTTATACTCACAATATTATTTTATTGCAAATTAAGTCACAATTATCTTTTAGCTCCAAACGATTTTAACAGATGGCGGTATCTGTTGACTGGATTCAGTAAGTATTCAATAGATGGCGCTGTATAGGAGCGCAGCAGCAATGAAAAATATTGCTAAAACGGGGAAAATGTGACGCAGACGAAGTTGCGCGGGACAGCTAGTTACCTATAAAATTTAAGTTTAAGATAGGTATATCATGTACGTAAGAAAATTCATAAGACCGATGGAAAAATAAAGATCTCATGGCAGGTTGCAAATCTTTCCAACAAAAACTTTAATGTCTGAAAATAACAACATCAAAAGGTAAGAATAGGCAACCAGAACGATGTTACTGTTTCTCAGTAAAACCACAGATTAAATAAGTTTACGTAAGTAAAACAAACTAAAGTGCTTAAATCAATCTGTCTTATCGAATTTACGAAGAAACGTCTGGTATTTCAAATCGCTAGTAAGAATACAAAATCCTCTTCCAACACAATCGTATTTTTTCCTAATTTAGATGGTTAGCTTGTCTAGATCCCGGCTTAGTTTATCAGTTAATTTGAAATTTATTAAAAAGGAATTTCAATACAATTGCGGCTTGGCTCTCTCTGATCGACGTTGAGAACTGAGATAACATCCAACGAGAACTGGTTCCTTTTCGGTTGAAGTAATTCCAATTTGATTAAGTTGGTTGTTTGATAAAATATTAGGGGTAAAGAAGTTTGTCGGTTTCTGTAGTAATTTAGAATAGGTTTATTATGTGCTTAAGGCAAACAAATAAAAAAGTTAGGATATTGATAAACGATTACGATTATCCTGAAATCAAAGCTATTACTTACTATTTTTAATAGTTTCTTTTTTTTTAGCAATTTTTTAATACAGCAAAAAAAAATGCCATTCAATTTATTTTAATGTTTTAATAGATGTAGGTTACTCTGCGGTGTCATTTGAAACTTTAGGTATACTTTTTCATCTAATCTGTGAAGATAACTGATAGAAATCTTTTTTTTACTCTCTGCAGGAGTTTATAATGTATTTCAGACCTTGGATCCATATAGTGTTAGTATGAACTTATCCTATGTTAGTAAATAACAAATCACATGAAACTTAAAAATATACTAATTGGCTACATGAACATGTGCACGCACATGTCTACCAGCCTAGAGCCTAATAAAAGGTCCGTCAACCTTGTCCGCCAGTGTAGCTAAAATACTGTTAGGGCTACCCCTGAATCGCCGCAACATCGATGCACACCGTTTGCATATAATGGCATGAAAGTCATCTATTCGCGCTTCCGCGAACATGCCCGATGCACTGAAAAACTGAGGCAGCCCCAACAATATCCTCAGTGCATTATTAAACTACATGCGCAGGGCGTTGTAAGCTTTCTGCGTATACCTAACCCACAAGCTAATAAAGTCTTACCTCACTGATCGAAAACAGTACACAGAAATATCGAGAGTATGTGCTAAAACTAAGCGTGAATACAAATATTTATCTGCAAGTAGAATACCCAAGTTTGGGGTTCCGCAAGGTAGTGTACTTGGGCCATTATTATTTCTGCTTTTACATTTATGATCACCGCACTTACATTACATGACATTAATGATCTGCCGCGTCAAATTCATCATCCAATGACATTATTTGCGGATGACAGCACAGCTGTAATTGAATGCATAAATAAAACAAAATACAAAAAAGATATAAATGATACCCTTAAAACTATAATAGATTGGCTTAATAAAAATAATCTAGTGATAAATTTAAATAAAACACAAGTCATGCATTTCTATCAGCGGCTAGAGCCAGAAAATATGATAATTAAATATGATGACCAAAACGTAGATACAACTACAGTAACAAAACTCCTAGGAGTACACATCGACAATAAACTAACATGGAAACATCAAGCTGAAAACTTGTGCAATAAATTAAGTAGAACGGCATATGTTCTCTATAGCCTTTCAAAAAAAGTTAACATAAACACATTAGTGACAGCATACCATGGTCTAGTTGCTTCCTCACTTAGATTTGGCGTCATATTCTGGGGAAACTGCAGTGAGAGAGAAAGAATATTTAGGGCCCAAAAACGTTGCCTTCGATCAATGACAGGTCTTAAAACTACAGAAAGCTGTCAACCTGTTTTTAAATCTCTAAGAATACTCACATTGCCATCTTTGTATATACTAGAAGTTGCTCTATTCGTTAGAATGAACAAGCACCTGTTTAATTCAGTAATGGATAATAGAAAACGCTCAGGACCAATAAGATCACAATATAAAGATCAACTTTACACAGGCGGTTACCAAACGTCTTTACTTAAAAACAATATTTTAACCATGGGTCCTATAATATATAATAAAATACCGATACAATTAAAAGAATTACCCATCAAAGTTTTTAAAAAAAAGCTAACAAAAATGCTACTGGACAAGTGTTATTACGCAATTAAAGATTTTGTTAATGACAAAACTTTCTGTTAATGGGGGGTGTATGCTGCTTCCGTGTGATTTAATTTAGTGACATTTCGATCTTTACTTTTTGTTGCAATTCTAATGTTATTTTTTTTTTTGCTATATTTTCTATTATTGATATTTGTAATTGAATTTATTATTTTGAATGTTCTGACATTTAAAACTTAATCTGTTGACATTTTTGTAGTTTAATTTATTGTGTTTTTTTATTATTTAATTTATTGACATTTGTACTTATTTTTCTGTTATCGACACTTGTGTTTGATATTTCTGCCATTTTTTATTTTAATTTATTGAAATTTGTGTTTGATATTTCTGCCATTCTTTATTTTAATTTATTGACATTTGTATTTGATGTTTCTGGCATTTTTTATTTAATTCATTGACATTTGTAAAAACTTGATTTTTCTGCCATTTTCTAATTAAATTTATTGATATTTTGTATTTGATTTTTCTGCCATTTGTCAATTTAATTTATTGACATCTGATAATTTTGCATGCCGTAAGGCAAAATGTATTGGGACGCTCATCAAAATTACCATCATGTTCTGTATTACCTACATTATTGGCAAATAAACGATTTCTATTCTATTTCTATTCTATTCTATATTCTAAGCTGCACGAGTAAAACGACTGGCAGTAGGCTCTGAAGAGCGTCAGTTTGACCTCGTCAGTGCACCGCGCAAACCTGCGGGCAAGCATTTTGCATCGGACTGCCAACGCTCTGCGCTCCCTATCTATATCCTGGTCATCCATGAGAGAATCCGTGACCACATGACCGAGGTATTTAAATTGAGTGACGACCTTTAATGGTGTTCCTTGTAACGTCACCGGGCGGTGGTATATTCGTGGGTGTATTATTACGAACTTTAAAAACCACCACCTCACTTTTAGTGGCACTATACCTCAAGCCATGAGCCTCCGCATACCTCTCACAAATGGCCACCAACTTCCTTAGTCCACAGATTGATGGGCTGAGCAGCACCATGTCATCAGCATAGCTAATGTTGTTAATCATTCTTCCATCCACAGAAAAACCAACCATAGTGCTACTCAGCTCACCAACCAGCCGGTTTATGTACAAATTAAAGTTTATGCAGAACAAAGTATAATTTAAAAAAATGTAGACAGTTGTTTGTAAACAGTTTTATTGTTTTATTTTAAGGTACTGAGTTGTAGTTGGTAATTTTATTATTATAAGGTACTTATTTCAGTCAAAAATGGTCATAGTTAATGATTTATATCAAACATAATGAGCATTACACACAATAATTATCCCTATTTTTTTTATTTTGGTTTTGTATATGTACTTAATTAATAATTAACCCTCTTTTTTTTTTCTTTTGTTTAGATTTAAGTATTTTTTTTTGTTAATTTTTGTGTATTGTTGTGTGTACTTGTGGCATGTGCCAAATAAACTTATTTTCTTTCTTTCTTTCTTTCTCATTACGTTACATAAAAATGTGAAATAAATTTCCATGCCTTAAAAAGGCAAAATATGGTTTGTCCATACATCACCAACTTTTATATCTGATAATACCTGTATTTTATGGAACTAAATGATTCTTATCCTTATTCTTATGATTCTTCAGCCTTAAGTTATGTAAGACAGTGAAAGCTAAACGTATATTAAAATGATAAAAACTGATTTACATCCTGCTCAAAAACGGATATCTCGTAACAAGCTAGAATATCGTTGCTTATCATATGACTACTAAATAGACGACACCAATGACTCTTCTTCGTAGTAGATTGATGGCAATCTCAATTGAGTCAGCCCAGAATATTGTACATGAAAGGAGCCTCCCCAAGCGACGTTTAGCCACTATACGTACGTCCGGCGCACCCTGGGCAATCAGCGCTGATTGGCCAATCCTTTCACCACGGTGCCAATCTAAAGTCCATCCAAGCAGTTGCTTAAGAAATTGCAAATAGTTGTCTCGATGTCGAATCATGGTGCAAACTACGAGTGATGACTGTTTCTTTTTATCTAGTTTTTACAAAGGTCTGTTGTTCTTGTTTTCGTTTTAAACGTTGCCTTACAGTTGGACACGTGGCTCTACATTTTTCCTGTGGGTGCGTTTACAAACATTTTAACTCGCATACGCAAACAGCCAGACCTGGACCAACTACTTGTAGGCCATCCAAATATTTGTTCTGAGCGGGAATAGAACCCGCGACACGCAGTGCAACAGCAAATCGGATAACCACTGCGCATTTCGTATTGACCTGCTCAAGCAGATTTCGGCACAAGTGTACACCACTCTCTAAAATCAGCTTACTATTTAACAACAACTTGACTTTAAAATACAACAACAAACATTCAATTCTACAACACTAACCTTTGGAAAATAGAACTTATAATTTAGCTCAACTAGCACTTTCATCAAAATGATACACGAGACTCATTACAGAATCGTTAGGTTCCATATTAAATATAACACTAGTCGCGCTACCAACAGAATTCATGCAGACTACGGTATATATTACCATCGTAATGAGATGCAGTCTTGGTACAGATATCTTGGGATCCTTTCATACGAGATAGGGATGTACGTTATTTGTAGGTATCGATACTTTGCATCGATTCGGATCGCAACTTTACGGCTTCGATTCGTTTTGTATTGCATCCTTTTCTGGGATTGGGGTACTTTTTAACCAACATCGGAATTTCTTCAGGATTTTTTTTGTCCTACTTCTGTGTCCTTGTGTTGTATTAAAGTGTCTGATCATGCAATTTTCGAAAACTTCGGTTCGATACATCCATTCATTACGAAACATCATCATTATCTGCCTAGCATATTCCAAACTATGTTGAGGTCAGCTTCCAGTCTAACCGGATGCAGCTGAATACCAGTATTTTGCATGTAGCAACTGCCTATTCGACCTCCACAACCCATTTAGTACTGGATAATACGACGATACGATACTCGAACGATACGATTATTAATACGATACCCCTCAGTAAGACTGGTTGTCAGATTTACGGTAAACTACTACTTGTATCGTATTCGTTTTAAATATCGACCTAAACTATCGTAGTATCGCATCATATTTTAGTTATCGAATCGAAACGTGCATCAGTAAAATGAGAGCATCGAGTCCTTTTGATGAAATACGAGTATTATGCTGGGATATTCATACAGTTTATTAGTTGGAAGTAAATAATGTTTGCAGGGAAAGCGAAAGAATGATTAGTTGGGGTCGGGGCGGCTTTCAATTTTGTTTTGCGGTTTGAACCAGGATTTTGGACGGATTTTCTGGGGGAAGGTGGTTGTTAGAATGTATTCGGTTAGGTAGCTGGATTTGTTGGACATGTTTGGCAGGAAAATGTGCTGTTCTGTAATGAAACATTAAAGATAATGTTGGGATGTTCTTCGATTTGACTACGTTATTCTCATGAACATATTTTTTATTTTAAGTTTAGGAAAAACATCACTACTCAAACCGATTTAGCTGTAAAAAGTACTTTATCGTAAATTAAATAATAATGAATATAAATTCTTTCAATTAATAGAAACTGAATAGTATAATACTGTCCTCACCACACATAAATAAGTAGTAGTAGTTTTTTTTTGTAGCGGCAACGCCGCTAGTCTCTTGGGTACAATTACCAGCTGACAGCGTTGATGAGTTTTTTGATGCCCTTTTCTAGTTTCTTGTTAGTTCGTACATGAAAAACACGTAAGTCAAAGTCAATGTTTTTTATTTTGTTTTTGTTTAAAAAAACATACATGTGAACCAATAAAAGCGTAGCGTAAAAAAAGAAACCGTGTCTTCCATTGTTTTATTAACTTCCGACAGCAAGTTTGGCTGTAGTATCCTTTATAATTATTATCAATCTAGTTACATACATTATTTCATCATCATCATCATTTCAGCCGAAAGCCGTCCACTGCTGGATATAGGCCTCCCCCAAGTGTAATAAGGGGGTTTTGCCATAATTGCCACGCTTGGCAGGCGGGTTGGCGATCGCAGTACGCTTGTTACAAAAACACAAAGAACACTGCTGCCCATTCTCTGGAAAGTCCCTTAGTCGCCTCTTACGACACCCACGGGAAGATATGGGATGGTGCTATTGCTTTACGTCCGACACCATAACACACACACAGAATCATACATTATTTATTAATTAGGAAAAGGCAAAAAAAAAAAATTGTTGAAAAAGACTATCAAACGTAAATTATTCTTAAGATAAAGTTAACATGTAAGTCCTAAATCAAGCTTTAAAATCTTGCTAATTTAGTTACAAAAACAACAACTCAATTTATTACAGTAAAGTGAACTTCGTAGCAACTGTTGTCATAACAAAGTAAATACTTACTATGTTTATTCAGTTAACAAAGCACTTTCACTGTTCCTTTTTACCATTTAACAAACGAAACAGTTTGAGAGTTGAATCTCAAAAGCTTGAAAACTGTTACAAAACTATTAATTAAAGACGAGAAAGTCTGTATTTCGATACGAGAAGTTTCTTCATAGTTTTTTATCGCATAAAATATTGAAATTCTTAGCTCGTGACGCCCAAGTCTTACAGATTTAATTTCCTTTCTGTTTCATAGATATGACAAGTTTCAGGAGTATTGGAAATGTCAGTTTGTGATTTTGAAGGGGACGCGAGTAGATTTTTTTTATTCATTGATTTGTATGGTATGCTTCTGAAAAGAGATGTTTGATGATGTATTATTAAAAAAAGTGTTGTGAACTGTAGTTGTTAAGATAGAGGTGAGGTTGAGGTTTAGAATACTACGTAACGTAAATAGGTAGCTCAGGAAAGCTGATCTAATGCATTAGTTTGTTTTATATAATTTTGCATTTGCAGCCATTTTAGAAACCGAAATCATACTTTTCATATCATATTTTAACCACTCCATTATAACCACTTCAGCCTCGGTTAAAACAAGCCATATTCCGCCTTTTCGCCTTGAGTCCGACGCTTTTCAATACTGATAAAGCCGTACCGGTTGATATGAAACTGATTTAATGAACGAATGAATGGATATTCATTCGTTCGTGAATGTAACGCTGGCATCGCGTTCACTTCACTGAACCTATTAGTGCTTACTGTAGTAACCAGTTTTTTTTTTATTTAAGCGTTTTTTTTCCTTATTTTTGTTTAGTTTTGTGTATAAAGGCATCACGATGCTTATATCAGCCACTAGGCTGTTTTTCTGTATTGGTTTGAAAGTATATGCCGAAGTATATGTATGTGCAGACGCCACATCAACTTACAACAATCTGTAAAATTTCTTTAGTAAATTTTCAACTTTGTGGTTAAATAATTAAGTTCAAGGTTGATTGGAAAAATTTGACAGTTTCGGGTAGCTTGACCTGCTGGCGTACAGTTTGACCATTTTAAGTGTGCAGTTCAGGGTACCGCTGCTTGTCAAAAAAAATGTCAAACTTGGTACATTTATTTTAGCTCTGTATTTGCCCGCCCGCAAGTTGGCTGAAGTGTAAGCCGCGATAACAATGGTGGAAATGGTATACAATTTTTGAATTGAAGTGAGCTATATGAATCCTGTTTAAAGTCGCTGTCGAATTATGAAACAGTAAGCATAAGCATAATCAGCCTATTATGTTCCCACTGCTGGGACGCACGCCTACTTTCTATAAGAGGGAGTGGGCTGTAATATACCACGTGGGCTCAGTGCGGGTTGGTAGATATCACATCATCATCTGCCTAGCCTTTTCCCAAACTATCTTGTACCAGTATTTTACATGAAGTGGCTGCCTATCTGACCTCTACAACTCAGTAACTGGGTAATACCCCCTTATTACGACTGGATGTCACACTTTTGGTGTCTGACTACTGGTAACGACTGTCATAGATCTACAAATGACAGCCGGGACCAACAGTTTAACGTGCTTTTCGAGGTAGGGAGGAAACTAGTATGTAATTATGGTCACCCATCCACGAACCAACCTCGGCAAGCACGGCTTAACCTTAAAGATCGACCCGTGCGGCTGTTATTATTTAGCCACGAGATCCTGGTGATATCACATGTCTTCGAATTTTTTGTTCTAGGAGATGCCGGTTTCCTTACGGTGTTTTCCTTCACCGTTTTGAGAGTGAAATGGTAAGAAAACGGTTTAACCCTCACTTGTCTTAGCTCCCCAAGGTTTTCTTGAGACTGTTCTTTTAATAGCCGGTCAGTTCCATAAGATCGCTGCAAAGTACGAATATCTTGGAAATTATTTATTTATTTATGTACCTACACACAAAATACTTAGCAGGGCATTACATACAACATATTGCACAGGCAGGGTTATATTATGTAGACTCGTCTGATTCGAGCTCTCGGCTGATGATTTTTGACCTCATACCCAATGAACGAGCTCCGTAAACTCCATTCCATCACGACATCATCACAAAGAAACCGACAAAGTAAACCAACAACAATGTAAGTCCCAACAAACACGATGTAATCAAGTCAGACAAAAAGGTGGCTATTAAGTGAATGTTTAATGTACCTAATGCCGTGACCTAAATACGGCTAATGCCCAAATAAGTGCGTAACTCCGGATTAGTTCCGAACTTTGTTACAAAGCATGCGTTTTACTAGCCAACTTACTTATCTAAGTCATGGTTAAAATATGAGATTGTAGTGTTAGCGGGGTGTTGTGTTGTGTTTGGTTTTAACAAGTTGTAAATAGATGATTTTCTTTTTAGGGTTCCGTACCCAAAGGGTTAGACGGGACCCTATTACTGAGACTTCGCTGTCCGTCCGTCCGTCCGTCTGTCTGTCAACAGGCTGTATCTCATGAGCCGTGGTAGTTAGCCAGTTGAAATTTCTAAAGATTATGTATTTCTGTTTGCTGCTATAACAACAAATACTAAAAACAGAATAAAATAAATATTTTAGGGGGGTTCCCATACAAAAAAGTGCTTTTTTGCTCGTTTTTATAAATAATGGTACGGTCCCCTTAGTCCGACTCGCACTTGGCCGGTTTTTTATTATGTATTTGTGTTTTAGACACATCGCCGACTGAGCGTCTGTTATGACGTTTTGACTGTCGATATAGTTCTTGTTCATCTGTGTAGTTCGTACTAGGTGCAGACCAAGCCTAAAGACATGTTAATTTAAAACAGGGGCAAGGTTTGTGAAGGGACGGACCCTTCACGAACTCTAGAAGCCAGACATAGATCTCGAAGCCCCTTTCTTATGTGGTGAGGTAGTATTTGAGAAAGTGAGGGTGGTTGTGGTTGGTAGAAGACCATAAACTTCTTCCGCACCTAGTCAGCTGATATCCGTGAGATTTTATCTATGACACTAAAATGTGTCCCGAATTCCCATCAGCTAAAGACCACTAGGAAGTGGCGAAGGGCGGGTGTTTTGAAGGACTGTCTTATGTAATCATCTGCCTAGCCTTTTCCCAAACTATCTTGGGGTCGGCTTCCAGTCCAACCGCATGTAGCTGTGTACCAGTATTTTTCATTAAAGCGACTGCTTAACTGACCTCCACAACCCAGTAACTGGGTAATACGATATCCCTTGGTAAGACTGGATGTCAGACTTTTGGCTTCTGATTAACGACTCTAAAAAAACGAATCTAACGACTGTCAAAGATCTACAAATGACAGCCGGAACCAACGGCTAAACGTGCTTTTCGAGGCACGGACGAAACTCTGTAGGTAATGGGTGGTCACCCATCCACGGAACAACCTCGGCAAGCACGGCTTAACCTTAAAGATCGACCCGTGCGGCTGTTATTATTTAGCCATGACTGTCTTATGTAACAGACGTTCAAAAAGTGCTGATTTTTAGCCTTATTTGAATAAATGACTTACGATTTCGATCATCAAGTATTTGGTTAATACGTTCGGATTGTACTTGTACCTATTTACTACAACAATTTGAGTAGGTAATCTGATAATAGGTACCTATATAAAATAACAAAACCGTTTCCCGCCTACAATCTAACCACCTCTCTTTACCACCTCAGTATTAAAGTATAAAATATAATGCTTGGTATACGACCGTGGCCTTTGGGGGTGTAACGCGAAACTTTTGATAAAAGCATCCCACACTAGATGACACCCGACGCGGTCGCTCGGAGCGATCACGTGGTATCTACAGTGTACGCTATTTTGTTTACGAAATATGAGAATTATAGCTGTAACAAGAACGTTTTTCCCGTGATCGGAACTAACGTCGCCATTTTGTTTTTCAGAATATTTGCAAAATTATAATTGCAATTTTTCCCAGCGTTCAGCGCTTTCGTAAAATTGAATTTAGGTATTTTTTTTTAATTTTAGTAACACAATTTGGAATGATTTCATTTTTTTTTTCGGGTAAACTTATTTTTTTTACATTTCAATTAGTATAAAAGCTGGGATAGACAGACCGAGGAAAGGTCTTTGTCCAACAGTGGGATCCTATAGACTATGTTGATTATAGTTGTGTATCCTACCTATTGTGTGTATCTCTTAATTCGATGAGCACCAACAATTCGTTAATCCATAATTATTATAATTGTATCGATTCGGTTTTACGGTTATTGTGGGGTTATTAAATCCAATTTGGTTCGGATAGATACCGCAAAATAAATAATTATTCGAGCAGAACCTAATCGGCGGATTTTATAAGCATATTCAGTTCTATTTGTGTTCAAAACGTCACACGCATAAGCAGGATACATAGGTCTAAAAAGTTACTAAAAACATTTTCTAAAAACAGTGTTACAGCAAAATTAGACCTTTTATAAATTTTCTACAGAAACAGAAATGTCCAATTTTCTTTGTTTTAAGACATTTCGAATTTTTTTTAGTAACTTTCTAGACCCATTTATTCTGCTTGTGCGTGTGAAGTTTCATTAAAATTGGTTTAATCATTTCGGAAAATAAGGACTTGAAAATTTTTATGAAAAGCCGTAAGGCGTAAACGCTTTTAAATCCGGTTTTTTACGGTCTGATCCAGTTTGGGTTTATTATTATTTTTACGAGAGATTAATTTAAATTTTTCATGTAAAATTGTTACACTAAACTCGTAATTTTTTAAAAATAAATTTTCAATTCAATTTAACAAAATAAACATAATTTGTTATTGTTATTTGATTAGCGGATATTACATTAAAATTATGTCAACGTGACAGTTTTGATTATTTTAAAATACATAAAATAAACTCTTTGTAAACTTTAATTAAATTATTATATTATTTTACAAAAAATTAAATAGATTTTTAGAAGGTTTGTATGTAACAGTGTATATAAAGTACTTGTACAAAAATTGAGAGCACGTTGTCTAGACTGCAATGTAAACAATTTGCAATTTAAAATAACTAGTTTTGTTTTGTTATTTGGGTAAGTAAACACTTTGTAGATTGGGGATTTTCATCTGACCGTACCTTTTATGTTATGATTACTGATTGGTAAGAGGAATGTTACTATACATTATGGTGTCAAAAAAAATGGCCACGGGACAATAAAGTTTGTGAGAATATTTTTGGCACTATATATGACTTTCTATTCAGTTTTTACATAACATACCATCACGCCCGTTTTGAGAGCAGCGGTGGCCCAGTGGTGGCAGCCACGACTTACGAGCAGTAAGCCGTGGGATCGAACCCAGGCAGGCGCATTACTTTGTGTAATTTATTTCATCACCGCTGCCCTCCATAACGGTGAAGGAAAACATCGTGAAGATACAGGCATGTTCTAGAACTAAAAAATCGAAGACATGTGACATGTACCAATCCGCACTGAGCTCGCGTGGTGGATTACAGCCCACTCAATCTCACAGAGAGGAGGCCTGTGTCCCAGCAGTGGGAATGTTATAGGCTGATGATGATGATGATGACATCAAGCCTGTAATCCCCGCAGGGTTAGGTAAAGTTTCACCCGTTATATTGTAAGTCCTATGTAATAGGGGCGAGCCTTTTACCATTAATCGGGTACAAATTCGAATCTGTAACTGCTATTGATAAATTCCTGATGGAAAAACACAATAGCAATTGGCCCGACCCAGGAATCGAATCCAGTAGCTCATGCTCAGGAGTCACGCTAGTGACCTTTAGACCAACTAGGCAGTTTTCATGCTATTATTATATTCATAAATGACCCAAGATACCGACTTTCACCTGTCGTTACCAAGCTTCAATGGCTCAATCGCAAGCTCAATGATATCGAGGATGGCTGATAGCCATATTTCCTCACGCTACAACCAATAGGAGCGGAGCAGAAATAAAAAATGTTGCGAAAACGGGGAATATGTGACGCAGACGAAGTTGTGCGGGACAGCTAGTACTAATATAAACAATATATAAATCTATAACGATACCGCGTTTGTGTGAACTCAGTTATGCACAAAATTAAATCGCCTATGTAAATATGGACCGACCCAGTTATTTTTATTTAGTTGACTTGCAACTTACGGAAAATAAACGGTTTTGCATACGCTGCCGCGTTCTGTGTTTTCTATTTATTTAGCAGGATAAGTAAAAATGGAGAGACAAACTGGCATTGATGTTCTTTTTTAACTTGTTGTTATGGAAACAAAAGAAATGCTGCTTTACGAGTAAGACCAACTTTCGCAGTAAAGCGAATTTTGTTGCGTTATCAAGTTGTATGTTGTTGCAAACTGTTTCTCACGCGTACTGCATATAATTTTGCTGGAAACATGACGCTGCAAGCTACTACTAATTAACACTGATTAAGTTGCGGGCGTAGAGCTAGTTTAATATAATTAAATAAAAAAACTTGCACAAGAAAAGTTCTTAATTTATCTATACAAAAATCATCCGTGATAATAGGCACGTTTACGAGTTTGATTTTGACCAATTTCAAAAATGATTTTTTCAATGAAAACCACAACATTAAGTAAAAATAAAAATACGGGAGCTTTCTTTTAATTCTAATTTTCTAATCTAAACTAATATTATAAAGAGGAAAGATTTGATTGTTTGTTTGTTTGTTTGCATTGAATAGGCTCCGAAACTACTGGTCCGATTTGAAAAATTATTTCAATGGTAGATAGCCCATTTATCGAGGAAGGCTATAGGCTATGTATCATCACGCTACAACCAATAGGAGTGGAGCAGTAATGGAAAATGTTGCGAAACCGGGGAAAATGTGACGCAAACGAAGTTGCGCCGGACAGCTAGTATTTAATATTGCATGAAAAAAATATTTTTTAGAACATAAAACGTTGTCGTTCGGGTCTTCTGCGCGAAACAAAGAAATACATCTCCCCCGACTGAAGGCCGAAGGTGAACTGACAATTTGTGCATCGGGATCCTAGCGAGGGCCGAGGGGCAGGGCGGGCCGAACTGTGACTGGATAGAACGCTTGAAGTTTCAGAGGCAAAGTTTTTTTTATGAGATAAATGGGTTTAAAAAAACGCAAAACGAATACATGATTGATGAGATTTATACGTATTTCGACCATCCTGCAAAATTACTTCACTTAATTTAAAGTTTTTAATTGAATATTATCGTTTATAATTTATTTTAGAGGTAGCTTTGAGGTATTTTTCCATCGTGATTTTTTTGCAACATCTTACTTTTATAGTACAGTCAGTCGCCAGCATTACCTGACCCATTTTCCTCTTTTTTGCTTTCTGAGATGGGTCAGGTAATGTTGAAGGGCACTGTACGATGTTCAATATTGTGCAATATTTATTTATGTTTTTGTGTCCAACTTACTTTGCTAAAGATGCTACGAGGTTCTTATCTGAAATGATTCTTGTAAAACCATTTGACTTTTTTGGATTTGTAATTGGCTTTCTGGTGACTCTGGATTCTTTTTTGTTTGTTTTTGTTAGCTGTAGTCCTCCATGGCATTGGCATGATGTATTCTAGGATTCCTGCTTTGTATGGTGTCGGACTTAAAGAATAGCACCATCCCATGTCTTTCCGTGGGTGTCGTAAGAGGCGACTAAGGGAGTTAGCAGAGAATGGGCAGCAGTGTTCTCTGTGCTTTTGTAACAACCATACTGCGATCGCCAACCCGCCTGCCAAGCGTGGCGATTATGGCAAAACCACCCCTTCTTGGGGGAGGCCTATGTCCAGCAGTGGACGTCTTTCGGCTGAAATGATGATGATGATGAGTCCTCCATGTACTAAAATAAATAAAACACTGTCGCATATTTGGTAGAAAAAGAACCTGGTACCTCCACATTCTCGGTCTATCCTCGTAGGAAAAGGGCGTGCCGCAATGTTATACAATATTCTGTAACTCAAGAGTATTACTGAAAATATCTGCCGCCACTGTGGCAAGTGCCAGTCGCAGCTGTTTCCCGACAATGTGTTATGACGAAGCGTTATCTCGTTGGCAGCCAGTTTGTGGCACATCATGACGCTGGCATTGCATCTGTATGTACTCGTATGTATGTACATTGCATCAGTTACGAGTAGATACTAATATAATATTCACTAAGCAACTTTTAAAGTTTTTGCTCCTGCATTATTTGTGATTCCGTGTTCTTACCACTTAACATAGTATTTAGTAGTCTTAGTCTTACCTTTTAAAAAAAAAACAATTAGATGATAATTGCTTTTGAATTTTGGTTTTATGCTGTTGGCAGAGAGTAAGGTACTATGAAAGCAGTTATACGTTTGGGTTGAGGAAGTTATTCTTCTCACGCAAAAGGTATAAATATGCAAGAAATCTATTGTAGCTGATCATAAAAAGAAACAAAATTAAAATAGATTTGTTATTACGAAGTGGCACCGTTTCATCGAAAAGGAAAACAAAAAGGGGGACAACATTTTAGTTTCAGAAATGAAATCAAACTCATTAACAAAACTAACCATCCCCTTTTTCGAAAAATAAAATTGTAGTCCAAAAACCAAGTTACAGAAGACATTAGGGATGGCTTGGAGAATTCCAAGTTAACGGTCTTGGTTTTAATAGATTTTTCCAATGCTTTTAATACCGTTGACCACGACATTCTCCTAGCCATATTGTCTCAAATTGGTGTGTCAACGTTGTCACGTGATTGGTTTTCTTCATATCTTCGTGGTCGCCAGCAGGCGGTGCGTGCTGATCAGGATTTCTCTGATTGGTGCGACCTGGTAACTGGTGTTCCACAAGGCGGTATACTCTCTCCTCTCTTATTTTCTTTATTTATAAACTCCCTTACTACTATCCTCAAATGTTCTTATCATCTGTACGCTGATGACTTGCAACTATACGCTCAATCAGACATTGCCAATCTTGACAATTGCATTACATCACTCAATGCGGATCTTCGAACTATTGCAGAATGGTCTGGCAAATTTGGGGTTTCTGTAAACGTCGGGAAATGTCAGGCCATCCTCATTGGTAGTTCGTACTATTTGAGAGTTGTGAACACTGGCCAACTTATGCCACTGATGTACGAGAACTCCGTCATTTCTCTTTCACCTCACGTTAAAGACTTAGGTCTATACATTGACGACAGTTTAAGTTGGAATAAACAGGTGGCTCAGATGAGCCAGAAAGTCACATTCTCGCAGCGGTCTCTCTATAGATTCAAGCATTTCCTCCCATCTAGCACTAAACTCACTTTGGTCCAGTCTCTTGTGCTTCCCATTATCGACTATGCTGATGTTTGTTCTTCTGATCTATCCCAAGAACTTCTAAATAAATTGGATCGACTACTCAATAATTGCATTCGCTTTGTCTTTGGACTTCGAAAATACGATCACGTTTCTTCCTTCCGATCTCAGCTTAAATGGCTGCCTATCCGACTCAGGAGGTCCCTCAGATCTCTCTGCATGCTCTTCACTATAATTAATGGTCCATGTGCTCCCGATTATCTAAAAACTTATTTCAAGGTATTGGGCAGTTCTCATAGTCTTAACCTTCGAGCTTCTAAAAATCTAGTTCTCCAAATTCCTTCACACCGCACTGGTTTTTTGTCAAATTCATACGCTATCTCAACTATTAAACTCTGGAACGTGCTACCCATTAGCATTAAAAGAGCCGAAAGTAAATTCACTTTTAAAAAGAAAGTTCGCCACTATTTAAGTCAGACTAAATAGCACTTAATTAAAGTCTAGTCATAGTAATTATTATTCTTCTTCTTAGTCGAAACACTCTTGTCAGAGTGGTCGTGGTTGCGCCGACGAGGTACACGGAGAGATGTTCTGTGGGTCGTTGTCTTCCCCGAGGATTGCTTTTTCAGCGATGTGCTTCCATTTCTGCCGGTTGGAGACGTTGCGAGTATACTGGACCATGGTGGACTCAGTAGCTTTTTTGATCAGGTTAGTCCAGCGAGTTGGTGATCGGCCGCGTGATCTCTTGCCTTCCACCTGGCCCTGAACCACCAGTCTTTCCATCGAATTCTCATTTCTTGTGATGTGACCAAAGAACTTTAATATTCGTAGTTGCACAGTAGACGAAAGCCGGTCTTTAATATGAAGTTCCTTGAGGATAGAAACATTGGTGCGAAACGATTTCCACGGAATCTTTAGGAGCCGTCTCCGGCACCACATCTCCAATGCGTCGACTTTACGGCGATCCTGCACTCGCAGAGACCAGGTTTCGGCACCATAGAGAAAGATCGGAAAGACCAGGCATTTCATCAATCTGACCTTCGTCTTCTTGGCAATCCTCCTGTCTCCCCAAATCTTTCCCAGCCGTTCAACTGCCGACCTGGTGATGGCGCACCGTCGTTTTATCTCGTCGCCACATCCTCCAGTATTGGAGATAGTAGAGCCGAGGTAGATATAGTTCTGTACAACTTTGCAGTTAGCTATGCTCTGTACGTTAATTCTACTTTGTTCAGCCCGGCTTACTATCATCATCTTCGTCTTGTCTCGGTTGATGGTTAGACCGAAATTGAGGCTGGTAGTCTCGAGACGAACCAGAAGATTTTCCATATCTTTTCTAGACTGTGCAAGAAGGGTTGTATTATCAGCGTATCTAAGGTTATTTATCACACGACCCCCAACTGATATACCTTTGTCCCATTCTTCCAAGACAATGCGCATGATGTATTCCGTATAAATGTTGAATAGCAACGGCGATAAGATGCACCCTTGTCGCACACCGGCCTCGGTCTTAAAGTGCCCAGAAAGGGTATCGTCCACTCGTACCACTGCAGTACCGTCTTCATATAGTCGCCTCAAAAGAAGTATTAGATGAGGCGGCACACCCATTTCTGCGAGTATCTTCCAGAGGTGTATCCAAATGACAGTGTCAAATGCTTTTCGGAAATCCACAAAGCAGATGTAGAGGGTTGAATTAAATTCTCTGGCCTTCTCAATTATCTGACGCAGTATCAGAATTTGTTCGCGAGTTCCTCTTCCCTTTACGAATCCGGCTTGGTCGGGTGCAATTTGCTTTAAGAGGTAGGCCAACAGTCTTGTATTGATTATGTGGAGCATCACCTTACTTGTGTGTGATATTAGAAATATAAGTCGGTTATTGTTGCATTTCTTGGTGGACCCTTTTTTGTGCAGAGGAATAAAAACTGATTGCGACCAGTCATCAGGCCATATGCCAGTCTTCCATATTTTACTGCAGATGGTAAACAAGACATCGACTCCAAATTCTCCCATTGCCTTGATGACCTCAATTGGGATTTCATCACATCCGATGGCTTTATTGCATTTGAGGTGTTTAATTGCCGCTCGTACTTCATCCCGCATGATTTCAGGTTCACGGTCACGTATTTGGTCGGTAGAACATGTGAAGCTTGGTGTAAAATTGCTGGAAAATAGTGACTTGCAATATTCCTTCCGCACATCCACGATGTCCTTATTATTAGGTGTTCCTGATTATTATTAGGATTCTCGTTTTTAATTTCAGTATTTGTTATAATATTTATTAGTCTATTTTATTTGTATGATGTGTATTAGTATCTTTGTTAGTATATGAATTTTTGAGAACTAGTGATTTTTTGTGAATATTTGTTTGTACCCCTATCACAATGTTGTCGTATTTAACCCAAAGGTTGACTGGTAGAGAATGCCTTGTGGCATTAAGTCCGACTATGTACCACTATTGTACATGAAGTTTAAATAAATAAATAAAACCCAAAAACGTTACTCGTTTTACTTTTCATTTCTCGATACAGATCGACGCAGCAATCTCATCCTGATCATTGTATTGGTCAACCGTGACGTCACTCCATGGGGAAATACGGGCCGAATAGAAAAGACCGGCCAGAAACAATCAGATGCCATTTTTGAATGCAATTTGTGTACGTACCTGCACAATGAACCAGCACAAGCAGCATGAAGTTCCAGTTTTCGTTCAGATAATCACAATTCATAAGCTGAAGCGATGATAGAAGTCGTCATTTTTCTTTGCAAAAAGTTGTAAGTGGATTAAATGTAGGTACAGGTAACAGGTAATGGAATTTTTACATCAAACCTACAATACTGAAGGCTTGTAACTATAGGCAGGTTACTGGTGACAGTCTCAAGGTAAAAACAAATGACTCGCATCTGACCTCAAAAGGTATTGCGTCGTCAAAGTTAAGTGTGAGATGTTTGTATATATAATAAATAATCTATACAAATATTATAAAGCTGAAGAATTTGTTTGTTTGTTTGCTTGAATGCGTTAATCTCAGGAACTGCTGATCCAATTTGAATTTGAAAAAATCTTTCAGTGTTAGATAGCCCATTTATCGACGAAGGCTATATATCATCACGCTACGACAAATGGAAATTCGAATCTGTGACTGCTATTGATAAATTCCTGATGGAAAAACACAATAGCAATTGGCCCGACCCAGGAATCGAACCCAGTAGCTCATGCTCAGGAGTCACGCTAGTGACCTTTAGAGCAACTAGGCAGTTTTCATGCTATTAATTATATTCATAAATGACCCAAGATACTGACTTTCACCTGTCGTTACCAAGCTTCAATGGCTCAATCGCAAGCTCAATGATATCGAGGCTTATAGCTATATTTCATCACGCTACGACCAATAGGAGCAGAGCAGCAATGAAAAATGTTCCGAAAACGGGGAAAATGTGACGCAGACGAAGTTGTGCGGGACAGCTACTAATATAAACAATATATAAATCTACGGACATATCAAAGCACGAAGGACATATCAAAGCATTAAATCGAACTTCCGGTTTTTATTTAGTCATTCATCTAGGTGTTGATGAAACAGATATTCTGCAGACACTTTTCAAAAATTAAACCTGAAATTTGACCTGAAGTTTTTCTTCATCATTTCAGCCCAAAAGACGTCCACTGCTGGACATAGGCCTCCCCCTAGTCTCGCCACATTGACATTTTGGGGGGTTTTGCCATAATCGCCACGCTTGGCAGGCGGGTTGGCAATCGCAGTACGGTTGTTACAAAAGCACAGTGAACGACGCTGCTACCCATTCTCTGGCAAATCTCTTAGTCGCCTCTTACGACACCCACACGTGAAGATATGGGATGGTGCTATTCTTTACGTCCGACACCATACAGAGCTTTTCAAGTTTTTCTTACAAACTAGTAATTAGAGTTTCCTTTTAGGCGACTAAAGCCTGTGTTAGGAGCTTCTATTCTGTCATAACATTAACAAACTTGTTTTATTTTTGACAATTATTACAGAAAAAAGATATTAGTATATACGTACCTACATTGATACACTTACTTCTCAAAAAAAAGTAGAACCATTTACTTGGTCATCATTAAGCCATCTAAAGACATTCCAACTAAAGAACTTAATTCCAATTCATTGACATAATTCAAAGCACACTGCATCTCATTATTTAAGCCAAACTCCTAGTAATTGGATTGTGCCACCGGCCACAGTTCAAGCCAGCATTAATTGCAGGGAACCAGCCAAGATTTCCACCGAATCACCGGCCGGGCACTGGCCGTAATTAAACTATGTACTAATTACACTTTACACAGATAAACTGTTTTTATTGTCCACTACAGTATTGAGAAATTTGTAATGGGAGCCAGGGGTTTTGTTTCAGTTATATTCATTCTTAATTGTGAAGTTGAGTTAATTGGATTCGTTTATATTTTTTTACAAGCGGATGTATTTGGTATTTTCAGACTGATTGAAATTGAATAGATTGAAAAATTGAACAAGAAACAGCACCTACGTGCGTACTACGTTACGTATGAGCTACGTCGTAGCTCGTTCTGTGCTACGGCGTAGCTCGTACTGGTACGAACAATCCTGTGCTCGGAATGTTAAGTTTTTATCATCTCAAAAATACTGTCAACAATTCTTTAAGTAATTAAAGCCTACCAAAGACAGGTGGACAGGTGGTGCATGACAGTTTTAAATGCGCATCCAAAAGCGATTTCGGTTTTTATAAAATAACTGTGCAGTTTTCTCCTACATACATTCATGCAATACTACACATAACACATCATTTAAAGCGAGAACGCAGACATTCTAAGAATAGCTGAACTACAGAAGTAGGTTTTTTCTCTTTTTTAACCAAATAGCATCTCGGCAAGAAGCCAGAAAACGTAACATGATTCCAACATAATATATTTCATAGAGTTTAGCTCCATCTCTTCAGTGCAGAGGCCGTATCTACATAATTCACATAACATCAAAGTGGGGTGGTATTCATCCAGGCATAATGTTTCCCACTGCAGTTCATTGCCTTCACGAGCGTGGATTAGCATTTCTTCGATCTTATGCAGATGTATGTTGCGGGAATGCTGGGAGCGTGGGTGAACACTGTTTTGTCTAGATTTCTTAGAACCCCCTGGCTGCACACGGGTACAATTTTCTAGTGCACAAAATGAAACGAGTGGTTATCAAATAAAAACTTTATGCAAACTTTGTCCTGACAATTACCAACACAACGAAAATTGCCAAACCGTTGGAGCTGTCTTCAAGTGATGATCCGTCTCATACATTACATTTCTACTACTTCAGTACAAAAGACATCTGCTGGTCTACCATAACGTTTTAAAACATTACTGTTTTACTTCTTTCCAGTGTGGGAAAGTGATGACGCTAGACATCCAGTATAGCTCCGCCTCTTTCCCACACTGGAATAAGAGTAAAACAATACTGCTTTAAGACGTCGTGGTAGGCCAGCAGATCCATAATAAATGGTTTCAGAATTCCTCATACTGTCCCAATTTAAAAAACTCTGTGTATATAATCTAGCTCTGAGTATATTAGTCTATGAGAGTGGATTCTTGGAGGAAGACCAAGGAAACGATGGATAGGTTGTGTGAGTGAGGAATGATATGAATGAACAAGGAGTACATGATGGCAAGACGTTTGACAGAGAGGAGTATGGAAGAAAAATTTAAAAAACTCCCGATACAAAAACACCTCTAAAAAATCAAAAATAAATAAATCCAAGCGTCGTAGCGTGGGGGATCCGCTTTGTTTTGAGCTTGTGCTAAGCGGTCTACTTCGGTCTTCAAACGGTTGAGCAGACTTTATCGAAACATAGCTAAGAACACTCTTGATTAAAACACCTTTCAAACGAAACCGATTTAATCAACCGATATTGATATTGAATATCGGTTTATCCGTTTAGGAGCTATGATGCCACGGACAGACACACAGATACACTCGTCAAAATTATAACACCCCTCTTTTTTGGTCAGGCGTTAAAAAACATGTTCAGACTCCAACTAACAGGGGACAAGGGCAGGAAGATGATGATGAATGGATCCGTGGCCAAAGATTTTGGACTATCAATATTTTCTTGATAATCAGAAAATTGCATTCAATTGCAGGGGTGCTTTTATGAGAAATGTACATTGTATTTGACTTAAGTTTAATGTTTTGACTGCATGGTTGGTCTAGTTTCAAACGCGGCGGTTGAGCCTGAGGTCCTGGGCAAAATGTTATTAGGTGTTTCCATCAGTATTTGTTTAATAGCATATAGGAGTCTGGATTTGTGCCCGGTTGATGGTGTGACTGTCCCTAACTTACCCTAGGCTGATAAAATTTTCGTTTTTCCTAAATCATATTAATATTAAGGTCGGTTTCCCCCGAAGGGGAAAGGGCCGGGCCCCGCCATTTCCGCACGGCCCTGTAAGGTTCGTCCCAGACTGGTCGCCTTCCCACCGACATAGAGGACTGAATTCCCAATTTAGGGTAGCCCTGTCCCGACTTTGAAAGCTAGGGGACAGGGAGGGGATACAAGGTGAAGTTAATATTGGGAATTCACAGTTATACATAAATAATATCAAATCATATCAAACAATACAACAGTAAAGTATGAAGCTAATAAGACAAGAGGTCGCAAAGATATGATATAGTATGAAAAGGTCAGTAAGGAGAACGTTACGCTTGCGCTTAAGAAATTCATTATTAAGTTACGTTAATTTTATGACTCAAACATAACGAACGAACCCATCTCTATGGCATGTAACCGGTTACAATAACTGCCCCAGTACGTGACTGTTAGACCTAAGCGCATAGGTCCACTAAGAACACTGCTACGAATTCTAACAGATCACGTTCCCTAAGCATTCTTCACATGTCTTTCTCAATCCTAAGGCAGGGTCCTGAGAAGTCCAGCTGCCATTGAGGAAGGCATGTTTTAGTAGTTGTCCCTACTCGCGTACATATGTCAGTAACCTCCTTACGGCAGTCTACCCCTTCACTATGATATCACACAACTTGCGCAAGCGCACCGTAGATTCAGTCTGTAGCAGAACATATTGCAATTGTTATTGATGAACGCCGAAGTGGTAATTCTATCGTCACTTCACATTCCATTAATCTTCCCCATGTCGCAGTGGCGAAGGGTCATAATATTGAAAGGGGAAGCCGAAGAAAAAAATGAGAATTTTAATTTTGTTTTTCTTCATCGCATTTTTCAATTTTCGTTTTGATTATCAGCCAACCCGAAAACCCCTAAAATGACACCCATGACGAAAAAACCAGAAATTTACGTTGCGCGTCGGCGCAATTTTCAATTTTGGTGTCTTTGTCAGCGAACCTCGAAAACCACGAAAATGTCACCCATGATAAAAGTACCAAAAAAATTTCGAAGGATTCAACTTGATATTTTTTTCAAAACTTATGTAATGGAACGATTAAATGCACAAGAACTAAAAGAATAAAAATATAACATATAAAAACCTTTTGAAACAAGCTTTTATGAAGATGAACTGAAAAGAAGAAAATAAATCTTTGAAAAAACTTAAAGGATGTAGGATAATATTCACAAAAGCTTGTCGCATTTAGTTTTTATAGCATTTACCATGCACGCGACAAGCTTCAGGTATTATGTTTTTTCATAAAAACTGAACGCGTAAATTTACAAAGTTTCATATCCGTGCTATTAACCGTTGAGGAGTTCCCTCGTGAGGAGACGATCCTGGTGGTAGGATGAGTTCATGATACAAATCGTGATTATCCATCAAATATGAACAAGTATGCAACGTTACGTGTCTGTGCTATTAAATGTTGAGGAGTTCCCTCCTGAGCAGACGATCCTGGCTCCAGGATGAGATCATGATAGAATTCATGTTTATCCATCAAATATGAACGTGCATACAAATTTTCTTGTCTGTGCTATTAACCGTTGAGGAGTTCCCGTGTTAGAAGACGATCCTGGCTGCAGGATGAGTTCATGATACAAATCGTGATTATCCATCAAATATGAACTTGTATGCAAAGTTTCATGTTTGTGCTATTAAACGTTGAGGAGTTCTCTCGTGAGGAGACGATCTTGGCGCTAGGATGAGTTCATGATACAAATTGTGATTATCCACCAAAAATTAACTTGTATGCAAAGCTTCGTGTCTGTGCTATTAAACGTTGAGGAGTTCCCTCGTGAGGAGACGATCCTGACTGCAAGATTAAGTTATGTTTGTCATAAGAATGTATTGTTCTTAGAAACAAAGGTGTGTGGAAAATTTCAGCTCAATCGGAAATCGGGAAGTGGTTCTAATTTAACTTTTGATACATACAAATATTGTCGTAACTCGATAAACTTCGGCTTACCTAGTCCTTACAAAATGCTGCTGATAGCCGCGAAGTCACGTGACCGCATCCATACGAATTTAGTTCTGAATTCTGACACCCGAGCTCCGGCTTACTTTTGGCGCCACATGTTGCTTTCTTTGTTGACATGAAAAATGTTGGTATTTTTTTTTCAATCCGTTGTATTTAATGTCTGTACTGTAATGTGATAACCACAGATGTGTACATAATTTACTAATTGACTACAGTAGACACTTGACACTACGTACATTGCCTTGTTCCCAAAGGTAAGCCGGCAGGAATCGGCTTCTTAGGTGCCTTCGGGCCTGCCATGTCGTGATTGCGTGTCTCGCCAAACAGTGTCAGTTCACTAATCGGCCTACAAACAGCCTGGTTTGGTAACGAGATACGGGTAGTCCCCAGCGTTCCTTAGAACGGAGTTATCAATTCATTTTGAGATACTTGGTGGAGCCTAACCCTCTCCCGAATGTGCAGACATCAATACCAACGCAATGTTTCTGAGCTAGACCTTTATAGGAAGCAGTATACATCAGCAGCGTTTGGTTAATTTGTACTACTAGTACAAGTCAGCATTGTAGCCTGACTAACAATAAAGGTTGTTTTAATCGAACTGCGAATATACGGTTCTGCCTTCCATTTGTGGTACGTCAGGTAAAAGTCAGATATATTAACATGCGTCAATAATAGTCGGGTGTATTAGTGTACAGTCTACAGTGATGTACTGTAAGTGTGAAGTGTGCGGAGGGCCGTCCCCGTCTCCCTATAACCAAACGTAGATGACGGATATATGCCAAGGTACGGATTAGGAGGTGGACACATACACACATATAACACATGAGATAATAGTAAACATTTTGGAAACAGGCGGCTCCGTCATGCTGAAATAACTGATTATTAACAGCTCCTCAGTACTACCACCAAACTGCTACTAAGAGCTAAGAGTTAAATATAGTTAGTTACACTTACCACGTGTTAAGTTAAGGAGACCACAACTCTCTTACAGAATACTGCACACATTACCAATTTCGCCTCCGCCGCAGCTCATCTCCATCCGCGCCTCAACACTCACGCTCACACGCTAACTTCACGGGCCTAATATAGAACGCCCTAGTACTTTAAGGTCTTAAAGCTCACACGTCCGAACTCTTCCGTGATCCCAAATCAACTGCCCACTTGGACATAGCCTCTCGGTATTTACCAAGTATCCTAACTTAACTCAAATAGCCCATATCGTCCGAGCTCTATAGCGATCCAAGACCGACTGCCCTTCCTTCATCTCCAAAACCATCCACCCAAGCCCCACGCTTGGTTTTTTCACATACTTTCACAGAATTGTTCAATAGCCCCGTTTGTAATTGTTTCAAGGGTCCCTATGGGTACTCGCGACCGGAGTATATGGCAAACAGATGTTGCTCTCCTATTGTGAGTTACGTTTAGAAATCGGATATTTCTGCGTTTCTTAGGAATTCTTAATAATACTTGTCCATAGTCTGTTTCCCATTAAATAAAGGATTTATGCCTTTCCAAGTGGTGCAATATAGTTTTTACAATACAAAATAAGAAAGGACGTTTCGTTATTAATTACGGTAACTTGTCAGGCTGTCAAGCCATAAACTAAAGGTTTAATGTGTTTCTAAGTGGCCGATACCGTGTGATGATTTTGTAATAGGAATCAAGAGTAGACGTTTGGTTAATAATTAGGGTTACGTGACACACAGTCACAATGGCAATAGGTTCGCCTCTTATTCAATGTATATTGTTTCGAAATAAATGACTTATGACTTATGACTTATGACTTATGACTTATTACATGTGTGAAATTTGAAACAAAGTGAGAGGTCAAAGTGGTGAAATGTTGGTGTACTATTAGGTTCAGCTCTGCGTAACACTTCAGCGATTACAAGGAATGATGTTACGTTTTAAAAGTTGAGATTTGTTGATAGGTTAGGTTAGCTAATTACAAAAAGGTCAGTCTAACGGGATGAAGCTAAATATCACAATTGTAGTTATGGTCGGTTGTAGAAAATATTGAATTTACTCTTCTTTTACGGCCTGCAACACATACAGCTTCATATTTACCGTAAACTCAATCTAATGCACTTTGTTTATCTGAATACATACCCTACGTGACTGAGACAAGGGATCAGCCCCAGGCATCCGATGCGACGTTCCTGCTTACACTCCCATTTTATTTGAACACTTATCGACGATATCCGATCGAGAGATCGACGAACTTTGATTTTGTAGTTTATTTATATCATTTTGTATTTTACAAACAAGAGAAGATCGGATGTTTGTAGTGTAAGATGTGTACGTGTTTGGAGTGTGCTTTTAAAAGATTGTAGTGAAAAGGATTATTTGAAGACGGGGTATTGTGATTTGTTGTATGGGTGGTCTTTTATTACGGGAGCACACCAAGGACTTCCTAATAATTGTTTCGCTTACACTACTGTATATCTAACTTACCAAACCGTCGTACCTATCTTATAAAATGATAATGTACATATTTTACGTCCGTCACATCACCTTCGCAGGTCCAGTCGAGAACCAGTGTCGGGCAGCCTAGCTGTCCGGCATTTTGGGGAACTGGCCCTATTTGCCGCAACCGTGAGACACACAATAACTATCCCATTTTTTGTTTTGTCTACATACCCAATAATTATCCCTTTCTTGTTAATTTTTGTTTAATGTTTATTTATTTTTTATTTATTTATCTACTTACATCTACCATTACAGGCTAACCCAATGCGATAAATGCGCCTTAATTAATAATAACTTAATTTATACTTATAAATAATGATAAACAATGCAATCCTTGTGAATTCAGTCAGAGACAATAAAAAATAATAATATTTAAATATAATAATAATATTATTTTGTTTTTTTAATATATGTTGTGTGCATTTGTGGCATACGCCAAATGTCCTCAAGTCAATATACAACGTATAAATGGACCCTTTACGTAATTTAACGGAAAGAAGTGACAAAAATTTCGAAGAAAGTGTTATTTTTTATTAGAGGGTATTTTTAGTGTCATTCACGGATAATAACGTCATTTATTCCTACCGCATAGTCAAGTGCAGTTAAACCTTAAACTCTTACCTTTCTAAACCTTTCTATTCCTTCTAACTTCGTCTTGTTATGTACACAATAATGTTTATTCATATGTCTTTTCGATCGTCGAGTTTCAAAGGAGGTTGGGTTCTAGAAGTCACCATTATCTGCGGCTTAGTGGTCTGTGAGTAAGGCCCCTAGCACACGGCGTATATTAAACGCGCAGACGACGCGCAGATGACGCGCGTATACGCGCTTCAAACAAGATTTGAACGCAACCTTGTAACCTAAGGCCCTAAGCACACGGCGTATTTTAAACGCGCAGACGATGCGCGTTTCTGGAACACGAGCTTTCTGCGCCGTAGATTCTTTCGTTTTTATAGAATCAAACGCGCGTCGTCTGCGCGTTTAAAATACGCCGTGTGCTTAGGGCCTTAGCACACGACGCGATCGTAAAACGCGCGTCTGCTGCGCGTTTACGCGCAGATACAGCGATACAGACGCACTGTTGTCGCTCGTAGCTTCCGCGTTTTGGTCAGAATCTCCTCGTTAATTGTGCCTCTCTCACCCCTCCTCTACCCCTCCTCCAACCCCTTGTACACGCTTCAACGCGTTCAAACGAGTTTCGAACGCGCTTTACACGCACGTTTGTATCGCGTTTTACGCGCGTTTCATTCTATAAAAACGCAAAAATCGGCATCTACTGCGCAGAAAACGTGCGATCCTGAAACGCGCGTCGTCTGCGCGTTTAAAATAGGTACGCTGTGTGCTAGGGGCCTAAGCATGCACTATTATTTTCAAAACCTTCAACATATTTAAAACACGTTTTTCACTGAATGTTTGGAAATATTTGCATATTTTTCGAGTATATTCAAATTCACTATCAGTTGAAGAGAATTGTTTGCAGTCTAGACAGCTTGTGGTGACATTTTTAAAATTTCAAGAATTTGCTTAAGTCTTATAAAATTTCGAGTGCCTATCTAAATAATTTTAAAATTCTGAGAGACGAGCGTGGTGCAGGAATGTTGGGAACGTGAAGCGTCAAATAAAACTGTGTGTCAATGTTTTATGTATGAACAACTTACGGACCGGCCGGACGGCTCTATATGGTGTCGGACGTAAAGAATAGCACCATCCTATATCTTCCCCTGGGTGTCGTAAGAGGCGACTAAGGGACTTGCCAGAGAATGAGCAGCAGCGTTCTCTGTGCTTTTGTGACAACTGTACTGTGATCGCCAACCCGCCTGCCAAGCGTGGCGATTATGGCAAAACCTTCCATGTTATGTCAATGTGGCGAAACTTGGGGGAGGCCTATGTCCAGCAGTGGACGTCTTTCGGCTGAAATGATGATGATGATGAACTTACGGACCTGCCGCGTTGGTCTAATGGGTGGAAACACTACCACTAAACATTAGGTCCCGGGTTAAATTCCCAGGTCGAGTAAGGTACTGTTGTGTGGTTTTTTTGTGTGTTATCCTTATCAATAATTTCTAAGCAACAGCTCAGAATTTATTTTGTGCCCGATTGATGGAAATGGGCTGAGCGATTGGCTGCTGCGCTGCATGTGGCGGGTTCCCACGGAACAAATATTTGTATGACCTACAGATAATTGTTCCAGGTCTGGCTTTTTATGTATGTGAGTTTGTAAACGCATTCAAGATACAGGAGAAATTTACTTAATTATTAGCAACGTGGATAGAACGTGGTTGGTGGAGCTTAAACATAACTTAAAGTTAAAATAAAGTTATCGACATAGCTCACAGAATAAGTAAGCTGAAGTGGCAATGAGCCGACTATATTAGCCATACAAACTATGAACGTTTGTGAGGGTAGACGTGTTTTTGAGTGGAGACTGCGAATCGGCTAACGTTAAGTGAGACGCCCCAAGGCTATGTGGAGCACATCTTCGCAGGGTAGCAGCAAACAGCTGGAGATGAGAGTCGCCGAGAATCGAGTAAGTGGAGCGCGTTTGGAGACGCCTACGTCCAGCAGTGGACTGCCGTAGGCTGATAATGATTATGTAATATAATTGTCACCAATACCACATCTGCCTCGCAAAAAATATCAATATTATATAAAACTTGTCATATGTGACCAGAGCCTCCACTGCCTCTCTCTCTCTCTCGTGCCTTTTCGGTTCTTTTTTGAGAAGACGCCTTTGCCCAGCAGTGGAACAGTAATAGGCTGGTAATATATATTATTTTAAACGACAAGAGAACTTGTACAAAAAGTGTGGAACTTCAATAACAAGAATTATTACGATGTATTGCACTAAGACTTAAAATAAACTAACACAGGTACATGACATTCAAGAAGAAAGAAACACGCCCAGCGTTTAGTACAGTAAACTTTAAAATGTTATGTCCACATAGCTGTAAAGCGTCTCGCATAAATTCGCCGACGGTCACCGATGCCGGACTAAAGAATTGTGCTAGGAAACACTGTAATTTATACCATAAGTTTTGATATATATTTAAATTAAAATCTAAAGTTTTGAGGAATTTTGTCCAGTAGTTTACAGAGTGACTTTCTCTGGTCGTGATTGTACTCGTCTTGTAGGTAACGAGTATTATAATTAACTATGTTTACCACGATAGGAATGGATTGGAGCTCATAGCTAAAACATAACAGCCGCTCGGGTCGAGCTTCAGGTTAAGCCGTGCTTGTCTAGGTTGTTCCGTGAATGGGTGACCACGATTACATACCGAGTTTCCTCCGTGCCTTGGAAAGCATTTAGCCATTAGTCCCAGCTGTCATTTAGATCTTTGACAGTCGTTACGAGTAGTCAGGAGACGAAAGTCTGACATCAAGTCTTACCAAGGGGTATCGTATTACCCAGTACTAACTGAGTTGTGGAGGTCAGATAGGCAGTCATCATTTCATCATTTCAGCCAAAAGTCGTCCACAGCTGGACATAGGCCTCCCCCAAGAAGGGGGGTTTTGCCATAATCGCCACTTTTGGCAGGGGGGTTTGCGATTGCAGTACGGTTGTTACAAAAGCACAGAGAACGCTGCTGCCCATTCTCTGGCAAATCCCTTAGTCGCCTCTTAAGACACCCACGGTAAGATATGGGATGGTGCTATTCTTTACGTCCGACACCATACAGACATAGGCAGTCACCTGATGTAAAATACGGGTTTTTAGCTGCATCCGGTTAGAATGCAACCCAAAATCAAGACATTTGGGAAAAGGCTAGGCAAATCAGGACGACCACGTTGGTAACAGATTGTTATGGAAATTGCTGTAGATCATTCCTTGGTATATAATATCTTAATGCTTATACACTATTTTCAATACCTTAACTGTGTCTTAAAAGTTGTATTCGCAAGCGCAACTGCTGATTATGAGTCCTTGGGTTCGATTCTCAGGCCGGGCAAAGTATTATAGGGGTTTCAACCGTCTTTCAAAAGGATGAGGTTATCAATACGGATGTTTGTATTTGATTTTGTATGGTCACCGATTTCTCCGCCAATTGTGAACTGATTTACAAAAATCCATTTTTTATTCGAAAGGCTATACATTGTCACCAAGTCGGAATCTGATGATAGGATCCCAGGAAAATCGAGGGTAACCTTCAAATTTTATAGGCACATGTACATGTACAATGTTTTTCATATACTATCTAACGTAATTTAGATATTTGTGTCTGATAATCATCATCTCATGTTGCTGAGCCGATGATGGAAAGTATAAGTCAGGATCTGATGATGGGAGCTTAGTAAAATTAATAGTAATCCACTATTTTAATTGGAATTGCTTGAAACAGTTTGTGTGATGGGATCAACCAGTATACTGTCATTAGGTCAGGATCTTAATATGATTGGATCCTGGAGAAATCGAGGGAACTCTCCAAATTTTAAAGGCAAACTTAGGCATTATGCCTAGTAATCATCATCTCATGTTTCTGAGTTACTGATGAAAGGAAGAAGTCTGGATCTGATGATGGGATCCCAGGAAAATCAAGGGAAATCCTCTAATGTTATAGGCACTGACAATGTTTAATTTTACCGACTTCAAAAAGTAGGAAGGTTTTCAATTTTATTAGTCTGAAGGTTTTGTGGTATGTACCGCGATGTTTCCGTTTAAAGTTGGTGAAGATCCGATGCTGATCTTCGCAGATATACATTGGAACTCTTTAATAATAGACGGCTTATCTGTCTGTCTGTGAAATCACTTGGTTGTTTATTGTTTATACAATATCATAACATAACATCACGCTTTCATGTTCCGAGGGGTACACAGATGTGTACAATACACCAACATTTCGATAGCTAGTTATGTTATATTCCTTTTTATTGAGGATAAGCCTATTACCATGACATGGACCTATTGTTGACAAAGTGAAATAATGCATAGCAGATATTTCTTTAAGATATTATTACAACTAAAAATGGAAAAATACAACAAAGTGAAAAATAACTTTAGCTTCAGAACTCGGTGACTTTTGTTTCATTGAATCAGTTTTTTTGCCACCGACTTCTGTCGCTAATAGTAGATTATGCACCTAGGGGCTAAAGTTGAACTTATGACACGCGGGGTTGCGATAGTCGTGGAGAGAATCCGGCAACTGGGTCTCGAGGTGGCATTGCACAAGTCCGAGGCCATGTGCTTTCATGGGCCTCGGAATGCGCCACCGTCGGGATCCATACTGACGGTAAGAGGGGTTCCCATCGGCGTCGAGTCGACGCTGAAGTACCTAGGCTTGTACCTAGGCTTGTCCTCGACAGCCGGTGGAACTTCGTGGAGCATTTCCGACGTTTGGCCCCCAAACTGGAACGGGCAGGGGCTGCGTTCAAGCGGCTCTTGCCCAACCTGGGGGGTCCAAACGCCTCCTGCCGGAGGCTCTACGCGGGGGTCGTGCGGTCCATGGCCCTTTACGGGGCCCCGGTGTGGGCGCGTTCTCTGAGGCGGCGAGCCGCCCATTACCTGAACGCGCCCCAGAAGGTAGTAGCCGTAAGGCTGATCCAGGGGTACCGCACGATCTCCGGCGAGGCGGCGAGCCTCTTGGCCGGATTGCCGCCATGGGATCTGGAGGCGATAGTCCTCGCGTGCCTGCACGAATGGCGCGCGGAGGCACTACGCCGGGGTGAAACTCCGCCCCGCTTGGGCTGAGCACCGCTGTGTCCTCGTAGCGGCGATTGGCGGCGGCGACCTCTCGCGTCCGGCCCTGGTTCAATCCATGGTCCGGAGCGAGAGGGAATGGGAAGCCGTCGCCTCCTTCTGCGAAGCAGTCATGCTAGCGAAGGAGGTGGCGGAACGTGAGAGGGAGAGAACCTTACGCCCCAGCCGCCGCAGGAGACGCCCCGGGCGTCGGGGGGCAACCAGTGGCCCCCGGCCACCGTAGGCGCGTGCCTGTGGACGCTGAGTAATGGGCTAGCTCACCGTCCGTCCGTCTAATGAAGACAGGCCGTACCGACGGTGTGTTTGTGTTCCACGCGCGCCTCAAGGAGATGTCAGCAAATCGGAAGGGGTCCGAGGAGGCCGATGCCTGCCAGGGCTGCGGGTTGTTCGAAAGAGATACCGTGACCCTGGAACACAAAGGGCTAAGAAGGGATGGGTTTTAGTCAGTCATGTCTGAATCTCCCTTCCGCTCCGCCCCGAGCGGAAGAAGTCATTTGATGATTGCCCATACTAAAAAAAAAAAAAAAAAACAAACAAAAAAAAAAGAAGGGGCTAAAGTTGTGTCTTATGTCACAGGCGTCATATTGAATCTCGAGCGCAATGAAGGATTCGGGATTTAACTCACGAGCAAAGCGAGGGAGTTAATACAAGAATCCTGAATGCAGCGAGGGATTCAAGCTAGCCCAAGGCAAAGACACCTTTAGCCCAGAGGAGGATACTCTACTTTTTACACCACACTGTGAGAAAATAATAGCCATAGTACGAAAAACAGTATTTATAAAAAAAAAACAAACTGTAAGAATAACATATTTAGAACTAGTTAGATAAATGCACTTACATATTACCTAATTGAAGTTAATAGTAACATTTGAGACATTAGTCCAGTTGTGCAAAGATAAAGTTAAGTTTTTATTTGGTATTTTTATAGATGTTGATGTGGAATTTATTTGAGTATTGCTCGTCAATGCTTCAGAATCTTGTATTTGCAGAGGAGCATTTTGGGTGGTGAAAGTTGGTGAAGGTGGTGCATGAGGCTCAGGGAAAGGTGGAATGTGATGGTGTGATGTTGAAGGTTGTGGTGAAAAAGAATCAGATGACGTTTTTAAAGTGATGCTGTTACCAATTTGACAGCTTATTTTACTTTTGTTTTGTACTGAATTTTCAATGTAGCCCTCCGCTACTGTATCCGATTTCCAGCCACCATGGCGTTTTATTTGGGTTATATCTGCTCCCGCATCCGCCAACAGTGTAGAGAAATTTAAAAATTATATAAGTATCATTGTATAGGTAAGTGTATAATAAAATATCATTGTTAAGACGTATAGCAAAATAATAGCACCAAATTATGTCACCCTAGCAGGACACGTAAATAAAGTTTAAAAGGATAAAACTTTTACATGTTCCAGTGTAATAATCACAATAACTTTTCCTGAAAGAATATTAACATAATAATAGTTTACGCTAATAATGAAACCGTTCTTAGAAAATAAATGTTTCTAATAAGTTTAGTGCCGCGGGACCTTTTTATTGTTTCCGTTTAGTAATAAGTGGCCAATATTATTTATTTGTTTGGTTTTTATTATTTTATTACCGTAACAAATGGAATTTAATAGCTTATAGCGCCTTTTTTACTAGCTGACCCCGATCTTAGGCGATGCCAATATATTTTTTTTTTGTTTTTTTTTTTTTTATCGTTGCTCCACCCTAGTAATTTCTCCTGTATCGTGGGTACTTTTACAAACATTTAAACTCACATACACAAACAGACCCGAAACAACTTGTAGGCCATACAAATAATTGTTTCGAGCGGAGATCGAACCCGCGACACGCAGCGCAGCAGTCAATCGCTCAACCACTACGCCAACCGTGCCGTCATAAAATAAGTCTTTATTGCAATATAGGTTTTTCCAATAACAGCTTGTCCTCCGACAAAGGCCTCCTCCAAACACCTATATCTGTCTCTTGCAATACTGATACATTCTGGACCGGCAACTCTTTTGAGATCATTTCCCAGCGTTTCATTTCTATGTGAAAAACAGTATTTTCTCACACACATCCACAACGCAGTTATTGGTTGGTGGTTGGTTATTGGTACGACGGGTTGTCACGCTTTCGGGTCACTGACTACCTGAAACGACTGTCAAAATCTGCAAATGACAGCCGGGACCACCGGCTTAACGTGCTTTCCGAGGCATGGAGGAAAATCGGTATGTAATGGATGGTCACCAATCCACAAACCAACCTAGGCAAGCGCGGCTTATCCTGAAGATTAATCCGTGTGTTAGTTATTAATTAGCCCCGAGGTACTTGCGATGGTATAACCTTTTACAACAAGCTACCGTCTTCCTTTCTAGACTTGTCATTTAAAGCGTTTAAACCCAAAGTAAAATCTAGCCTTTGTTCAAAAGCCTACTATTCCATTCACGACTACATAAACGATAAGAATAGTTGGTCGCTCTGTTGAACTCAAGACAATGCTTATGTTCTTTCGTAAGCGACATATCCCTGATTCCGTTCAGTGCTTATATGCGATGTCCTTTTCGTGCAATTTACCAGCTGGGTGCACGAGTATCTCTAAGAGTTTTTTTAAAGTGATTGGTATTCTCACGGTGGCTTCACAATTATTCTTCGCTAACATTTTATATATTAGACAAAATATCCATTTGTACAGTAAAAACAGTGATATTCATAACATAAACAATCGAAATAAGAATAAACTACGTGCTCCCTTTCACCGGCTTCATAAGATTCATATTCATTCGTAGGGCTTTGTATAACATTTTACAACAAGCTACCATCTTCCTTTTTATCGTTTAAAGCTAAAGTAAAACCTAACCTTTGTTCAAAGGCCTACTATTCCATGAACGACTATATAAACGATAAGAATAGTTGGTCGCTCTGTTGTACTCAAGACAATGTTTATGTTCTTTCTCCAAAATACCTTACTGATATATTATATAACTTCATGCGTAGATTTTCTCGCTCTGTATGGTGTCGGACGTAAAGAATAGCACCATCCCATACCTTCCCTTGGGTGTCGTAAGAGGCGACTAAGGGACTTGCCAGAGAATGGGCAGCAGCGTTCTCTGTGCTTTTGTAACAACCGTACTGCGATCGCCAATCCGCCTGCCAAGCGTGGCGATTATGGCAAAACCCCCCAAAATGTCAATGTGGCGACACTTGGGGGAGGCCTTTGTCCAGCAGTGGACGTCTTTTGGGCTGAAATGATGATGAATGATGCGTAGATTTTCTATTTTATATTTTTATTTTCCTTTTTTTATTTTACTATATTTTTATTTATTATTTTTTTCGTCTGTATTCACGTGTAAGCGGGCACGCCGGGCTTACAAAACTAGCAATTAAATAAATAAACTTATATAAACTTGAACATTATTGTGTAGAATATGGTTCTTCTAATCCAACAGACAGATGTGTTGCAGGAGAGTTTGTTCCGCCACTTCTTCTTCCCAGCTAAAACACTAGCAAGTGGGGCGTTTTGGGGGACTGTCTCTTGTAATTTTGACGTTCAAAAATTGCTGATTATCAGCCTAATTTGAATAAATGACTTTTGATTTTGATTTTGTGGTCCAAACAAAGCAGATTGAATGGATAAACATGTTTTTGGAATGGTTAAACAGCAAATAAAATAGAGGTGGGACAAAATCACATTGCCCAGTGTTCCTCATATCATTTTATTTGTAGAACACAACTTCAGTGTATAAATATTTAGCTATAATAAATGAATAATAATATAATATTTATGGTACTTGACTACTTTTTTTAAAAAAAACCTAATCCGCTGCCAAAAGCTCTTAAAACGCATCTTTATAAAACGATAAACGCCGCAAGAAAAACCACCAAGCAAATCCAACAAGTATCTGGAACCACGTACAAAACCAGTCATCGACAACTTACAACCTAACTTATTTCCTAAGACTGCTCCAACTCCCAACTTTAGAAAGAGCATCTTAGTAACTTAGCAACTTGCAACTTAGAAATCTTTCCCCAACTATTTATAAGTTACAACTTAGCTTTGCACTCTTGTACAAGTTCAGGAGCTTTCTATCCATTAATTGTTATATTATTGAGTAGGCAAGTAAGGGCAGTGTGAAAGGATTCTCATGTATCAAAAGTTCGGTTGGCGTTGAGAACTTTGTCGCAGGTACTCGTTGAACGAGAATTCAGACACTTTTGAAGGTACTTCGAATTTAAAATCAGATGTTCTGATGGAGTTTTCTTTCAAATATTAGAGCAGATAGTGCCTACACTATGTATCCGTGAACTTTTTAAAATGATGACAGGTAAAATTAAATACAAGCATGTCGTAGTGTTATGATTTATTAAGTTAGACTCGGTCATCATGTGGGCAGAACATGGGTTTCGTGTAATGAAAGCACACACCACACACGGTACACTGCTTTTATCGAACTAACAAATTACTTGAAATTACAATCCAACACAATAACACTAGGCACCATGAATCGGGGTACAGTTCCGGGACGTCTTAACACCGCCGCGATCAGACACTCAGGGTCATCCTTGCTGCGAGCTCGAAACATAACGACTCTGTAGAAGCGCGCTTAGGTGTGGGTAGACTGGTAAGTAGGTCGCGTGATGCCGCCTTTGGCGCTCTTGCCGATTCATTTTCTGTCCGTGCTGATGACCGAATCCTACAAGCATAACATAACAAGCCTCTAATCCTGGAGTTTAGGCAGAGATGTACCTAATAATTCACCCACATTTCGCCAGTTATGATAAAGTTCTATGTATTGCATGGAATAGGGGGCGAGCCTATTGCCATCAAACGAATACAAACCCATGCTACGTGGCTGCTACTGACAAATTCTTGATGGAAAACCCAATAACACTTTGCCCGACCCGGGAATCGAACCCAGGACCTCTTGCTCAGCAGTCGCGCTTACGATCAACAGACCAAAAAAAAGTTAAGGGTACACAAGTCGGCCATTCTTCCATACAAACGTAGTATGGTGATTACTCGTCTGTTTGACGGTGTAGGTTCAAAACTAAAAATTTTATCAACTGGTCTTGTCATTATCTAGCCCTGTATGGAAGCAGAATTGGAAAAAAGATATTGGTTTGGAAGTTATGAGCGTCGAAACTTCCGTATTTCAACACTAATTTTAACTCATCTTTGGGCGTTCACTTATGTAGTATAAAAATGGAAAAGTGAAACCGTACAGGAATTGATTATTTATTCAAAAGTTCAAATAATTTATTTTGAGTAGATACGTTTAGTAGTTTTCCCATAATATCTATACGGCCAAAATTCAATTTATGAAATATGACGAGCTCATTTTCGCTATAAATCGTCGTATATTTCAATAAACAAATAAATAAGTATAAAATAAGTAAATAAAAACTAGATAAATGAATACTAAATAAATTAAACTATATGAATTAAAAACTTACTAAATAGGATGCATATTAGCCTTACCTGCCAACGAATGCGTGCCGTCGACTTGTGCAACCTTAAGAATCTGTTTCTGCTTGTAAACAATCTGTCTACGCAGTGGCGTAGACAGATTGTTTACAAGCAGTGCCTTGAGCAATCATCGACGTTCAAAATCACGCCATGTCTGCGGCGCGCCGCTTGACCAATGACCGCTCCCGAATATGGCGTCATCTTCAACAACCAATCATCGACGCCGTAACTCACGCGACATCGTTGCCCTCAAACGAGACCCACAGACTCACTCGCTTACCATCCAACATCAAATCGGCATCGTTCCTAAAATCACCAATATTCTGTCCAATTTTGTACTTTTCCATATTAATATTATTTTAAGTCTCAATGTAAATCTAACAACCACTATATTAAAAGCGTTAGAATTCAAACCCATTTTTTTTCTTTTGTTCCATCGCGAACACAATCCATTACGCCAGCTGAGATTTTCATTAATACAGTTTTTTAAAGGACCAGTAAATAATCGATACAGTCAATTAAATAATAAAGGCAAAACCCCAGCAGGTAGGATTAATCCTTTGTCAAAAACCACCATCCCCAGTCAGTTCCGGTAAGGGAACTTAATTCTCGCCATTTCGCCCATTCGTTCCGAGTGTGTTGCATAATATGATTTGTGTGTGCTGCGGAACCCTTGATACGGCACCCCAGTGGTTTGCAGTGTATTTATTATTCATACGATTACCCTAAATTGTGTGGCTTTGCGGCCGCTCTATTTATAGAGTGGAGCCACTTTTGTTCATGCAAGTTAAACTGACACTGTGAAATGGTCAGAATTGAAAGTTATGAGATCGTTCGTTTATGTAAATACTAGCTGCCCGGACAGACTTCGTTCTGTCAAAAGTTAAAGCAATGCACTTTTCCTACCTACCTACCCTACCCTACCCTACCCAACCCTACCCACCTACCCTACCCAACCCTACCTACCCTACTCTACCTACCTACTACCTACCTACTCTACCCTACTCTACCCTACTCTACTCTACCCTACTCTACCCTACTCTACCCTACTCTACCCTACTCTACCCTACTCTACCCTACTCTACCCTACTCTACCCTACTCTACCCTACTCTACCCTACTCTACCCTACTCTACCCTACTCTACCCTACTCTACCCTACTCTACCCTACTCTACCCTACTCTACCCTACTCTACCCTACTCTACCCTACTCTACCCTACTCTACCCTACTCTACCCTACTCTACCCTACTCTACCCTACTCTACCCTACTCTACCCTACTCTACCCTACTCTACCCTACTCTACCCTACTCTACCCTACTCTACCCTACCCTACCCTACCCTACTCTACCCTACTCTACCCTACTCTACCCTACTCTACCCTACTCTACCCTACTCTACCCTACTCTACCCTACTCTACCCTACCCTACCCAACCCTACCCTACCTACCCTACCCTACCTACCTACTACCTACCTACTACCTACCTAAAAAAAAAAAAAAAAAAAAAAAAAAAAAGTATCCTATGTCCTTCTCCTGGCTCTAAACTACCTCCCTGCCAATTTTCAGCTAAATCGGTTCAGCCGTTCTTGAGTTATAAGCGAAGTAACTAACACGACTTTCTTTTATATATATAGATTTAGGTTATTAAAGGCAAAAGAAAAGTATATTTTGACTGTCAAGTGATCGCATGAATTTCTTAGTATGAACTACGGAGTCTGGCCTTCACCTTGCGGGCGTCATTTTATGTTATGTTATTATGTGTGCTGCGGAACCCTTGATACGGAATCGGTTAGCACTGAAAGTTACGAAATTTAATTGTTAAGAGCTGTGTTATCTAAATACGTACCTACTAGTAACAATATTTTTATAATATTTAAATTTTTCACTTTAGTTTGCTAATGACATCACGTCTTTCAACTTTAACTATCGTTTACCCCCTTTGTGATAACAAACTTTCGTTTCTGACTGTACGGTACGGCACACCGTACGTCACTGGTAACAAAATCAGTGAAAGATGGCCTAATAGTCTATTGAAATCCCGTATTACCATAGGCCAGCTCAAGGTGTAACCAAGGTTTCGGTTGAGTTACCAACCGACGGCGAGCGGTCGACTTTACCTACAATGAGCCCTATCTCTTGGTAATAACTACTAATTTTGTAAAGTTTTTCCAGCGAGCATTCTTCAGGTTTTCATAGTTATTAAAAACCCACATAATTCCTTCCCCGGGTACGTGTTTTATAAAATGTAACCCCAGTAAATTTTTAGTCGTCTATAGCAAAAATCTCACTTCTTTGGTTACACGTGTCTGATAAGATATTTATAAACGAAACTAAAATACAACAATGTTGGTTCTGGAAAACATCCGGCGGCATTGCACAGACCCAGGCTAAATGAAAATGGCGGAACGAGCTTGACACCAGCTCCAGGCAGGATTGGTCTACACTAACTCGAAATAGAAAAGATTTGAAACGAGAAAGGAAATTTGGCCTGCAGTGGGACGTTACGGGCTGAAAATAAATAAATAACGATAATTTTAGCTGAAAAAAGTATCACAAGTGTTATTCATACAATAGAAAAACAAAATGATTTTTAGAATTTTTGTGATTCAATAAAAACCACGTCTGAAAAACCGAAAAAGATTGTTCAACAAATACGGTTACGTCAATGTAAATACGCAAAAATGTTACGGTTGGTTTGTAGCTACGAACCGAAATATTTTTTCTCTTACGGTTCATTGCCTTATGTTTACAGCCAGCAATTAAAATAAAAAAGAATAGTCACATTTAAATAAGAACTTTCGTGAAATGTTTTCGAATTTTTTGCCATTGCAAGCCATTTGCTTTTTTGAATTGAAAATCGAATTTGGCTTTTTAGGGTTAGCGCACCTAAAAAACGGAACCCTTATAGCATAAGGGTTCCGTTTTTTCCTTTCGAGTGAACAAATTGATCCTATATGGCTTATAGGATCATTTTGTTGTCCGTCCGTCCGTCTGTCTGTCTGTCAGTCTGTCAAGACCCTTTTTCTCAGGAACGCGTAGAGGTATCAAGCTGGAATTTATAGCAAATACTTAGGTTTACTGTCCCTTGGAGCTGTGAAAAATCAAAATTCTAAGGCAACGCAATCAAAAATATACAGCCGTTTATGCCGCAAATTTTCGACACTCGCAAGGGAATCAAAACCTACAGGGTAGTTTCCGTGAACTCAGAATCTTGAAATTTGGTACGAAGCAACGTTTTATAGCACAGATAAAGGAAAACCGTAAATTGTTTGTTTCATCATATAATAATAGTAGATTATGCACCGAGGGGCTAAAGTTGTGTCTTATGTCACGGGCGTCATATTGAATCTCGAGCGCAATGAAGGATTCGGGATTTAACTCACGAGCAAAGCGAGGGAGTTAATACAAGAATCCTGAATGCAGCGAGGGATTCAAGCTAGCCCAAGGCTAAGACACCTTTAGCCCAGAGGAGGATACTCTACTTTTTACATCTACTGTGAGAAAATAATAACCATAGTACGAAAAACAAATAAATTAACTAATGTTACAGCCAATTACTGTTACGGTATTACGGCGCGGTACGGTATTTGTTATTATTAAAAGTAGTAAAAGGAATGGATAAAATAAAAAAAAATGGTTCTTAGTTATCTAAATATTCTTACAATATTATGTCTTCGAAAACATGGCAACGATATGAAGAAGCAGTCGTTATGATTTTGTAGGAAATCGAGAATATCATCCACGTGTAGTAAGGGTATCGAGAATAGCTTTCCTCTTTCTGGCACCAAAGGGTGTTTGTTAGTACTATACTGCCAATTATTTAGCTGAGCATGTGAGATTCCAATTTCAAATCACATTATTGACCAGCGGGTCATAATGAAATCCAGTACAACATTATTGACCGGCTGTGCCCCCGGCCACTAATGACTCACTTTAGGTTAAGGTTGCTTGACATATAATTTGACATTTTCGAGCAGGTGGTGTGAAAAAATATTTTTAATAATTTTAAACTTACTACCCCTTTCCTCATGAATACTCAGGTCTATAATACCTGTAAGCTGTAACAAAATCAAACTTCTATGTCATCGCAATCATCTACTGGTTTGTACGGAACCCTTTGGTGCGTCTAACTCACACTTGGGCAGTTTTTTTAAATACAAAAGAGTATGTAAGAGATTTTTAAAGGATCGTATACTTTTACAGGGAATTAACACTTTTAATGGTTTAATTGATATTTTTGTTGTAATAATACAATTGAATTATGCAGCGTAAATGAGAATTACTTATATTAATTCGATGTGATTTATCTTTAATCTGAGTTTTTCGACATACCCGTAAATAAAAGGTAAACGATTTAATATGAATTACCAAGAAAATGATAACCATAAAAATTAAACCTCAGTATAGAAATTGATTCAACGTTTTTAGGTTGACGACAATATCTTTAACTGGATCAAATTTAGTCTTTGATTCATCAATTCGCTGGCCGTGAGACAAATTGGACGTAGTTTTCATAAAAAGATTTTTTGCTACGTAAAATACGAAAAATATTGTATGTCGACAAATTTTTTATTGGAGCATGCAGGGTTGTGAAAATGTAATTACAGTTTATAATGGTAATTTGACCCATTTGTAGGTATTTTTAATAATAAATGTGTGCTATAAGTAACTTCGAATAAAAAAAGATCCAAACAGATATCTAAGTCTACGTATATTGATAATTGAAAAGTCGCATGGTACTAGTTCAGTGCCAATGCGACTTTACAATTAGGCCTTTGCCCTGTTAATAATATCATTATGTTATTGTTTAGTGTTATTAGGCAATGTTGAATCAAAACAAACAAGAAAACCGACAGCCCAACACCTGATCGGGTTCACTGCACTGTAGCCACACAGTTGACTCTGTAATTGGTCCACAACAGCATGGATCATTAAGTGGGCATCCAGTGTAATGAAATCGAGCGAAAAGCTCACTAATGCATAAGCCCACTGTATTAATTAAAACTAGTTCGGTGCACTGGCGGTCAAGTTTGTTGCACTAAATATTCAGAATGCTGAGACCGTAAAGGAATATCTTGACTAATATTGTAAAGGAGTTTGTTGTTTTATGTTCCGAATTTGTGCTCCGTAGTTTGATTTTGAGGTGTATAGTTGTAGATAACATCTACTAGAACTATTCTTTTAATTGAAAGTGAGTTGGAGTTTGCAGTGAGAGTTGGAGCACTTATTTGAATTTTAATTTATAACTTGCACAAGTGCCTGAGTACCTACGCATCTTATTTTTTTATACATAAAAGTCTCCTCTTTATAGAGAAAATAAACTACATTATCATTTTAACCGAATTCAAAAAAGGAGGTTATCAATTCGACCTGTATTTATAATATTGTCAGAATTGCACAGTTTTTGTATATGTTTGTCTTTACCAGCTTCTAAAATGTGTGCCAAATTTGTCCACACATATCTCAAAAACTATAAGTCGGATTGCAAATGCAAATGTTCTGTATGGTGTCGGACGTAAAGAATAGCACCATTCCATATCTTCCCGTGGGTGTCGTAAGAGGCGACTAAGGGACATGCCAGAGAATGGGCAGCAGCGTTCTCTGTGCTTTTGTAACAACCGTACTACGATCGCCAACCCGCCAGCCAAGGGTGGCGAAAACGGCCAAAACGGGGTTTTTATGGCAAAATCCCCCAAAATGTCAATGTGGCGACACTTGGGGGTGGCCTATGTCCAGCAGTGGACGTCTTATGGGCTGAAATAATGATGATGATGGTGGACTGCAAATATTATAAATATTTTAGTTGTATTAGGTATATTTCAACTTACGGAAAAGTCAAAGTTTCGTCTTAATCGGTTCATTAGTTGGGTTTTTAAATCAAAATAAGTGTGGAAACAAAATATGTCCTCCAAGTAAACGAAATTGCGTATTTACGACTATAGAAGTTAGTCGTAACAATGCAAAATTGATTATGACAAGAATTTGTATGGAATACTACATATAACTAAAAAGGGTAAAATAAAAAAAATGTAAAAAGAAACCGTTTTCCAAAAAATCATTAAAATAACTTTACTTACCGACTTCCGAAAGTAAACTCATTTTACTCAAAAATGCATGTAATGTGGTCATTATTTTGACAACCTTGTTTGAGCAAAGTCGACCTTGCCGTTCTGTTTCAAGGAGCGGCCGGCAAAGTTTTGCTGGCCGCTCTAACAGGCCGGCAATGTTTTGCCGGCCGCTATTTTGACGTTTCAACGTTTTAAAAAATCAAATCCAAAAAGATTTTATTTAGAACACAGCTGTTTGTATCTATAGAGATGAGTACAAAAAGATTTTATTCCATATTAGGCTGTATAGTTCCAATTACCATTGCACAAAAAAAAAACAAAGAAGTTACAAAAGCGCGGTTCAGGAAAATTTTAATGAATATATTTTTTATTTAAATTACTTGCTGGTTTTATTTAGATTAGGTACTTGCATTTTTGAGTAAAGCACTATACAAACCTTGGCCCACAATGACTGCTTCGCTGGTCACGTTATGATTGCTTCGAGCTAGCCTAGCTACGCTCTAGGCCTTTCAGCTTGGCCATCATTGCAGCCCTTGCTGTCCTCGCTGTAAAGGCCTCGACCTACGGTCTCGGCCTTTATCTCAGCTCGTCCATCAAATGCTGCACGCTGACCGCACTCTGTCGGCCTGCAAAGCCATAATATAATCCATAATATAATATAAGCCATAATCAGCGCGACCAGCAAAGTAGTCATTATAGACCGCGGCAGTAATGTACTATTAATGTTTTTTTGGAAAATGGTTTCTTTTTACAAAAAGGTGTTATTCAATTCAATTCAATTCAATTCCTTTATTTCAATCAACAAATTTGGATCATATAATAGGCACATTAAATACAAATTATTAGAAAAATAAATAAAAAACAAACACACTTTCATTATTAATTACAATTGGCAAAGTCAACAAATAATCATGTCATTTAATAAAAAAAAAAAAACAATAATTACCATTTATTTAAAATTTAAAATTTAATGTCGTTGAAAATAGGGACAGATAATGAACAGTAATGCTGTTATTATTTCATTTTCTTGCTATCGTCACTACATTAAGCATACAACAATGGTTAATGTAGTGACAGTCAAACCTCTCAGCCATCATCTTCAAGATGGTGTTGGAGCTGGCGCGGACCCTGCGCACTAAGGATGTGCACCGTTTCCGCATCGTCGCATAGAAGCAGTCAATGCGCGACTCAGCGAACATCCCCGACGCACTGCAGTGCCGAGGCAGCCCCAACAACACCCTGTAGGCATTGTTGAATTGGACTCGTAGGGCGCTGTACTGTTTTTGAGTATAGTTAGCCCACAGGGCGCTCGAATATAAACAGGTGCAATACGCTCTGAAAAGAGTGTTTTTTACTTCCTTCGAGCATCGTGCAAACCTGCGAGCTATCATGTTCGCTCTAACAGACAACGCCCTACGTTCCCGCTCTATGTCTGAATCGTCTTTCAGGTCAGAGGTCACCACATGCCCAAGGTATTTGAAGGTGTCAACTCTCTTTAGCGGTACCTTATTTAACTGTATGCTAGGGATACTATCTGGACATTTACCCTTGGCCCGGAAAACCATACACTCACTCTTCTTGGTGTTATAGAGCAGGCCATGACTGAGAGCATATTCCTCACAAATGCCGAGCAGCTTAGACAGGCCACAGACCGAGGCGCTCAGCAGCACCATGTCGTCCGCATAGCTAATGTTGTTTACACAAACTCCACCAACATGACATCCGACATGCGTGCTGCTCAGCCTCTCGATGAGTGCATTTACATAAAGGTTGAAGAGCGTTGGTGAGGTCAACCCCCCTTGCCTCACCCCGCACTCCAACCTGTATGGTTCAGACAGCGACCCCGACCACCGAACTACGTTGACCTGGTTCCCGTACCAATATTTGAGAATACGAATGCATTCGCTGGGCAGGGAAGTGTCGTTAAGTTTATCCCAGAGAATATCATAGGACACCAGGTCAAACGCTTTCGTAAGGTCGAGGAAGCAAGCATAGACTGGTGTTTTGCGATCAGTATAGTACTTGACAGTCTGCTTCAAACACAGAATAGCTGTCTCGGTGGAGAGTCCCGATTTGAAACCGAATTGATTGTCATGTAGCTCGAGACAGCCACTCATCAGTGTGTTAAGAAGACTGTCAAGTACCTTAGACAGAGTTGTAGCCAGAGAGATAGGTCTATAGTTGTTGGCGTCGCTTAAATCACCAGTCTTACTTTTCACGATCGGTACCACCACGGTCTGCATCATAGCTTGAGGTAGATATGAATGTCCCAGACAAAATGAATAAAACATAGCCAAAACCCTTGGCAGATGGACGCCAGCATATTTAAGATGCTCGATACTCAAGTCATCGTGGCCAGGAGACTTGCCTCGGGTCATGGTCGTGATAACCTTCCTAACATCCTTGGCCGTAAACCTTACACTGAGCTCTTGCCCCCGAGTCACACCTTCAAGTCCCGATCGTGATGGTCCCAATGGCGAAGATACCATGAAATGGCTTTTGAACATTTCAGATATGATTTTTGGATCAGTAATGCCACCAACGCTCACAGGCAAGCCCGGTCTTCTGTTTACTCTGTTAGTAGACTTCCAGAAACTTTGAAAATTAATTATGAATTGAAAGTGAATTTGAAATTAGTTATGAATTTCACAGAAATATTTATGTAGTGATTTCATTTAGTTACGGTGAAATTATTGTGAATTATAGGAATATACTTTCTGAAACATTATACCAGGCCCCTCAGAAAGTATTGCGAAAAAAAGTTTTTATATATGGGAGACTGGCCAGTTATTATGTTTTTCGAAAATATGATTATTTATAAGTAAAAATAAGTAAGTTCCAATTTCAAAATTTCCCTCCACATTTTTTGCGAGTTAATTCAAAGTATTGTGTCTCACTGAAATATGGATCTGCGCCGGGAACATTTTAGAGCTATGATTTTATACGATTTCAAGTGTCGCCTGAAACCGGATGAATCGTACGATAGACTTCAAATGGCATTCATGGATGAAGGCCCTTCCAAGGCAACCGTGTATCGTTGGTATAACGAATTCAAGCGCGGTCGACCAACTTTGGGGGATGACGAAAGAAGCGGTCGCCCTTTGACGGCTGTTACCGAAGAAAACGTGCTAGCAGTGAAAAATTTAATCCAAGACAATAGGCGAATTACATATCAGGAGATTCAACACATATTGAAGATTGGATCGGGAAGCGTTCACGAGATTCTACACAGCCATCTTCGCGTGAGGAGGATAGTATCACGCTGGGTGCCGCACAACCTCACCGATGCTCAGAAGCAGGCCCGGGTGGAATGGTGCCGTGATATGCTTAACAAATTTGAAGCAGGCTCGTCTCGGCGTGTTTACGACATCGTTACAGGTGATGAGTCCTGGATTTATCAATACGACCCAGAAACCAAGCGCCAGTCGACTGTTTGGGTGTTTCAAAATGAGCCAACGCCTACCAAAGTGAAGCGATCTAGAAGCGGGGGTAAGATTTTGATCGCTAGCTTTTTTAATTTGACTGGCCACTTGGTATCAATTCCCTTACGGGATCAAAGAAGCATTAATGCCGAATGGTATACTTCCAAATGTTTGCCAGAAGTTTTCTCTGTTATAAGCAACAAGCGACCAAACACAGGGCTCCGCGGGCTACTGCTCCACCACGACAATGCACCTGCGCACACCGCACTCAAAACGAGGGACTTCCTGGACAGCACGCCAGTCAAACTCCTGGGTCACCCTCCTTACAGCCCTGATCTAGCACCGTGTGACTTCTTTTTATTCCCAAAAATAAAAAATCAGCTCAAAGGGATACAATTTTCGTCGCCGGAAGATGCGCTGGCTGGGTTCGAGCAGGCTGTAAACGAGGTGTCTGCGGCGGACTGGAAAAAGTGTTTTGAAAACTGGTTTAGGCGCATGAATCTTTGTATAGAGGCTGGTGGAAAGTACTTTGAAAAGATTTAATAAAAATATATGTACGTATAGAACAATTTTTTTTAGTTTCGCAAAACTTTCTGAGTGTCCCACGTACGTAGTTAAGTTTATGTAAACGAAGCGGTAATATTATTTCAGATCAAGTTTATACACTATGTTTTTTAATCAATAAGTATAAAAATCAATCCGGTAACAAAATCCATTGTAGAATTCGCACTAGCTTTTTGCGGAAGGACCAGAAATAGTTACAGTCTATTTCTCGGCGATTTCTCCCAATAGACGGCACGCAGCATGCATTATAGCCATGACGAGTTTAACCCTTTTTTTATCTTTGTGGAAATCCTCGGTGGATGTCAGTCAGATTCGTATTTACTAATACCACACCGGTTTTCTCACGCACACTTGCGTCGGGGGGCAGCGGGATCTAATGCACATTATGGACCAAAGTCTGAAATAAAAAGATTTAATTTTAATTTTATTTATTTATTTTATTGCGACTTCCGCTGCCCCGGACTAGTGCCGGCCCGCTTCACCTGTGCGGGCTTCGTCCCTGGGGGGAGTAAGGTGTACTCCCCCCGTAACGTATATGAGAGGCGCGCGTGGTATACAATGCGCCGCAGTTTCGGGTGCAGTAAGATGGGGGGCGACGGATGTCCCCGTATTTGTCACCCCTGGACCTGTTTAAGGGGGTGCGAAGAGGGCGTTATTCGCCCTATTCCGAAGCTCGGTGCGTTTGCTGCGGGATGGAAAAGAGCTCGTGATATCCCGCTTCCGCAGCTTCCTTCTGCGACATGACGGTTTCGCAGAAGGACACCGCCGCGTCCCAGGAATCAGTGCTGCCGACCATCGTGCGAACAACGGTCGGCAGCGACAGGTCTCCTTCTACCAACCGGACGAGTTTAACCCTATCTTAACTCTTACACAAGTAACGCATCGCAAACCGCAGAGGTTTTTGTTCCTTCCGCACCTCACTTAAGTAATTCTCTAAAAACAAACCCCTCAGACTAATTAAAGATGCTTTTCACGATCTTAAACCGCACTACTTAGCCCGCAGTATAATTACAAACACGCTCCGTTTCATCCGTGACCTATTTCCTTGATTAAATCAGTGTATGTAAGACGGATGCTGGTCGGACATTATTGCTAATTCGCATGATTTCCCTCGGTCTAATCAAGCAAGTGCTCTGAAGTGGTATGTTTATTAGCCAAGCTGCTAGTTGTTGGTAGTTGTAGACTAGTAGGGTGTTTGTGTTTTGTTTTGTGGTTCCACGTTCGAAAGTTCTTTTGTTTTAAGTGTGTTTCGAACTTGCAGGAGGTGATACCAAGTCGAAGGGCTTCGAATATACGAAGCGCAGAAGAATTCAGCAGAGCTGTACTTGTACTTGTTTGTTTGAGCCTCCTGATATTTCCATTAAGTTATTTTGTTTCAACATGGTGGTAAAATCATATTATTATGAGTTAAGGAGAAACTGCTAATTCCTGACTACGGTTATATAAAACCAACGGGATAGAGATAATGTGGTATTAGTTGAAGAAACAAATGAAATTCTGAAAAGTCTCATTTGTATGTACGTAATTTCACGCAAACTCAGTCTATCGCACATGTTCTCTCTAATGGCGATACTTTCATACAAGCCTAAAACCTTGGTTTACCCTTATGACTACGTGATATTGGGGTTTCAAAACAGTCTATTTCCTTTTACGCTTGCTTTATTTTTGGCCTCTAGGCACGCCAATGGTTCTCTCTCAAACAGCACCACAGCACCTAGTCTCCGCCTTCCAGATCCAGTTTATCCCAGCCAGCTTTTCAGGTCACCGGTCCATCGAGCTGGGGGCATCCCACACTGACCTCTTAGACTCGCCTGGTCCATTGGGTTTCGATCTTTTAGAAAACAAAGCCAGCAAACTGCTGATTATACCTCAACCGATTATACTTCTACACAGCTTTGCAGTAGATCAATTAGTAAATTATCAAACGTAATCTCTCGTAACTAATTTGTTACCCACAATATATTAATATGTACGTATAGAATTAATAGTACAAAACCATCAGCGTAAGTGAAACTCGCACACCCACCCTTCGATTTTTTATGTTAATTTTATTGGACTTGAGGTTTAGTATCAGAATTGGATTGAAAAGGGGTTGCCTCAGTAACATTGAGCATTACTAAATCTGAGTAGATTACAATTACCCAATATAGTCTAAAAGGTTTTACTAAGAAACCTTTTTTAGTTTTCTATAAATTAGATTCGTTAACCTTTATTGGAACACGTGGAACGAGTGGGTAGGTACTAATTTGATAAAAATAATGTTTTTTATTAGAAGTCCAAAAGTCTTAGCAAAGGGTATCTTATTATGGGTAATAACATATTTTTTTACCGGAGCGCGTGGCTAAATAATAACAGCCGCACGGGTCGATCTTTAAGGTTAAGCCGTGCTTGCCGTGGTTGGTCCGTGGATGGGTGACCATAATTACATACCGAGTTACCTACCTCGGAAAACATGTTAAGCCGTTGGTCCCGGCTATCATTTGTAGATCTTTGACAGTCGTTATGAGTTGTCAGAAGCCAAAAGTCTGACATCCAGTCTTATCAAGGGGTATCGTATTACCCAGTTACTGGTTTGTGGAGGTCAGATAGGCAGTCGCTTCATGTAAAATACTGGTACTCAGCTGCATCCGGTTAGACTGGAAGCCGACCCCAAGATAGTTTGGGAAAAGGCTAGGCAGATGATGAACTAATAAGATACCCCTTGGTAAGACTTTCACACCCGACTTTTGTGTGGAGGTCAGGTAGGCAGGAGATGCATGTAAAACTGCAGTATTTAAATGTACCACTTAGTCTGGAAGCCAACCAATACTTGGTCGAGAAAAGGCTAGACAGTTAACGATGTTTCATCAATTACACATATTGTTAATATCATATTTAAAATGTTTTGTTTGACATATGGAGTAGGTGCCGTGGCTATAATTAGTTTTTATTAGTGCTTGTTTCTATTATTGTTTTAATTAGTTTAAGTTTTTGGTTTACTCAGCATTATACTCTGTATTATTATAATGTAGTTGTATTTTTTATTATTATTTCCATTATTTATTATTGTTGCTGCACACAATGAAAGTGTTTTACATTCGTCACATCACTATCACAGGTATCACAATGGGGAAGACCGTTAAAAGCGAATTGTAGATGGCACGACTATAGCTGGGTCTCAATCTAACCCATGAGGTCGAGCTATTTTGAAATATAAAATGACATTACCAGATTTTCAACCAATGACGATGCTTGGAACCAGCTATGGTGGCGCCATTAGTTCCACAGTTTCCATTCCCATTGAAAACCAGCGTCGGGCAGTCTAGCTGCTGGGCATTTTGCTGAACTGGGTCTATCTAGTGCAGCCGTGAGACAAACAATAATTATCCCTTTTTTGATTTTTGTTTTTCGTTTTTTTGTTGTAAATTTTTATTTTTTTTTCTTATTTTCGTTACTTTTTTTAATCTTGTGTGCACTTGTGGCTTGTGCCAAATTACCCTATATTTTTCTTTCTTTAAGGTCTATAGAATAGACAAGAAGAAAAGCGGCCGCAACAATATACCACATCAGTAATGGTCCCCATCTACGGAAACAATATGGCTGGTCATAAGCAGATATTTTCCAATAAAAAAAATAGACACACACATCGAAAAACAAAAACAAATCTATAAATAGAACAGCACCCGGTATTTGCCCCCATCTACGGACACAATATGGCTGTTCCTAAGCAGATATATTGAAAAAGAAAATAACCACGCACATAGAAAAACAAAAGACAAATCCATAAATAGAACAGCACCCAGTATTTGAACATAAATCGCGAAGGCCAACCGCTGGTTTGTACTCCACAATAATTATTATGAGAAGTCTGTTGTCGACTACCCGTGGACTGTAATATTAATTTTAAGTAGAAAACCGACGTTATATTTGCAAGCTACGAGTAAATATTACCTTGGCAATTGTTTTGTGTGAAATATTGCCTTGCAAATACACTTTAATTTACTACTATATTTGGAGAGATATTGTTCTGTTTAGGATGAAAATAGAATAGGACAATTTTAGGGTGTTGTAAGATGATTAAGTATTTTATTGGATTTTCTGCTTATATTTAATTTCCTGCTTTTTAAAGGTGAAGGTCACGTGGCTCCAAGGCTAAAGACGTAATTAAATTTATAGCCACATGTTTTAGAGCCCACTGGCAGGTTGTTGTTTTAATTTATATCATCGTATTCAGAGAGCAGCGGTGGCCCAGTGGTGGCAGCCCCGACTTACGAGCAGTAAGCCGTGGGTTCGAACCCATGCAGGCGCATTACTTTGTGTTATTTATTTCATCATCGCTGCCCTCAAAAACGGTGAAGGAAAACATTGTGAGGAAACCGGCATGTCCTAGAACTAAAAATTCGAAGACATGTGACGTCTACCAACCCGCACTGGGCCCGCGTGGTGGATTACAGCCCACTCCCTCTCATAGAAAGGAGGCCTGTGTCCCAGCAGTGGGAATATTATAGGCTGATGATGTTGATGATGATTCCTGTCTTTGTCCAATGTTACTTGAGGTCGGCGCAACACTTATGTTTTCTATCATTCTCTTCTGTCAACCGCCACGCTATCATTTACTCCTTTTATCTTCTTATCATCCCTCACACAATACATCCATCTTTTCTTTGCTCTTCCTCTCCCTCTCCATCCATCAACATTCATATTCATCGCTCTGATAGTCACATGCGATTCTTCCCTCTTCATCACATGCCCATACCAAGACAGACGATTCCCATTAAAATTTTGTGTGGCTGATATAGCGGCTTTCAGTACGTAGCCTTGAAACCACTCTTTCATCATTCATTAGTTGGTATTTTTTAGTATTATATAGAGGTTAGTTCAGTAATTGATTAGTGTAGTTATAGACTGCCTCGGCGGGCGCTACTTTTAATCTTCCTCTAAACAATTCTTCTTAATAATATCAGTTTTTGGAGAGGCGTTAACTTTGCAGTGGAAATACGAGTGTACTTAATTGAATACATGAAACAGAAATACCAAATACCTCCTTAAATTATGTGTCATCGTATTTATTTGCAAATCCTTGCAGATCGTCTTCCCGACGTATCATTGAATTGCACCATACTTTATCTATATTTTATTCATACCCAAGTAATAAACAAACGACACCAATTCACTTAAAAAAGGTCGTGCACGTCGTTTTAACGTGCTATCGTGCTATATGCACTCCATTTAAATTTATTACCAACCTTCAAGGAAAGGAAAACATCGTAAGAAGACCCAAACATTAATAATAAATCGTAAACGTATGAGAATACGTGTGAAAATGCCTTTAAGAAGTTGGGACTGCATTACTGGCATGAAACATTAAATAGATTCAAGTTTCGAACTTCGTGACTGATATGTAATTAAAAGTTTGAGAACTGTGCCAAGGTTTCTTGAAGAAGAATTAGCTACGTTTCTCTTCTTGTTCGAATTTTGAAACACAACTGGTTCAGGCTTTTGCTCGTGGGATGGTCGGATATTGTTCCACGTGTTCATAGTCTTCACTACGGATAAAAGGATCCTATGGTTTAACCTAGGTCATGATTTACCTGTGTTAACAGTAAAAGACAGACAGAGCTACTCTCGCATTTATATTGACAATTCCTTACGGATTTCTTGGAGTAATAACCCCAATTACGTGACTCCACAGTAAGTTGGTAAACGGATTTTTTTTCAGAATTTATCTAAATGATTTGTACAAATTTGTTTGTCACGATTGACATAAAAGCAGTTTGAACTGAATTTGGAAGAACTTATCACCCACATTATTTAAAAAAAAAAACAAAATACATTTTTATGCCGAGAAAGGTCAAGTGATACTCGTATCGGTATTATAATACAGACACTTTTACTGCGACAAGTGCCTATCATCATTTCAGCCCAAAAGACGTCCACTGCTGGACATAGGCCTCTCCCAAGTGTCGCCACATTGACATTTTGGGGGGTTTTGCCATAATCGTCACGCTTGGCAGGAGGGTTGGCGATTGCAGTACGGTTGTTACAAAAGCCTCTTCCTACTCTCCTCTCCTCTCTGAAACTACTCGCCTCTTACGACACCCACGGGAAGATATGGGATGGTTCTATTATTTACGTCCGACACCATACAGACCAAGAAGACAAGTGCCTATAAGGGTAAAATTCTAAAGACGACTATTCGCAAATCGTAGCAGCAAAGCCTCGAAATCACTATGACATACTGCAGTGTTACTACTGGTTACTATGAAAATAGCAACAGGTATAATATCACCATCTAGAAGAAGTGTTTTCATAGATTTGCATAAGTGTAAATTAAGCCGTCAACCAAGCATTCTGGTAAAAAAAGTTACTCTACGTAAAAAATATTGCTGGGAAACGACTTTTTTTTTTTGAGTAAAAATCAGGTTATCGTGGGATCAATGTAATGCACGAGAATTTGACCTTCAATACCTCCGTAACTGGAAGGTACCCTGGTATGGTCCAGAGCAAAAAAAATATCGAAATGACGGGGTGAAAAAGTGCCTTTTGGCTTCGTCAAGGTTGGTTTACATTAAATACCACCAGTCATATTATTATTCCTGCGGTCTGCCACTGATGTCGCTTACGGAATATTACCATAAATATGATGAATATTACAGAATATTTAAGGGTGACTGACCACTGATTGGCCCTAACAATAAATGAATATACAGTGCTGGCCAATGACACAGCTCGTATACTGTGAATTCTAAATTCAAATGCGGCGACAAATGGCGTATGTCCATTTAGCGAGTGCTTATGTCAAATGAGTTTTGTTGAAATGTGTCGTTTGGGTCTAGACCGGTTCAGTAGCATTTAAATGGAAATATTGGGTTACATAATATAGCATAATGAAAATGTGTTACCTACGTACTCGTATTATGATGAAATCGTCCATACAAGAATAGCGAAATTGTAATAACATTAACACTTTCTCATATGCAAGCTTCACTTATTTTTGACTAAAGTATTAGGGCCCTAAAAACTACTATACTACATACATAAATTGACGTCTTTTTAGGGTTCCGTACCCAAAGGGTCAAACGAGATTACCTATTACTGAGACTTCGCTGCCCGTCCGTCCGTCCGCCAGTCTGTCACCAGGCTGTATCTCATGAGCCGTGATAGTTAGCCAGTTGAAATTTCTACAGATAATGTATTTCTGTTGCCGCTATAACAAAAACAAAAAACAGAATAAAACAAATATATAAGGGGGATCCCATAGAATAAAGTGATGTTTTTGCTCGTTTTTATAAATATTATCAATAATGGTACGAAACCCTTCGTGCGCGAGTCCGACTCGCTCTTGGCTGGTTTTTTTTCAAGGTGAAGGCAGAAACCACAGAAAGCCATCAGCTGAGATCTTTACATTTATACTCGCCGGTTGAGAGCACTACGCTTCTCACCTTTCAGAATAAAAAGAAGAGATAAAAAGAAGAGTCATATACATAACATCACGCCTTAAATTCTCTGAGGGTTAGGCAGAAGTGTACCTAATATCACGCCCGCATTTTGGCAGTTATGTTTAAGTTCTAAATTCATAATGGAAAAACCCAATAATACTTTGCCTAACCCGGGAATCGAACCAAAGACTTCATGCTTACAGTTGCTCTTGCGACCACTCGAAAACGAGGCTTTTCTACGTATAAAGATACAATATGTTGTAAACAGTTGTGCAATTACTGTTTTTCCTGTTTATCATAGGTTATTGTGGAAAAAGTTTCATAATATTTTGATTTTTAACTATTTATCTGTCGGCGCCTTTGCAAAAAGGCTTCATATGATTCACGTTGCAAACTAAACTGTGACCACAGACGAGAGAGAAGCGGTCTACAATTCTCTCTGGTGGAACGTCAAGTCGTTGCGAGTAGCCATATTGACTTGGGTAGTTGTCAAGGAAGGTGGCGCGTAACAAGACGTTGACGGATCGCCGACGTCTGTTTGCTTAATCTAATTAAATCTGGTGCCACATATCATAAGTAATTCCGATGCGGCGGGTAAGAGCCTTTATCAGAATTGGGATAAAGAATCGTGCCCTCCACGAAAGTAAAGCCAAGTGAGGAACATAACCAATTAATTTTTCAAGCAACAAGGAAAGCGTCCAAACCTGCGAGTACAATTCATCAAGAGGGTACCCTCACAACATCATCGGGTGAGACCGTTTCTTTTTTAAAGAACACGCGCTTTCTTGTTAGGAGAAAAATGCCTTCTGGTCCGTGAGTGATCGAAAGAACGCACGCTTTCTTTTGTTCTGAAACAGTTACAGTTACGATGAGAGTAATGTTTGTCATAGTTTGTCAGGATGGAAGAGCGGATATCTTGTTGATTAGACATTGTTTGTTCCAGGAATACAATAACGCCCGAGGACGGTCGTATGTCAGTCTGGCCGTGTTGGCGCCTTTGCAAAAAGGTTTCATATGATTCACGTTGCAAACTAAACTGTGACCACAGACGAAAGAGAAGTGGTCTACAATTCTCTCTGGCGAAACGTCAAGTCGTTGCGGCTAGCCATATTGACTTGGGTAGTTGTCAAGGAAGGTGGCGCGTAACAAGACGTTGACGGATCGCCGACGTCTGTTTGCTTAATCTAATTAAATCTGGTGCTACATATCATAAGTAATTCAGATGCGGCGGGTATGAGCCTTTATATCTAAACTAATATTATAAAGAGGAAATATTTGATTGTGTGTTTGTTTGCATCGAATAGGCTCCGAAACTACTGGTCCGATTAGAAAAAATATTTCAGTGTTCGATAGCCCATTTATCAAGGAAGGCTATAGGCTATATATCATCACGCTACGACCAATAAGAGTGGAGCAGCAGTGAAAAATGTTGTGAAAACGAGGGAAATCTGACGCAAACGAACAGACGGACAGCTAGTTCTGTATAAACAGTTGCAGAGGAGCTCGTGGCTAAATAATAACAATCGCACGGGTCAATCTTTAAGGATAAGCAGTGCTTGCCGAGTTGGTCCGTGGATGGGTGACCATAATTACATACCGAGTTTCCTCCGTGCCTCGGAAAGCACGTTAAACCTTTGGGCCCGGCTGTCATTTGAAGATCTTTGGCAGTCGTTACGAGTAATCAGAAGTCAAAAGTTTGACCTCCAGCCTTACCAAGGGGTATCGTATAACCCAGTTACTAGGTTGTGGACGTCAGATAGGAAGTCGCTTCATGTATCAAAATACTCACTACTACTCAGCTGCATCAGGTTAGATTGGAAGCCGACCCCAAGATAGTTTGGGAAAAGGCTAGGCAGATGATGATAAACAGTTGCAGTACTAACGGGTTCGAGATAGCCATGTTTGTTTGTCACGAGTGACTTAAAGGCAGTTCAATCTAGATTCTCTGTTATCACCAGTCATGTTTAAAAAACATAATTAAACCGAGAAAGGTCGGCTTACTCGTGATTATAACAAAACAGTGTAGAGAGAGAACCGGTTATATTCAGTTGCCGTAGTGATAGTATACTGGATTACTAAAAGTGGAATAGTTATATGAACAACAATACTTTATATCTCACATTTTCTCTCATATTTGTAATTATCAACATGAATGATCTAACCAAGATTTTGTTGTACAAATATTTTGATTTAAAAGAGTGTCCATAGAGTTTCTTGCCCATTCTTCTCCATAGAGATCTACGCTTTGGAATGGGCAACTACAGTACTTTCACAAGTTATTATGCATTGTGTCTTGGACTGTACCGTTTTGTTTTTTGATATTCAAAAGTGTCTGTTATGATCGAATTGAATACTAATGCTTTGAGTTTCATATGATTGTTTCCCTAACTCATAAACGTCTTTAAGATTATTATAAGTACCAGTGCTGAGTATCTCTCTTACAAAATAACTGATATTAAAATGAGGGACCAGTAGAAATAAAACTGATATCTTTTTTCTTTCCAGTACTTGCAGTCTGGCAGTTATCCGGCTTCAAGAACCAATAAATGATCAAGAGGAGAGAGCAATACGCAAAGTGGAAGATAAAACAACTAAACAAACTATTATTCTCATCCTCCAATGTTTTGCTATTGCTCTTCTCTTACCTGCATTATTTCCGTGGTCCCAGATAAATGAGTAACTAAATAAGTGATTAAAACGTCACGAGCACTTACATACATAAAATAAAACAAAAGTAAAATAGCGTTTTTACTGTTACTGAAAAATAAATTAATTTAATCATACTTCTAACTTGATTTGTATTATCGGTAACAAGATGTTTGTATGGAATAGCTAGTCTGTCGACAAAGGTATCCTCAGATTCCAGATTTCCAGATTTCAACGTATTATTGTTGTTGTTGCTCTTGTGTGTTATGTACCGGACTAACATGCATACACTTCGGTAAATTCAATAAAAGAGATTTCCTGGTTGCATATCGATTACGACTTTGAAATAGACCTATTTATATAATGCTCTTAACGTTTACGCCTTACGACATTTCACACAAACTTAATACGCACAAGTACCTACTTATTTTCCGAAATGGCTGAACCGATTTTATTTAAACTTAATACGCATAAGTAGGATACGTAGTTCTAAAAAGTAACTAAAACATTTTCGAAATGTCTTTTAAAAAAAGATAATTGTAAAATTCTGTTTCTTTAGATGATTTATAATCGGTCTAATATAGCTGTAAAATTATTTTGCGAGAATGTTTTTTAGTAACTTTTTAGACCTATGTATCCTGGTTATACGTATGAGTTTAATTTAAATCGGTTAAGTCATTTCGGAAAATAAGCACTTGAAAGTTTGTATGAAATATCGTAAGGTGTAAATCAAATCAAATCAAATCAAATCTTTATTTGTGAACATAAGTACAAAAAGATGTTATTTATACATTTTAGCTGATCTGTATGTTCGGCCAATAATCGGCATACAAATATAATATTAGTAAGCAGGTTATTTTTACTATCATAATGAGTAAAGTCTAGGATAAAAGAAATGAAGCAATTGAAAAATGTCATGAGCCGCATAAAATAAAGTAATTGAATTATATTATTAATTATTAAGAATGTCAAGAAAATTAAATTTAGTCATAATTTGTCATTTAAATAGTCTTCAATCGAGTAATACGTCTTTTCAACTAAAAACAGGAACAACTTTTTTTTTAAATGGCTGACATTTTCCTCACTTCTGATACATTTTGGCAATTTATTGTATAATTTTGGAGCCATTACGAAAATACTGTTTTTGTATAAAGCAGTTTTAGATCCAACAGTTTGTAGCCGGTCAGCTCGACGCTGACTACCTACTCGGTCAAATTTATACATATTATTTTTGACGAACATAGATGTCTGGTATATGTACAATGAGGGCACTGTTAAAATTTTCATACTTTTAAAATATTGTTTAGAGCTGTCAGTGGTTTGCAGGTTACAAATCGCTCTAATACACCTTTTCTGACACTTAAACACCATATCTTTACCCGAGGCGTTTCCCCAAAACATAATGCCATATCTTAATGTTGAGGCTACTAGACCATGATATGCAGTTAGTACGGTGTTTTGATTGGCCGTTTTACTTAGCATACGCAGCGCATGAGAAAATTGGTTTACTTTACTACATACTTTGTCAATCTGGGTATTCCATTTTAATGTGCTTTCAATATTTAATCCCAGAAATTTTGTCACATTCGTCTCATCAATCCTTTTATCATTGTATCTTATATCTAAATTTAAATTTTGATTTACTGTTTGTTGAAATTTCATTATTACTGTCTTATCTAAATTTATTACCAAATTATTATTCTCTAGCCAATTTATAACTGATTTTATGTTAGAGTTAATGTCTGATTCTAATGTATCTAATTGGTCACTGTTGAAGAGTAGAGTGCTGTCATCTGCAAACATTGTCATGGGATAGGTTGATGCTTTTGGGAAGTCATTTATATATATAATAAATAGGAGAGGTCCAAGTATGCTACCTTGTGGAACTCCATACATCACTGTTCTCGGGCTAGATTTAAATGTTGTTTCATGTTTTTTACATATTCTATTAATAACTGTTATTTGCTGTCTATCTTGTAGGTATGATTTAATTAAATTTGATATGTTACCTCTAATCCCGTATGCGTCAAGTTTATTAATTAATATTCTATGGTCTACGCGGTCAAAGGCTTTCGACATGTCCATATATAGAGCCAGAGCCGGTTTTCTTTTATCTACTCTGTTGCTAACGAGTTTTAAAAAATCATAGATTGCCATGTCAATGGACTTATTTTTCCGGAAGCCCTTTTGGCTATCGACAAATAATTTATTTTTCTCAAAATATGAATTGATTTGATTGTATATTACTCTTTCAAATATTTTTGACAAAATAGGTATCAGTGCTATAGGTCTATAGGAAGACATGTTGCCTTTATTATCTTTTTTGAAAAGCGGTTTTATGATACTAATTTTTAATTCTTTTGGAAAAACACCATGCAAGATGCACATATTGATCAGGTGACTAAGGACTGGTGCAATTATTATAGATACTGTTTTAATTATTTTTGTGCTAATACCGTCATATCCAGTGCTGGGAGTATTCTTTAAAGACATAATAATTTTATGAATATCTTGTGGTATTGTAGGTTTCATAAACATGGACGAATTTATTGTATTTATTGGTAATTTATTATTATTATTTGAACTATTAATTGATTTGACTTGATCCGCAAAATAATTGTTAAAAGCCTCTGCTATATCAAGAGGGTTGGTAAGTATTTTATCATTTGCTTTAATTCTCATTGTGGATTGATTTGGTAAATTATGTTTGTTTTTATTTATGACTTTCCATGTTGCCTTACATCGATTCTTAGCCGAGTGAATGTAACGGTTATTGTGGGCTCTCTGCGTGAGATTGACAATTTTTTTAAGCCGGTTAGACAACGCTTTGAAGTTTGTTTTATTATGTTCAGTCGGTGATAACCTGTATTTCCATAACAAATCTCTTTTTTTCTTGCTACATAATCTAATACCGCGACTAATCCAGTTTGGTTTTACTTTCGTCGATATTTTTATTTTAATGTTAGGAAAACATAAGTCATATAGCAATTTAAACCAGTCATAGAACAATTTGAATGCTTTTTCAGGGTCTGTTTCCTCATAAACATCAGAAAATGACAGTTGTTTTAAATAGTTTGCGAATTTTTCTAAATTTTCTTTTGAGTAGTCCCGTTTTGTACAGTGCCAGTAGTCTAAAAGGCACGTTTGTTTAACTGGACATCGTAAAATTTGTGCTGTGTGATCGGATACAGCTAGTTCCAAAACTTCTCCTTTTGCTCCTCGCACATTGTGGATTATATTATCAATGCAGGTCCCACTGCTTAATCTAGTTGGAACGTTTACGGCAAATTTAAGATTATAACCCATTATTAAGTGCTTGAATTGCTGCGAACTTGTGGTATCTTTTAGCAAATCAATATTGTAGTCACCGCACAGAAGCACTTTTTTATTTGAGTGAATGGATAAAGAATTTAAAAGACTGTCTAATTTATTAAAAAATATTTCATGTTTGCTTTTTACTTCGGTACTATGTGGACTCCTATATAAACATATTATAATAATATTGTGGTCGGTGAGTTCCACTGCACAGCATTCAAAAATATTGGATACACCATATTTCGCAACTGACTCCAAAGTTCTATATTTAATACCGTTTCTTATCATTATACATGTGCCTCCATGTCTGGATTCTCTAGTGAAATGTGTGGCTAAAGTAAAATTAGGTATATGTAATAGGTTTACATCCGACAATATCATATTGTGCTCAGAAAAGCATAATACATCCACTATTTTCCCTGAATTATGTAGTTCCTCTAGCAGTACAGTAAATACATTGGATTTATTTAAGAGGCCATTTATATTTTGATGCATAATATTGAGATTTTTATACAAGAAAAAAAATATCCTCATCACAGTGCTTAGTGTCATTTATAACAGAAATATCATTTTGTGTTATAATTTTACCCGTGCTAAGATTTTGTATACAATTAATATCTTGGTAGGTAGTATTCAGTGCGTTTAGGTTTAAAATAAAGCTCTCTAAGTCCGTTACAATAATATTTAGAGCTTTGTTATTTATACTACCGGACCGTTGGTTATATGAGTCGTATGAATACGGCAGATTGAGGTTTGAGTCTAGAATATACGCATATTTATGCGTCTCGGCGTCCATGTAAATCAAATTATTAAAAATATCTATTCTACTATTAAACATTATATTAGCATTGTTCTCCATATATTTAAATGTTGGAAGACTTATAATAAAATTAGTATGGCTTAATGGGAGTAGTGTTTCCCGGATATATGAAACAAGTTCCATATAGTTATTAGTTTGTCTGAAATCTTCTTCGCCAATAACTATAATACAGTAGTCAAAGAAAGTGAAATTACGAACTTTTTCATGAATATTACATAAGACATGTTTTAAACCACATCGTGGAGTGCGATAATGACACCTACTATAGTTAGCGAGCTGAGTTCTTTCACTCATTTTATAAATCCTGTCAGATGTTTCACTGCTCACAATGCAAATTTTATGTCTCATAGGAAGTAGTTGGATCTTCGGCTGTTTGATATCTTGAGGAGTGATTTTTGTCTTGTCTTCTTGTGTACATAGTTTAAATGTAGGGTATTCTGTAGTTTGTGTTTGTTTTGTTTTCATGCTGCTGTTAATAGTTTTCTTCAGCGGTGTTTTTACTTTTTTCTTGATTGGGCTACTTGCAATGTTCTTGAATATATCATTTTTCTTCATTAATTCATTGTTAATCTGTTTTAGGTCGCTGTTTTGCAGCGATAGCAACTCAATTTCATTATGTGCACTTTGAAATTGGGATTGAAGTTTTTTGATTTCATCTTTATAGGCGATTAGTTGAATGTCCTCTTCGTCCTCAGATAACTCAGGCATGCTATTTGTTGTACTGTCCAAATTTTTTGATTTGTTTCCATTGTCATCATCTGGTTCCGAGCGTGTACGGGTGCGTCGGAATGTAACATGTTCCAAGAATGAATTCATAGTTTAAATTCGATTGATCAAAAAAGTTATAGCAATCCTTTGTAGCTTCGATTACTTTTTACGCCTGACTATATTTTAATAGCAAGATATATTGAAATATATTGCGACAGATCGCTGATATGCAAACTATGCGTGTAGCGGAGCGCAGTCCCAAAGTGCTGGTGTTTAAACTTCAAAGATTCGATTTCCGAACGACAGATTTTGTGTCATCGATTTCGTGGTGCGCTTGGATTGGTCAGATGTTTATTTTTGTACAATATCGATGAGTCAGCTGTGATCTGTTTACATTCTTGAAAAATCAACCGCTTTTCAATAATATGGTTATTCTTTAACACCTCTATCACTATTATATGAACAAATTTAAACTCACATTTGTATTTCCCGAGTGAATTAATCCTTTTCCATGCACAGTTCAGAAGTTTCGCCCTGTTTACAGACCAAATTCACCAACAGTCACCGGTATCGAATTCACCGGTTCGTTCACACAGACGAGATAACCCGCTGCTGCAAACACTCACTTGCACTTATCGCTCGTTAACAGGTTGGACCAGCACAGCCTTGTAGATTTTAGAACAGGATTACTATTTTTAAGTTATTTTTATTACAGAGCCAATTGTTAACCGTGACATTGACAGCTGTCGTTACGCGTCGTAAACGCTCTTATCAACAGAAAACTGCAATAAACACAATAAGAGAAAACCGCTTACAAAAGTTATTTCTTGTTTCCATATTAGTGAGCCCGTGATTCATCCCGGACACAAATTCCGTTTGTCCCAGTATCGCATTTCTGTCGGACACAACACCTCCTCCAATAAACTATAAGTGTACTTGTATCTTGAAAGTTACTAGGCCAGCAGAGATATCAAGTAGTCAGCTATCTGAGCAATGTTCGACACTTCAACACCGAACTGGGTTGCACTAGTTCGGTTATCGGGAACCGGAACTGAATGTTTATCGCGTTTGGGATATTAGTGGTGAATAATTTAGTGGTTTTTGCGAGAATTCTGTTCTTAATCTCTGGCTATACGACCTTGGAAATCTTCAAAGAGACTTTTAAATTAGGTTCACCAAGGCAGGGAAAGTTTATTTTGGAATTATCTAAAACCTAGGCTGCATAGTGTTTTAACGGAGCTTGATCATTATTTATAAACCGTAGTAATGAAGTATTGTTAGGAGCTTCCTCTCTCAAGAGCCCTGACGACCGGTTTCTTGGACCCTGTTCCTAATGCCAGTGCAAGTGGGATACTATTTTTAATATAATTTGAAAAGGTAAATAATATGTATGAAAACGAATAAACAGATAATAAGTAGTTGATGAAAGTAGGATGAGTATTGGCTGAACAAACGAGTCATAACTAACCTCCATAGAAAATAAAAATAATCGTAAACAATTGAAGGTTCTCATCGGAAATTGAAACGATAAAACAAAAACCGAAACGTGTTTATAACACCAAAAACAACAAAAGAGCATCTCTCAAAAAATTGCAACTAATAAACATTCAAAAAGTGTTCCAATACTAAATTGGGAGCAAACCATTACGTTCCAAACGGTATCACAACAAATCTGCTACCGCGGCAATATTTCACGGCTTAATTTCTATTGCTGGCCCCCATTGATTTTATAAATTCGCTTTCCCCACTGAGAATTTAATGAAAAACGTGCGTAGAAAGTTTTCGCTCCATTACTTCGCCCGGTTATTAATGACAGGGGCCGGTATTCTGCTCACCTACTTTGATAGATGGGCCCATTCGTCTGGTCGAATGCAAACAAAGGAGGTGTGCTCCTAACTGTTACATTTTGTTTTATTATTGTACAGGAAGTTTTAGTACGGAAACGGAGGGTTTAGGAAATTAAAGTTTATTTGTGTTCGGGTTACAAGGCTTTATTTTGACGAACTACTATTAGTCAACCGAGAACTGCTCCAGCCAAATTTTTGTGTTTATTTAATGATCAATCATTATTGTTTTTAAAATTTTAATAACAGCCTTGCTTTTAAAAAAATCATGTATTTACTTAGACTATTACTACTATTTACTACTACATTTACTACTACTATTTGAGTGTAGTGTAAAAAGCTTAGCCAGGGCATAGCAATCCGTCCAAAGAGCATGGCAACCCGTGGCAAATACGTAACGAATGTGTAGCTTCAACTAAAATAGATTTATTTTATACTTGTGGTTTCAGCATGACTGCCCATATTAGTGAGCGTGCAAACCGCTTTTGAAATATAACCACAATAATAAAAAAATAAAAATTTTCTAGATCTACAACTGGTCCCATTAAAATAGGTGGAGAAACTTTTAGAAATCATTCAGACCACCAAAATAAGAACAATGGCAAAAATAATATATGAAAAAAGCATTAGATACTAACAAAAAAAAAACAGCTGACAAAAACTCACTAAAACTGTTGTTTAGTCAATGCATAAACACACCCATGTCTTTGATATACTACAAATGTGCAGGCGTCCACCACGTCACCGCCGCCCGCGCCGCCGCATTCATTGTGCAACTCATGCCATCGCACTCTAACATAGCCCTTCACCGCGAAGCCGCGGGCGCACGCCCTTCGTTTGACGTAATGACAATGACGCAATTTCGTCGCGCAACCATGTCTGCACAAAATGTTGCACGAACGTGAAGTGCGTTTGTGTTGTTACGTTTGTTATCACAATCGACAAAAACGCCTTCTTATGCGTACAGCAACCAAGAATACTTGAAAATGGTTGTGTGTTATCGTGATTGACACAACACCCGTACGAATTTTGAAAAATTCGCGCGCGCGTGCTCCTGACACCTATCAGCTGTTAGTCGCGTGATGCCGTTCTGTCTCATTACTATCGTACCGTGCCACAGTAGGTAGGCAGAGCACGGCTCGCAACCCCATCATATACCAGGCTGTTAGTTATGGTGATAAAAGAGAATGCGTATAAAAAAACTGTTTCATTTTGGGAAAGTTGCTTGTTATCATGATTACAATCACGTGTTTAAGTATCGGCTACTAATTACCAGTCAGCCTATATTGGACTTCGTTACCTTATAAAAACTCCAGCTCAGCGAGCCAAATGAAAATCTATCTTATTATTACATCATCCTATGTGCCTAGTTACTAAATAATGTTTGCCGTTAGCTATCAGTAAATCACGAGATTCGTCGGTAAATCTTAGGATTTACCGGTATCCAGGATTTTTTGGAATAATATAAATAAAAATATCGTACAATATTTCGCTTATATCCCAGATGATTCCAGGAAGGTTTTATTACTTCTTGAATATTAATAGCACAATTTGATGTTACGTTCTGCTTTTCTTTTTAACTTAGCTGATTTTTGTTTATTACTAATGCATGCTGTTTCATTTCTGGATATTTACGTTTTTTGTGTAATAAAAATATTCGTCATTATCTGCCAAGCTTGCCTAAATAATTTGGGGTTGATTCCAGTCAACCTAACATGGAATGACTGTAAGTTTTAGTGAGTAACTGTTTAATGTAAGTGCATTAATTCAAAATTTTAAACTTAAAGTACCATTTCCTGTATTTTTGAAAAATAAATTACATATAATTAGCATTACCTTTCCTCTCAATTCTGATTTATATATATATATGTATTTTTATATCCTAGCATTATGTATTTATATTTAGTTATATATGTATTTATATTTAAAATAGTATAGGTTAAGTTAGTTAAGGCACATAATCACATTTTTCTCTTCATTCTCTCACACACTATCGTCTACATTTCTTTTTCATTTTTCCTTTCGCAGGTCTGCTGGCAGAAATTTCGTATGAAATAAGCAGTACCTTTGTACTCAAATATTTTATGTTTTTTCCTGTGATTTCTACTGTGTGTACATAAATAGTAAAATAAATAAATAAATAAATAAATAATTATATATTAATTATATTGTGAAATAAAGATATTTATATATCCTTGGATAGAGAATACAGGGTAAATTTCGATAGCAGTATATTGCGATCAAATAAAAATATAAATATGTAATGATAAATAAACCCTTTTCGTTAGTAAAAATATTAGAAAACAAATTGACTTTGATTAGGTTTGTCGGAGCTGACTGTGCCAAATTCAAGTTATTGGTATTTCTTTCGCACATTATTAAATTTAATTATTTAAAGATCCGTCCGGAATAGAAAATAAAAAATTGTTGAAACAAATACCAGTGGTATTCGTTTTTGGAATTGGAACCGAATAAATCCTATTGGCTCGTTCACGTTCATACATTGTTTGTAAAAATCTTAGTTATATCTATTTGCAGAAATAAACACCATTTCAACGGCTTATCGTGCTTTCTGTGACACGCAAGAATCTAGATATTAATGGTTATTAGCCATCGAAGATAAGAGTTAAATAATGTTCCATTTGGACTCACCAATTCCAATAAGGTTTTGTTATTTCGCCGAGCATAAAACAAAAATTTCAACCCACTCATTCGACCCAAAAAGCCCAATAGTTCATAAAACCATTCAATCATAAGCCGCCATATTTCAATCAGCTCAAATATAAAACAATTTTAGTACCATCGAACTTATAGAACGATAGACAAAATAACTTCGCAGATAGTCTTTGTTCGAAGGTAGGGTAACCGGATCGATATCCAAGTACTGATTGAATGAAATACGAATTATCAATGAATATCGAACCAAGCCGGCCTGAAAGTGGTTCTTGAAATTGCTTTCGAAATAACCACCATTATGTTTGAAAACTATTATTAAAATAATTTCAAACTATTATCAAGACGGTCGGCTTGTTGCGGTTCTGCTTGCGTAGGTGATAAATAGATATTTGGAATATTTTGGATCTAGAACTATGCCTAGGTATTGATAGTTCTTCTTGCGGTCGATGCAGTACGACGTTTTGCAAGAAATTCGGCATTGATTTCTGTTCTAACTGTCTCTAAGTTTTCACGCTACAGCTACATAATTATTATAATTTATACTCATCATCTGCCTAGCCTTTTCCCAAATGCGTTAGGGTTGGCTTCCAGTCTAACCGGATGCAGCTGAATACCAGAATTTTACATGGAGTGACTGCCTAGTCTATCTGACCTCGACAACCCAGTTAGTGCTGGGTAATACGATACGCCTTGGTTAGACTGGTAGCTAAACTGTAACGACTGTCAAAGATCCACAAATGACCAACCGGGACCAACGGCTTAACGTGCTTTCCGAGGCACGAAGGAAACTCGGTATGCTATGAGCGGTCGCATTTCCACATGTTGCTACTGTGAAACATATTTGAACAGTTATGCAGTCGGTATACTTGCTGTGATTGCATATTGAATAAGACGAATTTTAGATAAATATAGTTTTGTAGTAAAATATGATTTTTGACATAATTAAAAAGGGGGCTATCTTAATCATTCTTTTTTTTTCTTTAGAAGTTATTCCCCGCCGAAAATGATTTGTAACAGTCTTTCTGAACCATTTCACAGAAAATCCTTTTATGGACAAATAACCCAAACGAAACTCCACTCAGTTTTTCCCAGAAAAGTTAATAAAGTCAAAAGCACTTGGTAACATAAACATTGACGAAACGTACGACCGCAATTTATAGTGGAGTTACAGCATTGTTTTATATATGTTTTATGTATATTAGAATTAAATTGTTTTTCTTTAAGTAATCTGTGGAAACATCTAGGATTAAATTAAAAGTTGGCTGATGTACACATCAACCAACTGCCCCCTGCACCCTGCCTCACCCCGCACTCCAACCTATATGATTCCGAGAGCGCATTAGACCATTTAAAAAGGTTAGTTTGGCTACGATACCAATACTGTAGTACACTGAGGAGTTCCTCCGGTATAGTATACCCCTACTCCTCAACTTGCTCCAAAGCACGTCTTAAGAAACGAGTTCAAAAGCCTTGGAGAGGTCCAGGAAGCTTGCGTACACCGGCGGCGTCTTGCGGTCAGTGTAGTATTTGACAGTATGCTTGACATCTAGGATAGTTCATTAGGTCGTGAAAGTGCTATCCCGGGGATTGCACTTTAGGTTGATAGTCCAGGACAAAACCCAAACTATGTATCGTGTAAGTTAACATATTGCGCCAAACAAGAGTCAAGCATACTGTCCAATACTTTGCCCAAGACAGTTGCAAGAGAGATTGGGCGGTAGTTGCGTGTGTTCGAGATGTCTCCTGTCCTATTCTTCACGACGGGCACTACAATGGTCTTGATTAAGTCTGCCGGCAGATACGAATGGCTGAGTCACATCGTATAGAACAAGGACAGTACCCTCGGCATATGCATGCCTGCATATTTTAAATGTTGTATACTAAACTCAACATGCCAAGAGGATTTACCCTACTCATAGTATTTATCACCGATCTTACTTGCTTCGTAGTGTAGCGTGGTATTTATGCTATTTTTTACATTTTAAGAAACGTTGTCTAACTTTGATCGCCTGTATCTCCGTTAATTTTGGGTCTAAAAATCAGGTTTACCAATGAAATTTTAGGAAATTTAATGCTCTTCACCTTAATTGCTCAGTTTAAGAGTTAAAAGTCCCCCCCCCCCTTCCTGTTCCCATCTTAGTACAGGATTCTCAAGGTCGAAAACTTAGGGTAGTCTTCATAGTGTACCCCCAAATAACCTGTTAAAGTTCCATTTACTTCAGAATACTTTCTAGGTATGTATATCTAGGCTGGACTATACAGAAGAAAAAAAAACAAATGATTGGTGCTTGTAGTGAATGCACTCTACCCGTCCATCTATTTACAATACCTTCCATTTACTTTTAGAAAAGCAATCGACCAATCTCCGATCTTCATACTTGTGTATAAAAATGCGGAAAGGATGATGAAACAGATATAAAACGCCACGATGTACGATCGACGGCCTGGGGCGAACTAAGATTAACCTATCACGATCAGATACGACGTATTCTTAGAAAGATGAATGTTATATTCACGGTTTTTCTGCGAATATGGGAGTGCGCAGACATACATAGTAGTACGTAGGTATGGTTTTGACATCGAGTTTTGATTCTGGATATTTTGCTTGTTGTCTGTGTCTTTGGAATCTTTCAAGGTTTGTTCCAGCAAGAACAGGCATTCTGTTTTACTAAAAAAAATTTCTCGTATCGCAGATGGGTCACTTGCTCCTTTCAGCTAAGAACTTTTCGTCACACGTTATAGTACATTGTGTATTAAGGGCGGTAAGTCAGGAATTACGATCGAGGCTCTAGTAGAAATCATTTGCGAGTAAATAATTATGAATTTTAGCTTTAATACTGTTACAAAAGTCAGCACAACTATTACTACGAAATATGAGAACTTTTTTTAAGTGGATGGCGGGCTTTTCGCCCACACCACAGATTATACAAATGTTCCGTTCAGAAACGTTAAGGGCAAATACATATACAGCAATGAAGCGCCAGCATGGAGTGTATAAAAAGAAACTCGACGTTTTGAAATAAAAATCTATCGATTATTAAGAACATTAGTTGAGTATTTAAGTAACCTGTAGCGAGGTTGCAATGAAATTCCTGTTTAGATAACATTTTAAGACAAATTTTCAATTGCGTGTAAACTCCTTGCTTGAACTTGCATGACCTGTGTGCTGTTCTATAAATTAAAAAAAAACTTACGGCCTTTGGGTGTCATAACGAAAAAAAAGCTCGAGGGTTTTATATTGGGCATTACAGCCAAGTTAACCTGTATGTTTAGATAATGTTTACGTGCAAGTGTGATGAAAAGGTTTTTACATAACGTCACACTTGAAACTCCCAAAGGTTTAGGTAGAAGTATACCCTACGTCTTGGTTATTTATTGCACAAATTATAATTATCAATTACTTTCAGAGCAATGTCTGTGAAAACAGAACATAAACAGATCGTAATTGACAACGTGGTCTACTTGGTTTCCTATGTAAGTCATATCTTCTTACTTCAATTGAAGTATAATAAATTTATAAAACCCCGACAGAAAAACCACAAATAAATTAATCCAAGCGTCGTAGCGTCGAGGGACCGCTAAATAAACCACTTCGTACAAGCATAAAACAAAGCAGACCGCCGATGCTTCGACGCTTGGATTAATATATTTTTGGTTTTTAGAGGTTTTTTCATTCCTTCCAAATTTCTCGGTGTTGCGACTCTTTTCGCTTATTGACGAAAACAAGCATGGTTATAATTTTTTTTTAAATCCCGAGCTTTTACGGGGGAGGTGGTGTGTGCAGCTCCCCCCCCCCTTGGCGATGCCCATGGTGACAAGTGACAAGATTTCAAATTTCGGATCGACTACACCCGTAGAAGTTGTTTATATCCCTTCATCAACTAGAAAAGAGGTGACGACCTTCAAACAGCTGAACAGATTTTCTCGAAATATAGCTAAGAACACTCTCGATCAAAACACCTTTAAAACGAAACCAATTTGAAATGCCACAGACAGACACACAAATACACACGTCAAACTTATAACACCCCTCTTTTTTGGTCGGGGGTTAAAAATAAAAGCCTTATAAAATTCATATTTAATCAATTTTTTCTCAAACTTTATGGGAAGTTCATATTACTTATAACGTCTCTTGACATCAACTCGGTTCACCTCAAGTTAGTCATCTCACTTTTGCACCCATTCTACGACTCTGAAGTTTGTGACTTTGTTCGAACTTCGGAACTATTGAATCTACTCGAGTATTCTTTGACTGGTTCCTTTAGTATTTAAAGGCTATTATAATGTTTGTATTGATTCGGTAAAGAAAAAGAAAAAAACTCTTATGTCCCAGAACCAAAAGTCTGAAGACATTTCACATTTTTTTAGACAGTCACACGTACTGATGTTGCACGCAGCCCGCGTGCAACATCTGGCAAGCAGAAAGTTACAATTAAATAAAAATTTATATTGTTGTCATTATATACCTATAAATAAAACTATCTTTAAGATTATATTATTACCCGTTAAAACTATCTCTTACAAACTTTGAAAGGCAGACTGCTAGCATAAATAAAGTGCCTTAATTTTAGTGTTTATTGTAGCTAAGGGTAAGTGCATTTTGTTATTATTTTTTATGCTAAATAAATATATTTTGTAAATGGAAATGAATGACTTGGTCCTCGTGGTGGATTATCGCCCAGTCTCTTGAGAGAAGAGGAACCGATGTAGCCGAGCAAGGAACAGCGAGGCTAGACGAACTCGTGTTCGTCTAAGTATTTAGTAACCTAGATACACTCTGTTACTTACCCTGTCTCGGAGTGTCCGAGCGAGAATGTACAGCCACCTCTAAGGTGTGAAAGTAAATTGGTATCAAATTCAAGTTTAAGGTCTGCGTTTAAATCAAATAATAGTTACTAATAGTTTGACTTTGAACTGACGCGTCTTTTAAAATTCTTATTGAGATTAATATTCGTTTATTCATTATCTTACATACTAATAACATTTTTTAAATATTTTTTCTAACAAAACTATATAAAAACATTAAAAAATATATAAAAAAATAGTAGCCCAACGGCATCGGAAACAGGGTCCGGGCTACCGGTGGTCAGGGCTTTAGAGAGAGGAACCTCCTAACAATACGCGCCGTGTCTAGAAGTACTGTTTTTTGAATCAAGCCCTTGATCCAGCTGCAAAACGAAAGTCTTATTGAGATGATTAGACTGCAGTTGCATAAACAATATGGGAATATCCCGAAATCATTGGTACCAAAATTGGGTGAATAATGGTGTGGTGATTTACCACAGCTCATTGATTCCTCATCAAATATTTTGTAAGCGGTTCCACTTTATGTCCACTAAGTTTCATTAGAATTTCAACGAACCGCATATTAATAAAATTTTGTGTGCATATGTCACTGAGTAGGAGACAAGCAGGTGGACTCCACGCTCCCAGCTGTATCCGGTCAGACCGGAAGCCGACCCAAAAATATTTTGGGAAAGGCTAGGCAGACGATGAGTTCATAATTTTGTTGGTAATAATGGTGCTTAAGTAAAAAGGTAACTTAGTATTGTTAGTTTTAAGTTAATAACTTATAATCTTTTCTACTAAAAGTATGGTCGATAATCGCTACCTGCTCGAATCTTATAATTGAACTAGGCGACAGAAAACCCTTTATGAAAATCATTGTTTTTGCCTATATTAATAAAATTCTATCTACTCAAATCTATAAATTTGGGTTTTGTCAAGTGTCAAGAGACACTACCCAAAAACACAGGTGCGTTACTTAAAATACCTTCAAAACCATAACTTTCTCCTGACCTTTGCGACCAACATAATAAAGAAATATGAAAAAGTTACCACAGGGTTGTTAACCCCCCAGTGGGAACGTAAAACACATCCGATACACTTATGCACAACCAATAGTTGTTTAGTGAAAGCTTTTCCATGTAAGTGAATTAGTCACGTTTCGTTGGTCCCAGTTTTTCCCTTATCCCGTGATTTATCCCAGCTGTGGGAACGATTTGTTACAACAAAAAGAGAGATTGTTTTGTGAGGTATTCATGGGGCGTGCTTCCAGTGTATGGTGCAGCAGTGATTACTGTTTCATTGGGTCTCTTTGAGACGTGTGGGGCGTTAATGAAAGGGATTTCATTCTTGGTAAAGTTGGTGTGGCGTTGGTGCGGCGTTTCTTAAATTTATTTATTTATTTATGTACACGCAAAACACTTAACAGGACAATACATTAAGATAAAAGAGCACAAAGGTACTGCTTATTTCAAAAGAAATTTCTTCCAGCAGACCTGCGAATGGAAAGTTGAATTACAAATGTAGACACAGTGTGTAGAAAAGATAAAACAGCAAAAATAAAATAAATTAGAGCTTAAAACAACATTATAGCTATATAAAATAAACATACATACAAATAAATACACATATAAAATATAAATAATGATAGATATATACCTATACTATATATCAGAATATAACAGTATAGAGGAAAGGTAATGTTCTTATTTTTGTACGATTTGGTGAGATTTTTTTTTATCAAGGGTTCTTCAGAGAGTCATAGAGGACTGTCTCGCTCGTCCAGTGGTCGCGACTGCTCATCATGAGGTCTTAGGTCAGACTCCTTGGTTGGGAAAAGTGTTATTGGGTTTTTTTATCGGGAATTTCTCAGCAGCAGAGACATCGCTGTCCGTCCGCCTGTCACCAGGCTGTATCTCATGAACCATGATAGTTATCCAGTTGAAATTTCTACAGATTATGTATTTCTGTTGCCGCTATAACAACAAATACTAAAAACAGAATAAAATAAATATTTAAGGGAGCTCCATACAAATAAGTGATTTTTTTGCTCATTTTTATAAATAATGTTACGGAGCCCTTCGTGGGCGAGTCTGACTCGTACTTGGCCGGTTTTTTTTTATTCGGTTAAGTACAGCGGGCTGAGGTAATATTGTATGAAAAAATCATGTTATTTCATTGTTATCAAATGTTCATTTCCAAAACCTAAATGCCAATTTTTGTTTGAAATACTAAGTATGTTTTTCAAACATTGCTTTCGCAGAACATGTAGTTAAGCCTGAAAGCTATTATTACTTTCCAATTTATTGGCATTTTAAATTTTAACCTAGAAAAAGCAACGTCCAAAATAATAGATATAACAAAGGCATTACGTTACATGCGCTCAAGGAAATAAACGCGCCGCGATGCGACCGAGCAAATACAGGACGAATGTTTTCGCAAAGAACTCTAGGGTCCTATGTGGCACAATCAGCCGTTTGCATTATGCATGAAACCATCCCGCGGCGACAGATGCTCGGGAAAGTTCCAGAAGGAGTGATATTAATATTTGTTTGTCAGGTGCTTTACTTGAGCTGTTGCTCTTTAGTTTAAGTCATTCAGTAGTTAGTTAGCTATTACTGCAATTGAGTGTGATCTTCACTTAGTGTCTACTTTTGCGGAACCACGGCTCGTAGGTATAAAATCAACATTCTCTTGCCCTAATCTCAATTGATTAGGGGTCGGCGCAGCATGTCTCGTTTTTCCATACTTTTTATTAGTCGTCATCTCAGTAATTTGACGGCACGGTTGCCGCAGTGGCTGAGCGGTTGGCTGCTACGCTGCGTGTCGCGAGTTCGATCCCCGCACGAAACAATTATTTGTATGACCTATAGGGTTGCTCCGGGTCTGGCTGTTTAAGCACCCAGCGCTTACAAACATTTAAACTCACATACGATACAGGAGAAATTACCAGCGTCCTTCAGTTTATGAAACGTTGAAGCGTTTCTTCGATAATGCCATTAAGCACCGTAATCCCCTGATCGCAGCGGCTGCCCGTTACGAACCCTCGCGCATTAGTTCCGTACGCCGTCCGAGGCATATCCTCGTCACTCCCGATGATACTATCACCCTCCTCCAGGAGAGTAGCAAAGAGACTAGTACTCTTAAAAAGTTCAGACGCAAACCGCCGTCTTTCCGACCTCGCCGTCGAGATTCGTCGCGACGACCCGGTCCTTGCTCTCCGCAACCCTCGCTCGAGCCAGCCCGCGATGCTGTGCCAGTAGTTTTAAATCAGCCCCTAAATAATAATATCATTTAGATCCAGCCTGCCCCATGCTGTCCTCCCCCAGCGACGCCCGAAGCCGAGGCTCGTACTCCACAGGCGGTGCCCTTCCCTTAGCGTGTAGTCGCTTAGTTTGTAAGTTTTTATGCCCTGGCTGGAGGCCTTACTCTTAAGGCACCCACAGGATAGTCCGGTTAAGCAGAGGACAACCTCATAGGTTGAACTGCGAGAAGCCATTAACGAAACAAAAAACAGGAGATATTATTTAAGATAAAAATACACTTCTGTTCCAGACATTATCTTTCACATAGTTCATCTATCGTAGGTATAAAATATATTAGAATATTTTGTAAAAAGTATTTAGCTTTACGTTAGCTGTTCTATAAATTCAGATTTCTGCTTACGAGCCATTGCTCCCCAGACCATTACGTTTTATCGCTTAACTCAATAAAGTCGAACGTCAAACTACAAAACCGTATAAATACATTTTCTTTTAAAAAGAAAAATGCCAGGCATCAAGAGTAAAATCCAAGAAGATTTTATAGAAGTGTCAGTCGTTTGAAATCGAACCTATCCTGGATACTGGTACGTCGTTCAACGCCAGCCAATCAATGTTGAACAAGTGAACGCTTTTAGCCATAATACGGTTTATACACAATTTTCGTTCATTCTTTATAAAACACGCTGTATTTTTACGCGATTTAAAATTCTAAATTGTTGTTGTATACGAAAAGAAAGAATGTTTTGTTTTTATATTGTTGTCAAATTATGTGTTTTATTACTTACGTCAACATAGAGTTTTATTGTTTTGAATAAGTCATTATTGCTTTGCGGTTTGATAAAACTCAAAAACTTAGTTGAAAGGAAATATAAAAACTCCTCAGTTAACCAGCATCGGGGAGTTTTTTTTCTTATATTTCTTAACTATCGACTATAAGGCTCCCTAAAATTACGATATCTATGCAAAATATAGTACAGTCTTGTATTACTTCTTTTGGTAATTTTCATTTTAATTATTTAATTTGTGCCGCATACCTTTTCTAAAACTCTCTTACAGTTCAAATCAAAATATTTTGAAACACATTGTAACTTTAATAGCGATTCAAAGCGGACCCCCACCAATGATTGAGTTCCATTTACGTCAAAGTTAATTCGATAGAAGAACCCCTTTTATATTTTTTACTGCTACATTTTTCACGTTTAATTTGCCAACCTTTTGAAAAAGGTAAACATTTTTCGAACAACCTGTATGTAGGCAGGCATGTTGTAACATCACCTGTACAGCTTTATTCATTTCTAAATTAATTGGGAATACTGTATTTGCTTTTTTAGATTTGCAAAATGAAAATGGAATTCGAAATTTAACAATGGGTATACGGAAAGACAGTTGAAGATATGCGATTTCCTGAAAGCAGAATCCTCTTATCAGAATATATTCTTAAAAGGAATAGTGGACGTATGAAATGCGATTTCACATAAATTCAGAATTCTTAAAGGCATGTCTTAGTCTGAATTTAGGTGAAATCGCATTTTAAATTGCGTGTATTTTTAAACGGTACCTATCTAACGGTATTTACATACATATTTCATCATCATCATCATCATCATCATCATTTTAGCCGAAAGACGTCCACTGCTGGACATAGGCCTCCCCCAAGAAGGGGGGATTTTGCCATAATCGGCACGCTTGGCAGGCGGGTTGGCGATCGCAGTACGGTTGTTACAAAAGCACAGAGATCGCTGCTGCCCATACTCAGGTAAGTCCCTTAGTCGGCTCTTACGACACCCACGGGGAGATTTGGGATGGTGCTATTCTTTACGTCCGACACCATACATATTTAAGTATATTAAACTATAGATTAAAAAAATGACAATTAAGATTAGACAAAGCATAAGTTTCCCATACACGGACCTACCTAGGCAAGTGCGGCTTAACCTAAAGGTCGACCCTAGCGGCTATTATTATTTAGCCACGGGTTCCTAGGTTAATGATGAGGCACCATGTTTGTTAGCAGCGGTGGCCCAGTTATAGGCTGATGATGATGATGACCATGTTTGAATGGACCGCATATTACACCTTAAAAGAAAAGAAGTTCTATCAATTTGTGTGCTTGTCTTCTCTTCTCCTTCCTCAAAAATGTAAGAAGAAACTTCATCACAATACTGGCCTCTTCCCCCCCACCAAAAGCTTCCACAAAACCCTCAGCACATCTATCAAAACAAAACCGATCGTTCCACATTAGATACGTAATTAATTGAGGACGTAGATTGATGATTGTCAGCTAGTGACGTCACACTCATCAGGGAATCGCATTACGCTATTTCAATATCAGCATAGTAGCTATGATTGATCAAATTTCCCGTTCACTTAACAGTTGTTTGTTCTGTAATTTCTGTCAAATGTATCATGTTTATGTATCGCGTATACACTGCGTGTACACTGTGTATTTAGTGCGTAGCTAGAATATGACTTTGTATTTTTGTTGATTATTTTAGAGTGGCGATCAGTGAAGGCTTTTGTCTGATTACAATGACTGATGCAAAGTGATATTTCGTGGAACTTTCCTTTATGAACTCTGTGTGTTTTAATATTATGGTTCCGCATTTCAATTCATGACAAGTGGAAGGCACCTCCTATTTGGCGATTGATTCTTATCTGACCAGAACAGTTTTATCGCATTTTTTTCCGAGGGTGTTATAAAAGAACACAGACAGTGGAGTTAAGTACAGCATGGCGTAAAACTTTGAACTTTAGAAAAAAGCTAATAATTCATGAGCGTGTAAGTATCGATCTTTTGTAAAACTCTGTATGCACATATCAACGGCTGCTTTGCTTGTATTTGTATTATAGGAGCGTTTCTAAACAAAAAGTAATGAAGATGGTCATACCTACTGGGCCCAAACAGTATAATGTAGAAATACCGTCGATACAAAAAAAGTGCTTAATCTCTGGAAGAACAGAAAGTAATAATAGAAACCGAATCGAGAAAATCTGTATCATCTATTTTCAATCGTTTTTCAACTACATAAAGGGGTTTGGGTAAATTAAGCACTTTTATAGTATTTAACTTATTCATTTTGCAATGTTTTGATACAAGCAATGCAGCCCGTGCGTGCTAGCGGCGCGACACAACATGAAACTTAGAAAAAACATAGTTAGATGGCACTGCTCGCGCACTTCGTAATACCTTAACACCTCCCCTCGAAGTCGTGAGCAGATCTTCAACATTGACATACATTCATCCATCATCCCTAAATTGTGCAGAGATTCATGATGTTTTGTCCCACTTAAACCTTTGGTAAAACATCAGCAGGCATTCGATCAGTACACAAATATCTAAGATCAATTACACCTTGTTCGCAATTATCGCGAATAAAGTATTTTAGAGTATAGAGTATTTTAAACCACATTTCGCCAGATATGTTAAAGTCCCGGGGGCAAGCCTATTGCCATCAACCGGGCACAGTACCAGACTCTGTGGCTGCTACTGAGAAACTTGGAAGCACCCAATAACACTTTGCCCGCCCCGTCAATCGAACCCAGCCTACCAGGACCGCTTGCTCAGCAACTCAGCTTGCGGTCACTAGACTATCGATGCAGGTTGTATTTACATATAAGGACGTAGTAACCATAGACTCCATACTCACACAATATATCACTATTCTCTCACGTATCACGAGTACATTATTCGCAAAACTAGGACAAAGACTGGCACGTAAAACCAATAAACATCTCTTAACGACTTTACGAGCTCTCTTAATGTGTTGGAACCGGTCTAAGTGGCCACCAGACGTCTAAGTTTACGTTTAACAATGGACCACTATCAAAAACACGTGTATCTGTTAACGTGGGTCGGGTTTGCGTTACCTGTTGTAGATCACTACATAGTATAAAACAAAGTCGCTTCCCGCCTTCTGTCCCTATGTATGCTTAGATCTTTAAAACTACGCAACGGATTTTGATGCGGTTTTTTTTAATAGATAGTGTGATTCAAGAGCAAGGTTTATAGATATAATACATGCATAATATAGTAGAGAAACACTGATAATTTTAGAAGCTTCCAATGTGATGTTAACAGACATCATGTTGTATGTTTAGTATCAGCATTGCACCCGTGCGAAGCCAGGGGGGGTCGCTAGTATCTAATAAATTAAATATTTCAGTATAAAAACGTTAAGTGTGTTTGGATCAGCATCTTTAAGTCATCATCATAAGGTACTGCTTATTCATATTAGGTCTTTACCTATGAAATTGCCGTTTTGTTTGAAAAAAGTTAAAGTATTTTTTTTTTCGAACTTATTTATTTCTTTTATTCAAAGTAATCACCCCTGCAATCAATGCATCTTTGCCAACGCTGTGGCAGTTTATGGATGCCCTTCTTGAAAAAATCAGCTGGACGGGAGACAACAAACTCTTCAAAGGCGTTTTGTACTGCCTCTCGGGAATTGAATTTTTTTCCCGCTAAAAAGTTGTCCAAATTTTGGAAAAAGTAATAGTCGGAAGGCGCAAGATCTGGTGAGTATGGCGGATGAGGGAGAGCTTTCAAACCCAACTCATGCAGCTTAGAGACGGTCTGTTGTGCAGTATGGGGCCGCGCGTTGTCGTGAAGTAGCAGTGGAGACGACCGATTGACCAAAGCTGGTTGCAGACGTGCGAGTTTCGCCATCATTGTGGTCAGTTCTTCAATGTACACATCTGCAGTAATGCTCTCGCCGTTTTGTAAAAAGCTATGATGAATCACACCAGCACTAGACCACCAAACTGTGACCATCACCTTTCTAGGGGTCATTTTTCGTTTTGCACATTGCTTTGGTACCGAACCAGGATCTAACCAACTTGCTGAGCGCTTTCGATTGTCAAAAAGAATCCATTTTTCGTCGCACGTAACAATTCGGTTCAAAATTCCTTCATTTCTGTGCCTGTTAATCAGCGCAAGGCAAGTCTCGACGCGTACGTTGCGCTGGCGATCGTTAAGTTCGTGGGGCACCCATCTATCAAGCTTTTTTATCTTGCCAATCTGTCGCAAATGGACCAATATTGTTTTAATGCTAACATCAAAAGCTGCTGCCAGCTCAGCTGTAGATTGAGTTTCATCAGCTTCAACAATCACCTTTAATTCATCATTGTTGACCAAAGTTTCCGGACGACCACGAGGTTCATTTTTCAAGTCAAAATTCCCAGAACGGAACCGAGCAAACCAATAACGGGTTGTGCGTTCGTTTGTACAGTTCTCTCCGTAAACGTCGTTGATGTTACGGGTCGTTTGTGCCGCGTTGGTGCCACGACGGAACTCATATTCCATAATTACACGAAATTTCAAAGTATCCATTATGAGGAAAAATGTTGAAATGTAATGAAAATACAACGCTAATCAATAAACAAAAGACTGATTTTGTAAATAGAATGTCATATTTTTAAAACAAAATTAATTTGAATTTAGAACTCATAGCCAATCAAAAGTTTTTTTTGTTTGAAAAAGTCTGTACTGCAATACGGCAATTTCATAGGTAAAGACCTATTATTTGTACGCCGTTACGGCAAAACTAGACATATTAAAAATAAATAATAATTGGCTTAACTCACAATAATAATCCGAGAATAAATTATACATCTTTAGACTTTCAGTAACCGTGCATTTCTGAAGTAAAAAGCTACAGCTTTTTCATGAAAACCACCCACAGCATCATGCCAACGTATTTTCAGGGGTAAGTAATTTACAACCTTACAAATCGTTCTAGAAAAAGTAAAACAGTATTTTCAAAAAAGGTAGTGTACAAAGAAACATGCACAGAAGCGCACAGGTCAGGCTTAGGCACGCCACACACTAAAAGTAAAAAGTAAACTCAACAGGTGCTCAAAAGTTTTAGTTTTTTTAGGTGTGCCCCAAACGCAATCTTTCTTTTTGCGGCCAGTGTGTGGATGAAATAACTTTCTTTTTAATTTTCAACAGTGAAAACTTTTTAACGGGTTGGAGCGAATGTTCAAAAACGTTTTTGAAATGTGATTTTAGTTTTTTTTTTTTTTTTTTAAATATATTTTGCTGCTTTTATTGAGTGAATGAATTAAGAAATTAATATTTAGTGTCAAAGACAGTCTCTTCGTCAGTTTGTTTTGTACATTTTCTCTGCCCATTTTATTAAAATCATTCCATCTGAAAATGTCAGCAGTCCCATTTTTTTTTCAAAAAAAAACCGATTCTGTGGAAAAAAATAAACGATTTTTAGAGAGAATTACTGGCACAAACAAATTCAACATTTTTACGAAAATTTTCGAACTCCCATAACATGGAAACCACCGTTTAGCACTGTTTACCAGACTTCAATTTTACCACTACAGTTGAAAGACGTTTCCCATCAAAAATAAAAGAGCCATGAAAGAATAAAAACACTTAATAAAATGACAAGCAGGGTTGTTCAAACTTACGTTATGTGACTTCTTAGTTTTGATAACATTTACTAACTCATCGCTCCTAGTTGTTGAATAACAACCTCTTTCATAATATTTGAAGCTGTTTACTTCAGAAAAGCGGGTTTTCTGCCAGTTAGTCATCAGGTACCTGTAGTTTGGACAAATTTGAAGAAAAAGTAATTACATGCATATAAGGGGTGTTAACAGTCCTAACAAAGCCGAGAGGCACTTATTTGACCTTATTAGACCATACCTGAGAACCTTTTAGTTACGGACATATTGAACCTTGAAATTCATCACGCGTTTTTTTTTAAATACAACTTTTAAAGTTTGAACTTTAAATACCTCGATGATCCCTGTACTCTTCAGTGCATCCATCAGCACAATGTGTTATGTGCTTTATATTGAGTCCTACGGTAAACAGTTTTTCACCCCAACAAAAAATCCAAGCAATATTTTTTGCGTAATTTTACTTAGTTTTATTCACAGAATGCTGGGCTGGCGGCGTCTTGAGGAGTCGTTTTAGACCTCGTATTATATGTATAAAACACAGCTTTATCTCTAGCATGGCAATGCACCTGGGAATCTTAGATCACAAAGGAAGAATGTCTATGGATGGCAACGTCATTAGGTCCAGTATATTGCCTACCTATAACATAAGATAAGGTAATGTCTGAAGTCTCCAAAGGGTTTGACACCAGTAACTTTCACATTTTGCAGTAATATTTAAGTCCCATATAATACTGGGCGAGCTTTTGCCGTTTGATGCACAGAAATCCGATTCTGGGTTGCTAAACGCAATTACACTGCCCGACATTAAAAGATCGGACATCAGAACCTAAGTCAAAACAGTCGAGCTGGCGACACTACACACCCTCAATACACACTCACGAACAAAATCACAAACTTAACAAAACACCACTTCCTTTTTATTAATTTTTTATTTCTTATTGTTTTTATTTCATTTAATGTTCGTTAGCTGTAGGCATTCCCTGCTGCTGTTACTTATGTCATTACAATAGCTCTCAATAATGTTCGAGAAAAAGAGACCAGGAGACCCGTAGCACAGGTTTTACTTAGTATGGGCTCCTGTCTCCCATCTTCAAACTTGTTATTGTATTGTATTGTATTTTTATTGTAAAACATGAGTATACATCAAATCATATGTGCAAGGTCTTAAAATAAACAGGTAGATCTGCATGTTTTGCCATGTATGGCGTACAAAATAACATATTTCTTGGTTTACAATAAACCATAAAACAAATAAGAAATAAAAAAAACTTGAGTCTACACAGCAAACTATGAAATAAAAAAATAAAGATATTACTAATGCTAATTAAAAATAAAACAAAGTATTATTTTTACAGATTTGAGACTCAAATTGTGAAGAATGTCGTAATTATAGGAATCTATTTAATTAATTGCGTTCATTTAAAAATTCTAATATGGTATAATAGAACTTGGTTATAAGGTATTTTTTTAAATGTATTTTAAACAGAGCCGTCGGCATTTCCCTAATAAGTTTTGGGATTTTATTATAAATGATTGGTGCTATACAAAAATACTTTTACGCATCAATGCCGTGGTTGATCTTGGTACGCATAGTTTATTATTATCCCGTCGATTACGAATACAAACGTCTGATCGTTTCTTAAATAGGTTAGGATTGGTTTGTATAAAAATAGCTATTTCATAAATAAATAAGGAAGGCAGACTCAAAATGTTATATTTAATAAAATACTGTTTGCAACTATCAGTTATTTTCAAACCAAACATAGCCCTAATACACCTTTTTTGTGACTTAAAAATTATTTATTTATTAGTAGAGTTTCCCCAAAATATAACTCCAAACCTCAATAAGGAGCCGACAAAACCATGGTAGGCAGTTATAAGCGCATTGGTACTTATAAACGCATTGGTACTTATAATAGGTTTTAATTTATAGAGGGCATAGGCAGATTTTTTTTTGGATACAGGGTGGTCGATGTCCTCAAGTTTAGGATTACTTACTTACTACGTGATAACCGTTTTTCCGTTGGTGTGTCTTCTACCCAGGATTGGTATGTGCTAGCTGACATATTAATTTAAAGCGTTTTTGTAATTCAGGTTCTTCTAACCTAGCAGACCCATGTGTTGCTAGGGAGTTTGTTCCGCCACTTGTTCCTCCTAGCTAAAGCACTAAGAAATGGTGAACGTTTTGGGGGACTTTCTTTTGCAATTTTTTACGTTAAATAAGGAAAGATTTTCAGCCTAATTTGAATTAATGACTTTAAATTTTTATATCTTTATTAAATATTATGTAAAGAGCCGTCAATGCAATGTAATTAATATAAGGGCGAGTTTCATAAAAAAAAATGATAAAAAATAAAACCTACAACAGTGACGACAACTGGGCACTGACGGCTATTGAACTCAGTATAGATTTTCAGATCGCGTTCACTTTAAATAGAGTCAGCAAAATTTTAATACCTTTTTTACGGCTTTTCAGAACTTAAACGTAATTAACAATTTCGAAGTCCATTTGTGTTTTTTTTTTTAAACTTAATAAAGATTCTGCTATGTTTTTGGCTACCGTTTAGGAAATGTTTAAAACTACTATTTAAATAGAAGTGTTTGTCATTTAATTTGAGTAGTGTCAGCAGTACTAAATGTTAAAAAACGTTAGATGTTCAATTATACAAATGAAGGTAATTTGCTTACCTACCGTCTGCGGATCGACGCTAGGTGCACCATATCTTGGTTTTATTTAGGATTTTCCTAATCGGTATGAAATTATCAAGATGTCTGAAATAATGTTGTTAATGATAATAATGCTATAATTGCAATAATATATATATATTTAATGAAACAATGTTATTAATATATTATTTCTTTTACCCTGGCGGCATCCTCCTTCAATTAGAAAATATGTCAGAATTCTCACCCCCGCCAAAGTCCCACAAACGAGGCAGGAAAATATAATACATATTTGGTATGAAAGATACACCAAATAAACTACAGCAGCAGCAGTCAAAATGTAAAAGGCATTTAAAACATTCAAACAATCGTTGAATAATTTACTTTTTCAATTATTTTTATTCGCAGGCATTCCAAGTAAAAATGTACACAAAACTCAATAAATGCAGTCTGACCAGTACTCACTAATACAGGTCAGATTTCACGAGCACCAGTGTTGTTGTATGGTATATTTTAACCGAACAGAATATTTATTTAACTGAATATTAAGTAATGCCGTCCTAAAACAACAGAGGTTTTATAAAAATCCATCGCAATATTTTCCTTTATTACATATAACCGATGGTATTTTCTTAAACGATACTGTATACACACATTTACTACATACAATTAATAACAAAATAATCTTGGAAAATAAAAAAAAACTGTATTTATTTTTCAGAGTAATTGATCAAACATTTTCTTTGGAAAATAAACACAGTTTGTATTTTTAATTAAACCCAAGTTTTTTTTATGGTTAATTGTATATAACTTGAGGAAGTAAAAACACTATAATTATGATACCAATTTTTGAAGAAAGATATTTGAAAACTTATGTAAACAGTTATTATAGCTAAAATTAAATGACGTAAGTACAAGCCAATAAAATTGATGACCTATTCTAGACTCTCGATTTTCATCATCATCATCATCATCATCATCATCATCATTTCAGCTGAAAGACGTCCACTGCTGGACATAGGCCTCCCCAAGTGACGCCACATTGACCGGTGCGTGCGCCTCGCATCCAGCGCATCCCCACAACCTTCACCAGGTTATCGGTCCACCTAGTGGGAGGCCTTCCAACGCATCGTCTTCCAGTTTGCGGTCGCCAATCCAGAACTTTTCAGCCCCATCGACCATTGTTCTGCGAGCAATGTGCCCTGCCCATTGCCACTTAAGTTTGGCAATTCTTCGGGCTACGACGGTAACCTTGGTTCTCTTGCGGATGTCTGATTTGCATTTCTGATTTGATCACGCAAGGAAACTCCGTGCATAGCCCTCTCCACTGCCCTTTTTTTTTTTTTTTTTTTTTTTTTTTTTCGGATGGGAAATCATCAAATGACTTCTTCCGCTCTGGGCGGAGCGGAAGGGAGTGTCAGACTTGACTGACTAAAACCCATCCATGTTCCTTCTTAGCCCTTTGCGTTCCAGGGGCACGGTATCTCTTTCGAACAACCCGCAGCCCTGGCAGGCATCGGCCCTCTCGGACCCCTTCCGATTTGCTGACATCTCCTTGAGGCGCGCGTGGAACACGAACGCGCCGTCGGCACGGTCTGTCGTCATATGACGGACGGACGGTGAGCTAGCCCATTACTCACCGTCCACAGGCCCGCGCCTACGGTGGCCGGGGGCCACTGGTTGCCCCCCGACGCCCGGGGCGTCTCCCGCGGCGGCTGGGACGTGAGGTTCTCTCCCTCTCACGTTCCGCCACCTCCTTCGCTAGCATGACTGCTTCGCAGAAGGAGGCGACGGCTTCCCATTCCCTCTCGCTCCGGACCATGGATTGAACCAGGGCCGGACGCGAGAGGTCGCCGCCGCCAATCGCCGCTACGAGGACACGGCGGTGCTCAGCCCAAGCGGGGCATAGCTCCACAGTGTGCTCCACCGTGTCCTCCGGTCGATCCTCGCAGTGGTAACACCCGGGCGTTTCCTCCAGCCCGATTCGGTGCAGGAACCTCCCGAAACAGCCGTGTCCGGTGAGGACCTGCGTCAGGCGGAAGGTGAGGGCGCCGTGGCGCCTCTCCAGCCACTCCTCAAAGAGGGGACTTATCGCCACTATTGTGGCGTGCCCTGCACGGGGTTGCGACAGTCGCTCCCTCCATGTCGCCATGAGATCGCGCCGGAGATCTGTCCGCTGAGCGACAATTTGCCGCGGCAGCGGAGTTTCCCCCCGGCGTAGTGCCTCCGCGCGCCATTCGTGCAGGCACGCGAGGACTATCGCCTCCAGATCCCATGGCGGCAATCCGGCCAAGAGGCTCGCCGCCTCGCCGGAGATCGTGCGGTACCCCCGGATCAGCCTTACGGCTACCACCTTCTGGGGCGCGTTCAGGTAATGGGCGGCTCGCCGCCTCAGAGAACGCGCCCACACCGGGGCCCCGTAAAGGGCCATGGACCGCACGACCCCCGCGTAGAGCCTGCGGCAGGAGGCGTTTGGACCCCCCAGGTTGGGCAAGAGCCGCTTGAACGCAGCCCCTGCCCGTTCCAGTTTGGGGGCCAAACGTCGGAAATGCTCCACGAAGTTCCACCGGCTGTCGAGGACAAGCCCTAGGTACTTCAGCGTCGACTCGACGCCGATGGGAACCCCTCCTACCGTCAGTATGGATCCCGACGGTGGCGCATTCCGAGGCCCATGAAAGCACATGGCCTCGGACTTGTGCAGTGCCACCTCGAGACCCAGTTGCCGGATTCTCTCCACGACTATCGCAACCCCGCGTGTCATAAGTTCGGCCGCCGCCTCGTGCGACCTCCCTTGTGCCAGCACCAGCGTGTCGTCAGCGTAGCAGACTACACTGACACCGCTAGGGAGGTCGGCGCGCAGCACCCAGTCGTAGCCGATGTTCCACAAGGGCGGCCCCAGAACCGATCCCTGTGGGACACCGCACGACACCTCTCGCCGGTTCCATTCTCCGGTGCGACCGGGGTAGATGACGGCCCTGTCCGTCAGGTAGTCCCCGACCACACGACGAAGGTAGGTCGGCACCCGGTGATACCGGAGTGCCTCCCTAATGCAGCTCCAGGGCATGGTGTTGAAGGCGTTGGCGATGTCAAGAGACACCGCCAAGACAACCCCACCCCTGGACACCGCATCCCCCGTCGTGAGAGCCCTCACGCGCATGATGGCGTCCACCGTCGAGCGCCCTCTGCGGAAACCAAACTGGTGTTCCGCCAGATCCGGCCCCATCCCCACAAGGTGCCCGGCGAGGCGGTTGGCAATGACTCTTTCAAAGAGCTTGCCCACCTCGTGGAGCAACACAATGGGCCGGTATGCGGACGGAGAGTCCGCAGGGCGCCCCGGCTTCCGAATGAGGACCAGCTTCCCCGTCTTCCAACGAAGCGGGAACTGGCCTCTCTCCAAGCATGCGCTTAAGAGCCCTTCCAGTCGGGGCCCGAGAGCCTCCGAGGCCAGGACCCAGGCTTTGCCAGGCAAGCCATCGGGTCCCGGGGCGGTATTTTTGGCTTTAAGCCTGCCTACCGCCGCTCTCAGGTCTACCCCGGTCACTTCCGGAATGTCGTCATCGTCCTCGATGTGGTCCGCTTCCGGCACCACAAGCGGCGGAGCCATAGGCGGGGGAGGATGTTCCCCTCGCAGAGGGAACAGAGCGCTCACCACGTCCTCCACGAGCTGAGGGCGGAGACTCTGTGTCAGCGGGGGGGCCCAGGTGCGGAGTTTGTCCCGCACCATCTTGTAAGGGCGCCCCCACGGATCTCTGTCGAGAGTCTCCAGCATCTCCTCGCGGCCCAGGTCTCTGGCCCGCTGGGCAGCCTCCTGGAGGGCGGTCTTCGCTGCTCTGTATCCCTCGTACAGCTCCGCCTCAATGGCTGCCGCATCCGGAGGGCGGATGCGGAGCCTGCGATGCCTGGCGTACGGGTGCCGCGCGGCGACGCACGCCTCGCGCAGAGACGTCAGCTCTCGCGACCACCAGTACACCTGACGCCGGGCGCTTCCTGGCCGAACTCGGGGCATTGCCACGTCGCAGATGTCGGACATGGCCTCCTGGAACCACCCTGCCTCGTTGTTGATGTCGGCAGGCCTGTTCGGTGATGTCACCCAGGCCTGCACTAACGAGGCTTCCAGGAGCAGCTCCCGGTCCAGCTGCTTCAGCGCCCAACGCGGACCACTCGGGGCCTGTTGGACCGGCGCGCTTGAGGCCTGGGCGGAGACATCGAACCGGATGTACCGGTGGTCGGAATACGTCTCCACCCCCTCCATGACGCGCCAGTCAACGACACACGGTGACAGAGCGGGGCTAGCGAACGAGATGTCCACCACCGACTCGCCCCGCATCCGCACACACGTGGGGACAGAACCCCGATTTAGGACGACCAGGCCCGCCTCCAGAGCCCAGTCCTCCACCATCCTACCCCGCACATCTGTGCAACGAGAACCCCAAGCCAAGTTTTTGGCATTGAAGTCCCCGAGCACAAGCACGGGGAGGGAATAGTTTCGGATGACGACACTCAACTCCATGAGGGAGTTGTGGAACTCGGCGAGAGTTCGGCTCGGGGAGAAGTCGACTCCCGCTACGACGATCTCCCCGAACCGTGCTGCTACGCAACCCCGACCCTTCCTGACACTCTCAAGGGTCGGGGTACCGGCGGCGGCCGACGAAATTTTGGCCACTGAGCCGCTCAGGTCCTCCACCCAGTCTTCCCTGGGCGGGACAAAGTACGGCTCAGCGACCACGGCGACGTTAATCAACCACTCCGCCATGCTCTGGAGCAACAGATCCTGAGCACAGCGGCAGTGGTTGATGTTCGCCTGGAGAAGGCGTAATGGGGCCATTATTGGCACTCCATTTCAGCCCCCTCCTGGGCCCCCTGTGAGGGCCCCGCAACAGATGTTGCGGCGGCAGTAGTGGCGGCAGCGACAGCGACAGTGGCGGCGGCTGCGGCGGTGGCGACGGTGGAGCCGGTGGCTGGAGGCCTTCCCTTGCCCCTGCCCCTGGTCCTGTTGGGTGGTGCGCAGGCCTTGCCCCCTGCCCGGTGATCGGCCGGTTTGCCCGCCGCCGCACATGCAGTGCAGTGCGGCGTGGCGGAGCAAGCCGCGGCCATGTGACCGGGCTGACCGCATCGGAAGCAGTCGCCGCTGCGGTCCACCTCCGAGGAGCACCGACAACTCACGTGCTGCCCCACGAGGCACCGGTAACACCTCAGAGGTCGGGGCTCCAGCAGCTTCACCTGCGCTGCCACCCATCCCACCAGGAGTCTTCCAGCCTCCACTATTGTTCCCGCCGCCGTCACAGGGCAGCTTACCACAACGGTTCGCATACCCGTGTGGTCCTGACGTAGGGTGCCTGCCCTGACCTGCTCGGCAGGACACCCACCGGTCCTGGTGACGGCGGCGACCACCTCCTCCTGGGTCACAGAGTCGTCCAGACCCAGGATGCGCAGGTCTGCGCATCTTACGGGTCTGGACACTCGGGCCTCGGCCGCATCTAGGGACGCTCTAAGCTTTTCAGCCAGAGCGTCAGCGGATGGGCCACTATTTACACCGGGGATCTCCAGCGCTCTAGCCCCTGTCGCGGTGACTTTAAGCCGGAGGCCCCCGGTGATCCCGAGCTCTGCGAGATCCACCGTCGCTTTCGCCTTCGCGAGCACGTCGCGGTAGGACACGCCCCTCTTTTCCGCTTCCGGCTGTAGCGTGATAACTACAGCTGCGGTCTTCGGGGCGCGGAGTCTAGCCGCGACGCTTCGCGCCTTGTGCTGACGTCTGCGCTCATCGTTTCTGGCCTTTTTGGCCGCCTTTCGCCCCTTCTTCTTTTCCCCGACTACCTGCCACTCGGCTTCGGCCGCGGGAGGATTACCGGGGGAGGGGGGCGGTGGAGGCTGCAGCCGCCTTGTTGCTGGCGCTGGCACATTTACCGCCTGAGGAGCCGCATTGCGCTTCTTCTGCTGGGCCGGTGCCGGTTTTGCCGGAGCTGACTTACCGGGGGCCAGCGTAGTCCTGCCGGAGGGCTGGCCAGACTGCCCTGGTCCAGGATCGGCAGCCGTAGCTGCCGCATATGAAGCCGCTTTCGGGCCCGGGGCCACCCTCGGTCCCGGGGCTGCATTCGGGCCCGAGCTAGCCCTTGGGCCTGGGGCCGCCTTGTTTGCCGTCAGAGGGGGGCGCAGGACAATTCCCTCTAGGACGGAGAACCGCGCCTGGAAGGCAGCTAGCTCTTGCCGAACCAGGTGCAGGACCTGGTTCTCCACCGGCACGGGCTGGTTCTGCCGCTGCTGCTGGGGCACCTCTCGGGAGCCGGACCCACGCAGACCGGTCAGGTCTGCACGGAGCTTCAGGTTCTCCTCGTGGAGAAGCTCCGTAGCGGCCGTCAGGCGGGCGACCTCCGCCCGCAGTTTGGCCACTTCGCCTGGCGGAGGAAAGCTAGCCTCCACTGCCGCCATGATGGAGGCGGAAGCTACAGGTATGGCCCCGAGTTTTGACGACGTCAACTTTTTCAGGGCCACGACTCTAATCGCCGCTTCTACCTCCTTTAAGAACCTGGCCTTACACTCCGCATCGGAGCCGCCAGCTTCACTTGTCTCGTCCTCACGGGTGTTCGAAGGGGCCTGCCCGCGACCGGCCACTGAGCGCCCCTCCTCGGCAAGCCTCACCGTTCTCCCGGAGGCAGAGACTCCCCTTCCCTTGCCTCGGATCCCACCACGAATACTGGTGGATATCTTGGGAGCCGAGGCCAGCTCCTCTTCTGAAGTCGACCCGCGGTCGCCTTTCGGTCTGGACCGCTTGCGGAAGATCTCGCTCTCCGCAGCAGCCCCGGACCTCTCGCACCGGGAGCTCTTCGAGCTTCCCGCGCTCTCCTCACTGGACACGGCGTCGGACTCCGACCCCGCATCTCTCCTCTCCTTCTCTTTGCCGTCTCCGGCTTGATTTTTATTATTAGGTTTTACCATATTGTTCCCACGAGTATGGGGGAAGTAAGAGGTCCATCCGGGCAGTGCCCCCTGTACCCGGATAAGCCTTTGACATTTATAACCCGCCAGAGGGTCGGCTGGTACTCTGGCGGGGGTCGCACTAAAGACTGATTGTTCCATGGAACACCCGTCAGCCATACATCCCCTCACGGTGCGCCGCCGCTTGAGATTCGGGGTAGTTTTTTATAGAGGTTTTCTACCTCGCGGTCCAGGCGGTTAAGCCAAGACCCTCGGTCCCGATCGAAGCCGCGAGACGTGATCCACGACACTCCGATGATGGGATTACGAGAACGACGGGGACAGAGAAGGACTGCGTCCCTCGCTGTCTGCTCGGAGGCAGGGTGAGTGCACTCCGAGCCCGCCCTTGCTCCTCCGCTGTGCCCTCTGCTTTTCAGAGGGACACGCGGAGAAACGCTGCGTTGGTCCAAGGACCCCACCACGTCAGAATATTCGCCACCGGCAGTGATATTCCCCGGAGAATGGGAATCTCTTCCCACTCCTCGGGGAAGGACACTGCCGGCGCCCAGGGTGCACCGTCCCAACAGCCACTGTTCCCTCCAGACGTATCAAGAGGGACCAGCGCCATCAGGCTCTCGAGGAGGTTTTCTGACCCAGCACCCCTCTCCATTGCCCTTAGGGTGACTTTAGGCCTTCTGATGAGACCCATTGTGAGAGACTCTCGATTTTGATCCGATAGAAGTGATAAAAATAACTTACGGTAAGTACATTGCGTCGTACGTTAGTAGTCACAAAACCCATTTAGCTGGCCTCTTATTTTACTAGTCTTTTTGAAGTTAGTCCAACTGTGCGTAAAATATCAAACAGTCTCTACATTCATAATGGTGCCTATATATACAGGAGCCAAAGCACTTTCAACGTCCATTGATTCATTAAAGATTTAAAAGGCAAAACCATTGAACATGTGCCAACATGGCGTACCATTGTCAGCTCGAGCCATAAAATATGACCTTCTAACGACAAAATTCAGTGACACATTTTTACCTACTTTAATATTCTTTCGTGTTATCATAGAGACTTAACAAAATGGTGCTTTTGAACAGCTGGTTGTTTAAACAAATTGTTGATGGATAAATTTTTGAAGAAGGTATAAGGTATTCTTCAAGTTGCCATTAATTTTTAGAAATAAATTAAAATCACGTGACACTTTAAAAGCCAAAGTTTCTTTTAAATAAAATACTTAATGAAATCAAAACATCTATTTGCATAGAATGTAGACCACCACATTTTTAATGGCAGTAGGTATTAGTTTTAATACTTACCAGGCGCTACTGGATTAAAACAAGTTTATCGGAAATATAATATAAATAAATATCAATTTCCTCAGAACTGTTATCTGATGGTCACCCTTCACTGCACGATTTAATTACTCCTGGTTCTAGCTTCAGATTTAAAACGGTGATTTTGTGTACCTGGTTTTGTATAGCTTTAGTCTATTTATTCTAAAAGGGTTTTCTTTTTGCAGACCTAATTGCTTTCGAAAATAAGTGGGCAACCTAGCGTTTCAATCTTTCAGTATATAGAGCTTACAAAGAATCCTTATTGGGAGGATTAGTGCTAATAGTCATTTTCAATTACACACACGCCTTAATAAGTGCCTAAGTACGTGGTTGGATTATCCACACTCGCCTCTTTGCCGAAAGTTGATATTCTAACAGTGAGTAATATTTAGGCAATCGTTTAGGTGCCGCTTTGTGTTCGTGAAAACAGGCAAAAACTATTTTAAACATGATTCTTATAATTTTCACTGCCAATGCTTCTTGAACCAGAATGCAGCAAAGCTGTTTAGCGTTATGTGTTTCGTAAAAGGTACAGGCATAGGTATAAAAGGCGTTATATAACGTCACCCTGACAAGCCTTGCCAGAATAACAATAACAACACACTAATATGGTAATCAATCTCACAGTGACAGGTGTGGTGATTACGACCCTTAGACGGGTAATTCCACCTGTCCTGTATACCCCTGTTTACCCTACTACCGTCCAATAAAGGAAAGCCGCAGGCAATAACTTTAAATAAAAACCGGCCAAGTACAGTCGGACTCGCGCATCGAGGGTTCAGTACAAAAATTATTAAAAATATTTTTACTATATGATGTAACAAAAAAATTATGGTTTTCGCAATTCTTCCTTTATCTGTGCTATAAGACATTGATTCGTACCAAATTTCAAGATTCTGAGTTCACGGGAAGTATCCTGTAGGTTTTGATTCCCTTGCAAGTGTCAAAAATTTGCGGAAGCGGCATAATCGGCTGTATCTTTTGATTGTGTTGGCTTAGAAGTTTGATTTTTTCACAGCTCTTAGGGACAGTATTTGATGTAAATTCCAGCTTGATACCTCCACGCGTTTCTGAGAAAGAGGGTCTTGACAGACAGACAGACAGACATACAGACGGACGGACAACAAAGTGATCCTATAAGGGTTACGTTTTTTTCCTTTTGAGGTACGGAACCCTAATAAAACAACCAAATAACACGTACATATAAAATCCACTGCCCTAATTACAATCAAATCGAAGAAACCAAGATCCGACAACAGATAATTTCTGAAAAGAAAATCGATTTTGAATCCAAAAAACCTAAACGCGCTTGTTTTTTTCTGTAATCAAAATTCAACTTTATAGCACTAGAATTACATCTAGTTTTTCTCTTCTGAAAATTACATAACACCTCACTTTACATATATGCCGTGTTGATTTGATTTTAACACTCACAGCAGCTCATAGCAGTCGAATCCAATTAAGTCTGCTATTGTTAACGTTAGACATATCAACGATGCGTGGCGTTGGTTTTGAATTGTAAGGTTTTTGACATGACAGCGAACGCGCTTCAATTACTGGAATTTCATAAATCGAATAATTAATATTCGGATTGATTGTGATATTTTAAATGTATTTGGTACGTATGTGGAATTAGATAATTGTTTTTGTGCATTGGATTAGAATGACTTTGATAAAGTAGTTTTTATTTTTTTAGGGTTCCGTACCCAAAGGGTCAAACGGGACCCTATTACTGAGACTTGGCTGTCCGTCCGTCCGTCCGTCCGTCCGTCCGTCCGTCCGTCCGTCCGTCTGTCACCAGGCTGTCAGTCTCATGAACGGTGATAGTTAGCCAGTTGAAATTTCTACAGATTATGTATTTTTGTTGACGCTATAACAACAAATACTAAAAACAGAATAAAATAAATATTTAGGGGGGCTCCCATACAAAAAAGTGTTTTTGTTGTTCGTTTTTATAAATAATGGTACGGAACCCTTCGTGAGCGAGTCCGACTCGCAGTTGGCCGGTTTTATTTATTCGAAAGAACAACAATTAGACATTATTATGTAAAAAAAATATAGCAGTTATATAAATGTACCAAGAACGTTCTTCACAGATACACAAAAACACAAAGACAAAATTGATAAACTAAAAGTCGCACAGAATAGATAATTGCATAAATAAAATACACAAATTTTTTAAACGAGAAGTTTCCCAAATATCATACCAAAAGATTTACAAAAGGTCATAAAAAATTCTAAGATACAGAACGTTCTTTTTTACATTTGACTTATGTGGATACCCCTATCAAAATGTATACAGAAGCAGGGGTTTCTGATCGTATACATTCATCTTCAGCCTATAATGTTCCCACTGCTGGGACACTGGTCTCCTCTCAATGAGAGAGAGTGGGCTGTAATCCACCACGCGGGCCCAGTGCGTGTTGGTAGATGTCACATGTCTTCTGATTTTTTAGTTCTATTTGCCGGTTTAATCATAATGTTTTCCTTCACCGTTATTTGTGAAATGCATTGAAGTAACTAGATATTGGCGTTAGATATGTTCTTGTGAAGTTCTTTGTACAATTGTACATACAACTATTGGTACCAACTATGTAACAAATATCCTAGAATAGAATAATTTTTAATTCTGAGTTTAAGAGCGTTTATACCCTACGGCATTTCATACAAACTTTCAAGTCGTTATTTTCCGAAATGACTGAACAGATTTTAATGAAACTTCCTACGCATAAGCAGTATACATAGGTCTAAAAAGTTACTAAAAACATTTACGAAAATTAATGTTACAGCTACATTAGACCGATTTTTAATTTTCTATAGAAACAGAAATTTCCAATTATCTTCATTTTTAAAAGACATTTCGAAAATGTTTTTAGTAACTTTTTAGACCTATGTATACTGCTTATGCGTAGGAAGTTTCATTAAATTTTTTTAAGTCATTTCGGAAAATAGCGACTTGAAAGTTTGTATGAAATGCCGTAGGGTATAAACGCTCTTAAGATACATTAAAATTTTAAGATTATACCGTTTTCATACAACTACCGTTGCTGGTGTAGAAATATTATATTAAAATTAACTTACAAAGCCTAAGTGGCTAGGTTCTGACCCGCTAGCTTAATTTTGAATTAAATTAAGCCTATGGTTATCACTGAGTCATAGTTATAACCTCTGATCAGGTAAACCTAGCTTAGACATACTTACATTTACTACCAAATTGCTGCCCTAGCTTGCTTAACTGTCAGCTATTTCCTTTTACGACTAACTTCTAGTTTTTATGGTTCCAAATATTCTACCTCATTACAGAGAGCCCATAACATACATTATGGGCATAATTTTCGTCTATAAAATTAATACAACATAGAATTTTGGTAAAATTTTTGCAGTGCTATAATGTCGGTCAATGGTTTGGCTAGAAAATTAGCATGGCCGGAAATCCGGCCAGTTGTAGACCCACAGTTAGTATCTAAACTACTAGGTAGCCTAAATGAATTTGATTTGAAAAAGCTGTAGTTTTGATATCATACACAACATTGTATGGTGTCGGACGTAAAGAATATCACCATCCCATATCTTCCCGTGGGTGTCGTAAGAGGCGACTAAGGGATTTGCCAGAGAATGGGCAGTAGCGTTCTCTGTGCCCTTGTAACAACCGTACTGCGATCGCCAACCCGCCTGCCAAGCGTGGCGATTATGGCAAAACCCCCCAAAATGTCAATGTGGCGACACTTGGGGGAGGCCTATGTCCAGCAGTGGACGTCTTTTGGGCTGAAATGATGATGATGATGACACAACACTGTTAGCAAACCAAACCATTGCTTTTGGATAGAATTTTTCGGTAGATGGTTATTAATGGTCATCAGGGGTATCGTATTACCCAGTTACTGGGTTGTGGAGGTCAGATAGGCAGTCGCTTCATGTAAAATACTGGTACTCAGCTGCATCCGGTTAGACTGGAAGCCGACCCCAAGATAGTTTGGGAAAAGGCTAGGCAGATGATGGTGGTTATTAATGGTCATCCACGACCCCCTTAATAAATGTGATTAAACCCCACGTCATCATGATTTTTGATTTTTGTGGACTATATTGATGGAAGAAGCCAGAATAGTCATAATTGTAGTATTTCAAGCATGTGTGATCTAAAAGAAAAAGCTTGAAATGATCGGTCTATCAGTTTTGGTTTAAAATAAAGTATTTTTCTATCTAGCATAGATACACATCTATATTATATATACATACATAAACATGATCCATGTTACGCCATTGGTTTGCTCTCAACGTGATGTTAGTATCCACGTGACTACATCTAGCAATATAATACCTTTGCACAGCAACGTGACTGATTGCGGAGTTGTTGATATCTAGTTTTTATGTAAATACATCACAAGGACAATATCAGGGACACTCGTGTAGACGTGATCTTGAAATATACATCTATATCTTGTATCTTTTTTGGTATAGTTGAGGTGGCAGTTTTTTATTAAATTTATTACAGAATTTATTATATAACTTAAACCTTTATGGGAACTTATCAAACGTCAAAAGATTGGACCCTTCGGGTTGATCATGGAGAAGAATCTATGGAGAAGATACGAAACTCTACGGTGAATCTATCGATTTTCTCGTTGGTCTGGGTCTGCAAAATATAAAGTGTGAACTGACCCTTCGCGAAGCCGTGAACCAAGCATTAAATCAAACTAAGTTACTCAACGGAAAAAGAAGTACTGGTAAATGACTTTTTTGGGGTGAAAAATAACGATTTAACAAAACATTGTGCTGAGGGATTGAATAGTACACGGGTTATTGAGATATTCAATGTAAAATTTCTAACATGCCTTTAAAGAAAAACTTGTTTAATAGTTAGAACTTTGACCTCCAATATCTCCGTAACTCCATAGGTTCTCAGGTTTGCTCAGAACAAAACAAGGAAAGTTAAAAAACTTTGATTAACTTTCCTGGGAGGGGGGTGTCAGCCACCTCACTTGGTGATGCCCATGGTGACAAGTGACAAGATTTCGTATTTCGAATTGACACTACCTGCGGAAGTTGTGTATATCCCTTCATCAACTAGAAAAGAGGTGATGATTTTTAAACAGCTGAGCAGATTTTCTCGAAACAGCTAAATACACTCTCGATTAAAACACCTTTCAAACGTAATCAATTTTATCAAATAGGTTAATCCGTATAGGAGTTACAATGCCACACACAGATACACACGTCAAACTTATAACACCCCTCTTTTTTGGTCGAGGGTTAAAAATACGGGGAGAGCCAGTGCCTTTCAGCTTCGTTTTTTTACACCCATAATATTCTGGTTTGTGGCAGTTGCACTGTTACTACAATGTTTGGAAATAGTTTGGTTGGATTGTACCTACAGATATTATACCTCTCGAAATAGATACTTTGCTGATGACTGGTACAACAGACTTATTTTAACAAATTACTTCTGTACATGGCCTTTCTTATTAAATTTTAAACCAAAATTGTTTAACGACATACTTCACTCAACACTCAACTCTAATGCCAAACATTAAAAGTATAAACCAACAACAAATTCGGCAAAACTTTATTAAAATAAAAAATCTGCTATTAAAAACAGAACTAAAACAAAAGCCAGCAGTAAACTGGTAGAAACAGCAACTTATTACAAGATACGTTAATATTATTAAGGCTGTGTATTCGGCATGGTTTTATACAGTGGGCGGGCAGTGGATAGAATTTAATTAACCGCTGTGCAGTTGGTAGCCTGCCTCACGGACCTGTCTGTTGGGACGCCGACGATCGACGGTGCCAGTCTTCGGCAGTAGCGGGGCGATTTGACAAAGGAAACCATGTCAGTTAATTAATTTATTAAGTTGATCGTGATATGCCTCGTCAGTCTCGTGGTTACAAGCGTTAGTATTGAGTGTGATCTTCTTGAATCAATTACCAGGTCAGGTCAAGTGTTTAAAGTACCATCAGAAACAAAAGTCACTATACATATCCAAAATAATAAGACGTCTTAGTTTTAGAACGATCCATATTAACAGACTGGAGTAAAATACTTGACAATATTTTTATCAATGGTTTCACAAATTCGCAAAACAAAATTACATCAGATCATACTGATCAGCACAAAACTTGGTGTAATATTGATAAGTGTTAACCGACTTCTGATGCCGACTGTACCACCATTCTGAAATAAAATAACTGACAGCTTTTAATTTAAAGTTTAATGAATACATCAATCTTTTGATTAGCGATATTGGGGTTGCCTAACCAATTGAATGCACATATGCAGCGCCTGCCTATCAGACCTCCACAATACTGGCAGCTGGTTCCAACTTCTTTACGTACATTCCAAAGCAGGGGATGGCGGGGAAGTCAGTATTTTATAGATTGTCACCCAGCCACGGACCGACCTCTACAAGCATTGGTTGTTATAATTTAGCCACGAGCCCCTATTTCTATAGAGAAAACAACACAAAAACCCTATAACTTACACCAAAACTGTGGCCACACAATACCCTACCGCTCACTCACCCTACATAAGTTATTAGCCTCCTCATAGTTAACTTACAACTTGGTTTGTGGGTCAGTCTTAACGTCTTGGGGATAAATGTTAAGGAAAAAACCCTTTTTTTTCTCCCGTCTTATCAAAATAAATTTGGTGAAATTTTAATACATTTCGTGGATATGTTGGGTCACGTACAACGTCTCGGTGGACTTTAAAAATGTAGGATGATGTACTAGGGGATGCAGAATAGTTTATTTTTATTTTTAAAGGGGTTGACGTGTGCATTTATTTATTTTGTCAGAATGTGTAATATATTGTCTGGGCGGAGAATATGGATAATAAAAGCTGAAATATAAACTATATGAAACAAAAACAAAGTAACATCACGGTTGAAGGGTCGCTATCATACAAACTTTTGCCTTGAAATTTAAATTTAGACACTCTAGACTAGAGTATTTTTAATATCCGACGAAAAAAAATACAACGTTGACTTCTAGAACCTATTCTTTATTCTTTATTGCACATAAAATTAAAAGATATACACACAAATAATATATAGCTTATGTACAACGGCGAGCTTAACCCAGAAATGGGTTTCTTACAGCAAACCTTATTTAACAGGAGTATTTGCCAAAGAGGATACAGCTTTGTGCATGAATAGTACTTTTAAAACTTAATTCAACTAATTTTATAAACTAAACTAATACATACAATAAACGTAATACATACTATACATATATAGATCAACATACATATAAAATACTATATATATATACTATAATCATGTTGACAGGAAACGGTCTCTAATTCCTCTCTTAAACACGTCTAACGAAGGGCTATCCCGCAAGGAGTGTGGAAGTGAATTCCAAAGACGCACAGCACGAACAGTAAAAGATCCATCATACCGACTTGAAGAGTGGGGAGGGAAGCGAAGGAGAAGAGATGATGATGTGCGACAGGGTTTACCTCGAGGAACAAGATATTCGAAGCGTTCCCGAAGATACGAAGGAGCTTTAGGGTTATGAAGAACAGAGAAAAGAAAAGAAAGAGTGTGCGAATCTCGACGCTGCCGAATAGGTAACCACTTCAGCTGCTTCCGAAATTCCGACACATGGTCGTACTTTCGAAGCCCGAAAATGAAGCGGATACACAAATTTTGCAGACGTTCGAGTTTATCAAGAAGTTCTTCAGTTGCATCAAGAAAACAGATTTATTTATGAATGGCATCTCGCAGTTCAACCTAAGAGGTTGTCGTCTGCTTAACCGGACTATCCTGTGGGTGCCTTAAGAGTAAGGCCTCCAGCCAGGGCATAAAAACTTACAAACTAAGCGACTATACGCTGAGGGCACCCCCTGTGGGGTACGAGCCTCGGCTCAGGGCGTCGCTGGGGGAGGACTGCATGGGGACAGGATGGATCTGAATGATATCATTATTTATGGGCTGATTTAAAACTACTGGCACAGCATCGCGGGCTGGCTCGAGCGAGGGTCGGGGAGGGCATGGACCGGGAAATCGCGACGGACCTCGACGGCGAGGTCGGAAGGACGGCGGTTTGTGTCTGTACTTATTAAGAGTGCTAGTCTCTTTACTACTCTCCTGGAGGAGGGTGATAGCATCATCGGGAGTGACGAGGGTATGCCGAGGACGGCGTACTGTACTAATGCGCGAGGGTTCGTAACGGGCGGCCGCTGCGATCAGGGGATTACGGTGTTTACTGGCGTTATCGAAGAAACGCTTCGAAAGACGTTTCATAAACTGAAGGACGGTGGGCATTCTAAGGTCTACGTGTAGACGGTCGTTACGGACATAAAAAGGGGCTCCCGTGACTCTACGTAAGAACCGGTTCTGCAAGGTTTGCATCCTATGGATGTATTTAGGCTTGGTGTGAGCGTACACGACGCAAGCGTACGTCATAATGGGGCGGATCACCGCGGTATAAAGGCGCAACTTGCACTTTAGTGACAATTTGCTTTTTGCCGAGATCATGAAATGAAGCCTACCCATAGCAAAGGCAGCTCGGTCGCGAGCTGCTTTGATGTGCGCCGCGAAAGACAGGTGGTTGTCAAGTAAGACTCCTAAGTACTTGGCTTGCTTCTCCCAAGGGATAGGCTTACCGTACATAGTGATCGGGCTGAGCGCGGGTGGCTTATTTTTACGCGGTTTAGAGAAAAGAACTGCCTGGCTCTTGTCGGGGTTCACCTCGATTCTCCATTTCCGGAACCAAGCGCCTAAGACGTTGGCTGAGGTTTGGAGGGTGCTGTAAATAGCGTCGTGACTACGGCCAGTGTAATAGATGGCCGTGTCGTCCGCGAACAGAGCTAACTGTGCCTTCTTGCTCTTGGGGATGTCACTGGTGAACAGAGTAAAGATAAGGGGAGAGAGCGGGGAGCCCTGAGGGACTCCGGCTCTAATGGGGTGGGGGGAAGACAGTGCCTTCCCGATGCGATAGCGGAAGGTGCGATCCGACAAAAAGTCTCGTAAGATGAGCACGAGACGGTCTGGCACTCCCAGTTTGTACAGCTTATATAATAAGCCGTTGTGCCAGACTTTGTCGAATGCCTTTGCTATGTCGAAAAACAACACACCCGTCATCGCTCCACGCTGGAAGCCAGCGCTCAAGTGTTCTACGATGCGGTGGGCCTGTTGAATGCAAGAGTGTCCGGTCCTGAAGCCAAACTGTTCGTTGGGGATGAGACTGTTAGCCTCGGCGAAGTCTTTGAGTCGCTTATATATAAGTCTCTCGTAGATTTTACCGAGTGCATTCAGGAGACTGATAGGTCTGTAGCTCGAAGGCTCAGACTTGGGTTTGCCTGGCTTGGCGAAACCGATGACAGTGGCCTCTTTCCATATTTGGGGAAACGCGTTGTTGCTCAGGGCGCCATTGAAGATGGCCGCCATTAACACGACGAGCTGAGCGGGGAGGAGTTTGAACACCCTATTGGTGATTCCGTCGGAGCCGGGTGCTTTCCGCGGTTGAAGTTTGCTAATGATGTCTTGCACTTCGTCAGCTGTGACCGGAGGCAGAGGATCATCAGGGTCTTCTTCGGGGGGCAGGGCGGCTCTACGTTCGACGAATGCGTTCACCTCATCGAGATGTCGCTTATCTACTGGTTGCGAGCTGGGGGAGCATTGGGACTCCAGGCTGTCGGCTAGGCATTCGGCCTTCTCAGAGTCGTCGAATGCGACGCTCTTATCGGGTCGGGTGAGGGGAGGCATCGAAGCCTCTTCGGTGGAGCGCATCTTGCGTTGCAGCTGCCAGAAGGCTAGGTGGGTAGGCTCGAGTTCGCTTAGCGTTTTTTCCCATTGATTATTACGAAGCTCACTGGTGCGATTCTTTACAGCACGCTGTAAATTACGCATGTGGGCTTTGTTTGCCTCGCAGGGAAAGCTGCTGTAGGCACGGATGGCCGCGTTCTTTTCGTTTATCAGTTCACGTACGTCAGCGGGTAGTATCCAGCGTTGATCGCACATGCTGGGACTTCCCGTGAGCAGTCCTTCAGTACGGATTGCACGTGTTCTGTAAACGAGTTGATGGCGGCCGTCGTGTCTGCGACTGAGACTATGTGGTCGGGGATGGCCTCTAGGTGAGGCGACGTGGTGGATTTCAGCTTTTCGCTGACTTTCCTCCAGTCGGTTATCACTTGGGTCGGCGGGGGCTGGCTGGGGTCAGAAGGACCCGAGCGAGGAACTAAGTGCATGAGCACTGGTCGATGATCTGAGTTAAGCTCATGTAAAGTCTCGATGGAATGCAACTTAAGGTTGACATTCTTGAGTAGCGCTATGTCGAGAACGTCCGAACGTTGGTCGGGGTCGTGGGGATAGTGGGTGTGCTCCATAGGAGCGATGGGATCGAAGTTGAGGGACTCGCCCAGGTTATACAAGTGACGTCCTCTGGCAGAGGTCGTCGTGCTGTTCCAGGCGGGGTGTTTGGCGTTGAGGTCGCCCGCTATGATAACGGAGTCGCTCAAGCCGAAGAGGACGGCAAGGTCTTTGGTGAACAAAGTGTGCTCCTCGGACGTGCCGCCGGGAGGGATGTACGCAGAGGCGATAGTGATCGGTTGATGGCCGGTCATGCCTAGTCGACACACTGAGGTCTCGAGTAGAGACTCCATGGGAGGGGGATCTAAGGGGATGCAATGCAGTTCTTTCCTATAATAGATTAGAGTTCCGCCCTTGTGGCAACGTGACCGATCGTTGCGAACTATGCGATAGTTGGCAATTCTCGGATCGCGGTGACTGGGCTTGAGGAAGGTCTCCTGTACGAGGAGGATATCAATTTGATGGTCGCGGAGGAAGGTGGCGATCTCATCACGCTGGCCTCTAATGCCATTGGCATTAAAGTACCCTAATTTTAGGGATCGGGGTTTGGTGCACGTTAATCTCGTATTATCCATTGGAGTTAGTCGAGGTTAAGGTTGCGGAGGAGGTCGCCTAACTTGAGTAGGGACTTGAGGATAATTTTAAGTTTATCACCACCAGTGTTAGCCGCCCTGAGATCAGCCGCCATGCGGTCTGCTTCGGGGGTGACTAACTCTGCTAGCGACTCTAAAATTACGTTGTGAGAGGGATCCACGGCCGCGGGGCCGGGTGGCGTGGGACGAGCGGGCGCCGGTGCGCTCGCTTGGGCCGCGGGAGTGGGGACAGGGGCATCTAATAGCCCGGGGATGGGGTTGGACTTTGCTTTACTGAGAGCCGGGAAGGCTTTCTGGTGGTTCAGCGTGGTCCAGGGAGAGGGCCTCTGAGGGCTGAGTCTCTCCGGCATCTGGGCAGAGGGTAGCCTCACCGATGGGCTTTCTCTTTGTTGGCGGGCGCTTGCACGCTTCACCAGGTTAGAGGAGGAGCCTTTGGGGGCTTTTGAGCAGCCGCGGTAGTTGGCCGTGTGGCCCGACTGGCCGCAAAGCACACAGCTCGGTGGCTCCGTGCAAAGCGACTTGTCTTTGGGACGGGGGCAGTCTGCCGTACCATGGTCGCCTAGACACTTTACGCATCTGTGCGGTGCATGGCAGTTGGCTTGGCTGTGACCGTACATCTGGCAGCGGTGACACTGTCCGACTACGCTTGAGCGGTAGGGCTTCTCTATTGAGATGCCTGTCAGGGAGCAAACCGATTTCACTTTGAAGATCGGGTGGTAAGAAAACAGACATCAGCATAGTCTAGAAGAGGTAGAAGAAGAGATTGAGCGAGAGTAATTTTAGTTTGAAAGGGCAGGAACTTCTGAAGACGCTTAAGTGACCGATACGAACAAAAAACCCTCCTGCTTACTTCAGCAATGTGAACATGCCAAGATAGGTTGCAGTCCAAGAATACACCTAAGTCTCTTACTTTCTTGGAGTAGGCTATAGCGACACCATCGTACACAACCGGCGGGAGGGACTGATGACTCAATAAATTTACGAAGTATCTGCCACCAATAATGAGAGCTTGTGATTTAGATGGGTTTACTAACAGACCAAAATTTTTAGCCCACTGACTGATGTTTTGAAGATCATTATTGATGGCATCGATAGCTTCTGGAAGCTCTTCCAGTTTAAAATGGCGATAAAGCTGCAAGTCGTCTGCATAGAGATGATAATGAGAAGTACTACTGTACTGTACTGTGTGTGTACTATTGTACTGAATGCTAGGTAAAAGTTTGTTCTAGGATTTGATGTGATCATGTATAATAGCATTTTGATTGTATCATAGGCTAAATTATGATGAACCATATGACAATTGGAATATCAAAAATACCTTGCCTAGTACTAGGAATATCCCAACGATTAATTTGCATTTTGTGTACAGTTTAACGCAATCCGCAAATATTCAATTTGCGGATCGATTAAGCCCGCATATTTTTATTTGCGTAAACTATTCGTAATTTTTACCTATCGGTGCATGTTTTCAATCTATTGCGTTTAATTTATATTCAATTTTCAATAGATAAGTTTTAATGAAAAAACTTTGTAATTTGTTTGTGTTGCAGACAAATTGTTTTGCTTTATCTGTAATAAATAAATTTCAATCAAGCGAAATTGGATAACATTTCAAAAGTTTAAATATAGTTGTAACAATTTTACATTTTAATCTCGTATTTTAATTTATGTTTGGAAATTTTATGTTTACCTAAATTTTAATTATACATAAGTATATTTATTATAATGACCTAATTTAATTATATTATACCGAGGGAGGCTGTTATTTAAATATTATTCCGATTAAAAAAAAGAGATTTTTCAGTGGTAACTGCCGGTTTAACTGGACAAAATTATAATGAAGTATTTTAAGGAGCCGTGTACACGATGTTCTTTAATACTTAATACCTAAGGCAAGTATCAAATTCCTTCTTAGTTTTAGTCACAACTAGGACCTTTGAGTGCGGTAGCAGCCCTGTACAATCTCATCAGTTGAGTGTTCCTACCGTGACTCGGTAGGTAAATTAATTAGACAAGGACCCACTGGCTGGTGGCTTGGGATAAAATTAAATACGAAATAGCAACAGTGCACTTGCCTAGCTAGTACGATTGTGATCAAGTTTAGTAGAAGCCATTTTTAAAGTGGTGTGAGGCAATTTGATTGAAAAGGACATGAATGTCTAAAAAAAATATTCCTTTATCAAAATTTTACCTAAACTGTTTTTTGTTTTCTTTCTTCTAGTACCTAATGTGGAAAATCACTGTATTACAAAAATATTCAGCCAGAAATGATGGTTTTCGTGGTATAAATATAGCGCTAAATGCATTTTGTAGTGTGTAGTGCCAGCCGGTCGAAGTCCTGCATGTATCTGGTTGCTTGGTTTGGTGAAGACCAAACCAAGCAACCACATGAAACATGGTTATGAAACAGGTGTGCAATTCTTTGTTAGGTAGATCTATGAAGAGATACTACTGCTCAAAAGTGTGCAAAAGTGTGCAAAAGTGTGCAAAACACTTTGTAGAGTTACTAGCTTTTCCGAAGATGTTTAGTAAAGCTCATGTACTTACTTAAATACAGTTTGTCTTCTATAGCTACAAATATTTTGTTAGTCTATTCGTGATTTATTTTATCGAATTTCAATTTGCTGACATTTTATTGCATTAGTTATATTTGTTTCACAAAATAAATTTAATAAATATAAAATAACATACAATATGGATTTACTGCTGAAAAGACCTTACTTAATCCCATTTGAAACCACAATCACATTTATTTACTTCCATTTACACTGCAATACGAATATGAAGAAAAGTAAATATATTTGTCATTTTTAGGGTTCCGTAGCCGAATGGCAAAAAACGGAACCCTTATAGATTCATCATGTCTGTCTGTATGTCTGTCTGTCTGTCCGTCCGTCTGTATGTCACAGCCTCTTTTTTCCGAAACTATAAGAACTATACTGTTGAAACTTGGTAAGTAGATGTATTCTGTGAACCGCATTAAGATTTTCACACAAACATAGAAAAAAAAACATAAATTTTGGGGTTCCCCATATATAGAACTGAAAACCAAATTTTTTTTTTTCAATCATACCCATACGTGTGGGGGTATCTATGGATAGGTCTTCAAAAATGATATTGAGGTTTCTAATATCATTTTTTTCTAAACTGAATAGTTTGCGCTAGAGCCACTTCCAAAGTGGTAAAATGTGTGTCCCCCCCCCCTCTAATTTCTAAAGTAAGAAGAGGAAAATTCTGATAATATTTAGAATTGTAGAACGTAAAAAAAACTATCAACGAAAGTTGGTTTCAATAAGATATGATGTTTAGTTTTTGAGATATGGGACTTTTTCATCAAACTGCAGCAGTAACTTTGTTTTTCATTAAGATACTATGAAAAACCAATTTAGTTTTGCGGTTGAGTGGAAGTTTACTAACTAATGAATGACAGTTCAAAATATTGGATGGAACCCTGTGTGCGAGTAAGATTCGCACTTGGCTTTTATTACGTTACGCATTGTAACCCCGGAGGGTCGGCAGAGGTGTACCTCACAAGTACTCCCGGTTTTCGCCAGATATGTTTAAGCCTCATCACCTCATGTAATAGAGGTACATATTTTGTTGTTTCGGTACATTTTAAAGAAATCCAATATGATTAAAAACAAGCTGTCCCGCGCATTTTCGTCTGCGTCACATTTTCACCGTTTTCGCAAAATTTTTCTTTGCTGCTCCGCTCCCATTGGTCGTAGCTTGATGAAATAGCCTATAGCCTTTGTCGATATATGGGCTATCCAACACTGCAAGAATTTTTCAAATCGGACCAGTAGTTCCTGAGATTAACGCGTTCTAGCAAACAAACAAACTTCAGGTTTATTAGTATATATAGATAAACTGCATCACCATCGTACGAGCAAATAAATAATAAAGAATTTTCTTTGCAACGAGCCTGCCATATTAAATTTCAAATACATACAGAACTCAGGCTATATTTTTATTCTCAGTAATCAAGTGATGTGGTAACGCTGATGAAAGAAGCCACCTTCCCTGGGCTGCCTGTAACTTGATCAGATTATCCTACTTTGAAAGTGGAGCCATGGAAACAGCGGAGTAGAGAAATATGTCTACGAGTATGTTTGCTGTTTTGATGATGAAAAACCTGTACTATATACTGTAAAATGTAACGATGTATTGGAAAGTCTTAGAATATACCGTTATTCTAAGATTTTCCAGTGCATCGTTACATTTACCAACTCACGTAGGGTAATCCTAAGATTTATTCTTATTCTTTATTGCTCATAAAATTAAAAGTTATACACACAAATAATATATGGCTAATTTACAACGGCAAGCTCCCAGAATTTGGTTTTCTTATGGCAAACCTTATTTAACAGGAATACTTGCCAAAGAGTATACAGCTTTGTGCATGACCAGTACTTTTAAAACTTAAATCAACTTATTTTATAAACTAAATTAATACATACAATAAACGATAATATTTCTTGGTTTCACTATACTTTTCATGGATTTACCATTATAAATACGCGTTTTTACAGTAACATTTTCATCTGAACAAATCAAAGTGAAATAAACATTGAAGTTGTGAATAAGACCTCTGTCATAATATTAATATGCGATGAAAACAGTAGGAGAAAATCGCTTTTAAAAGTGGAAAAGATTCACGTATGAAAGAGAGAATCAGTTACATTTTCCACTGAAAAGCGCAAACCCACGAATTTCGTGGCTTCACCGGCCCTGCCTATAACTTTTTCATGGCTCAATCCAATTTTTCGCAAATTAATCCGTGGTTCTCTAAAATCCTCTGATGGATTGCCCTGACATGTTCGTTTATTTCGTTACCGTTGTGACGTCACACCTGTGTCATGTAATTACATGAAGTCATGTTTGACAGGCGCTTGTTGAAGGAAATAATAACAGCCGCTAGGGTCGATCTTTAGGTTAAGCCACGCTTGCCTATGTTGGTTCGTGGATGGGCGACCACCCATTGCGTACCAAGTTTCCTCCGTGTCTGGGAAAGCACGTTAAGTCGTTGGTTCTGGCTGTCGTTTGTAGATCTTTGACAGTCGTTACAGGTAGTCAGTGGCCGGAAAGTCTGACAACCAGAATTACCAAGGGGTATCGTATTACCTAGTACTAACTGGGTTGTGAAGGTCAGACAGACAGTTGCTCCACGTAAAATACTGATAGTAAGGGCTATAAAATATTACATTTTCATTGTGAATCGGATCTTCTAGGAAATTAGCGTTAATTCCCCTAAGGCATGTTTCACACTCACATTATAAAATGTTGATAACGCCATGTTTTCTTCAAAAACAAAATCTGAGACCATTCAAGTTGAACATGACAGGTATTGTTTACAATCCAGAACGACATCCATTTAATAAGTAGGTAATATTCATAATTTTGTTAAGCTAAACGCTGTCTTTAAAACTAGGATACGCACAAATGTAATGCCTTAACAAAAGCGCATTGGACTTTCAAGGGATACAAAAGTCATCATCAAAATAACATGACGCCTGTAAACCGAAATTGTTAGGCAGACGTGTACCTAATAGCACTCTCACATTATATTGTTAATACAACATTGCAATAATATAAATGCCGAAGCGTTACCTAAGCGAAAGTAAAAGTACTCTATTGGAATTTCATCCCTTGAGCGTTGAGTGCAGCGTTGAAAATTCAACAGAGCGGGTATAGTTACGTGTCTTTTAGTGTTAGTGACAATATGAAGGTATAAATAGAATATCATTTCTCACATTAAATCGACAGGCAACACATGTTGGATCCAGTAAAACGTTAATGCCAAATTTTATGTCACCCGCGGGAGATGGGGCGACCTATTGTTTGACCGATGTCCTCAAGGTTGACAGATATAGGTTAATGTCACCTTATGTACCCCTAGGGATATAAAAAAACTCTTTTGTCACGAATCCATTATTTTTGTATCAGAAATTCTGATATCTATAGCGATTGCCACCTAAAGTTCTTTTAGATTTTCAAATAAAACCGACTTCAAAAACGCAATAAAGTGAAAAATAACTTTAGTTTCAGAAGTCGGTGGCAAAAAAACTGATTCGTTCCTTTGAATCAGTTTTTTTGTCACCGACTTCTGAAGCTAAAGTTATTTTTCACTTTATTGCGTTTTTGAAGTCGCTTTTATATTATGCAAAAATACTTTTTTGTTTATCCATTTTTTGCTGTAATATCCTGTAGAATATTTTTACAATTAGATTGACAAGTGGCACCACATTTAAAACCCGGTATAACGGGTTAAGAACGGTCATCATACGGGGTTTTTACCCGTATGCTCACACTATTTCTTGCCTGACACGTTCCGAGCACGGGCATGGTATGATGCGGTGAATTACGGCATAGTTTAGATTTAAATTAATGCTTACCTCTCTCAATACCAAATCAAGATTTTCAAACGAGGTCAGTGACTTTTATTTCCCTCTGTACCAATAGTGTTAAGGGCTCGCTCCACATTGCTCAATCTAGCGGAACTTATACTCAGGATTTACTGAGCATAGGTTCCGCTATAAGTCCTAACCGTTTCTTTTATTAGTAAACTAATAAAAGAAACGGTTAAAACTTATGCCAACAGAGAGAAGTACAAGAAACTCCATAAGTAAGTCATAACTGAAGAAGTAATTAGCAGCCATACAACCGACCTGTAATTACAGAGCTACATAACTTACTGTTCCTGGTTCAAACGTGTTGGTAGTACGAAACGTACAATTATCGTACACATACGCCGAGAATCGATACGAACTCGGTACGATAATTACGATACCCTCGTTTGTTTGGTTATGAAACGTGCATTTTAAAAGTAAGCAATTAATGTTATTTGGAATATGGTTTTCAACCATTAAAATGAGTTTTCTTTTTCTTTTTATTAACCTTTTTTGACCTAAAACGGGCATCACTGTGTTTTTAACCCCAGACCAAAAAAAAGGGGTGTTATAAGTTTGACGTGTGTATCTGTCTGTGGCATCATAGCTCATGAACGGCTGAACCGATTTTGATAAAGTTGGTTTCGTTTTTGAAACTTGCTTTGGTCTTGATCTCATAGAACAGGTTGCGTGCCTATTGCCATCAACCGAGCCCAAATCCAGACTTCGTGGCTGCTACTGAGAAATTCCTAATGGAAAGACCCAATAACAATTTGCCTGACATGGGAATCGAACTCAGGATGCTTGCGATCACTTGAAAAACGAGGCAGTTAAGACGACAATTTATCAATCCTCTGAAAAGTGTATTAACTGGAAACGCTTTGGTACCCTTCGTGTCTACGCCCTTAGGTCATTATACCAAAAAGTTGTTGTGCCCGCCTCTTTCGATATGTCATGCGGATAAAACACCATAACGTATTAAGGAATCGGTGCTAATGAGCGCCCGTTCAGCAGCCCGGACTGGCAGTAGGCCAGTAAAGCGCTTTAATGAAGAAGAAGGGTGCTTTCGTCAGCTGCTTTAAATGGCCTAGCAATTTGTCTTGGGATAAGAAGTTATTTATAATACATTTCATTTATAAATCTTCCTGTTAAAGGAAAGAATGATCGCTTACCAACTTTTTTTTTTAGAAAAGGGAATTTTCCACTTAACCTAAAAACACAGACTTTTAAAATATTACTAGTAGTATTTAAGCTAATAGGACGATTGTCAGCCAAAGGCATAAAAAAGACAAGAAATCCTACCTTCAAATGTTCCATAGTCAGTTCGAAAGAATTTTCGCGTACAATAAAAACAAATGACTGTCATCTAGGTTCACTTTTCTTTTATACGAGTAAATGGTAGAGAAACGTTACAAACAGTTTTGAAAAAAGAACATGGGCTTATTATAATGGCAGTCACCACCTAGCTCGCTTCCAACTACTTGGAGTCCGCTTCCAGTACCACTAGATACAGATGAGTACCAGTATTTAACATGGAGCCTATCCGTTGAGCGGTCCGGGCGTACTTATACGCCTAAAAATTTTTCCCGTCAAACGTTCAGCACTCAAAGTACGCCCAAAAATTTTTCCCGTCAAACGTCCGGGCGTACTTATACGCCTCGAAGAGTTGTACCAAAAAACTTACTAAAACTTTTAAAATCTCTATGAATTTACCATCTATGGTCCCTCTTATGGATACAGTATTAAATTCCGCGTCTATGGCATAAAGAACGACACTATCAGCCGTCAAAATTAAATGTCAAAAAAGTTTTAAAAGTCAGTTGTCTAATTTTACCGTAATGCCGTGTTGTGATTTATGTTCTCTGGTTTTAAAACGTGAGTATTCTTTTATTTTAACCCAATATATATAGTGTTATATATCAAAATAAACCTCGTTAATCGAGCTTTACGAATATCTAAAAACATCGTAGGTTAAAAGTCTGTTGAAACGATAATATCGAAATGTAAAAGTGGTGCCATGTCGATCGTGGTATTTTGTTCATGTTTTTTTAGAAATTATTGAAAAAATAGTTAAAATAGTGCTCGTATTACGAAAATTAGTTCAATTAAGTAATTATTAGTGTCTCCGCAATATAAAACAGTAAAAAAAAACGAAATCTTAGCGAATTTTTTACGAAAACACGACAAAATCAGTAGGTATCGAATCGATCAGAGCAGGGGTTGATTTGTTTGGTTAATTTAGCTACTAAGAAAGTGCCAAAGTAAGGACATATGGGTATTAAAACAAAGCTTATATAGTCTAGTTTAATTATAAATAGGTTTTATTGATACCAATTACAATTCTAATTGGTAAAACTTTTATTCTTATTGGAGAAACTGACATTCAACATATATGCTCAAGTTCACATTTTTTTCCAAATACTTCTATCTAATTGTTGTAATTAGTTTTGACATAGTTAGATTCTGCATTGTTTCAGCTATACACACGTATTTTTTGTTTTTGTGTAGCTGCAGTAGTTTACGAGATAATAAGCTTTAATTGCGCCGTGTTTCGCGCCCAAAATTCGCGCATGCGCATTTTTGAGAATGAACGTTGAAATTTGATATGTTTTGTGACCTTGACGTCAATTATTAGGCGTATTTTTAGGCCCGGACGTTTTAGCGGACTAACTATATAACCTCCAAAACACAGTTACTGAGTAATATAATACTCATTGGTAAGACTGGTTGTCAGACTTTTGGGCTGTTATGCTATGTTTTTATCGCAAACCAAAGCTACTTACTTATCGCAATCTATAGCAACGTTGCACATATTACGGCCAACATTAGCGGCATAGATCTTCGGGGCATTATTCATTGTCGTTGCCAAAACCGAATTCTCTAGAATTACAATGTATGCGACGCGATCCAGAGAGACACTTATTTGTAATGCGGTTATTACGCCGCTGGAATGGAGCCAGAACGAAAACTACTTAACTTTAAAATCTGGGGCTACCTGTGTCTCTCATGAATACTGGCCAGCCCACATGCCATGGATGTAAGAAGTAAGTGGACTTACCTCAAATTAAAATAAAATATTGAGCACAAATCGACGCGTTCATTGGCGCTCGGTAGTATTTTCATTATCATCATCTGCCTAGCCTTTTCCCAAATTATCTTGGGGTCGGCTTCCAGTCTAACCGGATGCAGCTGAGTACCAGTATTTTACATGAAGCGACTGCCTATCTGACCTCCACAACCCAGTAACTGGGTAATACGATACCCCTTGGTAAGACTGGATGTCAGACTTTTAGCTTCTAACTACTCGTAACGACTGTCAAAGATCTACAAATAACAGCCGGGACCAACGGCTTAACGTGCTTTCTGAGGCACAGAGGAAACTCGATATGTAATTATGGTCACCCATCCACAGACCAACCTCGGCAAGCACGGCTTAACCTTAAAAATAGACCTGGGCGGCTGTTATGATTTAACCACGATCTCCTAGTATTTTAGTATTTTCATCATCATTCTCCCTTATCCCAATTTATTTGGGGTTGGCGCAGCTGTGTTCTTCTTCAGTTCTCTATTACTCCTCACCTCAGTAATCACTTCCTTACTTAACAATATATACTGATTGAAATAAAATATTTCTAATATTAAAACTTCTAGTTCAAAGATCTAATTTAGAAGCTTTGTGGCTATATTCTAAAATGGTACACCACATTCGCTGAAGCATTTATTATTAGTTTACAAGTCTGCTTCGTGGAATGATAATAGCTTTTAGGTATTTATTTATCGTGGAAGTCAATATTATAAATTTCAAATCCCTAACTCGAAATTCTACATTTTGCTTTACATTTTCTGCTCAAAGGCCTTTGATCTCCACAAATTGCAACAGAAAATAAATAGGAGTGTTAAAGAAAAATACGAGCTTTCTAGCTGACAGTTAACTCATTGAAAAACTTCATTTATTCAAGACACGATACAATCATAAAACAAGAAAAAATATGAGCTTAAATATCTATGAAACTGAATGCCACATTACAACGTCACTGGCACGCTTCGACTGCAACGTATAATTTTATACTAGTTTACGAAAAACATATTGCGAAGGAAAAGTTCACTGATCTAAGTGCTGGCCAAAAACGGTCTTACAGCTAATATAAGTCTTAGTCAGGAAGAATCAAATTCGCTTGCAGTACGAAGTTAATTTTGGAAAGAAAATAGGCCGTTATTATTGCTGTTTATTATATAGGCATGTAAGAAGTGAATGTTTTGAAGGTTGATACAATATTAAGTCAAAAACTTTGTTATTAAGGACAATGAAAGTAGGTTACATTGTTGAGTAAGTTGCATGTCTGTCGCATAACTAGATTGCTAAATTACTTGTGGTAAAGAATGTTCTAAAGAAAGATAAGGTTTGGTAAGGCTGCATTTTCCATTGCTTTATCCAATTAAATGTAATTTTACTTATCGGAAAACACGCGATACCGTTAGAGCTTAGATTAACGAATTAAATATTGTGCAAACACAGTGATTGCACAATATTAGTACCAGTAGTAAGATTCTCAAGTAAATATAAGGCAGTTGCAATGTCAATGACGTCATGGTTGGTCTGTGGATGGGTGACCACCCATTACATACCGAGTTTTCCCCGTGCTGCCATTTATAGATCTTTGAAAGTCGTTACAGGTAGTCAGCGGTCCGAATGTCTAACAGCCAGTCTTAGCAAATGGTATCGCATTATACAGTACTAACTGGGTTGTGGAGGTCAAGTAGGCAGTCGCTCCATTTAAAATACTGGTTTTCAGTTGAATCCGGTAAGACTGGAAGTCACCCCAACTAGTTGGTAAAAGGCTAGGAAGATGATGAGTCATTTCTGCTGGATTTGAGTCTGGTTAGTGCAAGTAGTTCGGAGGCCTTCAATAGTTGTACCCTCGACTATTTTTCTAAACTAATATTATAAAGAGGAAAAGATTTGATTGTTTGTTTGTTTGTTTGCATTGAATAGGCTCCGAAACTACTGGTCAGATTTGAAAAATACTCAGATAGCCCATTTATCGAGGAAGGCTATATATCATCACGCTACGACCAATAGGAGTGGAGCAGCAATGAAAAATGTTGCGAAAACGGGGAAAATGTGACGCAAACGAAGTTGCGCCGGACAGCTAGTATGAAATAAAAACGCTATGGTATGTATCATTGCATTGCGCTAAAGAAAATTGACTAAAAATTCAGGTACATCCAAAAAATAAGTAAGTTTATACTGTAATGTCTATTTCTGCTAATTCAAGCAAAATTACTATCATAAAGTGAGACTTAACTTGTTTAACACTCACATTAATATTTATTTATTTTAAGGTTTTCAAGTATACCGGTTCGAAATGTTACCAGGCGTGAAAAGTAGTTGATTTTCCATTCCCCTTAAGTACGATTATATGGAAAACATCAAGTAGAAACCCGCGCTTTTAATAATATATTAGAAACGTGTTAACCGATTTATTTGCTCGTTTTTATAAATTTTAATAATTGTACGGAACTCTTCGTGCGCGAGTCCGACTCGCATTTGGCCGGTTTTTTGGAAAAAAACTTTTCACAAAAAGAAATAACCGACTTCCAAACAAAACTGAAAAATAACTACTAAGTAAAAGTAAATAACTAATAAGTTATGCATTCGGGAGTCGATAAGTTTTTATTTTACGCTTTTTAGTTGTGGTATCTCACATAAAACCTAATCAAACATTAATTTTACTCAAAAATGCATGTAATGTGGTAATTATTTTGACAACCTTGTTTGAGCAAAGTCGACCTTGCCGTTCTGTATCTATAGAGATAGGTACAAAAAGATTTTATTCCATATTTGGCTGTATAGTTCTAACTACCATTGCTCAAAAAAAAACAAAGAAGTAACAAAAGCGCGGTTCAGCGAAATTTTTTATTAATATATTTTTTATTCAAATTACTTGCTGGTTTTATATAGATTAGGTACTTGCATTTTTGAGTAAAGCATTATACAAACCTCGGCCCACAATGACTGCTTCGCTGGTCACGCTATGATTGCCTCGAGCTAGTCTAGCTACGCTCTAGGCCTTTCAGCTTGGCCATCATGGCAGCCCTTGCTGTCCTCGCTGTAAAGGCCTCGACCTACGGTCTCGGCCTTTATCTCAGCTTGTCAATCAAGTGCTGCACGCTGACCGCGTTGTGTCGGCCTGGAGCTGCGCTGTCGGCCATAATCAGCGCGACCAGCAAAGTAGTCATTATAGACCGCGACAGTAATGTAATATTACACTGTAACTAGACACCAGCAGTCAGCACATCGTACATACGTCAAAAAAAAAAAACATAAAATGAAAACTACTGGGCCCACTTATGTCAAATTGTTATGGGGCCAAATGGCAACTAAAGAAGAATCACGTAAATCGGATCATAAATCTCAGGCTAATCGGTGTACATACATTAAAAAAAATACCTATCGAATTGAGAACCTCCTCCTTTTTGAAGTCGGTTAAAAATGATTTCCAATTGACTTCTTTCTTTTTCGTGTAGTTACTGCCTAACCTTTAAACTTAAACTGCCTAAACTTTGACAACTTAAAGTTTTTAAGCCGCCTTTGAGTATCCGACTTGATTAAATGGACTAATAAGATTTTTGTAAATCAGATTCATGCTTCAGGCTCTGTATGGTGTCGGACGTTAAGAATAGCACCATCCCATATCTTCCCGTGGGTGTCGTAAGAGGCGAATACGGGACTTGCCAGAGAATGGGCAGCAGCGTTCTCTGTGCTTTTTTGACAACCGTAGGTACTGCAATCGCCAACCCGCCTGCCAAGCGTGGCGATTATGGCAAAACCCCCTATGTGATGTCAATGTGGCGAAACTTGGGGGATGCCTATGTCCAGCAGTGGACGTCTTCCGGCTGTAATGATGATGATGATGAAATCAGATTCAGATTAACAAAACCTTTTAAAAACTAGTGTTTCCAGATCAGAAAACCAGAAACGTGGAGTAATCATGCTGCTAATTTTTTTTTAGCCTGTTATTTCCCCACTGCTGGGTCTGGGAGGTCAGACCCAGCAGTTCCATATCTTTCCAGATACTTTTTTAGTCCTGGTCTTGTTGCTAAATAACATATTTTTCTAACTACTAAAATGTCTTGTACCAAAATATTTATGACATTTATGTGCCTACTTTCGTTAAAAACATTAAACTTTATTGGACGTTTGGATTAAAATATTATGAAGTTCATATGAAAAAAAAATACGTTATCGAGGAAAGATCTAGAGAGACTCGTCAATATGTGTATATTTAGTTATTATTATTAAGTTAAAAAAATAATAAAAACAATAACAGTCGTATTACAATTAAGGCTCGACACCCCAAAACCCACCTTTAAAAAAAGAAGACCCCCAAAATGTAAAGTATTTCGTTTCTGCCGCCTGTTCCCTACAACTTGGTCGGTAATGTAAACGTTTTCCCCTAGAAAATCAGTACATTCGTATTCAAATGATTATTGTGCCGACCACACTATTACATTTATTTTGGCTATTGCCGCTGTTCGTACATTTGTTAGAATATTTCCAGCCGGACTTTGCATGGGAACGCGACTCGTAATGCTATTGTTATTTTGCTCTGTTTTTTTTTTCTCTTTTTAATCAATAGCTGTTTCATCCAGTCTTACCAAGGGGTATCGTATTACCCACTTAATGGGTTGTGGAGTCGCTTCATGTAAAATACTGGTGCTGAGCTGCATCCGGTTAGACTGGACCCCAAGTTAGTTTGGGGAAAAGGCTAGGCAGATGATGAGTCAATAGTTGTGTCAGGCTGCGAACAATTTAGGCCCTTAATTAAAAATTGGGCTTGTAATTGTTATATACTTAAATAATTCAGCGAAAAACCCATATTGCGGCATTCAGCACGCCGACTTTTTGCGACCTCGTAAGCACTATCTCAATTCACTCACTTTAAACTGTGTCTCTAGTAAAAAAAATGTACATAAAAATCTTTAGATGTCTCATCCATGATATCATCATAATTCATATCATGTCATTTAGTTTAAAATAACATTTACATTATATTCAAATTGATTTTATTTACTATTTATATTCTAGAATTTTATATTGTTGTCACTATGGAGAAAGCTGCGTATACCTATAACAGGCATACGTACTACTTTATTGTTTCCTTTAATTCATAGTATGTATTGCTGTTGGTGTACCTAATAGATAAATAAACACAACTGCTGAACTTGGAGTCGTGGTTTCCATTCCCAGATCCGTCAGTGATAATAAATTTTGTTGTCAGGGATTTCTCAGTATTAGCACGGAGTCTGACAGTGTGCTTTACAGCAATGACCTCCACAACCATAAAAAAAACGCAACGTGGTTTTGTTATCGGTCGCAATTACAACAAAATACTGCCGATAGCAGTGTAACAGCAATAATACATTAACTAGCAGTCGAGCGATCCCAAAACACAATACTACATGGCCGCAAAAACTCACCGAGTCTGCATGCAACCGCAACGCTACAAGCCATATGTAATTAAGACCAGATTGAGACATTACTATGCATATGTAATTTTGCTTATTGCTTATAAAGGGGCTGGTGGCTAAATAATAAAAGTCACACGGGCCCATCTATAAGGTTAAGCAATGTCTGCCGAAGTCAGTCTAGGGATGAAACCATCCATTACATACCAAGACCTACAATAAACTGCTACTGGTTCTTTCGTTGATTTTTGACAGTTGTTAAGGTTAGCCTGAAAGTCAGACAACCAGTCTTTCCAAGGGTTATTCTGTTGTTTCTGTAGTAACTTGTAGTAACTGAATGAATGTTCTCCACTGCTGGGACACAGGCCTCTTTTCTACGAGAGGGCGTCGGCTGTAATCCACCACGCTTGCCCAGTGCGGGTAGCACATGTTTTCGAACTCTCTGACATACCAGTTTTCTCACGATGTTTCCCTTCACCGTTTTGAGAGCAGTGGTAATGAAATAACTTATACAAAGTAATGCACCTGGCTGGGTATAAACTCATGAGTACATCTTCATAAGTCGTGTCTTACCGCTAGGCCACCACTGTTCAACAGAGTTGGTTATCATTCTGCTTGTCACGTTCAACAATCATCTACTCGACTACAATACATCCCATTGTAACAAGTACTTCTTCAAAAGATAATATATTACAGGCAACACAACAAAAGCACAATGCTTTTTCCCTATTTAGTACACTATACTTTGAATCTGTTCATAATGCAGAGTTTCGTTCCACTTAAGCAAAAAGCTCGTTCCAGTTATAATTTTGCCCTCACTTTTTATTTCTCGACTGTGTCATGACCTCTTAAGGCCGGGCTGGCTCGTGCGAGTCACTTTACGATACCATTTTAAGCTTCCGAGTTAAGAACGAAAGGAATTATGTTAGTAAGGGTTAGCAGGTGACAAGATTTGGATTTTCTGGCTTCGGGAATTAAGGTTTGTTCGCGGTGGAGGTTTTAGTTTTGTAGTTATCTGGGTTAGAAGTTGAGCGTGACCAATAACTTCTGCTTTTGCAGTGGCAGTTGCAGTGGTTGTTGGAAAGCTTTGGTGATTTATTTATCACGCCTAAGTATTCTATAATTTTACAAAAATATAACGGTGATTTAATGACTTCCTAGAATTTGATCCTTGCGACACTATCGAATGGTGTAATAATGAAGTGTGTTTTTTTTTTGCAAAATCGACGGGTTTGATTCAGGGGTAGGAATATTGATTTTCCAAAAATCGAATGACGCAGTTTGAGTGTGTTTCGCTGTTCCTCATAGTTTGAGATTGGTCCAACCATCATCCTGAAAATTTATATTAGTCTGGTGAGACAAATAATAAAATATCAAATCTTTTAGTGCGCATACACAAGGTGAAAATCTTTCACCGTCTTACCAATGATGGAGAAGTCAAGATTGAGTTGATACAAGCTACCGAAAGTTTTCGGTCAATAATGTTGAAAGCTTTTGTAGATATAGGAAACGCTTTATACGCGGTTGCTGACTCCTTAAGTCCAATTTTTAGGTTGAGAGTGTGATATTTTGGGTTAAGCAGATAAAATATTTTAAATAACCAGTTTGCCATTTTTTTTTTATTTCACAAAACTATACCTACTGTAAATCAAAATAAAATCTCTATAAAAAATATGTCACAGGCCAGTATAACTTTTATTTCTAAAAAGTTGTCAACCCTGTTATGAGTGCAAACGTCAAAAGTCGGAACCACGAATGTTTGCAGTCCAGAAATGTATGCTGTTTTAATTTCGTTAGTATATAACAGGTATATTGTATGTTGTAAGCTGTTGTAGAATATAAGGAATATTAACAATAAGTTCGAGTATCAGCGTGATAGCTCAACATCACCAAACGGCTTTCCACAATCTGCCTGGAGTGTGCTCTCAGCTTTTTCAGACATATTATGCGATCGTCTAGGCGTTGTCTGGAAAATCAAATACTGAACCGGGCCGAAGGTACGGAAAGGCAAAGCTACGGCCTGATGGGCGGCCGTGACCAAGAAGGGTGCTGCAGTATGAACCGCTCGGTACAGGTTGCCTCCACAACATTGGAGACGTGTCATTTATGTGGTCGCGATTCTCAGTATTGACGGAACGAAGACGAAGAAGAAGAAATCAGTGAGACATGCAAACAACTAATGAGGTTTAATGTAAACAATTAACGGAGAGCAGCGGTGGCTCAGTGGTGGTAGCCCCGACTTGACGACGGCACGGTTGGCGCAGTGGTTGAGTGATTGACTGCTGCGCTACGTATCGCGGGTTCGATCCCCGCACGGAACAAATATTTGTATGGCCTACGGGTAGTTGTTCCGGGTCTGGCTATTTCTGTATGTGAGTTTAAATGTTTGTAAAACGCACCCACGATACAGGAGAAATTCCTAGTGTGGGGCAACGTTTTTCTTTATAAAAAAGAGACGTACGAGCAGTGAGTCATAGGTTCGAACCCAACCAGACGCATTATTTTGTGTAATTTATTTCATCACCGCTGCTCTCTAAACGGCGAAGGAAAGCATCGTGAGGAAACCGGCACGTCCTAGACCTAAAACAAAATCGAAGACTTGTGACATTACCAACCCACACTGGGCCCGCGTGGTGAATTAAAGCCCACTCCCTCCCGTACAAAGGAGGCCTGTGTCCCAGCAGTGGGAACATTATAGGCTGATGATGATGATGATGAAACATTTAAAACGTTTAATTGTCTCTTTGTCAAGCTTAGGTTAAAAGGATTAAGATGACATTTGGCACATATTGGAAAGACTGTAACTTCGATGTTTAGATCTACTGGTTCTGAGAAATACCCTTGATATATTTTTGACTTCTTCTTTTTTTTGAATCATCATCATCATCATTTCAGCCGAAAGACGTCCACTTCTGGGCATAGGCGTCCCCCAAGAGGGGGTTTGCCATAATAGCCACGCTTGGCAGGCGGGTTGGCGATCGCAGTACGGTTGTTGCAAAATGCACAGAGAACGCTGCTGCCCATTATCTGGCAAGTGTCTTAGTCGCCTCTTACGACACCCACGGGAAGATATGGGATGGTGCTATTCTTAACGTCCGACACCATACAGAGCAAGTAAAATTTACTCCCTAACAATACCTAATGCGTAATGTAATTATGTGTGATTTATGCATGTTTCGGTTATGCCCGACTAGATTTGGTTCACGATTCGCGTGAAGAGCTCATGAATAAACGCGGTTAGGTTTGAAACTAGCCGTGCATATCTGAAATATCCACCCATGGTTTACGTTGTTAATGTGATGAGGAACACTAGACGTCATTTGATATTTTAAAGATCGCAAATCGAATGGGTGCCAATAAAACCCCTGTTCACAAGCCTACACTGTCTGCCTGATTGTTACAAGGCTGTATATTTTAATCGTAAAATATTTTGCTTGATTATTTTTTAAGAAAAAGGTGACATGGCCTCTATGATGATATATAAAAATAACTGAAATTATAATCGTCAATCATATAACTCTTAGAACTACGCTCGTTCCTCTCGCAATTAGCCGAAACACTAGTACAAACAAGAAGCTTTTACAGCACTCAAATACACTTATAAAGCTGTTATGTTATTTTGCACCAACCATACCCTTCGCAATTCTCACTAATAAAATCCTTTAAAATACTCGCGTTACGTTATCCTACCCTCTCTAATCAACATATAAGCAGCTCAACTTATTACTCACTTATTTCCCAAATAAAATACCGTATTAAAGAACCTAAACAAATACCACATGAAACGAAAACTTATTAGGACGGTTATAAGCACCCTTATTTGCCGTCAAAACAGTTCTATTCCTTTGTATGGCTGGGTAGGGGTTTGTGCCAAGTGTTTGTGCAAGAACCCCAACGCACCTGGGTTCTTCGAATTCTATGAAGAATTCTACAAATGTTGGTCCCTACCTAAACAAACAGAGGTGCGATGGAGTTGGTGTAGTGTAACAATAGTGTGTTCAACGAATGGGTTTTACAAGTTAATGTAAGTGGTTTTGATTTATTAGTTAACTGGGTTTAGAATTTGGGTCTTTGTGTAGCTATTTTAACTAACTAGTTTATATTAGAACGCTACAGATTTTGCCTCAGATACGGTCTACATTTGATTTAAATAGTTATAGTGGATCTCAAACAGTTCTTGTTTTAAAACGGATTTAAGGACAGATCCGCTTTCTGTCCCCACGTGTGTGCGGATGCGGGGCAAGTCGGTAGTAGAAATCTCGTTTGCTAGCCACCGCGTGTCGCTGACTGGCGCGACATTGAGGGAGTGGAGACCTATTCCGACCATACATCCGGTTCGATGTATCCACCCAGACCACAAGCGCGCCGGTCCTACTGGCCCCGATAGAGCCGACCAGTGGTCCGCGATAGGCGCTGAAGCAGCTGGACCGGGAGCTCCTCCTAGAAGCCTCGATCGAACAGGCCTTGGTGACATCACCGGCCAGGCCTGCCGACATTAATAACGAGGTGGGGTAGTTTCAGGAGGCCATGTCATATGCGACGTGTAATGTCGTGAATGACGTGAATGCCTCGAGTTCGGTCAGGAAGCGCCCGGCGTCAGGTGTACTGGTGGTCGCGAGAGCTGACGTCTCTGCGCGAGGTGTGCGGCGCCACGTGGCACCTGTACACCAGGCATCGCATGCTCCGCATACGCCCTCCGAATGTGGCAGCCATTGAGGCAGAGCTGTCATTTGCAAAGGGAACATCCTCCCTCAGCGGAGAATGGAACCTGCGAGAGATGTCGTGCGGTGTTCCACAGGGATCGGTTCTGGGGCCGCCCTTGTGGAACATCGGTTACGACTGGGTGTTGCGCGCCGACCTCCCTAGCGATGTCAGCGTAATTTGCTACGCTGACGACACGCTGGTACAAGGAAAGTCGCGCAAGGTGGCGGTCGAACTCATGACACGCGGGTTTGCTATAGTCCTGGAAAGAATCCAGCAATTGGGTCTCGAGGTGGCATTGCAGAAGTCCGAGGCCATGCGCTTTCATGGGTCTCGGAATGCGCCACCGTCGGGATCCCTGCTGACGGTGAGAGGGGTTTCAATCGACATCGTGACGACGTTGAAGTACCTAGGGCTCATCTTCGACAGCCGGTGGAACTTCGTGGAGCATTTTCGTCGTTTGGCCCCCAAAACTTGTTTGTTGTTTGCTGTCCCTTTTGAAAGCCGGGGCTGTGTTCAAGCGGCTCTTACCCAACCTCCCCCAGGTTGGGTAAGAGCCGCTTGAACGCAGCCCCGAACGCCTCCTGCTGGAGGTTTTACGCAGGGGTCTTGCTGTCCATGGCCCTTTACGGGGCCCCGGTGTGGGCGTTCTTTGAGGTGGCAAGCCGCCCACTACCTGATCGCGCCCTAAAAGGTGGTAGCTATAAGGCTAGTTCGAAGGTACCGCACGACGGTTGGTCGCCATGGGATCTGGAGGCGATAGTCCTCGCGCATCTGCACGTATGACGCGCGGAGGCACTACACCGTGGGGAAACTCCACTGTCGCGGCAAGTGAGTAATGGGCTAGCTCACCGTCCGTCAGTCTTATGACGACAGGCTGTGTCGACGGCGTGTTCTTGTTCCAAATTTGAATTACAGGCATAGACGGTGGCCTATAGTAAGGACATAGGATTCATTTTCTATCGGTCGTATATTCTCGTGAGGTAATTTTTACATCTATGCGGGCTATGCCGTGGACAAAAGATAGTTTTAAATGAGTAATCAACAAATAAGTCAAACAGGATCATAAGCATCTCGAAAGTAAACCTATAATAGAAAAAATAGTGTATCGTAAAGATGTGTAAATTAATTTACCATTAATCTATTACTGAGTCAAAGTAAACTCGACAATACACCACTTTACTGCCGCTCATGTCAACCAGTCGGTTATTATTTTAATAGTTCCCCGAAACACAATTTACCCGTCGCTCTTCTAAATGTATCATCGCAGCACGAACAGACGCCGTCATAAAACTATAACTAAGACGTCTAGAAATAAAGCATTAATAAAACGAACAATATTCTGAACCAGACAGCGTTTTATGCAGATGATATTCATCGTTTATATTGAACTAGTGTTTGCTCTGCGGCTCCGCCTGTGTTAAGGTCAGACATTTTCCACCGGGAACGTACATCCTGGTTAAAATTATAATTAGTCCTAAGCTAGATCATGGTCTTCTAATGAGCAATGCACCTAAATCATAACATCATATCACACCTGTTATCCTCGAAAGGTTAAGCAGAAGTGTATCTAATAGTACAACATTTCCCCAGTTATGTTTAAGTCCCAACTTATGGGGGGCGATCCTATTTCCATCAACTGGGCACAATTCTATACTCCGTGGCTGCTACTGCAATATTCCTGATAGAACCAACCAATAACACTTTGCCCGATCCGTGAATCGAACCCTGGACGTTAAGCCCAGCAGTCGTGCTTGCGACCAACGAGGCATCTAAATCAGTTGAGCCGTTTTGTCGAAAAAATTAACAGACTGGCAGACAGAGTTAGTTTCGCATTTATAATATTCGTATGAATTAAATAAACAAAGTGCAAAAGTGACTGTATTTTTAATGCAAGTTGTCTGCAGAATTAGCGCATACTTATTATCTTGTTTAACGAGCAGTATGCAAGCAGACCGACACCCGATATCCTGGAAGAGGTCGGTGTGTACGAGTACTACCGAGTTCACTGACGGTCGACGCTTAGATTCGTGTCGATTCTTCATAATGCAATAGGGTGAAAGAAAGAAAATAAAGAAAGAAAAAATGTTTATTTGATGCCAGTCACGCACACACACAAAAATAATATTAAAAAAGTTACAGAAAAAAGGAGAATATACATAGTGTGCTGTGTGCCTCTCCTCTGCGCCAAAAAGGTCCATTTCAGCATTCATGCCAGACAGGTGATGCTGTCTGACGCTGGTCTTCCAATGAACCTTGAGGGGGTAGGTAACAAACAGAAAACAGTTTCAAACATATTCTATAAATAAATGGTTACAATAAATAGATATCGAGTAAATGTAAGTAATAAGTATTTTATTTTGTAAGATAAGGGGGGTTTTGGGTGATAAGGTAGCGCGAATGCGTGGAAGACTCGATGATTCCATCTAATTACATGATCTAATTGTTTTGACTTGTAGTTAGTCAACCAATCTAATCTTGGAATTAATGAAAGATAAAGATGACATAATTAAAAAAAAACCTCTTCCAAACATGTGCCTATGTGCCCCTCGTTAAAGATATTTTTCACTATAAAAACTAGTAAGTAATTTCTTATTAACAGTATACGCTTTTATAACAAGTTGCCAAAGTCAGTTACAGAACTGACCGATGGAAAGTTTAAAAATTACATAACGTGTTCACATTAAAAAAACCATATTACAAAATTAAGGATTACGTTGAAGATATAGAAGTTTGGCTCTAGCTTCTTCTGCTCATGCGGCTTCCCTGGTAGCACTTATACGGCACAAACAATGTAACATACATAATTATATTGTAAAACCAAATGATTTTAAAAGAGTAACCATGGAGTTTCCTGCCGGTTCTTCTCCAGAGGAAACGACCATCCCGAACCGTGCACTTTTTGTCGACGTTTTATAAATGCCCATGTAAGCCTATGTGAAATGAAATATTTTGTTTTTGATTTTGAAAACACTCAACAAAAACCAATTAACAACTACTACACTAGCTTTAATATCTATATCTCACTGAAACGTAATTGCGTCTTCTTTTAAATTAAAATCCTCATAGAAAATCTTCTACGATATTTAATACACCGTCGCCACAGCAAGGCACAGTCTTTATCCTACCTTTATTCATCCGAGTACAAGCTCGAGCTTGTGGCTGTCACCTGACAACTCCTCTTAAGGTTGTCTTTCATACTTTTCTTTCTCTTTTTATCGCAACTGCTTCTTAGATATTCTTTACCTATTTGTAGGATTAAAACCAGTATTAAGACGGCTTTCCTTTATTAAAAATGGTTTTACTTTTTGTTTGAGAAGGAAGTTTTAAAAAACTTATTCAAAGCCGCTTTCTTCAAAATGTTTTTGCTAAATAAAATATTCGAACGTAATTTAAAATAATACACTGATTCTCAGTAATCAGATGTTCGTATATTAAAGGAAGGAGTGCCGTCACAGATTGAATATGAAAATAGGGTGTTGTTGAAGGATTTCCGAGAATGACCTACGTGCCGTGTGAATAATCAGCTTTGTTATTGATTATTTGATGCAAATATCGTGTATTTTTTTTAACTTCAGACCAAAAGAGGAGTGGTATTAGTTTGTAAGTCTGTGTATCGGTGTGTCTGTCTGTGGCACCATAGCTCGAGAACGGATAAACCGACTTTGTTTGAGTTTTTTTCGTTTGAAAGGTGTCAATCGAGAATGTTCTTAGAGTTTAAAGCATACATAGAAAATTATCGTTTAATTAGCTATTTATTTATTTAATTACAACGGTTTACCACCAATTACTGTAACTAAAATTAAAATGTTAATTATTACACATATTAAAATATACAAAATGACAAATTAAAGCAATTTAAATTGAAACTTATATAAAACATGATATAAATAAAAGGAGGTTAACAACACTCATAAATTAGGAACATGCACATCCATTGATTTTTTTTCAATATTGTTCCTCGTTGATCTAGTGGACTATTCAGTAATCTGTGCTAGTAGTCGCAAGCGCAACTGCTGTACATGAAGTACTGGGTTTGAATCCCGAGTCGAGTAAATTATTACTGGGTTTTCCTATCAGCAGCCTCGGAGCCCATATTACATGGAACTTAAACAAAATGGCGAACTGTGGATGTACTATTAGGCACACTTCTGCGTAACCCTTTGGAGATTACAGGTGTGATAATCTGATGATGCAAATAATGTAATATGAAATGTAAGCAAATAAATATTTTGTCAAGAGCTCTGATAAATGGGCATGTAAATATTTTTAAAGGGTTTTGCAACGAAGTCTTTACATTCTCCATTTGGATCGATAAACGAGCGACCATTTTCGGATTTTTCTTTGAACCCTATAATTATGTCATAATGAATATTTATTTGAGTTAAATGTTTTAAAAGACAAGTCTCATTGGTTAAGCGGTCGCTACATCGCAGCTGAATCGAAGACATATGTATGTATGACGTCTACCAACGCATGGGACCGCGTGATGAAGCATGGTTCATTTCTTCTAACAGTGATGTAGCTTGTATCCCAACAGCGGGAACGTTACAAGGCTCGTTATCTATATGGTCTACCTATATAGTTATCTATATGGTGGTATATGGCCAATTGTGTTTTTTTTTTTTTAAAAAAAACATTGCCACACTAGGAATTTCTTCTTCGTCGCTTTAAACACATTTAAACATATATACACAATCAACCAGACCCGGAACAACGACCGGTCGAACGACAAATATTTGTAACATGCGGGATCAAACCCGCGACACGTAGGCCACCAGCCAATCGCTCAGCCACTGCGCCAACCATGCCGTCAAATTCTTAGTTGCATCAAAACGTTATAAATGGAAAATTTATATGTGATAACATACACCCTGTTTTAAGTGTTGTACTTAACAAGTAAATATTTGTTCACAAACAGAACAGACGGAAGAAGTAAATGTATTAAACAATTATTTTTTATTTGAAATATACCTCTTATTTTTCTAGACATATTTGTAGAGTAAACAAGCGTGCGATGCAAGCTCCCTGCATTTACTGTCGAGGCTTAGGTAGAGGTCATAGTGCTAATTATAGTGGTATGCAGAGAAAAACTACTTTCGTTGGATTTGTTGATCGTTTTTTGCTGATCGTTGGCGAAAAAAGTGAGATTTCAAAGGTAAGGATATTTTTTTCGGAACTATTAAACATTTCTATCCTTTTTTTGCGTTTGAGTGGAAGGTGGGGCACAAGATTCTTTTTTTTAAATAGAGTTGCTTTTTAAATCATACTGTGATCCATTACTGTAAACATATACTACAGCCAATAGCAATATATTTATGGAAAGGAATAGATTAGTTATCTTGTTCCATAATACTCTGCTATAATTATTTGGGTGGTTATTTTCGCAACAGTTAACATCGTGGCTGGCCTACATGAATATGTCAAATATAAGAAAGAAAAAGAAGTACATACAATATAAAAAAAAACAAATATAAAAAAAAAAAAACTTAAAACTAAAAAAGAATTACTGTGTGACTAACGGCAGCGCCAAATAGGCCTATAAACGAATATAATATACGAATATACCATCGAAACTACATAATACAATTAAGTATATTCGATATTTCTTTACTAAACTTGGTATTACGTTTTCTCCTTTATTCCTCTGACGTAAAACTGAAAATAATATATTGTAGCCTTTCTAACAAAACTTTTCTTCAACTCATGAGAAGAAAGATTGAATATAAAAACATAATAGAACTCGTTATTCCGTCTGAACACAACTTTGTTATATTAGTGTGAAAGTTTTTCAAGTAGTTGCGAGGCAAATTTATGGCTTTCAAGTTTTCTGGTAAAAAGTTTTCGCATGAAAACCTACTGATATCGTTCAAAATTAAAATGTTACTTGTATGAATCGAGTACCTGATTTACTTCATTCATTCACCATATCTGAAATTAAATTCGGAAAAGCGCTAATCCCATTAAAAGCGTTTACGCCTTACGGTTTTTTTCAAGTCCTGGTTTTTCCGAAATTACTGTACCGATTCTAATAAAACTTTTTGCGCATAAGCAGGATACGGAAAGCCGGAAAGGATACCTTGTTGTTTGTTAATAATGTACTTAAATACTTACACATGTAATAAAAAGCGATAAAATTCTTACTGTTCACATAATTTTCACCTAATTCTTTACTGACCAAAACGAGGGAGGTCGAAAAATAACTTATGATTACCCTAGGAAAAGCTTAGATTTTAATTTAAGTTTTAGTCAAACTTCAACATAATTATTTTCTATAGTGTTGTGTAGCTTTTTCCTACCGCTAAATAACGTCAGTTTATGTATTTTTGCCAGTCGAGAGTCGCAAAGCTAACTTCACCCATCCGCAATATCGCTTCCGCCTATCACTAACGCCCAGCCCGCGGCGGAGCGAGCCAGAGTGAAGTGCCCTCACGGTTGTAGGTCGACGGTGTTTACACTAATTGCTGGAGACAACACGAAGTCTGCCTGTCTGAGATTCAGACTAAAACACAGGTACTCGTGTGTACGTACCAAATTACCCTGTGGCTCTTTCTTTGTGGGAGAATAATTGAGATAGCTGATCTACTGGTTGAGGGGTAGAACTTTTAAAGGGAGGTTGAAAATTGTTTTGAGTGTAGTTTTCTTCTTTCATGATCGAACTATTTGGTTGTATTGCTTAATGGAAGGCAATGGTAAAAAGCTATTTCTGACCATCTCGAGTGTGTGTCTATTATTTGCCAGTTCTACTCCATAGAAAACGATCAACCCGAACCGATCACCTTTTTGTCGACGTTTTATTAGTGCCCATGTAGGCCTACGTGAAATATAAATATTTTTATTTATTTTTATTTCAGGTATAGGTTAAGTAGGTGTTCATAATCAAAATTGTGCGTTTAACAAATTGTACCAATAAATTCTATAAAAACCATTGAATTATCTAATTGTTATGAGATTAGCCTTTTATGATATGTACTCAGTATTACCCAGTAGAAGTAGATGACTTTTTGCTATTACGAATCTAATTGTGGAGTTGTGTGTGCCAATTTCACTCACTAAATACCAATCTAGTATTTCCACCATAAATCTGTTATTGGTAAAAGTATTTTTACCACAGCAAATTATCAACATAAGATTTAAACTCTGGTCGTTTTAGCTGTGAACCCATTGTAAAATTTGAGGAATTCCCGAGGGAGTCGTAAAGAAGAATTTTATATAGAGTTTATGATGAACATAGCTTGATTAGTAAAGTGTGAAGCGGCTATGTCGCGAATTTATTTTCAGTACTTACAGTACGTAGCATGACCGCCGTAGAAACAGGCTATGTCGATGGAAGAATCGTCAAACTGACACATTGTCATTGTCTATCTGTCATTATGTCGATTCTTCAGTAGGAAAAACTCGTTTCTACAATGTTCATGCTACGCGTGCTAGTTTTTGTCTGAAAAATGTTTAAAAGAGCACCAAATCTTTATTAAAAGCTTAATAATAACAGCGGCACAGGTCGATCGTCAAGGTTAAGCACCGCTTGCTAAGGTCGGTCCGTGGATAGGTGACCATAAATTACATACCAGTTTCTTCTGTGTTTCGGAAAATACGTTAAATTGTTGGTCCCGGCTGTTATTTATAGATCTTTGGCAGTCGTACAGGTCAGTCAGTGGCTCAAAAGTCAGACAGTTAGTCTTACCTCGGAGTATCGTATTACCCCGTACTAACTGGGTTGTGGAGATCAAAAAGGCATTCCATGTACAATACTGGTATTCAGATGCATCCGTTTAAACTGGGAGCCAACCTCAACATAGATAGGAATGGGAATGGCAGATACTGACCTTGACCTGACCTGACCTTGTATAAAAGTCATCAAAAATCTGTCATTCCGTTCGACTGTGGTAGAAAACAATTTAGTTATTTGGTTGACCTATATTCAAATCCTTCTTTTAGTTTACCAATATAAACAGACTTATCCCGAGACACCTTTTCACTAAGGTGAACCACCTCCCCCCCGCAAACCAACACAACACTAACCAATTTCACCAGAAAATAACCAAAATATGTGTTAAATTTATTAGAAAATAAAGTCATCCCGTGTTTTGTAGGTCTTCGATGATAAGGTCCCGATTAACGCCAGTCCACTATCCCGGGCTAACCCTCCACCGCTCATGTGAAATCGTTGTGACCCACGCGACCAGTTGAAGGGTTAATCGCGTATTAGATTCAGCTTTTTGACTAAGCGTCACTTGGAGTGAAATATGGCCACTATCTGTATAATGGGTATTTTGGTAATTGGAATTGAGTTATGATTCGGTTTTTAATTGAGTTGGTATTGTGCTAGTCAGAGGTAATTCCATCGTTGCAAATGTAGGTACTACATTGTTTCCCACTTCTTCCACCAAACGAGCCGAATGAGAAATGCTGGATGGGTGGGGTTGTTGTACATTCGTCACAAACTAAACTCGTCACATTTTTGTAAACTCCATACATTGAAAGTAAATTCGCCATGACATTCAATCCGCAATAGGCCCGTATTTTAGCGTGTCTTAGAAATATTTGTTCTATACATGCACACGGGTTTGAATATTGTGTTTTCTGACACCATTTGATGAGTAGTTGTGAGAAAATAAATGACACAAAGTGAAGCCCTGAATTCGAACGTACGACTACGTGATCGGGGCCGGTATCGCTGGGCCACCACTGCTTTCTGCCACCACTGCCTGCTAATAAATACTAAGATATCTTTATTTCAAAAACTAACATCTGTTACAAAAATAATATTCACATAAAGAAAAAATTAAAACAAAACTAAGTAACGTTCTCATGTGCCGCCTCCCCGCTCCGCACGCAAGAGATCGCAGTGCGTTTGGAACAGTACAAGTTGTAATGAAAAGAAACTATTCATTACAACTTTAGAACGTTAAGAAAAGTATTCAGTTGGAGTTTTCTCCTTTAATGACTAGGCTGTACTTAAAAATGTTATTCAATATTATTATTTTGGTCTTAAAACTACTTAGTTGGCTGGTTACTTAGTCTAGCCAGTGGTTTCGAACCAAGTGTTATAGGTTTGCAGTAGCAAAAAGTAGGAATCTGGATTTGCAATAGCCTTTGATGATAACATGCGTGATGTTCTGTTTTTGTTTTTTTTTTGGATTTTTAGAAGAATTAAAGAACAAACTTAATATTTGCCAGCGAGCAATGGAGTGCAGCAAAATACGTGTTAAGCAAACAGATCATGTAAGAAACCACCTTGCGCTCCATTACTCAAGAAATAAGCAGGTCACGTCGCACGGATGCACCCGGAGAGATGGGCAAAGGTCTTCACACACTGTATGCCTGAGGAAGGACAGCACCGTCGTGGTCGACCGCGGCGAAGGTGTTGGAACGATCTGATATTTTTTGCGGGGCTTACATGGCCAGAGATGGCACAGGATAGACAGGAATGGAAGAAGAAAGGGCCTACCTTTGCCTAGCAGTGGGATTGTGGTACACAAAGTGGGATAGTAAGAATAAAAATATTTTGATATGAACCCTTAACTCGCCTTGCAAGGCAATGTAAACACTCCGATGTATTTACCGACAATATTTCCGTCACTATAATTAAACAGTCACGACTTGGTAAACTAGCTCTATAATTACACTATTTTATTTTAAGACTTTCAAAATATAGTTATAATGACTGTTACAATAAGGGTTAGTTTAATAACCTTTCAAGTTCCTATTCTAATTTTAGCACAATATGACGTAGTTTAATGGGTACTTCCATTGTTCCATATAATAAAATTCATTAATTCAATGGCAGACATCGTACCGTGATAAAAGTGTTAACGCCTTTCGCAATTCATACAAACTTTCAATTACTTATTTTCCGAAATGACTAAACCGATTTTAATGAAACTTCACACGCATAAGCAGGATACATTATGTCTAAAAAGTTACTAAAAACATTTTCGAAGAATAGTGTTACAGCTAAATTAGATCGATTATAAATTATCTATAGGAACAGAAATTTCCAATTATCAATTTTTTTTTAAAGATATTTCTAAAATGTTTTTTAATAACTTTTTAGACCTATGTATCCTGCCTACGCGTATGAAGTTTCATTCAAATCGGTTCAGTCATTTCGGAAAATAAGGACTTGAAAGTTCGTATGAAATGCCGTAAGGTGAAAAAACGCTCTTAACCACTGGATCCAGAAGTGCACAATAAACAGCTCCTTTTATAAATATACAGGATGGAATTTACTCTGACGTTTAAACGGTTACTACGTTTACAGTACATCATAACTAGCGATCGGATATTCGGATGCAAATTTACCTAAACTTTGAGTGTTGACTAGTATGGAGCGCGCGTCAGTATCGGAAATGGAGTTTATTTAAAAAATAAAAACTAGTCTAGTTACTTTTTCGTTTAGCTCCAAATGAATTATGCCCAGACATATTAACCATTTTGTTTTAGCATTCGACATTTCAGCACAAAAATACCAATTCAAATAGTTGTTGTATTTTTTCCTTGTTATTTTCAACAAACTTGCCAGGTTTTAAATAAATTTAAAATATTCGTCACGATATTTTGAGTACTACATTTTATACTTACTAAAGAATTATGAAATTTCGCAATCCCGCGACAAAAATTGGCATTTAAATAGCCGCTTCCATACTTTTGTACCTTTTGCCAGGAAATAACGTACTTTAGGTAAATATGCATCCGAATATCCGATCACTAATCATAACTTTAATGCCTGTAATGGTAGATGTAAGTAGATCAATAAATAAATCATTCTGAACACCATATACATTTTTCATCGGTTATTAAACCAAAAAAACATCTGTGTCCTACAAAACTACACTGTAAAGGGTGTCAATAGATCCTTAACGAAGCCGAACGGTTCTTATTCTCCCCGAAAGGTACTCTTTTTTCTCTCTCTCCTGTTGTGTATGCACGACAGTTGTTGTCGGTTTCTTTTAAGACCTTCTGTCGTAGATTAAATTTTGCGATTCAGAATTTTGATGTTAGTTCCTCGTTTATGTCATAAATGGCGCTGCAATGCTTTTTTATACAATGCCTCTACAAATATTTAGAAAATCATACCCTGAATGGTTCAAATAGGGTATGAACGTTTGTTAGAATTTCCTTTATTTTTGCCGCCTACGTATGTTCAAATGCATGATTATTAAACCCCAGCGGGCACACGGCTCTACTTCAAAAAGCTCTCTATTATATCAAAAGCTTTCTATTACGTCAGAAAACTGAGCAGCAGTGCAGCTTCAAAAAAAACCAACATTCGAAAATTGATACAAAAACAAAACAGCATCAACGAAAATAACCGAAACAGAGAAACGTTTACATTTCCTCGTTACGGGCGCACTAAAAAGAACCAAAGTTTTATTAAAGCAACATTTATTGGTATCTTTTTGGGTCTATTTGGTTCGGAGCTGTGTGTATTCGCTTTATAATTCCACAAACGGCCATTTCCCTCCATTCCGGTATTGTTTGGTTAGGAGCGGATTAAACCAGTTTTTGCTGGTTACAAAGGTCCTACTTAATTTTAGTAAACCAACACTGCGGATGGTCGCCTTGAGATTTTTGTTTCCTTGTAATAAATTGTCGCTGGTGTAGAGTTTTTACTGTGCCTTTGTGCAATTAGAGATGGTGTTTTTTGCTAAATAAGTAAGTAAGGTGTGTTAAAGGGATAAGTTTTATTTTTTCTCTCTAAAATTACATTTTCTAGTCAACTAGAATGTGTTCCTGAGTGTGTTTTAATTCAAAAAGAAGTGTTGTTTTAATTTTGAGTATATAGATGGCTGCAGTAAATTAAACAAGTTATTTTTGTAAACACTCCTGTCAAGTTTCAAGGAAGTAGATCAATAACTGTTAGATGCTTGAGAAATAATACCGAACCAGTACAAAGGTTACATACTATATGGCTTCCTCCTACGTTATATCGAGGTTATTGCATTTCAAGTTAAGTTAGTATATTGATTATGCAACATATTTACTTGCACTGCACGCTACGCTGACGTGACGACAGCTACGCGGAACGCTACGTACGTAGTACGTGCTACGAAACGTCTACGAGATGCGACGATTGAATAAACATGTACAGGAATATTGAATATGCAACCTTATTTTTATTAGGGAGTATAGACGTAAATGATATTTGAATAAGTTTGACAAATGGGCTAACACACTGAACTTTATCTGAAAATTCTACTAGCATTCTTATTAATGGAACTCTAAATAAGGAGTTCGATTTTTTATCAGACCTTAATAATGATGATGATGTTGATACCTTTTTGACTGACTAAGTAGACTTTAAAACATAGGTTGATTTAGTGATAGGGCTTGCAATGATTGAATGCATTCTGATCTTATTTACTAGCAGACTTACATGATTGACTGCCTCGTTGGTTCTAGAAGTAGCAAGCGCGACTACAAGCATCCCGAGTTTGATTCCCGGGTCAGGCAAAGTGCTATTGGGTTTTTCATCAGGAATTTAGCAGCCAAAGAGTCTGGATTTGTACCCGGTTGATGGCAATAGGCTCGCCCTCTATTGCATTGGACGTGTTGAATTGGTGTTTCTTCATTTTAAGGTCCACATTAACTCTGCACAGATTGTTTATAATATTTTGTCCTTTTACGGAACACACGCCCGCGGGCCCGTGCCGACTACTGTTAATGGCAGAGTCGCCATGTACGGTCGGGTGTTTAGGAGACAAATGAAACGAACGAGGTTCGAGAACACACTGACTTTATTGGAATAATTATACCTTATTATATACCTTACAATTACTACATCACAGATGTTATGTTATGATATGAAATAAAAATTGAACTTAAAAACCTAAATTACTCGTTTAGACACAGAAAATAACCCTGAAACCATTTCCAGAACGTGCTCACTTTATAAACTCATCACGTGATGTGTTCGTTATTTAATTGCCGCACCTCATGTATTCCAGAACGTGGAACATTTGTCTGAAATACTGTGCAAACACATTCCAACCCCGCGATGCTTGCTATTAGTCCACTAGGTTACCTTCGAGCGAACTGTGTAATCTTATGCAGAGTACACTTGAGCGAGGGAAGCGATAAGTATAGGTAGGTCAGCTAAATAGTACGTTATTGTGTAGGTAGTAGGAAAGAATATTATTTATCAATCTATTCTTGTAAATAATCAAAAGTATTGTATTGCATTGTACTGCTGGACATGGGCCTCCCCCAAAAGGGGGGGTTTTACCATAATCGCCAACCCGCTTCGGATACGCTTCGGCGATCGCAGTACGGTTGTTGCAAAAGCACCGAGAACGCTGCTGCCCGTTATCCGGCAAGTCCCTTAGTCGCCTCGTACGACACCCACGGGCAGATATAGGATGGTGCTATTCTTTACGGCCGACACAATACAGACAGTATGTAAAATAGATAAAATAAAATATCGTACTTTCTGGGAACGTGTACTTTGTGGTAAAGCTATACCTTAGGTATTTATTATAACCTGAAAATCGGAAAGTCCTCAGAAGTGTCCGTTAATTTAATTTGATTACCATTGAATGTAGTCACCGTTAGGAACACGGGAAGTAATTTCACACGACTGTTGCTTCTTAGGCGAACGGTGTGTGACTGCTGAATAATATCCTTTTCAGCTCAATCGGTAGGGTATAACTGATTTAAAATTCAGTTGTAAGATTTGACCTAAACAAACAAAAAACAACATTGCAAGTCAAATAAAAGCTTGTTAAGTACGGATCCCTAATGGATATCGCCGACCTCGCACATTCCTACATGTTTACGCCAACCGCATAGAAACTGCAGCGACGACATCCGTCCAGCCACGAGCTGCCGACGCAGCAAAATTCGACAATAGCATTTAATTAGTTTTAAGTATTTTTTTGTGATTCCATATTCTAACATCGAATAGGTTTCACCATTGTAATTATAGTAATTTCTTTTTTTAATTAAATTAGTTTTAAAATCACTTTGGTTTTTTTTCGATCCACCGTCTGCAGTTTACGTAATTGGCGCAGTCGGTAGGATACTCGCGGGCCGGTTCGCGAATCGCGTTAGAGTCATCTCATATCTATAACCACGATCGCGAGTCACCCGGGCGGCTATCCAGTCACGTCACGAGTATCCAGAATCTACGGTAAAGCTGCGGAGCCGCGTGGAGAATCCAGACATCGATTCACGGCGAAGAACCAGAGATGAAATATATGTGAGTACACTAGAATCTTTCTCGTGTTGCTTCCCCTCTATTCCTAGTTTCTTTTATGTCCAAGATTTTTCACCACGAAAGATCTAATCGTCAGGAACCTGTATCGCGACAGGCTCGCCGACATATAGTAGATATTAATAGAGATTTAGATAGTGAATTAGATTTTAATTTAAATAGTTTATTTGAACCCAAAATGCCTTACGACCCCGACGTAATTTTCAAGGCTTTACGCCTCGTGCCCGATTTTGACGGAAACCCAAATGTACTGACGAGATTTATTAACATCTGTGACCGCATAGTATCTCAGTATGCAAGCGCTGAGCCAGGCAATGAGCTAGGGAACTTGTGTCTTTTAAATGGCATATTAAACAAGATCACAGGGCCAGCCGCATCCACCATCAACTCAAATGGCATTCCTGAAACATGGGCAGGTATTAGATCAGCTCTAATAAATAACTTCTCGGACCAGAGGGACGAGACGGCTTTATACAATGACCTCTCATTGGCTACGCAAGGTAATAAGACCCCGCAGGAATTTTACGATCAATGTCAAACCCTGTTTAGTACCATTATGACTTACGTGACGTTACATGAGACCTTACAGACGACTATTGAAGCAAAACGGACACTTTATAAGAAAGTAACAATGCAGGCTTTTGTACGTGGACTAAAGGAACCTTTAGGCTCACGTATACGTTGTATGCGTCCGCAAACTATAGAAAAAGCTCTGGAATTCGTGCAGGAAGAATTAAATATTATATACCTGCAGCAGCGTAATGATGCCCCAAAGGCTCAAACTGCTCAGAGCGCACCCAAAATTTTATATAAACCCCCTATGATGCCTGCTGGGCCGTTTAACGCGCTAAATGATCCGCGACCACCAGTACCTAACTGGCCTGCTCCAGTAGGACAGCGTGGCTACCAACCACAGCCTCAAGCCTTTAAATTCAATATGCCTAACCAACATCAGAACCGCATGCCTACTCGAACCCAACAAATGTTCCGTGCACCACTACCGAATTACAATCCTCAAAGTAACGTTTTTAGATTGCAACCCAGGACTAACCCACCACCAAATAATTATTTTAAGACGCGTGAGTTAAACCTCAGCGAACTTGCTTTGCCTGATAGTTCCTATTATTCTGCTGACTATTACTATGAGCCAGTATACGACTACTACACGGACGGTAATGACAGTTACATTGTTTGTGACTTTGACTACAACACCAATATGACTGATCCCAATCTGACTACAACTTGCGATAATCAACTGACAGGTGAGGCAGAGCCACAGCCAGGTCCTAGCACTGCCAACCAGAACCAGTATCAAAATTTTCAGTTGGACAAGACATCCAAAGAGCCAAAATAGACCTTAATTTACAGACCCAAAGACAGTTACCCTACATAGAAATTTCTTGCCCTCCTTTAAAATTTTTGATTGACACGGGCGCTAACCAGTCGTTTATAAGCCCCGAGGCTGTACAAAAGTTTTTCCATGATTATACTCTCAACTATGACCCTTTCGAAGTTACAAATGTACACGGTGTAAGCAGAAATGATTACTCCATCACGCTACCCTGTTTTAATGAATTTAATGAAGCTGATAGTATAAAATTATTCGTTTACCGCTTTCACGATTATTTTGATGGCCTTATAGGACTAGACTTGTTATCTAAATGGGAGGCTAAAATAGATTTAAAAGATTTTCAGCTAATAACGCGTACTGCTACAAATCAGATCAAAGTATACAACTCACGCAATGTTAACCTGTATGAGGATATTATCCCTGCTAATAGTACTAAATTAGTTAAAATACCTATAAATGCCCCGGATGGCGATGTTTTAGTAAACCAACAAATTTTATGCAATTGTATTATTCACGAGTGCCTTACCACTGTTACCAATAGCCGTGGATATGTAGAGCTAGAAAATCCAACACCTAACGACGTTATATTTTCATTAGATCAACCAACTCGTGCAGAACTATTCAATGCTAATTGCACGCCAATGAAACAATTGAATCGCGTTGACGACGTATTATCGCGTTTACGTACGGACCACCTCAATGCAGAGGAAAAAGCTAATCTTTTAGCTCTTTGCTCTCGCTATGCAGATGTGTTTTACATTGATGGAGAACCATTGACATTCACCAACAAAATCAAACATCGTATAAGAACAACGGATGAAATTCCCGCATATACTAAGAGCTATCGGTACCCATTTGTACATCGGGAAGAAGTTAGGGACCAAATCTCCAAAATGCTAGAACAAGGAATAATAAGACCTTCCGATTCCGCATGGAGCTCGCCCATTTGGGTTGTGCCCAAAAAACTTGACTCTACTGGAAAGCAGAAATGGCGTCTCGTAGTTGATTTTCGTAAATTGAACGAAAAAACGATAGACGACAAATATCCCATACCAAACATCACTGACGTTCTTGACAAATTAGGCAAGTGCCAATATTTTACAACCTTAGATTTGGCAAGTGGTTTTTATCAGGTAGAGATGGACCCTCAAGATATACCAAAAACAGCATTTAATGTGGAACACGGCCATTTCGAGTTCCTTAGAATGCCCATGGGACTTAAAAACTCACCGTCCACCTTCCAACGAGTTATGGATAATGTTCTAAGAGGCTTACAAAATAACATCTGCCTCGTATATCTTGACGATATAATAGTATATAGCACCTCTCTTCAAGAGCACATGGACAATTTGGAAAAGGTCCTCCAAAGACTTAGAGAATCCAACTTCAAAATTCAGATGGACAAGTCCGAATTCCTAAAACTCGAAACTGCTTATCTGGGACATATCATCAGTAGAGATGGCATCAAGCCAAACCCTGACAAGATCTCTGCAATTCAAAAATATCCAATTCCAAAGACCCCTAAGGAAATTAAACAATTTTTAGGACTTCTAGGATACTACCGAAAATTTATCCCCGACTTCGCTCGCATCACCCAACCTCTTACGATATGCCTAAAGAAAGGTAGCAAAATTACTCTTAGCCCTGAATACGTCAATGCCTTTGAAACCTGTAAAACTTTACTAACCAATGACCCCATCCTACAATACCCAGACTTCAAAAAAGAATTTAATCTCACAACAGACGCTTCGAATGTCGCTATTGGAGCAGTGTTATCCCAAGGACCTATAGGTTCTGACAAACCCATCTGTTACGCTTCTCGCACACTTAACGAAAGTGAGCTAAATTATAGTACCATCGAGAAGGAGTTGCTTGCCATAGTCTGGGCCACGAAATACTTTAGACCTTATCTTTTCGGTAGAAAATTTAAAGTACTGACTGACCACAAACCCCTGCAATGGATGATGAACCTGAGAGAACCCAATTCACGACTGACAAGATGGCGACTCAGACTAAGCGAATATGATTTTACTGTGGTGTACAAAAAAGGAAAATTTAATACCAATGCTGACGCTCTCTCCCGTGTAGAAATCCATAACGAAGAAACAGATGAGATCAGCTCATTGATCGAAAATATTAAAAATCTCAGATCAATGATCAATGACCCACCGGAGGCATCACCTCCATCAGTAAACTCCTCGACTAACGCTGAATCAGTAACCGAAAGTACAAACGATCTCAGATCAATGATCAATAATCCATCTGAAGTACCACGTCCACCAACAAACTCCTCGACTGACACCGTGCATACCAGTAATGAACACCCGATACTAGAAATCCCCATTACAGACGAACCCCTCAATAAATTTCACAGACAGATTAACCTTACCATAGTAGGTGACATAAAACGCCGACCGACAGTAACTAAACCATTCGAAAATCATACTCGAATCGCAGTCCAAATATCAGAATCCAACCTAGAGAGTGACATTATTAACGCTATCAAGGAATATGTTAATCCTAAAGTCAAAACAGCTATCTTGATTAATCCACCTTTAGCCATGTACTCAATAATACCCATCATACAAGACAAATTTAGAAGTTCCTCACTTAACCTAGTATTAGCTAAAACAGAACTCGAGAATGTTAAAGAATACCTCCGACAACAAGACATAATCCGACACTACCATGACGGTAAGACGAATCACCGCGGTATAAATGAATGTCATCTAGCTCTTTCACGAAAATATTACTGGCCAAAGATGAAAGACCAAATCACCAAGTTCATCAATGAGTGTACCATCTGTGGTCAAGCAAAATACGATAGAAATCCGATAAGACCTCAATTTAATATCGTGCCTCCAGCTACCAAACCACTTGAAGTTGTTCACATGGACCTATTTACAGTTCAGAACGAAAAATATGTAACCTTTATGGACGTCTTTACGAAATATGCCCAAGCGTATCATCTGCGTGACGGCACCGCTATTAGTATCATACAAGCACTATTACGGTTCTGTACCCATCATGGACTACCTATGACTATCATCACCGATAATGGTACCGAGTTTACGAACCAACTTTTCTCTGAATTTACACGTCTTCATAAGATAATTCACCATAAAATTCTACCTCATAGTCCAAATGACAATGGCAATATCGAACGTTTTCACTCAACCTTATTGGAGCACATTAGAATTCTAAAACTGCAAAACAAAGACGAACCAATAGTTAATCTTTTGCCATACGCCATCATAGCATACAACAGTTCTATCCATAGTTTTACAAAATGCAGACCGTTTGACCTATTGACCGGACATTTTGACCCCAGAGACCCAATCGACATAGATTTGACTGAGCACATCCTCCAACAATATGCGCAGAATCATAGACAGCAGATGAAGCAAGTTTATGGAATCATTAACGGATCATCTCTTGCAAATCGTACAGCTCTAATTAACAATAGGAATAAAACCCGCGAGCCCGAAGTAGAATATACCCCTCAGCAACAAGTTTTTATTAAAAATCCTTTCGCCAGTCGCCAGAAAGCTGCACCACGTTACACGCAGGATACAGTACTCGCTGATCTGCCTATACACATTTATACTTCTAAAAAACGTGGCCCTATAGCCAAGGCAAGGCTGAAACGTGTTCCTAAATCCAGCAAATTGTTACAGAATCCTGATACTACTGATAACCCACGCGACACATCCTCAAGAGATAAGACTTGAGACTTTAGCCGATGGACCAGGACTGTTACCATACAGACTAGGACCGACCAGACTTACTACACATTACCACTCATTCATACAGTACATACAATTATCCGACATAGAAGATAAAATAAACTCCGTACAGACGCAACTTAAGACTTTTAAAACGAAACTTACTAATGAGACTTATATGCTTTACGAATATCAGATTGACTATCTTACCAACAAACTTAGTAAGGTACTACAACAAGTAAAATCATTAGAACCTGTTAGAATCAAAAGAGGTCTTGTAGATAGCCTTGGGTCAGTAATAAAAAGTGTTACTGGCAACTTAGATTATCTAGATGCCCTGAAATATGATGAGGCTATCAAGACTTTACAAAATAATGAAAATAAAATAGTATCAGAATTCAATAATCATATAAGCCTAAGTAAAGAATGGATGTCCCAACATGGTACCATCTTAGACCAAATAACAAAAAACCAGGAAAAGGTTAACGCAACGTTAGAATTACTTGTAGAGAAAAGTGCTTATAGAGATTACAGCTTAATTAAATTTGCAAAGTTTGCCCAAATATTAGGAATTATAACCAATAATGTAGAAGATTTAATGTTAGAGATAATTAGGTTAGAAAATATAATGGCTTTCATACGTGCGTCCAGCACTCATCATTCCATGATAGATATAGAAGTGTTAAGATCTATGATAGATAGGTTAAAATCAATATACAGCCAAGATCAAATCTTAAATTTAGAATTACGAGAATATTATAATCTCATAAAACCAGGTTCCTACTTTATAGAGAAGAGAATAGTAATAGTATACAGCTTTCCTATAGTCTCAAAAGACCTTTACGATTTATACAGACTATCCATTGTCCCTAATAAGAAACAACTTGCCCTTATTCCTTCCTCTCCTTATATAGCAACAAATGAGAAATCATTCGTGTACATAGAGGCTGAATGCCCGAAGTACAGTAGCATCCATCTCTGTGAAAGGAAGACAAGTCATCAGATCCGGACGAAACCCGACTGTATCCAAGAGCTCATCATCAACCAAGGTCTGGAAGACACCTGCCAATTCACCAAGATTTCACTCTCCAAACAAGCAGTGGAAAAACTGGACGATCAACACTACGTTTTATCACTGCCCCAACCGACCAAAGTACAGTTAGCCTGCGGTAGAAAAGACTTTAATATTCTGCAAGGAAGCTATCTCGTCACCATACCCATGGACTGCTATCTGGAAACAACAGAATTCACAATCATCAACGACAGCAACGAGATAAAAGGACAGCCACTAAAGCTATCAAAAATCCCTTATAACGACATGAACCAAACAACTGATTCCACTCACATCATCGGCTTCAATTCAGTCAACCTGGAAGAACTTCACAGCATCCAGAACAAAGTATTGATGGAAAACCCTATTCAAATCGACAAGACTCAGCCGGTTGTCCTATATCATACAACCATACCATTCTACATCATCGTACTATGCGCAACCATACTTATCATTTTGGTAATAAGCCGCAGATACAAATGCTGGAACCTTAGAGCAAGCGACAAAGAGAAGCAACATACTCCCAAAATTCATATGTATGAAGATGTGACCAGAAAACGAGATGAACTCCCAGCAACATTTTCTCTCAATATGAGCAAATAGTTGCTGTTCTTCGGGTGGAGGTGTTAAGTACGGATCCCTAATGGATATCGCCGACCTCGCACATTCCTACATGTTTACGCCAACCGCATAGAAACTGCAGCGACGACATCCGTCCAGCCACGAGCTGCCGACGCAGCAAAATTCGACAATAGCATTTAATTAGTTTTAAGTATTTTTTTGTGATTCCATATTCTAACATCGAATAGGTTTCACCATTGTAATTATAGTAATTTCTTTTTTAATTAAATTAGTTTTAAAATCACTTTGGTTTTTTTTCGATCCACCGTCTGCAGTTTACGTAATTAGCTTGTAAAGACAAGATGTTGTCATTTGTGGCCTTAGATTTATTTTAAATAAATCTATTAAATTCCTAAATCACAAGATCAACGCGCCAAAAGTTGGTTACAGCTTACTGCACGTAGGTCCCTTTTTTATCAGTGGGTCGTCTTAGGGGCGGATTTTTAGGAGTTGGAGTATACGCTTACGGGCACTATGAGTAGCAAAGAAAACAAAATGTTTTTTATTTTTTAATTTTTTTTGCAGAAACACTGTCCGTCGTAGGGCCATGCTTCTCAGAACCTAAATGAATTTTAGGGCCAAGGTTAACCAAGGTTAATTAGGAAATTTCCGAAAAAAAAAAACACCAATATTAAAAAAAAAATAAGTCGTCGCGCCATGGCGCCCCTAAGGCCTCCAACCACATTTTTGAAACCATGCTGTATACAGGAATTTCACTTACCACATTGGAATTAGGATTCCAAATACCGAGCTCCAGTTTTCGTTAATGTTGATAATGTATGACCTATATGGACATTGTGAAGCGTTGAATTATTACGTGATTGATGATGTCGCCTTCGTAGAGAAAGTAGTTCATAAAGTGCACTCTTTATTGTCTACTGGCTAACGCGATTCATGACTGTAACAAATATTTTTTTCTTTAGGTATTTTATTTTAAATATTTTTATTAGCCTGTCTGCCTCGTCGGTCTAGTGGTCGCAAGCGGAACTGCTGAGCATGAGGGTCTGGGTTTGATTCCCTGGTCGGGCTAAGTGTTATTGGCTTTTCTCAGTAGCAACCACGGAGTCTGGTTTGTGCCCGGTTGATGGCCATAGGCTCGTCCCCTTTTGCATGGGACTGAAACATAACTAGCGAAATAAGGGTGTACCTACTATTAGGTACACCTCTGCCTAACCCTTCTGGGATTACAGACGTGTTGAACTCAAACTCAAAGCATTTATTTCAATTAGACCATTACAGGCACTTTTGAAAGTAAAAAAACAAAAAAAAGAGCGAAGCTACAGTCCCAGACACAAGACATAATAACTTGTGAAAGTACTGTAGTTGCCCATTCCAAAGCGTCTCTATGGAGAAGAATGGGCAAGAAACTCCATGGACACTCTTTTAAATCAAAATATGTTACAAAATCTTGGTTACATCATTCGTGTTGAGAACTACTAGTATGTGATAACGATGTAGTAATACGGGCAAGTTAAGAGCGTCCAGAGTAAAAGTTGTTATGTTATGTTTTATTATGATTATTATGATTATTACATCAGAGTAGTAAAAGCGATCCAGAAGCATTTTTTATCTCTCTTCTAATTCATCATCATTTCAGCCGAAAGACGTCCACTGCTGGACATAGGCCTCCCTCAAGTGACGCCACATTGACCGGTCCCGTGCGCCTCGCATCCACCGGATCCCCGCAACCTTCACCAGGTCATCGGTCCACCTAGTGGGAGGCCTTTCAACGTATCGTCTTCCAGTTCGCGGTCTTCTAATCACTCTTTCCGCTATAATTTAGCAGAATTCAAAACGATAATTTATTGTAAACTTGCTTAAACCTTGCTCCTGGTATTTCTGCTATAATTTTGCAGAATTCAAAATGATAATTTATTGTAAACTTACTTTGACCTTGCTCCTGGTATTTCCAGTAATTTTTCAGCAATAGACAAACGAATTTGCTTGGAAAATAAACTTAGTAATTTTGAAACTTTCGGTTTGAGCCGCCTGTTATTGTCGAAAGGACTTTAACCTAACAAGCATGTAATTTATTTTAAGTCCTAGAATTATTCTGCTCCGCTGGTTTGAAGACAACTATTTTGGTTTAAGAGTTAATATTTCATGCATTGGTAATTTTAGATTTGAGTTTTGCTTTACATTGAAAATCTCTTTTATAAATAATGCAAATGACTTCGTTATGTGCTCTGGTATAGACAGCGTTATTTTAAACATAGGCATAATGTTAAAAAAATGTTTATTATCTATGTAAAGTAACTTAAACAGCACATTGTACTCAATGATTACAAAAACTAGGTTTTGATCGCTGCATAAATCGCGTTTTAATTAGTTTGGAAAAAGGCTAGGCAGATGATGATGATGATCGCTGCATAAATCGCGTTTTTTTTCGGAAATTATCAAAAACTAAAAGTCTTGACAGAGTTTTTACTTCATAGTATTAGTATGGTTGTAGATTTGTTTGGAAGTATGGATTGGTATCGATAGCGTTTTACACCTATACATAACTCCTTAGTTCACTATATTCAGTACAATTCCTTCTTCATTATCTGTAACATCAAAGAAAGGATTGGTCACAAACTATCATTGCCATCTAACGTGGCAATTCTGGCAGCCTTCTGGGCACTTTTCTTAGTGACAGTGATGTGGATGAATTTTTTGACACCCTGTGATTCTTTTGACATTTTGATACTTGTACATATTTTATTATTATTTTAGATCTATTTTTAGTTTGCAAATAATGTAGATTCTGAATTCAAGTAAAAATTATAACATAATATCTAACACTGTGATTATGGTTGAACAAATCATGTTATTCGCCACCTCTTTGAAGATTATAAGGATAATGGCCGGACATTATTTTCAAGAACCTACCCACCTACCTACCACCTACACGACGCGTTACTATGTACCTATTACTGTTACTCAGGAAAATTTCGCGTAATATTGAAAAGGAATAGTGGCAAAAGTCTCTAAATAAAGACTATTTTCTTCGAAAAGGGGATTATTCTACTGGCAATGTGTTTCGTGGTATTTCTAGAGTAATACTCAATAATGATTAGTTGTAATGTGCCTTGGTATATAATTGACACATTAAAACTAAATTGTAACAATATACACTCGCGAGCAATGAAAAAGTTCCAGTGACATAGCACCAAATTACTCCTAAACGGGAAAGGCTAGCTTAATGACGCCGTCTGCAATATTGAAGAACATTTAACAGCGCATCAGAATATTATCAACTACAAAGGTAAATGTTGTGTACAAATTTTAAATTAAATGTTTTAAAAAATTGGGGCCATTTGGCAAATAAAACCAAATCTCTAAGTAGGGGTTTTATTAGGTGTAAACGTAGGTTTTGATAACTCAGTACTTGGTGTTTCCTCCATGTGCTCTCAATACAGCTTCTACACGATTGGGCATGCTGGATACCAGATTCCTCAGCATATGCTGAGGAATGTTCTGTCATTCTTGGATGAGCGCGTAATTCAAGTCACGAAGAGTAATTGGAGGTGTTACTCGTTTTCTCACACGTCTGTCAAGCTCGTCCCAAGCATGCTCAATAGGATTCAAATCGGGGCTCCTTGCTGGCCACTCCATTTTGTGGATTCCTACGTCCTGAACATACTCATTTACAACTTGAGCAGTGTGGACCCGTGCATTATCGTGCATGATCACTGCATTGTCGCCCATATTGGCCTAAAACGGACCAGCATGTTCATTGAGAATCTCATTGATGTATTTCACAGCAGTTAGGTTCCCGTTCTTGATTGGAACGAACGCTGTTCGACACTCAGCAGAGATACCAGCCCACACGTGAACGGTACCTCCGCCGTGTGACACTTTTTCTTCAAAACATGCTTGTGCTAAACGTTCTCCTGGTCGTCGGTATACTCTTTTTCTCCTATCATGATGGTACAGCATAAATCTTGACTCATCAGAGAACATCACTCTACCCCATTCGTCCTCACCCCATTCTGTATGGTCGCGGGCGTATCGCATTCGGGCAACTTTATAATGCCGTTCCAGTTTTGGGCCATTTGCTGACCTATAATGATTCAATCCTCTTTCGGCAAGACGTCTCCTGACTGTCCACTTGCTTATTGGCTCCCTTCGAACTTGCAGAAGTTGTTGTTGAACCGCAACTCCCGTCTGATGTCGATTTCTTAACATGGCTGCCGCAATTAAACGATCTTTTCGGACTGTTGTGCACCTTGGCTTGCCAGTATCTGGTCTTCTCAGGTTTAATCCAATCTCCCTAAACCTTTCCATCACTCATCGGACAGTAGGATGTGTCACGCCCATTATTCTGGCCATATTTCTTTGGCTGGTCCCCAATTCCACCATAGTGATGATTCTCGTACAATCCTCGGGTGATAGAGGCATGATTTATAGGTACGAGAGCCTAAGTAAGTAAGACTTTACAATTTAAGAATTCTTTCACAACGGCAAAAACAAGGATGAAATCAAAAGCAAAACAAAAAACGAAACAAATGTATTCCGAAATTTCGGAATACATTTGTCCGAAATTGAAAATTTCGGAATACATTTATATTTTATACATCCCAAAATTTTGTTTTTTTTACTTTTTTTATCCATGGCTTCAAAAAGACCAATATTTAAAAGTTTGTATAATAAAATAGATTTCATTATACTTTTTAATTTATGAAGCTAGGTTCTATGTCTTAGGAGATATTAAGGTGTTTGTCGGCATTTTGTGGGTGGAACTTTTTCATTGCTCGCGAGTGTAATTGATAACAATATACCGAAGATATTTTAATATTATAAAAAACAAGAATCCATGGAGTTTCTTGTCGGTTCTTTTCCATGCAAACTTTGGCTGCTACTAAATCAATCCAGATAAAAAGAAACAATAACACTTTGTTTAACCGGGGAAACGCACCCGGGATTTTATGCTCAGGAATAGTACTTGTGACCAATAACGAGATAGCGATAATCTTTGTTATAACAACTTTTCAATAAAGCTATTACTAATACCAGACTTATCTCAAGATCGCTCATCTAAATCCTCTTAATACTTCCACAATCGTAAAGAAATAAACATAATTCACTCAAGTTTGTGCTCAGCATCGAGACATCAATCCTCCAAGGAGAAGTGAGCCCATTTGGCACGTCTCCAAACAAAAACAATAGGACTTGGAGAATAGAACTATTGAAAATTCATTTGGAAAACGTCGTACACACAAAACACTGTTAGAAGTCTGAATATTTTCAATTATTTCTTTATCCTTATGTTAGTCTAAGGTTCTTTATTACTTTTAAAGGTCGGAAAATAATGGAATTGTTTTTAAATTTTATTGTATTTACTTTTAACGTTGATTTTAGTATTAAAACGTTAATCCTCCTACTCTTAACCTTTTCTCAATCGACTGAGTTTGTTTGTAAAGGTTGTTTCCTTCCTAGTTTATTTTAGTCTTGCCCCACTCCCACACACCATCGCTAAATTATATTAAGAAAAGAAAAAGAAAGAAAACACATTTATTTGGCACATGCCACAAATGCACACAGCAAAAAATGAAACAAATAAAATGCTAAAACTAAACAGAAAAAGATAATAGATAATATTGTGTGTCTCATGGCTGTGCCAAATAGGCCCAGTTCAGCAAACTGCCGAGCAGCTAGTGCCCGACGCTGGTTTTCAACTGGACCCGAGATAATGACGTGACGGACGAAAAACAGTTTAGTAGGTATGTACTTTGTGTTATGAGTTATGTGTATGAATAGGTATGTACTTATATACAATAAATATCAGTGCAATAATTACAATTAAAACAAAAGAAAAACATTATTTTTTTAATTTAAGTTTAATTTAAATTGTCAAGTTAAATTATTATTATTTTTTTATATTAACTGAAATACAAATGATGTCTAAAAGACTGAAAGGACATTACTGTTGGACATTTGGCGGGTCAAATACCTCTTGCTTTATTCTTATTCTTTATTGCATACAAAAAACATACATATAATATAGCTTATGTATAATGGCGAGCTTAATCCAGAATTTGGGAAACCTTAAATATAAGCCACAAAAAACTCTCGATAAGCATAAGTAGAAGAACGGAAGGGATGATTTTTTCCTGCAGAAAAAACATGAACATGAAGACGAGTACAAAGGTGCAACCTTTTGAAGAATGCTTTACGAAAGTTAGCTTGGCTATTATTTTGACTCACTATTAAATGGACACTACCTGGACATTTACAGACCACAGATGCCAGCTTCCCATCATCTGTCTAGCCTTTTCCAAACAATATTGAGGTCGGCTTCCAGTCCAACCAGATGAAGCTGAATCCCAGTATTTTTTATGGGGAGACTACCTATCTGACCTCTAAAACTCAGTTACACCATACCTCTTTAGAAGGACTGTCAAACTAACAGGCTTTTGACTACCCGCAACGATTGTCAAAAATCTGTGAATGACAGCTGCAATCATTTGCTTAATGTGCTTTTCAAGGGATGTAAAGTGCTCGGTATGTAATGGGCGGTCACCCCTCCCCGGACCGACTCGAAGAAGATCGCCCAATGCGGCTGTTACCCACGAGCTCCTAAAAATTCACTAAAGTCTACGGAGCAGTTTCCATCAGCCACATATAATATCGTGCTAGTCGCCATTATTGCGAGCCTAATACAATTTGCCGCTCGAACGACGTCCAGTCCCTTGGTCTCCGAACAATTAGAACTGCCGACGTTATTTTTATGTCACCCTTATTGTACCTTTTCTTGTCTTCTGTGTAACGAACGCTGAAATTCGTGGCTGCCCCCAGGGTAGGTACTGATGTAAACGCCTAGGAATTCGTGGCTAATATTCTGCGTTGTTTTTTTTTGGATTTATGTGTTGAGGGCGGAGTGATAAATAAATTATGAGTAGCTTCTTATTTGTTTGGTTTGTATTCGTTTTCTTGCTGTCGCATGTCTTCAATTTTGTCCAATTTTTTTACTGGCTTAAAATAATAAAAATAGCTTGTTAATGTTGTCAATAATTAAGTTTAGAAGGCTCGGCAAAACCTTATTAATTATCCTTATATTTGAGAACATAATACTTTATGTAGGTTCACTAAACCCACGCATTTACTGTCTCCAATTCATGTCTAGGTCTGATATTCTGAACTAATTATCATAGCTTTATATTAAAAGTTCACCAGTTCACTCTTACTCTGTAATTATTAAAACAATCCCCGAACAAAGCCAAAAAGGACCCTGCAGTACTGATTAAGGCGGTCTGTAGATGCATAATATTAAACTCGTCAGTCCCCCGGGTCTGCCCTTAATTTAATTACTTATTTGACCCAAAACCTACTCCAGAGATCGGCTTACAGAAGGCATGTCAGATCTCTATTCAATTATGTTTTGTAATGAACGACAGTATGTTCGACAAAATTGGATTTCGTTGTGATTCGAATAGATGGGAACAATTACTATTATTATGGATACTAAGTGAGATTAAGTGCGATTAGGTTGGCAGTTCTGAGTGTGTGGTGACGTCATAGGTTAGTTCTTATACGTGTGTTTGAATAAGTGCTAATTATAGATAATAATATTGATTGTTTTGCCGCAATTATTAGGAATAGGTGTACATCCCTGATGACTCGTGTTCGCGGCAGCACCAACAGTATTCTCAGAGTATTCGCAGATCGGTGGGATTCCCTGATGTTGCGGAGGTGGATGCGGCTCCACGCTGAATTTTAATTGCGTATTTTTCATTCCATATTGGAAATTTTGACCTCAATCTCCAGTGTAAAGGTAGAATCCTCCGACGATATTGCCCAACGATTTGCTTGTCATCAGGTACGTTGTGTGGGTTTCCTTATCGGGCGTTGTAAGTTTTTTATAACAGCTAGGCAATAAAGTTTGGTTTGATTGGTTTTAAGAGCGTTTATACCTTCCGGCATTTCATACAAACTTTCAAGTCGTTATTTTCCGAAATGACTGAACAGATTTTAATGAAACTTCCTACGCATAAGCAGTATAAATAGGTCTAAAAAGTTACTAAAAACATTTTCGAAATGTCTTTTAAAAATGAAGATAATTGGAAATTTCTGTTTCTATAGATAATTAAAAATACATTATTTTTCGAAAATATTTTTTAGTAACTTTTTAGACCTATGTATACTGCTTATGCGTAGGAAGTTTCATTAAAATCTGTTCATTCATTTCGGAAAATAACGACTTGAAAGTTTGTATGAAATGCCGTAGGGTATAAACGCTCTTAATATTTTCATGATTCAATGATTGCCCAGTTTTCGGCTATGATGTGCTCTGTAATTTGCTAGCTAGAAAATAAACCATATTGTACAAGAAGACTTGCTCCTCTTGTTTTCAATCTATATCTATACGTATTTCGAAGTCGTTATTCACGTCTATCAAAATCAAAATCAAAATCAAAAGTCATTTATTCAAATTAGGCTGATAATCAGCACTTTTTGAACGTCAAAATTACAAGAGACAGTCCCCCAAAACGCCCGCCCTTCGCCACTTCCTAGTGTTTTAGCTGGGAAGAAGAAGTGGGGGAACAAATATCTCCGGTTTTATAAACTTCTTTACAGTTTTTCATGGGTCTTCTTCATCGCTTAGAGAATTTATTTCAAAAGATTTCGTTAATAATAGATTCATATTAAACTGGTACATTACAAAGAAGTCTCAATGTTTTGTCAAGTCATAAAAACTTGCGCCCCATTTAAAAGAAATAAAATGATTAATTACAGACTAACATAGCCACCATCACTCCGTACCTACCCATACAAGCACTAAATCAGACAAAGGTACGCAAAGGGGTTTAATAATTGATAGTTCCTAACAGCCAATAGGCAGGCAGGGTTATTTTATTATTAACATCGATTGATTGGAGGACTAACAATCCCTGGAGCTTTGCAGAGCTTACCTGAATACACAGTTAATGTAAAGGTATTGACTGTCAATGTCTATGCTGGGTAAGGCCTAGTACACACTAGATAGTGTAGACTATGTTGGCAGATTGAGTAAGTTAAGTTATTAGCGCAACCTTCTCGGTTAATGAATAATGAATATTAGTGCCAATCGGAATATCGACTCAGCTAAATATTCACTGATGTTGGTGTAGTGGAATCGTAAGATATGCCCGTGGCGATTATGTCTCGCTTGTGCATATGATGTACGAGTGAGGTCAAACATCACATAATGGCGTATCCATGGTCGTAGTACGGTCACGGCATCAGTCAGAGTTGACAAAACTAAACAAAAATGCAATGAGTCTGAGTGAAGATGTATTTAAAAAACATGTTTAAGTTCTTCCCTTATCCCATTATCCTTACAAGAAGGTAGTTTGTCCCACAATGGAGCATTGACAGGCTGGGCTATGAAGAAAATAGAATAATCACAATAAAAAGATTACCTACTGAGACAGTGTAATTTATCACAACTTCCCTATTTTTTAAAATTAAGGCGTGTATAATATATCTATTTACATTCCACCCCAGTCACCCACGACCCTAACAGGCTGTCTCCAAAGTAATTAGTGCAGGCATAAAAAGGGCCTCTAAAAGCAATTTCCGAGGCAGAGAGACAGATTAAGTACAGAATTATTTATTTACCAGACAGGTCAAGATTACAGCACTTAGGAAGACCAATTTGTGACGTAAAGTTACCTAGCAGGTATTGCCTTGTAACGCTTTAATAATATTAACTCATTCAACCTTTTCAATAAATTGCGTAGGTGTCAGATTCGCTACTTCCCCACTACTCAACTGGATTGGTCAACTAGTTGTGCAGTAGGACATAATTTGTATTACCGAACATTTTATGCTCTGTAGCTCAACTATTTTTTGCTAAAGTTAGTTGATCAGTAGGTCATCTTGTATGTCTGAAGTACTGTGAGAGGAATTTATGAGTGTCGTTAACCTCCTTTTATTAATATCATGTTTTATTTAAGTTTCAACTTAATTTGCTTTACTTTGTCATTTTGTATATAATTAAAATATACAAAATGACAAAGTAAAGCAAATTAAGTTGTCGCATGTGTTATAATTATCATTTTAATTTTAGTTACTATAATTGGTGGTAAACCATTGTAATTAAATAAATAAATAAATAAAATTGAACATATAACCTACTGTTCAACTCAGCCCTTAATGACGTGAGTGGACAACATATTTTCAACAAAAAAAGGATTTATAAAAAAAATAATCATTATGTGGGGAGACCGTCATAGAACCAACAATGTGCTCGAAAATTGGCATTCCAAAATAAATAAATCGATCAACAAAAACACCAGGACATTGTTAAGTTTAAAATACTAGCTGACATTGACGTGGTTGCCGTAGATAAAACAGCGCACAGAAGAAGAAAGAAGTATAAACATAATGATGACATATAACATACAAATTCAACTAAATAATTCAAAAATCTCAATTGGGCACACTCTTGAAAAAGATACCACATTCAAGAAAAGAGAATGACATGGGTGACCATAATTACATACCAAGTTTCCACTGTGCCTCGGAAAGCACGTTATACTTTGGTCCCTGCTGTCATTTGTAGATCTTTGACAGTCGTTACGAGTAGTCAGAAGCCAAAAGTCTGACATTCTTTCCAAGGGATATCGTATTACCCAGTAAATGGGTTGTGGTGGTCAGATAGGCAGTAGCTTCATGTAAAATACTGGTACTTAGCTGCATCCGGTTAGACTGGAAGCCCCCGAGATAGTTTGGGAAAAGGCTAGGAAGATGATGATGATGACCAAATTCGGGACTAAAGCCGTTATTTTGTTTTTAAGTACATTTCACAATTTCACAAAACCATTGCACAAATGATAACCAACTGCGTCTTCCTGCCAACGCCACTTGAGCACCAACAGATCCTAATAGCAATGTACTCGCAATTGACATGCATAATATTCCAGAAACCAGGCATGTTAATATCTAGGTATTGATCTGAAGATTTAATCAATATCTTACCCTAAGCGTTTCTAGCGTATTAAGGTAAGCTGGAGACGAAACTTGATTATCTGCAATAATACTCAGAACTGAAACAATTATCCGTAAGTAATAGTAATATAGGCAACCTGAACTGTGTGATTTAAGCTAAATACGGATTGGAGTATCTTAGGTCTTATTAATTCTCCAGTGACCAACCTGTTGTCTAGAGTCTAGATTTTTACCTGTCTTTCAATTGATTGCGTCAAAAATTCAAGCTGATGACCCGTGCACGACCAAAGGTGATGCGACCTGAGTCCGTAGCAGGTGCGTGCGGTGTAAACGTAAAGTAAATACGATGATTTTTTAGTCGTAATTAAAATTATTATCTTATGAAATGTTCGCAAAATTGTTTGCAACAAGCACACTCAGTATGATTCAAAGATATGATATCAGTATGATGCAGACGCACTTCCAACACAAGTGTTGCTTAATCGTATAACTCGTGGCGAAGCAGTTAGCCGTATTGCTTTGTGTACCTACTGCTTCACATAAGTCGAAAAGCTTACAATTAAATGGGGCTGTTTCAATTTTTTTGTATTGCGTCTTGTTGTTTGTGGGTGCTTCTTAGCGAATGAAATGAAATGAAATTTTCGGTCTACTAAGCTCAAGTAAATTAAACAATGTACTTCAGCTAAGTAGACCGAACATTACGAAATTAAATGTTTCAAAGAACAATAATAGAATCCATCTAAAGACAAGGATGAAAAGCTAAAATCAGCGAAAGTAAGAAAAATTCTGAGCACTAAGTAAAGCTGACATACCCATTCTTATAATCGGATATTTTTTTCTCCATCACTGTAATCGGAATTGGTTTCCTTTGATCGTAATGAAAAATGCCAGAGCGAAACTTTTTCGGCGATTACTATCGATCTTACGTGATTACGATGTCTTGGAAAGACGAAAGAACCTATAATGGCGTTGTATGGAACTGTTATTTTATAATAATGAGTATAAAATAACGGTAACTGGGATTTCGTCATTTTGACATTGTGCTTCAGAATAGTCTCTTAAAAGAAAAAAACTATTCTCTTAGTTTTATTTTGTAGCATTGACCGGAGTGACAATAATCATCTTCTGTTATTGAGTATTTAGGGTTGTAATTACCATAAACCTTTTTCTATAGTTCACTTTCTTTTAACTATTACTAACATGAAAAAATGAGTCAGTTATAAAATGAAGGTGATTGAAGGAACATAAAGGGCGATATGACAAAAAAACGTTTAAAAAAAAGTACAGGAAGATGAGGAATTTGTACTAGTGACACCGGGTGTGAGGCCGCTAAAGTGAACTTTAAAAAAAAACAGGTGCAAACTTCGATAAACTAAATAGATAAGATCTGCTGAAAGCTGAGCACAATTTGTAACGACAGTGAAAAACACTATCTACTTTTTTTCTATCCGCAAACCAAGCGAAGAAAACACATCTACTTGACGTGTACAAAAACATACACAAACATCCGATAGTTGGGCCCCATTCGTTCCGCCCTGAAAGCAATATATTTCACTCCAAGATTTGTGCATTTCACACTGTTACGTTGACAGTACACTGTCGTGCTGCAAAACGGGGCAAAAACTAAATGAATAGTAGTTGAACCGGATGAACAAACAAGTGACGGCTAGGATGAATGTCAGCAAGGCTAGACGTCTTCTGAACGTTGTTTGTATTTAATTCAAGCTTTTATTGGTGTTTTATTTGTAGTTCTTGTGAATTGCATTGTTGTGTTGCTGTTTAGAATCTTTTGTTTGTGTTTAGATATATTATTGTGTTTTGAGTGCTTCGTGGTAACATACGAAAAACTTTAGTAGGCATCTATCTACTTTTGAAGTTCGTGACAGACTGATAGTTCTTCCTACATAATTACAGATTTTGATTAGATTCAAAAGAAAGTTATGCACTTGCTTTCAATGTACTTATCGATGATGATTTGATTATGTTCCTTTCTGTGATAAAACAAATAAACAATAAACTTAGTAAATATCCGTTACGAGTGTTATTGATAATGGTAGTTTAAAAACTTATAAGTTGAGACAATATTGTCAATAACATTGATTTCATACTTTTCTAATTGCCACTAACACACACACACACACACGCATAACCTAAAATACTTTAAATATATTACAGATAGTAACACTGCAAACTTTCAGTGGTCAGTTTCACTATTACTGCAAAATATCCTAACTACACACACCACATTATAATAATACAGTAACGTGCCAAATAGCGCCATAGTCAACACAATTTAGAAAAAAGAAAACGGCGCGCCGCGCCGTGAGCAAACGACTCGATTTTTTTACCAAACCAATGTAATGTAACACATTTTGTTGATAAATTATTTCTGGGGGCACTCCCACTTCATTCAATTTCCCAAATAAATAGCTTATGCCAGTGGCATTGGGGGAATTATTTATTTACTCACCTCTTTCTCGGCGTTTGCTACATATTACACCTCAATTTATTCATGAGTTCACATGTTTTTGAGAAATGCCATTACCAGTTCAGTATGCTAGGTACTTTGAATATATGTGATCGATGCATTAAATCTAAGTATTACAAATAACGTGATGCAATGTAGACTATTGGTCTTCTATGCAACAGTGTTAGCTCAGTGGTGTGACCGTTGGACTGCCAAGGCTTTGTTCTCGAGTCATCATCATCATCAGCCTATAATGTTCCCACTGCTAGGTCTCCTCTCTATGAGAGAGAGTGGGCTATAATCCACCACGCGGGCCCAGTGCGGGTTGGTACATGTCACATGTCTTCGAATTTTTAGTTCTATGACATGTCGGTTTCCTCACGACGTTTTCCTTCATCGTTTTGAGAGCAGCGGTGATGAAATAAATTACACAAAGTAATGCGCCTGCCTGGGTTCGAACTCACGGCTTACTCCTCGTAAGTTGGGGCTGCCACCGCTGCTCTCGAGTGCGAACCCACAATTGATTTTCCGGATTAATGTGCGTATTGTGTATTTTATCACTTGCTTCGGTGAAGGAAAACATCGTAAGGAAACCATCATGCCTGAGTGTTCTCGACGGCATGTTAAACCAAGACAGAGGCCCATGGGCGGGTCGTCCTCTCTCACATGGCTCTTAAATATAGCTGGCAAAGTGTGGGCGTTACTATAGGTACACTCGGGCGTAACCTTTAACGAGAAATAAGCATGCTAATTTTGTTAGTGTGCGGTGCTGGTTTTACTTCGCTCACTTTACAGTTACACAGTTTATCGTATTCAGCCAACGACGGTCATTGACATTTTAGACCAAACACAGCATGACTCACATCCAATCATCATCCCAATTGACGCTGACGGCCCGGTTGACGCAGTGGTTAAGCGATTAGCTGCTACGCTGCGAGTCGCGGGTTCGATTCCCACACGGAACGAATATTTAACAGGTAGTTGTTCTGGGTTTGGTTGTTTGTGATTGTGAGTTTAAATGTTTGTAAACGCGACCACGATACAGGAGAAATTACAAATGGGAGCAAGGTATAAAGCATAAAAATTAGGGTCGGTGCAGTATGTCTTCTTCTTCCATACATCTCTATTACTCGTCTTCTCATCAGACACCTCCTTTCCTTCACACAGTCTATCCATCGTTTCTTTGGTCTTCCTCTACGCATGATTCACATCCAATAACAAACATAATACATCTCCATTACCCACAAGGCTGGATTTACAACCTAACCCGTTGCTAGGCAACCGAATCAAATTGACCTAATGAGGAACTAATATGTATTAGCCGGACGCGGCTGAGAGCACAAATTAATTAACTTAGTTTCAGTAACTATAAATCTTAATGTTACCTACTACGATGTGTAAATAGTAGTTTGCGGCTCAATTAGCCGTATAATGCTTTATTGAGTGCATGTGATTAATAAATTACTGCTATGTTATGTATCTACCTGAGTAAGTATAGAGAGCAGCGGTGGCCCAGTGGTGTCAGCCCCGACTTACGAGGAGTATGCCGTGGGTTGGAACCCAGGCAGTCGCATAACTTTGTTTAATTTATTTCATCACCGCTGCCTTCAAAAACCGTGAAGGAAAACATCGTGGGGAAACCGGCATGTCCTAGAACTAAAATTTCGAAGACATGTGACATCTACCAACCCGCGGCCCGCGTGGTGTGTTACAGCCCATTCCCTCTCATAGATAGGTTTTTGTCCCAGTAGTGGGAACATTCTAGGCTGCTGATGATGATGATGACGGGTAAGTATTTTCTACTATGTATTTGATTAAAGCGTAGGTGGGGAGTAGGGGGACAAGGTAGACCAATGATTTGGTAAAAATGGCGAGAATACTGACTTGTCGTTATGGTGGCGTTTGGGAGAGGCAGTCGTGCAACTGATTGATAATGACGAATGCTAAACGGTGTTATGCAAACTCTTTGAAGGTTAATTATGCTTGGTTTATTATCTTGGCTTAGTAGGTGTTTCGGCCGCTGATTTTCAGCCGATCCGGTCGAAAAAGGAATTTCATTATTATTAATATTTTTGAGTGGCGTTTCGGACTATACTTTTTAGTTAGTTTTAAAGCTTTCCCTGGTAACGATTTTCAGGGCTTAGTTATTATCGATACAACAAGCTATTTAAATACGACAGACATATACCTAAATTCGGTCAGACACAGACTCTAATAGTTGTTAAACCAGAAACTATAACTCATTACAAACTTAAATACAATTTATCTTCGTCCACACAAAGACACAACCTAAACAATGTTGTCCATTACAAAACAAACTCAAATCGTCGCGACCCTACACAAATTAATTTTTCAACTCTAACATGTTTGAACTTACTCAAACAGTTCAGCGAACTGTCCAAAAGCTGTCCTTATCCCAATCTTAAATTGGCCACATTCTAACCTTCCGACCGGAACAATTCCAATTACATTCCTGCCGAGCACAAACCGGGGTGGGCCGAATTGTGTGAGGAATCCCTGAACTTTGTACCATCTTTAATTAATAACGGAATGGTATTGGACTCGGTGTGAATTCTAAACGACAGTAGCCGACCAGATTGCGAGTTCCGACGTACTTGGCGAAAGAATCTCAACAAGTTTTGCTTGGACTTTGACAGGAGTTTATGAATGTCAAAGTGTGATATTGTTACTCGCTCTTTAATTAAAGGAAGTGGCGTTGATTATGAGTAATTTTGATATTTAATCTGAGCTACATTCTTCACAAGTAAATTGTGTCCCAGTTACATTTTCTATCTAAAGTAATAACCTTATCTTTGAACAAAACTTTACTGTAAGCCTTTGGAATTGTACTTAGGTGATACATTTTGCCAAACAAATATATTTAGCAAGATAATCTAAGCCTTTTAGAAACTTCCCCTCTTGCAAAAATTCTTGTTAAAATTCTAATTTCTCGCAAACATTTCTCCTGGCACTTGAGAAGCCTTTACCTCACTTCAAGGCCGTAATATTTCTTTAAAAGATTCAGCATTTAGGGAAGGGTTCATTTCCCCCAATTTTTTCTCTTAAATTTTCACAATGCTTATGGAGTTATCTGCGAGCCATCTGACGTGCTAAAAGGATAGGAAATTAAGACGTTTTTTGTCCCATTTTCGTTTCATAGACGTTTGCACTTTTCAACAACAAAACATGGAGTGAACAGCGAAAAATGCAACAGCAGCTTTGTTCGAAAGAATTGAATTAAAATGGCGACTGGAAATTTCTCTGTTTTTCGCAAAGCACGCCTGAATGCCCGCAAATGGACAATTAGCCGCTTGCGAGAGACGAATAAAAGCAAGTGTACTTGGTTTTTAGCGAACACATTGAAATTTTTAAAACGAGAAGAATAATAATCTTGGCTTTTATTTGGTGTCTGGAAAAATGGAAGTTTCACCAGCAACTAACAAGCATCTCAGCCAGCTGTCTTGCATCGCTGAACGCTTTTTATTCCTATACCAGTTTCAACTTAATGCTCTATATGAGAGCCGTGAACCGATCAACCAAAACTAAGAAATGTTGGTTTTGCAAACGAAATAATTTTACCATAACATTAAATACGGCAGAAGTATAATATGCTTTCGTATTTAAACAGATGACATATTAAAAAGTTAAATTATAATAATAATATGTTCATTTCACTATTTCATCTCAGTTCAGTGTTCTTAACAAAAACTACTTTTTGTGTTGTCTTTAATCCGCAGTATTTTTATTTTTCCATCTATCTAGAAATGTAAAAATTACAAAATGCATAAAACGGGAAGCCAAACAGTATATTCTGTGTATACGAAAATAGAAAACGCATGAAAAAAAGAAAGATTGTGTGTTAACGTTCGTTTTGTTAAAAGTTCACAACGGCACTAATATTTTTTTCCGGTTTTGAATTAATTCTCTTGTTGGTTTTGTGCTTCATAAAAAGTAACCGCAGTGAACCGGTTTTATAAATATTTTAAAAGAAAGACACTTGTTTGCTTTTTAAACTTTGACTTATTGAAGCGAATTAGACCATTTAAACTACATAGGTTCAGAAGCTGACACTGACGCTGATAGTTCTTGAAGGCAGTTTAGATGCACTGATCTCGTTCAGTTTCTTTGATGTAATTCGCTTTATTGGTGTGGCATGCCCCAGATAAAAAAGATAAACCAAAAGTATATTTTAGTTTAAAAAAAAAAGATGTAATTATGCTACAAAATCTACCATTTGCAAAGGATTTTCCAATAATAAAACTACCCAGAGTAGGGGTCACTAGATTGAATATTAATCTAAAATAGCTTTTAGTCTTTACTCTAGATGCCATCTGCTTTAATGTATAGCGATTAAGTCTTTCAAAGTTGACATCGAAATTTCAGCAAAAGCTAAGTGGATTTAAAATTTGGACGTTAGCATTAAGAGTTCTTAAAGAGTTGCAATTTGTAAACTGAAAATATAAATTGTATCGCGTTTGCTGGAGTAAATTTTGAAACGAATGTTTTGTAGCTTTTTTGAAGTATCTACTAAAAGCATTCTTGAAATGTCTGTGTCTTTTTAAGATATTATATTCTGTATTATGTTTGTCTTTTACAATTCTTCTTAAGAAATAAACATAACAACATGCCTGTTATCCCCTCTAAGGGTTAGGCAGAGTACCGTATTAGTACACCCACATTTTGCTAGTTACGTTTATATCCCATGTAATAGGAAGTGAACCTATTAAATGACTATTGCCATTAACCGGGCACCAATCCAGACTCCATGGCTCCTTCTGAGAAATTCCTGATGAAAAAACCCAATAAAACTTTGCCAGACCAGGTAATCGGATCAAGGACTTCATGCTCTACCGAGACCAACAAAGCAGTCGTAAGAAATGTGTAAGCATTAAGCAGTGCATAATTGTATGCTTCAAATGCAAGTTTGAAGGCAAAACTTGGTGCTTGTTTTCTCAAAAAATAAATCACGTACCACTCAAAGTATAAAACTTAAAGCCTTAATTTTTAAAAGGCAATTTTTTCACAAACATTTTTCCGGTCGTATTTTACGCTAAAAACACGTCTTCCAGATTTTCAAAGAATAAATTATAATGAGAAACTCACAAAGTATCGGATACCCGGCTTGTTTATCCGTTCCTTGTAAATTCATCGCGACGGCAAGTGTACGGGGGTAACTCGGTTATCTTTTGGGTACGCTAAAACATCGCATTTGCGTATCACACGAGAAAATGGGGAAAAACATTGAGCGACGTACAACGCAAATTTACTTAGCATAATACTCATAAGATTGCAAACTTTCCTGGATAGGCAGTCGACTGAGATACGTAATTGAAGTGGCGGATCTGAATTGAATGCTGATGTGGAATTCGGATTTAATTAAGGTTGAAATGTTGTTGATAAAGCTTGGTTAAAGACAGGTAAACCCACACACAAAATAGAGTGTACAGAATGTGCATTCAGAGTGCAAAAGCATACCTCCTCTAGCCGAAAGGATCGGTTTTTTTTAAATATCCTGTTGTTATTGTGATAGTTCAATTCTTCTTCTTCCTCGTTTCCTCATGACTGAGGGTCGTGACCACATGAGGTCGTCTCTTTCTCCACCAACGCTCTCCATGCTGGACGGTTGACGGCCATGCGGACAGGTGCCTGGAAAATCCCTTTGCAGACTTCCTTCACCGCATCTGTACATCGGGTTGGTGATCTTCCACAGCCCCTTTTGAGTTCAATTTAGGTGGTCTAAACAGCTGCACACTAGTATTTTTAATCTTATTTGAATTAATCGAATAAACGATAATGTTCATAAAACATGGCAAAGACAAAAGTCACAGTAAAGTTAACAACTATGTAGAATGGTTAAATTTACAAAATAACAAAAATAAAAATTGAACGGTTGAAAACCGTTTTTACATTGAAAAGCAAATAGTAAGAATGGCAGCGTAACTAATATGGCTACAGCTTCGTAGCTGCGTAGGCGTTATCAGCTACGACGTAGCAAGGAGGTTATAGGAGTTCATCCGATCATCTATCCTTTCATATCTAGAGATAAAGTTTCTTTTACACTACTACTACTTCTTTTGTTCTCTTGTTGTTATTTACCAACATTATCTTGTCCGCAAAAACAATTCAATATTTTTTTAAACTTATATATGTATTGTGTTTTAAGGTATTTTTTTGCCTGAAATAAAGGTTATTGTATTGTAATAATATGAACTTCGTCTAATACAATTTCGCGAAGAAAGTTGTAATGACCCAACTAAAATTCGGCGAGATGTGGTACTCCAGATCAGGTGGCCCACTATGACGTCTTAAAACATTATTGTTTTACTCCTTTTCCAGTGTGGGAAAGAGATGGCGCTAGACATCCTGTATAGCTCAGTCTCTTCACCACACTGGAATAAGACTAAAACAATACTGCTTTAAGAGGTCATGGTAGGCCAGCAGATCATGTACAACATGCTGGAGTTTCTTCAAGTGCCCGAACACCTGCAATTTTGATGTTGGTATAAGTATAAAATCAAAGTATACAAACATCGTGACAAAAATGTCCTTGAAACAAAAAATTAAGACATTCAGCATCTTCGAACCTCTACTGAGCCTGTTGGGATCTTGATGAGTGGACTGTATTATTTTGTAAGGGTAAGTTTTTGACGCTGGCAGTAGGGTGTGTGGTGACTGCAAAGTAAACTCTTAAAATCTTCTAAAATAATATGATTTATTGAAGGACACAATCAACTCGCGTGTCTTGACAGCAAAATTCAATGTTGCTAGTCTTATTAAATTATTTCTATGTTTATATGTCACAGCACCAGCACATCAACCTACAACAATCTGTCAATTTATTTAATAGATTTTCAACTTTATTGTTAAAGAATTAGATTCCATGTTGATCGGGAAAATGTGACAGATTCGAATAACTTGACCTGCTGGCGTCAGTACACTGTTGGTGTTGCCAACAGTGCTAACGTGGTTAATTACAACCTTACACTCTCTTTCACAGAGAAGGCGTGTATCCCAGCAGTGGGACCGTAACCGTTAGAGGTTGATTTTGTACAAAAGAAAATACTATTTTATACCATCATCATCATCCTATAATCTTCTCACTGCTGGGACACAGGCCTCCTCTCTATGAGAGGGAGTGGACTGTAATCGACCACGCGGACCCAGTGTAGGTAGGATTTTTGTGCCCTTGACACAAAAAGAACAAGTAGAAAACCAATAAACACGACATTTACAACCGTATCATTAATACAACGTAATAACATTATCAAGGCAATGAAACATCGCACTCACATCGTTTCCGAAACATCCTATATCACATCTACTATATCTTCATGGCTTTGGAATGTGACAGATATCAATAAAGATATGAAAAGGGTCGGGCCGCGTCCCACTTATGTTTCCCGATTGTTATTACCGCAAAAATTGCTATTCACCAGAATATCGAGTTGTCTGACTATTCCTGTATGGCTTAAAATTTACATACATGAAGTTAAAGGTAGTGCAGTGCAATTGAAACAGTGAGTTAAGTTGATGAAAATAGTGTATCTCACAGATTTTTGTGACTAGAGAAACTTCTACCTAGATTTCGAACTCATTACTTATATGAACTACTTATAAATACACGGTTGTACAATTTCCTATACCTTTAACCGTCAAACTTATTTTTATGTTTTTTTATGATTTTTCAGACAAACCCTTCTACTTACATTTAAACAATTAAGTGCAATGTAATAAAAATAAGAGTCAATGACCCGCTTCTGCTTCATTGTTCTTTCGACTTGCCCAAATATCGAGGTATCTTTATGAAATGGTGAAAACCACATGAAAACACTTGTGTAATTTAAAAAAAAAATAACCGATTTTGTATTTTTTTTATTTTACCCTTTTTACTTGTTTTATTACACATCAATCCTACTCAAGTATCAATTTTACATTGTAACTAGATACCAGCACATCGTCCTTAACATACGAATAAATAAATTTAAAAAAATGTTCATACAATCAAAACTACTGGGCCAAACTATGTAACATTTTTATGGGACCAATTGGCAACTATTCCGCATCAAACTAAAGAAGAATCACGTAAATCAGATCATAAATCTTAGCGCAATCGGTGTACATTCATAAAAAAAATACCTATCGAATTGAGAACCTCCTCCTTTTTGAAGTCGGTTAAAAATGGTCACTCTGTCACATCATCATTCATTTCATCATTTCAGCCCAAAAGACGTCCACTGCTGGACATAGGGCTCCCCCAAGTGTCATTTTGAACACATTGCCATTTTGGGGGGTTTTGCCATAATCGCCACGCTTGGCAGGCGGGTTGGCGATCGCAGTACGGTTGTTACAAAAGCACAGAAAACGCTGCTGCCCATTCTCAGGCAAAACCCTTAGTCGCCTCTTACGACACCCACGGGAAGATATGGGATGGTGATATTCTTTACGTCCGACACCATACAGAACGAACTCTGTCACATAGACGAACAGAAAACAACAATTTTAATTTAAAATATTTATAGAAGCTCGCTCAATCATCTTATCATCCCGTAATCACCCTCTGCTGCCATAGTTCGCTCAATACCTTTGTCAATAACCACAAAAAGATAGCAAGTCGATTCAGAAACACTCGACTATAAAGAAACGAAATGAAACGGCAATATATATAAAGCAGCTCATGAATACAACGGTTGGTTTTTTTAAACGGCTTTAGTTTTCAGACACTAGTACTTGTAGTTTTTATGAGGATTACTAACCGGTAGCAGTACTTGAGGCTGAATCAAAATAATACGGAAACTGAGATCTTAAGACGAGAATTTATTAAAGACAGATAAATCTCTGTAAGGTTTTCTTAAGCGATAAACGGCTGTAATTGAGGCAACAATGTTATGAAGTCTGTAGTTATTTATTAGTAAGTAATAAAGTGGCTTGCGGAAAGGAGAGAATTTTTCGAAAAAAAGAGAGGAAGGTCATTGCCCTTCTGTGGAACAATACAAGCTGGTTCGCTAGTATTACATTCATACATATTTTCCGGCAACAAACCCACTTTTTCGTGGTTCTGTATAAATCAACTATGCTTATGAAAAACACTTCATGGAGATGCTCTAATTTGAAATATCTAATTATATATATTGTTTAGTCGGCTAACAGACAAGTTAACCTTTTTTTCTATCCTGCTATGTTCCACTCCTGGGCAACGAACCCGCGTGTCCTCCTTCCAGTTATAATATTAATATTCTACACAATATTATCACCTTTACAACACAAACTCCTTGTATTAAATAATCAGTATATCACACTATAAAATGAGATCCAGACATTTTTCATAAAACGCCACTATATTATTGATTTACTACTTCGTTCTCAACTGTATTAGTTTTGTCTTTCATACGCCCAGTTACAGGTCTTATACCAATGGCTTTAAGGGTCAAAATAGGCGTATCAATTTGTGAAATTGGCCTAACACATTTACGGGCATGGGCAAAATGTTCCCTAAGGCGATTTTATGGTGTATTCTCAACGAAAAAAAACCGTTTTCATTGGGTACGGAGCTGATATTTTAGTCTGGTGGTAGTAAAATGGTGACATAACTTCGGGGTGAATGTTTTTAAAGGGTGTTTTGACGGCTTATCGGGCATGGCAAGTATGTTTGATCAATGGGCGTTTTTGCACGTGTAACACGGTAGTAAGAGATAAAAGTATCCTTTCGTGGCTCAAAGGATTAAACTTCTAGGTTTATACCTAAATAAATTTATGAATTGTGTGTGTTATCTATAATTTCATATGTCAGTCTAAACTTCAATGTTAAAACAGCATTAGAAATCCGTTTAGATGATGATAAAGCCACCAAAAGCCGTGTTCATTACCGCGTAAATACCGATTGGTCACCTTTTTCTAAGAAGACTAAGTATCTTTTTTATAAACTAAACATTCCCGTATCGTCAAACGTTAACTGTAACTTAATCCGCCGCGTTTCGAGACGTCTATCCCAAAATACATCCATTACTTTCAAAGCATCAAATGTACCGTGTTATCAACACCTTTGAATGTGTCGTTCTATTGTCGAATACTAAGTGCGTGGCGTAGGTAATGGATCGCAACGAAGCGGGACGCGGCTTACTTAGCGAACATAGAAATAGGTTTGACATATTATTCGTCTTAGGATATACATTTGTGTATCGAATGCCTATTTTTTGAATATCAGTCCAAACACTGTTTTAGACTTTCATGGTTTTTAACTAAATTTTCAGTGTCACTTACTTGAGTCAACCCGTGACCTTCGCTTGCAACAGCGTCGAAATATAGGTAGCTGCCAAATTTAATTGAAAATCTCGGAAGATAAATGTCGTAAATGACACTGTAATTTTATGTCTGTCCTAAATCGATTGCCAAAAGTATTTTTTTTTTTAATTTTTTTAATCATCTTCAAACAAAACTAACCATGGTGAAATGGAGATTGTGACGGATGCTTTAACCTTGGATTTGGCACATTATTCAGTCCCAAAGAGTCAATGTCTGTATCAGTATGTAGATTGGTACGTACCTATTGCTCGTACGAAAAAAAAAAAAGATTTTTTTACTTAATCACCTGGTAAAAGTTTCACAACTGATGCCTCATATATGCAATCATATTATTTTGAGTCCATATTTTTTGTTGTTAATTCTTTTCTTTGAAACTAGATTAGCCTGCTTCATCGACACGTAGTAATTATTCAGATTAGTCCAAAATTGTTTGTTTGGCACTGGGCTGTGACTGGCACTTTTAGCCTCAAAAGAAACGATGGATGGAATGTGTGAAGGATGATACGGCTGGAAAAGAAACGATGGATGGACTGTGTGAAGGATGATACGGCTGGAAAAGAAACGATGGATGGACTGTGTGAAGGATGATATGTTTGGAAAAGAAACGATGGATGGACTGTGTGAAGGATGATACGGCTGGAAAAGAAACGATGGATGGACTGTGTGAAGGATGATATGTTTGGAAAAGAAACGATGGATGGACTGTGTGAAGGATGATATGTTTGGAAAAGAAACGATGGATGGACTGTGTGAAGGATGATATGTTTGGAAAAGAAACGATGGATGGACTGTGTGAAGGATGATATGTTTGGAAAAGAAACGATGGATGGACTGTGTGAAGGATGATATGTTTGGAAAAGAAACGATGGATGGACTGTGTGAAGGATGATATGTTTGGAAAAGAAACGATGGATGGACTGTGTGAAGGATGATACGGCTGGAAAAGAAACGATGGATGGACTGTGTGAAGGATGATATGTTTGGAAAAGAAACGATGGATGGACTGTGTGAAGGATGATATGTTTGGAAAAGAAACGATGGATGGACTGTGTGAAGGATGATACGGCTGGAAAAGAAACGATGGATGGACTGTGTGAAGGATGATATGTTTGGAAAAGAAACGATGGATGGACTGTGTGAAGGATGATATGTTTGGAAAAGAAACGATGGATGGACTGTGTGAAGGATGATATGTTTGGAAAAGAAACGATGGATGGACTGTGTGAAGGATGATATGTTTGGAAAAGAAACGATGGATGGACTGTGTGAAGGATGATACGGCTGGAAAAGAAACGATGGATGGACTGTGTGGCGGCTGGAAGAAGGTGACTCGTGAGATGACGGGTAATAGAGAATTATGAAATAAAATCAAAACAAAATCAATTATTTCAAGTAGGCCAGTTATAGGAACTTTTGAATTGTCGAACATGCTGCGCCGACCCCAAATAAAAAAAGCCAACGGCTGCTTTTATAATGACGTTGATGATGACTTCATTAGCCCAATAAAACGGTGCTTATAATTAACTCTGAAAACTACCTACTTGTATGCTGAATCTTCCGAAGTCTCTCATTACTACTCAGCTCAATTCACCACAAAACTATTTTATTGTGAAACGTTTAATAAATTTTCCCGTTCTGTATATCTTCTTTATATTAGTAGTACGGCACGTACCTGTCTATATATACAGGGTTATTGGTAAAACACCAACAACCTGTTAAGAGGTCGTTGTACTCATCATTATGAACAACATTTACAATGGGACCAAACCTGAAATCGCGAAAAAAAATCAGCTGATCCGTTCTTTATGTTCACATAACTCGTCAAAATATAGGGAACAGCTGATTTTTTTTCACGATTTCGTGTTTGGTCTCATAGTAAAAGTTGTTCATAATGACGAGTAGAATGACCTCTTAAGACGTTGTTGGTGTTTTACCAATAACCCTGTATACTGCTAGTCACTGTCAGTTACTGTCAAACATAACATCTGAGTAACAGAAATAATAATTGTATTTAAGGGTTAAATACTTCATAATACTATTTTGTAGGAGCTCGTGGCTAAATAACAATAGCCAATCAGGTCAGTCTTCCGGTTATGCCTCGCTTGCCCAGGTTGGTCCATGGGTGGGTGACCTATTAGATGGTCCATAGACCTATTTGTCTTTTATAGATCTTTGACAATCGTTACTGCTTGTCATCGGCCCAAAAATATGACAACCAGGCTTTCCAAGGGGTATCGTATTAGCCAGTATTAACTGGGTTTCGGAGGCCGTGCTCCATGGAAACCAACCTCAATAACTTTGGGTAAAGGCTAGGCAGATGAAAATGTATTTACTTACTCATTACACCCATTCTTTTGTTATTGAGACCCTGCCGACAACAAAGAGTTGAAAAAACGGATAAAAAAAAATAATACTGTTTCACATAATTATCGATTGGTATCCAGAAATTGCTCAAAGTTTTTCGAATGCACGGTTCAATTAATTACAAACATTTTTCACACCCGTAAAAAACTACTTGCATTAATCGCAATCGACTAAATTGGAAATTCGAGTGTTTTTATTCTCTAAAGTTAAATGTTTGTTTGAACACGACTTTTTGGAAAAGTATTCAGTCGGATGCCAGTATTTTCGAGAGAAAATTGTTTCTCTTATTTGGATTAAAATGAAAACCTTAAAATAACATGAAAAAATATATATTCTATTTATTTCTCTACGGTCGTAGTTCAAACGTTTTTTTTTTCTAAAATAACTTATTGCATATTCATTTGTAAGTAAAATAAAATAGGGTAATGCTCTATCTTGTGCATCATCATCTGCCTAGGTTTTTCTCAAAATATCTTGGGGTCGGCTTCCAGTCTAACCGGATGCAGCTGCAGATCAGTATTTTACATGAAGCAACTGGCTATCTGACCTCCACAACCCAGTAACTGGGTAATACGATACCCCTTGTAAAACTGGATGTCAGACTTTTGGCTTCTGACAGTCGTTACCTACTGGTAACTGTCAAAGATGTACAAATGTCAGCCGGGACCAACGGCTTAACGTGCTTTCCGAGGAACGGAGGAAGCTCGGTAGGTAATTATGGTCACCCATCCGAGGACCAACACCGGCAAGCACGGCTTAACCTTAAATATTGATTCGTGGGGCTGTTATTATTTAGCACGGTGAAATAAAAAATTGGACTCCAGAACAGTGTACCCAGACCGGGCTTTACTTTCTCATTCTCTGCCTGTGAATGTTTTAAACGTTAATTTAATTTTAATCCAGTTGCATCCAACCAAAATGTTTGTTGAGATCAAACAAAATAAGCAAACTTTAACGTAAATCTTTTCTTCCTTAAAATGCTTTAACAGCTTTAACCACATTTTTATCCACGCCAAACAGAAGCCACTATTAAAATAAAACAATATCTTTTAAACGTTCGCCTCTCCTATCTTCCCATTTAATAATCCAAGTTTGTTTCCAGTGGCGAGGGCGCGCATTGCCCGGTTTATTTGCGAAACCCTCAAAACTTCGGTTTAAGCCATGAAACAAATAGCTTTTGAACTCGCCCGCTTCGAAACGTGCTACGTTTTTATGATTTTTTTGAGTATTTTTTTCGTTAGACTCGCTCCTGTGGCACTTCGGGAAATTGCATCTGTTTTGTTTAAAAATATTATTTGGTACTCATCGGCCATAGAATTGCAATAAGCCACCTAAGAATTAACATCATCCCAATTACCGTTGCTGCAATGGATTGCAATACTGACGTTAATTTATAATTCTTTCATCCATAAGACAATCATATATTCCTCTTCCTGTAATCCATCCAAAGGTTGTCTTGAAAAGATCGCTTTTAGCGATAAGACTGCCCATAGTGTAAAAGACGGTTTAGGCGCAGAATGCCTAATTCTCAAAATGGCAACTGAGTCGCAAAAGGACTAGTTCTCAAAATGGCCAATTCTCTAAAAGCCTACCTAAGTGAAAAGTTTTATTTTATGAATGTTATGTATAGGGTGTACATAAGTAAGAGTATTCTATTCTATTCTGTTTTGGCATGCTTCAAAGAATCAGCCACGATAAGAAAGTACACTTAAACCAGAAAAATAATAACCTCAAATTTCAAAAATCAACTTACAAGGCAGCAAAGAATACATAAGAAACGATAAAGACTGGCCCCTCAGCGCATCAGCACAGTTTGGTAGCGTACAGAATGAATTTTAAACATGAGCGCGAGTGTACCGTCGTAGACAATTGAAACTTTGCATAATGCATGAAACCGACTGTACCTAGGGAGCGATCGAACCAGCGCGCGCTAAATATTTGTGGTCTTAAAAGTGTAACTTCTAGAAAATTGTTAGTTCGCAAAGATGGTTTAATCTTGCTTGGTTCTGGAATGTTGCTGTTTTATGCAATTTTGTAAGTGGTACTGCCTTTTTTGAGCTGAATTCGAATAGTAAGTGAAATTAAAATAAAGTTTTTTTTATCACGAAACTATATTACTATATATTCTACTAAAGAAGAGAAAAAATATGAAAAAACTCAAAAGTATCGTATAGCAAGCATTTTCTTTCTCAGACTCAATTCCGCTAATAACAATATTGCTTACTGAAATTACTGATAGACTTCGTTAAGATTCATCAAGCGTCGGTGAATTTTAAGAAAGGTTATGTTTACAGCGTGGTCTTTTCACGTTTGGCCAAACGTGAAAAGACCACGCTGTAAACATAACCTAAGAAAAATTTAAATTGGAAATCGATGACAGTGATGGAAACGTCGAAAATGTATTGGATTGACTTATGCAACCGAAAAGCTAAGTAATTTACAAAGTAATTTAGAGTATTTTACATGGAGCGGCTGCCTATCTGACCTACACAACCCAGTTAGTACTGGGTAATAAGATAGCACTTGGTAAGACTGGTTTTCAGACTTTCGGGCTACTTACTTCCTTTAGTAACGGCTGTCAAAGATCTACAAATGACAGCCTATTACCTGCGCGATACAATTAAATGCCACCTAATGTTGACGAAAACGAGTAGGTATAAGTCCTCAAGCCAACTTTTCTGACTCCTTAACATTTAAGCTGACTATCTCGCATTCAGAATCGTGCCAACGACATTTACGATGTGGCAGTCACTCGTGTCTTTATCTAGACCAAACACATCTTTGCATAAACATCTAACATACTTTTTGGTTAAGTTGTTAGTTAATATTTGAATTTTGTTTTTTGAGTTTTGGAATCCTTCCCATTACCTTCCATGTACTAGAAGTAGTAGTAATTTTGTTTTCAAATTCCATTAGACAAGGGTTGGAAGTTTGAATGAAGATAATTAACTAAGTATTTGTTTTAATGAGTCGTCTCTGACACGCATGAATGGAATAGAATAATTTAATTAACAACACCTGTGGTCCATACAAATACTGGTTCTAAGCAGATAAGAAATCTGCCAAAGACCAAAAGATAGCCCAAAGATATATATACATAGAATAGCTGAGAAGCCAATCGTTTAGCAATAGAGCCACCATCACTCTCAAACGTTTTATAACCTATGATTTATCCTAAATCATTAGAGACATTACGATCGCCCCTATCTTCAAGAAATAGAAGCATAAAAAACACACATAATATTTGACGTAGACATTGTATCCTCCACATAACGGTTTTACATAAAACAAGAATGACCTTATACATAAAATCGAAGTTTGGGCCTATCCAAACTTGCCTTAACTTTATATAGCCCATAATAATATGTTGTGGGACAAGAAACACAAAAACCATACAAAATACTTCGGAGACATTTTCTAACTCAATCTAAGTTTAAAATAGTTTCGTTGCGTTGACGACCGAAGTAAACTAGATAAAAGCAAGAGAAAATGGTATTAATATCGATAATACTTTTTACTTTGAATGTGTAGGCGTAATATTATTATAGAACTTTGTAATAGTGAAAATTTGGCGGTTATATCTTTTTGTGGGAGAAAAGTTGTCTTTGATAAAGATTTTTTATTCAAGAGATTATGTAGTGTCTTATTCCTTATTTTAGAAGTTTTACAGAGTTTTTTTTTACTTATTACAAAAGTTTCTTTCCATGGTCATTAGCAGTCTCATCCGAAACTGATATCTTGCCAAAATATATCATTATACGTAGGTTCAACTAAGCAGCTTCAGTTTTTAGGAAAGTCATTGATTGTAATGTGTTGAAACGGTTTGCTAAACGTTTTAATTTTAAGTCAGAAACCAAGTGTACAAAACCTATTTTGAACAGAAAAGAATTTTGTAAATTCATCTATATATGTCTATATGACGGAGTTATGCCCGTACCATAAATATATATATCTATACAAACATCCGAATTAATAACCTCCTCTTTTTGGAAGTCGGTTAATAAACTGGGCCGCACGTTGTTCGGAGTTCGTATAGATTGCGAGGTCTACCGTATTTCAAGACATTATGATAATCTTTAAAGAAGGGTTGGCTTCCCTGATGTTCTGTATCAGCAAACAGAATACTTTTAAATCATTTGATAAACGCCATTAACGTTAATGCTTGCTTAAGCGTAAGTTAATGATGTTTTTTCTGAAAAATATGTGAGTATTGTTATATTTTTTGCCATTTTTCCTAATGACATTTAGGTACATACGTGTTTCAAAGTATGGCCATAACTGCTCGTCACCAAATCTTAAGGCAAGATTACACATGCTGCCTACAATGAGTTCCATTATAAAAGAAAAATAATACAATTTATTAGGACCAAGTTCGTTATGGCTCGTGTTTTGGTTGAGACGTAAGTGACGTGCTAAAGCGATATAACCATGGCGTTGTATCAACAAGAAAATGATAAAAAAGGCTAAGATAAAACTCTAAAATACACTAAATAAAACCACAATAGTTTATTTATGCCTTTGTTGTGATATTCAGGTTAATACAATTTGACACAAGACTTATACGCGGTGGATTGATGACTTCCAGAAACTGGCTTCTAGAAACTTTCACCTACAACTTCTATTACAACTAAACCATTGTTACAATAAAATCACGTCATCTTAAAACTTAATTCAAGGGAGAACGGAAAAACGTTTTGCGCTGACCCCATGTAACATGGGACAAAGGGCAGGAATATGATGATGATGATTATAATGTTGCAGATGCTGCCCTTGCTGGCTAGGAACCAATGAGAACAGCTAGTCACCTCTAATCTAAGGGCGTAGACAAACAAGCCTCAACCTCCCTCCTAACTCTCAGAACCGCGGCCCTCTTTCAAATCACGCCACGTCACCTCTGGGATACACGAAGACGCACTACAGAAACACGTCACCGTCTAATGGAAAACATCACAAGGCCTGAAATCGTGCTCCCTGAAGAGACCAACTCCTGTTATCTGCAGAATTATATTATAAAACGAATATTGTCAAGAGCGAAACGGGAATATAGGACGTGGACAAGGACAGGTCAGATTTTTTTGTTGATAAAAAACATCATGGCTGTTATTCCCGTAGGGTTCTGCAGAGCTGTACCTAATAGTACACCTACAGTTCGTCAGATATGTTTAAGTCCCATTTACCGACCAGCCAGCCAACAACCGAGCACAAATCCAGAATCAATGGCTGTTATTGAGCCCACTTGATATCACTTTGCGCGACCCGGGAATTGAACCCAGCACCTCATGCACAGCAGTGGCGCTTGCGACCACTAGACCAACGAGGCATCGTCACCATCCATTTATTATGGACTAATGGTCCCGCGCAACTTCGTCTGCGTCACATTTTCCCCGTTTTCGCAAAAAATTTCATTGCTGCTCCGCTCCTATTTGTCGTAGCGTGATGATATATAGCCTTCCCCAATAAATGGGCTATCTATCACTGAAAGAATTTTTCAAATCAGATCAGTAGTTCCTGAGATTAGCGCGTTCAAGCAAACAAACTAACAAACAAACTCTTCAGCTTTATAATATTAGTATAGATAAGTATATAGAATAGATTTATTTATGTACAAACTATTTATTCATATATTTTTGATGTACATACTTAACTACAGATAACGTGTTTTTGTGAAACTCTAAAACCTTGCCTTGCATTTAAAAAACGAAAGTAAGTAACTAGGTTGAAACTCAGCAATCAAAAGAACAAATAAGAACCTTGAGCTGAATAGCCTTTTGTAAGCCACCAAACAATAGACACTCTTACTAAAGCTTTATAAAACTATTCAAGAATCTTCAAATACTTTGGCGGTACTGGGAATCTTAAAATAATATCAACTTTACTTTGTTTCAGTCCTACGCTGAACGTTGAAATGGAGAATATTTTTCTAATATAAGTTTAGGTCTTCTAGATTTATGTGAAAGTGAAATAATAGCGGTAGCTCGTCTTTTGTTTGACTTGTCAACCTGTTTAAAACCTTTTTGCTATCAGGAAAAAATCGAAAATCGAAAGTTCTTCTGCATAACAAAAGCGACAAAATTGACATTGGCAATGTTCGTCCAATCAGTTTAACATCTCACATCTAATAGACCTTTATTAAAGTGATACACAATCGCATAGACGGGAAATTGGATAAACATCAGCCAGCAGAACAAGCCTTACAGACCCTAAACCAAGTCCTAGAAAAATATACCGGTTTAATAAACCACTTTACTTGGCCTTCGTAGATTATACGATAGCCTTCGATAGCATCAAACACTTTCTGAGTGTTATTCAAATCTTTAAAATATCAGGAAATGGAACAGCAATATACAGGGTGTAACGGAAAGGGTATGTACATACTTAAGCACCAAACTTACAAACTAACTGGCACAAGTAGATATAATTGTAGCGACCTGTTTAACACCCTTTTGTATGTGCAACGAAAGTATTCAGTTTCATGTTTGCGGTGCTGTTACGGTAGATATTTTTTAAAAGGTCTGTACAGGGTGTAACGGAAAGGGTATAAACATACTTAAGGGTGTGCTACAGACCATCAAACTGAACATGTTTCTCCATTGGACAAACATCGTAATAGCGAAAAAAATATTAGCTGCCCCATACAAAATTGAATACCCATTCGATACAAATGTATGGGGCAGCAGATAATTTTTTCGCTATTACAATGTTTGTCCAATGGAGAAACATGTTCAGTTTGATGGTCTGTAGCACACCCTTAAGTATGTTTATACCCTTTCCGTTACACCCTGTACAGACCTTTTAAAAAATATCTACCGTAACAGCACCGCAAACATGAAACTGAATACTTTCGTTGCACATACAAAAGGGTGTTAAACAGGTCGCTACAAGTATATCTACTTGTGCCAGTTAGTTTCTTTCGAAAACAGGCATGAAAGAGAAATCGATCGCCGAGTCGAAAATGCCTGTAAAAGCTACTGTTCAATGAAGACGCTAATGAAGGGTGATCTTCCGATCTCCCTGAAGCACAAACTCATCGACATGTGCATTCTGCCCGTCCTAACCTACGGTGCTCAGACCTGGTTCTCACCGAGACTCAGACTCTTCTGGGGTCAAAAGACAAGACAGGGTTTAAAATACCACGCTGCATAGTGGATGTTGGAAAGAAGGCTGCTAAGCTAAAATGGGATTGGGTGGGTCATGTCAGCCGCATGCACGAGTACCGCTGGGCAAAAGTCTCCACAAGATGGTTGCCGGAAGACGGACGGCGGCGCCGCCGAGGCCCAGACAGAGGTGGCGAGACGATTTGGACGCGAACCGCAAGGACTGGTTCGAGGAGGCACGAGAAAAGAGCTCGTGGAAGGAATTTGGGGAGGCCTTTGCCCAGCAGTGGGACAGTAGAGGCTAATTAAAAAAAAAGACATTCACACATTATTTAAAAAAAATGGCTTTGACTTTCTCTCGTACCTACATCTGCACGATTCTTTTGGCGCGTGAATGAAAGTGTTAGGAGAGCGATGTTCGTGAATTGTATAAATATCTGTGGAAATTTATTGAAAAAACAAGATGCATAAACCAAAAGTATGCAGCACTATAATTATGTTAGATAGTCATATCTTACTAAGTTTTCTTACATATAATCAGACAGTCCCTGTCTTTCATCTCTTTCACACGCAAACAAAATACAGCTAATCCATTGTTGTTTATTCGTTACACAATAGAATGGGCCATTACAAACTTTTTAACGTACGGAATCCTACTAAAACAGTAGAGCGGTGAAATGGATAGGCACATTCGATATGGGAGTTATAATGGGACCCCCCGGCGACATTGCTCCGATGACGTCATGAGATAATAAGTTCGCTACCGGTGATATATGGCTGTAGTTTTTGTTACCATTAACCGGCTATATGTGTTTACAAAGAGAGGATTTATTTATAGTGACAAGGTAAGAATTAGATACTGAAGTTAATAATCGACTTGCGATGAATCGGTCTAGCTAATGACCAACCACTATGCGTAGGGACGTCTACTGGTCAGTAACTGGGCTGTAAATACAATATTTCGATAAGTGTATCTACTTGGGTCAGTTAGTCATCTGCCTAGCCTCTTCCCAAACTATCTTGGGGTCGGCTTCCAGTCTAACCGGATGCAGCTGAGTACCAGTATTTTACATGAAGCGACTGCCTATCTGACCACCACAACCCAGTAACTGGGTAATACGATACCCCTTGGTAAAACTGGATGTCAGACTTTTAGCTTCTGACTACTCGTAACGACTGTCAAAGATCTACAAATGACAGCCGGGACCAACGGCTTAACGTGCTTTCCGAGGCACGGAGGAAAATCGATATGTAATTATGGTCACCCATCCACAGACCAACCTCGGCAAGCACGGCTTAACCTTAAAGATCGACCTGGGCGGCTGTTATTATTTAGCCACGACCTCCTCTTTAGCCAAGACCTCCTCCGACTTCCCTCGACTTGGGTCAGTTAGTATCTTTCTAAAATAGGCAAAAAAGGGAAATCGATCGCCGCAGTCGAAAACGCCTGAAAAAGCAAAGCTACGGATCCATGAAGATGGTAAATAAGGCTGATCTTTCGATATCCCTGAAGCAGAAACTCACCAACATGTACATTCTACTCTTCCTAGCCTACGGTGCTCAGACCTTAGAGTTTGCCAAAAGGCAATGGAACGCAGTATTCAGAGTGTCAAAAGACAAGACAGAGTTTCTTACACCACACTGCTTTCTAAAGCTAGCTAGAATAGTGGACGTTAGCAAGAAGGCAGGTATGCTGAAATGGGATCGGGTCACGTCGCTCCACATTATGGGTGCCAAGAGAAGGACAGAGCCGCCGAGGCCGGCCCAGAAAAAGAAACGACCAAAGGCGAGACGACCTATATGCGTAACGTGAGAGGTGGTTCGAAGTGGCGCAAGAAAAGAGTTCGTGGAAGGTATGGGGGGAAGCCTTTGCCCAGCAGTGTTACAGTAAAAGCTTACGAAAAGGTACGGTAGGTATAACTGAAAGGCCATTTCGTATCTTTGAGGTGGGAATGCTAAGGGGGGTGAGTGGTGTCACGCGAATGGTTAAAATAAGAAGTATGTACAGTGGTAATCGGTTGTCATGGTATAGGCATGTGATGCGGAGGAAAGAGAAACGTTTTGAGTACGAATGTGAAAGTATAAAGGAGGGAAAAGTAAAATATTTTATACAAGGTGTTGTTTTGCATCCTCGTCAAAATTCAGGATGTTGTCACAAAAGACATGAATAATCAATATAAATTACGGTACCTAGTAAATTATAACAAAACACTGCGTTTTTTTGTTGTTTAAATTTGTCAATATTTCAGAATAACCCCCTTAACGTGGTTTAGGGATTATGAAATTATCGAAAAAACGTTTAAGGTTTTTTGTTTGTGTGTAAGCGACGTTATAAGGCGGGGATCAGACGGCCCGTGTTTAAAACACGGGTGGTTCACAGTTACCGATTTCAGTAAATAAATGAAAAAAAGAAAATTACCTACTTATTTTATTATTGATTCGGGTCGAGAATCATTAGCATAGTTACCTCCTAGAATTTGACGAGGTTGCAAAACAACACCTTGTATAACGAGGATGACAGAACACTGCAACTATTTCATTTAAATATTCATGAATATTTTATATTGTTTTGCATAATCATGCGTACCTATGTTAAATATTCTCGGAATCCATTAAGCTACATTTTTAACTCAATTTCGTGTACATTCTCTTTGAACTTAAAATTATACCTCTGTATTAAAAAATATTGGTTAACCAAATATTCGGGATAGCTCGTGTAAAATTAAAATACTTAACCAAATTGTTTAAACTTATCTAAAAATTTACCCTTAAATTAATTAAACTTTTTCGAACGAGTTTCATTTTAATACTACAGGTCATCATTATAATTATATTTTGTAATACAACCTTACATGATATTTCATTCTTTAAATAGCCAGGTTTAATAGATGGGAAAAAAAAAACTTTTGTTGTACTTTAAGTGGATTAATTTATGTTCATAAAATTAAGGTATCTGAATTAATATTTTGTACTAGACAAACCAAATTAACATTACATAACATCACGCCTGTAATCCTCGAAGGGTTTAGGCAGAGGTGTGCCTAATAGTACACCCACATTTTGCCACTTATGTTTAAGTCCCATGAAATAGGGGTCGAACCTATACTAAACCAAACAAACACCAACCTGTACGAAACATAATTATTGAAGAAAAAACAAAATGAGTTCATAGATACCATATCTTATTGTATATTGTCATCTGAACTACATAATAAACATACAAAGTTTCATTTCGATACGACTATTTAAAGTAAGACTTGATAACATACAATGTTATCAAGTCTTACAAAAAGTTGTTACAAAAGAAGTTCATATTAGCGTTAAAAAGGGTTGTACATTATTTCATAGCTAATTGTTTCATCGAATTTCGTTAAAATCAAGGACCAAATATTATGTGAAACATTTTCTGAGGAACGAAATTCTATAAAATTTCTGTCTGCGAAACATGGGGACATCTTAATAAAGAAATCAATGTTTCTTCAAATCGTAAACAGAAAACGAACCAGGAGCGGATTAGTAGTCATCATTTGCCTCCTGTAGGTATACAATTAGAATTTATTTGACAAACAAGCGTGATCTCATATTACAAAATTATTATCTACCTCAATAATTCTATCAACGACAGAAAAGGTTTCCATTACTAATGAGAACCAATAAAATAAGTAACGTCTCTAAATTCGTAAAGTTGCTAAGAAGCTTATGTTTAACTGTGAATATAGATTACGTTGTATTCCAAAGCTCCAAGTAAAATTGCATTTTTTTACATTTTGGAATTTATAACAATTAACAGGTGTCAAGTTTAAAAAAAAAATCTAATGTATTTCCGAAAGATTTTTTTGTAGCACAGAACTACGCCGTAGCACAATGCGTAGCACTGCGCAGCAAGCCTACGCAACAACACAAATCCCGCGCAACTTCAGGTACGGATATTTTTTGGCAATTGCTCAATAATGTATGATCTCTCATTATTTTGTTAATATTTTAGATAAATGAAATTACTAACACAATGCCTAATATTATTCTTCTAAATTACCAGTTTTCTTAATAAAAATACGAATCAAAACTCACCGTATAATCAACTCACTGTATAACACACCAATTCTTAGAAGCTTTACCAAAACCATAAAGAAAGCGAACTTATTTTACACAAAAATCCAAACTCGCACATGAATTAAGTAAAATATTTTCCCAGTAAACTCATAATATCCTTCAATTTCCAGCCAGCGAGCTTTGCCCTGAATTTTAGGAAAAAAGCCTTTTGAATAAAACGCATCATACAAAACATGTGTGGAATGTATGAGCATGCTTTTAGAATATTGGTATTCGTGCGCACGCCGCGACCGTGCGAAGTGGCACTTACGTCCCATTCTGCTTGGTACTAGTTGTTCCATATTATTATTATGTAATGGTCGAGACAGGCTCTTGAGTCAAAAGTACTGGCTTGTAAACAACCGTTGAGAAAATGTTTTAAAGGATTTTGTTATCTATGACTGCCATAGGTACTGGCCACATTTGGAAATTAAGATGAGGAGTGTTGTTAACCTTTGAATAATATGAAATCTACTGTATTTACTTTTTGGTGCTGAACACCAAAATAAATAAAAGAAAGATTTCCACGAAAAATAAAACTGTTTGATAACAAAATAAACATTTATACAATAAATATAAAGTGTTAACAATATTATATTTAAGTCACCATTACAATGAAAAGGTATCATGGATCCTAAGAAAGTTATGTGACTGAGAGAAACAGAAGAACAACTTTTTCTTTTTATTTTTTTTTTACTTCTCCGTACTCGTATCAAGGAAACACTCCTTAAGTTCTGACATGTATAAGTTGTTACGTCTCGTTCGGACTTGTGGAACTTAAATGGAGTTTTTTGTAACACTTTTATATTCAAATCGTATTTCATTCAGTGCTTAGGTGTTATTGTGCTTGTTAGATGTAAGTTTTTTATGACTGTTATCACGTTTTCTGTTATTTTGCTGTTGATGTTTAAGACTATTGTCACTTGTTTCTAAGAAAATATTCTCACTTTATACATAAGCAAAAGCAATGTTACAATATTATAAGGACAGGTTTTGTACAAAGGCGCGCTAGACCATATTGAGGGAAAGAGATGGCGCTAGACATCCTGTATAGCTTCATCTCTTTCCCACACTGGAATTAGAGTAAAATAATACTGCTTTAAGATGTCATGGTACGCCAGTAGAAATGAGCTCTCTAACACCTAATCTCATTGTTACAAAGATGCTTTATAATGAAGACTGTTCCAAGCTAATGCAATTTTTTTTTATAGTATTTTCCTGAACATTTTAATCTAAAATAAACAAATCACTTAGTAGTTATCACACAATTCTGTCGTAGTTTGTCCACATTTCTGCTCTCAAAAAGGAAATTGCTGTAGGTGTAAAAAAATATCTTCAATGCTGACTGTAACTCCTAGTATAATTATGAATTATGGACTCACCCACCACAAATCACGTCGTACGCGAATAGCCTACAAATTATACAAAGTTTCATAGGTACTGCTTGATTCAAATTTCGGAATACAATAAAGCATATGCTATAGTTATTTATCCACAGGTTTGCCCGGTTATGCAGTAGCCAGCCTCAGAGGCTGAACTGCGAGACGCCAAAGTCAAAAAAAAAAAACTATAAAATATTTACCATATGAAAAATTAATCTTTCACCCAACAAAGTTACATAATTTTATTTAGACTATTTACCGTATAGACCTAACAAAATTAATAGTCTCTCACAAACACACGGTGTCCAGCAAACCCTGGGAAACCTAGCCACTCACTCGACGGGAGATATTCTATAACTAATGATCATCAACACGTTTAGTTACTAGAAATACTGAATTATGAGAGAAACTTTGAGTAAACTTTGAGTTTATACCATTATACGGTCTATTAATCTTGTTATTCTAGTTTTACTTCATAAAATATTCGTATTTTCTTATGGTTTGGTTCGGTAAACTATGTTTTAGGAAGTTTAGCCTTGATACCATTTACATTCCTCTAATTGGGGTATTTATCCTACTCGTTGTAGGTACTTGCAGTGTAACCGGATGCAGCCGAATACCAGTATTTTACAAGGAACAAGTGGCTGTCTAACCACCACAATACAGTGAATAGGTAAGAAGATACCTCTTGGTAAGACAGGTTATCAGACCTCCTGTATTAAAACTCGTACATTTTACGACTTCATCTTCCCTTGAACCGTCTCCAGACTGAATTGGAAAGATGTAACTCCAACCTCGTTAAGTGGGGTTACCTCTATAAAATAGCAGCGGAGTGTGGTTGAGGAGTTGTGTCGAAAACTTTTGTCTACGTCCTATACTGCTATACAAAAGCTTAATAAAAAAGCATAAAGCTTAGTTACAAATCATTTTCAGTCTCTGTAATATCATGCAGTCAAAATTTGTAACCAACAATTTTTTTTTGCGATTTAATGTTAAAGACACAAATATCTACATTTATACTTATTTACTTTGTTTAATATGTATATTATACAAAAGTAGATAACTTTACTTTTGTTATTTAAAATTTTTGTGTAGTTCCCTCTTTTTAATTTTAATTCCATAATGTCCATCCGAAGGTTGTCTGGAAGATATCGCTATCAGCGATAAGACCGCCGTTGTAACCATCAAATTATTAGTTTTATAAGCCCGTTATGTTTAATTTTTGGTGTACAATAAAGTTTTATTCTATTCTATTCTATTCTACACTGCCCTTGCTCATAACCAAAAACCACGCAGCCGAAGTGACCTTTGCGCTGCCACCGACAACGCAGTGGAAGCGGCGAAATACTGGGCTTATAAAATATTAAAATTGTCATGCCAGCGAACCGAAGAAGAGAGCCATTTACTCCACAAAATGACAGAGCAGTTATAAAATTTTGTTCTGGATAACGAAGTTAGTGAAAGCAAGCTAGACTATAATCTCATTTAGTAAAAGCTTTGTAATTTTATTACTGCATTTCGCCCTTTCATTAAGCTATTAATTCGCTAAATGAAATCAGAATCCCGTAACGAACATTAATCTAATAGAAAATAATTTAGGGAGCACTGAAATATGATAAGTTAATGTAGTGAGTTATTCATGAAGCAACTACGTAACACAAACGATGTTAGAATAAAATTGTAGAAATTAACCGCCACTGTCTGCATTTTTTTTACGAATGGGAAATCATCAATCTCGCTCTGGGCGGAGCGGAAGGGAGTGTCAGACTTAAACTGACTAAAACCAATGCATGTTCATTCTTAGCCCTTTGTGTTCCAGGGCCACAGTATCTCTTTCGAACAGTCCCGCAGCCCTGACAGGCATCGGTCCTCTCGGACCCCTTTCAATTCGCTGACATCTCCTTGAGGCGCGCGTGGAACACGAACGCGCCGTCGACACGGCCTGTTGTCATAAGACGGACGGACACCGCCACTCTCTGCGTCATTAGTATAGTGGTTGCAAGTATGAGATCCTGTGTTTGATTCCCGGGCCGGGCAAACTGTTAGATGTGTTTTCATATCAGGACTTTTTCAACAACAGTCTGGACTTATGCCCGGTTGATGGCAATAAGCTCACCCCCTATTACAAGAGACTAAAACTTAACTGGCGATATGTGGCTGTACTTATTAGGTTCACCTCTGCCTAACCCTTCGGGGATTAAAGGCGTGATGTTATGTTAAAAACTACCGATAAAAAAAACTGGCCAAGTGCGATTCCGATTTGCGCAGGAAGGGTTCCGTACCATTATTTATAAAAACGCACATACATCACATTTTTGTATGGGAGCCCCCTTAAATATTTATTTTATTCTGTTTTTATTACGCATTTCTTCTTAAAGCGGCAACAGAAATACATAATCTGTAGAAATTTCAACTGGCGTACTATCACGGTTCATGAAATACATGCCTGGTGACAGACGGACGGACGCGAAGTCTCAGTAATAGAGTCCCGTTTGACCCTTTGGGTAGGAACCTTAAAAGTCTCAGTAATAGGGTTCCGTTTTACCCTTTGGATATGGAAACCTAAAAATGCCTATCCTTCTTGATTTATTCATGCTACTTTTAAGCGGATATAAAAGCAGTCTACATGTATGAGCTTAATAATAGAAAGGTAGATAGACAGGTTTTATACAAACGAGGTGAAAGTATTTGTCAAAATTCTTGTAAAATTCAAACTAGTGTTAAAATAGATTAATAAAACAAATTTGTCTATTGTTTTGTGCTTCTACTTCTCATTAATTAAAGTTGATATGAACCTTAAACTAAGCAGAGTTTTAATGAGGTATTATTTTACAAAAATAATGAACTCGTTTATAACAAAGCAAGAATAAGAAACTTGAAACTGCTTTCAAGATTTAGTTCGTAAGATAAAGCGAATTTTTCATGTTGAGCACACAAGTCATGCACCGCGTTCAGATGCAGTCAATGAACTTGGTAAACAAGAACACGTTTACATAAGTCTAGTGTAAACCGAGTTAGTTAAAAATGAAGTAAAGTCTTTGTCTACGTAATATTCTAAAGTTTATTGCTACAGCACTTTCTAAGGTAGTGAATGATTAAATATTGTAGAATTATGAAGTTTTATGTAAAGGTATTTATGACGTCAAATACAAATAAACAGTAGTCCGTTATATTAAGTTAGACCAAAAAAAAGTATTCAGATTTATTTTAGATTCATTCATTTTTGTAATTAAAAAATTATAATATAATGTCCCCATACCGCAAACACCATAAAATAATTACACTAAAACACGTAACCTCAACCACTTTAAACAATTGCGTACGCGTCTGAAATGGAAGCAATATACATTTTTAAACATCGACCAAAGAACAAAAGAACGTACAAATAGAAGAAAAAAAAACAAGACTGGCACCTTGAAAAAGAAAAGAACGAAACTATAAACAAATGCAATCCACTCACTATAAACGAAATGAAAACGTGGATCACAACTGCTACAATATTAAGCAATTTGCTTAATCCTAAGTCTCGTTAAATGAAGGGTAGTCGACAAATTGCGGCGCTAGCTGACATCAGTCAAGTCATATCTGGGTTTAGCATAATGAGCGCTCCGAAGCGGACGTGTTTTTTGCTCCTTTATCGGGTCGCTCACTCCGTAATTGGGATGTATTTTTTATTCTTCTATCTATGTTTAAAATCTTAGAAAACTGAGATTTATCTGTGAATGGATTTCCTCTTGAGCTCACAAAGGAAATGGAGATGGAGGTTAAGCTGGTTAATGTTTGATGCGCATTTAATTTAATGCTGAATGAATGAAGATTAAGCTTGATAACGTACTAAGCAGACGGTTGCTGAGATTGTGGAGAGCGGTTCCAGGTAAATAGAATTGACTTTCTCTATAGCAGTTAGATATTTAAGTCTAAACTGAAGTTGAAGTCGCCGTTTGTAAGTTCTGCTCATTAATTCTATAATAACAGATTATAGTCTTTTTTAGAAACGTTCTTTGAAAACCAACAAATAATCGGATTTGGATTCTTGAAACTCTTTATAGAAGAATCTAGACGACATTTTGGTCTTTTGAATGAAATTCGTCAAGTTAACTTTATGATTTTGGTGTAGCAGTTGGTCACGAAGATCCTCGCACACGATCGACAATGCTACTCTCACATCCCTATAATATATGTCGTTAAGCATATTATTTCCCATGAAGCTAATCAAAATCAGCCACCCGTTAAACCGTGAATTTCATCTGTTTATCATTCAAATTACCAATAACATTACAATTACGGTTATTTCGATAAATATTATTATTCATGTCGCGTTGGAAAATCATAAATTATTGTTCGCCACGTAGATTTTACATAAATAATCGAACGGATCCCATGGCTCGTGGAATGGGGGTGCTAGCTGTTACTTATAATTTCGTCGATTTATTAGAATCGCTTTTTGAATATTAGCATTGTATAATGAGGTAGGTATCAGAACTTTTCGTTATCGAAGTAATGAAAAGTAGATAGACGAAAATTGGTGTCTTTTTAATAACCGATCTGAAATAGATATTCTACTTCTTTAATAGCGCTGGTAACTCTGGCTTTTCATATGTATGAACAAGACAAAAAAATAAAAAAAATAAGCGGTAATGTTACCGCTTATTTTTATTTATTTTTTTGTCTTGTTCGACCTTTTGTAGTAAGCAATAATAACGCTGATACATTCAAATATTGTAAAACCAAATGATTTTAAAAGAGTAACCATGGAGTTTCTTGCCGGTTCTTCTCCACAGGAAACGACCAACCCGAACCGTGCACCTTTTGTCGACGTTTTATAGGTGCCCATATAGGCCTATGAAAAATAAAATATTTGATTGAATTGTGACAAAATAATCCTTGAACGTTGAAAAGACGTTTTATAAAACAAGGTCAGTAGGCATGCATTCCACCTCTGGTTACAATCGAATTATTTTAATTTAACTTCAAGTGAGAATTATTTAGTATATTTAGTATGTAGCAACGTCTATTGATAACCATAGAAAACTGTACATACTCTATGATCAATTAAAATAAAGATGTCAGTCTGTTGTAAAAGCCATAAACGGTCGTTTCAATTAATAGGTTATGAGCCCTGATATTGCCTGTTAGACTAATCGTCTAAGTAATCACGTTAAATAATTGCAGATATATAAGGTGTAAACGTTCTCTTCACGAAGCCGGTAACCAATCATTCTCATGTCATTGCTAGGATGCAACTTTTTTTTTGGACTGAGTAATCACGTTTTACGGTAAAACTCAATAAAAACTTTAAAAACCGAATAAAATTTATTTGACTTTATTATAAATGTGAAAATTCGTTTAAGATGAGCCAGACATAAAGTTAGAATTATATAACATATGATTCATATTCGACACTATTGGCTTTGAACTTGAGGTATTTCAGTCCTTTGTCAAAGCTAGGTCCCAGGATTAAAAACAGCAATAATCTGATATATATCCGGTCTGTGACTCGGTCACGAAATTACACAACGGTCTACTAATTTTAATTTAAATAAAAGTTAGTAAACAAGGTGTAAACGGAACATAATAACCAAATAAACCAAAATAAGCAACTCTACATGGAGGGACTGCCTTTAACTGTCACAACCCTGTTACTGGCTGGCTGGTACCTTGGTTATCTTACTTTTGATGCCAACTACCGGCAACTCCAGCCAGTAGCAATACACTTCAATACACGGTGAAACGGTGTTCGTGGTGACTCTCGTGCAACATTATTTTATCTCCAATACATCATCAAATTTTGTTTTTAAAAAAAAAACTGTCAATTTTAAAACACAAATAAACATGTACGCCAGATGTGATAAATTAGAGTTTCGTACGTTACGTAGTGCGGACGTTGAAGTGAAAAATCCAATTACCCCATGACTTCGGTGGACAGCAGAGAATTCGTATTTCATATATATGATGGCTGAACCCGGTTTTTTCTCTCCAATTTAATTTTCGTAACACGTCCCCTGATATGGATTAAACCGGCTTTTTGAATGGAAATGTCATTTGTAATGCGCGTAACTAATATTTGTGTTGGATGCAGGTTTTTCCACTAACTGTTTAGCAATTGTATTTGTATTGACAGTTGTATAATCAGTCAATAGCACGTTCTTTGCACGGTTTTGTATAACGTACAAAAAAACTACTATATTGCTGCATTAATCACAAGTTCTCTGAATAATGGTCTTTACCATCGGTCATCGCATCAACATACGTTTGCTTTGTTTAAAAGTACAACGCGATTACAGAGACAAACACGAAAAGCATTCATTTTTGTTACGTCTGCCTGTTTACAATTTATTAACTTCTAAAATTGAATAACTTGGTTATTTATAAAAAATATTATAGTTTAAAAAAAAAACGCTTTAGAGTGACGTCATTTTATTTTTTCTCGTGTTCCTCTCAGTAAACCCTTTCATTTGAAACCAATATCATGAGAATGTGTAAAAATAACCAATTCGCCATTATATGGGGAGTCCGTCATATTGGATTTAGAATGATGTTACTTAGCTACCCATGCGTGGCCATCCAAACAACATTTCAGCCCTTGTGGAAAACGGAAAGTGGAGCAAATAAAATTCTTAGATTTTGGACATAGTAACAGGTGAAGCTAATAAAGCGTGTTTTAAAATAGACTGCATTTCTATAACGACATGTTTTATTGTTTACTAGCTGTCCCGCGCAACTTCGTTTGCGTCACATTTTCCCCGTTTTCGCAACATTTTTCATTGCTGCTCCACTTCTATTGGTTGTAGCGTGATGATATATAGCCTATAGCCTTTCTAGATAAATGGGCTATATAACACTGAAAGATTTTTTCAAATCGTACCAGTAGTTTCGGAGCCTATTCAATGCAAACAAACAAACAATGAAATCTTTCCTCTTTATAATATTAGTTTAGATATTTTTTAACCTGATATCGCGATGTTTTTCAGTACAAAAACCCCAAACATCCTGTGCTAAACCTAAAGTGCATAGTACTCTCACGTTAGCATTATTCAGGGGACGAACCACACTATCTATCCGCTTTATTCACAGATTTCTATTTCCAATCCTTTACAGGAACGCATAGATACCATGTGCCTGGTATGTGCAGGTTTTCGAAAGCCTATCTGCACACGAACATGCATTTTTGATCTCCGGGTAGTACGCGATACAGATCCGGCTGAAGTTAGGTTTTGGTGTAGGATTTAAGTTTAGCTAAAATGAAAAATGTTGGTGTAAAATCCTACTATTAAACGTTCCATCCCATGTATAGTTCGCAAAGTAATTTATATTCAAGGTATTAATTTAGAAGGAATTATTATATATTATTAAAAATTAATGGTAAGTATTAATTTTCGTATGAAGTACTCGTAATATCAATACTATTAAGTTAAACTCTTAATAGAGATTTCATATGGAAAAGTATGTATGTACAGAACGCAGAACATCGGTGATACCAAAACCAGTTTAACTAGGCCAGCTCATAGTCGAACCACCAACATGGTCATCGACTGTACCCACTGCCATAAAACTCGATTTTGCTTTGAAACATAACAGTATCAATCACAATTCATACTTTCCATCAAACTGTCGACTTTTGCCTCTCGTTTAATAACGTCCTAAACCACAGTCAGCAAATTTTCATATTAATAGTTGCGTTGTTTTCGTTTCGTTATTTTGACCAAAATCCGTGCATTCGCGAGTTCTGGACAACTTGACGTATCTCAATTCCCTCGTGCCCGTGACTAAATCTCTCGCTAAAATCCAATCGTAATTTTTAGCAGCGGCTGTCAGTTCGTCAGATTCATGCATTGGTTTAATTGGAACCCAGTTAATTGGGAGCCACTATCCAGTCGGTGATATTCAAAAATCTTTGATTAAAATATTTTTTTTCAAGTCTCGCTTCACTGGGTATTGAGTAAATATTGTACTTGTACAAATACGTGTATTTAATTTTTGATGGAAATTAATCATTTTTTGCTGGGTTCTAGGAATGAAATTAAAAACAGAGTTAACGACTGTATTTGTGATGCGTTGTATGTTCAATTTGTTTTTTTTTTTGACATTTTGTCTTTTTGTATTTTATAAATGTATATGAATTTATCACTCAAAAATTTGTCGATATTATTTTGTGACAACTCAGTTTTCATCTAGTTTTCTGTTTTATTGAGGAACCGCAAATGTATTTAAAAAAAAAAAAAACTGTCAAAAATGTCAAAACTACCCTTTCTTTAACCACGCAAAAATAAGCTCATGTTTGATGAAACTTCAACAAAGCATCAAGCCAATTTTAGTCATATCAGAAGGAATATGTAGATGGATCGTGGTAAGCGATTTTCGATTATATCATGTGGGTGCCCGTATCACACACGTCTCAGCGAGGAAGATAGATTGCGCAGTCTGCGCTTATCTATAACCACTTTGACGTCATCCAGGCCTTTTAAAATGTACCCGCATTTAACAGTTTTTCGCGTTTTTAAGTGGGTGGAACTGACGGGTTGGGTCAGTTTGATTTGTAGGGTAGTTTGTTGTACTTCTGGGTGTTCTTTTTTAAGGAAATGTTGTGACGGGATTCTGTCGTGACTTTTGCGTAGTGTTGGATTTAAATAACATTGCCACTATTTTAATAACATCTTGGACAATCAAAACCTTTTATACATATATTATCCCACCAGTTCGTTATAACTGAGCTGTAGAAAGCATTTTCATTTTTATTCAAAAAATGCATCTGTTTATGCCAATCAGCCCTACTTAGATACTTGTCATTAGTTACCATATTTTTCGCCCCAGACAGAGAAAAAAGTTACCTTGTACTAAATGTCGAACAAGGTGACTTCATTAAATAACGTTAAAAATAATACGTTAATCGCTAAATCTAGTTTAGATATGAAACCACTATGAAGCCAGTGGCATAGGACTTTGCTCGTTATTATAAAGATAATGAGAACCATCTTGTTTTCTTTTCATATTTTACTTTCTCATTTTTAAATAGCCCAAACATCAAACACAAGAGCACTTACTTAAATAAAATCCATTGTGAACTCTCTCAACCACATTTAATTCGTCCAGATGCTCTTTTACCAAAAAATCTAAACAAACAAATTGACTTCAATTTATTTTTAAATTAAACATAAGTAAACTTTAAAACTCAAATAAAATTGGAATTTCAACTCCATTCCAACTTTGGAATGATGAATATTTGATTTTTTAAATAAATCTTACCGCTGTTAACTCAGTTATGGGCGAAAGAGCGAAGTAATCGAATTATTCAGATTGGCCCGTTAGAGTCGTCAAATTAAAACATTGATTTAATTTGTCTACCCTAAGAACAACCGTGACTGTGGAATTCCTAAACAATTCGCTGAATGAACAGTGGGAATATACTGGGAGTGTCTATCTACAGTAATTTAGCAACAGTCATTTGCGCGTATACGTTTTTGGGGTATGAGGAACAGGTTGTAAAGTTCCTCGATACTCCATTCAAAAGGGAGGATCTTCCGACCAGACAGGTGTTGTGTCTGGTGGACAACTGCCCGACAGTCGCTGACGGGTTTCTGTGTATACTCTTAAGTCGATGAAAACTCTGCTTGCGTGATTTAGACCATATTAGTTCTTCTGTATACTCATAGATGGCGCTGTAGTACTTTTTGTTCTAAGTTGCTTTTTGTAGGTCGTTCACGTTCATTTTCTGATTAAGTGACATCAAATTGAATGAGTATAGAAGCTCACTCACGCACATCGTGCGGAAACCAGTATACCTGAGGGATGTTTCTCGACTTCATATAAAGCCAAGTCAGAGGTCCATGGGCGGGAATAAAACTGACACCCGGTTAGGCCTTAGGGCCTAACCGGGTGTCAGTTTTAGTGTTTTTCTATCGTGCGGTTAGCCGCACGACAGAAAAAAACCGGCCAAGTGCGAGTCGGACTCGCGCACCGAGGGTTCCGTAAAATTATTTTAAAAAACGAGCAAAAAATTACTGATTCTTCATTCCTTTTTTTTCTTTGTTTTTAGTATTTGTTGTTATAGCGGCAATAGAAATACATAATCTGTAGAAATTTCAACTGGCTACCTATCACGGTTCATGAGACAGCCTGGTGACAGACGGACGGACGGACAGCGAAGTCTCAGTAATAGGGACCCGTTTGACCCTTTAGGTACGGAACCCTAAAAAAGAAGAGAACTGATTTGTACAGATACGTACATTTTCATATTAAGTGACATCTAAGTGAATGACTAAATAAAAGTTCACTCACGCTGCTCAGCGCTAAAAGTATGAAAATCCACAACAAAGCCAAACCGGTTTGGTCGTGTTAATTCCGCAGGTGAAGATTTAAATCTTTTTATTCTTTCTATAATATAGTGTCAATATAATATTATTATAACATAAATTCAAAATTCCAAAAATATATATTTTGTAACATAAATTCAATGATTCTAGAATAACTTTTTAATAACAAACAATGTGATCAAATGATTATCTCCAAGCGTCAAAATTGTCGACGAATGTTTAATCGATTCGAGAAGAAAAAGAAGATATATGTAAGGAGGGAGGTTCCATGAGTATGCTTCTTCTTTATAATGCGTATGGTACCTAAGGACAGTACGCTTTATCCAGTCGTACCTAGATATAGATATTACTAAATATTATATGAAGTGTCTGTATTATAAATATCTGCAGTGCTATATTGAAATCTTTCACAATGTAGGTATATTATGGAGTATTGCTTTGACTTCAAAGCTTCGAGCGATACACTATGCGCTTTGTACCCTCTAAGGGGAAAGGCGATACCTGCAAGGGGTGAAGAAATAAGTGACATAGGATATCTTTACGTGTTATAGTGTACATAGTTCGATCCTCTTTGAATTTATTTTATCATGAGGTTTTCTTAAATTTCATCTACCAGGGCTGTAGAACTGTTCAAAAGAGATACCGTGGCCCTGGAACACAAAGGGCTAAGAAGGAACATGGGTTTTAGTCAGTACAAGTCTGACACTTCCTTCCGTTCCGCCCAGAGTATGTATGTTCATCTGATGATAACCCATCCGTAAAAAAAAAGGTTTTTCTCACATACCCTTGTGCCTATGGTACAAAGAAATAGGTCGCTGTTCTTTAAATTGTGGTTTGTAAGACACATTCATAATAAAGGGTGTAAAATACCTCTTAACGAAGCCGAAAGGCACTGGTTTTTCCTGTCATTGCGATATTTTTTTTTGTTCTACACCATACCTGGGAACCTTCTAGTTACGGAGATATTAGGGGTCAAAGTTCCAACTTTTTGACAAGTATTTTTTAAATACATTTTTTTAATGGAAGATTTTTACTTTAAACACCTCCACGACCCCCGTACTATTCCTTCCGTCCAACTGCACAATGTTTTGAGTGCGTTACATTGAGTTCTACCACAAAACATGATTTTACACCCCCCAAAAAAAGTCGTTTCCCAGCAATAATTTTTTGTGCAAAGTTACTTAGTTTTATGTACAGAATGCTTGGTTGACGGCTTCGTGATGAGGTGATTTACACCCCATATGTGTACCGATATATTTATGTTCTATGCTTTTTTTTGGGATGTGAATACTCATGACTCTAGTCTAGGTCAGAGATGACCGACACAAAATCGACGATGGAATTGTAACGTTGAAGTTTATTAATGAAATGAACCGGGTGAACCCGAAAATATCTTGTGTTTAATAAAACATTACACTTTCCTAGGATTTTTTATTTATTTCATTTACCTTGTTACCGGATTTTCATCAATTATTCAGAAACCGAAGATAAATCTAAAAGCCTTTTTACATATTTCCTATACGTAAAAAACTACATAACAAATCCACATAAAGTAAGTAAATAAATATAGATACACGCACGTCTAAAAAGCTTTAGTAACTGTGACAGTGACGCAGATTGATGGCTCAGCAGAATTGACTGCTCCAGGGAAATTAACACTATGTTGCTGAGACAAAAACACTTAGATGACCCGGCTACGTAGGGCGGAGTTATAATATATGGCAGGCATTTGTTTTGGTGACGTCACGCGCCTATTTTGTTGTTTTTGGGCTGTACCTACTGGATAATTGAGTTTGATGACGCAATAGAGGCCGTGGTAATGACGTGGTGTATTAAGTATGGATGCTAGCGGGTACGTTATTATTTGTGTCTTGCCAGGCTGTGTTTGTTTGTGTAAGAGAGTGCTGCGACCCAAATTACTAGTTTAATATTGTATGTGGTTTATTATTCAGTTCTTTTTATTTTACCTTTATTTTCTTGTATTTCTCGTTACAGGATCAGCAGTAAGAAAGTAGAAAGATAAAAGGGGCCCACTTATCCAGCAGTGGGATACTTCAGGCTGATTATACGTAGTGAAATAATATCAATTGAAAAATATTGTACGACCTGGATATCCGATCCGAAGTTTAATTAAAACATAACATAAATCACGCCTGCAATCCTCGAAGGGTTAGGCAGAGAAGTACCTAAAAGTAGGTACACCCACATACCGTCAGTTATGTTATGTAATAGGAGCGACCTTATTGCCATTTATATGGGCACAATTCGAAACTCCGTGGCTGCTACAGAGAAATTCCTGATTAAATCATTAATACAAAAAATAAGTCTCATATACTTGTCGCAGCAAGATGCCGTACATTCAAGAAACTTCGGATAAGATGGCGGTAGTGTGGTCGTGTTTTTGACAACTGAGGGTTGGATGGACGTTGATGGCAGAACGTGTTTGAAACGGAGACATTTTCCATCGCGCATATTAAGTGATTATTGTGATTCCATTACTTTGTGAAATGATTAAAGAAGGTCAGTGCTATCTGTTCGTGGTATTATTTCTGAAGATGCACGAGAAGGAAGGCTTTCCCGAAAATAACATTCTTGTCATCTCTCCGTCATACTTTTAAAATATTAAAAGCTTTTGTAAAATATAAGTTGAAAAGAGCAGAATTTTCATTATGATTTAACCTGACACGTAAATTATGCTCCACATCGAAATTTTTTTAATTCAATACAGAAAGTGATGGCAGCCATATTTTAATATTAACGTCTAGTCTGATGAAAAGAGCTGTCAATCTGATAGCAGAGATCAGACTAAATAATGAGACGCTAGATTACCTAAATATCCCATTTCTTCAATATATGGCGTAAAATTATTGGAAAGGTTTATCTTTACCTATAAGTCTTTTAAACTTGGCCGATACAATAAGTTAGCAATAGATAACGTTTTCATATTGCTTAAAGTCTCTACAGGGATTTCATATTCGCTGTCAGTTTTGACAGCATATTTCATCGGAGTAAATTTATTTACTGCTGTAATCTTACGTGAAAAAACGCACAAAGAGGGATTTAATGGCTTTGGTTTAGGGTTGTTGGTTTAAAAGCTCAGCAACTCCTCTTATGATAGATACTGTCAGCTTGATAACATTCTGTATACTAGCAGCTAATGGTAGTGCGTTGACTATCAGTGAATAATATATGAGCATCATTTGTACCAACAGACCATCAAACTGAACAATTTTCTTCATGCTTGGTCCCATGAAGAAAGTTGTTCAGTTTTGAAAAAATAATTAGATGTCGTTTGGGTCGAGTAGGTATGTGGATTTTGTATGGGGTCTCTGTTTTTTTTTCGTGATAACGATGTTGAAAAATGTTCAGTTTGATGGTCTGTAGCACAGCGTTAAGTATGACAAATCCTTTCTGTCACACGCTGTATATCGGAAGTTAGCACTACGGAAGATATTCAGAAAATTCCTTCTCCAAAAGTGTTAAATAGAATAAAACTTTGATATAGATAGGTAGGTACTTGGTACTTATACATATATTTACTGCGACCAAGCAAACGAAAGTCCTACCAGACCAATAGTTACGACACCAAACAAAAAGACGTATTTGTACAGCTACATAAACACACATAATTCCCTCATCCCGGAAGCGATTTCGATTTATTTGTCCCATGAAATGTAAATAAAACAACATGGGAGCTGCTGGTTGTCGCCGTAAACGGGCTTATCAAAGTTCTGCAACTATCGTGACGAACATACTTTAGCATTGACACGATATTACTTGGTATAAAGGGTGGAAGTTTTTATGGTCCTTATTTGTACGGTGTGCCGATGCCGGTAATTTTGGCCCGATGTGTAAGGGTTTTGTCAAACCGTATCGTTGTTGGGGCAGACAGGTACAATAATAGTTTTCAATGCTTATATTTTGAGATGATTATGGTGAAAAATAAAACAGTCATATTATGTTTTTGTAATTATAATCTAGATAAATGTAGAGATTTTCGGTGAGATTCTAGTTTGATATAAAAACACCCAATATTGATTTCATTAAATGAATGTAAATAGATTACCGCTAGAAAGTCAAGAAAAGAAAAATAAAACAGAGTAAAACGTAATCAATTATGGTAGCAGTCATATAGACGGCTATTTTCAGATGTGTCAATAACTTCTGTAATACGAAGAAAATAGGCCCAAAGTAGTTTGCAAGCTCAGCCATTTTATTCAAAACACTTTAGCAAAATATTGAAAGTACAACATGACACCTCTAATCTAAACCAAACACAAACATAATCCACTCACTACATCACTTTCCTCAAAATATTGCTCTATTACACGATCCCAAATCTCGTGCCACAGAGTATAAATTACGCACGATAGAAAAAAAAAGCGCGTGTAACATGCGTTTATAAAGGAAGCCTAATTCGCAACAAGTTAACCAAGATTTATTAGCCGTAACGATCCTTGTAAAATGCTAGCATAAATCACTAATACGCTTCACGGAACCGCTTTGTAGCTAGAAACTGCTAAGGGGATTCGTTACAGAAAAGTAAGTAGAAACGTGTTTTTGTGTTGCGTAAGAATTGTAAATTGTTATGTTTATACTGGAAAGCAGCGGTGGCTCAGTGGTGGCAGCCCCGACTTACGAGCAGTAAGCCGTGGGTCGAACCCAGGCAGACGCATTACTTTGTGTAATTTATTTCATCACCGCTGCCCTCAAAAAGGTTGGTGACATCTACCAACCCACACTGGTCCCGCGTGGTGGATTACAGCCTACTCCCACTCATTGAGAGGAGGCCTGTGTCCCAGATGTGGGAACATTATTAAGCTGATGATGATGATAATAATAATGGCATCACAATCTTCGGGATTCTCATAAAATACTATTTTACAGAATACGTATTCGTACGTATAGCTGTTCTGAAGTCAAGGAGAGCAGAAGACTTGACAAAACGTGGTGATGGCAGGCGGAGTAGAGCACTCAGTCAAAATCAAAATATTTTATTTACATAGGCCTACATGGGCACTTTTAAAACATCGACAAACGGTGAACGGTTCGGGTTGGTCGTTTCTTATGGAGTAGTGAGTATATATAGTGAGTGGTTATCGAGAGATAGTAGAAGAAATGTTAGCCCACCAATAGCTAGATGGGTGGATGACATTCAGAAGATCTTAGGTAAGACCTGGGTGAGACTCGCACAGACCAGGGAAGTATGTCAGAAAAGGGAGGACGAAAGTGATGATGATGAAGCAAAACTTAGTAGGTATGTAGTCATAATTGGATGTTCTTATTAACATATCTTCTAGACACTGTATTAAACTTATACTAACACTTATGAAATATATTCCGTGATTATAGATTGTTTTGAGTTCCCGATATTTCGACGCTGTTGCAAGCGCAGTCCCGCGATCATGGCATTTACAACAGTGTCGAAATATCGGAAACTCAAAACAATCTATAAACACGGAAGATATCCCGTAAGTGTTAGCATAAGTATATCTTCTTGAAATATATAGTAGTAATATTTACATTTATGTATAATAATCACGTCGGGGTCACCAGTTTAGGGGTAATGAGAAACAGAGTGAAAAGTTCCTTAATACTCCATTGAAAAGGGAGGATCCTCCCTTCAAACAGGTGTTATGTCTGGTGGGCAAATGCGCGACAGTTGTTGTCGGGTTTCTCTATGTAGTCTTAAGTCGATGTAAACTTTGCTTGTGAGATGTAGGAAATTGATGTTAGTTCTTCCGTCGTGTCATAAATGGCGCTGCAGTACTTTTTGTTGTAAGTTGCATTTTGTAGGTCGCTACAGCAATTTATGGCCGTTTTCACATGCGCTAAAAAACCCCTTAACAAAAATGCGTTTTAGGTTTTTCAACGCTAGTCTCAGCGCTCAGAGTGGACTTTTCAACGATACAACTGATTATGAAGGCATTTATTTAGATTAAGCTAAACAGTAACTAGATACCAAGTAAAGCTTTTCAAGTCAAATAAATAACTATAACGTTTTCAAATGAACAAGTGATTCCTTTCATGCAATTTATCCAAATGTCTCTCTCCGGTATTTTTCAAACATTGTGTCTATTGACTTTTACAAGCCATCAAACCTTAATAATGTATAGTAAAACTATATGACTGAATTTAAAAATTCAATTTAAAGTCTGATCAAATGTATTTACACGCTTCAGTATTCTTCTATCGGTGCGTAAAAACCTATTTAAATTACTTCTGCAGTAATGCTTTTGCAAAGTCTGTGTTAGCATAGCATACTCGTATATAATCTTTTGACGAAGCCGATGCCACGCGACTAGACGAACACGCTTAATCGACGCCTCGCTTTGCGCCTCGCCTCGTCTTGTCCTCGAAAATTTTCGTAAATATTCGGCCTAAAAAAGTATACGGCAAACACTTACTTTCAATATTCAAACGACATGTTTAATCTAGAGAATGAAGAACGTATGTTTACTTTCTTTGCAATAAATATTGGTAAACAAAAATGTAATGTTTGTGTCATCAGGAATAGTAATGTGTTTATTTGGAATTGTATTTTACGCCTGCGTTGTGATTATTGCTGTATTTACCCGACTGCATACAAGGGAACCCCTGTTTATTAACAGGGTAATTAATAAAAAGCGTGTTTGTATGAAGATTTAGAGTAGATTGCAGTTCAAAGATAAAGAAAAAAAAACTGCTTTCAGTCATTGTGTATCCACATAAATGTTGCAAATTTGAAAGTAACTCTGTCTAACGGTCTATCTGTCTGTTACCTTTTGATGAATTAATAGCTGACCCAATTTCGATGAAATCTAGCACATGTATTCATCATGACTTGGGTTAGGATACAGGATACTTTCCTACAATCATGTCTAATAATTTTCGACCACGCGAGCGAAGTCGTGAGAAAATGCTAGTAACACACTATACTTCCGAATTAATCAGTTAAAGAATATTTTGAACCTAAAGGTTGATCATAGACTCCTTGTACAGTTTTTTTTTTCACGTCAAAAGTAAAGAACATTTTTTCATTTTCAAGATTGTATAAAAAATTTTGAGTAAAGCCGAACCAGATTTTAACGACGGCGGTTAATGACGAAACCTACTCATCTTACTCATTAAAACTAAGAAAATATTAATTTCAATTGAAAACGTGGATCCAAAATGAATGCGAAATATTACTTCGTACCTTTTTAATTTTCTAGTCAATAAAGTTTTATATTGAGCATTTTTAAATATTTATTGGCGAAAAATTAACAATGAAATTCTTGTATAGACATGTTTTAATGCTCGCATATTAAAACCGAATTTTATTCCGAGTTTAATAAAAAATATAATTCTCAATCCATAATCTTTAGTAATAACTGCCGAAGCTTCCTTTACCATTAATATTACTTTTTGTTTTGTTTTGAAAGTGAATTCCGCAGATTCTGATGAAAAACTATCAAATAGAAATAAGTACATTATTTTCAATCAATATTCCATGTTGAGTCCGCTTAATTAAATAGTCTGATAGAATATATTTAAATTCGTTAAATAGTAAAATTATTTCATTTTATGTATCACCACGAACATTAATTGAATTTAAATTGGAAACAGCAGAGCAAAACCATCAAATACCTAGTATAGTTAACACAAATAGGACTATGATATTAAAAATGAATAAGAAAATTAAACAGCAATTCCAACATTAATTTGCAAACAAAACTTCCTAGAATTATGTAGGTTAGCCATGGACGTATTAATCTTACTCCGAGAACTTGCGAAGTCTGCCCCAACTGCGGAACATCAGAAATATAATTTAGTTTTCCATTTAAGTTGGAAATAGGACACTTTGCATACAAATTCTCCTTCTAAACTTGTCATGAGAAGTGTAACTTGTCCGCGTTGTATATCCGTTACATTCTACTTAGGAGACCGTTGCACCTTCATTTGTTTCGGAGTAAACATCAACTTTGTGCTCGAACGAGGACACAAAAACATTTTGGTCCGCGACAGGGCATATTCTGAGGCCCAAACACACGCGTTTACGACGCCTTTGCGGGCGAGTGACATCAAAAACCGCTTAGCGAGTCCCCGACTACCACCTCGGGTAGGCTAGTGTATACTTTATGTTGGTCGAAGTTGTAAAACGTTGGTGTCTCCCCGAAGGGTACTATTCCTAGTTTCATGTTGTGGTGAAGTTTTTGTGTGCGAAGGAAATGTTGTACAATTAACTATGTAAGTACAATTTGACGACGCAAACGTGCCTTGTGAGAGCACAAGTTTATTGCTTGCTGTTGTTAATGTTGATGCTGTAAACAAAAATTACGTCCTTTTTCATTAGGCTTTAAGCTGAAACTGCTATGTGTCAAGTAGGTGTCTCGAGTTTTGTTGGTAAATTACAACGCCGACTCATATTAATTTAAAGTTCTTTAAAACTTATCATAAATGTGCTGCAGTGTTTACAATATGAAGAAATAACACAATTAGAATTAAGCCTCTTCACTACATTTCCCAATACGCCTTTCATTTGCAATCACCGCACTTTTGAGGTTTGTTAATTACGAAACCTTGTAGACACGTCTGATATTATTGCGTGCATCCAAACAGCAAATTACAAAGTGGGTTGGGAGCAAAGAGAGCGGTCCCTCTGATTGGCATTGCGATGGACTTCGCGCCCCGTTTGCTTCGGAAATCTGATCAATCCCCTGTTAATTTGCCAGGAAATGTTTGTGCTATCCCCTGTCCCGTAATGTAGTTACTGTTTCATTTTATTTGCTTTCGAAGCATATTTATTTTTGGTTCAATCATATTTGCGTGAGAGTTGCTATACTAATCATATGTAATGGATTTATTGTCGGAATTTCTGAAAATTGTCGGAAATTAAAGATACATGTGGAAACTTATGTTTTCATTGACGATGCCACTCAATTCGTGTAGGGTATAAATAAATAATTTATTTCACCAAACCCATTACAATATCCATAAAACTGTATGCTGTTTTCATCAGACAGTTGGACTCTCAGATCTAATTAAAACTCCAACAAGGTAGCATTCACAATCAGAATATACGTAGCAGTAAAACGTAAACACGAAACGTAAAATCTAGAAAATAGAACTTACCTTTCACTTCCCACCCCAGTTTCACTTGTCTGCTGCCAAGCAGCGTGGCTCATTCATCATAATTATAATCCACACACATTACCAAAGCTGGCCCATGTCGGCGCCTCCACCTCTACACAATGGCTGAGCCGACGATGCTCGTAACTAAGATATTTCGAGAGTCGTATGAACATACGGGCCGACCGAGGTACGTCGCCAAGACTCGTTGACAGAATTATAGCTGTTGGCGCAAGTGACAAGATGTGGCGTTACTTATCGTCTTAGAAACGAGAAATACCTACCAGACGAGGGGAAGTAGCAATCTTTGACTTTTCCGTAATTTTTGCTGATTTGTCAGGCATTCTATGCAATGAATTGAATCTCACTCATTCAGGGATAGAATTATGAAAAAATATATCACTCCGAGATGGAAAAGAATAAGCAGATTGTGAAATTTGGCACAGGAAGGTATTCTATGTAACACAACGTGAGATGAGCTGTTTACCTGACTGCCTTTGCCATATAGAGTAAAATCCTGAACACGTGAGTAGCCTTAAGCGGACCAAGTCCTTAGTCACAGTCAAATCATGACATGTCAGCCACCTTTCTGATTTCTTCCTTTTCCAGACTTGACCATTAAATGATGACAAAGAGGGTGATTTGATTATTAACACAATTCATCATCATCATCATTTCAGCCGAAAGACGTCCACTGCTGGACATAGGCCTCCTCCAAAGGGGGGTTTCGCCATAATCGCCACGCTTGGCAGGCGGGTTGGCGATCGCAAAAGGGTTGTTGTAAAATGCAGAGAACGCTGCTGCCCATTCTCTGGCAAGTCTCTTAGTCGCCTCTTACGACACCCACGGGAAGATATGGTATAGTGCTATTCTTAACGTCCGACACCATACAGACCCAATTAACACAATTACCAATAGAGAAGTATGGAAAAAGAAGACATGATGCGCCAACGTCATAAATATTGGTATAAAGTAATATCCTGAACAGCGAGTAGCCTGTTGCGGACCACGTCCTCAGTCAAAGTCACAACATGACCTTTCCAATCAACCTCCTTTCTTACTTCTTTTTTCTCAAGACTGAACCAAAAAATTATGATAAAGAGAGTGACTACTAAGACAATGACCAATAGAAAAGTATGGAAGAAGAAGACATGTTGCACACTTAAATTGGCAGAAGACAATAATTATATTATGCTTCAAACTTGATAATACAGTTTGCCTCATACGTTTTACTTCTCTCTACTTGGGCCTCATAAGTTTTACGAAGCAAGGCTCGTCGTAAAGTCGACACAAGTCGCATTGCGCGTCGGCTCGGACGTGATACGTCGCATTCATGGTGTCTGATGGATTTATGTCCTGAATGGTTCTCTGATGTCTTTGTTACGGCCGCCTCAAGAGCTACAAACACTGATGCACGCGATTTCTTGTTGCTTGCTTTAGTTTTCATTTTGTGAGGATTTTAGAGATTAAAAGAAGGCTCGAAGCTGATGTTTTAATTTTATACCTCTGATTTTTTAACCCTATCGTTCGCGATTGCCCTGAAAGCCCAAGTCTGACTTCCAGTCTTACAAAGGGGCATTGTAGTTCCTAGTCACAGGGTATGGAGTTTAAACAGGCAGTCGCTCCATGTATAATACTACAATTCAGCTGCATCCGAGTAGAGTGGAATCCACGGGAAATACTAGTCAGATGTATAAGGTTTTGAAAATGTGTGACTGTTAAATATTCATTTCATATTAAGTCTACGTCATCGGTTATATTGTAACTTTTAGATCTTGATAGTGAAACTGAAAATAATAAAAATAAAATTAGGTGGCACTCTTGGACAAGGCTCGTTTTGTTAGGAGGTTCGTTTCTCTGGTGCCCTGACCAGCTTCAGACAGTTATGCTTGTAAGCTTGTATCCTGTTCCCGATACCGGTGGGCTACTATTTTTATATATATATTTTTTTTATATTAGTATACTGTGCAACAAAATTAATAAACGAAAATAAAACTAATCGTTCTTGTCTGTAGTTTGTTTAGAGATGTTTAAAAGAAAAATTTTAGCTGATGCAATTCTTTAAATTGATAAAAAAAATAACACATCTTCACAGGAAATACGAACACTATAACAATACATTCCCAAGTATCAATACCAAGACACACAAGCATAAAACAATGCCTCAGCACACAGATTGGGGTCACAAAACTCGGCGTAACTTCATCAAGATTCAATTCGCAAACTTCGTGCCAACAGTTGGAGTACGCACCAAACAAACAAACCAAGAGTTGGGCCAAGAGTTTGACAAACCTGACTTTAAACCAGGTTTGGTATTCATATTAACCGCTATCTGAGAAGATTACAAAGCCCGTAAGGGTAATTTCGTATGAGTTAGTATTAACCCCACATGCTGTTGGGGTAAGATGTTTCTATAAATGGAAGAGCCAAAGTTTTATAAGTTTCAGCTCATAGTTTTCTGAGAAATACGGAATGCGGGTCCTTAAAATACGTAAAATTTTCAGACATATGGATAATAATGTATTCAAAATAGAGAAAGATAGAGTAGATATTCGATTATAATAATTTATGGATTATTGAGAATTTGGAGTTGACTCGTACTTACTATGCTGTCTAGTTTTATCCAAATAGAAACCTGAAAAATAAAACAGAACATTTAGAAAGGAATTCAGTCAAACACACAGACAGTCGTAGAAGTTTAAATTACGTATGAACTGTTAATAAAGTTAAGTCTAGCACAACAATAACACTTCTAGACATGCTCTATGGCCTCGCCAAGTCCCTTCAAAGCATACAATCTTATTGGATCAGGCCTTAGCTAATGTTTGCAGAGTCCACGCGAAACTGCTGAGATTCAATTTTATGTTCCATTCTCTTTAGTTGACCCATCAGATTTGCTATCTGTTGTGCCAAGACCCCTACATCATCTGTTTTTGAAGAATATATTGAGAACCCTCTCGTGGCTGTTTCTTTATCAAATAATTGGATAGCATTTAGGATCGTTTGTGTGTGTACTTTTCAAAATATCTAAGAAACACCGCCGGTCTTGTGGAAAGTAACTGCTTTATCTCAGGATTGGTTACTGTATTGTTAAATCATAGTATCTTTAATTTAAAACTCAAAAACCATACCGAGAGGTAAGATCTTTTACAACTGTTTCAATAATACATACATCAAAAATGTGAATAGAATAACAAGACATACTTGCATTCGACGTGACAGATACATACATTATACATTACATTAGACATGAAACGAACTGAATATTATAATATACCACAGAGTTTAGAGACGCCTTGTCGGTACTACTAGAAGCGGCATTTTCCATACTTTCCCATTCCCTTACCATTCCATACTAACCCAGCATGTTACCGTTTAGTTACACTATACAACAATTGACGGATATAAACTGAAGGGTTGAATGACGCTGCCGGTTTTATGATTCCGTGCTCTGTGTAATATACACTTGTACAAAAGTGAGGGAAGATGGGATATACACTTATTTAAATGAAAGAAAGAAGATAGAAAGAAAAAACGTTTATTGGTACACACAAATGAAACCGTAGGACATCTTATTCTACTGATTCTCTGACTCAATTTCTCCTGTCCTAACAGACCTATTCAATCAATGTTTGGACAGCGGCAAGTTTCCTGACTTTATGAAACATAGTAAACCACCAATACCACTACCAATACTAATTTCCAATCGGGGTAAGAGTGATCCCTCTATAAAAAGACCGTTATCTGTGCTTCCAGTATCGTGTAAAATCAATGAAAAAAACATGTTGGACCAGAAGTTGTATCACTTCAACTCAAATAGGATACTGCATAGTCAACAACGGACGCAGGAGTAAAACTCATCAGTCATATTCTGGAATCCTGGGAGAAGTCCCAGGATGTTATTGGCATTTTCAGTGATCTCTCAAAAGCGTTTGACTGCGTCGACCACAGCCCACTGGTCTGTAAATTACCCCACTACGTGATCTTGTTCTTTCCTATTTATCAAACAGGCAGCAAAAAATAGGTCCTCCTATAGTCAAGATGGGCGTACTACGCTTATTTCCACAGTATTATGTCGGCATTCTGCTGTGGGGATCGGCAGCAGACGTTGATTCTGTTTTCATATTACAAAAGAGGGCAGTCCGCGCGATCTATAAAATGGGTCCTTGCGAGTCCCTCAAAGAAAAATTTAAAGAGATCGATATTCTGACTCTGCCTTCATTTTATGTCTAAGAATTTATTTTATATGTCCGCAAAAATCGAGGGCTTTTCAAAATTAGAAGCGACTTTCATAATATAAATACATGCACGAACTTTTAATACCCAAAATTTAGATTATCAAAAAGTAGCAAATCATCCATACTAATATTATAAATGCGAAAGTCACTCTGTTTGTTTGTTGTTTTTTGTTTGTTTGTATGTTTGTTTGTTTGTTACCTTTTCACGACTAAACGGCTGATCGGATCTTAATGAAATTTGGCAAGAAGATAGATTTCAACCTGGGGAAGGACATAGTCTATATATTATCACGCTACGACTAATAGGAGCGGAGCAGCAATGAAAAATGTAGCGAAAACGGAGAAAATGTGACGCAGACGAAGTTTCCGGTACAGCTAGTTTCTTATAAACAGTATACGCTTTTATAATAAGTTGCCAAATTCAGTTATAGAACTGACCGATGGAAAGTTTAAAAATTACATCAAACGTTATGAGTAAATTTTAATGAGGACTCATTAAAATAATCATATTACAAAATTAGGGACTACGTTGAAGATAAAGAAGTTTGGCTCTGCTCATGTGGCTTCCCTGGTAGCTCCTAAATGGTACAAATGTGTGGATGTCTCTAACTATTCCCAATCTTATTTTTTCCATTCTTTTTAATCAGATATTTTACAATAGTTTTTCAATCATTGCACCTTTCATTCATTTTTCAGAAAAGTTACAGGACTGATGACAACATTTGTGTCAATTGTTAAATTTAGTATTTTTATAATAGGTATTTAATTTTTATATAGATTCTTTACCGATTGTTTGTGAATTTGTGGATAATATAGGCCTTGTAGATTCCTAGATGCTTGTTATCTTTTTGTCTTGTCCTACGTTTTGTAATAAGCAATGACTTATTCTCGGGCCTACGCTGTTACGCTCCCATACTTAAGTTCTACCGCAATAACATACAAAAATTGTAAAACCAAATGATTTTAAAAGAGTAACCATGGAGTTTCTTGCCGGTTCTTCTCTATAGAAAACGACACACCCGAATCGTACACCTTTTGTCGATGTTTTACAAGTGCCCGTGTAGGCCTATGTGAAATAAAATATTTTGATTTCGATTTTGAACTTATATTGTTCTAGTTTCAATTTTTTTTTATGGACTCCGACTCTCCATAAGATCACATTTAAGTGACGCCGATCGGCAAGAAATTAATCATCAATAAACATATTTGCACGCCTTCAAACTTGCATCCTCAAACTCCACCTCGACCTCCACCAAGGGGTATACAGATAAGTGTCATTGATTGACTTTTACACAGCTCACTTCTTTTGTAGTGGGCACCCTTGTAACGACTCGAAGAGATACCGGCGACCCTCTTTCTGAAACTTAAACGGGTAACCCTATATCTTTGGAGCATCTCAATAGTTCGTTGTTTGTTATCTGTTATACGGGTGCAGGTGCGTACTGCTATCGAATTTGGTTAGGAGTATCTGGAACGACGGAGTAAAATTTTGCATTCGCTATGAGGTGTCTGGGTGTTGCGAAGGTATGAAATGACTTGGTTGTTTTAAGAGGTAGGTGCTCATCTACCAATGGCAGGCAGAATGTGCTTTCCAAGGACGTTGGGGAAACTCGATATATAATGAGTGGTCACCTATCCAAGGACCACCATAGGCAAGCACGGCTTCTGAGGATCGCCCTGAGCTGATGTTGGTATTTATCCACGAGCTCCGATGGTTTGATACATCAAGGACGCAATTATCTCTGACTATAGATACAATCCAGAAATATAAAATGTCAAGCAATATTTTCCTGTAATAAATTGAAGAAGCATTTCAGAGAATAGTTGTCCCAAAGAATGGGGGTACAGGTGCGTACAACAATCAAATTTTACAAAGTGCGAAATGAAATTTTACATCTAGGTACTAGTATATTCGCAAACTATTCTGTGTAGCTCGCCTGTAGAGATGAAAGTAAAATATATTATTTTATGTTCAAGGTATTGTAGACTTGAAGAAAAACATCTAAAGGTGCTGGCAGGTGATAGACTGGCAAATAAATGTGGAGTCTTTTGTGAAAGCCATTTTCTAGAGTAGGCGTTGAGCTAACGATATCGCTGGCTGGTTTTTTGTCGAGAAACCGCGCGTGGTAGGGACAGATAGTGCTTTGAACATTTTGTCTTTTGGTATATAATGGCTTGCACGATTCAGACCTTACACTTGTGTAAGTATTACTATGCTAGTTATAGAGGCAGAAAAAAGCATTTTTTATTCTAAATACATGACGGTACTGATATCCTAATAGTGCGTTTCCGTGGGTTAATATCCAAACTCCACGTGGACGAAGCCGTGAGAAAATCTAGTTATAAATAAAGACTAGACAGGATATTGCGGTCGCTAAAATTGATCTTTCACGAGCAAAGACTGGGAAACGATATTCAGGACTACTTGCATATGGTTGTTTCTCCTAAAGAGGTGTTGAAAATTTTCAATACCGTAAACTAATTACACCATCAGCAAACGTTAGCTTTTCCACTGCTGACACACAATCCTCTTCTCTGTGAAAAGGTGAGAACCATAAAATTTAAATTGAAAAAAAAAATGCTTAAAGTTTTTGATCGGGGCAGTTACTGTGCGCAGTGCTGGCTCCACAGCCTCACTCGCGTTTTTCGGTGATACAATATTCAATCAACATCATGTAACTTTTCCATTAATTTTATCCGCTTAAAACATTTCGAGGTGTCAAAATATTTCTAGTACAAAAAAAGTTCTTCTAAACGAGTATATCCATTTTCTCGCTAAGAACAAAATATGGATGGATTTTTATTAACAAAGGAACCGAAAATGGAATGGATATGAAGCATATAGCGGACGACGTCTTTCCTTCACTATCATGTTAGCGAGATTCAAAAGATGTGGAAAAATGATTTATTCCTTCATTTCGAACCAGGCTTACTTATCACAATGGAAATATCTTCTTTGAATAAATAATAAAATCTGAGGGACTTATTTTGGCACTTCGCTTATTTTAGCCTCTTATTTAGGCAAATTTTAATACTTCCAATCTTTTGTTTATTGCGATTCATTCGATAAAACATACGTTTAAGGCGAGATTGCAGTACAGCTTGTAGTTATGACCAAACGACGCTCGCTGAGCGAGTGATTTATGCCAAAATTATGATTGATTTTTCTTCTCTGGGAAAAATAATATCGAAATTATAAAACTTGTTTATAAAACACACTTCAAAAAAAAAACTCTATCGAATGATATAACTTGTGATTTAGTGTCACGTCTTTTCTTTTTTTTTTATCGAGCCAATTTTTTTAACCGGTAAAACGTTCAGATTATAAAATTTCGTGAATTCGACCGACAAAGACACTCGGAAATTTTCTCGGGAGTTTTCGCGCGGTGACACTTTGCCCTCGTGCCACCTTATTATCTCGGAAACCACTGCAGCTACACCAATATAACGTATATACGTGTGTATAGCTGAAACTATTCAGTATCTAAATATGTTAAAATTAATTACAACAACTGGATTTAAGTACTTAGAAAAAAATGTGAACTTGAGAATATGAGTTGAATGTCAGTAAAATGTAAAATATTAGCGATATGATAAATATTACGATAACGCTTTATTAAAATATTTTAAGCAACAAAAAAAATATGTTTTTTACAGTGAGTACTAGAGAAAACTTCTGTAATTTTGTGACATGGTAGTTTTGTATCTCTGATTAATCTAATGCCTTTAGGTCAGAAACATAGACCTTACCATGTAGACTCCCTAAACCCCACTTAGTAACGAAAACAAAAAGTTATTTTTCACTAACATCCAATCTACTAAATAAGCCTTGTGACACTGCCAACTAATCACATCAATTTTTTTTCTAAAATAGATTAGTAAAACCTTTGATGTTTAATTTAGACATAATTAAATCTCTCCTGGCAGGGGCTCAATTAAGTTGTCCAAAAGCAAGTAATATGATCAAACTGTTAGATACTTTGCTTTTAAATTACACATTAAATCGCCTTGTGTAGTATAAGGTCGGGGATAAATTTAGCTGCCAGCTATATTTTGGGGACTGGGACATGACAGGGCTCGATAACTTGGTATTTGACATTGGTAAGTCAGTTTAAAATTTTACAAGGTTTTTTACCTCAATTCATTTCTTTAAATTAACTTTGGTAGTTGTGTGAAATGGCAAAAAGATGGAGGTAGTAGCTTGTCAAGCTATACTAATATTAAAAACTAGGAGATGTCCGCGACCTTCGTCTGCGGGAAATTATTTAAAATATCAAGTGATATTTTAAATAATTCGGATCGGATTTTGTTAACTATTTCAAGGCTTTGTTTTTTTTTGCGTGGAATCTTAACCCGTGTTTTATTTTTAAATAAAAGTATAAGCAAGTAAAGTACAGCATAAGTTCCTCCTTATAACATCAGCTATCAGCCACTAAAAGGCTGGCCTGGCCTACCATGACCTCTTAAGAGGTCCCACGAAAGAGACGGAGCCATACAGGATGTCTAGTGCCATCACTTTCCCACACTGGAAAAGCAGTAAAACAATAATGTTTTAAGACGTTATGGTGGGCCACCTGAAGTTTTGTCTCAATTCTCAATTCCAAAAAAAACATAGTTTGTCCCATATCACTATTGAAGTCCTGCTTCGTCCCAAATTACAAGTACTTCAAAAGTACAGTCAACGAATAAATATTGCACTTACTTAGTTAAAATTTTGAAACAATAATTTATTAGTTAACGCATAATGATATTTACACATAAGGTTCTTTGGAATAAAGAAATAAACCATAGTAAATAACTCCTAACGGTGTAGTACCAATTTTTTTGCTTAATTTAGATACTTTTTACCCTCTAAACCGAAATAGGAGCTTGAGAATTTAGGGTACAAATTCTCAAGCTCCTATTTCGGTTTAGAGAGTTTAAAGTAACCTAACACGAAGGGGATGGCGGGGTCCTAGTTCACTCGGGTATTAGTAAAATGATGAAATGACCAACCATGTTTTGGATGGAAGCATAATGTTTGGGACAAACTAAGAATTTTCGGAATGTGGGACTAAACTTCAGGAAGAACGAAGAATACATTTAGAAAAAATATAAATATGCATTCAGTAAAAAACTGTTATTTATTTAAAAAAAAAACATTATTATCATCGTTATTTTGAAATTACAAACAGACACTTCTTGTCACTTTCTATAGGTAGGTAAAGTTTTGTATATTAGTATGAATGCGGTAAATAGTGCGTTAGGATAAGTTTCATCGACGCGGACGAACGAAGTCGTGGACAGAAGCCATTGTGACAAATGAATAATTTACCTGACAGAATTTAGTATTTTTAAAATATCAAATTCGGCTGCAAATACCACTTAATTCGCAAGTCCTAAAACCCATCCATTCGGATCGCTTAAACTCGTAACTTGTATAAATAACTCAGGTTGTCAAAACAATCGGAACACAGCATTGGAGCAAGTTATTATATTAGTTAAATGAACTGTGTTAAAACTTTTATGACATACAAACTCGAATAATAACAATATCGAGATGTTATAACCTTAATTATGGCAGTGGGGTTGTGTTTCGGGGAGCCTTGTCGAATTTCGGGTTGTAAGACTGCGATTTGAGAAAAACGGAAGCGATAAGAGATGATGTTTTAGTGTTACCCTGTCATGCCTTACGTGTTATTACAAAGAGTGAACTAGTTATACTTAAATATAAAGTTTTACGCACGTCCAATCTCACGTAAAATTAATTTACATTATTCTTCGTTAAACTTGTCAAACTGGGAGTCAGAAAGATTGATTGGTGTCCGAATAGATAGTAGCAGTGGAGGTATAATTCTAGAATAAGGCCCAGACATGTTTTTCCGCAGTGTGACGGAGGACGATTTAATTTTTTTTTGCGTTAATCGTCATAGATTTTTTTGACGAATAGCGGTTGGTCGCGACCTTCGCACGTGTGAAAATATTACAAAATATTACTTCCGTATTTAAATCGCATTTTGTTTATAATTTCAAGGGTTCCCGGAACCCTAATTATTTTTCTAAAATAAAAGTAAGCCTTAGCTAACTCTTTTGAAAATTTAAAGTCCCGTCAATATCTTAGAGATTAGCTGGAACAAACTGACCATTTTTTTTTGTTTTTATACTTACCGTAAATAATTAAAAGCTGTTTTTTGAAATTATAAACAGACACTTAATTTTTTTCATTTTTTAAACATTGCCCCACACTAGGAATTCTCCTGTATCGTGGGTGCAAACTCACATATACGAACAACCAGACCCGGAACAACTATCTGTAGGCCAGGCGCAGCATTCGATTGCTCAACCACTGCGCCAACCGTGCCGTCGAACGTATACGTCGTACATATTTGTGTAGATAATTGGGGCCCTAAATATCACAGATGCATTTTTCAGACTATACTCAGCCAGTAATGTAACCATTTTGCCAAAATCAACGATCTTTTTCCGGCACCGCCTTTTTGCAGTCCGCTACCTACATAAGCCTATCCTTATACAACTTTTTTAGAAGATAGTGTTATTGGCGAGAAGTAACTCTTGCCTTAAAGCTCTCAGTGAGGTATTCTGCTGCTATTAACTGTTATTTTTATGTCTACGACATTGCGTTTCACCTTTCCCTTCAAATTTTGATTTTAATGAAATTTTTGAATGGCAGTGGCGTTATCGTTTATGTAAAGTATGGCGGTTTTATTAGAGCAAAAGTTTGCCGGTCAGTGGCAGGTTCTATTATATCGATGGCAACTAATATAGCAGAGAGCAGCGGTGTCCCAGTGGTGACAGCCCCGACATACGAGCAGTTAGCCGTGGGTTCGAACCCAGGCAGGCTCATTACTTTGGGAAATTTAATTCATCACCGCTGCCCTCAAAAACGGTGAAGGAAAACATCGTGAGGAAACCGGCATATACTAGAACTAAAAATTCAAAGATATGTGACATCTACCAACCCGCACTGGGCCCGCGTGGTAGTTTACAGCCCCTTTCCCTCCCATAGAGAGGAGGCCTGTGTCCCAGCAGTGGAAATATTATAGGCTGATGATGATGATGAACTAATATATTGTTTTTATCTATTCATAATCATAAAAGTCATCCATACGACTGTTACTTTAAACTTCCATCGTGGAAACTACTCGAAATACATATTTTTTTGAACAAACGAACAAAACACAGACGTCGAAATCAAAATAAGTGTCAACAAGAGTTTTGGCGCGCGAATCCGTTTTGCAGCGTCCTGATAATTTTTGTTCATTTTTGCCTTTTTTATCTGTGAGCTTTAAAGTCTGTCGGTGCCAAAAACACGAGTTTATGCAGAAAGACCCAAACAAAATGGCGCTGTGATAAATGAACTCGTTTTTATTAGGGTTCCGTACCCAAAAAGTTTCTATTGGATCTTGGTACTAAGGCCACAATTGCGACGAGCTATGACCTTCTGTCTCTCTGTCTATAAGTCATAGAGCTATTTCTTTTTTACTTTAATAGGCAGCTCGTTAAAATTTTCCTTACACCTTAAGAACACTTGTAATTTAATAGGTCCTTGCTCTGTCTTGGATCACGGAACCCTGACTACTCGACTGCGACTCACACTTGGCCAGTTTTTGGGGCACATCGTAGCAGGGTCTGTATGACGTCACGATAAGGTTATGTGTGACGTAAACCTTTGAGTGTGCAGTTCTGATTATGAAAATGTCTGTTTTAGTCTGTGTGTGTGTTTGTGTTTGTATAATTCCAGCATATGTTTGTAGGCACACACATTACCAATGAATATATTTTATGTGTATACAAATACATGTTGTGTTGATTTAGTTGTATCTGTATAAGTAAATGTACTTAAAGGGATCGTATTTTGAGGTTTTAAAACCAGAGAACCCTAAAAATGTTTGATGTGGTGCAGACACACGTGCTTTCACTTTATATGCTTTGGATGGAATATCTCCGTATATTTCAATATTCTTTCCCGAAATATGTTTTATATTCACCGTCTTAAACTATATTACACAATACTGTGGCAGAATTTTTGCATGCCGCAAGGTAAAATGTTTCGGGACTATCTTTAAAATTATTAAGATATCTGTTTATATTGGCAAATAAAGGATTTCTTTTATTTACATACAAGCACAGCTTCCGGATTTCCCAACGGTAAAAATTACATTCTTTCGAAGGACTTTCCATCACCATAATCAGTAGGGAATGAATTTTCAAAAAATAGTTAGTGTCGCGATATTGACAGCACAGTGATCGACGGCGTTTAACAGTTTGCCCATACAAAAAAACAACAAATTATGTAGCACATTCGTCACATCGTTGATGCGAAAGGGTGTGTACGGAGTCAAAGAAACTCTTGAATTAATAATTTCTGATTTTTACTAAGTATACAAGTGATCGTTGTCAGATCGATCGGAATGTGAGAATTTGTGATTCCGCTTTGTCCGAAGCATCGGACCAATACGAAAAAAAAGTTCACGTGTCCGATTGATCGGACTATGAGAATTTGTGATTCCACTTGGTCCGATTAAGTAAAAAAAAGTTCACGTCGTCGGAGTGATCGGACTAAGCAGTCGGACCAAGTGTTCACAGGAGTATGTTTTGATTATATTTTTAACCATTATGAAATTAATTAGGTAATGTATTATTTAACCATTTATTTTCCAGTTTGGAGTTTTTGCAATCAACTGGTTTTTGCCCCCGGCTCGGCTTGCACGAGCAACGATAATCGGACATAGCAGTATATTTTAATATTACATCATTTACTTCGAAGCATAAATCATACATTTTATATCATACTATATAAATTTTCACGCGAACAGGATGTGAATGTTGAACATACGCAGCGTGTATTCTCTATCTTTGAAATGTAATGCGCTTAATTTATGAAAATAAAATCACCTCTTGTTGTCTATTGAAGTAACTAACATTGTTTTGACAAAGAAATGCATGCTAATTAAGTGTTTTCTTGGACACTAATCCCTTTTTAGATTTTTGTTACTATAAGGCTGCACTATCCCACGGGCAAAGACTTCTCCCCATGACTTCTAGATTATAAAACATTATTTTATGGAGTTCAATTATTAATATATTGTTCATCGGTATAAAAAAACCAGTGTTCTCCATTCACTAAACCCATAAAACCCTTTTACAATAGAACATTAACCTATAGACAGTCATAACGAAAGTTTACCGTCCCAAATTAAAACCGTTCGTTTTAATCTTTAAACTTAGATTAAGCAGGATTAACAGTAATCTTAATACGGGTATAAATTTAAATTAATCTCTAGAAAATTGTTCTTCACCCTTTAAAGTTTATAGACAATATTTCACTACAGATTTTACTGGCCCGTAGGATTTTAATGAATAGAGTGTTCCCGCTCGGAATTAATGAATATTGCGACGGCAATACATCACACTCGTCGATGCTTTTAATCTTGTGTTGCGTAGTATTTTTAATTATGAGTCAAAAGTTACTGATTTTTTATGCTTTGAGAGTGTGTCGGAGGTATGTTCGGCGTGTCCTGGTCATTCAATCCAGTCAAACATTACTAGTGACTTTACTTCTACTAGCTTTTCCCGCCTTCCGCCTTTTTGCGGTCCTCTACCTACATAAGAGTATATCCTTACCCAACTTTAACAAAAACTTTTTTAGAAGATAGTGTTATTGGGGAGTACTTCTCCCCAATAACACTATCTTCTAAAAAAGTTTTTGTTAAAGTTACTCTTGCCTTAACGCTCTCAGTGAGGTATTCTGCTGCTATTAACTGTTTTTATGTCCACGACATTGCGTTTCACCTTTTCCTTCAAGTTTTGATTTGAATGAAATTTTGGAACGGCAGTGGCGTTATCGTTTTTGTAAAGTAGTATGGCGGTTTTACTAGGGCAAAAGAAATTTCCGGGTCAATGACAGGTTATATTATATCGATGGCAACTAATATATTGTGTCGGAGGTATTGCCGGCGTATCCTGGTCATTCAAGTCAGTCAAACATTACTAGTGACTTTATTTCTACAGTGACGGTTCTGGCTTGGCTGTTTAAATATTATTTACAGCATCTTCTTCTTTTTTGTCGTGTTGTGAGTGTAAAGTGTTTATGTAACCCATGGGCTTCTGACTTGGCTTTATATACCGGCGAGAAACCTATCTCAGGCATGCTCGTTTAGCTCACCGTCCGTCCGTCTTATGACGACAGGCCGTGCCGACGGCCCGTTCGTGTTCCACGCGCGCCTCAAGGAGATGCAAATCGGAAGGGGTCCGAGAGGGCCGATGCCTGCCAGGGCTGCGGGACTGTTCCAAAGAGATACCGTGGCCCAGGAACACAAAGAGCGAAAAAGGAACATGGATGGATTTTAGTCAGTACAAGTCTGACGCTCCTTTCCGCTCCGCCCAGAGCGGGAGGGGTTATTTGATGATTTCCCATCCGAAAAAAATGAATAAATAAAGTCATGCTAGTTTGGTTTCTTCACAGCAGATGATTTCCTTCAGATAAGCAAGAGACAATAACACAATACGAAAAATCAGAGGTGTGTGTCTTGGTTTCGAACTCGAGACCTATGACTTGGCAGTCCGACGGTAACACTAGGCTTTTGCTGAAAAAAATATTAGTCATACATTGCCACGCAAAAAAAAAGTAGTTGTGACATTCAAAATTGAGTGTTGTTACCTAGAATAATAATGAGGTATGTAGGCGTACCTACTTAGTAAGCTGCTTCATCATCTCCCTAGTCTTTTCCCAACTTTGTTGGGGTTGACTTCCAGTCTAACCGGATGTAGCTGAATACCAGTATTTTACAAGCGAGCGACTGCCTATCTGACCTCCACAACCCAGTTAGAACTGGGTTCCTCAGCCCTTGGTTAGACTGGTTGTCAGACTTTCCGATCACAAGGCCACTGACTGCCTGTAACTATTGTCAAAAATCTACAAATGTCAGCCGGAACCAACAGCTTAACGTGCTTTCCGAGCACGGAGGAAAGCACGAAGGTATAGGCCAACCTAGGCAAGCAAGATTTAACCTTAAGATTGATCCGAGCGGCTTTTATTATTTACCACGAGCTCCACTTAGTAAGCTGCTTATTGGTTGTAATACAACGTTTCCTTAGGCATCCAGTGAGCATACAAAGAATCTCTCCCTTTCAAAAGTACCCTTAAAACTTATCGAAAGAACCATTTTCAGAATATAAAGGAAACGAATGGGAAGAAGCGAAGAATATAACGTAATTATTTTCAATAACTTACGTAGAGTAAATAAGAGAACAGCAACAAGGTAGGTACAAGCGGTCCAATTTAGAAGTTTTAACAATGCCTCTTTCTTGGGACTTGCTCAATATTGCAAAGGATACTTACGACAAGTTCAACAATGGCCGTATTATAACCACTTCGATACGTTACAAGTAGGTTTTCTTTGTTATTTTTTTTTTTGTTTTCTTTTTGTCTATTGGTCACAAGCAAGACTACTGAGCATGATTTCCCGGGTAAGATTCTCAGGTCGGGTTAATCTTCAAGTAGGTATCGGCAATTATTATAAGTTTGGTAATTGCCATATATTATTATGTTTTTTTTTTATTATATCATTAATTAAATTATTATTTTGTTTTTTATTTTCCTTCTTATATGTTTGTTTTTACTATAGTACAACTTGGAAATAAAGTATGTTTCAGTAATTTTATGTTTTTAGGTCAATTCATATTTTTGATCTACTTTTGACTTTTGTTTAAATTTCAAGCAACTTAACTTATTAATTATTTTTTTTGTAAAAAATAAATATGTTTATTTCTAAGCCCGAGAGGTGATCTGTACCTCAGGATCTGCCTATTTCAGACACCTTTCTCTATACAAGATTGTACCTATGTTAATCAGCGCCTTTAATTTTTGATGTCGAGATAAATAAAGATTTATGATTATGATTATTTACTCTCACAAACACATTCAGGCAAATGAAGATCACAGTCACCAGAAACAAACAAGGAATACGCCTATAATATGTGCAGAATCGGCACGCGTAGCATGACCACTGTAAAAACGGGTTATATCGACGGAAGAATCGACAAAATGACAGATTGCCATTGTCTATCTGTCATAATGTCGATTCTTCCGTAGACAAAACTCGTTTCTACAGTGGTCATCCTGCGCGTGCTGAACTTAAATTATAATATAAATAAACCCACTCGTATAAATACACGAAACATAAAACATCCCCCGCTCCTAAAACCCCATCAATATTCGAGAAATAAAGTAGGAGGGGAAGGTCGGGTAACGTGTAACTGATACAGGTAAGGCAAAAAAATGTGGAACATTTAAACAATTTTAATCGTGTCATCGCTAAGGGATGGGGAGGTTCGGGAACAATGGATGAAATTGGCCGAGGATTGCGAAGAGTTTGCGTTGAAAGAAGGTCATTTAATAACCGACACAAAGGGCTGGCAGGAAAGGAATGAAAGTGCTTGTAATAATAATAAAGTTTAAAAAATATTCGGTTAGACGTGGATAAAATTCCGAATTTAAGTTTCTTTTTCTTTTTTTTCGTCATGAGGTGAGAAGAATTTTAGGGCAGCGTCATTGCGTGATACGGTGTAAACATGTGAGAAATGGCGACGACTTAATTTTTAGGAGGGAGAAAATGAAGCTCAGATTTAAAGAGATCGATATACTGACTCTGCCTTCAGTTTATATCTTAGAATGTATTTTATATGTCCGGAAAAACCGAGGGCTTTTCAAAATTAGAAGCGACTTCCATAATATAAACACACGCAGTAAACACGAAATTGTAATACCCAAATTTAGATTAACAAAAACTAGCAAGTCATTTCTTATAAATAGTATACGCTTTTATAATAAGTTGCCAAAGTCAGTTACAGAACTGACCGATGAAAAGTTTAAAAATTACATCAAACGTGTCCTTACTAAAAAAGCACATTACAAAATTATGTGGATGTCTCTAACTATTCCCAATTTTATTTATACCATTCTTTTTTTTCAGATGTTTTACAATAGTTTTCAAATCATTGCACCGTTTATTTACTGTGCAGAATAGTTACAGTACTGATGACTACATTTGTGTCAATTGGTTAATTTATTGGTCTTATGTTTTATTTTTACTATTGCATAGATTCTTTTTATTCATATTTTTGTGAATGTGCGGACATTGTAGGCTTTGTAATTTTTTTTGTTTACTATTATCCTTTTCTACCTTTTGTAAACTAACTAAGTAACGCTGTTATATCCAAATATTGTAGAACCAAATGATTTTAAAAGAGTAACCATGGAGTTTCTTGCCGGTTCTTCTCCATAGGAAACGACCAACCCGAACCGTGCCTCTTTTGTCGACGTTTTATAAGTGCCCATGTAGGCCTATGTAAACTATAATATTTAGATTTTAATTTTTAAGACATTGTCCTTATTTTTTAACACTTTCGTTCCTATGTTGGAGGGTAAATAAAAAATCATTGTTCTAATCATTTTCTTATAAGACAAATTACTCGGGACTCAAGGCAACCTGACAGTCTGGTGTCTAGCGGACATCTTGGACTATTAATCATTGATCCCAACTCTTCAGGTTCAAAAGATTGTGGAGACTTGTTTTATATTTCTCTCAGTAAACTATAAATCATCAATATTGAGGTATGTGATATTGTCAGAACAAAGGCAAAAGATTTCATTTATCATTCTAAATTGTTGTTATTGTAGGTATTGTTATTGAAAATAGAATACGTTATATTTTTTGACGCCAATCGACATAGTATTAATATGTTACCCAGTGTGTTGTGGAGGTCAAGTAAACAGTTGATCCATATAAAATACTGGTATTCAGTTGGAAACAGTTATACTGAACGGTTATATTTATAAAATGCTGGCACGCCCGTTTTTCCGATGTACAGCCGCAGTCAAAGTAACGCTGTTTAAAGCATATTGCATGTCGCTGAACTCGGGGAGCTTGTGGTTCAGCTACACACTAAAGGCCTACAATGCTCTGCGGATCCAGTATAACAACGCGTTTAAGGTGCTGTTGCGTCTGCCTCGGTTCTGTAGCGCGTCATCTATGAGGCTCGTACCGACTGTTTCGACGCTGTACGGCGTAAGAAGCGACCTCGCTACTAAACAGATTCCGTGGCAGCCCCAACAGCATTCTGAGCGCCATAGTTGGGAGGTATGACAGCCCGTTGGTGAGGTCACTAGTCACCTGTACACTGTCTGTGTTTTTAGTTAAGTAATACTAACATAGGTTAAGAATAATGTTACTAACCCAATGGATCTTGGTCATCTGAATAAAAAAATTAATATACATATTATACTGGAAACCGACCGAAACGTAGTTTCGAAAAGCCTACGTAGGTTACGATGATAAGGGCTTAGAAAAATACCCAACGTTGCCATACTGTTGTTAAAAATTCATTAAACTTAACATCGTTATTGTGAGCAAAAGTAGATTGTTAATGTCCAGGATATTGCTGCAAATTGTTGACTTCCTGAAGCCTGACAGTATAAAGCAGCAAAAGGTAATTGGAAAATATAAGCTTTCATTTGAGACAATTACAGGGGATTACAAAAAGGCGTCGGAGTGATGAAACTGGCTAATTGGCTTTACACAGACATTTTCCGTTTATTTTTCAATGGGTTGATTAGAGCCGGATATTTGATAGTATTCTTGCAAGGAGCAAGTATGCAAGACTCCAACATAGTTGGAAAAAGACTAGGCAGATGATGATTTGATAGCATTTTTCTCATACTGCAGCTATTTTAATAGTGTTCGATATGAATTTTCTTTCAATTTGTATGTATAACTTTTAATGCTTAATTATGCGCTCCGCAGATGGAGCAACTTTCATATTTGAGTTGGGTGACGTTCTAATATGGATAACACGGATGGAATTAATTTTCTGCCTTTAGTTCTATGGGATTAGATTGAAAAGAGTTCAACTGGTATTTTTTTAATAATAATAATTTATTCAGATTGCATATGGTAAAACCAGGATAGATGCCGCAGTTGGATAGGCGCCCCATTTTCTAAAAACCTAACTTCGCGAAATTGCAATACAAAGTTAATAGTCTAAAAATAGAGCGAGCGGGCCCCACACCTACCCTCCCCGACCCTCGCTCGAGCCAGCCCGCGATGCTGTGCCAGTAGTTTCAAATCAGCCCCTAAATAATGATATCATTCAGATCCAGCCTGTCCCCATGCAGTCCTCCCAGCGACGCCCTAAGCCGAGGCTCGAACCCCACAGGGGGTGCCCTTAGCGTGTAGTCGCTTTGTTTGTAAGTTTTATGCTCTGGCTGGAGGCCTTACTCTTAAGGCACCCACAGGATAGTCCGGTTAAGCAGACGACAACCTCCTAGGTTGAACTGCGAGATGCCATTCCCAAAAAAAAAAAACCTCACACCTAAATGGCCCGCAGACCATCGCACAGGATTGACGTGTTTAGCTCGTGCGTGCGATCATCTCCGCGAAGAACACGACGAATGCTTCAAAGTTTCAAACGTAAGTATTTACTGTTACATATCTTTTTATGTGGTTCTTAATTCTGTTCTATTTTGATTATATCCATACATTAGTTAATTAACTATATATTTACTTACTAATAATTACCCTTATGTATTTAATTAAGTAAAAAAATAAAAGGGCATCTATCCATAGCAAAAAGGATAGTTGCCCCAATTTTTTGCAGCATAGGTGCCCTTAGGGGCATCTATCCCCCAACACATAATTGTTAGCATACTTTTAACATTTTTATTTTGATATAATTCTATTTGTGTTCTCCACTAGATTTCTACTGACGGTTTGTAATGTGCTTCGGGGCTCTCTACCGCCATAGTGTTGAAAATATTTTTGAAATATTATGTTGTTTATTGAAGGTGTATTTTAATTTGTTTCTACTAGTCACAGGTGAACCATACCACGGATATATAAAAGAAAGGAAGGAGTACGACCTCAAGTAGTTTTGTGGACTACAGAGGCCTTACAAGACGCTTTTAAGGAATAAGGGAAAACGGACAAGAAAATCATTGGGATTTATGAAATATCTCGACAATTTGAAATTCCTTCAAAAATCAAAAAATCGAACAAAATTGACATTGGTTAAGTACATAGGTAAGCGGACACTTAAAAAGTGCAGGTAGGATTTTTCATCTACCAAGACTGATTGTATTAAAATATAGGAAGATAAAAAATATTATATAAAGTATAATAGTTTCTGTATGGTGTCGGACGTAAAGAATTGCACCATCCCATATCATCCCGTGGGTGTCGTGAGAGGCGACTAAGGGATTTGCCAGAGAATGGCCAGCAGCGTTCTTTGTGCTTTTGTAACAACCGTACTGCGATCGCCAACGCGCCTGCCAAGCGTGGCGATTATGGCAAAACCCCATGTCAATGTGGCGTTGGGGGAGACCCCTGTTCAGCAGTGGACGTCTTTCGGCTGAAATGATAAATGAATGATGAGTATAATAGATTACAAATAAAACATATCAAAACTTTGTATCGTACTTATTTTAATCTATAAGGCGTTTATCCGTCGCCTCCTTCTGCGAAGCAGTCATGCTAGCGAAGGAGGTGGCGGAACGTGAGAGGGAGAGAACCTCACGTCCCAGCCGCCGCGGGAGACGCCCCGGGCGTCGAGGGGCAACCAGTGGCCCCCGGCCACCGTAGGCGCGGGCCTGTGGACGGTGAGTAATGGGCTAGCTCACCGTCCGTCCGTCTTATGACGACAGACCGTGCCGACGGCGCGTTCGTGTTCCACGCGCGCCTCAAGGAGATGTCAGCAAATCGGAAGGGGTCCGAGAGGGCCGATGCCTGCCAGGGCTGCAGGTTGTTCGAAAGAGATACCGTACGCTAGAATTTTACATATTCCCTGGACTCCACACTAGGAAAAAGTTGCTTAATCTGGACTCCACGACACAGGGTACTGTGTCGTGGAGTCCAGATTAAGCAACTTTTTAACACTTCACTTCAACTTACTATTACAAAATTGAAAATCAATGAGCCGGAAAAAACCGACCGGTCCGATTTCGATTCGGTCTAATTTTAGACCAAATTAAACTTTACACATTAAACACATAAATAAATATTAATCTAGGTGTATTTATTTTCTACAAAACCAATCAATTGCCGCAGATTTCAATCATTCCGTTGGTAATAGCAAATAACTTCAGTATCTATGTACGTTATAGTGAAAGTCCTTTGTGTCTATTTACAAAGGCTTGGCATAAAACTCGAATTAAAGGGACTTTTTATACATCTTGCGTAAGTTTCACTTTCTATATGGAGTTTTTGATAACATTGCCCTACACTAGGAATTTCTCTTTTATCGTGGGTGCGTTAACAAACATTATTTCTCACATACACAAACAGCTAGACCCGAAACAACTATCTGTAGGCCTTTTTAGGGTTCCGTAGCGGAGTGGCAAACGGAACCCTTATAGATTCGTCATGTCTGTCTGTCTGTCCGTCCGTATGTCACAGCCACTTTTGCCTAAACTATAAGAACTATACTGTTGAAACTTGGTAAGTAGATGTATTCTGTAAACCGCATTAAGATTTTGACACAAAAATAAAAAAAAAACAATAAATTTTGGGGTTCCCCATACTTAGAACTGAAAACCAAAAAAAAATATTTCATCAAACCCGGTACGTGTGGGGTCTCTATGGATAGGTCTTCAAAAATGATATGGAGGTTTCTAATATAATTTTTTTCTAAACTGAATAGTTTGCGCTAGAGCCACTTTCAAAGTGGTAAAATGCGTGTCCCCCCCCCTCTAATTTCTAAAGAAAAGGGAGGAAATTTCTGAAAATATTTAAGATTGTAGAACGTAAAAAAAACTATCAACGAAAATTGGTTTCAATAAGATTTAATTTTTAGTTTTTGAGATATAGGACTTTTTCATCAAACTGCAGCAGTAACTTTGTTTTTCATAAACATACTATGAAAAACAAATTTAGTTTTGCGGTTGAGTGGAAGTTTACTAACTAATCCTACTAACTAATGAATGATAGTTCAAAATATTGTTATTGTATTGTTGAACCCTGTGTGCGGGTAAGACTCGCACTTGAGCGGTTTTTTTTTTAAGGATGGGGAATCATCAAATCAAATCAATCACTCAGGAGGGAGTGTCAGACTTGACTGACTAAAACCCATCCAGATTCCTTCTTAACCCTTTGTGTTCCAGGGCCACGGTATCTCTTTCCAACAACCCGCAGCCCTGGCAGGCATCGGCCCTCTCGGACCCCTTCCGATTTGCTGACATCTCCTTCATGACATCAAATATTTGTTTCATGCGGGGATGGAACCCGCGACATGCAGCGCAGCAGTCAATCCCTTAACCACTGCGCCAACAGTGCCGTCAAGGTCTCAATCAACTTCAAATGAATATCAGAAATTGAACGACAATTTTTAAAATGTTTCTAAAGTTTAAATATTAGAGCTAAACGCAGATCAAGTGTATGAAATGGTTTCTTAAATAATAAAAATTGCAGAAACCGGGTCTAACCCACCTTTGTACAACACAAAGTACTGTACAAACCCAGCAGGATCAAGTACGTACTGATTCGATTTTATTTAAGTATTTAACACTTCAAGCACATAGTACAGAGGCGGACTAAATGCCATAGGCAGGCCATGATTTTGTATGCCATTTTGGAAAATAAACACCTGGTTATACAAGTCAGTCCAGAACTTTTACATTTTCAACAAAAAGAGTCGTTATACACTTACAATATCGGTACCTATTCTCACAAGAAGAACGTAGATACTTGTATTGTATGTACCTAGTCTGTTGTTGTATACACTGACTTCACTTGCGAATATATTTCTTCGGAAAAGTAACACGAATCGAGTATTTCCAGGAATCTGAATAGCTTTAGTTCAACTTTAACAACATTGAAATTCCTTGAATCCATGCCTACGTGTACCCAGGGAGGGTATTTCAAAAACACACTATGTTATTACAAAATAACTTCCTTCAATTTCATAGAAAACATTCCATCTTTTGTTCCAACTCCATGTTTCCTGGGCAAACAAAAACAATTTCGCATGTACCCTTTAAAAAGACTTGCCACACATAACCGTACCCAAACCGAGAAAATTTCTTTACAAACTTGTTATAACAGAGAATCCAATAAAACACTGAAGGACATTCGATGTTTTCCAGTAAAACAAGCTATTTACTGTACACAATTCAACTCGGTCAATAGTTGGTTGGTCCAATAGATATGTGAAACAGAAAAGTTGGATGTTAGTTGGAATAAAACCAATAAAACTTGCCCACAATTCGGCTTTGAACCGACATGTTGTGTCGCGCGAAGTTTTTTTCATTTTATTTTTTGGGACAATGGGGCGTATCCTTGTCATGATGGCTTTTACGTCTCCCTAATCCGCCAAATAGATAGAACAATTGTTCCAACTCCAAACGACTATAAACTGATCTCAATATCTAACTTACTGGACACCAAAACCACTTCATTGATTTTGTTCCTTGAAAGTTAAGCGCAGCATTAAAATTCAAAGGCCGAGCCAAAAATAGAATTTTATCAATGTTTCTTAATTCCCAGGACTATAAAAGTTACCTCGCCTTTATTACTGCTGAGAATTTAGGACACCTTCAACTTTTCTACTAAGATTGAGAGCTATTGAAAAAGTAATTAGATTGATTGATTGATTGATTGATTGATTTCATTTTTAATCATAAAAAATCTATCGAGAGCAATAGTTCGCCGATTACTAAGAAATCCAATTAGAAAAATGTAATTGTTTCATGAATTGAAATTATACTAACTCGCTTGTTGTTCGCAAGAAGAACTATAAACTAATATAACAGTTTTAAAAAACTAGAATCAATTTTTTTTTTATAAATTTCATCGGAAAATAGATACAGTAAATGACAAACAGTGCAAATAGATATTCATCATCATCATCATTTCAGCCAAAAGACGTCAACTACTGGACATAGGCCTCCCCCAATTGTCACCACATTGACCGGTCCCGTGCGACTCGCATCCAGCGTATCCCCTCAACCTTCACCAGGTCATCGGAGGCCTCCCATCGCAACGTCTTTCGGTTCGCATACATAATACATATTACCTACAATAATATGAATTGATTACATATTACGTTCAATTGCATAAGTGCGTAAACACTCCTAGGTGACCTCACCCTTCTGATATAAAAAGGACAACATTATTTGAAAAAAAAAACCCTAACCAACCGAAGACAATAACGACCCCTTATCTCGCAGTCTTAACAGGAAAAGGTTTCTAAAGCGAATAAGCTTAGGACGAAGTATTTTAAGCGCATAATTGATACGTCCTTACAAATGGCGCATTGATCCTCTCCTGCTAAGCCTCTAACAAAACGGCCTTTGCTCCCGATCACAAGGGTGATTGAGTTGGATTAATTATACCTTCCAAATAGATGTTTTATTTTAAAATGTAGTACGGCATTTTTGTGTTAGAGATAGAAGCTGGAATTCTCGTTTTCTGTCAATCAGTCGTGTCGATTATGCTTTGTATAAGTTCTGTTTTCGGATAGAGTGTGAACTATTAATATTTAGATGAGAATTTTCATCATAGCAATAATACCTGTGTTTCTTTTAACATGACTGCTGTCTTAAAATTAAGTCTTATTTTTTACAGTTACTTACAGATAATTGCAAGGTTGTCTGTAAAGTCGGTTTACGGATGATAGTTTAACGTAACAACGTCATAACAAAACATTGATGAAATGATTGCATACTTTTATGGATAGCAAGCCGATCGTGCCTTTCGCTCGCTCGTGCAGCGCTCTCGCTCCGATCGTAACGTTACAATGAGTCTTCCTTTTTCGTGCGTGCAGCCGGCGTTCATCGATTTATTAGACGTAGTCACGTCAAAAATCGCAAAATTAAGCTTCCCCTCTAGCACACACGCTAGTGTCTCTTCCTAAAAGTCGCTTTATTTATATCACTCATAAGAAATATCCGAGTACTGGACGTAACAGACATAACGCACGGTCAAACAATCAATTAAAGTAATCAATGAAATAAATGTCTATCCTCACGATGGAATATTAAATTAAACGCGACAGGTTCATCATGTTACGACACGGTGTTATAGAATCCATCAGTTTAACATCGTACCCTGTTCGGTATACCACGCAGCCACACCCCGCGACCCGTCTAATGCAGCTTGCATGGAATTTGGCCACGAGCGGAAGCCGCGAGAACACTGCACACCCTATCGTATGCATATTACTTACTCGATTTTGTTTATTGTGGAATAGTAGGGTTAATATATCTTTGGAAGTGTTATGTTGTAATACTGTTGGAATAAAGAACTATAAAGTGAAAGGGTCACCGACGCTAAAACGGTTACCACGTATTCAAAACAGAGGGAGAGTAGCGGTGGCCCAGTAGTGGGAGCCCCGACTTACGAGCAGTAAGCCTTGGGTTCCCAGGCACCCAGGCAGGTGCATTACTTTGTGTGTTTTTTTTCATCACCGCTGCCCTCAAAAACGGTGAAGAAAAACAGTGTGAGGAAACCTGCATGTCCTAGAACTAAAAAAGACATGTGACATCTACCAACCCACACTGGGCCCGCGTGGTGGATTACAGCCCACTCCCTCTCATAGAGAGGAGGCCTGTGTCCCAGCAGTGGGAACAATATAGGCTGATGATGATGATGATGATGTATTCAAAATATAATTCTTTACCACCCCTACCACATCGGTTATTAAAAAAAGCTGTTTAACTTACCAAACTGCAATACAACAACATTCATTTATTTCTAGGCAACTTTGGCCAATACCTACACGGTCAAAATGTATGGAACAGCAGATATTTTTTTTTTATTAACTATGAAAAACCTATGTGGGGGGGGTTTCAAAATTACGTACTGAATACTTGGTAAGAGTTCTGGCGTCGGTGTCCCTTCCACCTTGTATGTACGTCATCTTTCAAAATATCGCCATCTTACCCTTCACAGCATTCGATCACGCTTCCCTGGAAGCATCGTTGAAACCGTACTCAAATAGGCTTTCATTAATTACAGCAGAGTTTCCGCTCAGATTTAATTAATGGACTGTCGATGTCTGCCGTGTCTAATAATTTCACGATCTCCTAGTTTGTTAGTAAAACGATATTTTCGATAATGCTACACTACAACCTGCTTAAGGAAAAACATCTTTATTGGGTGTAAACAAAGTCTATGTTCGCTGAAAAAGGTTTTCTTAATGAGGTTGGTTTTGGTATGTTTCTGAAAACACTACTTTTTTAATGAACGTAAAAAAGTCTCGGATCGAATTATAAAGACTGAAATGTTTAATCTGTTTTCAGAATTTTGAAATATAACATCATTTTTATTTATTATTTCTCTCAAAATATACTGAAATATTTAAAATCTACATTTCAGTGAAGTGAAGTAGACGCACCAGTGCCCCCAAATTCGAGACTTTATTTTAAACATTTATAGGCGCTAAATGTGACTATATTTTGTCGCTTCATTTTATTCAACTCATTTTGTTTTTTATTTTATTCAAGAGAGTTTCTTTAATATCACGTAATAAATAAACTCCCATATCTTCCATATCTTCCCGTGGGTGTCGTAAGAGGCGACTAAGGGACTTGCCAGAGAATGGGCAGCAGCGTTCTCTGTGCTTTTGTAACAACCGTACTGCGATCGCCTACCCACCTGCCAAGCGTGGCGATTATGGCAAAACCCCCCAAGTGTCTATGCGACACTTGTGGGAGGCCTATGTCCAGCAGTGGACGTCTTTTGAGCTGAAATGATGATGATGGTGATGATGATGATGATGATTAATAACTAAACTTAATGCAGAAAACTTCACTGAAATTAAAATGTAGGTAAGTGTCTACTGCAGGTACCTAACTACATACCTTAGTTATACACAGTATATGTGGAACGTAGTACTTACTTAAAATAACGTAATTCATCAGCATTCATCGATCTCCTGTCCATATACCACTCTATTTTAGGTCGGAGCAGCATACCTATCTTAGTAGTTGTTATCGCAAAAGTAACGAAACGATGCATTGCTTTTTTCTTCCTACTATTATGGCTATCCACATTTTAATTTTAAATTTCTATATCTCCGACACTTTCTTTACTCCTCCGCATCACATGCCCCATTAGTAAATTATCTCTACAACACATATACTTCGGCTACTGTCCCCTAAACAAACACCTATTTACCATAGGTGTGACAGACAGCCCTCTGTGCAGAGGATGCATGGATGTGGAAGAAACACCGGAAGCATGGCAGATCAACGGGCACGGACTCTTCAATCGCCGGCATCACTCCCGGAAGCCTGTAGCAGCCTAAAAAGGCTGATAGCTTTCTGGGAGGTACTGGGATGGTTGGAGTAACAAGACGATTTTCAGACGTACAGTGGCTCAATAAAGAGGCTAAGCGCGGAAACAGCCAGGCTAACCTAACCATATACAAGTAATTACGTTATGAATTTCTAATACTATAGCTATCCCGTTTAACCGACAAACTTTCATACACATAGTTGTTGTTGAAGTTCGAAGCAGATTCGCAGAAAAGCAAAGGTTAGGGTTCAAATACTCAGCAAACTTTAATACTCTGCACATTATCAGTTCCTTTAGTATACACATTTCGGCTGATCAATCAATCAGCTCCACCTATCAAAAGAAAAGCTCCAAATGGACCTGACTCAATCAAAATTGTGACGAAGGTACCTTAACAATTTAACACTTGAATTCTCTGAGAACTGACTTTAGGTACCTTCGCTATTTCTAGCTGAACAAATAACAATTGGTACAGGTTCTTCGATATGCTGAGCTTTTTGTATTTCCACACAGACTTACAACAGGAATGACGTACTTTTTTCGGTATCTAGCTTAAATGTGTCAATATAATACAATTCTGAAATTTTCAAAGTCAAAGCGTTTATTTCAATAAGACCATTACAGGCACTTTTGAAAGGCAAAAAACAAAAAAAAAACGCGAAGCTACAGTACCAGACACAAGGCATAATAACTTAAGTACTGTAGTTGCCCATTCCAAAGCGTAGATCTCTATGGAGAAGATTGGGCAAGAAACTTCATGGACTCTCCTCCATGGACACTTTCATTGATAGAATCACAATTTGTGTAAGCTCTCGATCGATTACGACGCGATCACGCAACAATCGAAGAGAACCAAGTGAAAGAGAGATGTAGATGTGAGACCAGCAATGTTTGACTTTGCAGGAATATGAATAAAAACTACTAAATAAAAACTGACTCTCAGTTTTTCACATTAGAGGAACGACAGATACTGTCTATGATAGTGTCTATAATGACAATGATGCCACCGTGTTTTTCTGTCAGGTATATCAGAACTTACAAAGCAGATTTAAAAGTACAGGAGGGGCTTAATTAAGCCACATTTTCCAACGGCTACATCACGGTTAAGTCGTCAATTCCTTTTTAATTAAATTTTAATGAAAAAATCCTCTGCTCCGTTAGCATTTTGTTGTTAAAAATTATTTCACAGTTTACTTTTCCATGGTCTCGGTGAGGCCGATTTACGATTAAAATTTTACAAAAATAAAACACGCATTTGGCGTACATTAAGGAAGGACGCTTTTCGTTCATCTGGCCTACACATTTAAAATTTCGCCAACAAGGCCCCGTAATTAAATAAAAAGGTAAAATAAGTATTTAAAATTACGGTACACAGGTCGGTACCTATCTACTGTATGTACTTGTATTATTTCAGCCGTAACCGTAACTACGTAGAACGATTACTAATTCAGCATTCATACCTACTGAAAAATGTATCTGTAATTTAAATAACCTTGTGTTTTTAACAAAGTGTTTTTCTTTTGTTTTTTGTATACGAATGTCTGAACAATCAGGCGAGACGTTTTTGTAAATAAATGATATAGGTTAATGCTTTAAGAGAAACTCGGTTTACTTTCTTAAAACTAAATCAACTCTATAAAAAGTGTGTTTATTTTTATAAAATACCTCGTAAACAAATTATAAATTAAATTACACATTGTTATATCTATGTGTGAATTGAATAAGTAGGTAGTGTAGCGAACTACAAAAAGCAACTTACTACCAAAAGTACTACAGCGCCAACTATGACACGACGGAAGAACTAACATCAATTTCCTACATCGCGCAAGCAAAGTTTACATCGACTTAAGAGTCCATAGAAAAAGCCGACAACAACTGTCGGGCAGTTGCCCACCAGACACAACACCAGTCTGGTCGGAGGATCCTCCCTTTTCAATGGAGTATTGAGGAACTTTACACCCTGTTCCTCATACCCCTAAAGTAGCTTTATTGATTGTACAATCTGATAAAGGTTAGAGATATAATTTAGGTTCCTGATATAATTTCTATAATTTCCATGTTCTCTAATTATACTGAAAGCTACGTCTATAAATTTAATGGGTTTGTTACTGTAATCAACATTTAGATTGACATTTTGGAGGAATTCGCTGCTAATAATAACCATTGAGGGTCGATCATCAGGTTAGGTGTGCTTTGCGAGGTCGGTCCGAGGATGGGTGACTATACAAGGTGTTTATTTATTTAATTATTAGGTACACCAACAGCAATACATACTATGAATTACAAGTGTTGTTCTGCATCCTCGTCAAAATTTTTTTATTCAGACGGTTGTCACAAAAAACTTAAAAAATCAATTTAAATTGCGGTAGGTAACTAGTTAATTATTAAAAAAAAAAACGCTGCTTATTTTGTTGTTTAAATTTGACAGTATGTCAGAATAAGCCCCTTAACGTGGTTTAAGGAATAAGAAATTATCGAATAGACGTTTGAGATTGTTTGTATGTGTGAAAGCACGGTTATAGGGCGAGGATCAGACGTGTCGTGTTTTAAACACCGGTGTATCGATTTCCGTAAAAAGATAAAACTAATTACCTACCCATTTTTTTATTGATTCGAGTCGAGAATCATTAGCATAGTTACCACCTTGAATTTGACGAGGATGCAAAACTACAGCTTGTATATGTATACCGAGTTTCCTCCAAACCACATAAAGAAAACGGGATCCCTTCTTTTCGCATAATGTTCTTTGTCCTAATATACTTCGGCATAACGATATTGGCGCAATTTGTTTTGGCTTAATACTTCGGCATAATTTTTTTAGTCATACATTTTATGTTGGCATAATCATCTTAAAGACCTATTTGTTTTGGCATAAATTTGATTCGCATAACGTTAGTAGGTCTAATGACTATTAGCATAATAATATTTAGGCATACAATTACTATAAATAACAAAAACAATTTTCATGGAAATGATTTATTATTCATAACATTATGTTACACTAGCAGCCCGCCCCGGCTTCGCACGGGTATTTAACAATACACAAACATAAATAAACCCTTCTATTTGCGTCAGGTAACTAAAAAATTCTCTGTGGTGTGAAATTCTGTATGGACACCATACAGAATTTCACACCACAGAGATTTTTTTTGGTTCTGTATGGTGTCGGACGTAAAGAATAGCACCATTCCATATCTTACCGTGGGTGTCGTAACGCAAGAGGCGACTAAGGGACTTGCCAGAGAATGGGCAGCAGCTTTCTGTGGGCTTTTGTAACAACTGTACTACGATCGCCAACCCGCCTGCCAAGCGTGGCGATTATGTCAAAACCCCCCTTATGTCAATGGTGACACTTGGAGGAGGTCTATGTCCTGCAGTGGATGTCTTTTGGCTGAAATGATGAATGATGATGAACTAAAAAAAAATGTATAAACAAAGTTTGAATATTCCCCTCCCGTACGGCCCGTACCCCAGTGACGCCTACATCGTATTAGGTTATGCCTAGCCAGCTGAGCAGGGTGAGCGGCGACCACGCAACTTTTTTCTAATACTTACATTTTTAAACTCCTGATATCTTTCGAATGGAATGTCCGAATTGAATAATTCAAAAAGTTATATAAAGGTTTTGAAACAGTCTTGAATATGAAGTAATTTATTTTGATAAGGATTAATACCAAGATACAAATATAGAGCCTTTTCTAACGGCGGCATTAAAATATATTTTTTTAAATAAAAGAACACTTATTGTGGCATAAATATAATAGTTAGACATATGCTGTCGCGATACTTTTTGTAAATAATGATGTGGTCTGCAAAGTCGTAATACTTTATTTTATTCTATCATCAATAGTTTTCGCAGCGCACGCGATGTAAAGAATATTTTAGGTAATTTTTATACACCTTGGGTTACATAATTGCAGTTTTAGTAAGAATCCCTAATTCTTTTGAAAATTTACTAAAACCTATGTCACCCGCGGATAGTGTAGCTTCCCAACAGTGAAAGTAGAAGTTCAGATATAAAAAAAAAATTATAAACAAAGTTTGAATATTCCCCTCCCGTACGGCCCGTACCCCAGTGCCGCCTACATCGTATTAGGTGATGCCTAGCCAGCTGAGCAGGGTGAGCGGCGACCACGCAACTTTTTTCTAATACTTACATTTTTAAACTCCTGATATCTTTCGAATGGAATGTCCGAATTGAATAATTCAAAAAGTTACATAAAGGTTTTGAAACAGTCTTGAATATGAAGTAATTTATTTTGATAAGGATTAATACCAAGATACAAATATAGAGCCTTTTCTAACGGCGGCATTAAAATATATTTTTTAAAATAAAAGAACACTTATTGTGGCATAAATATAATAGTTAGACATAAATATGCTGTCGCGATACTTTTTGTAAATAATGATGTGTTCTGCAAAGTCGTAATACATTATTTTATTCTATCATCAATAGTTTTCGCAGCGCACGCGATGTAAAGAATATTTTAGGTAATTTTTATACACCTTGGGTTACATAATTGCAGTTTTAGTAAGGATCCCTAATTTTTTTGAAAATATAATATAGCCTATGTCACCCGCGGATAGTGTAGCTTCCTAACAGTGCAAGAATTTTTCAAATCGGTTCAGTAGTTTCGGAGCCTATTCAATGCAAACAAACAAACAAACAATCAAATCTTTCCTCTTTATAATATTAATTTAGATAAACGATTTTTCAATCACGAGATAACTTTTATCTGAAGAATATATTAGATGTTGTGAGACTTTGGGTGGAAATGGTGGTGGTGAACTTGTAGTATACATAATTCTGATCAAACCAATTTGCTATAGTTTCTGTAACAATTAAATTATATTGTTGGTTAAAAATTTAATATGCTGTGCAACAAAAGTTAGTGACAGAACCGAATTGCTGCAAAACCGACTACACGTAGTCTTGTTTGTCCTACCCCTAGAGTGTAATTTAAAATCGCGTAGGCGCGTAGGGACGAGGTGGTCCGCGGGCTGAGGAGCAGGTGGCTGCGAGCGATCCGCCGCGGCTGAGGCTGGCCGGCAAAGCCGGCCAACAAGCCGAGGCTGCGTTGGTGAGCGAAAGCCGTCTGCGACGATTAGCACGCGTGGGGCCACCGGAGGCCCGCAGCGCCGGAGCCGTGACAGAAACCCTGCCTGCTGCATGTTGCATGTTCGCTTAAATGCTGCATGCTTGCTTGTAAGCAAGCATAAAAGCAAGCGTAAATAAATTTATGGTTTAGGAAATTATGCTTAAAAAAGTTATGCTTTAGAACTTTATGCTTAATAAATTTATGCTTTAGAATATTAAGCTTAATCATTATTATGGTTAGAGAAATTATGCTTAAAAAAATTATGCGTAAGCTGTTATTAATAATATAATTAATATTATTTAATATTATAATCGTAATTATATTATGCGAAAATATAATTATTCCAAACAAAATTATGCTAAGTTATATTAGGTCTTAAAATTTTATGCAAATGGATAGGGAACCAAAGAAAACACTTCATCAGTCATTGGTAGATCTTTGACCGTCGTTACAGGTAGTCTGTGGAAAGTCTGACAAACAGTCTCACCAAGAGGTGTTCTATTACCCAGTACGAACTGTGTTATGTAAGTCAGATAGGCAGTTGGTCGATGTAAAATACTGGTATTCAGCTGCATCCGGTTAGACTGGAAGCTGACCCCATCATAGTTGGGAAAAGCTAGGCAGATCATGATGATGATGGTGATTGAAATTGATGTTTTGATAGTGTATAGTTAGTTAGTTTTATCATTTTTTTTTATTTATTTGCGGTTGGTTTGGTCTGGACTCTAGTCCAGGTCAGGGACGACAGAGACAAAGTCGACGATGGTACGAGCTTACCCAGAAGAAGCCTGTTCACTCTAATTTTAAAGAGATTAGGGTTGTAAGCGTTTGGAAACACAGACGCAGGCAGAGAGTTCCACTCCTTTGCTGTGCGTATTATGAAAGACGTTTGAAAACGCTTAGTGCGAATTGGTGGAAATAAGGTAATACAGGCTCTCGTGGCTAAAGAATAACAGCCGGCTCAGCCATGCTTGTCGAGGTAGGCAATTGGATGGGTGACGATCAATTGGACACCAAGGTACACCGGTGCCTCGAAAAACACGCTCAAGTGTTTGGTCCCAGCTAACTGCGATCTTTGACTCTTTGACGATGAAGGTATTCCAATCATATATGGATAAGACTTTTTCCATTGACAGTTGATTTCAAAGGTTTGTGTCATGTTTACACTGATAAATTTAAAAATGTTCCATCCCATTTTTGTGGCAAAATAGCCTACGAGAAAAACTACCACTTATAATTAAATTTCTGTCAAAAAAACACAATCACAAAATTAATTTACCGCTAATTGTATTTGCTCAAAGCTCATTAAAACTCTTATTAGAATATACAGCTTTGAAAAAACTCATTTAGCTGTTAAACGGAAGGTATTGTGCCGCAAAAGGCCAATTTAACGCCATTTGCCAAACAAATATAATTGGCGAATGTTAGTATAGAACAGCTCTTTTTCGGCACTACAGTGTAATTCACAAGACTAATTCGCAAATGTGCCCATGAGATTATGAATTTTGGTACGTATTGTACCGGGCTGATGGTTCGGAAAATGGTATGCCAATTATTATACTCAGTGTTATGGAAATATGGGAACTTATTGATTGATCATGGGTTCAAACCGTTACTTATAACTTATTTCATCACCACTCAAAACGGTGAAGGAAACTGTCATGTGCTAGAACCACAATTTCAAAGATGTGTGAGAGCACACACAACATACACACAAATGTGTGTCAAATAACTGCCGAAATGTTGCTGTAGTATTAGGTGCACCTCTGATTAATCCTTCGGGGTTTACAGGCGTGATGTTTTATGATGTCTATCAAGCCGCACTGGGCCTGCATGGCTCTTCCTTTCAAGGAGTCTTGCGTCCCAACGATTAGAACGTTATGCTATTGATCCAATTACCCATTATGATTCATCATCATCATCATTTCAGCCCAAAAGACGTCCACTGCTGGACATAGGCCTCCCCCAAGTGTCGCCACATTGTCATTTTGGGGGTTTTGTCATAATCATAATCCATTATGATTATTATAGACCTAAAATGTGACTAGTGGAATTTTAAATGAAAATAAGGACGATCATTTTAATATTCTATGACCATTATAATGTCTAAAACATTCACGGTAACAACGAAACGCCTTTGAAAATATTTCGTTCTGAAACCTTCAAAAGATATGACGTCATTGCACTATAAAACTGATGGTATTATTATGTCCAACACAATTCGGGGCAAGACTTTATGACTTAATTGTTCAATTAAAATAATTGAAATAATTCCCTACATTAGCACGTTGCTTGAAAATAATAATGATTGTTAGTCTACGAAACATTTCAGTTAGTTTAACAATAATAGCTTTTTGTTCGTCATGGCGTATCCACACATGCCGCCGGCTTTCAGACCGCCTTGCCGCTGAATTTGCCGCTGGCTTTACCGGCGGCCTGTAGATGCAGTTGCAACATCACTACCACTCCGTATCGATGCCGCAAGCAAACTGCCGCCGGCAACCAAAAGCCGCGTGTGCCGCAGGTAAAAGATGCATGTGCCGGCGGCATGTCGGTGGCCTGGCCGACGGTCACATAAGTACGCAAAAGCCGGAATATAGACTATTAAAACAAATTTAGACATAAGTCTAAAAAGTTACAAAAAACAATTTCGAAATGACTTTTAAAAAAAGATTATTGAAAATTTCTGTTTCTATAGATAATTTAAAATCGGCCTAATTTAGCTGAAATTTAGCTGAAATGTTTTTAGTAACTTTTTAGACCTATGAATCCTGCTTATACGTATGAAGTTTCATCAAAATCGATTCAGTCATTTCGGAAAATAAGGACTTGATAGTTTGTATAAAATGTCGTTAGGCGTAAACGCTCTTAATAATAAAAAAAACCTACCCGTAATAGAAAGAAATAAACGCTTAACTTGGACCCAATTTGTCGGTGCTGGTGGACAACATTTTTATTACATTTTTAAATGCTTTATATTGACAAAAAAAAAATAACAAGTCAGCGAACAAATTTGATAAATGAGATAAAACTATAACTATATACCTTGCCATGGCCTTTAAATAGGCTGTTACCCCGTACTTTAGAAAGAAGGTAAGTACCAAATTCCGGAAAAAATATAGGTACAGAATATCCCAGTCAACAACAACGCATCAGTTTTTTGTTTAATGTAATTAATTCTATAAAGCACAAATTTATGTTGAGAATGTTATGAGAAAAGCTTAAAAATAAAATAATATAAATGGACTAGCTTGTCACTCCGTCGTAGTGTAAAAAGTAGTGAGATTAAAATTTCATGATCAGCCATTTTCTTAAGATCTTATTTCTTTGTACTTTCAACTTAAGAAATTACTTTTTATAAAAAGTCCTTGCAATCAAGTTTATCCATTACATGAACGTTGGTTTTTTCTAACTAAATTTCTGTCCAGAGAATGGGGGAGGCCTATACCCCCCAGCAATGATAAAAAACCGGCCAAGTGCGAGTCAGATTCGCGCACGAAGGGTTCCGTACCATTATTTATAAAAACGAGCAAAAAATCACTTGTTTGTATGGGAGCCCCCCTTAAATATTTATTTTATTCTGTTTTTTTTGTATTTGTTGTTATAGCATCAACAGAAATACATAATCTGTGAAAATTTCAACTGGCTAACTATCACGGTTCATGAGATACAGCCTGGTGACAGACGGACGGACGGACGGACGGACGGACGGACGGACAGCGAAGTCTCAGTAATAGGGTCCCGTTTGACCCTTTGGGTACGGAACCCTAAAAAGGAGTTGGACCAAGATTCAAGATTCTTTATTTGCATGAAAAATGTTACATTATGGTCTTTAAAAAGGTTTCACATATTTCGCTGACTTCTTTCAGCATGCAAACTTAAAATTAAAATAACTAAAACAATGTACTCTTAATTTAGGTACCAAACTTTTCGACCTAGTTACAAATTTTAAAAAACATTTAAGGAACATAATAGTATCCTTGACAAAAATATTATTTCAGTGTTTAAAATACTCGTGTGTAGAATACAGGATAAGTTATAATAAAATTAGAATAAAATAACAAAGACTAGATAACATCAGTAAAATACATAAAACAGGAACATAAGCTAGTTACCCATTACAAGTCGGTTTATAAGTCAAAACTCATTTATTGTATAGAACACCTAAACACTAACACCTAGTAGAGCCTAGTAGAGAGAGAGAATGTTAACTGCCAAACACTCAAGTTAGACCCAAAATACAATCACCCTTATGATTTGCGGCCGTCAGTTTCTGTTCTGGCATGTCAGCTCCAGACATGCGCTGATCTGTAACATGAACCTTTAATACGTCTATTTAGCTAATTTATCGCGCAAACATGTTCAAACCAGTTCAAATTTAGTGGCTACCTATCATAGCACATGACAGCTTAGCGTAACTATGATTTTCAATTCAATGTAACGTCCGCAAATTAGTATTACATTCGGAATGACCAAACATAAGTTTTAGTCCGGAGATTAGTCCCTTTTATGATTAGCTCGTTTGATGGGATAATTAATTGGTTTTGTATGCTGCGGTTTGAGTTGATATATCAATGAAACCAATCCGCCTAATGAATGGACCGATGTGGTGTCACGGCAGCCGAATGATGGGGGCAAATGGGAACTATTGTGCGAGGCTGACGACGGTAAGGTTAATTGAAAAGAAGATCATTGGACTCTTCACATTTAGTAATCTCCTTAAAGACACAAAGATCTTCCATACCACTTCTTCACATGCATAGTCTTTTACTAAAACTCATGATTTAGATCAAACTACTCTAAAAACTTTGCCGTGTACACAGTTGAACACATGAACTTAACATCACGCCTATTATCCCCGAAGGGTTAGGCAGAGCTGTACCTAATCGTACACCCCATTTCGCCATGTTTTGTTTAAGTTCCACATACTAGTAGTAGTATTGGTTTGGGTGCATGGCAGGCTAATTATTGCTTTTCCTGCATGTGCATAATTTTTCGGGTGGGAGGGTGGTGCAGCAACTTCCAAGGCATCTTTTACGTTTCATCATCATCATCATCATTTCAGCCGAAATACGCCGACTGCTGGACACAGGCCTCCCCCAAGTGTCGCCACATTGACCGGTCCCGTGCGACTCGCATCCAGCAGATCCCCGCAACCTTCACCAGGTAATCGGTCCACCTAGTGGGAGGCCTTCCAACACATCGTCTTCCGGTTCGCGGTCGCCATTCCCGAACTTTTCGGCCCCATCGGCCATCTGTTCTGCGAGCAATGTTCCCTGCCTACTGCCACTTGAGTTTGGCAATTATTCGGGCTACGTCGGTAACCTTGGTTCTCTTGTGGATGTCCTCATTTCTGATTTGATCACGCAAGATTTATTTAGATTTTACGTTTATTTAACACTAAATATTTTGCATAAAATATATTTACTTTGATTAGCCCAAATAACACCTGGTTCCACAGCTCCTTAAGGTACCTACTGGATTTGATTAATACAGTCTCATTTCAAGATGTCATCACGTTGACGCTCACTGGGATTTCAAGGCTTACCACACAGGAGAATGCCTTGTCGTCAAGTGATAATGTCCTTACTATCAGCAATTGTATTAACTTCACCACTTGCACTTGCACACTGCCTAAACTAAAGAAAATGTATAAAAATTACACATAATAGGTAAAGGCAGATAATCATCAGCTGATTTATCCGTAGTATAACGTACTTCTATGATAGCGATGGACTAAACTAAAACTCTCAGAAATCGTAATTTCGAACTTCATAAACAATAAGGCGAAGTTAATCAACTGCTAGTAAGATGAGCGAGCAGCTTCCCTAATTCTCATCTCAAAAAACAGCCAGTGGTGCACTAAATCACCCGGTATGAGAGTAAACGAGTATACTATCTAGTATATTGAAGTCCCTGAGATTAAACCGACGTTATTAAACCTTACTAGCAAACACTTGGCTCGCTCTGACACATTTTATTTACGTACATAAGTATATTTGGGGGCTATACCTTTATTGGATAACCAACCCTAAACTTTTCAAGCTAGAGTCGCAAATTGAGTGGGAGTTAGTGTTATTTAGTACCAATACTAGTGTGTGTAGCATCCTATCAATTTTTATTCAACTCTTTCTTAGATGTCTTCTTTATTGATGTTAATGTTGTACGGGCACAATATTTTCCCGACAAAGGGCATAATTTCGTTGGATCTGCAAATTATTTGCCTTAAAAAATGGTTCAAAGAGCCGCCGCCGCCGTTAAAAGAATGGTATTATCTGGGGCGTTTTTTCTTTGTTAAACTATGAAATTGAATAGTATTTCACTCAACGATGTATTACTTATTATATCATCCTTGTTAAAGCCTTAAAAATGTTCTCAAAACATAAGGCAGTTCTTCTCACAAGACAGAAAATTGCAATGAACTACTAGGATCAGAAAAATGAAGAAATGAAACAAACTACAGGGTGTTTGGTGCATCGTTTGCCAAATTGAATAGGCCGAAAGGAGAGTTCATTTGCTACCTCTTTACGCACTATAACTCATTACTTGCCACACGGGCTTTTTTATTACAACTTTTTAATTTAAATTTGGAAAATATCCAAAATTCAGCATTAAAGGTCAATTAAAAAAAATCTTTAGACTTAAAATTTCGATTTAATTTTGATGTCTACTATTATATGATTCTATCAAATTCAAAATTACTTGCTAGTAACAATTACTTTCTTTTTTAATAGCTCCGAATGTTTTTGTTAAAGAGAAAATAAACTTAAAACTCAACTTTAATAGGCTTTTAAAAAAAAAATACTAAAAGCGATCGGGATCTTCGAATTCTTTCAAAAAGTTCTCTAGTCTATCCCCTTTCCAACGGTATGCAATATGCCAAAAAAAACGTTTAATACCCTTCTCAATTTTAACTAAATGTGTAATCGAGACTCTGGGTTATATTCGATATTTCAGTAAGAACAGTAGTTTTAGCATAAATAACATGCCTTGTTATAAAAAAGCCCGTGTGGTAAGGAATGCGTATAGGGCGTAAAGAGGTAGCAAATGAACTCTCCTTTCGGCCTAATTTAATTTGGCAAACGATGCACCAAACATCCTGTATAATGATGGCTGCAGTGGAAATTTGTTTTATCTTAATAGATGTAATACGTACCTACATCATGCATTAAAGGATAATAGTCTCACAGACTACCAGGAGACCAGAATCGTGAAGAAGTGTTATCTTCATTGCATGCTGCAAGATAATCGAAATATATCTAGATTTGGTTTTTGATTTGAGATTCCTAGTTTAGTAGGTCCAAGGACAGTAGCAACAGCGAGAATACACCATAATTATGTAATATTACGTATTTCATAGGGTATATTTTTGATTATTTTAAAATTTCATGATGATAGCCAGTAACAACATGAAAAACTTAAACCATTTCTCAAATAAGCAATGATGAGAACATGAAAATATATTTTAGTTTCAAAGTGAATACAATAATGTCAAAAATCCCTGTCCAATCCGTATTGTTAGGTGTCAATCGAAGACTCTATTTATGTGATCTTTTTTGGATAACAAGTAAAAAAAACGCTCTGTTTTAAATGTAATTAAATTTAATAAAACGAGGAAACTTACATAGCAATACAGGTGAACTGATGACGTCTGTCATTGGCTCTGAAAATATTTTTTTGATATGTGGTTCGAGTCTGAATCGTGTGTAAGACGCCAATGCGATGGCTGTGACGGAGATTCTGTTCCCTGTTTCTGCCTCCAACAGTGATACAGGTCTGGCACCGTCGCACAAGGTTAGCACGATCGCTTTGTAGCACACTTGTGTCTGATTTATGCAGCTGAAGAATGCTCTTCAATGTTAACATCATTCACTCGCGGTCTTCCTCCATCAGCGTGATGCGTTTCGTGGCTGTGAACACTGCCCGTAGCGTACACAAGGCTGCACAAACGTTGAAACGTACGCTCGGACGGCACGTCCGTGGTACCTCATGGAACCGCATAATGTATCTCGTAATCTCTACGAGCCTCTGCATAATTGCAGTCACAATAACATGTTAAAATACTCTAGATTTGTAAATAATAATCACAACAGTGGACCAAAAACTCTGAGGCAATATTAACGCTAAACTGACATAATTTTAAAATGACAAATTCTGTAGCTTTTTTATTTCGTCTGTTTTTCTTTCTATTTGTTTTTGATTCACAATAAGTTTTGATTGATTTTTATTATGAATTCTTTTACTACGACAGAGTGTTGTCGCGTTTTAAAAAAAATGTTATATTTCGGGGTAATTTGGGCAAGAAAATCGTAATTTTAAAATTCATTATTATGGTAACTTTCATGATTATTTTATTTTCTTTGTTTTATTTGGTTATGTGATTAGGATACCTATATGTCCTTTTCGGATCGGACCGGGTTTTTTTTTAACATATTGTATAAATAAAGAAAACAAAAGAAGTTCATTCACCCCAAAAAAACTTGAATAACTCGGATAAAAAGAGTAATAACTCAGATAAAAATTATGAGTCTGTCCATTATATTTTTTGGTTAATTTTAGTTATAAACAAGATCGCTATATCTCACTGAAATCTTGATTAAATTGTTCGTAAAACATTTTGAGGGAGAGAGTAGGACTTTAGACTGTTGTTATCTTACTGTTTGGCTTAAAACATAAGCGATAAGACTGGCTTGTGTCTTTGTGATTTTGATAAATTAAGTCACTATATTTATATAATTTTTGAACACCTAGTATATAAATGTTTTATAACTATACAGCACTTAGATTACAAGTAGATGCAGATTAAATTCTGCATTTAGGTACCTTCTTCTATTTTCTAAAGTTTTCTGTAAGAAACTTCTCTCTCTCTCTCTCTCTCTCTCTCTCTAGAAATGGGTCCATCGAGTCACATTTACTAACTTCATCTTAAGGGCAAATGTTACTTGTCAATTTTAATTTACACCTTTGCTCATCCTTTTGTTTTGATGGAAAATAATATTTAAGTAAAAAATATTGTTAGCATGTTTCGAACCTTTTTAAGCATCATTAACCAATAACGTCATTGAAAGTTCTCATACCTTCCTCTAAAAGTAATATAATTATTCACGAAGTTATATTGAGACGCTCCACTTTAGGATAAACAGTTTGATGCCATCAAGCCGATGGAAATAGTTTGTAACTTAAGTCAAATATACTTTGACGAAAGTTAACTTAACCATAAATTGTGAAGTCGGGGTAGGTATCTATCGTAATTTGAAGGCGCCTGGATAATGGATCAAACTGGTATCCTGTATAAATGGATTGCTGATTTATTGTGTTCGGAACTGTAATCCTTAGGAGTTAGGATTTAGTTTCAATTATACTTCGTTTAAAAGCCGTACCAAAACTATTGGTCTAATTTTTATGTTAACTTATTGGTGTCCGAATTGCTAGTACCTACTTGATGCTATATATAATTATATATGTATATGATGGTAGTAGTGATCGGTGCTTAAAGGCATGCACCTGCTATGTTTTGAATACTATATTTGAGTGTCTAAAAGAGTGATGAATATAAAATCTTGATGGCTGGAGAGTGACGGGAAGACCAACAAAATGATTGATAGATTGTGTGAGGAATGATAAGAAAGAAAAAGGATTAAATGAAAGCGTGATGATTGACAAGGGAGAATGGAGTAACAGAACGTGCTGCGCCGACCCCAAATAACATCGGACAAGGGTAGGACGATGTTGATCCGAAACACCTAATGTATGAGGTAAGTACATTAAGGTAATAAAGTTAAAAATGCTTAGGTCTTCAGATGTCATGCCAGTGTGAGAGTAATTGGGTAGCACTATCAAATCAGGTTAAAATTTATTGACTAAAGAAACAGACAATGTGCCCAGAGTATTAAAGTTTGCTGAGTAAATGCTCAGCAAACTTTAAACCCTAACCTTTGTTTTTCTGCGAATCTGCTTCCAACTTCAACAACGACTATGTGTATGAAACTTTGTTGGTTAAACGGGATAGCTATAGTATTACAAGTTCATTACTTAATTACAATTATATGGTTAGATTAGCCGGGCTGTTTCCCCACTTAGCCTCTTTATTGAGCCAATGTACCTATGATAAATCCTCTGGTTACTCCAACCATCCCAGGTCCTCCCAGAAAGCTAGCAGCCTTTTCAGGCTGCTGCAGGCCTCCGGGAGCGATACCAGCGATTGAAGAGTCCGAGCCCGTTGATCTGCCACGCTTCTGCACTCCATGGGCACGTGCTGTGGTGTTTCTTCCGCCTCCATGCATCCTCTGCACAGAGGGCTATCCGTCACACCTATGGTAAATAGGTGTTTGTTCAGGGGACAATGGCCGGTTATTATACCGCACTATCACTACCAAGTCTTAAATAAATATACCGTCTCTCTCCCATCTCCGTCTCTCTCCTTTAACTTAAGGCACGTCGCCCTGTTGTTTTCAAAACAAATTTTAACCCTAAATTCTCGTAATCCGAGCATGAGTTATTAGTAGAGCAGCAATTATTAAGTTGTATGGTGTTTTATCTTTTATGTTTTGTTGATAATTATAATTTGTTCTCTGAGAGGTGGTATTGTATTCTTGGTTATGAAGCGTTCATGGATATAAGAAAAGAAAATGTGTTTAAAGGCATGAATGGAAATTAATCACCTTAGAAATAATAAAAAAAAAACTTTTTCTAAGCCCAGCATAATGTCAAATGTCAAAGAATCTTGATTCGTGTAACCATTTGATTGTACTTACACATTCATCATAAAACTGTTAACAACCGTTCTTATCCAAGAATTTAGTTGTTGATGTTTGCCTTTAAAATTTAATTGCAATTAAAGGCTGATTGAACCACGATAAACCTTATTTAGCGCTAAACAATTAACCTTCATTATTTTTCTGTTTATCATGCGCAATCTACAGTGAGGTTTCAATTAAGTAAATCTATAATTTAAAAGTATTATCGAGCGGGCCTGGAATTCTCTAATTATATTTACGATTCCATTATTCATTTACAAACCTCTGATTTTTCGGATTCATGTGCGTATTGTATAATACTTTCGGTGAAGGAAAACATCGAGAGGAAACAGATGTCTGAGAGAAATGTAAGATCTTCATACATTATGGAATGCAAATAAAGATATGAATATGAATATTTCTCCATGGCACAAAAACTCTAACACCAGCTTAGTTAGGTACTAACACAAAAAAGAACAAGAAGATTAACGTGGAATACTAGAATTACAACTTGACACTTATGACCACGCAACGTACTTATGAATTTATTGTACTAAAACAGAATATAAAACACAGAATAGAATAGGATAGGATAGATTTATCTAGCTATATAATATGTCAAAGTGTAACTTAAAAAAGTTATTTAGCTACGTCAAATAAATATTTAATAATATTCTCGTTCAAATGGTTCATTAATTTTCCGATAGTGAATCTACTTGTAACAAACGTACTTATTCATCACATTAGTAGTCAAATAATTTCAGGTGTGCTTCTAAAAGCACATTCCAGAAATAATTTGGCCAACAGACCTGGGGTAGGTAAGTGGGTATCTTTTGTAAGTAGGTCTGCTTGAAAAACACATGAAAAACTTCATCCTATCAGAAATCATAATTAAGCGAGTGCTAATAAAACGCTTGGTTTCATAAATTTTCATTAAAATTTTAATTGAGATGACCCGAATGACACCTCATTTGACTGAAATATATTGTGAATCATTATGGTAACATGAAGCACTTTTGCTTTAATTTTGCAGTGAGTTAACATCTTCATAATACATTTTTGATTGGTCTCTGAAATGTACAGACTGATTTTATCAGCCATTAACTTATTAACTGCGATACACTTATGGTCTGTGTTGTTCACTTTTTCATACCATTAAGACCTGAGATTGCATGACACAATCGAAATCAATTGTTCGTTGACAGTTAAAAAAAATGCTCTTACACACATGTATATTTGGAAATAGTATTGTTAGTGAGAGTTACATCCAAGCTAGAAAACAATGAATGAGTTATCGTTTACTTGCCTGTAGGTAGTTATTAGATATTAGGCTGTAGACTTCATCGTGGTTTAGACTGTAGATACAGCCGACGAAGACACGTCGGGAACACTTCGCCCATGACCTTGCGTAGTACTGAGTGTCAATAAAATGTGAGGCCAGTTTATACCGGATTTGTGGATGTGCTTTAAACTGTAGACAGCAAGCAATGAATGTGCTTCTAAATTACCGCAACACATTATAATAAAATACTGCTCTGTATGGTGCCGGACGTAAAGAATAGCACCATCCCATATCTTCCCGTGGGTGTCGTAAGAGACGACTGAGGGACTTGCCAGAGAATGGGCAGCAGCGTTATCTGTGTTTTTGTGACAACCGTACTGAGATCGCCAACCCGCATGCCGAGCGTTTCGATTATGGCAAAACCCCCTTATGTCAATTTGGCGTCACTTGGGAGAGGCATATGGACGGATGATCCAGCAGTGGACGTCTTTCGGCTGAAATGATGATTACAATACTGTACAAGCAAAACTACTCTTGATTGTCATAAAACAACATCACGCCTGTTATTCCCGAAGGATTAAGCAGAGGTTGTACCTAATAATAGTACACCCACATCTCGTCAGTGATGTTTAAGTCACAAGTAACGAGTGAGGATGAGGTGCCCGGTTGATGGCAATGTCCTCGACATTGCCATCAACCGGGCACAAATCCAGACTCTATGGCTGCTACTAAGAAATTCCTGAAGGATAAACCATGGCTGACCTTGAATGACTTGACCGAGGCTGACTACGTCAACGAGGTAATCTTGATTGATTTTCTAAACTAATATTATAATAAAGAGGAAAGATTTGATTGTTTGTTTGCATGTTTGTAGGCATTGAATAGTAATTGAATCCGAAACTACTAGTCTGATTTGAAAAATTCTTTCAGTGTTAGATAGCCCATTTATCGAGGAAGGCTATAGGCTATATATCATCACGCTACGACCAATAGGAGTGGAGCAGCAATGAAAAATGTGGCGAAAACGGGGAAAATGTGACGCAAACGAAGTTGCGCCGGACAGCTAGTTCATAATACGATCGCAACTATCGTTATCTACTGGTTGCTTTGTTGTGGTTGCATCTATGCGGCAACACTCAATACACGCGCAAAACATTTCGCACTAATATACCTACCGCAGTATGTGTTTAGTTATGCTGTAATAATTTAAACTTACACGTAACTTATCTGTTTGTTTGGATAATTTTCAGCTACGCTTCTCATTATAATGAGAGAATTAAATAGAATTCACAACCTTATTCTTGATACATACGGACTGTCTAAGCGGGAAGCAAGAAAATAACGTGATTTCTGATGACTTGCCGAAATGTTTGTTTATTACAGTGACTCATTTGTGGGGTAATTCTAGGTATTTTTCATAATTATTTAAGTAGCAATAATTAGTCATCGTCAGGTTGAAACGGATAATTTATTGGGCGAACCCATTCTGTCACTATTAGACTCTGTGATTGCTTGGCCTGGTATCACTTGATCATGCACCTGATAAGAAAATCGGGACCTTTTTTTGTACATTAGCAATTTGGCGAGCGACCAATTAATTGGGTTGGGGTTTGTAGACCGGGCCCCTGTTGACTACAACCACGGCATTGGGGGTCTCTTACCTATCCCCACTCCCTGTCCCCCATAAATCAGGTTTATGGTATTAAAAAAATACGAAAAATTAACCTCAAAATGAGATAGTAAAAATTTAAAACCATGCATTTCCTTAAGTTTTCCCATGCAGGCAAGGATCTACACCCCTCCCCTTCTTGAGGCCAACTTTTTCCATAAAAAAATTGCGAGCCCAACAACCAACCGCACGGCAACAGCTTGTCATCCTCCACAGCCGTGTGTCCGCACTAGACAATCTAAACGCGGCAAACAGTAGGTTCTACCCCGTCAGCAACCCAAGGGGATAACACGCAGATTTACGCCATTATTTTAACTCCAGCGCGACTCCGCCTTAATATAATTAATTGGAGAATTCTTACTGTTAAGACCTCCCCTTTATAATTTAAATTAAGGTGATGCTTGTTTAGTCACACTTGTTTTACGGGCAATGTAATGGGAATTGTTTTGTCTAATTACTTGGACTACTTTATTTCTATCAGTTTCGTTAGATAGTTGGAAAGAAAAGTAAATATTAAACGAATAGACGTTTCACCGTAACCGGGATGCTTAGTCTGTGCCTAAAGAGTCGTACAGACAAAACATAAGGTTGTGATGGCCACGTCCACGTATACACTGACCATCATTTCCGGGAGCAAACTTGATAGTTCTAAACTTTCGATTTTGAATTCTCACTCTTTCTGTTAAGAGACAGAATTAATCTTATCTTAGTTGAGATGTCATGTCGGCAAATCAAAGTGTTGGTACAAATATTCTAAAACAAAATATCATATTCTTCCCATCAATATTACACACAGAGAACGCCATTTATAATTGATGGCACCGCCTGTAATTAAATGTCACGCACAGTTTTTGATCAATACGATTATCCATGAAATTGATAGAAGACGATTTACGAAAATAAACTAAATTAATTTGAAATGAAAGTTTTTGGTCTACTTACGTTATTTATTGATCACTAGTTTACTGTAATTAGATAATACATTGTATTTGCGAATAAGGTACTAGGCATATGTTATAACGATCCGGTTAGACTGGAAGCCAATCCCAACATAGTTGGGAAAAGGTTAGGCAGATGGTGATGATCTTATAACGTTCCCACTGCTGGGATAAAAGCCCCCTTTAATTGAGCGGGAGTGGGTCGTAATCCAAATCGTAGGTCCAGTGTAGGTTGGTGAATCTCACGATGTTGTCCTTTACCTATTCTGGAGCAGGGATCATTGAATAACCCCCACTTAACCCTTAATTGGTCGCGCCTAAATAGTTACGTTAAAGGTGCGTGACACCCCTGTCATACAAATAAAATATGAAATACATACTTACAAAATAACAATTATGCTTGATACTTGATCATAAAGGACACGTGTTTTTATGAAGCTAACGGGAGCACAAAATGCAGAATTTAAAAAATCTAAAAAATATGTTGCCAATTAAGGGTTAAGTAACGCGCCTGGCTGGATCCGAACCCACGCGACCTTACTACTCGTAAGTCGGTGTCACTACCACCGAACCACCATTGCTCATGCTCATTAGGTACTGTAAAGACCTTTGCAATCATTTATGAATTAACACTGGCACGTTGTAAATAAAAAAGACATAAAAAAACTTTAGAAAGAGTAATTTCCATGAATAAAAGTGTTCGTTTCTGCCCCTTAAGATCGTCCATGTGTGAGGCGTCCTTTATTTAATTTATACAAGTGTTTGGTGTAATTAAGATTGGTTTGTGCTTGCTTTGTTTATACTGGAGGAAAATAGTTAACAGATACTTTTGAGAAACAAGATTATATCAGTTTACATTGCTGGTCCTTCTTTGGAAACATGAAGAAGGAATAATATCGTAAACAATTTTATGATCAGCAAATAATGTTTCCACTGATGGTATAATGCCTCGTTTTTGTTGCAGAGATTGGGCGCCCAACGACCCAGTGCAGTCAGTGGATGTTACCTGTCCTCGAATTTCTGGTCCTAAGGTCATGTCGTGTTGATATGTCACCTGACGAGACAAAAATCTCACTAATACAGTAGTAGTGGCACATAACAGATGTATATTTATTATCACTATTGCCATCTACCCAGACAAAAATCCAGATTCCGGGTGCTGTTTTAGAAATTCCTAGATTATGGAAAACCCCAATGACTCTGTGCTCGATCTGTATAGTGCTGAACATAGATAGCCAATAAAACAATCGAAATTGTTGGAAAGTGCAATTGAAATGGAAGATCCGAAGATATACCAGGTTATAAGTATAGCTAGTAATGGGAATTATCGGCATGACGAAGAAGAAAAAGTATCGGATAATCCAATTAACTAAAACAGCTCTTTTACCTTCCATAATCCCTTAGTTGCGAGTGCGACTTACGACACCCATGAGGTGTAATTAGATGATTCTCGGAACCACTCAGCAAATCTACTATTATACACAGTATAACATAATAAACGCAAGACCTACCGTGTGGTCTCTTGGACCATGAAAATGTCCACTTTTGTTGTAAGAGTTCTTGAAATTCGCAAAAAAAAATATTGGATTTTGTATAGGACGCGATCAGCAAATGAAAATGTATTGTAAAATCTAATCAAAATCATTTATTTCAAGTAGGCCAGTTACAGGCAGTTTTGAATAGTCAAACAACAATAAAAATGAAGCTACAGTCCAAGTCACAAGAAATAATAACTGTGAAAGTACTGTAGTTGCCCATTCCAAAACGTAGATCTCTACGGAAAAGAATGGGCAAGATACACCATGGACACTCTTTTAAATTAATAGCTTGTTACAAAAACCTTGGTTACATCATTCATGTTGAGATGGTACATTATGTGAAATTTGTGAAACATACTAAAAAAAATTAAAAAAAGTGATGAATTTCCAAAAGTTTTAGAACAAAAGTTGTTCAGCTTCATAGTCTGAGACACCACTGGAGAGCTCTTGTCTTTAACATGTTACATATGAGTTTTGTCTATCCTGTTATTACACGAATCTTGCAAATATCTTCTTCGGTTCGGTCGTCACCGCTTTGGTGGACTCCGGTCCCAAATCTGGACCTTTTGCTAATGATTGCCGTGACTTGACATCGACGCCGCATGGCCTGACATTGACGGACATGCATGCATGGATTGACGAAGCATAGCTTGACGTTTGGAGTGCATCTGACGTGGTTCGACCTCATGACCCTCCGTTTTGTAGCCTCAAGGCTTTTGCCGGTAACTATGTATTTACGTTATTCTTTTCTTCTATTTCCAATGAACCGTGTAAATATTGATATTGTGTGAATCGAGAATGGAGCAAATATTAGCCAACCAAACATTATTCTCGTTGCATAAATATTTAATTCGCTCTATTTTTAGGGTTCGTTTGGTTGGAAGGATAAACAAACTATATTTTTAATGATGCAATCGACTGTTTTCATCATCATCATCAGCCTATAATGTTCCCACTGCTGGGATACAAGCCTTCTCTCATAAGAGAGGGAGTGGGCTGTTATCAGCCACGCGGGCCCAGTGCGGGTTGGTTGTCACATGTGTTTGAATTTTTAATTCTTGGACATGCCGGTTTCCTTACGATGTTTTCCTTCACCGTTTTTGAGGGCAGCGGTGATGAAATAAATTACACTCAGTAATGCGCCTGCCTGGGTTCAAATCCACGGCATAAAAACATTTATTTGCAACCACTCAAAGCAAAGTATTATTTCATCAACATTCTCTTGCCCTTATCCCAATTCATTTGGGGTCGTCGCAGTAGGTCTTCTTCTTCCATACTTCTCTATTACTTGTCATCTCATGAGATACCTCCTTTCTTGCCATATCATTTTTCACACAGTCCATCCATCGTTTCTTTGGTCTTCCTCTACCCTTATTTTCCATTTTCCTCAGTCCTCCGCATCACATGCCCATACCACGACAACCTATTTCCACGCATCTTTTCAGTCACCGGCGCCACTTTCAGACTTCCTCTAATGTACTCATTCCTTATTCTATCCATTCGCGTAACACCACACATCCCCCGTTAGCATTCTCATCTCAGCCACATGCAAGTGCCTTTCATTCATCCCTTTTGTGGCCCAACATTCTGACCCATGCAAGATAGCAGGTCTATCCATTGTTTTATAAATCTTCCCCTTAAGTTTAAGAGGAATGCGGGAGTCGCAGATAGTTCCCGTGACCTGCCGCCATTTCATCCATCCAATGTTTATTCTGTGCTTAACACTACGATCTATTTCGCCATCGCTTTGCACGAGTGAACCGAGATACCGAAAGTCGGAGTAGACAGAAAGAAACACGCCATCTAGCGCTATGACTCCAGGACTGGAGAGACCGCCGAAATCGCAGAACATGTATTCGGTTTTAGTTCTGCTGATTTTCAGGCCAACATTCTCCAGCTTCTGTTGCCATTTCTCCAGTCTGCTCTGGATCTCTGGTCCATCTTCACTAACAAGAACAATGTCGTCGGCGAACAGCATGCACCAGGGTGCCTCTTACTGTATGTCCGACGTCAAAGCGTTCATAATTAACAGAAAGAGGTAAGGACTCAAAGCCGACCCTTGATGCAAGCCTACAGCCACACTGAACTCGTCGGTGTTGCCAGCAGCTGACCGGACGTAGGTACAAGATTGGCTGTACATAGCACGAATTAACTCTACATACTTCCCAGGTATACATTTCTCTTTCAAGGCCCACCACAACACTTCCCGAGGTACCCTATCATACGCTTTCTCTAGATCAATGAACACCATGTTCTAAAGCAAAGTATTATTTGTGAGATTTTATATCTCACAAATAATAAGCCAAATGAGTATCATCATTGTATAACCCATGGCCTAACCCAGGCCAGGCTGTTTTTGTGCTTGTATTTATTTTTCTTGTATTAGGGAAAAGTAACAGAAAGACAGACAGGGTTACTATCGCATTTCTAATATAAGAATGGATGATACGGAACTCACGTTTCTTTTTACAGTTCAAAGTTATCAGTATTATATTGTGGGTATTTATGACTGTAGTATTTATTTTGTTATTTAAACTTGCCGAAGTATGTGGAAGGGAGTTCCTATAAAAAAAAGACTATTGAATCAACAGGAGTAGATTTCCCCAGAGCACAGAGACTGACCGCTGGTTTACCGAGCAGAATTGGAAAAAATGGCGCTTTTTTATTTTTGCTTTTTTATTCGTATACCTATAAGTAGTGTGAGTAATTTAGTTAATTATTAGTCTTGTGGAATTGCACAATTTTTACACGACGAGTTTTATTGGTATTGGTGAATTCCTGTGTGGGTATTTTAACATTCAGCAATACTTAAAATATGTGTCTCATATAAGCACACTATTGTATACACAACTCTCGATGTTAAACAAGCTTTGAAAACTCTACAAAGCATTTAAATCTAGGCATTCACTAAGGTATATCTTAGTTTTAGTGAAAATCGACTAAACATAATGAGTGCAATTTCCTGTTTTATATATCCTATACTGTCTTTCTTTGAAAACATGTATATCACTTTGATATTTATTGTTCCCCTCGGATAGTACAATGTTTATGTGTTTACCAAAGAACAGAGTCTTCAGCAATGCAAGAAATCTCTAATAGACTGGCTAAAATCCAAGAATTATGACGACATTGAAACTCTCTTACATGGTATCTTGTGATAAGTTAACGAGCAACATACACCCACGTACCCACATGCACACACTCACACACATATACACACACACGCACATATTTACACACACACGCACACACACACATACCCTCCTAGATTTAAGATGAATTTGTTTTTGTATTTAAACTCCTACATTATTATTGTTTCTAGTTTTAGAAGAGCGGGGTCTCCTAGCACAGGTATTTATCTTACTTAAAAGGAGGCCTCTATGTAAGATTATATATGCAGAAGTCTGTAAAGTTAATTGAAAATAAATTATTATTATTATTATGTCCTTTATTAATTTTTCTTCTCATTTTTTATATTTTTACATATTTCTTAAAAAAAAAATTTAAAAAAACATTTAAAAATATAAAAAACAGGTTTCCACCGGTATCGGGAGCAGGGTCCAAGCTACCGGTGGTAAGGGCTGCAGAGACAGGAACCTCCTCACAATGCGGGCCGTATCGAGGAGTACTGCCTTCTGAATCTGGCTCTTGATCCAACTGCCAAGTGAGAGCTTCGACAGATGTTCGTCGAGGCTCTTGGCCATAAGGCCATTGGCCGTTACGACAATCGGCACAATGATAGCCGAGTCTACATTCCACATATCGACAACCTCGTGAGCCAAGTCGAGATATTTTATCTGTTTCTCTTTCTCAGCTTTCACGAGGTTTTCGTCATGTGGGATGGTAACATCGACTATCATTGCGCGGCGCGCTGATCGGTCTATCACCACTATGTCAGGCTTATTGGCAACAATAGTCCTGTCAGTAATGATAGGCCGATCCCAGTACAGCGTGACATGGTCTTTCTCGAGAACTGGGTCGGGCACATACTTGTAGTACGGTACCTCAGATTCCACAAGTTTATATTTCAGGGCAAGTTGCTGGTGAATAATCCTGGCCACTTGGTTGTGCCTGTGCAAGTACTCGCCGTTAGCCAGACTAGAACAACCAGAAATAATATGTCTGATGGACTCACCCGGACGGTGACATGCCCGACACACGTCCACCGTCCCGTCCTTCATAATATGTTTCCGGTAGTTGTTCGTCAGCATAACTTCGTCCATATTGGCACAGACAAAACCTTCAGTTTCCCCAAAGAGGTCGCCGAAACGTAACCAGGACACGGACGCTAGAAAATCTACATCGGACCCATGAAGAGCCTGGTAAAAGCGCCCGTGAAGAACCTTGCCTTGCCATATTTCCTTGCGGTCATCGGTAGTCAGTATTACAGGTTTGCGCCAGTTCTCTTTAGCCATGGACAGCGGGGTGAGTGTCTTGTCCACTGCGACCACATCTCGGTGCATACCCACCTCTGTTTTTAAAAAATATTCTCTGAGGCTGCACACCTCGCGGTTGTGGAGTGTCTTCGCGTTTAAAAAGCCTCGACCCCCGCACTTCCGCGGGATGTACAGTCTCATCACCGATGATCGTGGGTGATGCATCCGGTTTGCGGTCAGCAGTGTACGAACTCTCCTATCCAGGGCGTCCAGTTCGGTCTGAGTCCATTTGAGTATGCCGAAAGAGTACATTAAAACCGGCATGACCCAACCGTTGAAGGCGCGCACCTTGTTCCCACCTGAAAGAAGGCTATTTAGTACCTTCTTCAGGCGACCAAAGAAGCGCTCCCTCAACGATTGCTTCATGTCAGCTACGTTAATGCCTAACGCTTCCGACATACCCAAATACTTATAGTTTTCGGATGAGGAAAGGGATCTTAGGTGTATGGAATCAGAGAGCTGAAGTCCCTCGGATTCCATAATCTCCCCTCGCTTTACATACATGACTGCACATTTGTCCACACCAAATTCCATCCTGATGGCACTACTAAAATTTTCAGTTACTTTCAGTAGCTGCAGTTGCAGTTTGCTGGGGGCAAAGAGTTTCAGATCATCCATGTAAAGAAGGTGAGATATAACCTGACCACCTCTCCTCAACCGGTAGCCTAGACCTGAATCCTCCAGCAGTGTGCTTAGAGGATTCAGGGCTAGACAGAACCAAAGAGGACTCAGACTGTCGCCCTGAAATATTCCCCGTTTAATCCATACAGGCTCATCGTTCCCCTGGATCTGTCGACATCCTGAATATCGAAGGACCGTCCTCCATTGCCTCATACACGACTCAAGAAAGGCGCGTAGAGTTGCATCAATCTTGTACAACTCCAGCACCCTCATGAGCCATGTATGTGGCACAGAGTCGTAGGCCTTCTTGTAATCTATCCAACATGTTGACAGATCCTTGCGGGATCGACGAACCTGTTGGCTAATGGCCATGTCGATGAGGAGTAGCTCCTTAGTACCACGGGACCCATTCCTACATCCATTTTGAGAGGCCGACATAATGGAATTACTATCGATGTGCTTGTTAATCTTCACTCTCAAAATGGATGTAAGAAGTTTATAAACCGTCGCCAAACACGTGATCGGTCTATAATTCCTGGGTTCCGCAGGACTACCGGACTTATGAAGCAGGTGGGTAACACCCGTTGTAAGAAACTGTGGTAGCGACCCAGACTCTAAGCATGACTGGAATTGAGATGCCAGGCGAGTGTGTGAACTACTCAGCCATTTAAGCCAGAAGTTGTGCAGTCCGTCCGGTCCCGGAGATTTCCAGTTCGGTAACGGACGAACTGCTCTGGCAACATCTAACGGTGTTATTATAATTTTTTCCATTTCTGGTATAGATTCACACACTCGCTCGACATCTCGCATCCAGTCAGCCTCAGTATTACAGACGGGTACCGACCAGATGCTGCGCCAGAATGAACTAGTGGTGGCATCATCTGGACGGCATACGTCTGTCACATTTTGTTTGGGTCGCTCCCAATCTCTGTATACCCACCTTTCATCACTCCGGAACATGCGATTCTGCGAGTACCGATCAACCCTGCGCTTATACCGCCGAATACGGTTCGCCCATGCATAAACTTTCTGCTTCAGGAAGTCGATGCGCTCTGTGACTTGGGACATGTATTCTTGAGGGCTGATTCCAGTCCCCAAGAATGCCCGCCTCACAAAGCGCATCACACGTGGGCGTGTATTGCCCTCCCTGAAGCAGTATAGTTTGCCGATGAGTACCCTGGCCCCATCGATACGGCACTCGATCCTGCGTTGCCAGGCTGGTACGGCTGGTTTTGGTCGAGTAGCTACGTCAAAATTTGGGAATTTGACGTTAGCTAAACGACAAGCCGCTACAGCCCCACAATACAAGATCGAGTGCGTATCAACGAGGTTCTCACTACTCTCAAAAATATTTTTGAGTTGCGAGTCCAAGGCACATACCAGCGCCCTATTTTTCTTATGCATGGGTAACCGCGGTAATCGGGGCCTAAGTTGGGTAGGAGTGGATCGATACTCGCGAAGCGCATCTTCCAGAGCACTCCTCAATTGGTCGTTGCACTGGCTACTTACCGTGGCAACCCTATCATCTTCCTCTACAACAGTAAAATTGGGCCGCGGTGGAATGGCATCATTAGCAAAACTGGTTTGTAACGTGGTTTGTGAAGAAGTCAAGATGATACGGTTGCTCAGTACCTCTGAGCGCAGCCTATCAAGTGCGGCGTCGTCCAACATATGATTGCGTTGGATGACCCGCACCTGATCCGACAACCGTTGGGCCGAAACGTTGACAGTCGGTTCAAGTTCCTGAAACATAGACAGCATCCTAACACGGTACGCAGTGAGGTTAGTTCCCCCCTCTGTAGACCCATAGTATGCGCGCATGACGTTTTCATTAATGGAATACGTCCATCTCATGCGCGGCACACAACCACCGGCAGCGGGGACCCGGCTCGGGGCCGGTTGGCCCCTAAGTCCCAAGCTTCTTGGTGGCCGGCCTCGCCCCGGCCGACGTACAGGTGTTGGCGACGTCGGCGGGGAGAAATACTCGTCACTGGAGCTCGACGCGACTGCCGCTGCCGGTGACACAGGTGATCCGGGGTCCGGCGGCGGCGAGGCGGAGCTCAGCAACGAGTCCGGGGGTGGTGGGAGTGCACGTCGTGAAGCTGCTCTTGTTATCATGCTTTTATAAAAACATCATCGTTTATTCGTGTCAAATTCCAAATTATATGTGACGTCTGTCAATTGCAAATTTTCTTGAGGTTTTCGTTTTTCTGCGATTTTTTAAATTCATTATGGACGTTATAGTATATTATTAGGTTTAATACGTTTTTATAGCTGTGTATGTGACAAAGTAATACGGTTGGGCGATTAAAACAGATTTTTATAAATTTATTTGCAGAACTATTTCGATTGACGTTTTCTTTAAAGCAAGAGTTGCCAGTTTATTATTATTATTATTACAGACAAATATTGACTGCAATGGAAAAAACTTCAGTCATGACCAATCGTATTCAAAGCGTTAGAAAGGAACATTTATCATGTTGAAAAATATTTACTTACAAATTCAAATCTAGTAGAATTATTGCACTTCGATTTATAGTATGACATGACATATAAACAGACATACAATCTAACAAGATTCAGAGCCATTCAGAATGGTACTATAAATAGGTACGTCACACGATTTCGTTCGCATGGAAATTGTGATGGTCGTGAGAAAAAAAATATATATTTTATAATCTATCTCTGTGCAAAATTTCATCGAGATTCGTTTACCCGTTCTTTCAATCGCAAAGGCCCTCAGAATTTTCAAACTTCACTTACCTATTGAGTTTTCATGAGATCCTGGTATAAGCTGGCATTTCAAGCCTGCCTCCTACGTCTCACGCCTACTCGCTGTGGGTGTAGCATTGATATAAAGTACACCCACCCAAGGTCCATATAATAGAGGGCAGGCCTACGGAAAATAAACATCAAAATCTTTAGAATTGCTTCTAGCAATTTTGATCTTTAAAAACACAACCTGAGCCTCTCTCAAATTGCGGGACAGTTCCAAGTACTCGTTAATAGAATATTCAATAAGCAAATTCTCAAGAACTCAGCTAGTTAAGAATACAGCAGACTGAAGAAAAGTAAGTTCCAACAAAAGAAAAACATTACATTTTAGTGTAAAATAGTTTACCTAGCACCTAGTTTTCAAAAACTATAATTGTAACAGTAGCAAGAATACCAAATGAAACCACTTCGCATTTACCGTCAACTCGAAACTTATTTAATCTAACTTTTGACAATTTTCACTATTTTTTCTGCACCTCAGTGTAGGGAAACCTAGCTAATGTCACTTTTGCAGTATAGTTAAAGTTCCGTAGTGTTTGGGGATAGAATCACTTTATCCACATTACATTGCTGGCTTCGCGCCAGAGCGTTGCTGTTTTCATTTTACTGCCAACCATATTCTGAATACTCTAGACTTTATTGTAATAACAAGGAAAAATTGAAAACGAAGTGCCTTCATATTTTGACGGTGTAGAGGAAATATTCGACGTCAGAGTGATCCATCTTGTATCGTTTTCCTAGGAAGTCAAGGCGAATTTTCATGCTTTGATTCGATTTAAAATGTTTCATCATCATCATAATTTCAGCCGAAAGAAGTCCACTGCTGGACATAGGCCTCCCCCAACGCCACATTGACATAAGAGGGGTTTTGCCATAATTGCCACGCTTGGCAGGCGGGTTGGCGATCGCAGTACGGTTGTTACAAAAGCACAGAGAACGCTGCTGCCCATTCTCTGGTAAGTCCCTTAGTTGCCTCTTACGACACCCACGGGAAGATATGGGATGGTGCTATTCTTTACGTCCGACACCATTCAGAAAATGTTTAGTTACTACTTTATTATGTTGATTTTTTGAGTAGTTTTATTTAAATTTTTACCAAAACAATTATTACAACAAAAAGTTTTAACACTTGGTATTTAAAACATCATTGATGAAATCATATTTCTATGTTTAAACAACATCTCTCTCTCTCTTAAAGGGGACTACCTACGGATGAGAGTTACCTAAATGATCATGATGATCATGGCTAAAGACTAACCAATGCGCAAGATATTCCCGAAAAATTTAGCTATTGTTTCCAGTGTAGCTCTTTTATCCACATAATAAGTTAGACTTCCTCATCTTCACACCGACTCTTTGGAGTAATCTTTTCTAATTCAGAATTTACTTAATCGAACCCAACAGAAACTGATACCCAACGTGTCCCAGGGAATACTAAACTGTCTTGCAACTTTTACGTTTTTATTTTATTACATTGTACCCTTAAAAAAAAATTCAACTTCCTATTAATACAATAATTTTCAATTTTTCACGTACTCTTATTGTTTGCCTTTCTATGATTATTGTATTTTGATTTATTTAATTGTACATATCAAACTTTTTGTACCTACCAAGATGAAAAGATGTATGATGAGGTCGCTTATAATTGGGGGCGCACATTTGTATTGTCCGTGAAATGGTAACATGAATGTAATTGTGTAGCCTCTGTAAGCGATCCAATAAATAAACTTACAACAAACTTAATCAACAAAATGGTGCAGTGAGAAAACAACAAGTTTTTACTTTACAAAGATCTTTTGTTTTTTGTACGGTACAACAACAAGGAGAAAGTACAAAGATTCCTTACAAAACAAACAGAGATCTTTGTTATAATTAGGATGACAACACAAAATACACAAATGATGACCAGTAGGGGTCTGTCAGACTCTTACTGGCTATTTAGTCAACAGGAGTTTTTAAAAATCATTTTTTTTTTTTTTATGTGTTAAAAATACCTAACACATACCGCGCCGTCCGGGAAGACGGTTTGGTTATGTGGGGCTTGGACCCACTAAAAAACACCACCGTGAGCCTACTGTCGCCTTGGTGGATGGGCCACGAGAACTGCTACGGATGACATTCGCGCTGAGCATTGAGCATTGAGCGCTGCCCACCTCCGGGTACCAACTTCTTTGGCGACGTCTCAGGTGAGCCCACTCACCGTTTTTTAGTTTTTATAAACTAACCTAACCCAACTTAATCCAGCTGTTTTTAGGGTTCCGTAGCGGAATGGCAAAAAACGGAACCCTAATAGATTCGTCATGTCTGTCTGTCTGTCTGTCTGTCCGTCCGTCTGTATGTCACAGCCACTTATTTCCGAAACTATAAGAACTATACTGGCGAAACTTGGTAAGTAGAGAGTGTATTCTGTAAACCGCATTAGGATTTTTACACAAAAATAGAAAAACAACAATAAATTAAGGGGGTCCCCATACTTAGAACTGAAAACCAAAAAAAAAATTTTCATCAAACCTATACGTGTGGGGTATCTATGGATAGGTCTTTAAAAATGATATTGATGTTTCTAATATCATTTTTTTCTAAACTGAATAGTTTGCGCTAGAGCCACTTCCAAAGTGGTAAAATGTGTGTCCCCCCCCTCTAATTTCTAAAGTAAGAGGAGGAAAATTCTGAAAATATTTAGGATTGTAGAACGTAAAAAAAACTATCAACGAAAATTGGTTTCAATAAGATATGATGTTTAGTTTTTGAGATATGGGACTTTTTCATCAAACTGCAGCAGTAACTTTGTTTTTAATAAACATACTATGAAAAACAAATTTAGTTTTGCGGTTGTGTGGAAGTTTACTAACTAATACTACTAACTAATGAATGACAGTTCAAAATATTGTTATTATATTGTTTGGAGCTATGGAACCCTGTGTGCGAGTAAGACTCGCACTTGGCCGGTTTTTTTATTCAAATTAATTCATCTGTCAAAATGTAAGAAGGTATATGTAACGAAAATGATCTATGACTTTAAGTTACAATATAGTACACATACACACAATGTACACTGTTACACAAACCAAGGAAGTTGAAAACAGGCGCCAAATTCGTCGTAGCAACCACCACTAGTATTATTCCATCATGACTGACTGACATATGACCACCTACATATCTACTGCTCCATTACCTACTCATCTAAGTAGACTTGAAATATGGTTTGATCAATTTTTGAAACATCATTAATAACTCAATATCATACACTCCTTCTTCAGATAAGTTCGTTACGGAAAACGTAGATCCTTGATACTGGAGTTTTCTCTTCCAACGAAACTAATAATGTCTCTTGTACCATTCCGCCAAGTTTAATTTTTAAACAATTATCTTCTGTCTGACTGCCTCGTCGGTTTAGTGGTCGCAAGAATGACTGAGGAGCATGATATCCTTTGTTCGATTCTCGGGTCGGGCAAAATGCTATTGGTTTTTTCCATCAGGTATTTATCTATCTTCAAACTTGTTGAATGTTATACTGTGTGCATCTTAATATTTTTGGGAGAAATATAAATAAATAAATTTTAAATCTATAGCAGCCACAGAGTCTGAATTTGTAGCAATAGGCTCGCCCCCTATTATATAATATAATTATATATTATATGGGACTTAAACGTAACTGGCGAAATGTGGATGTAAACCCACCTCTGCCTAACTCTTCGGGAATAACGGACGTGATATTAATTAAATTCTGTGTTTTTTATAGCTTCCACTGTTTTGCTTAAAAATAAGTTGTTCATATAGGTAAATCCGAAAGGCACACCTAGTATTCACTATCATCTTATTCCAGCAAATCATCGTTTGCTTATCACTTAATTCTGTCGCTCTGTGAGATAAGTGTGCACTGAACACACACAATTTCCAACATTAATCATCTTCAAAGATATCTTAGTGAAACAATGGTACCAGTTATTGTTTTACTAAAGTACCTGGCTCTAATATACATGATGTTGTAACATGAACGAACGTATTAACCCTAGAGTTGGCGCGTCTTTCCGCGAAACGTCAGTGGGCGCGTGGGGAGCATTTTGCCGCTCCTTTTCATTTACCATTTAAAGTAGGAATACTGCATTTAATTTAATTTATTTTCTCAGGATTTAAGTAAAACAGAAATTAGTAATGGACAAATCAACATATTTTTTAACTCTGTTTTAGGAACTTTGGTTTATAAAAGATTTTAGAAAACGTATCAATTTAATTGACTTTCTTAACTTAGTATACATTATCCTACACAATAATAATTAAAACGGAAAAAAAACTATAGTATATTCTCAATTATAATTTCCCATATCTACAGGATAAGCTTTAGCAAAATAGAATTCACATAAGTATGTGCAATGTTAATTTAACAATAATTTTGAGTATCTGCAACATCCTTTGTCATGCGCCTATTTTTTTTGTTGGACTTATATACTGCTTTTTTCCCTCCTTCTCAGAAGATTATGCTTGTTCTATAGGTACAAAATGAGCAATTTGGTTTCTCAAAGGAATATTTAACGTCTCAATAGAAGCAAATCTGACATTTTTCCTTTAACCAAGACAATATAATTATATTCTTTCACCTTGTTATTTATTATTCGTTTTAATCACATGATACTTTTACATCCTGAAATTTTCAAGGTTTCTTTAGTTTTTACAATAAATGCACCATAATAATTATAGTCTATATTTCATTTTACTAAAAAAAAATACACAATTTTTGGGGCGTGAGCTAATAGCCGCCTGGCAGCGACCGCTAGTATCAACCTGCTCCTCTAGGGACTCCCCGCACACTGATGGAGTCTAGCTTTTCAGCACGAGCTGTGAACAAAAGTGGAGGCAGCTACTAAAAAGCTCAAACTTAACGGGTAATTGTTTTACGAATTATGAACGTTTTTTCGGAGAGGGCGGCAAAATGCTCATAGCGCGCCCACTCTAGGGTTAAGGCGCTCTTCTAGGCAACTTTCATGCTTTTGAGGGGGTGAAGCAGATGAAGAGGGGGGTCGAGTAGTCCCTTTAGTCCCGCCTACTGCGGGGTGCCCCGCTTGAATCACGTCGATGTGCGACGTCAATAAATGTATAGAAGCTTAATTTCGAAACTCAATATAAAAGTACGAATGGCCCAGCGCGCCGCTAGCCTACTTCGCACATTGCTTCCGCGGTGATCTCTAGGTTCGAACCTCAATACACGCAATTCTTTTTTATCTTCTTTTTTTAATATAATGTATGTACCTACATTTCAATATCGCATTTTTTTTTAATATGTTTATATTTTTGTTTTCTTATTTTTTCCTAATAAATTATAACAACAATCAACCGATTGTTATTTTGGATTGTTTGGTTGTTTGGATTGTTATTTTATAGAAAAGGTTATCGAATAGATTCGTCAAACGAATAATAAATAATTCAAAGCAACCTCATGGACAACCAAGGGCATTAAAGTCGGCAGTAAGAGGTTGACGAATCTCCGACTTGCCGACGACATGGTCCTTTTTGCCCACACAGCCCTGGAACTACAGACTATGCTCCAAAAACTGCACGCGTAGCATGACGGCCGTAGAAACGGGCTATGTCGACGGAAAAATCGACAAAGTGCCACATTGACATTGTCTATCTGTCATTATGTCGATTATTCCGTAGACAAAACTCGTTTCTACAGTGGTCTTGCTACGCGTGCAGTTTTATTTTTTAATAAAGAAGTAAATTTAAAATTTATTGTTCGATTAAATTTAGAATTTGACAATAGCACGTGGCGCCATCTATTGTGATAAGAAAGTTATTGTTGTTTTCCTTCGGATCAGTACTTTTTGTCGGAATGAAAGGTATCCTATGGCCGTTTGTGTACACCTTACAACGTACATGCAGAATTTGAGGATGATCACTTCATTGGTTTAGGCGTGAAGAGGTAACAAACAAATTTTTAATATAATAACTTTCGCATTAATAATATAACTAGCTGTCCCGCGCAACTTCGTCTGCGTCACATTTTCCCCGTTTTCGCAACATTTTACATTGCTGCTCCGCTCCTATTGGTTGTAGCGTGATTATGTATAGCCAATGTCCTTTCTCAGGTTGAAATCTATCTTCTTGCCAAATTTCATTACGATCCGATCAGCCGTCTAGTCGTGAAAACGTAACAAACATACAAACAAACAGAGTGACTTTCGTAGTACTTTATATTAGTATAGAAGTATAGATAACTAACTGCGCGCGACTTCGTTCGCGTGGACTTTTTTTATGTGTATAAATAAAATAGATTTTGGACGATTCTCAGACCTACCCGATATGCACACAATTTCATACAAATCGGTTCAGCCGTTTCGGAGGAGTATGGTAACTAACACTGTGACACGAGAATTTTATATATAAGATATAAGTATAATATATAAATAAATATATAGAATTAGGCTCAGGATAGAGAAATTACTTGTAGCGGTTCGATATTAGTTCAATGCTAGCTCAGTGGATAAGACCGTGCGCCTCACATACGAGGAGTTGAAAGAATAATCACAGGAAAGAGACAGACGGAAAATAGTCGCCGTCAAGAATTGGCAAGTTCCGAAAGACTGGACACAGGTCAGAGTATTTTTGGGTTTTTGCTCCTACTATCGACGGTTCGCAAAGAATTTTGCTGACATTGCGAAACCTCTACACAAACTCACTGAGCGACAATTCTGTTGGGAGGTTAAGAGCTGCGACGTCGCATTTCAGGAATTAAAGAAACGTCTGTGCAAAACACCTATTTTTAAACAAACCAAACCGGAAAGAAATCATTGCGTTACTCGACGGGCTACTGCCGTTGTAAAAACATTGCAGCATTTCAGTAAATAAACTCTTTTACAAAAAAAAAAACGGGCACCATAGATTTTTTTCTCTGTTTCAATGAAGAAGAACAAGAAAGAGGTTTTATTCATTTGACAATGTATTGGCATGTCATTTGAAGCATCCTGGCATGATTCTTTACGTTCCAAATTTAAATTTTGAAATGAGCAAAAGAATAATATTGATTATTGTAAAATTGCTTTAATAATGGCGCTAAATGCTGAAACGATATTTTTACTGATTACTAAAATTTTAAAACTCTTTGGAAATTTTCTGCAAATTAAACAATTTAATTTTTCTTTTTACATTAAATACCAGTTTTTGATATGAGTTAAAAGCGATAAGGGCCGGTAAAATTATAGCCCTACTTGAAGAAGGTCGTTCGCAAACTTACGTGTCTCAGCGGCTAAATGTGAGTCGTTCAACTGTCCAGAGGACTTGGCAACGGTACCAAGAGACCGCTTCGGTCAAAAGAAGATCTGGTTCGGGAAGAAAATGATGCACAGAAGAGACCGCTTTTTGGTAAGTCAGGCGTTGCGGAATCGTAAAGCATAAAGTGTGGACGTTCAGGAGGAGGCTTTGGCTGCCAATATCAGGAGTTACCGCCCGGCGCGGGGTCCTAATTTACTCCGTAAGCACCGTGTTGCTCGACTTTAGTTTACTGGAAACTGTGCTTCATGGACTCTGGAGGACTGGAATAAAGTATTGTTTTCTGATGAAGCTATAATCTCTTTGTGCGGAGAGGACCGACGCCGACGACTGCTACGAAGACCACGGGAACGCTATGCGGAAGTGTGTTTCGAAGAAATCACTCCTTATGGCTGAAGCTCCGTTTTGTTTTGGGCAACAATTAATTCGACGCAGCGTACGGAGTTAGTTTTCATAGAAAATGGAACATTAAAAGCACACCGGTACATAATGGAATTCCTAATTCCATATGCACAACCTGCATTGACTGAACTTGGGGAAGATTCCATTTTTATGGACGACAATGCTCGCCCACACCGTTCTGGCGACGTGGAAGCGTACATGCAAGAAGTCATTGCAGAAGAGTGGGAACGTATTCCTCAAAACGTTATTAAAAACATCGTGGAAAGCATACCCAGATGGATTCAAGTTGTGATTTTGGCAAGAGGAGGTCACACTCGTTATTAGGTTTTTACATTTGTAACTTGATTTAATCAAAAAAAGTAAAAAAATCTTCTTGTCTTTATGCCGACCACTTCTTATTGTTTGGCCGTGTACATCGGTTTTAAAGAATTGATCGACTTTTAAAAAAAAATATAGCCGAATTTCACTTCACGCGTATTAATTTACACGATTATAAGTATACAGAGTTCGTCAACTAATTAAATTTCATGGCAAGAGAACGATGATAATTCAAATCGTCCTTAGAACGTAATTTCCTTAGGTGCCCGTTTTTTTTTGCAAATGAGTGTATTTGCTGGGACGAAAGTTCCAGCTGCGAACTGACCATGCTGCATTGAAGTGGCTATTACAGTTCAAAAATCCGGAGGGACAAGTGGCGACATGGATTGTGATGATGGTGGATTGAAATACTGCAAGAGTTCGACTGCATAACTGAACATCGCACTGGGAGAACTCACGGTAACACAGACGCCTTGTCAAGAAGACCTTGTCCTGAAGATTTTAAGCACTGTGCCAGGCAAGAGACTAAGGAGGTAGCAACCGTGAGGGTGCTTAGAACGAATCTCAGTGACAAATGGAAGGAAACCCTACAGCAGGCTCAGCAAAATGACTCAGAGATCAAACCGATCTTCGAGTAGATCAAAGCTGGTGCTCCTAAACCCAAGTGGAGTGATGTGGCAGCGATGAGTTCCATAACGAAGAGTTATTGGGCCCAATGGAACAGCTTGGTTATCCAGGATATAGCCTCTTGCTGTAAATGGGAAAATGCTCGAGGGGACAGGTGTCATCTACAAATAGTTGTCCCTAAAGCCAAAGTACCGGATGTTCTACGGCTCTACCATGATGTATGTTCAGGAGGACATATGGGGGTAAAAAGGACTCTAATGAAGATCCGAGAGCGATTTTACTGGATCCACTGTCGAGAAGATGTGGAGGACTGTTGTCGTAAATGTATCACTTGTGCGGCTGTGAAAAGACCCCAAACACGCAGCAGAGGTGCATTAAAAGTGTACAAAGTTGGAGCCTCCTGGGAATGGTGAGCCATTCTCAGAGAGTGAAAGTGGGAACAAGTACTTAATGGTTGTCATGGATTATTTCACAAAGTGGCCAGAAGTGTTCGCCATTCCTAACCAAGAAGCTACAACTGTCGCAGATAAATTGGTTCAGGAAGTTTGGAGTACCCTTAGAAATTCACAGTGATCAAGGAAGTAATTTTGAATCACAAGTATTTCAGGAGACTTGCCGAATGATGGGTACCCACAAAACAAGAACCACTTCTTACCACCCACAATCTGATGGAATGGTGGGACGCTTTAACCAAACGTTGTAGAGAAATCTGGCAAAAGTCGTAGCAAGCAGGCAAAAGGATTGGGACAAGCACATACAGCCGTTTCTTCTGTCCTACCGTAGTGCAGTCCACGAAAGTACGACTGTGACACCAGCCTTCGCGAACTTTGGAAGGGAATTACGGTTTCCCGCAGATTCAATCACTTGAACTGCCCCTGATGCTCCACGCAATGTTACAGATTATGCAAATGACTTGCGTAACAAGTTGAACGATGTCTATGAGCATATCAGACAATCCGGCCAACAGATGTCTGAGAAGATGAAGATCCGTTATGACCAGAAGACGAACAGGAGAGGTTTCGACGAGAATTCAGTGGTGTGGTTGCATAACCCAGTGCGTAGCAAAGGGAAGTCTCCGAAATTGCAAGCAAAATGGGATGGACCATACCGAGTCGTGACCAGGATTGTCTAGGGTCAACGATGTCACCTACCGAATACAGAAGGGTCCACGAGGTGCGCCTAAGATCGTACATGTAGATCGATTAGCGCGATACTACGGGACTAACGATGCTCGGGACGAGCATGTCTAAGGAGGGGCAGTGTTACGTTGCCTGCTTTACGAGAACATTCTAGGATTCCGTTCGAGTCTAGAATGATCCAGTATGTCTAGAAGATTCGAGAATAATCCTAGAATGTTCCACAATGGAAATGTCTAGAAACTTTGAGAAAGTTCTGGACCTTTCTAGAACTTTCTGGAAGGATTGGTTCCACTATAAAGCTATCTGGAAGGTTCAAGAAGGTTGTAGAACTTTCTCGAAGGATGGGTTTCCCCTAAGGAACTACCTAGAGATTCACGGAAGTTGTGGAAGTTTCTCGAACATGAGTTGTTCATATAAATAGGCTACGGGTGCGGAAGTGAGTTAGTCATGCATTCTAACTCACGCGACGAAGGAGCGGCGCAGCCCAGCTATTCGTTCGCTTACATGGGCGGCGTTACACAGTACATTGCCGCTCAAATTCAAACACTATGGCCCCTAGTCTGGAGCGCGATCGGCTAGCTCTGAGAGCGTCTGCAGACGGGGGCCAGCATCCTTAGCGGTAGGATGCGCCAACAAAGTCACCTCCGTCACAGGTCGTCATCCGCTGGGCCTCCTCCGGGCAACCGGAAGTCTCACCTGGCGGTGACAGACCGCCGAGGTGGCGCAAAGAAAACGGCGCTCGCTACGGTAACGTTTCACCGTAGCTAAGCGAGCAGCGCCCAGCGCCGCTGGCGACTCCTACCGGACAAAATGACAATTACACACTGGCGAGTGGCACTTTACACGCGCTCGCCCCCTCCGAGCCTATACAGGCACATGTGATGATACCGCGGGGCAAGGGTAGAACCCACATCCCGCCAGCCTTGCCCCTCTACGGGGGCATAGCGATTTCTCGCGAGTGAGTTAGTCTGATTTTGGCTACGGAACGAAGTGATCTAAGTGAACTACTAATGCGATATATAAGTGGTTAGTGATCAGTTGTGTATTTGTGATTAAGTTATAAGTGTTGTTTAGTGTTAAATAAAGATTTTTAGTGTTTAATTGGTAGTGTGATAATTTATCCTATACCCAGCTTGTAACAGTATGTAAGAAAATACATATTTATAAATAAAAACATTTAAAAATAGTAGCATACGGCATCGGGAACCGTGCCCGAACTACCGATGGTCAGGGTTTTTCAAAGAGGAACCTCCTAACAATCCGCGCCTTGTCCAGAATTACTGCTTTCTGAATCAAGCCCTTGATCCAGCTGCGAAACGAAAGACTCCTCAGATGTTGGTCGAGGTTTCTAAGCCAGTTAGCAGTACGCGGACCTTCCTATCACGAAACTTGTTTCCGCCTGACAAAAGACTGCTTAGCATCTTATTCAGGCGGCCAAAGGAGCGTTCCCTCAACGATTGTTTCATGTCAGCAGTATTGATGCTTAATGCTTCTGACATTCCCAAATACTTGTAGGTTTCTGTTGAGAAGAGGAATCGGATCGGAGATTCTGAAATCCCATGGATTCCATAATCTCGCTTCACATACATGACTGCGCATTTGTCAACAAGTTTCTATAACCATCAGTAGCTTCATCAGTTGCAAATTGTTGGGGGCAAAGAGTTTCTATCAACCATGTAAAGAAGGCAAGGTATGACCACCTCTCTTCAACCGAAAGCTCAGACCTGAACCCCTCAGTAGCATGCTAAGAGGGTTCAAGGCTAGGCAAAACCACAGGGTTCTCCTGTGGTCTATGGTGGAATTATACACAGAGCTGAGCTAGTGTTTGTGAGGGAATCCCCGAAAAAGACAGCTGTGCTAGCTACATATTATTATTTTTCTTAATGTTTGTATTTTGTTCTTGAAGTTGTGAGGAACTCCTCTGCCCTCTCCCCCCCCTTTCTGCTAGGTTACTGTACAGACGGGTGCGTGGATAGACGAATGAAAGGGTGGACATACGGACGGGGCGGATGGAGATATGCATGAAGAGGTGGACGAACAGTAAGAATACACTAAATTAAAACAATCTAAGTCTAAATAAATTTTATTTCTTTTGATGGTTTTAGCAAAATCTAAATATATAAATTCTACACGACACAATTCTTCAAAATGTTGTCTTCTAACATGAGACGTTTTCATATATGGTATCACTCGCGCTTTTTAGTTGACTTATTTACATAAGATAAATCACTTTTATTTTGTTTATGGTTCCTCTACATTTTATTCTTGACAATTTACAAAATAGATGAAATTGGCGCTTACGAAATTTTTCGATATTTTTATCATTGGTGTCATTTTTGTAGTTTTAAGGGTCGCCGATAACGAAGATTAGGTAAAAAAAAAACTTCAAGATGTCGCTGATGAAATTTTCAGTTTTTTCGTCATGGGGGTCATTTTCTTGGTTTTCGGGATCGCTGAAAACGGGAATGACGAATAAACAAAATTACATTATTTAATTTTTCGGATTCCCTTTACAGAACTTTGACTCTTCGCCACTGAGGTTCCCCACCCACAATTTTGACTCTTCGCCACTGATGATCACTGATTTTTTATTTACACATTTTATGACTAAAATCGAACAAAAATTTACTCGAACGAAAAACTAATCATAAAATAAAATATAATAAACAGCTTTCAACAACAAACAGATCGAAATTTAATTGAAAAAATTTGAGCGGCGAGCGGAAAAAAGTGACATACGTCCATCTAGCAGCGCGCCTCAGCGGTCACTGTCACTCTGCGTAGAAATAAAAGAGATGCGACAAGACGCCGCGAATGGCGTGATGTGACGTTCGACTTGTTCGAATAATTATCATTAAAAACATGAATCCTTACAAATATAGTAAATAAAACGAAAAAGAAAAGCGACAGTTCCCTTTATTATTTTATATTACATCACTGTTATGAATTTAGTCAAGATTAGTTGAGCAGTAATACAGTTACACTTGCTTGAAAATCAGAACTTCTCGATTTTTTTTTATCGGGATTTTTTTCCAAAAACGTGTTTTGGGCCCGAAGGTTCCCTCATAAATATGGTCAAGAGTAACATATATTTTTTTTGTTGCTCTAAAATGTATACATTTGGCTAAAAAACTGTTCAAAGTTGCCTGTTTTGACGAGGTATAGCGTCTTAATATTGTATGTCTAATTATAAACTTAAACCTATATAATCTAAGGTAAGTTGGGTAACTACGGTATAATAACCGGGAGCATGTAAACAAGACGCTTCATAATAGGCTTTCCTTGAAGAAGGAAATACGAAGAATACTTTGTTTTATTATAAATCGTATAATAAATCAAAGTATTTATTTCAAACAGGCACTTTTTAATTGTAAAAGCAGGTATCGAACAAAAACAAAAAGAATCATGTAGCTGCAGTCCCAGCCACAAAGTATCTGTGAATGGACTTTAGATGCCCATTCCAAAGCATAGAACTCTATGGAGAAGAACGAAAGTCCTTGGACACTCTTTAAAATCAGAATGTTGATACAAAACTTGATTTTAATTATCATCCATCATTTAATGTGTTTCCTTGCGTGATCAAATCATAAATGAGGATATCCGCAAGTGAACCAAGGTTACCGACGTAGCCCGAAGAATTTCCAAACTTAAGTGGCAGTGGGCAGGGCACATTGCTCGCAGAACAGATGGCCGATGGGGCCGAAAAGTTCTGGAATGGCGACCGCGAACCGGAAGACGATGCGTTGGAAGGCCTCCCACTAGGTGGACCGATGACCTGGTGAAGGTTGCGGGGATCAGCTAGATGCAAGTCGCACGGGACCGGGCAATGTGCCGACACTTGGTGGAGGCCTATGTCCAGCAGTGGACGTCTTTCGGGTGAAATGATGATTATGATTTAATGTTCTCATGACCCTTATTCCTCGTAAGCGACCTTTTAAAAATCGATAAACTTATTCCGAGAATCCCCAAGTTACCCCACAACACATGACACTCGATAATCTCATCTCAACTAAGTTAATATATCAAGCTTTCCAAATCTAATTAAAAAACTTCCAACGTTATTAAAACCTCCACATACTGACATTATGAAAAAAGTTCCCTATTTCGTTCAGTATGTTAAACTTCCTAAAAGGATCGGTTACACTGACGAAAGTTCGTGCGAAGTTTAGTCCTGGTTTATTGTGATTGCTCTTAATACTTTTAAGGCGGTCTCGGCGCATTGCGGTGTACAATCGGAACTTAGTCAAAGAGAATAAAACTTGCAACAATATGCAATGGCTGCTTTTACTCGATCCATAGCGTAAACTGAGTTTACTCGTTTATTTTTAAAATGGTGCAATCGAATGGTTTTGAATCACGATTTTCTGTGATTGTGTTAATTGTGCAAACTTTTTGTTTTGGGATTGCGCTTTTTGAGAATCTTGTCTGCATAGTTTTGTTATTTATGAATTTTAAGTTATGTGGTGAAATTGGTTATCATTTTAATGTCGTGAGGATATTTTTTTGTGTGAATGTGGATGTTGTATACCTATAAAACTGTATGAAGGATAATGAGTATGTTTAGGGAGGAGGTGACTGTTGTGAGGACGGTGACGACGAAGGGTAAGTTGACCCCAAATAAATTGGGCCCCAAATACCTAAGGGCAAAATAAATGTTAGTGATCTAATTCATTTTTAGTGTAGACAGTTTTCTTATATCAGTTTTATCTAATCTAATAATATTTTATAATATTTAAAATAATAATAAAGCTGATAAAGCTGAAGAGTTTGTTTGTATGCTTGAACGCGCTAATCTCAGGATCAACTATTCCGATTTGAAAAATTATTTCAGTGTTATATAGCCCATTTATCGAGGAAGGCTATATATCATCACGCTGCGACCAATAGGAGCGGAGCAGCAATGACAAATGTTGCGATATCGGGGAAAATGTGACGCAGACGAAGTTGCGCGGGACAGCTAGTGTTCTATAAGTTCATCAAAGTTTTTAGTATATAAAACTGCTAAAAACATTAAAGTTTCCCCAGCCCCTACATTCTTCAAAGGAACTTTATTAAAACAGGCATGACACAATATTACAAAAACTATAAAAGATAACGATATTGGAAATCCCAAAACCTCAATGATCAAACCGTCCGTCACAATCACACTAAAAATCAACAAAATTAACGATGAAAATTTCATTTGTTAAACAAAATTCACCATTATTTATATATATATTAAACATTATTAATAACTCGGACATTTCGGTTGAATATCGCTTGTCACCGATTTTAATGCAATTCATTTAAACTGACACAGAATAACTAGTGGTTATTGTTTCCAATACGATTTCAATGGAATAAATTCATGAGTTGATTTTTAGGGTTCCGTAGCCGAATGGCAAAAAACGGAACCCTTATAGATTCGTCATGTCTGTCTGTCTGTCTGTCTGTCTGTCTGTCTGTCTGTCTGTCTGTCCGTCTGTATGTCACAGCCACTTATTTCCGAAACTATAAGAACTATACTGTTGAAACTTGGTAAGTAGATGTATTCTGTAAACCGCATTAGGATTTTTACACAAAAATAGAAAAAAAAACAATAAATTAAGGGGGTCCCCATACTTAGAACTGAAAACCAAAAAAAAATTTTTCATCAAACCCATACGTGTGGGGTATCTATGGATAGGTCTTCAAAAATGATATTGATGTTTCTAGTATCATTTTTTTCTAAACTGAATAGTTTGCGCTAGAGCCACTTCCAAAGTGGTAAAATGTGTGTCCCCCCCCCCTCTAATTTCTAAAGTAAGAGGAGGAAAATTCTGAAAATATTTAGGATTGTAGAACGTAAAAAAAACTATCAACGAAAATTGGTTTCAATAAGATATGATGTTTAGTTTTTGAGATATGGGACTTTTTCATCAAACTGCAGCAGTAACTTTGTTTTTCATAAACATACTATGAAAAACAAATTTAGTTTTGCGGTTGTGTGGAAGTTTACTAACTAATACTACTAACTAATGAATGACAGTTCAAAATATTGTTATTATATTGTTTGGAGCTATGGAACCCTGTGTGCGAGTAAGACTCGCACTTGGCCGGTTTTTTTAATAAGCATCGATGTTGGGGCTCATTCGTCGGTTTTGTTTTACAAAATAATTTTAATTTGAAAGATTGTCGTTAATGGTGTTGTTAATTGTGAAATTGGTGACTTGTATATAAAGTTCGTAGTAATTACTTAGTAACAGGTAATGATGACTATTAAAACATATTTCACGGTATACGCTGCTGTTGCATTTGACAGAAAACAAGTTTGGTTTTTGCATCATTATCATCATGAGCCTATAATGTTCCCACTGCTGGGACACAGGCCTCCTCTCTATGGGAGGGAGTGGGCTGGAATCCACCACGCGGGCCCAATGGTAGTAGTAGTGGTGGTTGGTAGATGTCACATGTCTTCGAATTTTTAGTGCTAGGACATGCCGGTTTCCTCACGATGTTTTCCTTCACCGTTTTTGAGGGCAGCGGTAATGAAATAAATTACACAAAGTAATGCGCCTGCCTGGGTTCGAAGCCACAGCTTACTGCTCGTAAGTCGGAGCTGCCACCACTGGGCCACCAGTTTTTGCATATTTTATTGAATCTTTTCTTAGAAAGATATCTGTCTACTGTTCTCCTTAAACCTTTTTTTTTTCAGGTGTTTAAAATAATAACAATTTCTGGTGTATGAAAAATCTGGTAATAAAAACATTCACCCCTTCCATGTGCTAACTAAAATGCAATCATTTAAGCCGCCTAATGAAGCCATCGTATTAAAGACCGGTTTTGTTAGTTGCAGAAGATCCTTGTATCACAAGATGTCCGTAGTACAATGAAGAGCCTGTTGTGTACCATTGTTAAAGCCACCATTGTTCCAAACTCCAGCCAAAGGGTTTCGCCTTTTATGCCAACGTCGAGAGCCCTCACCGCCTCTGATAAATTTACTTATAGCTGCAAGTGAAGTGAATGGCAATGAAAAGTTAAGCGGTCGCTTTTTTCAAATTAAGATTTTTTGGCAAAGATAATAAATCTGACAGCCTTTTATGTCAGTATTAACACGCAATGGTGAGTAATAAAAAAATAATTGCCTTTTTTTAAGAAGGTTCAAAAGTATTAAGCTTTTAATATACCTAAGATGTTGTGAGATAAGTGAATACGTTTTATATTAAATAAAGTTATGGCTCATAATTCTTGGGATTATGTCTCCTTAGTAACGGAAGCTTAAGAAATGTAAGCTTGGAATTTTCGGTAATTAAGTTGATTAAATATTAAAGATTTACTGACAGGCGATCTCGAGTTAAGCGTCTAGTTTCCGTAAGCAATATAGATTTAGATCTAGTAAAGAGAAGAATGGAACTGAAGATTTCAAGCTAAGTTTATGATAGCTAATTAAAGGATACTCACCTTATAAATTACGATGTTTTAAGGCCTACTATTAAGCAAGACTTTATCAATGAATACGAACAGGAAAAGGAACGAGATTTTTCAACACAAGTTAACCCATATCTCAAAAATTGCGGCACCGAAATAATAAAATAATCTTTTATCATCACAATCGTCGATTTCGTTCGCTTCAATAGGATGGAATGCGCGAAAAATCAAGTGTTTCCACTCGAGAGCCCCCGTAACCATCGAACGGTGAACCTTTCTTTTTCAATCGCATAGGTAACAGCGATTTTCAATCAATAAACCACACATTTCCTGCATAACACGCGAGTATCCCTCGGGATCTTAGAGATGGGATGAAAATATCAAAGCTGAAACATCACTTTTTATTGCATTCATTGCGGTTTTTCTCCGACCTTCCTATAGTTTTATTTTCGCAAAATGGCAATGGATTGTTCGAAAGAATGGGAGGGTTATGTATCGTTTTGTATGGTAGGGTCTTTGAAGGCGTCTGGTCCATTAATCTCCGTCAGAAGTCAGAGGGTCGACCTCAAAAATCCAGCGTCCTTGCATTGTCCAGTCCTTCTGTGCCGAGTCATGGTGAACCATGGCAGAAAGATGTGATTGATAAGTTTTACCAAGTTTATTATAAATTGCTTCTCTTGTGTATCGGACAGACTAGCAGTTTGACATGAAGGGTCATAACGAAATTATATTATCAGTGAATTCAAAATGTTTCGCATAATGTAAAATTAATTATGAAGTGCTATTAATTAGGTTGAGAAAACCGTAAAACTGATTGATTTATTCTGGTAAAACAAATATTCATTAACCGATATTGACCGTAGTTAATTAATATCAATATAGTACGGAAAACACAAATGCACTGCAGTAGCAACATTATTTGGTACGTAGCAGGACCACTCGTCTCTAATATTAATGCGCTAAGTTGGTACGCATAGTGATGATAAGAGCTTGATTAAAACTCAAACTCAAATTAATTACATATTTTGATTACATATATTATATCATACCAATAATACTATTAGTTGTTGAAAAAGTATACCTACCTTTACAAAAATAGTGTGACTTTCGCAAGTTTCCAACAAAATATTATTACAAAGTTCCTTGCATGTTTCCCATTTTCCTCTTCAATTATATAACCAAGACTTTCTGTTTTTTTTTATCAAAGAGCAGCATTGCTAGCGAATTGTTTTCCGATTTTGATACTTGTACATATTTTTGTTATTATTTTAGATCTTTATTTATTCTGTAAATAATTTACATAGCAATGAATAAAAACTGTCGGAGATTTCCTTATGAATCTCTAATGATGCACGTGTCGTACCAAAACTTTTAACCCTTTACCGAGTCTCAAAACTCCACAAGACACTCACATACATTGCGTAAGAACATTATAACAAAGTAAAATTCCTGAACAAGACATCTCACTTCTGTTCCAAAAGTAATTTGTAACGAAACATTTAATTACAGTCACAATCTTACACACAGTTCTCAACTCGATCCGCACAGAACAATAGTATCTCTCCCGACGAATCATAAAAGATTATTCTAAGTCACTCTTAAAGTTATTAATTCGACATGAAACGTTAGATAAATCAACACACAATTCCTTGAGGGGAGATAGATTCTCGCTGAGAAATGGCCTGTTTTGTTTAAAACCATCATTATACTTGATGGAGTCTATTGTTTTGCGAAAGCGCGGGTCGGAATGGAAAGGATTATTCATTTCGCTCCGTCAAAAGGCAGCTTTTAAAGTTCCGTAACTTAAAATGTGATGACCTGAAATAAATTCAGAGTCGTTTGGCATCGAACTGGCTGTTCATTAGCATAATGCTGTGTAACATATTTTTATGATAAACTAGAAGTTTCTAGAAAGGGGCTTTATTTCATGAATTTTATCCAGCGTTTGGCAACTTAAAGTATGTACTCGTAATTACTTGAAGTTCCTTTTTATCGCATACTTATCGGCTATACGGTAAGTTAGTTTTAATCAAATTTTTGCATAGGTATCGAAAAGCAGCATGACTTTCGCTACGATACGAATGTACTCAACGTAATGGCAGACGCACATAACCCTTGGCCCATTCCATAATTTATTTCCCGTGATAAAAATAAAGCAAGCACATTTTCGAACGCAATTTCTATATTTAAAGGCTTTCCGTTTCGTTCCTTCGTCGGAATTTTATTTGAATAAAAATGTTTCTTTCATTACGCACATAAAAAATGTTTGAGCATACATGGCCGTTCGCGCTGGTCCAAGTGCCGCCACTAATATCTTTATTGCGTCTATACCAAATGTTTACGAGCCCTGCCCACGCTTATTGTGGCCCAACACGACACAACAAGCCGCTCTTTTCGTAATATACTGGCGATTTAGTTTGTCGTTTGCTATTTTTTTTATCTTAATAACACTATTTATTGTTATTGCTCTCGCAAACTATTAATGTAGCATTGGCAGACGAACCGAGTTGACAACCATCTTTATTTGATGATTCCTCTTTATTATCCGCCTCTGTTTGCTTCATTTGTTTATTATTTTTATTATGACTGTCAATGATAATGGACTATACCGCAGACTAAGCAATACTTTGTTATTTAGTTTCTGCTAAGAGTTTTTATATTACTGTTCAGAATACTTTTCGATGAAGGTTTTCTTTTTTCTTACATAATCAATGTGCTGTCACTTTTTAAATAGAATTGATACATTAAAATCTGATCTGAATAATATATTTGCTACTTTTAACTGACTTGTTTTAACTTTAAAAGAACAGTCATTATAAACAGAAATACCAGTTTAAATTCTATTTTTATTTGAGAGCATAAACTTTAAATTCGTGACATTTCTCCTGAGAAGACATTAATCTCTCATTCTGAGCTATAAACCTAAAGATGCACTCTAAACTCGAAAGTATAAATTCAAGCACTCAAGCTTATGGTTCCCATAACCGTTTGTGTCTCATCTCGCAAGTGTTAAATATATTTAACAAGCAGTTAACAGCATAGAGATTGGCCACTGTCTTCCGAAGCAGGAGTGTCAGAAACTTGAAATAGGTACGGCCCTTTTTGTTAAAGAAACTTTGAAATCAAAGTGATCGGGTCTTGAAAAAGTTTAAGTTAGTATATTGTTCGCAATTTCATGGGGTATAATGTGAAAATTGAGCTAGAGTTTTTGTTTAACCAGGTCCCGTTGACCTGTATAAAACATAGGATAGAAAGGGTAGAACGGTTTAAAAGAATACGATTATCATTTCAATGCGTTAGTCGTAGTACGTACAAAAAAGGCTCTATTGCCAAAAAAAATGGACAATATACAGCTTCATTTTCCCGTACCTATATGAATTGCGAATTTTGAGGTTTAACTCAGAGTGCCTGCCAGCTCCACACAGCCTAAGTATATCATTATAAATCATCCCTTGCCAATTTCGGGCACTTCATTACAAAACGATATGTGTTCGAGTAATATATGGAGGTCGCCATCTACCGTCCACAACTGTCAGCTCAACAAAAAAAAAGTGTTGAAATATGGAACAGCCGTATGATATATCCGACCCATGTCAAACTGCTATACTCAGAACGATGTTATTTGAAAATAAATAGGTGCCCACCTAATTTGCATGGGACCTCCCTCTGTTATACCAGATACGGTACAGTAGTGACGTTTTTGTATTTATGTTGTATACGACACTTTTAGTTCCGGCCTGTTTTTGTGGGATCGGTTACTTTTCGACCCTTGGAGGGTTGGAGTTTAATATGATGTCATAATGTTGCTCTTGTTCCAAGTAAAGGGGAAGGCGTAACGAGTTTTGTCTCGAAGATGTCGCTACGTGGGTTTTGAAAGTAATATGAGTGTATTAGCATAATTGAGGAGATGTGAAGAAAGTTCTACGTTTATATTTGTGAAAGTTTCAGAAATGAGAATAGAAAAGATTGGTCACGCGGGTCGAAAGGAACTAATATTATTTTTAAGAACAGAAATAATAGGAAGTTGCACTTTAAAGAAATTTTAGAAAACTATTCAGATTTGCCCTGCTACTACATTTTTACTTCGAAAAGAAGTTCAGAAATATAAAAAGATATATTTTAATATCATCTGTGTTCAAAACCATACACGTCCCCACATACATATAATGTACATAAAATAAAACATAAATGTATTCACCCCTGTATGGAGAGTGCTACATCAAAGGTTTCAATTTAAATACCATCAGCACTTATTTTGTGTGTACAAACATTTTACATGTGACCATTTGCAATCAAGGGTCATCGAATTGATGGTAATTAAAGGGTTTAAGGTGGACTTTTTATCTTTTTCACCATTTTATTTTACGAGTCTGGAAAATTATTCATGCGGGTACGATTATTTAGTTGTTAAATGCATTGACATTGAAACAAAGCGATTCCCAGCAATAATCAAAGAGATATCATTACTTTTCTTTTTATGTAGATATTTTGTCACCATAAGGTCCTTTTTTTTTGAAAGGCAAAGAAAGAAAGAAAACGCAAACCAAGAACAACTCACAAATGCCCGATGGACAACTTTAAATGTCAATGACTAATGTGACACCAACAGACGCTTCCCTGTACACGAACCAAATGCACCCAAGGAAAAACAAAACATATTTGGCAAATTTTAGAACAGTCTTTTATATAAAAGTAATATCACAAAGTTCTTTTTCAATGTGATAATTATCTCTTTACTTTTAATTCCATCCATTCAATTCAAACACATACACTCACTCACACATAGATTTTTCTGTTTCTGCGGTCCTTTCTTTTACAATAAACTCAATACCATACGCAACATCTAGACAAGAGACTACTCAACAACAAGAGTGCAAAACCAAACTATTAGAGTTTCAACTCACATGCGATTACCAAATTACTGAGGATATTCTTAAAACTTTAAGATAAAAAAAAGATATATTTATTGAGCAAAAGTTAACACCCGTCCATACAAACTCTACACACACAACACAACACACCACACCGACCTCCATCACAGACACCCTCTGCACCCACACCTACTTTTTATACTTAATTTTTAATTTATATTGATTGAAGGAAATTGATTTTTGATTTTTATTATTTCTGCATTTGTTGTTACAAAAAATGTTCAACTATTGTTAATATCGCTCATACGTAACTCTGGGAAGAGAACTGTGACCTGAAATACAGGCTCAGCCAGCAGCTCGGGCGCAGTTGCTCATATATATTATTTGTGCTTAATTCTAACTGCAATAAAATCTGTTCAACATGTTATATTTTTAAGAAGAAATAAACCTATTATTATATTTATTATATTCAGTCTGGTTTTTCTTTTAAATACGCTAATAAAACCAGACTGATTGAATATCATAAAGCAGATTAAAACGATTAAGATTGACATTGCGTCCGAACGAAGAAGGTCAGACAATAAAATATTTTAACAATTTAGCATTAATGGTATGGATACGGTTGACGGTCATAAATAAATTAATTAATTTAGACCACTCAACATCTTTTAGAAATTCGTCAAACATTTCTATGAAAGTCCTAAAGTAAACGAAATTAACGTGATTTTAAACTGATGGGGCAAATTGTAATAAGGTACTCTGACCAGTTAACTAGTGAAGATGAGATTTATTAAATATTATCATTATATTATCTATACTTCTATGCTAATATTATAAAGCTGAAGAGTTTGTTTGTTTGTTTGCTTGAACGCGCTAATCTCAAGAAATACTGATCCGATTTGAAAAATTCTTTCAGTGTTAGATAGCCCATTTATCGAGGAAGGCTATATTCTATATATCATTGCGCTACGACAAATAGGAGCGGGGCAGCCATGAAAAATGTTTCGATATCGGGGAAAATGTGACGCATACGAAGTTGCGCGCGACAGCTAGTAACAATATAACATCTTTAATATTATCTGTCCGGCATCTGACATTGTCTGAGCTCGTGGCTAAATAATAACAGCCGCACGGATCGATCTATAAGGTTACGCCGTGCTTGCCGAGGTTGCAACGTCCGTGGATAGGTGATCATAATTACATACCGAGTTTCCTCCGTGCCTCGGAAAGCACGTTAAGCCATTGGTCCCGCCTGTCATTTCTAGATCTTTGACAGTCGTTACGAGTAGTCAGAAGCCAAAAGTCTGACTTCCAGTCTTACTAAGGGGTATCGTATTACCCAGTTACTGGGTTGTGGAAGTCAGACAGGCAATCGCTTCATGTAAAATACTGATACTCAGCTGCATGTGGTTAGACTGGAAGCCGACCCCAAAATAGTTTGGGAAAAGGCTAGGCAGATGATGATGATGATCTGAGATTGTATTAAAAAGGTCGGCTTTAGCAATTATCCCGTCCATTGTGTCACGATGTGAAATGTTGCCTTTTATGAATGTTACTTGAGTGGCGTACATAATCAAGAATATTCTATTATATTCTGCCCATTTTAAACTTTCACTTTTGACGTGAAAATAATATTTTTTTCTGTTTAATACCAACTGTCATAACGTCATTTTTTTTTCGTCAATGCTGAAATAAAGCGTTTTTCTTTTTTATTGTTTCTGCTGTATCTACCAATAATCATTCTAAAACTAAATTTCCGATAAGTGTTCTAATTTTGAGCTACAAACGCTCATAATTCTAAACAATCTTAATTTCGTTGTCAAGGAACCGTAAACGTTCACTAATGCGAAAATAATTATACCAAAGAGGTAGTTGAAAACCTTGTAGGTCATTTCATAGTTACGACCAAAAACAACATATTAAGGCAAATACGTTTTCTCTTCAGCCAATAATCCGTTAAGTCCTCGAAAAAAAAACATTCATTGAAGTTAAATAAAATTAAATGCAGCAAGAGAACATGCAGTGCCGAGAAAATTTAATTAGCTAACATAAAGACATGAAATGATAAAATGAACCCATTTAAAGCTACTTCAAGTACTAATTAAGTCTTGTGGCTAAGAAATCTTTTAATATCCTTATATCGCCGTGTACTGGAGCTGGAATGAGTACCTAAACTAAAATATCGTCCTTGTGGAGTAATTTTAAGGACGCTAATTGAATTCATAGAAAATCTTTAACAAAGTCAAGAGCCGACCAATTTGCAACAATACACATTCAAATAGAAATTGTGAAATTGGTGACGAATAAACTGTTTTTAGCTCCTTAAGTTATTGAGGCCACTCGATCGTGATGGAAATCATTTTCACTTGGATTCGGGTGGGGGAACGCAACAGGCGTTTGAGCGATGCTTTGATTTTTGATGGCTGATGATAAAAACATTATGCTTAACGCTAGTTTAAAATTGTGTCATGTTTTCTTATAAAAGTCGCACGAAAATGCCTAAAATCCAAGAAAACAACTGAAAAAAAACCGGCCAAGTGCGAGTCGGACTCTCGCCCGAAGGGTTCAGTACCATGATTTATAAAAACCGGCTAAGTGCGAGTCGGACTCGCGCACGAAGGGTTCCGTACCATTATTAATAAAAACGAGAAAAAAAATCACTTCGTTGTATGGGAGCCTTAAATATTTATTTTATTCTGTTTTTAGTATTTGTATTTGTATTTGTTTGTGTTGTGTTTGTGTTTTATTCTGTTTTGTATAGCAGAAACAGTAATACATAATTTGTAGAAATTTCAACTGCCTAGCTATCACGGTTCATGAGATACAGCCTGGTGAAAGTCAGATGGACGGACGGACGGACGGACGGACAGCGAAGTCTCAGTAATAGGGTCCCGTTTGACCCTTTGGGTACGGAACCCTAAAAACGAGCAAAAAAAACACATTTTTGTATGGGAGCCCCCTTTTATATTTATTTTATGCTTTTTTTAGTATTTGTTGTTATAGCGGCAACAGAAATACATAATCTGTAGAAATTTCAACTGGCTAACTATCACGGTTCATGAGATACAGCCTGGTAACAGACGTACGGACGACGGACGGACAGTGAAGTCTCAGTAATAGGGTCCCGTTTGACCTTTTGGGTAAGAAACCCTAAAAAAACGTTACTGGCAACACTTGTTTTGATGTTACTTTAGCGGTTCTTATTAATGCAATAACTTTAAATCAAACAAGTAGGTATCTTCATAAATACACATATAACAGTCAAACAATTAGAGTCGTGACGAACCATTTATGTGGGTATTCAATGTGCTCAACAATCAGTTTCCCTGGCTGTATAAAATCATTTTCAATTTTGACAGTGACATCACTAAAAAAAGCAACTCACTTTCTGGCAATCATTTAAAAAAGGGAGAAAAATTAAAATTAATTATTTAAATTTAATGTCTCGCTTCCCGCTTTCAGTGTACCGGTCCGAGCAGACGGCGTGCCTCCGAGATAATAAAATTTAAAAGGGCAAACTTCGTCGGCCATAGGACGGAATGAAAAGTGATTTGCCTAATCCACTTCTCAATTTTCCAACTCACTGGTCTTTGAGAATTACAGTCACTATCGACCTCAACTCTTTTTGTATGTGGTTCAGGGTTATCGTGAAAACGTTTGCATTTCAGATAAGTTTTTAACTGTTTTATTTTGTATTTATTTGTGCGTAATAAGAGGAGCTTGTGGGTAGATAATTACAGTCGTCTGGTACTACTGGTCGGTCTTTAAGTTCAAGTCGTGCTTGCCGAGATTGGTCCGTTGATGGGTGACCATAATTACATACCGAGTTCCTCCGTGCTCTGTAAAGCACGGTATGCCGTTGGTCCTGACTGTCATTTGTAGATCTTTGACAGTCGTTAAGAGTAGTCAGAAGCCAAAAGTCTGACATTTAGTCTTACCTACCGTCTAAGGGGTGTCGTATTACCCAGTTACTGGGTTGTGGCAGTCGTTTCATCTAAACTACTGGTAGTCACCTGCATCCGGTTAGGCTGGAAGTTGTACCCAAGATAGTTTGGGTAAAGGCTACGTAGATGATATGTGTAATAAGGGGCTACACTATTGTCATTGAACGGGCACAAATCTATAATTCTAGGCTTCTACTGAGTAATTCCAAATGGAAAAACCAAAAATACTTTTCCCAACCTGGAAATGGACTCAGAGACCTCATCCTCGCTGTTTTAAACTTGCTTGTGCAATCGAACGCACGCGCTCGGTAACAATTTTACGTTGGCAGCACTTTTATGTCGTAACAGTAAAGGCGTTTGTCGAGGACCTCGTAGTTATATAAAAAAAGACGCACGGTTCGATCTTCAATGTCAAGCAACGTTTGCGAAGGTCAGTCCGTGGACTGGTGTGATAGTCATTACAGGTAGTCAGTCGCCAGAAACTGGCAAACAGGAGTATCGTATTAACCAGCACTAACTGAGTTTTGGAGGTCAGATAGGCAATCGCTCCATGTAAAGTATTGGTATTCAGCTGCATCTGGTAATAATGGAAGCTGATCTTAACATAGTTGGGAAAAGGCTTGGCAGATGATGAGTTAGGGCGTTTGTCGTAAATCAAATTTTATCACTGATGTTTTGGTGTTCCACGGGTCAGTAAGCAACTGTTCAACATACCATAGTTTATTCTGGTCTCCCTGTGAGTAAATAGTAAATTGGACCTTATGAACTGGCTTTGGTTTTTCTTTATACTGCACTTCCTCTAAGACTTTTAAGGGATCTATCGATTTGATCCCGACAACTAAGATAGCTCTTGCAAGCTTATCCTTGGCACCACCTGTTTACAGTATGGTGTTGTATTGGCTCACCGCATGTTTGGCAAGAGTCGCAGACATAACGTATAGGTGAATAGTTCCTGTTATGCTTGGGTAGAATTGTATAATAACCAAATAGACGCATTAAATATAAGTTCTATTCTTCTATTCTTTAGGTGTCATTGTGCATTGATTGATAAGACAGGATATTATTCTAGAATAAAATAATGTTATCTTTTTTTTGCTTGTTCTTACAATAATATTTAATCAGTTGTTAGACTTGGCTGTCATAGCCAAAGAAAAGAATGTTTAAATAATTAAAAAAAAATAAGTATGGTATATCTTGCAAGAAAAAACATGAGCAAGGAATCACTATCTTCGAGTTTGGTTTTAAAAGTAATAATTATTCTATTTTGAAGGTACTAATTTTCATATTAGAAAAACTTTGAAATTGTATAATATGAATCGAAGAGAAATTAATTTAGTTAGTATCTAGCTATTAGTCTAAGACGTGACGGGATTTTTCATAATGATCATGGATACGGTTAGATTTACTTTCATGGTTTGTATGATGTCGGTCTGCCTGCTCTCAGTGGTTGCAACTCCGAGTTAACGCGCTTACAAGAGGCTTCACAATTGCGAAAAAAAAAAGTTTTTTTTTTGTCACGCACCATGGTCCACTTAAAGTTGAATTAATAAAAATTGGCTTACCGCTAAGTTAATTGTTAACTAAGCGCCTTGCGCCTTGTGCCTTGTTCCTTGCTTAACTGACCATTTCTCTTGTCGTTTTTTTTCGCAACAATGCTGTGACTAGCGCGTCATAGCTCTGAAATGCAAATACTGAGAGCCGGCACACCAACTTGTTTCATCTGCGGAGACGCCATAATTTGAATATGTACTAAAACTTACCATTACTCTGATCTTTTTGTTTTCTCAACATTGAATCCTCTTGTAAGCCCCCTAACATCAAATTGCAACCAGAGCAGAAAGAGAGCAGGTAGACCGACATCATTCACATTAGCTATATATAGCATAATTTTTTAGTCACCGTCCAAATTTAGACATTTTAATCTTTGGCGAAAACCATTGAATACGTCTTTTTTCTTTTAGTATCACTCAATACAAAAATATTGAGATATCATGGACACCGCCGCGCTGTGCGTAGGTACACGCTGGGTAACTACGCGGGCTGACCGCCCCCTTTCCATTGAATGTTTGCGCGGCAAGTATAGTATTTTTAACGTTTAACTTAGAGCGGATATTTTTAAAATGATTTCATATGAAAATATGAAAATTTCACATACAGATTTTTTTTCAAAAATGGAGTTAGTGAATGATACATAATGCCTAGAAAAAATTTGGACGGTGACTAAAAAATCTTTCTGTATTGCTAACAGGGCATTGAAACAGCTTGGCACAGCTTCAGGAATGTGTGACAAGGATGGCTTCGTGAAGGTGGAGAGGAAGAAGAGCAAGAAGCCTTCTGTCGGAACCTGTGCGGGAACGCACCAGCAGGACCCAATATGATGCTGCGTCCGGCAATACCCACGACGCAGCTCTACGTGTCCCGGCTCCATCACACCACGAAGGTTGAGGAGGTCATGGAGTATGTACGAGTGAAGACCAGCTGGACCTTGAGGGTCGAGGAGTTTGAGTCGCGCCACACCACGAATTTCAAATCGTTCGTGGTGCGAGTTCCGACTCATCATATCGAGACCTTCCTCAAGGAGGAGTTTTTGCCGAAGGGTGTCAGGTATCGGCGATTCCGCGGAAGGCTACGCGACACCACGCAGCGCGACACGACGCCGTCACTTCGTGTACAATAGTTTAAAGATTTAGTTTTATAAAGTATGTTAGTTTTAGTTTATAGTTGTCATTTTATGCTTATATATGTATTGAGTTCTATGGGCCTAGTTGCCTAAAATAAAGGATTGTATTGTTAGGGGACTACTCTACAACCCACTGAAGTAAATGTAATTGTATCCATGATCATGATGAAAAATGCTGTCACCTCTCAGTCTATATTGTCATTTGTTTAATACCAGCGTGTCTAAATTGAAGAAGAGTCTTTGCTACCACTTCTTCGACAACCCATAACCATTTATTGTGTCAATATGTGTTCTTTTTTCTTTAATGTTTTTGTACCTTACCACTGTCTTTTAGTTTAATTATTTTTGTTTTATTTAACGATAGTTAGCTATTTGTGAAAACTTGTAATTGTCCATATTATTCTTATTTACAAAACTATTGTGTCTGCCTATCTGTAAGTTTTCCGAAAATAATAAAATAAAATAAATTTACGCTATAAAATATGAATATTTATGTTAAAAACTAACTCTCTAGTATAAAATCGTTACTCATTTAACTGACGCTGATTGACGTTGTTGAATTCACATTCAAAAAAGCCTTTTTTGGGTGCCATTACTTCTTTTTTAAACATTTTAGCTAATGGCAAAAAATATTTGGCTGCTATATTCGGTACGGAGTTTCTACGCTCTTTTGAACACATTCTAGTTAAATTCAACCTTATTTAGCTTAAAAAAAATATTTTTTTAAAGCCTCGTGGCTACCTATTTACTGCCACTCGGGTCGATCTATAGTTTAAGCAGCGCTGGGCACGTTTGGCCCATGGATGGGTGACCACCTTTAGATACCGAGTGCTAAGCTATGCCTCGGAAAGAACGTTAAAGTGTTCGTCCCGGCTGTCATTTGAAGATTTTGGACTGTCTTTACAGGTAGTCAGTACTGTGGCCCTTAAGTCTGACAACTAGTCTTACCAAGAGGTATCGCATTACCTTGTATTAACTGGTTTGTGGAGGTCAGATAGGCAGGTGCTCCAAGTACAATGCTGGTGTCAGCTTCATCCGGTTAGACTGAAAGCCGACCCCAACATAGTTGGGAAATGGATAGGCATCTGCCTAGCCAGAAAATAAAAATTTTGCAAATTCATCAACTGATGAATCCAAACAACGGAAACAGAACTTAATCCAACTGTCGTTGAGTGGTTTATGTCATTCACTATTGCCATATTACTCATTATCATCATCTGCCTAGCCTTTTCCCAAACAATCTTGGGATCGGCTTCCAGTCTAACCGGATGCAGCTGAGTACCAGTATTTTACCTAGCGACTGCCTATCTGACCCCCACAACCCAGTAACTGGGTAATACGATTCCCCTTGGTAAAACTAGATATCATACTTTTGTCGTCTGACTACGTGTCTGACTGTCAAAGATCTACAAATGACAGCCGGGACCAACGGCTTAACGTGCTTTCCGAGGCACGGAGGAAACTCGATATGTCATTATGGGCACCTTTCCACAGACCAACCTCGGCAAGCACGGCTTAACCTTAAAGATCGACCAGTGCGGCTGTTATTATTTAGCAACGAGCTCCTCCTATTGCCGTATTACTCCTATGTAGGTCATAAAAGGGAACATATGTCAAACAATATATTTCTAGCACCGAGATGACTAATGGAGCAAGGCGTTGAACGATTGGTGGTCAAGGTTAGGCCAGAGAAACCAGGGTCATGCTCAAGCTAGTTGGGTCGACAGTATCATCAAAATCGTGGGAAACACCTGGATATGGGACGCACGGAACCGGGAAATGTGGCGGAAAAAAGGGATGGTCTATACCCGGCAGTGGGTGATTCCGGGCTTATATGGTGATGATGATGAAAACTCTACCTACCTAATAATAATTTTATGTAAAGGTACAGTGAACGAACAAAAGCGTTAGCCACCTTCACGTCTTTTTTAGGGTTCCGTACCCAAAGGCTCAAACGGGACCCTATTACTGAGACTTCGCTGTCCGTCCGTCCGTCCGTTCGTCCGTCCGTCCGTCTGTCCGTCTGTCACCAGGCTGTATCTCATGAACCGTGATAGTTAGCCAGTTGAAATTATCACAGATTATGTATTTCTGTTGATGCTATTACAACAAATACTAAAAACAGAATAAAATAAATATTTAAGGGGGGCTCCCATGCAAAAAAGTGATTTATTTGCTCGTTGTTTATAAAAAATGGAACGGAACCCTTCGTGCGCGAGTCCGACTCGCACTTGACCGGTTTTTTTATTGTTTGTATCTACTCTGCTACATACTGAATTGACTGACTGACGACCCTTGGCTATACGTTCCAGATAGCAAGATAGGGAATAAAACCAATACCTAACCTAATCTGATTATTTGAGTTCTAGACATACAGATTATTATTGATACTGATTGTACCTATCCGTCTGAGAATTCAGTAATACTGGCTAGGTGCTAATTGGGATTCGCCCTAATCCCTCTACGTGTGTCCTATTGAATACCTGTATTTCAATTAAAGTTATCTGTCGTAGGATTTCATTAGAAATCACAATAATCTTTAGAATTTAGATGGTATTATACTTAATAACTGATAATTTCAGCAGGAGCGTACGTTGCTAAAGCCCTATACACGGCTTCGGACGATCCCGACTTGCGACAATAGAGAGCCTTGGCCGTGTGTTTTGTTTATTTGGGTACCGAAGCTTCACAAGTTGCATGACATCGACGCGACTTGGGAAGCTACGGCATACTATGAACAGGTTCTTTCATTTGCTTTACCCGCAGTCGTTGTCGCTTGAGCTTGTATGTAGTTCGTGGCTTAGATGTAAGATACAGTAATTCATAAAAGAAACTACAGTTGCGTCATACAAATTGGTGAGCTACAATTGTGGCTCAGGAGTGCGAATTATAAATTATATTATATTTATATTATATTATATATTATATTTATATATTATTATTTATTTATATTATATTATAAATTTAAACAATTCAAATACAACATATACAACATATTTCTAATAAAACATTAGCAAACAAAAAAACATTATGGTATGAAATTATGACATTGATAACTTCTATAATGTGTTCGGAACACAAATTGATAAAATTAAAATAAGAAAATGAAACTATGAAAATAAAGTTGTAGGTAGGTTAACATTATTAATTAAAATTACAACAACAGTAACCTCAGGAGATATCCGAGTAAACCGAACAACCAACACAACAAAATCCACCTTAACACGGTCTGATAAAGACTGTTACCTAATAGCAGTATCTCCGTTACCCACCGGTGAGTTTTTCTCGAAAAGATAATAACTCGAGATCCTATTGTCGCCAGGATCTTTATATTAATTACAGACATAAAAATGATTAATGACAAGAATCTGGAAACAATGCTTAGGAATCCGTATTTATTGGACGCCCTCGCCCGGTATTTGTCATCAAGACAAATTATTTGCCCAATGTTTGTTTCCGCCATTTTTAATATTTCCCCCCTTTCTCATTTATTTTTCTGTGATGTTATTTCTTTCGTGTTGATAGCCATTTGTAATACCTTATTGTTGGGTAGGTTTAATTAAAATACCAACATTAGACAAAACGTTAGAAATATTTAATATGAAGTCATCTATCAAAGACTGTACTAGAAACCTTACCCTCTTCACCAACTATTGGTCACTACTTAATTTCAAACCCAAAACTATTTGAAGCTATGGCACACTTTCAGAAAAGTTAACAAAGAAAACCTCAGGAATCTCAATAATCATCTGGTCAACCTTTGATCGTTAAAACCTTTATACAATTGACCGTTGCTAAGAAACACTTAACGAGATCTCCCACTCCCCTCGTAATGTTCAACAATTGATTGTTTAAGAGGGGGTCGTAATACAGTTAGAGGGGTCAACTTATGTTGGTCTTTACACGTTTTTCAAACAAAGCAAATCAATAATTCAAGAATCGGGACGCCTGGCGGTCCGCTGGAAATATTTCCTTTTATTTTTCTCGTTTGAAAGATGCTTTTAAATTTTTATAGAGAAACTTGGGGTTTTAGAGATAAAAGCGCTAAGTAAAATTGTGAGTGTTTCCCCGCCTTTTTGTAACGAAGAAATAAGTAGGCGCTTGGGTCATTTTCTTAACATTGCATTAGGTGGAATTTTAGGTAAACCTTGAAATGGCAATAGGCCCCCAATTTCATGGTTTTTTTTATTTATTTTTTTGTTCAAAATCTGTATAGTAATATTATCATACAAAAAGTCTGCCAAACTGCGTAATTTGAACTTCACTGGCGATATGTGGTGTACTATTAGGTAGGTACCTCTGCTTAATGTGAAGGTACTATTAGGTACACCTCTGCTTTATGTGGGTGTATATAAGGTGTATTATTACACCTCCGCTTAATCCTTCGGGGATCACAGGAGTGAAGTTTTTATGAAATAAACAGGCAAATTAAAAAGAAAACAGGTAAGTACAGGAAAACAGATCGTTGATTTCCGACACGGAAAGCGACAACTGTGCCCTGAAACTTCCTTTTCATAAAAATTTCCTCAAAGAGCAGAACGACTAATGGGGAAATACGTGATATATACTTGATGATATCCCAGTTCTTAAAAATAGCGCTATTTAAAAAAAAATGATTTGTCTAGTCACTGTACGTAATATAAACGAAGGTTAAACTTCAAATGATCACAGTATGCACACCTCTTACGCGAAAAAGCAAATGCGTATAAACCGATTTCATAGAACAAGGTTACTTTGTGAGCACCTGGGGAAGTATAATCTAACGAACCTAATTAGCTTGACGGTGGATTTTTCCTCGTAATTCAATATCTTTAAGTACATTCCTGGATGTTTTCTCGAGTGTCTCTCTTTGATTTATTTTTATTGTTTTCTTTGATGAAGAATACGTTGATATTGGCTATCTTTTTTATTCGTGACTTCGTCTGAATGGACTTTAGAGTCCGTTTTACAGCATATTTAGACTAAGTATCTGTTTCATGAAAGTAGGTTTGCATGCAGAAATAACTGATTGGATTTGAACGAACATAATGCGCAATTTGTAACAATGAATTCAAAACACAATTTCAAGACAAATATGCAAAACAGTTGTTTCATACAAAACTCAAATAATTACTCGGTCAAAATGTAAGAAACGGCTGTTTTTTCTAAAGACTTCTTTTTCCTATTTTAACTTTTTTTTTGTTTTTTTTTTTCAAATTGTATGATTTCTCAGATTTTTGATTTTTTCTTTCTACCGCCCCATAAAAAAAAACTACTTGTAATAGATTATGTGAAGACTTGCCCAGCATTAGACTTTTTTTCCGAATGAAACTAATTTCTTCACACACACAACTTACTATCGGTTCAAAGAAAGTAATAACAGTTCAAGGGAACGGTTTGACCTTCAGGTGTTTCGTGTGAATTATTTAAAAGTTGCGCGCAGATATTTATTGCTTTAGCTACCTGCCGCACCGAGAAAAAGGTGAGCTTCGGTGATCGCGAAACTACGTGAAAAACTGCTTTTGAATACTTAGTTATTCTGATTGATATTTTGTGGAAGAAATATGTAAATGTGTTTGTATTTAAGTATTTCTTTAGCGTTCAACTAAGGAGGCTTTACGTTTTAAGGCTATTATCGTACGTCCGAATGGTGGACGTAATTCCCATTGTGTTCCTAAATTATTGACCTTCAGAATCCACCCAGCATTCTGAAGCCTGGCAGTGTCGCAAAAAAGTTTTTTAAGCTATCGCGGTTTTGTTTAATTAAAACAACGAAATATTCTTATGTTCTTATAGGAAAAAAATTGTGGTAAATTTCAGAGGTGTGCAAAATAGACTTACAATTTTCACCAATTTTACGCCAAACAATAAATCCACAACCAAAAACCTATTAAGGCGCTCTTCTAGGCGACTTTCATGCTTTTGAGGGGGTGAAGCAGATGAAGAGGGGGGTCGAGTAGTCCCTTTAGTCCCGCCTACTGCGGGGTGCCCCGCTTGAATCACGTCGATGTGCGACGTCAATAAATGTATAGAAGCTTAATTTCAAAACTCAATATAAAAGTACGAATAGCCCAGCGCGCCGCTAGCCTACTACGCACATTGCTTCCGCGGTGATCTCTAGGTTCGAATCTCAATACACGCAATTCTTTTTCATCTTATTTTTTTAATATAATGTATGTACCTACATTTCAATATCGTTTTTTTTTTTAAATATGTTAATATTTTTGTTTTCTTAATTTTTCCTAATAAATTATAGGTTGATTGTTATTTTGGATTGTTTTGTTGTTTGGATTGTTATTTTATAGAAAAGGTTATCGAAATATTATCGAATAGATTCGTCAAACGAATAATAAATAATTCAAAGCAGCCTCATGGACAACAAAGGGCATTAAAGTCGGCAGTAAGAGGTTGACGAATCTCCGACTTGCCGACGACATGGTCCTTTTTGCCCACACAGCCCTGAAACTACAGACTATGCTCCAAAAACTGCACGCGTAGCATGACCGCCGTAGAAACGGGCTATGTCGACGGAAAAAATTTCGACCACATGTGACATCTACCAACCCGCACTGGGCCCGCGTGGTGGATTACAGTCCACTCCCTCTCATAGAGAGGAGGCCTGTGTCCCAGCAGTGGGAACAATATATGCTGATGATGATGATGATGATGACTGAGAAATTCCTGATGGAATAACCCAATAACACTTTCCCCGATCCGAGAATCGAACCGGGGACCTCAAGCTCAGTAGTCGTGCTTGCGACCACTCTACCAACGAGGCAGTCTCACACATATACACCTTAAAATTTCCGCGCGAACGAAGTCGCGGGTATCAGCTAGTTTTTTAATAAAGAAGTAAAATAAAATTTATTGTTCGATTAAATTTAGAATTTGACAATAGCACGTGGCGCCATCTATTGTGATAAGAAAGTGTTTGTTGTTTTCCTTCGGATCAGTAATTTTTGTCGGGATGAAAGGTATCCTATGGCCTTTTGTGTACACCTTACAACGTACATGCAGAATTTGAGGATGATCACTTCATTGGTTTAGGCGTGAAGAGGTAACAAAAAAATTTTTGATATAATAACTTTCGCATTTATAATATAATAACTAACTGCGCGCGACTTCGTTCGCGTGGACTTTTTTTATGTGTATAAATAAAATAGATTTTGGACGATTCTCAGACCTACCCGATATGGACACAATTTCATACAAATCGGTTCAGCCGTTTCGGAGGAGTATGGTAACTAACACTGTGACACGAGAATTTTATATATAAGATATAAGTATAATATATAAATATATATTTAAAGAAATATTTATTTATATAAATATATAAAATTAGGCTCAGGATAGAAAAATTAACTTGTAGCGGTTCGATATTAGTTCAATACTAGCTCAGTAGATAAGACCGTGCGCCTCACATACGAGGAGTTGAAAGAATAATCACAGGAAAGAGACAGACGGAAAGTAGTCGCCGTCAAGAATTGGCAAGTTCCGAAAGACTGGACACAGGTCAGAGTATTTTTGGGTTTTTGCTCCTACCATCGACGGTTCGCAAAGAAATTTGCTGACATTGCGAAACCTCTACACAAACTCACTGAGGAAAAGCGACAATTCTGTTGGGACAAGAGCTGCGACGTCGCATTTCAGGAATTAAAGAAACGTCTGTCCAAAACACCTATTTTTAAACAAACCAAACCGGAAAGAAATCATTGCGTTACTCGACGGGCTACTGCCGTTGTAAAGACATTGCAGCATTTCAGTAAATAATCTCTTTTGCGAAACAAAAAACGGGCACCATTGATTTTTTTCTCTATTTCAATGAAGTAGAACAAGAAAGAGGTTTTATTCATTTGACAATGTATTGGCATGCCATTTGAAGCATCCTGGCATAGCATTCTTTACGTTCCAAATTTAAATTTTGAAATGAGCAAAAGAAAAATATTGATTATTGTAAAATTGCTTTACTAATGGCGCGAATTGCTGAAACGATATTTTTACTGATTACTAAAATTTTAAAACTCTTTGCAAATTAAACAATTTAATTTGTCTTTTTACATTAAATACCAGTTTTTGATATGAGTTAAAAGCGATAAGGGCCGGTAAAATTATAGCCCTACTTGAAGAAGGTCGTTCGCAAACTTACGTGTCTCAGCGGCTAAATGTGAGTCGTTCAACTGTCCAGAGGACTTGGCAACGGTATCAAGAGACCGCTCCGGTCAAAAGAAGATCTGGTTCGGGAAGAAAACGATGCACAGAACCAAGAGACCGCTTTTTGGTGAGTCAGGCGTTGCGGAATCGTAAAGCATCAAGTGTGGACCTGAAGAAGAGCCTTGAAGAAGAGGAGTAGAAGTTAGCTTGTGGACGTTCAGGAGGAGGCTTTGGCTGCCAATATCAGGAGTTACCGCCCGGCTCGGGGTCCTAACTTACTCCGTGAGCACCGTGTTGCTCGACTTTAGTTTACTCGAAACTGTGCTTCATGGACTCTGGAGGACTGGAATAAAGTATTGTTTTCTGATGAAGCTAGAATCTCTTTGTGCGGAGAGGACCGACGCCGACGAGTGCTACGAAGACCACGGGAACGGAAGTGTGTTTCGAAGAAATCACTCCTTATGGCTGAAGCTCCGTTTTGTTTTGGGCAACAATTAATTCGACGCAGCGTACGGAGTTAGTTTTCATAGAAAATGGAACATTAAAAGCACACAGGTACATAATGGAATTCCTAATTCCATATGCACAACCTGCATTGACTGTACTTGGGGAAGATTCCATTTTTATGGACGACAATGCTCGCCCACACCGTTCTGGCGACGTGGAAGCGCACATGCAAGAAGTTGGGATCCATCGTATAGATTGGTCAGATCGAACTCCTGACCACAATCCAATTGAGCATGTCTGGGATGTTTTAAAGAGGCAGGTTGCACTCATCTTACCCGTCTCTTACAAAACATCAGGGAGCTAAAACGAGTCATTGCAGAAGAGTGGGAACGTATTCCTCAAAACGTTATTAAAAACATCGTGGAAAGCATACCCAGAAGGATTCAAGTTGTGATTTTGGCAAGAGGAGGTCACACTCGTTATTAGGTTTTTACATTTGTAACTTTACTTAATCATAAAAAGTAAAAAAATCTTCTTGTCTTTATGCCGACCACTTCTTTTTGTTTGGACGTGTACATCGGTTTTAAAGAAATGATCGACTTTTTAAAAAAAATATTGCCGAAATTCACTTCACGCGTATTAATTTACACGATTATAAGTATACAGAGTACGTCAAATTATTAAATTTCATGGCAAGAGAACGATGATAACTCAAATCGTCCTTAGAACGTAATTTCCTTAGGTGCCCGTTTTTTTTTTTGCAAAAGAGTGTATTTGCTGGGACGAAAGTTCCAGCTGCGAACTGACCATGGTGCATTGAAGTGGCTATTACAGTTCAAAAATCCGGAGGGACAAGTGGCGACATGGATTGTGATGATGGTCGATTGAACTACTGCAAGAGTTCGACTGCATAACTGAACATCGCACTGGGAGAACTCACGGTAACGCAGACGCCTTGTCAAGAAGACCTTGTCCTGAAGATTTTAAGCACTGTGCCAGGCAAGAGACTAAGGAGGTAGCAACCGTGAGGGTGCTTAGAACGAATCTCAGTGATGAATGGAAGGAAACCCTACAGCAGGCTCAGCAAAATGACTCGGAGATCAAACCGATCTTCGAGTAGAGCAAAGCTGGTGCTCCTAAACCCAAGTGGAGTGATGTGGCAGCGATGAGTTCCATCACGAAGAGTTATTGGGCCCAATGGAACAGCTTGGTTATCCAGGATGGAGTCTTGTGCCGTAAATGGGAAAACGCTCGAAGGGACAGGTGTCATCTACAAATGGTTGTCCCTAAAGCCAAAGTACCGAAAGTTCTACGGCTCTACCATGATGTATGTTCAGGAGGACATATGGGGGTAAAAAAGGACTCTAATGAAGACCCGAGAGCGATTTTACTGGATCCACTGTCGAGAAGATGTGGAGGACTGTTGTCGTAAATGTATCACTTGTGCGGCTGTGAAAAGACCCCAAACACGCAGCAGAGGTGCATTAAAAGTGTACAACGTTGGAGCCTCCTGGGAATGGTGAGCCATTCTCAGAGAGTGAAAGTGGGAACAAGTACTTAATGGTTGTCATGGATTATTTCACAAAGTGGCCAGAAGTGTTCGCCATTCCTAACCAAGAAGCTACAACTGTCGCAGATAAATTGGTTCAGGAAGTTTGGAGTACCCTTAGAAATTCACAGTGATCAAGAAAGGAATTTTGAATCACAAGTATTTCAGGAGACTTGCCGAATGATGGGTACCCACAAAACAAGAACCACTTCTTACCACCCACAATAAAAACAACAAAAACGTTGTAGAGAAATCTGGCAAAAGTCGTAGCAAGCAGGCAAAAGGATTGGGACAAGCACATACAGCCGTTTCTTCTGTCCTACCGTAGTGCAGTCCACGAAAGTACGACTGTGACACCAGCCTTCGCGAACTTTGGAAGGGAATTACGGTTGCCCGCAGATTCAATCACTGCAACTGCCCCTGATGCACCACGCAGTGTTACAGATTGTGCAAATGACTTGCGTAACAAGTTGAACGATGTCTATGAGCATATCAGACAATCCGGCCAACAGATGTCCGAGAAGATGAAGACCCGTCAACAAAGTCACCTCCGTCGCAGGTCGTCATCCACTGGGCCTCCTCCGGGCAACCGGAGGTCTCACCTGGCGGTGACAGACCGCCGAGGTGGCGTAGAGAAAGCGGCGCTCGCTACGGTAACGTTTCACCGTAGCTAAGCGCGCAGCGTCCAGCGCCGATGGCGACTCCTACCGGACAAAATGACAATTACACACTGGCAAGTCGCGCATTTTACACGCGCTCGCCCCCTCCGAGCCTATACAAGCAACCAAATGAGGTGCCCGTATTTACGGGCACATGTGATGATACCGCGGGGCAAGGGTAGAACCCACATCCCGCCAGCCTCGCCCCTCTACGGGGGCATAGCGATTTCTCGCGAGTGAGTTAGTCTGATTTTGGCTACGGAACGAAGTGATCTAAGTGAACTACTAATGCGATATATAAGTGATTAGTGATCAGTTGTGTATTTGTGATTGAGTTATAAGTGTTGTTTAGTGTTAAATAAAGATTTTTAGTGTTTAATTGGTAGTGTGATAATTTATCCTATACCCAGCTTGTAACAGTATGTAAGAAAATACATATTTATAAATAAAGACATTTAAAAATAGTAGCATATCGGGAACCGTGCCCGAACTACCGATGGTCAGGGTTTTTCAAAGAGGAACCTCCTAACAATACGCGCCTTGTCAAGAATTACTGCTTTTTGAATCAAGCCCTTGATCCAGCTGCGAAACGAAAGACTCCTCAGATGTTGGTCGAGGTTTCTAAGCCAGTTAGCAGTACGCGGACCTTCCTATCACGCAACTTGTTTCCGCCTGACAAAAGACTGCTTAGCATCTTATTCAGGCTGCCAAAGGAGCGTTCCCTCAACGATTGTTTCATGTCAGCAGTATTGATGCCTAATGCTTCTGACATTCCCAAATACTTGTAGGTTTCTGTTGAGAAGAGGAATCGGATCGGAGATTCTGGAATCCCATGGATTCCATAATCTCGCTTCACATGCTTGACTGCGCATTTGTCAACAAGTTTCTGTAACCATCAGTAGCTTTATCAGTTGCAAATTGTTGGGGGCAAAGAGTTTCATATCAATCATTTACATGGTTGGAAGGCAAGGTATGACCACCTCTCCTCAACCGAAAGCCCAGACCTGAACCCCTCAGTAGCATGCTAAGAGGGTTTAAGGCTAGGCAAAACCACAGGGTCCCCCTGTGGTCTTGCCTAGCACTGGGTGACTTAGCTCAGACTATCACCCTATCTACAATAAACTTTAAAAGGTCTAAAGATAGCCACTCAGAAACTGTATCATTAATGGCTTTTAAGTGTCTTCGCAGTCTTGATATAACTAAAAGTTTTTCCGAATTATACATAGAGGTGAGCTAGTGTTTGTGAGGGAATCCCCGAAAAGACAGCTGTGCTAGCTACATATTATTATTTTTCTTAATGTTTGTATTTTGTTCTTGAAGTTGTGAGGCCCTCCTCTGCCCTCCCCCCCCCCACTTTCTGCTAGGTTACTGGACAGACGGGTGCGTGGATAGACGAATGAAACGGTGGACATACGGACGAGGCGGATGGAGATATGCATGAAGAGGTGGACGAACAGTAAGAATACACTAAATTAAAACAATCTAAGTCTAAATAAATTTTATTTCTTTTGATGATTTTAGCAAAATCTAAATATATAAATTCTACACGACACAATTCTTCTAAATGTGGTCTTCTAACATGAGACGTTTTCATATATGGTATCTCTCGTGCTTTTTAGTTGACTTATTTACATAAGATAAATCACTTTTATTTTGTTTATGGTTCCTCTACATTTTATTCTTGACAATTTACAAAATAGGTAAAGTTGGCGCTTACGAAATTTTTCGATATTTTTATCATTGGTGTCATTTTTGTAGTTTTAAGGGTCGCTGATAACGAAGATGGCGCGGATGAAATTTTCAGTTTTTTCGTCATGGGGGTCATTTTCTTGGTTTTCGGGATCGCTGAAAACGGGAATGACGAATAAACAAAATTACATTATTTAATTTTTCGGATTCCCTTTGCAGAACTTTGACCCTTCGCCACTGAGGTTCCCCAACAACAATGTTGACTCTTCGCCACTGATATTCACTGATTTTTATTTACACATTTTATGACTAAAATCGAACAAAAATTTACACGAACGAAAAATTAATCATAAAATAAAATATAATAAACAGCTTTCAACAACAAACAGATCGAAATTTAACTGAAAAAATTTGAGCGGCGAGCGGAAAAAAGTGACAAACGTCCATCTAGCAGCGCGCCTCAGCGGTCACTGTCACTCTGCGTAGAAATAAAAGAGATGCGACAAGACGCCGCGAATGGCGTGAAGTTTCGTTCGACTTGTTCGAATAATTATCATTAAAAACATGAATCCTTACAAAAATAGTAAATAAAACGAAAAAGAAAAGCGACAGTTCCCTTTATTATTTTATATTACATCACTGTTATTAATTTAGTCAAGATTAGTTGAGCAGTAATACAGTTACACTTGCTTGAAAATCAGAACTTCTCGATTTTTTTTTATCGGGATTTTTTTCCAAAAACGTGTTTTGGGCCCGAAGGTTCCCTCATAAATATGGTCAAGAGTAACATATATTTTTTTTGTTGCTCTAAAATGTATACATTTGGCTAAAAAACTGTTCAAAGTTGCCTGTTTTGACGAGGCACAGCGTCTTAATTTAGACCAAAGCCGATTCATAATAAAAATTAAAACTCCACTTTCTTTGTTCTTACCAAAATTCTTTGAGGCTTTGTGTATAGAGTTAGCAAATTCTATTCTTATTTATAGCCCTTTGTCCATGAAAAACAAAGTCCGAGTGTTAAATTATAAAAAAAGGAACGAAAAACATTTTCTGGGGTTAATTTAGCGGTCGCTTAGAATAAATCTTTGTGTGGTTTCATTTGTTTCTTTCTTTCTTCCGATTCGCCTTGGTTTGGGCGAGGAATCGGACGGTTCGCGAAGTAATAATGTACAAAACATGAAAGAAATCAAAGGTTCGACCCTCAGTTTGAAGGAATATAATATATACGTAGATATTATGTTGTTGGGTTTATCAAAAATGTTTAATGAGAGATTTTTGGTGAAGAATACAAAATAAATAATGTGGAATGTTGCTAGCAAACACTTTCATGTCTGAATATAAATGAAGTGTCTATATTTTTTTAAATATTTATTTACTTATAGAACATAAACTTAACCTAATAAGGTTAAGTTAATAAGGTCAAGGAAATATCCTTGACACGATAAAATTATATTCCTTGAGTAGCCGTCTTTAGTATTTAACCGGCATACTTTGGTTATGGCCCTACAAGATTTTATTTTTGATTTAGTTAAGAGCTTTAGACGAAGTGGTGCCTAGCTAATAAAAATAGTAATATTATGTACCTACCTCTGACGAAAAACCTAGTAACAACCTCCTTTCTATCATCTTTTCATCCAAAATCCTCATTCCGTATCAAATGATCTCTGAACCGTATATGAACATTACATAAGACTCCTACAAAAGGCTAGCACCAAATCTAATTCTAGATTTCCGTGGCCCATTCACATCAGAGGAGTCGTTTAACACATTGTGCTTCGCTATGGAAATAAAGGCTTATTTTCTCAAAGCATTTGTTCCCTTCCAGAAGATGTATTTCGGATGCGAAACAGTTTATCTCGGGAGTTAGTAGCTTTAGGGACACAGTGTGGTGAAGGATGGGGAGCTTTGTGCAATGTACGATGTGTATATAACGTATTTAAATTTGTGTTTATAATCTGCCGTACTTTAGTTCATGCAATTTTGCAGTACCTGGGCGACCGACCTCTCTGCTCGGGTGAAAATAGAGAAAACGAATTTTCCCAGATATAGAATAGGATAATTTATTTCAATCGTCATGGATAATAAAATTTAACAATCAACAACACACCTTAAACTACAATCATATAGATCTATGAGACCGGGATAAAAAGATTTTTTGCACCTTAATACTCCTATGTTGCAACTCTCAACATCGGTTGTCAAATTTGTGGCTGATATAATTGCTGTACCTCTATGTCACATAATGAATACAAGTATTAGCTCAGGTACCTTCCCCAATAGCCTTAAAAAAGTAATTATAAAACCAGTTCATAAAAAAAATAGCAAAGAAGACATGGCTAATTATAGGCCAGTAGCTTTAATTCCAGTGTTTTCCAAAGTTTTTGAAAAAGTCTATAAGTCTATAAGTTCTTAGCTAAAAATAAAATATTATGTGACGAACAAAAGGGATTCAGAAAAAACAAAAATATCAATATGGCAATTTACGATTTACTGAATAACGTCATGCCAAGTGTGGACCATAAAATGCCTGTATGCGCTATCTATACTGATATGACGAAAGCATTCGATTACGTAAACCATGAGGCTCTTGAAAATAAACTGTACACGTACGGCATTAGAGGAAATGTCCTTAAACTAATAAAGTCATACCTTAATAAGCGTAAGCAATATACAGAGGTATCAAGGATTTGTTTAAAGACTAAAAAAGAACATAAATATCTATCCGGTTGCAGAGAAGTCAAATATGGCGTACCGCAAGGTAGCGTACTTGGACCTTTACTGTTTCTATTATATATTAACGACTTGCCTCGCCAAATTCAACAACCTATGGTATTATTTGCAGACGACAGTACGGCAATAGTAAAATGCGGCAATAAAATTAATTACGAAAGCGACATTAATAACACATTAAAAAACATAATAAATTGGCTTAATAGAAACAATCTAATTATAAATATACAAAAAACAAAAGTTATGCATTTTCACCAACGTCGAAGAGCTGAAAATTATGGTGTTGAATTTGAGGGACAAAAAGTAGAATCGACGAACGTTACTAAATTCCTTGGTATTTTAATTGATAATAAACTGACCTGGAAACCACATGCAGAGGATGTATGTATGAGGTTAAGCAAGTCAGCGTACGTACTTTATAACCTGTCTAAAAAAGTTAGCATTCGCACCGTGCTGGAAGCGTATCACGGTCTAGTTGCATCCGTGTTGAGGTTCGGACTTATATTTTGGGGCAATTGTACTGAGAGAGAAAGGATATTCAAGGCCCAAAAACGTTGCTTAAGATCAATGACTAGTCTTAAAAATACCGACAGCTGTGCACCTGTGTTCAAGTCTCTAAAATTACTCACCTTTCCGTCTTTGTATATACTTGAAGTTGCATTATTTGTTAGAACAAACATACACCTTTTTACCCTTATGGACGATATTAGAACACGCCCAGGATCTGCTAGATCGCAATACAAAAATCTAATGTTTACAGGTAGGTACAAAACAGCATTATTAAGAAAAAGCTTGCTATCAATGGGGCCAGTCATCTATAATAAAATACCTCATGCCTACAAAGAAGAACCATTAAGTATATTTAAAAAGAGGCTAACATCCTTACTAATAGAGAAATGTTACTATTCTGTACAAGATTTTTTGAATGATAAGAATTTATAATGCTATTTTATTATTACAATTTGTTATATTTTATTTTATTTGAAATTTTATAATGTTCCTTGATGATTTTATAATGTAGGCAAATTATCAATTTAATCAATCATTTGTATTATATGAAATAAAGATTATTGTTTTTAATGTTTAGTCTATGTAGGAAGGATGTAGATTTATATCTGTATTTTACTATGTTTTTTTTTTCTTCTCTATTTGTTTGATATTTTTTTGTATAATTGAGTAGTTACAAAATATGTTTTACTTTTGCATGCCGTAAGGTAGAGTGTGTTGGAACTGCTTTTACAATGTCTACATCTTATTTTGTACCCACATTCATGGCAAATAAATGATTTCTTTCTTCTTTCTTTCTTTCTTTCTAATCGAAATCTTTAAAGCATAAAAATTAAATATAAATCGAATAGGATTAATTACAGTTTTATAAAGATTTTATTTTTTAATCACAAAGACCAAGTTGGAATAAATTTTCTATTGAACCTACTAGAAGTCACATAACAAAATTAAGCGTTATTTCGAGAATACATGTTCGAATGCCTCACAAAGTCATATATTTTACTGGGTTAATATCAAGTTTTTTGCTTTACCACTTCTTCTTAGTGTATCGATGACAATTTAAATTGAGTCACCTCAAAATTTGGTGACGAGTTTGGCACTTTCAGAAGCGTCCATCAGCTCCTGTGATGAGCAAGCGAAAGGGTAGGCAGGACACGATATCAGGTGTCCCTTCGTTTGTGGGGTAACACCACATTTACACTACCACCTGAACAGGTTTTCCTTGCTTCGGCCAATCTCCGCAGTCTATTCAAAGACTTCCAGGTCAGCCATACATTTAAAAATGTAACACTTTATTACCAGTTTAAGTCAATTATAGAAGTTACCTGCACTGCACTGCAGTGGACTGCATGGTTAAGTCCTAGTTGCTACTTCGGCTGTACTACCTCGTCAGCCGTGTGTCTCGCGGTTACGTATTGTCGTTAGGAGTGGAGGTAATCCGTTTTTATTGTCGCGCCACTAATGGTGTCATTTTTATAAAACCCGCACAGATATACTCGTTAAATTAATACCTAATATTCTTCAGATATTCTAGAAATCGTTTTGAGAGTTAAATTAACATAAAATTGGCAGGATCTTGGGATTTAATTATATTGGTAAAGCTTTTTTTTATTTTTCGTAAGAAAATATAAACGTGTTGAATTGTGAATTTGCCGTATGAAATAAATGGTAAGAAGGTATAGTCTAAGATGTGATCATATGATTTGTGTATTTATTTCGTGTAAGTAACAATATTTATTATGTATACTAAACTCTGCCTCGAGAATGGGCAGAACTGTGCTTCTGTCTCGTATTAACAACAAAAAGCTATTTAGTCTACCTAACTTAATGAAACAGTTTTCTTGTATTTCATACAGATAAAAGGCAGGTAGTCGACCTCAAGCAATTAATCGATAACGTTTAAAATCAAGCTGCAGTATGATGCTAGTGAAATGGCTTCAGGTCAAGAGCTTACTTAATAGGTACACCTATTATATCTTTATACCTGCATGGTTGAATCTAGGGCAGTTTGCATATAGGAACCATAATACTTACAGCTATCGGTAATTGCGAGGGGAATTCGGGGTAATTGTAAGACAAAGGGGGTTACTTTGACGTCTTAAAACATTATTGTTCCATTCTTATTCCAGACCACTCTGGAATAAGAATGAAACAATAATGTTTTAAGAGATGGAGCTAGACGACCTGTATAGCTCCGTCTCTTTCCCACTATGGATCTTTTACACCTTGATCTTGAACAAATAGAATGTGCGATGGGCAGAGTTAACCTACGAAAAAAAACATAGAGACACTCGTTATTCTTTTCTTCTTTGTGTGACTGTCAGGACTATTACAAATTTGATGGCTTAAAAGATTGCGACTTTCTCTGCAGCTTCGTCAGCTCTAACGCCTTTTGACTGCATGTTCTTTTACACAGAGGGCAGGATAAGAGGTGAGACAGAGTTTGCGGTACTCCACATCCACACACAGCAACCATCTATCCAGGAAGCTACACTTTACGAGATTGAAGCTTCATCTTCCTGCTTAGGTTCAGAGACTGTTCAGGGACTCTCACTAGATTTTTATTCGTTTACAATACATCATCATTCTCTTGCCCATATCCCAATTCATTTGGGGTCGGCGCAGTACGTCTTCTTTTTCCATACTTCTCTATTACTTGTCATCTCATGGGATACCTCTTTTCTTGCCATATCATCCATCGTTTCTGTGGTCTTCCTCTACCCTTAAACCCATCCACATTCATACTCAAAACTTTCCTCACGACATTTTCCTCATTCCTCCGCATCACATGCCCATACCACGACAACCGATTTCCACACATCTTTTCAGTCACCAGCGCCACTTTCAGACTTCCTCTAATGTACCTACTCATTTCTTATTTGTATAAAAACGAAGCGAACAAACACGTTTCAAGATTTAATGTGACATTGGAGTGATTAAATCAATTCAATGAAGCATCGAACCAGTTCCCAAGTAAAAATGTAAATATATATTTTGAAAACGATGAGCTAAATAATATAAAAAAGTGTTTTAATCTGTTCTCTTCTATTGAATAATTAATGGCTCTTTGATTTTCACTTAACGTTTTTCTAAAAGCAATATTTTTGTTTAAATAAAGCCATTAAATATTTAATTGGGCTAACGTTGTGTTAATAAATTGGGTAATAAAGCAGCGTTTAAAAGCTTTGTCGAAGTTATGAAAAGCTACACGAATAGAATACTTCGGGTGAAGTAGAGATGTTGATATTATTAGTTACACACAACACACCTAGTTGACGTTTCAATACTTAACGGTTCAATACCACCGCGAAATCTCACTATATTTTCCAGTGTTTTTATTTTTGAATTTCCTCGAGAAGTTTATTTTGTATGCAACGATCATATCGTTTCCAGATACACCCATCTACTAACAAATATATCGAATTCGTTTATTGCTGCCATTTACCTAAAGTCGTGAAAAGGAAGAATCCAGAAAATTTGGAAATCGAGTTATTCAAACTCCCTTTTAAGTTTATTTACAACAATTGTTGACTATTTTATTTCGTAGCTTTAGTACAATTATGTCTAACATCATTACATGAGATGGTCGGTGACGGTGGTAAATATACCATCATTAACACAACTTATAAAAATGTATACTTACCTAGGTCCAGTTGAAAGTCAGCGTTTGGCGCTAGTTGTCGGGCATTTTGTTGAACTGGGTCTATTTGGCGCAACGGTGAGGCATTGCGTGTTACATTATTGATAACATTTAAGTTTTTTTTTTGTTATATAGTGGCCAAATGAATGTATTTTCAGCCTTTCTTTATATTATTTTAGGGTAAAAATGAAACAAACCAGTAAATTATCCGTCATAAAAACCATCGATATATTTACAACTGTTAATTATTTACATATGTACACGATCGAATACTATTACAGTAATAATTGAACCGTATTTACACAGTACATTACTTGGAAATAATAACATTAATTAAATAAAACGTTAGATATGTTAACGTTACTATGAAAACAATGCATAACATCAAGCGGTGTACCTATTGGGTCCCATGAAAATATACTGGTCCGTATTTAGACCGACATTACTTTTCATTGATTATTTCTTTACATTTACACGGGGTATCTTCGGTGTATCTTCGTTTCCGTGTGAATATCGCGAACTCAAAACAATCAATAATAACGAAAGATATCCCGAGTCTGCGTAGCATATCTGCTACGGCGTAGCTGTCGTTGTAGCTACGTCGCTACGATTTCGTAGCTCTGGTTCTGCGTATTCTATTAATCCTCACTGGGCTCGAGTGGTCGTCAGGTTTGAATCGTAAGTGATAGTGTAAGCTTAGATAAAAACCGTAAAAGTTTAAAACACTTCTCTTCGTTTCTTTACACTTGTACAGACGAAGAAGCCGCTTCTTATACAGACAAAAAAATATTTCTCGTTCCGCTACACAATAAACTCATGCCTTCTTTCCATAGGGTAGGCAGCAACTCCAAAACTCTATCATTTTTAGTTTGTGCATAAAAACTTTTTAATCTTAAGAGCGTTAACAGCCGTAACACTTCATACAAAATTTCAAGTCCTTATTTTCAGAAATGACTGACGCGATTTTAGTGAAACTTCATACTCATAAGCAGAATACATAGGTTTAAAAACATACAAAAAAATAGTTTCGTAAAATAATGTAACAGCTATATTAGACCGATTATAAATCATCTATAGAAACAGAAATATCCAATTATCTTTTTTTTAAAGGACATTTGGACAAAATGTTAATTATTAAACTTTTTAGACCTGCGTATCCTGCTTGGGATTCCTTCTTTTCGCATATTTTTTTTGTCCTAATATACTTCGGCATAACGATTTTGGCACAATTTGTTTTGGCATAATAATACTTCGGCATAATTTTTTTAGGCATACATTTTATGTTGGCATAATCATCTTAAAGAGTAATTTGTTTTGGCATAAATTTGATTCGCATAACGTTAGTAGGCCTAATGACTATTAGCATAATAATATTTAGGCATACAATTAATTTAAATAACAAAAAGAATTTTCATGGAAATGATAATAAGTAAGTTATAAGTTTAAGTTACTATGTAACTTAAATGATTTTTCAATCGCGAGATAACTTTTATCTAAAGAATATATTAGATGTTGTGAGACTTTGGGTGGAAATGGTGGTGGTGAACTTGTAGTGCCCCATACATAATTGTGATCGAACCAATTTGCTAAAGTTTCTGTAATAATTAAATAATATTGTTGGTTAAAAATTTAATATTCTGTGCAACAAAAGTTAGTGACAGAACCGAATTGCGGCAAAACCGACTCCACGTAATCTTGTTTGTCCTACCCCTAGAGTGTTATTTAAAATCGCGTAGGCGCGTAGGGACGGGGCGGCCCGCGGGCTGAGGAGCAGGTGGCTGCGAGCGAGCCACCGCGGCTGAGGCTGGCTGGCAAAGCCGGCCAACAAGCCGAAGCTGCGTTGGTGAGCGAAAGCCGTCTGCGACGATTAGCAGGCGTGGGGCCGCCGGAGGCCCGCAGCGCCGGAGCCGTGACAGAAACCCTGCCTGCTGCATGTTGCATGCTCGCTTGAATGCTGCATGCTGCATGCTGCATGCTTGCTTGCATGCTGCATACTTGCTTGTTTGCTGCATCTTTGATGCATAAAAGCAAGCGTAAATAAATTTATGCTTTAGGATATTATGCTTAAAAAAGTTATGCTTTAGAACTTTATGCTTTATAAATTGATGCTTTAGAATATTGTGCTTAATCATTATTATGGTTAGAGAAATTATGCTTAAAAGAAATATGCGTAAGCTGTTATGCGTAATTATATTATGCAAAAATATAATTATGCCAAATAAAATTATGCTAAGTTATATTAGGTCTTAAAATTTTATGCAAATGGATAGGGAACCATCCTGCTTATGCGTATTAAGTTTCATTAAAATTGGTTCAGTCATTTCGGAAAATAAGGACTTGAAAGTTTGTTTGAAGTGCCGTAAGGCGTAAACGCTCTTAAATACATAAGAGAGAGATGTTAAAGAATGACTAGTCAGCACACTAGCAAAAATCGTTTTAAATAGTTGTATGTACGTTTATACCAGTATGTTCATTGGGCCAGGCACGCACACATATGCAATATTCGTTTACACAGTATTCAGCGGAGTCATAAGGGGAAATTACTCGTGGTGTCCATTCACGTGTGTTCACATTTATCGATGCAGAATACAATGAAATCGGTTAGAAACAATGTGAATTTGATAAAACGTTGTTTAACAACGATATTCGCAAAAATATGACTCGGTGTTTATTTCGATAGTGTAATTACGTCATGAACATTGTGACTAGCGGGCTTTGAAATTTTGTTTTTAATAGGGTAGCTAGAGATTGATCCCGGATTCGACATCAAATGTTGACATTTTTTTTATTTTATGATAGGTAGCTTTGCAGCTGACAGTACATAAACATAAAAATTATTACACAGGACATTACGCCAATTACGAAGTCCACAGAAAATATAAAAATAGTAAGCAGAGTGACTTTGATTGTTTGTTTGACTAATGTATATACTTTCAAATAAATAAGTATCACTGAAGCACAAACAAATTCCCCAATAAAAATCAATAACGGTAATAAAACAAGCCAAATATTTGGCCAAATTGCAAGAATCAAACCAGTAAGGCGAATTCGTTCCGCCATCGCTTCTTTCTGATCTAATTGAATGTTCTTTCAACCCAAACCACTTATCTTTCCCGTCTTTTCTTTTATTTCTCTCTCACAAATCTATGTTAAATTCGCATTCCGATTGAAAGTAATGTCGGCCTTATGGAATTTTGCTTACACACAGTGCAGAAACATCTAGAACATTTAGAATTGTATACCTGAATCTTTCTATTATAATATGCACTGAATTGGCAGGGTGAAGCAGTATTGTGCTTTTGTATGTTGTTGTGAGAAAATTGACGCCATTTTTATGATAAAAATGACAGTTTGACATCTTTCGAGACCTGACTGATTTCTATGTACTTACTCTATGAAACCGCTGCTATAGATCGTGACATGACATTCTGGTCGGTGGTCTTCATTGAATTTCAAACAATTCAATTCATTTAACCTGTCGTGAATGAGCGGTGTTTTTGAGCAATACAACCAGTTATAGTCAGACCAATTTCGTTTTTTAAATTTTTGTAAAACGTGTATCGGTTGATCAACCAATACCGATAAGCAAATGGATCCAATTGCATATACATTTTGCAAATACAAAAGGTCACGACAATAATGCTTCACCCTAATAAATAAACAATATTTTTTTTTACAATAAACATGGCTATGTAAACTAATTAAAAATACAATTTATGTACCTACTTCATATGCGAGATGAATTGCATTCATTTGCATAGAAATGTTGAAATAAGTTTTTACGCAAGAAATGTAAATAACATGCGCTTGCTCGTGGTCTGTATATAAATCAAGTATTACTTGGAAATTATTACTGTGTGGTTTTAATGTATATACTGCCTTTTGATAATACTTTCATTTCTTTAAAAATGTTTTTTGAAAATTGCTTTAAGCCACAATTTGCCGTTTTCTTTGCGTGAACTTAAGTACGTTTTGTTTTATTAAATTATAATTAATTGATAAAAATTACATAGATTTTTATATGCAAGACGAGATCATGATATACATCCTATGTGAAACATAAATATTTCAAAATAAATAACTTCTTATATAAAAAGTTTATCTAATCAGAGTACTAAAATAACTTTGGTTATTATCTCACAAAAAAAGTTCGTCTTATAACTTCAATTCAAACATAGAATAACCACACGATAGTTAGGTAATAGTATTAACTCCAACTATTTACATGAATCGTATATTGAAACTTCTACATATCAGTCTGCAGTGTAAAATATACTCTAATTACATCGACTCGAAGGTTCATATTGCTATGTTGGTTCTTCAAGTTCACTTTTAGTTTGTATTAGTTCACTTTCGACGGCTTTCAAAGTCGTCGATGACGTCATCGCTATCAGGTCTTCATCTATTGTGGTCAGTTGGGAGTATTCTGTCTTCGGGTATATTGTCCTACATTTGTATTTTCTTGATTTTAACTGTGGAATAAAATATTGAATTATGTAGGTACTTCTTTGTAACTTTAAAAGTAATTCCGTCGTTTTCCTGGTTTATAATTATATTTTAGGAATTTCTTTGACATATTTTCTTTCTTAAATGCAAATAAATAAAAACTTTTTTTATATTATATCGGATCGCTTATAAGATACCGCTATAAATAGAGTTGCTGAAAAAACTGGAGTCTTAACACAGCTTATAATATAACCCCGCGTTTACAAACAAATATCAAAATAATGTATTCTACATGTTGTACATGCACCAAAAATAAGTCGGAAAGACGAGACCAGTTGGACACAAATAAACTTGAAAATTAGTCAAATATGTTAACAATACAATTTCAATGTCTGAAAAAAGACAATATAGGTTTTGTTCACGTTATTTGTGTTGTGCAAGACTTTTTATAAACAATCATAACATAAGATCACGTCTTGAAATCCCTGAATAATTGAGCAGCGATGTACCTAAAAATAGGTAACATCCACATTTCGACAGTTATGTTTAAAACTGTTATGTTGTGTTGTGAATAGGGAGCGAGCCTATTGCCATCAACTGGGGACAACTCCAGACTCCATTGCTGCTACCGCGAAATTCCTGATGGAAAATCCCTACCTATTAAATTTTTCGACCCGGGGATCGAACCTTGGACGTCGTGCTCAGCAGTCGCAGCCTATTAGACTTAAAACAAGTATACTTGACTTCATATATAAAGTAGATAACTTTACTTTTGTCATTGAAAATGTTTGAGTAGTACACCACTGACTACCCCCTTTTTCATTTTATTTTAATTCCATAATGTCCTTCCAAAGGTTGTCTGGAAGTTATCACTATCAGAGATAAGACCGCCATTGTAACCATAAAATTAGCAGTATTGTAAAGCCGTTATGTTTAATTTATGGTGTACAATAATGTTTTATTCTATTCTATTCTTGTCAGACTTAAATAAATACGGGGTTTCTATACATATTTACCTTAACGGCGACGATCACTAGGACGACCGTGGTCAGTACCGCAGCCACACCACTCCAGACAGCTATTGAGTTACGTTCTAGAAAGTTCGAGGCGTCCTTAGAGTCTTCTATGAAGAACGATGCTGTGATGTGCGTGCGAATGTTCTCGGCTATTCGCCGCTTGCCAGCTGATGAGCCGTTAAGACAGCCTCCTACAAAAAAAATCCTGTCTTACTAAAGGTTTATGCTGACGTAAAAGTGACAACACTTGTCAAGTGTTTAAGGCACATTAATAATGACAAATTTGTAAAAGACACACAGTTGAGAGACTTCAGAAGAGATAGTAAACTAGTAGCGCTCGTGCTTTGTAAACGTAACTTAAATACGTTGTGTTTTGAATCGAAAATATAACTATCCAATAGTATTTTGGTCAAATTGTTTGCAACAGGCACAATAAGTGTCATCCATAGATATGATAGATATTAAATTCTTAAAATTATGAAAATATTATAATATGTTAAACGAGCAAGTTCTTATTTTAAAATCGTCATATTGACGTTACGTTTTACCATGCGTTCGTTCTGGGGTCTCTGATTGTCAAAACTGCAAACGTTAAGAGCATTTACACCTTACGACATTTCATACTAACTTTCAAGTCCTTATTTTCCGAAATAATGTAACCAATTTTATTGAAACTTAATACGGATAAGTAGGATACATAGATATAAAAAGTTACAAAAAAAACATTTTCGAAATGACTTTAAAAAAAGATAATTGATTTTTTTTTCTATAGATTGAATTTGTTTATACAGATAATTTACAATCAGCCTAAGTTAGCTGTAACACTATTTTGCAAAAATGTTTTTTTAGTAACTTTTTAGACCTATGTATACTACTTATCCGTATGAAGTTTCATTAAAATTGTTTCAGTCATTTCGGAAAATAAGGACTTCAAAGTTTGTATGAAATGTCGTAAGGCGTAAACGCTCTTAAATCTGCTATGAAATCATGTGTCGATTACTAATGCTATAATATTATTATGGTCGTGAAAATTTTAATCAAACATCATTACCAATACCATGAGATAGTAGGATCACTTTTTGTGTTCTTTGTTACTCTTAGCCACTTTTCTAAACTATTGTTAAGAGTCTTGATCAGGTATATCAAACCATAACGTTGTATATTTAAAAGCATTCAATATTTAACTCAAATACACAGCAAAACACAGTTCGATATTACAAATGTCGTAAAGGACATTTAAATCCAAAGCTACGACATCGGAAATATCCTTCGTATAGATTCGTATTTCATTATTGCCCGCAAAACTACTTTCGCTAAATAAATGAAGCCACATTTTATTGGATGTTCGCATTTTCTAACCTTTACCTTTCACATACAAAGCTTGGAAAGCTTCCTACGGACAAAAGGTATTTGTTAAGGAAAACTATCAGTAAATCCTATACATAGAAACTAGTATGACTACAGGACATTGACTGAATGTAAGGTCAACTGCCGTTCTAATTCTTTTGAATGACTGTGAACACGTTCTTGCTAAAATGCTTTTAGTAAAAAAGGTATTCGGAATTCTTGGAATAGTAGGAAGTGATTGATTTATCGTTGAAGTGCAAGTCATTTAAGATACACTAAGATAAGGTTTTCAAACAGACATATTAAATCACAGAATAAAATTGCTGGATTAGATTTTAAACCCGTTGCCTTGTTAAGAAAAATTAATTAAATACACCCTAATCTACACTCAATCAAAATTAGTTTTAATAGATACAAGCCAATATTAGTTGATTCGATCACGATATTTTACAAAAGTAAAGTCTTAAACAAAAATTAGTACATGGAACCTCGTAAATAAGATAAAGTGCTCTTGAGAGATTTATAAATCACAAAACTTTGTACCATTTACTTTTTTTGGAAATACCCTAAAGTTTATTTGAGTATTTATTTTATATTTTTCTTCGAAAGGTACTTCGGAACTTATGTACTAACTTACATACCTGAGTTATTTTTTAAAAACTGTCAGATTAAGTATTAGGGACGACAAATAAATTAAAAAAAATTGATGATTTTTTTAATGTCAGAGAGAGACATGAATATCTTACTTATCAACATCGTAATCAACAACAACACCAACTGTTGTTGGCTGTCCATAATTTGCCAGGAGCGTACCCTCAGCTTTTCCGGACATATTATGCGTTCACCTTAGTCATTGTCTGGAGTGGCTAATGATACTGCGCCGGGTAGAAGGTAAACGTGCGGAAGATGGTCAAATGCAATCAAGAAGGCTACTGGAGGCAGCCTGAACCGTGCGATTCACACTGCAGTACACCGCATGGCTTGGAGACATGCTATAAATGTGGTCGCTATCTTTAGCAGTGCGGGAACGACAGACAAGAAGAACACCGTCATAGTACAGTGTACATACGAAAGTCACTTATAGGTTTTTTGCTCGTTTTGTTAATATCATTTCACCAATTATATTCCGCTCAACGTAACTACAAACGTTATTAGTACGTTGTAAGAGACAAAAAATCGCCGAACCTTTTTTTTTTGACACAACTATGAAACTTGGCAAAGTCGTTACTTGAGTCAAAATAAGCCGATTAAGATTGGTAGTCCACGGGACCTCCCCTCTTCGCCTGGAGAGGGGTTACAAAGTAACGGGAACTATATTTCTTGTCACCAAAATTTATATTTGTCATCAAAGTTGTATCACCTAGTAAATAGATCTATCGCCACGAAATATTTTCGTTCTCAGATAAACAAAAAGTGTTCCCAGGTATGAATTATCAAATAAATGTTGATACATGTGTAAAATAAGAGATGGATTACCAATAAAATTGTAGTGCATTAGATGAATATAAACTTCGTTCTTATAATAATAGTTTTATTACTTAAATAATAGCTTTGTGCTCGGAATGGTAGATCTGTCACCAAATAAATAGATCAGTTCCTTATTTCTATGAAGAAATGCTTTATACGAGACATTGGGCACACCGACTCGGACAGGTTAGGTTCGAAGAGGATGGCGGGGTCTAGTGAGCGAGCGGAGCGAGCGAACTAAGACCCCGACATCCCCTTCGTGTTAGGTTACTGTAAACCCTGCAGACAGAAATAGGAGCCCCGCGTAGCGGGGCTACGTCGACAACGCCTTAGTTTGGACCTGTGGTTTGGTGATCTCTTTAAATTAGTTTGCTTAAATACTTATTAGGACACACCTATTATAATACATACAAAAACATTTATTTGGTACTAGACCTTATATCTCAGGATTTTAGGTGATTTATTGTGGAACTGATTTTGCATTGTTTGGTGACTACATTTTGGTGACAGATCTACTATTTTGAGGACAAACCCTATTATTTAAGAAACACAAAACTAATTAAATTGGTGATAGCTTAAATGATACCCCAAAGTAACGCTCCACCCGGCTTCATTCTAAAAATTATAAGTAGACGTAGTAGGGGTCCCGTGGACTACCGATCTTAATCGACTTATTTTGGCTCAAGTAACGACTGTGCCAAGTTACATACTTGTGACAAAAAAAAAGAAAGGTGTTTCACTAAACAACCTCTACTATGTTACTTCACAAAAAACAGAACATTGGCTTTGACAACTGATGGACGAAACGAAAATAGACCCAAGCTTTCTATCCCGATTTTTCGCAAAAAACATTCGAAAATAGCCTGACACTTTTATTTTTGGTAGTGAGTTCAGCAAACGTAACAAAAAATACTAAAAATAGCTTACCTATATCCTTATCACAGTGACAGCAATCCGTCTGATTACTATTTACGAAAAGCGATACCATGCTCTCTGTGCAACACGGCATACATTTGTGGTTCACTCTGCAAACGAAAAATGTGTTTATCTAACCGTTTTATTTGTGCCAGACCGCCTGCCAGCAAACATAGGGCGGTGGCTTTAACCTGCATTGGTCGGTCAAATCTATACACAATTAGGAAAGGTTCGATTCTGGTTTAGGGAAGGAATTTCTAAACAAAGTATTTTTCTAAGAATGGTATAATGCGAGGCTTAGAGATCTTTTCTTCTAGTCCAAATAGATCTTAACAAGGCTGATATGTACAGTAAAAACTGGTCTTCTCAAAATTACAGAAACTGTTTTAGAAACACGTCAGTGTGTATTATTTCTCAGTGCTGACTGCTTTTAACTGGATACCCTAGAATCTGACTATCTTTCGTAATCAATATCCACGAAATACAGGTTACCTGTTGTTAATTTCGTAAAACAATTACAGCCAGAATTGATTTAATTGTTTTCGATATCCATTATTAAAACAATCCAACGACATTTTAGTGTTAAGAGCGTTTACACCTTACGACATTTCATACTAACTTTCAAGTCCTTATTTTCCGAAATGACTGAACCGATTTCAATGAAACATCATACGTATAAGCAGGATATGTAGGTCTAAAAATTTACTAAAAAACATTTCTGAAAAAATATTTACAGCGAAATTAGACCGATTATCAATTATCAAAACAACAAGCAGCAAAGAAAACAAAAACGAAACAGGAATTTCCAATTATCTTTTTTGTTAAAAGACATTTCTAAAATGTTTTTAGTAACTTTTTAGAACTCTAAATCCTGTTTATGCTTATTTAGTTTCATTAAAATCAGTTCAGTCATTTCGGAAAATAAGGAATTTTAAGTTTTTATGAAATGTCGTACGGCATAAACGCTCCTAATGCTTTAATCTGATCGAGGTCAACTGTACACACGGCGACGCATCATATTATACATTTCCAGTATAACATGGCCTAGCTTTGTATAGATTTTGCGTACAATGAGACATCCGCATGAACTGGTTTTGTATAGCTTGATTGGTCGCCGTGTCCCGTAACTTAGGAGTGATACAAAGATTCGAATGACGTTAGTGCGACGCACGCTATTTCGAAAAACTTCACGAGCGGTACGCCAGTTCTGCTTTTTCTGGAAAAACGCTTTCCGTCAACTGTATAAAGAAACCAGGTATATTTTCCGGGGACAAGTCTGCAAAACTACATAATATCGCATTTCCGAGTTCCATATCTCTCACTGAGCCCACTCCTTATATCTTTCTCCAAATGTTTTACCCTAGGTGGCAAAGCAACCAAGATATTCATACTAGCGTACCATTCAAACAGTTTTTCGAATCAGCGTGTTCGCGACAACGTCATTCGATATAGCGGTTTTCGACCTAATGTGTTTTCGAACTGGCGTACTACTCCTAAAGTTTTTCGAAATAGCGTGCGTCGCACTAACGTCATTCGAATCTTCGTATCACCTTACATAGAATTATTCTGTCGGAAAATGAATGTTCGTTTTTTTTAATAACTTACCTATCTAAACGAAGTGGGTGTGCACACGTGACACAACTGGTTGGCCCAGGGCCTGAGCAAGACCTGCAGGAGTCATGGCATGGACGGCAGGTCCTCGTTCTAGGCTCATAGTACTGGGAACTAAGGCACTCCACGCATAAGCCGTTCTCTAATGAAAAGTGTGGTGGACAGGACGTACACCGCTGGGGACCAGCGCCATGACAGTCCTGGCAGTAGTGGTGACAGCGGCGACAACTGGTCTGCCATGGAAAGAAGTTCTGAGGACATTCGGGCCGACACTCTCCCGCCGCCAGCCTCCAGTCAGGAGGACAAGATGCACATTGATCTCTTCTAGGACCCGTGCACGTCTCACAGGACAAGTAACACTTGGAACAGGTCCCCTCATCCGGGTAGTAGCCAGGAGCACAGGTTGCTCGACACGTCCCCGACTGCAGGCGTAAGGCACCAGCACACAATGTGCAGTTCAATCTTGACACACAACTCTTACAAGTATGCGGACACGGCGAACACCTTCCTGCCGTCTGATAAAAACCTTGTCCGCACTCAGCCACGCACCTAAAATAAATATTTCATGTTAACTGAACACTTGAAACCGTACAGGAAAAGGTCTAGATGGATAAAGGGCCATTACCTCGATCCTTGTAACAACAAGGGACTCGAACAAGACAAACAGTCCCACTCGTTCGATCCGCTACATTTCTCGCAGGTTGAATGGCAATTTTTACACCTTCCCGCTTCGTGATACTCACCTGCAAAAAGTCACTTTAAGTCTGCGAGGAACAAGTGTGAAAAAAGTCGATGTTTAAGGACATTACTTACTCGTGTCGCATTTGTCATTGCCATCGGGGAGACAAGTTCCGCTCTTAGTTAGAATCCATTTCTCTTGGCAAACAGAACAAACGGCACACGCGCAAATTGAACAGCCTATTGGACACCTAAAACAACAACAAAGTTGTTCACGTTTTGCTTGTTCTTTAAACGAGATTTAATATAAAGGTGACAATTAAACGCTCGAACAATGTAGAGTTCAAAGCGACGCGTTTGAAATTCCAAGCGCTCATAAGATTGACGACCTCTGTTTCATCACGAAATGGAATGCAAAGATAAATTATCATAACAATAACACTTACGGCAAACATTCTCTTCTTTGGGCGTCGGCGTAATATCCTGGGGGGCATTTTGGTACGCAGCGATTCTTGAATGCGTAATCACCAATGCGACACGAAACACAGGCATTTTCGCTAGGGCCGTGGCAAGATTCGCACGTTTCATGACACGGCATGCATCCGAAATCATCTTTTTGATGTGTACCCGGAGGGCAAGCCGCTAAACAAGATCCGTTATAGAGAACATAATTGTGGGCGCACGAGGAACACATATCTGCCTTTTCGGAGCAAGTGTCGCAATGCTCTGCGCATGGAAAGCAAGCGTTTGCGTCGGGGTCTTCATAGTACCCGTCCGGGCACTGTTGCAAACAAACAGCTAAGTCAACTACTAGCAAGTGTGCCGGCGCGCATGTGAGACACGAGTCTTGGCCGGCTCCGGCGCAAGTCTCGCACGACTCGTGGCATGGCCAACAAACCCCACCTTGGTTAACGAAGCTTCTCGGAGGACATCGAGACACACATGTATTATCTAAACGATAATGCTTGCAGGCAACACACTGAGTTGGCCCCTTCCCATAACAACCTTGTGAATCACATTCCGGGTCGCACAGTCTTTGCACTTGTTTATCGTTGGCATCTGCCAAAACATTTTTCCGTTGTGCGGAAGGAATATTTTTAGGGTAATTGCGTCTATCAGTAACACCGAGTTCGATTTCGTTCAAGAATTGTGAGTATTCTGAGGCATCGTAAACATCGTTAATATGATAAGCCTTCTCTTCCTGGTAAACATTATTTGAATTGAAATAGCTTTTATTTCGTAACCGTATCGGACTCGTTGCCGTGCCGTAAAATATTAACTGCCACTTTTTCAATATGCCCGGTTGAGTGACGTGGATATTACCGGCGTTTAATATCTGAAGGGTCCAACGCCCTTCGGCACTTTCTCCCCAAAAATGGACACTTAAAAACGGCCAATCGTCGAAGTTAGAACTCGTTGCGTCATGCGTCCTCTCGAATAAAAGGGTGGAAGTAGTCCCCATCGGCGACGTAAGCAATATCCGTAAATTTCCTCTAGGGAAAAAGCTCAGTGAAATTTTACATTGAACGTGTTCCAAAAATCTGACCTCGTTCATCGTCCCGCTGCACCCATTCACATCCATGTGCACTGATATCGTATAACCGAAAGATGTTTCAATAGACTTGTCCTCGTTTATTTCTTGTGACTTACAAATGTGCTGAGGGGGTACGCTGGTCCATTGTTCGGCTAATGTTACCATCTGAGCGGCGTCCATTAGTCCGTAGCCAAACTTGTGACTTACTTTTCGTTTTACGCCATTTACGATCCATCCTTCTTCCTTTTCCAGTGGTTGTGACCGAGAGGTCATTACGACGAGGTGTTGCATATCCCGCCACGTTAGTAAAGTATTTGCTTCTAAGGCTAATGCACATATACCTGCAGCTAATGGCGCCGATGCTGATGTACCGGTGTGGTCTACCGTGCAAATGTGGTCAGGCCTTAATTGTACATCCATATCTACTGTAGTTACGCTTTTGTCTCGACCGGGGGTGCCAGAACTGTAAGTTGAAGCTATTGTAGATGAGCATTCTTCTAAATACCATGGTTTATAACCCCCCTGCGTTGCACTAGAAATAGAAATAGTGAATATGCTATTCGCATATCCATCACAATTGCAGGAGTCGGTATGCTTGCCGCCGTTTCCCGACGCCCATATAAAAATAGATCCTTTCCCCCCTCTTCCGTTCGTCACACCATTTATAAACGCCCTGAAACAAAGCACTTTTTAATGAGCTCGCCTGTAACCATTTTTCTAAATCGCATGCTATTAGACAATACCTTCTAGCCAAAGGGCCGGGGCCGTCGACTGTTTTCCCGTCGTCCTCGGGTCCCCACGACGCGCTATAGATGTCTATGTGATGTGTGTTGAATCCGAGCGCCTGTGCCTCCACTGCGTCGTTAACAAGGCCGTCGAGCATTCTGACGCCTCCGATGCTGGCGTTGTACGCGATGCCGACGCCGCAGTACCTATTGTACGCGACCGCAGCCACCTCGCCCGCACACCGGGTGCCGTGTTTATTGTCACCATTGTCCTGCGGTGTCGGGTCTGTGTCGTTCCCATTTATGTCCGTCGATGCTGCAGTATCCTACAATATCGGGAATCCCGTTCAATACACAGTTACGTAATACATGGGCGGTAAAGAAAAATCGTTTGTTCTAAATTATGTTTTCATTGGACAGTTCTAAGCTGCATTGATTAATGCGTGTTTTAGTATAGTTTAAGAAGATATAAAAATATTTACATAATTTTGTGCTAAGTCTGGATGGTTGGGTTGAATGCCGTCGTCAAGGATGGTAACAACGACTCCTTTCCCTGTATATCCTTTCCTCCAAGCGTAGCCGACGTTCATGTCTAATCCGTCCGCTGCACCTCCATTCTGAAACAAAAAATAAGGTTAATATCTAAAAATAACCTAGAAATACACTCAAGTGGTCGGATATTACGCTTTGCGCATTGAATACTTAATGTAAGTGTTTGTGTTGACGTGGAATGGGAGCGCAGCGGCGAGCGGGAAATATGCGACTGTGACCATAGTGGAAGCGGAGCAGGGGGCGGGAAGTGGTGCAATAAACTAGTGAATTTACAAACTAATGACTTGAACTACCTAGTTCTAGTTATATTAGATTTTTTTCTTGTGTTCACGTTTTACGTTAATTTTGATCTAAATGACTAAAATTTGTTACAACTCGACACAGTGTGCGAATATTCCGGTCCCCGCTGCCGCTTGTGGCGTCGTCCCCGCACTTATTGTACACTTTGTCGCGTGCAAGTAATAGATACGTGCGTGCCGTGAATATGGTTCACCTGACATGTAACTATGAACATTAATGTTACTCACCATTATTTATTTATTTATTTATTTATTTACTAAAATCTCCCTTACAACTATCATTACAGGTATGTCCCTAATGCGATAGCTCGGTCGGGTATTATAAGTAAGTAACGGTAATTTTATAATTTACTAGTCGTGAAAACATAATTTAGTCGTTCAAAAGGTTAAGTAATTTTCAGGTAAAAATGATTTCATCTACTAATAAATATATTTGAGTTTACTATGTATTCTGCCAAGGACGTAAAATTTTAAAAATACGTTCCTTTTATGTCATAAGTAACCTAAAACAGGATTTCTGTAAGTTCTCGAGGAGACATAAAATACTAAGTCTGCATTTGATGTGTACGACTCACAAGAGTCACAAGTCGTATCCAAGTAAAGCGTGTTATAGACGACTTACGGCCAAATAAACTGGAACAAATTCATCACACTGGTGAAAATGTTTCATACCTTCCCATATTTTATTCAACGCAATTCATTCTCACTTTAGTCAACCTCTGAACAATAAAATTGTACCCGAATAAAGCAGCAAACATTACGAGTGGCCTTATAAAACAATAGGACATCAAGGTCACCGGTTATATACCTCCAACAAGGAGATATTCACTTTATACCTCGATCTGGGGACTACACTACTGAATTAGTAATCCCTCCACTATGCTTTGCAGAATGAATTTTAGTACACGAAGTACAAATGATCCCGTCTCGCTTTGTTCTGCTAAAGTTCGTCGACTTGGTACACTCGTACTATTAAATTATGCTTAACATCTGCCACTGAAATGTTCTGCAATATTTTGTACTTGGGCTGAATTTTAAGCAGTACATTATTTTTATACGTAATATTATTACTTGAATTGTTACTATCAGCACGTATTTTTAGACTTAAATAATACTAAATTCATTAATTTTATAAATAATTTATTATACTGTTATAAATTATGTGAATATTTACGCAATAATATTAACATTTAGTGCTTATCGACGCAAAGTCATCATCATCATCATTTCAGCCGAAAGACGTCCACTGCTGGACATAAGCCTCCCCCAACGCCACATTGACATTTTGGGGGGTTTTGCCATAATCGCCACGCTTGGCAGGCGGGTTGGCGATCGCAGTACGGTTGTCATAAAAGCACAGAGAACGCTGCTGCCCATTCTCTGGCAAGTTCCTTAGTCGCCTCTTACGACACCCACGAGAAGATATGGAATGGTGCTATTCTTTACGTCCGACATCATACAGAACGACGCAAAATAAATGTTATTAAAAAGAAAACACCCAAGTTTGCTACCATGTTCGTCTGGTTTCAGAATAAGTGTATGTTTTCGCTTTACGCGCGACCTCATAATTAAAATGCCTGTGTCTAATGAGTATCTGTAGCAATTCCAAATAGAATACAACATTTTATTGAATAAGGTGGCTGAAATCACTGCCAAAGTTATAATATTTGTCAAGGACGCACAAGGCTTAACCGTGACGTCATTTAGAGTGAAATATTCGCCTCAACTCCATTTTCCACATTATAAACCGAGTCTGAAAACGAAAGTCAAGTTATTTTTTCATTATTTGCATTATAACAATGAGAGCAAACGAGAATTTTGCTTTTAATGTGTCTTTTAATTGTTATACAGGGCATGCCGGACGCTCATAAAAAGAGAATGGGCAGTACTTTATCAGGAGTACCGAAAACGTTTAAAAATCTTTGTATTTTTCGTTACACCGACATTTTTTTTTCTTTAGGAGTTTTCACATTTTTTCTTCATCTTTTTCATTTTCATCGGAATATTTAAGACAAGTGTATGTGTTAGATATTTTTTAACCGTGTACAGATAAGACGACCGTCCGACCGACACTGTAACCTGGCACCTTATTCTACACACATCAAAAGTGTCTAGGGATCAACATATATTTTTGCAATAACTTTTCTCCTGATTGATATTAATAAAAATTTTCTTTAAGGATTCATCAAATAAAGTGTTTTCGTTTGTCACAGTAACGATAAACCAAGTCACCTTTGCATTAATAAAGAAATTTGCCATTTTCTAATAAAGGGATTTTTGACATTTGAACCACTAACATTAAAGTTCGAAAAAAAGACTGAAATAACAGTTTTCTTTAAAATTTTATTGGGTAACTTAAACAATTAATAATCCGTGTTTCTACCGCGAACACTAACAACACAAGAACATCGGTTTGGCATACTAAAAATGAGTTCATCCAAATCACGCTGTGGAATGGCCGCCCATGTTCGTTGCAACAACAAAAAAAGGTCTTCTTGCGACTGGATACCCTCCATATTCGGCAGAGCTCTTCTCTGTAGCATATCCCATGCATGCTCAATCGGGTTCAAGTCTGGCGACTGAGCAGGCCAGGGCAGGACATTGATGTTAGCTGCGGCGAGAGTCTGTCTTACAACTCTTGCGGTGTGCGGTCGTGCATTATCATGCATTAACTGAAATAAGGGACCGATTTGCACTTGTAGAGGAACGATGACGTCTGATACAATCGTCTCAGCATAAATTTGAGCGTTGAGGTTGCCTCTGATCCAAATCAACTCAGTTCTTCCGCCGATCCAAATACCCGCCCATACCATGATGGTTCCACCACTATAAGGATGGACTTCCTGGCAGGATTTTAATCGCTGTTGGCGTCCAGGGGTTCTCCAGTGTCGTATACGTCTTGTATCCGGTCTCATACCAAAACGAGACTCATCAGAAAAGCACACGAAACGCCATTGTTCTTCTGCCCAATTTCTGTGTTCAAGAGCCCATTGATATCGAATCCTACGATTGTGCATTGCTATAGGTGGTACCCGTAGCGGTCTTCGGGAATGAAGGTTCACTTCATGCAAGCGGTTTCTGACTGTTTGGTCGCTAATTAAGTTCCCTGAAGAGTGATGAAGCCTCACGGCTAACATCATGGCGGTTATTGTTGGAGCTCTTCGAGTTAAGATTTGAATGTATCGGTCTTGTCTCCGTGTGGTGCAGCGATACCGTCCTCCATGGCGCTCAGCCACGGTACCAGTGCTTCGGTAACGTGTCCAAAGTCGACTGATAACACTCTGACTTGTATTCAGAGCTAAAGCCACAGTACGTTGCCGGGAACCAGCTTCTATCATTCCCACGGCTCTGAGCATTTCTTCCCTGCTTAAATGACGTCGCCGCTCCATAATAACGTTGGTTTTAATCAGTAGTAGGGAAACAGTAGCACTAATAATGTCTTCAATGCGTTGTATGTTTTTATAGGGAAAATATTGACAGCTGATTTTCATCTTTTACTCGAATTTGATTCACAGTTCCTGATTCAAATTATGAAATGCACCAAAAAGGATCCATATAAATTTATAAAATCATAAATTTATTACAAAGCCACATCTCAATCTCAAGAAATCCGCATAAAAATGCTTGATCCCTAGACACTTTTGATGTGTGTATTAAAACTCCGCACTACCAAATCCAGCCGCATATGCTAATATCCCTATTATAACGGCATGTAATGGTAAACCAATATCAGTAATCAAAGCACTGTTATAACCTTAACACAACCATAATTACACCAAAATTCAAACAAAATATTTAACTTATATTTCTTACCAAATACCACTGCTCTTTAAACAGCGGGTCAGGGAAAGCCGGCGCACTGGATTGTCGCATCACATGCCTCGGCTTCCACTGATGGTCCCTCTTGGACCTCCGCAGCTCCCTCTGCTGCATCACCCATCTCACCTGTCAAATGAACTGTCTTTAATCCTCTTTGATAAGTTAAGGAGGGGCGCTGCGTAAGTGTGTTCGGAATTTAAAAGGTTTTGAAGGACGTCGAAAATAACTGTGGTTGGACTTTTTGGGCGAAAATATTTGTGAAAGGAATTTTTGTTTACAAGAGAATCAGTATTTTCGTTCATTAACACGTATCATATTTGCTCTACAGCCATGTAGATCTACACGTTGTTAATTTAGTTTCGATTTAGCAGTTCCATTGGTGAATATGCTAAACGATTCGCTTCTAAAAAATGTTTAATTTGTATGGTCTAATGTAAACTGGTTTTTATAAAATTATATATGATGTTCCATAAAATCAGCTTATTTGAATGAAAACTCTGGTGCCAAAAGTGGTATCTATATAATTCTATTTTATATACGTAGGCCTGAATGTTTAACAAATCAATTTATCGTTTACGTTCAAAATGTTAAAGACCAGAAAGATCCTTTTTTTGACAATGGGTCATCATAGATTAAAGAAGTGGGGCACCAGAATTAGGTAAGTATCTACAGGCTAGTATAAAAATGCACTCATATTATCAAAAACAAGTTTACATTGAGTACATCCCATGTGGTTACTTTCCCATTTCGACAACTAAACAAAATACCATCACAAAAGTGCGGATTCGTAACTATTTTGATCTTCACACATCGAGTCTCTTTTCGTAACCTTTTGAGTATGCGTGTATCAATTCCCATTTGGTAAACTTTTTGTTCGCAAATACAGTTAGGGTTCCGGAGAACTACTTAGTAAGAAATACCACAATTACTAAACTGTAAACTTTTATTTATTTACAACTTACCGTTAATATTCAAACAAAATAGTTACACAAAAATAAACCTTCCTACCATAAGAAAAAGAAAACAATAATTTAACTTATAACACTAAGTGAACAAATAGTTCCAATATAACTGACTAAACCAACAAAAAAATAGCAACATCAACGAGAAAGTATCTTTGTAACTTTGGGAGCTGACTGTACCGTACAAAAAACAGTTGAAATTTTTGGGTAACGAAACGGGACTCAATGGATAAAAATTAAAATAGTTACGAAATGACACTGTTTTCCACGTCTTTTGTTTAGTTGTCCAAATGGGAAAGTTACCAAATGGGACTTAGCCAAAATATGAGTCTAGTTTACTTAAAACTAAACCTTCTTAGGCACACCAACCAAACATCCCACCACGACATATATCTAAACCCATTAACGCTCGATCGTTAGTAATGTTACAAAATGCGAGTCGTCACGTCCAGGTCATAAACAACGCCAAATTAACAGCAACTAGTCTGGAACTACCCAACTTGTTAACAATGATAATACCTAGGCTATTATGTCTGAACTTAGGATATTGGTGTTTCCAAGTAATTGGGTTTCAGAGGTCAAATACTTGGCTCGTGTTAAGACTATAGAATCAGTACGATCCGCAAGAGCTTATTGATAATGAGTCTATATTTAATTTACTAGCTAAGTAAAAGATTTGAAATACATTGTCTGGAGTAATATGGGTGTACAAACAGCGTCAGTATGTGCTAACACTCCGGCTGAGTAGGCCAGGAGGGTAACTACTTAAAGGAGCTGTGTGTACTATAGGTACATCTCTCACCTCTAGGCTGTTGTGCTGTATGGATGTTTGATGGAGAGACAATACTTAGCTTAATTAATTGAGAATACTCATAAAATGAAGCTATTTTTTTATTATCGTGTAGTGTTTGAAGTTTGATCTCCTGCTGAGCCTTTTCCTGACTTCGTATCTATGTTGGGATCGGCTTCCAGTCCAACCAGATGGAGCTGAATACCAGTATTTACAATGGAATGACTGCTTATCTGACTTCCACCACCCAATTAGTACTGGGTAATACGACCTTGTTAAGACTGGTATCTGGTACTTTCGGGTCACTGACTATTGTAACAACTGTCAAAGATTTACAATTTACAGCCGGGACCAACGGCTTTAGGGGCTTTCCAATGCCCACAGGAAACTAGGTATGTAATGGGTGGTCACCCATTCACGGACTAACCTAGGCAAGCACGGCTATATCTAAAGATTGGCTTTTTTTTTTATTTGGCTACGAGCTCCTCCACGAGTATTTCAAGTTTGATACTAGCTAAAAAACAAATAAAGTCGATAATTAAAATTTGAGATGCGAATTAAAGGCTAACGCGAAAAAAAAATTGGTGCTATTCAGTAACAGATCGGTTTAATTTATTTAATAGAATAGTGAATCGCATCAAAACCTTGAACTAACCACTAAAATTACTCAGTCAAATAGATCTTTTCACCGGACTTCCATTCTAGACAGCCAGTCGACAGGAAAACTTCAAGGATGGCTAAACCCCATTCAAATTGGAAGATTAACTAACTGGCCAATCCCTTGAGACAAACCCTTGCGTCAATACAGCATAGAATCAATTATTCAAAACGGAGCAAGTCATGATATTGAAGCCGATAACTTTAAGGATAATCCCAATGAATAATTTGATGGTGGACCGATGTCAATCAAATTAACGTGTATTGATTGCGTGTTTAAACAAACGAATGGTTTGGAGTTGTACGTTGAAGAACATTTAGTTACTATGTCAGTTGTTTAGACGGAGCTTTAGTTAAAATATATACCTACACACAAATAATATATAGCTAACTAGCTGTCCCGCGCAACTTCGTCTGCGTCACATTGTCCCCGTATTAGCAATATTTTTCATTGCTGCTCTATTCTCTCTATCTATTGAATACTTACTCAATCCAGTCAACAGATACCGCCATCTGTTAAAATCGTTTGGAGCTAACAGATAATTGTAACTTAATTTGCAATAAAATAATATTACGACTATAAATTGAGATGTAAGCTATACTATCTTTCAAGTAGGATCAAACTGCACATGGTGTGCAAATTTGATTAAAATCGGTTTAGTAGTTTAGGAGTCCATCCCCGACAAACAACGTGACACGTAATTTATATATATAGATATACAACGTCAACGGCTATGTACAACGTCTTACCAAGGGGTAACTACTACACTGGTACTATCCAGTACTAACTCGGTTATGAAGGTCCGGTAGGCAGTCACTCCATGTAAAATACTGGTATTCAGCCGCATCCGATTAGACTAGAAGCCAACCCCAACATAGTTGGGAAAAGGCTAGGCAAATGATGATGTCAGTTTTTAGACGTACAGACTAACTTGAAAACGTTTTCGGAAAATTACCAAGCGTGGATAAAATTGAACTTGGATTATGTTGTTCCAATTATTATTAAGTTAAATTCTTATGTCACTCATGCGTCATAATAAATTCAATCTTTTCCACGCCCGACACCTAATAACATGTAATTTAAACACTTTAATACTATGATATTAATGTCTAGACCTGTAGAATAATTAAATAATTCGGCGAAGTAAATAATTACCAAACTAAATAAATAAACTTACATGACTAGCATTTTCAGCCGTTCTACGAAATTTTAGAATTAATCATCAAATTAAATTACAGTTAAGGTCTCAAAGAAAAAAAGTAATCTTCCACTTTTACCTAAAAGATCGTGTTCCTAAATATTAATCACCTAATTCTGTGAAATATAAAAAAGAGATTAAAATCTCTTATTTATATTTCAGCTCTTTCTATTTACCGATTCCTTAGCTAGGGAATAATTACCCATGTTATCGATTGTGGCTTGTTACAGTGTGACTCGTTGGGAGAAATCTAAACTAAATAGGTATTTTAAAGAGGAAAGATTTGATTGTTTGTTTGTTTGTTTGCATTGAATAGGCTCTGAAACTACGGGTCCGTTTTGAAAAATTATTTCAGTGCTTATAGCCCATTTATCGAGGAAGGCTATAGGCTATATATCATCACGCTACGGCCAATAGAAGTGGAGCAGCAATGAAAAATGTTGCGAAAACGGGGAAAATGTGACGCAAACGAAGTTGTGCCGGACAGCTAGTTGTAAATAAAAATCCCAACCAGCCACACGCATTATGTTCCCTGTATGTTTATAGTGCACAGTTATCATATTTTTTAGCATGTACATACGGGTCACACTATTCTTGGCTTTCACAACACACACAATATGTTAAATTTCCAACGAACTATCTCGTGCCTTCCTTGTGCCTAACAGTTCCTAGAACAGTCTTTGGTAACAGAACACTAAAAACATTAAGGATTATGTAGACTCCATATGGTGCCCAAACATTTAGAAAGCTGGCTAGAATGACGTCTACGAATTTCATGAAAGGTGTTCCTTTGTTTGGAAAGTACCAGGAGAAACTCAAACTCAAACTCAAACTCTCAAACTCAAAGCATTTATTTCAATTAGACCATTACAGGCACTTTTGAAAGTCAAAGAACAAAAAAAAAAGAACGCTAAGCTACAGTCCCAGTCACAAGACATAATAACTTGTGAAAGTACTGTAGTTGCCCATTCCAAAGCGTAGATCTCTATGGAGAAGAATGGGCAAGAAACTCCATGGACACTCTTTTAAATTAAAATATGTTACAGAATCTTGGTTACATCATTCGTGTTGAGAAGTACTAGTATGTGAGAACGATGTAGAAATACGGGCAAGTTAAGAGCGTCCAGAGTAAACAACATCATAATCCTTCCAAAACGCTGGCATAATCCATTTTTGAGCAATCTGTCTGCCTCGTGGGTCGAGCGGTTGCAAGCGCGACTGCTGCATATGAGATCCTGGGTTCGATTCCCGGGTCGGCCAAAGTGATATTAGGTTATTTCATCAGGAATTTCTCAGTAGCAGCCACGGAGTGTGGGTTTGTGCACGTTTGATGGCAATGGGGTCGCCCCAACGGTGTATGATTAGGTACACCTCTGCCTCTCTCTTCGAGGATTACAGGCGTAATAGTGTGTTATATTATGTACTAATATAATGATGTAGCGGTAACGGTGATGGTAACGCAGTGCAAATTTTATTTTAATTATGTCTTTTATGTTTATTTCAAAAGTGTTTTTGGAAATGCGATGCCACTGTAGGTAAACACAACGACCAATCAAGGTTTCCATAACCAGTGTAAGCTAACATTATGTTATGCTAAAGCCTACACAAAGTGAGGTCATGTTATACTGGAAATAATGGCCTAACGTGTCGTGTACAAACAAAAATTTAGCAAAAGCATAAGGAAAATCGAAAATGGGTTACAAGGCCTATTATTACGTGAATGTTTTGAGGTGTACTGTAGGTATTAATTAGCAAGTAAGTAAAAATATTTACCTGTGGGTCATTTTTGAGACTATTATAATGGTTGATGCTGGCATTTGGTGATCTCTTACTAACGTGTGGGTGTGACAATAAGAAGTAGTGCTTCAGGTTGCCAATCTGCAAAGAAGAAAATTATCAATATATATCAATTAGATTCATACTTTCTGATTTACATTCAAAACAAAAAGAATAAACACAACTCAGCATACGGGATTAGTCTAATAATCATCATCATCATTAACCTATAATGTTCCCAATACTGGGACACAGGCCGCCTCTTTATGAGAGGGAGTGGGCTGTAATTCACCACGCGGGCCCAGTGCGGGTTGGTAAATGTTACATGTCTTCGAATTTTTAGTTCCAGGATATGCCGGTTTCCTCACGATGTTTTCCTTCACCGTTTTTGAGGGCAGCGGTGATGAAATAAATGAAACAAAGTAATGCGCCTGCCTGGGTTCGAACCCACGGCTTACTGCTCGTAAGTCGGGGCTGCCACCACTGGGCTACCGCTGTACTCCAAATAAAATTGTCTAATAATACTCTGGTCAAATTAAGCAAGGACAAATGCCGAGACGAAACGAAATAATATGTAAACAAGTACGTATAACATTACAAAAGATCACGCCTCTAATCTTCGAAGGTTAAGACAGAGGTGTACCTAATAGTACACCCACATTTTGACCAATTAGGTTAAAATACATGTAATAGGGGGAGAGCCCATTGTATCAATCAGGTATAATCAAATCCAGACTCCGTGGCTGCCACTGAGAAATTCCTAATGTAAAAACTCAATAACTCTTTGCCCGACCCGGCGATCAAACCCGGAGGATCTCATGCTCAGAGGTCACGTTTGCGACCACTCCACCGACGAGGCATAATTTCAAATAATCTCATCGTGTTGATAAAAAGAGTTGACGTATGTACGACTTATATTAAAAAAATGTTCATTAAAACCGTTACATGCAACCAGAAGCTTGTTAAGCTTGCTTTGCTGACGTCAGCAAGACGATCCCTCATTCCGTATGCGTTCCTAACATTCCCCGGGTTCCGGACCGAGTTCCGCTTACATTAATATTATGATATACTGATGTACCGGGAATTCAAATATCGTTGTACAGGAATGACGTGATTATCCTGTTGTCTTAAAGTTGAAGGGGAAGATGTTTTCACATACCGATTTACATAGAAGAACACGTTTATGGTAAAAAGATAAAAAAATATATAAAATTAAGACGGTTCCTTGAAACCTATGAACCACCACCACAAAGCGTGCCCATGAAGGATTTAGATTTTTTTCTTGTATAATAGTGTCCTGAATATATAATAAACTAGCTTTTCTCGAGGCTTTGCTCCCGTTATGTACGCAAATTCCCATGGATTTATTTATATATAACACTCTGGGATAATGTAACCTTCCGATAGTGAAAGAATTGTCGAAATTAGATCAGTAGTTTGGTACAAACAAATATACAAAGTTACAAACTTTCCCCCTATAATATTAGTGTAGAAGTACATATGTGTCTCAAATCTTACACCGTATATTTTGCGCACGAGTTTTAATTATAGAAACCTATTGCGACCACTAGATAAAACAAACGATCATAACAACACGAACAGTTATATTCTTAGAAACAAACTCATTTATTTATCCGTATTGTTTTTTTATTGATTGATTGATATCTATAGTACTAGGAGAAAATATTGTAAGCAGTGCTTTTAAACATTCATTATCTTTGGTTTCCAATAACTATGATTGTTCTCTGCCATGTTACTACCACGAATATCAAATAAAACCTCTTTGGAAATGCTTCTTTCAAAAGTCTACTATTAATAAACATTGGTAACAAATAAATATTAATACCTTTCAAGACTGAAGCCACACAAAAGGTTAAGTCAACATTTCATTAAGTTATTGAAAGTATTGTATTGAACATAAATAAATTGATAAAACAGTACTAGTTTTTATCCAACAATAGTGTGGTTTATAATACACGGGACTTTATACTCCACATACAAACGACTTAGGTAAAGTTACCTTTCGCTTTACGACCAAAGTAACAGTTTACGCGATCGATATACGAAGATTTTAGTAAATTGTCGGCTCAAGCCTAAAGCCGTGTCGTAGCAGCTACGAGGTTACGCGGCTACGCCGTAGCTCGTAGCAATAAGTACCCGTAGACATTTTCAACGAAACACATCGTATTTTTCATCTCTTTGTGTCAAAAACCTAGTGTCAACTTATTCAAATATGTATATTTTCAATGATATAGTTAATAATACACATAGTAAGGCAATTTGTCATTAGTTATTATAATTGTATTGTATTAATAATACTAATACTCTAATCACGATTCGCAGTCCCGTAATCGGTCGATAATTTAATAATTAATCAAACATGAATTGCTAGTGGTATTTGAATTGTAGTACAATGCTAGTACATATTAATCTACAGTACAAAGGCTTCTATCTTCTATCTCTGTCACTCTTATACGTATCTCTTTTCAACTAGAAACAACGCAATGATGTGTGTTAAATAGAAGAATTAAATTTTATTTTCATCGCATTGAATAACAAAAAGTGGATTCAGGCAGTGAAGTATTTAAAAACGAGAGGAGGAAAAAGGAACATTGAACTGAAAAAAATGGCGAGAGAGAAACACGACGTAAAAATATAATCAGACTTCATCAAATATTTATTACTTACTGTAAGCCCCGACATCAATCACACGGTCATGAAATGTTAATTATATGATTATAAATATACTTATAAATAATAATAACGGGTCTGTCTGTATTATAATGTTGGTAATGTATTTATTTGCTTGTCAAACGTGCTGATTATTTGATAATGGCTTCTATCACCGTTCAATATAGATAATATGAACAGTTCAGACGGCTAGGACAAGCGGTAATCGCTTTCGAAGTCGTCTAAATTTCTACACCTATTGTCGGCAGGAGTGAATCTGTTTCTTGGTCAATCGAGTAGAAGTCAAAAATATACTAGAACTAGCCCGGACAGACTTCGTTCTGTCAATAAGTATTTTTTTTGTATTAAAACCTTCCGTGGACTTTACGGAACATACAAAAAAAAATAGTCGAATTGGTCCAGCCATTCTTGAGTTATGCGCTAACCAACATTCATTTTTATTTATATAGATTACGTTGCTATCGGCTAGGCCCTCGGGGCTTTTAATACTCGAAGCTATTAATAATAACTTATCGGATGCGAGTCTTTAGCTATTAAAAGAACAACATCATAAAATCGTTTTTACATTACAAAAACCATTTCTACGATGACATGTCACAGATTATAAAAGTAATGAAGTCAGGGACTCGAGGGTTGAAACTCAAACATTTTTTATCGGCTATAAAAAATGGCAGTGAATAGTTATGCCAGGATCGGATCGAGTGTCGTTTTGCCCAACAAAAAGCCGTTGTTCCCTCAATAGCGTCATTGATACAGTACACACCCATGCAGTTTAGGTGATCGGTAGTTTGTTGGCCCGTAGGGAGGTTTCTTTGTAAATGATATTGCTGTATTTTTTGTAGGCTGGAGTAAGTTATATTTTTAATACTGAGTTTGACCTGTCTATCTGTAAATAGTTAGAAATTCACTGTGACCATTTAATGAAAATAAACTGCTTTCAATTATGTTTTATAATCTTTATTTTTCGGTTCAAATAATTATGCCTTATGGCTTCAATTTCGTTTCTTTGTACTTAATCTAACCTAATACTATCTAATACTAATATTTATTATTTTATTATCTATATATTACTAATAATAAATCTGAAGAGTTTGTATGCTTGTTCGCGCTAATCTCAGGAACTACGGGCCCGATTTTTAAAAATTATTTCAGTGTTAGATAGCCCATTTATCGAGAAAGGCTATAGGCTATATCATCACGCTACGACCAATAGGAGCGAAGCAGCAATGAAAATTGTTGCGAAAACAGGAAAAATATGATGCAGGCGAAGTTGCGCGGCAGCTAGTTAGCTTAATAAAGTGATGGCATTAAGTTAACTAAATACTTATGTCGTTTGATGCTAATATTATTCGGCGACGACATAAATAAAATATATTTCATGTTTTATATTACAGTCCGGTGTAAACGCAGCTCTTTTTAAACGTTCGAAAAATAAGGTCAAGCACTTTGTGGCTGTTTATCCATACTCAGTTTGTTCCCATTGTTAGAAACGGTTCTAATTAATTTAAAATACCTTTGTTTTGTAATACGTTTCCCATTAATTTGTCGGGAATTTGACAACTAAGTCTTTTGTGCTAGATTAAACAAATAATTTATTAATTATTACAGGTTGTACGCTGTTGCCGGGGCTTTGTAGTAAATTGAAATATTTAAGGGTGTGAATAAATAAGACATTTAGAAGATAAAAGGAGGGTAGTTGTCGTCGTGGGTCAGCGCACATGAAGTTAGTAAACCAGTTGTCTGTTGACGAAGGGTCTGACCTTACGATGGCATACTAAGTCGAACGTATTCTTAAATCCGGACAAGATTTTCTGACGTATGTTTTGTGTGGCTAACTATACCAGAAACCTTCTTGTCAAAGGGATCGTTCGGCGAAATATTTCTGCCCTTCTAATTTCTACAGCCAAGCAAATTTTTTTTTTTTTTTTTATGAATGGCATCTCGCAGTTCAACCTAGAAGGTTGTCGTCTGCTTAACTGGACTATCCTGTGGGTGCCTTAAGAGTAAGGCCTCTAGCCAGGGCATAAAAACTTACAAACTAAGCGACTATACGCTAAGGGCACCCCCTGTGGGGTACGAGCCTCGGCTCAGTGCGTCGCTGGGGGAGGACTGCATGGGGACAGGCTGGATCTGAATAATATCATTATTTAGGGGCTGATTTAAAACTACTGGCACAGCATCGCGGGCTGGCTCGAGCGAGGGTCGGGGAGGGCATGGACCGGGACGTCGCGACGGACCTCGACGGCGAGGTCGGAAAGACGGCGGTTTGTGTCTGAACTTTTTAAGAGTGCTAGTCTCTTTGCTACTCTCCTGGAGGAGGGTGATAGCATCATCGGGAGTGACGAGGGTATGCCGAGGACGGCGTACTGTACTAATGCGCGAGGGTTCGTAACGGGCGGCCGCTGCGATCAGGGGATTACGGTGTTTACTGGCGTTATCGAAGAAACGCTTCGAAAGACGTTTCATAAACTGAAGGACGGTGGGCATTCTACGAGTCTACGAGTAGACGGTCGTTACGGACATAAAAAGGGGCTCCCGTGACTCTACGTAAGAACCGGTTCTGCAAGGTTTGCATCCTATGGATGTATTTAGGCTCGGTGTGAGCGTCCACGACGCAAGCGTACGTCATAATGGGGCGGATCACCGCGGTATAAAGGTGCAACTTGCACTTGAGTGACAATTTGCTTTTTGCCGAAATCATGAAATGGCAAATTTGATATGTTCCTGTATACTTTTTATGGATGCTGATGAATTTACACCATGAAACTTTTCATTTTGGCCTCCAACGCATTGACTTCAACAACAGACTTTTGAGTTGACACTTTCCATTAGCTGAACTAATGCCAGCAGCATATAAAAATCTTATAATTTCCAGTTAGCATCGTTATTAATAAGGCTGTCATTATGCACGATTAATTTCAAATTAATCAAGCTAATGATCGGTAATTGTCTGTAATCTACGCGGCCTATTTAACGCCATACAGCAGTGCTTATTATAATCCCAGGGGAGTCGTAACGAGTTGAATAAGTTTGTCAGCGTGCATACTAAATTTTGAAGAAGTTTGAATCAGCCTGTGACTTACTATGGTGACAAAGGCCTCCTCCTTCTGAGCTGTCCATAATCCAGCACGAAGCCCAAGTTGGAGAATGTCTTCAATTTATTGGCTCTAATACATACTGGTTTTTTGGCGATGATTTCCTCTATCTTATTGAGAGCAATAACGTACAATGCGATGTTGATATTAACAAGCTATGTTAATGATAAGACCTAATATCGAATAGAACGTAATAAATGTGTGCTAATAATAATGTGTGCATGTGTGTGTAAAATTTTGGCAATCTATTAAAACTATTCAGACAGAGGGAAACCTTTTGAAGATAAGCAAGTAATTTATGAATCCCCAAAATGTGAATCAATATTAGTATAGGTAACCACATTGTTCAGGGCCTATACAATACGAGTTTGTTGTGGAATTAATTACTTACTTTATGGCTTCTTTTAAAGGCACATTTATACGTTTTCTTGTTTTTTTTTTTGTACAATGTATAACTTGGCTCAATCAAATTCACGTTTTGAAATCGCCCGAAATCGCAACGAAATCTTTACTGTAACCATAATAACTTCAAAGATTTTTCTCAAGCATTTAACTGAAGTTACGACTGATCTAACACCAGAACCCCACAAAGGAATAATACAGTCTAAATTTTAGTAGACAAAACTCCAGGCGATCCTACTAAGTGCTATCTGAGTCCACACGACCATAAACTGGGCCGTTTTAAGATTGCAATGGTGCATAAATTGTGACCAGTTATTGTGCCTCGGGGAGAGCTCGATAAGGAGCCACTTGCATTCAACATTTATATCTGTTACGTGACGAAGTGTGTGGATTGCAACAATTTTTTTTCTTTTACATAAGATAACGATTCTTTTTTCCACAATTTAAAACTTCTTACTTTGTTTTTTTTTTTTTAAACATTCCTTCTACTCTAGGAATTTCAACTGTATCGTGGACTCATTTACAAACATTTTAACTCACATACAGAAACAGCCAGACACAAAACCAAATCTGACAACAGAAATCTGTAGGCTATACAAATATTTGTTCCGTGCGGAGAACGATCCCGCGACAAGCAGCGCAGCAGTCTATCGCTCAGCTAATGCGCCAACCGTGCCGTCCCGTCCGTCATAGTAGGAATAGGTGACATACCTACATATATAACAGTAAGATAGATATTGTATATAAGATATTTTGGTAGATTGTAACTTTTTATTATTTTATTTATTTCACAAAAGTCCGATGGCATGAATAACTTTAAGATATCTTGATTGCAAGAACATGAACTAGTTCCCGAATGACCTGTTACTAAACCAAAGGTTGGGATAAGCCTACAAACAGCATGTATCGATATAAAGTGTTCGTACACAAAGGGAATCGTTCGTGTCTCCATTATTGCTGTTATATTTAAACTACAGATGCAATACATACACCCAATTGGAATCTAACCTATTTGGATACACTAATAAAGCGCATTCTAATTTATGACAAAATATCACTTCTTATTATCTATAAGTACTAATATTATTCTATGCTAATATTATAAAGCTGAAGAGATGGTTTGTTTGCTTGAACGCAAAGGAATTACTGATCCGATTTGAAAAATTCTTTCGGTGTTAGATAGCCCATTTATCGAGAAAGGCTATATATCATTACGCTACGACAAATAGGAGCAGAGCAGCAATGAATAATGTTTCAAAATCGGGGGTTTTACTTTCCTTTTGAGAGCTTCCGCTGCGTGCGCTGCGTAAACGGTTAAAGTTTCGCAAAAATCATGTATGACAGAATTGTTTCCCTTTAAAAGTTCTAAAAAAAAGTCCGCGACAGCATATGTCTATCTGTTAAAGTTGACTCACTATAACCTTTTTATGCTAATCAAATTTGTTCTAAAATAATGCATTATTTTTAAGGTGTTTTTGAAGTGAAACTGCGACTTCCAACAAGGTCGCATTAAACGTTTAACGCTACCATGGAGGGGTAATAGAAAGAGACAGAGCGAGAGTGAATGCGTGGCACTCGAACGCCGTAGTATACCTGTTACAGGCCAGCGCGAGTGTGGTTCTCTTTGTGCTATAGCCTAAATTATATTTTGTGGATGGGTGATTAAGGTTAAGCGACGGTTGCCCAGGTCAGTATGTGGATGGGTGATCAAGGTTAAGTTGCCCAAGTCAGTATGTGGATGGGTGATCAAAGTTAAGCAACGGTAGCCGAGGTCAGGATGTGGATGGGTGATCAAGTTTAAGCAACGGAAGCCGAAGGCAGTATGTGGATGGGTGATCAAGGTTAAGCGACGGTAGCCGAGGTCAGTATGTGGATGGGTAATCAAAGTTGCGTTAAACGTTTAACGCTACCATGGAGGGGGTATGAAAGCACTTATTTCCACATTACGACGTTTCACTTCTTCCGCGCGGAGGGACTCCACGCACAATTTTTTTATAATCATTATATAATTTCTTATATCCAAATAAATACGTTATCCATTACAAATATCCAAAACAAAATTGCCTTTTGCATCATTCGATTTCAATGTAAAGGTTCTTACCCGATGCATCGGAATTACTTTTGATATGTGGCACCAGATTTAATTAGATTAAGCAAACAGACGTCGGCGATCCGTCAACGTCCTGTTACGCGCCACCTTCCTTGACAACTACCCAAGTCAATATGGCTACCCGCAACGACTTGACGTTCCGCCAGAGAGTATTGTAGACCGCTACTCTCTCGTCTGTGGTAACAGTTTAGTTTGCAACGTGAATCATATGAAGCCTTTTTGCAAAGGCGCCGTCAAATTAATATCTATACTAATATTACCTATAAAGCTAAAGAGTTTGTTAGATAATTTGTTAGCTTGAACGCGCTAATCTCAGGAACTACTGATCCGATTTGAAAAATTCTTTCAGTTTTAGATAACCCATTTATCGAGGAAGGCTATATATTATCAAGCTACGACAAATAGGAGCGGAGCAGCAATGAAAAATGTTGCGAAAGCGGGGAAAATGTGACGCAGACGAAGTTGCGCGGGACAACTAGTGTTATATAATTTGAAAGGAAAGCATGACGAAGAATATAAGAACGTCTTAACAACCTCTGATTGTTGATGGGTTTAGCACAGATATAAACAGAATACAGTAAACTCTCATTTAACATGCAAAGATAATATTACGTCATGATATCCTAGAAATTCGGTTCCTGATTGGCAAACGATGCAAAAATATAGCAATAAGATGTAGCAACCTACAAAAAGCAACTTACTACACGACGGAAGAACTAACATCAATTTCCTACATCTCGCAAGCAAAGTTTACATCGACTTAAGAGTATATAGAGAAACCCGACAACAACCACCAACAACACCTGTCTGGTCGGAGGATCCTCCCTTTTCTAAGGAGTATCGAGGAACTTTACACCCTGTTCCTCGTACTCCTAAAAAGACTTCTAATTGTTCCTTCCCGTAATAATCTACGTGTAACTTGACCAGAAGCAGATGTGTCGGTACTAATGAGCTCAAGACGGCGATAAAGAATGCAATGTAAAATGAGGTAATTAAATATACTTATGCAGCCCCGCAGTGAAGTGCTAGCCTCACAAAGACTCCGCGCAGTGCGCTCAAGCGAGATTCCAATTATCCACAGCTTTTGTTCCTTCTCACTCTGACGCTCTATTGTCATCACATTCGTGCATTCAATGAATATTTTTCATTCATTTGTGGCTTTAATTAATATCTATTTTAGAAATTTTCTATGGAAACTGTACCCTTCCGTACCCAACGTGTCCGCTTTTGTTGTTTAATTGATTTTCAGTGTTATCTCTACCGAAACTGTAATGGAACGTGTTTAGTGTGAATGGGCCTTTATGTGTTCGTTTCACACATTTAATGTGGGCTCAGTTTTATGTTTTGTTTGTTTCTTTTGGTATTTTAAGTCTTTTTTGGAGTGGATTATGGCATTTGAATATTAAGTCTATGAGTAAAGCAATTTTGATTGTCATTGTTGTTTCTGAAAATATTTATTTTATATCAGTGTAAGAGTTTTTGATGTTTAACGAAACAACAAATGTATAAGTAATTCGTTTATTGTATCAGTAAAAGCGTACCCATCCTATTAACTTCATCCGCTCTCGTGGTTCTTATTTTGAAATCACCTTGAACAACAATGATGTGAATGAATTAATCTTAAAAAAACACATAAAATGTTTTCATTGTTCCTAACTTTCGGTTTAAATTAATAAAGTCAAAAATAATTACAGTTGGATTGCTTTTAATCCATAAGGTTTTAATTTTGATTCGTCCTAAAACCTTAATCCGCTAGATCCAGATAGGCTGACCTTTAAGACTGCTCCCCAAGCAAATAAATCTGGAAATTATCCTCTCGTTAATTATTATCAAATCATGACATTGTGCTCTAATTTTATACGAATAAATTATAATACGAAAAATGGACTTTCAGCAACATCAACATTGAACATCTTGTCTCTACCTATTCCTTTAATCAATCCAAAGGTTGTCTTGAAAAGATCGCATTTAGCGGCAAGACCACCCATCGTGTCACCCTATGAGAACTGTTTTTCTTTTAGTAAATATCAATAAAAAAGGTCAACATCTAAGTACATAGAGACCACAGTGTTAGATGACTTGATTAACCAACTCGCAGTCCTCCAATAACGTAATTTTGAGGCTCCTGCAATATTATTCACAAAACTCATTACAACTTAGCTCAGCACCAAGCGCTTCCACAAACTGGATGCAAGGCCAAGATCCCAATAAAAATAAAATTAAAACACAAACCTAAAACAAACGGTACTTGAGAAGTTACCTCGTAACTTCCAACGCCATCTGTTGACCGACCATTGTAACTACAGTTCGATGCGGGGCAACTTCCAAACGTTTCGAGGTCGGGTATTTTTCCCTTAGCGATTTGCATTCTTTTCACATTTAGAGCAAATGAGCGTACCCAGTAATGAATTTGGGAAGTACTCTCCGGTGTTATGACGAATTTTTGTAAGGACCTCGTTTAGGACTTGATTTCGTCGCGACTTCGCCAGCAATGTTTTTGAGCTCGCTCTTCTGTGATTACTTTTTGATAGTTCGGTGGGTGCCAAATAGAATTGCTGATTGTTATTTTGTTTCCAGTTTGTCGGGTAGAGGTCAGACAGCTGTAAGGTCTTGTGGAAGCAAACATTGCGCATAATTTAATTTTCTGGGGTAACAACAGTTATGTTTGTTAATGAAATCGGTTTTTTACAATAGTTCCTGATTTGTATCGTAAATTTTTTTCGATAAGCGATTTTTTTTCAATAACTGAACATTTTTGATCCTTGCCGATGTCACATTTTGGCGAATCTCCTTTGACAAATAAACAAGTAAAATTCATATAAAAAGGGACATCGTTTCCCATCGACGTTTGATAGGCAGTTAATTGATGGATTGTGATACCAACATGATCCCTCCGGTACCCGAGTCACGAGGATAATTTATTTTGCTTTTGTTTGCCTTTCTTTCCCTATGTGATAAACTCTTTTTTCCTTGGTTCCCCTATTTTTGGCGGAGGGACATGAGATTGGATGGTGATTGATAAATCGTGGTTTTAGTGATGTTATTGCTGTCGATATATTTTTGATGTTTTGTTGTTGGTAACCTTGAACTGTGTGTGTGTGAACAGGTAGGCTTTATGCAACGAGTTGTATAATATGGTGTTAGAGGTGAAGTTTTGGGCAGTGTGTTCCTCATGTTATTAGTTACGATTATTTTTTTGAATATTAACAGAGATTTATAAATGCACAACGCTTTCAAAGATTTATATTTGACCCTAACATTTATTTACAAAAAAAATAAACATGAGTTTTGATTTAAGAATTACTGGGAAAAACTGATAATTTGTTACCTCATGGACCTCTGTAACTAAACAAAAAGTACCGAAATTACGAATCTAGAAAATAAGTACCAGGTATAATACCCTGTTGTTATTTTTATTACACATCCACGCACATTAATTACTCTTAGGCCTAAAACACCATAGAAGGGAGACCTTTGAAAACGTTTACCTTTACCGTTTAATCCGGGGAAATTCTGGCCGAAAATCGGTGTATTATGTAATCCTATACTCCGGGCGTAAATTCTACGCTGGGCACAAACAACACACATGTGACGTAAGCAGCGCTGCAGGGCTAACCCCATTGATGATTGACAGACGATAAGCATGGTAATACTCCATGGAACGCAGGAAACACGTTATTGTGCATCTGTTTAAATAACACTGTTGAATTTAGAGCTTAGCTGTCATGGAAGACAGATTTTCGATTTCAAATATGGAAATGTCCGCCAACGGTATTGTAGTAAAAATACTAAATTGTATTTTTAGTCGATCATAACACCGCTAAATCTTATAAGCGCCTATAGATTACCAGTACTACGGTATTAACTTTTAAATCTTCTACTTAACCCTAAATTCACAAGAAAACAGGTGGCCTTCAAGACCTTAAATACTCCCTAATAATAATTCCTTTTATAGCTATACGTCAGCAGTTGTCCGGATAAAGTGTGTAGCAAAAACTTTTGTAACTGAAAGTACTTCGACACTCACAAAGTTGGGAGCGATGGAGAAAAAACTTTTCTTCCTGACAGTCCGTGATTTCGGGCATTTTGTATGGATGTAATCTTGGTGGCGTTAGGTACCTATATGTTTTTGTAGCCATTTCTTAGTGTACTGATTAATTATACACAATCTTATTTAACTTTTTTGGAATGGAGTAAGTTTGTAAGTACATAAGTTTGTACGTTACGCGAATGGGGTGTGAAAAAATGTAATTACTAGTTCGTGAAGAAACTCTCTGGAGGGTGCTAAACGTTAGTCAGACTGTTCTGTTCTCTATTCGCTTTTTTAACATTTTCCAGTGTACACTTCTGTTTTTTAGATGTTGGTGGATTTATATGGTGACATACCTACACAAAAGTACAGTTGCCCATACAACGTATGTTTTATCAAAAGATCTAACTTACGATTCGCAGCGTTGAATACCAAAACCACTGCACCAATTCGGTCGACAAACTTTGTTTTAAGGAAACCCATAATTTTAGTGGCTCGTCAAGGCGATTAAGCGACCACCAATTACAACACCTTTTTGCTCCTAATAAGCTTCAGTTACAAGCTAAAATATTCCTAATAGTTCCGTAATAACCGACTAAGCTTTTGTTTACTCCAACGTAAAAATAAAATAAACAATACCGATTCAAATCTCCGCCTAAAATTAACCGTAAAATACTATAGAAGTTGTGTTAACCCTTAACATAACGCCTTGACACGTAACAAAAACGTTTATGTTTTATTATTTTCAGGTTTTACCTCGCTCAGGCTTTGTACGTAGCAAGGAAGGGTTGTTCAACCGATGACCGTGTTTTGGGCCACAAATATGAACCAACCTCGAAATATTAATGTGTTTATTTTTATGACTGATGAAGAGGGATGTGTGGTATTCCCCGGGGTTTTGTGAATGGAAGGGGGAGTGTCATAAGACTTCATTATGAAAAGGGTTGTGTTAGTCGATCTTGTAAGTCCATCTCTTTGAATCTTCTCAAATTGCTCGTTGTGTAACTAGATATTTAATTTCTCATGAGTTCATGACGGTTGATTATGGAATGTGAATATTACATAATTTTGGGTATTGTCAGCTAGGGAGGCTTGTCATGTAAGATGTTACCATTACGTACAAAGTTTTGCCTTGATCTTGAGAATACATAACTTTCGTTTGGTAAAGCCTCTTTATAAGAATCTATTCGCAGGTTTAAAAATAAAAAACCCAATCCTTTCTATAAAAATAAGGGAATTCAGAATCGCTTCCAGAATAAAATTCATTATTCTTATTTAATTTAAATCTTAACAAAGTAAAACCTAATTTAGGATTCGTCGTTAACTTCCGAAAAATGATTACGTTTGGAGCACAAAGCATTAGTATTCTAGTCTCGTTGTTTTAGATATAAACCACGGTACCGTACCTACCTAATAAATATGTACCGAATTTCTGGTTTTATTTGCGATGTTAGACTTTACCTCGCTTCACCTACATAATTAAATTCTTTTGTGGGGTCTAAGAAAGCAGGGCTCAAGGGAGTAAGTCTATGCGAAGTGAATAGTAGAATTTAAATCGGAAAGCTGGGGTATTTTTACGTGGAGAATCGTCAAGAGTCGGGGAGTATTTGCTTGCTTAATTTGTACATTTAGGAAAATTGAAAAGCTGAAGTAAAGAATTACCTTCTTTTCGCTATAGCATAGCCAAATGGCAACCGAAACAGGTAGGTATTAAAACTGTATTGGGCTGGTGTTCTGCAACCCACGTCCAAAATGCGTATTTTGCGTACGATAGTTATTATCTATTACAAAAATTAATATCTAACATCGACTAAAAATAAAATTAGGCGTTATCAAGTTCACAACCTAAACACAATAATCCGAAAACACGATCAATAGACAGAAAAAAACAAGGTCACGGTACCTAAATAACAAATTCTATAATTACCCGCTTACCGATAAATTAAATCCTCCCCTCACCAAAAAGTACAGAATAACGTACAAGATTAAAACGGTATCCAAGTTCACGAAGTCAGCTCTAAAAGTAGTTCAGCTTACAGATTCCTATCGATGGCTCTGTGCGAACAGGTGCATCCGAGCTACCTGCAGAATAAACTTCGCTAAGAAACTACATAATCAAGATCGCGTTTTAAGATGCTGCAGATGTTGGATAGAATAAAATTATCTATTGTTTGTTGAGAAAAGAACGTATACAGAATTGTGTTCTTAAGGAAAATGTTTGTAGGTAATGAAAATATTACTTTGTTTACTTGTAGAGTCAGTTGTCAACACATAAAGATGCTACCTCCATTCGTAAGGGTCGCACAGACTGAGGGAGTAATGACAGCTGGATAAGCAGATAACTCCCAGTCTATTAATTACTACACTTGTCAGCACTAATCCGTCTGCTAGATGTGGGGAAAGTAGCTACATCCTCGGTAAACGATAGTGTTTGTCATCAGGCAGCAGTGAATATTTACAGGAAAGCGCGACTGTGAGCATGATATCTCGGGTTAGATTTCTAGGTCAGCCAAAAAGTTATTAGGTTTTTCCATCCAGAATCTCAGCAACCTAGATTTATGCCCATCATTATCATCATCATTTCAGCCGAAAGACGTCCACTGCTGAACAGAGGCCTTTCCCAAGTGTCGCCACATTGACATAACTTGGGGAGTTTTGCCATAATCGCCACGCTTGGCAGGTTGGCGATCGCAGTACGGTTGTTACAAAAGCACAGAGAACGCTGCATTCTCTAGGAAGTACGTCCATTAGTCGCCTCTTACGACACCCACGGGAAGATATGGGATGGTGTTATTCTTTACGTCCGACACCATACAGAATTAATGATGATTTGTGTTCATTTGATGGTAATAGGCTCGCCCCCTATTACATGTGCCTTAAACATAACTGGCGAAATGTGAGTATTAAGTATACCTCTGCCTAAACCATTTGGCATTACATACGGCGTGATGTTATGTTATTATGTAAAATTATACAGTTCTACAGTACCTTTATCATTTATTTTCAGTTCTAAACCTGTGAGTAATCTACATTTTGAATAAAGTTAGGTACGTCCGGCTGACTCGACTAAAATGTTGTTTTACACACTTAAACCAGGTTACCTACATTGTCTTAAACAAACCTTTCTGCAACTTCAGCAATGCCTTAGAGAACAAGAGATAAGAATATAGTACTTTCCCCACTTTCAAGTAGTAAAAATATAATTGCCGCTTGCACTCGATATTCAACTCTCGTTTCTTGAAACAAAGTCGAGTTTAGAAAAACACGGATTGAGTTTCGTAAAGTAGGTTAAGAGAATTAGTGAAGGTATATTATAGTTTTTACCTAGGTATAACGACTCTTTAGTGAACTTAATGTTTAATTTTTCTATTCTACTTTGTACGCAAAAGAAAAACACAAATGTTCTTTTTTTTTTTGTTTTGTTTTTTTGTTTTTTTTTGTTGAGATTGTATTGTATATCGGGCTGGTGTCCACAACTCCACACCCAAATATAAATATAATTTTATATTATTATAAGGGTGGAACAAAACATTTTTCCATTCATATTAAACCCGTTATGTTTGCCTAGTTACCGAAGTTTAATTATGACAAGAAATACTAATACCAGTATTTTTTTTAATTGATATCATTAAAGCTCATCATCATCATCATTTCAGCCCAAAAGACGTCCACTGCTAGACAAAGGCCTCCCCCAAGGGTGGCCACATTGACATTTTGGGGGGTTTTGCCATAATCGCCACGCTTAGCAGGCGGGTTGGCGATCGCAGTACGGTTGTTACAAAAGTACAGAGAACGCTGCTGCCCATTCTCTGGCCAATCCCTTAGTCGCCTCTCACGACACCCACGGGAAGATATGGGATGATGCTATTCTTTACGTCCGACACCTTACAGAGCACTGAAGCTCGCCTTAAGAAAAAATAGTTCTCAAATATTTTGTCTTAGCCTATTTATATTGTTGACTATTAGCATGATGTACACAGCAGGTACTTATATACCACAAATATTTTTCAGTATTTTTTGACATTTTCGAAACCCAAGAGCGTACCTCTAAACCGCATATATTATGTATATCCCGGTATAGTTTAGAGATCAGAGCAGTTATGTTAAAAGGTTTAACTCCCTTCGGGAACAAACATCTGTTTACTCTAATCTCTTCTCCCCTTCCGTTTGATCTATCGCTAGGGTACACCGGCCTATAAGAAATCGTTCATGCGTTTATAAGTAAGAGGTTCAACTTTATAGGTCAGAGTAGTCCGACGGTTACGAGGAGGACTGGCGAACGAGAGGTCGAGGGCTCGAATCTCACTTATTGCTTTATTGAGTTTACCCACTCCTTTTGCAATTATGTATTAATAACTATGCTTAAAATGTTTTGTGAAGACAATCGCATGTTTTTGGCCGTATTTCTGGTAATCATCATCAGTCTCTCACGTCTCTCTTTTTTCACAGCATTTAATTCATACCACGAATACTACTGCTTACCACCCTGCCGTATCTCTCACTAGCTTCGTACCCACAATGCTTCGTTTATTTGACTTCAACTCTAATTTAGTTTAATCACCTTTTACTGAACCGCTCCCTAGGGAAATAATGAAGAAGCAAAAAAATCAAGCACCTGCTCTAAAAATCTCATCTAAAGCTCGGTTTATAAATAAGAATTTCATGAAGATTAGAAAAAAAGGTTACGACACAACGTTACTTTTTACAACAAACATACTAGGTCGAAAACATTGTTATCATATTACGCTAGAGGAGTAAAAACACACAGAAACATAAAAAATCGAGGTCTTGAAGGCGACATTTAGCGTCACCAGCAGTTTGGGAAGTGCCGCATTACGCTAGATATGAATTGGGATTATACCCTTGTTCCTAACTGGGCAGGCAGTTTCGTTACTTCGATCATCTTAGATATAATAAGAGTATTTATTTGACTGTCCATTAGATACTATGACATCGTACTTGTGTATAATGAATTAGTGATAAATATACATGGTACAGTAGACCTCTCGTGTGTATGGTTTTCTTGGTTGATCTTGAACTGACACAGCATTATAGTTCCAATAGAATACGAAGACAATGGATACTAACTACTCCTGTGTAAAATGCAGTAATTATCGACGTTAGAATTAAATAAAGGATATCATCCACGTCTTACACCGTAGGACAATTATATTTTATATTTTATGCCAGTACAGTAGTCGCAAGTGCGACTGCTTCCTGTGAAGCACTGGATTCAGTTCTTTGATCAAGCGACTGTTAGTCGGTTTTCCCTTCGGAAATACTCTTTGGCATTAACTACTCATACTCACTACTGGGGACTACTGGGGATTACTCATTGCTAGGGAGTTTGTTCCGCCACTTCTTCTTCCCAGCTAAAAGACTAGGAAGCGAAGGGTGGGCGTTTTGGGGGACTTGTAATGTTGACGTTCAAAAACTGCTGATTAACAGCCTAATTTGAATAAATGACTTTTGTAATTTTTTTTTTTTTTTGCAGCCAGGGTCTCGATTTTTTCTTGTTTTACCTTTTGTAGTAAGCAACGACTTAATGTCGGTCCTACGCTCGGCTGTCCTCCCATACGTAAGTACTAACGCTGTAATATTCAAATATTGTAAAACCAAATGATTTAAAAAAAAGTCACTATGAAGTTTCTTGCCGGTTCTTCTCCATAGGAAATGACCAACCCGAACCGTGCACCTTTTGTCGATGTTTTAAAAGTGCCCATTTAGGCCTATTTAGAATAAAATATTTTGGTCTTGGTTTTGAGATTTGTGGTTAAAGGCAAATAAATGGGTTGGCGACTATTACGTAGAACGCAACAGTGAAATGTGGATGTGGATGTGGGTGTGGGCACGCAAGCGTGAAGATGGGTTAGGTATACCAAACGTACCAACCTACGTTTGATGTAAATTCTGAAGTTTCTTGTAACAGAAGCTATTTGTATACCTCCAAGGATAGATACTGTTGACCTTTAGAAATGTCGGAATCGAGCATTTACATTTTATATTACCAACTGAGGCCCATAATTTCACCTATTATTCAGAACGGAAAATCTTATCCTTTTGTCTAAGCAAGTTTTTAGCGTGAATTCATAGCAAACAGACTCCCTGACGGATTAGACAGCTACCAAGACGTTGAAAAACCCTGCAACATTTTGCCCGAACCGAGAATCGAACTCGGGGCCTCATGCTCAGCAATTAGCTTATTGCCTTTTCCCAACTCTGTTGAGGTCGGCTTCCAGTCTAACCAGTATTTAATAAAGTGTGATTATGAGTGAGGTATCGGTTTCTAAATTAGTTTTATTTCGTATTAATTATCGAAATAAAACTAATTTAAAAACCGAAATAAATAAAATTAATTATAAATTATTTTTATAATTTACTTTTATGTAGTTCATTTTGATTTGACTTATTTTAATTTAATTCTATTCGTATTTTTATTTTGATGAGGAATTTTACAAACGAAGTTTATAAGTGTTACTAACAACAACATGAATCATATGTGTTCGAAATAAATCGATAAATAAAAAATAAAAATAAAGTTTATGACAAAATTTTGTTGGTAAGATGTATCTATCTCTTTCTTGCCTGGCTGGTCAGTGCTGTAGTCATAAGCACGACTGCGAAGCGTGAGGTCTTGGATCAGATTACCAGGTCGGGCAAAGTTTTATTGGGTTTTTGCCATCTCTAATTTCCCGGCTGCTGTCACAGAGTCTGGATCTGGGCCCGGTTGATGGAAATAGGATATCCCCTTACTATATATACAAACCTGACGTATTGTAGGTGTACTATTTCGCACATCCTTACCAAACCCATCGGAAATTACCGGCGAGACGTTATGTTATGTATCAACCATGGTGATCTGATTGAACACGTATGAAAACATCCGTGTGTAATATTATAGTAATCTGTGGTATCAATAGACCTTTCTTAACGTAAACAATCTATGTGGAAAGGCCATCAGATATATGAATGTGTATTATACATATATATACCAATATTATAAAGCTGAAGAGTTTGTTTGCTTGAACGCGCCAATCTCAGGAAGTACTGGTCAGATTTAAAAAAAATCATTCAGTGTTAGATAGCCCATTTATCAGGAAGGCTAAAGGCTATAATTCATCACGCTACGACTATAGGAGCGGAGCAGCAATGAAAAATGTTGCAAAAACGGGGAAAATATGAAGCAGATGAAGTTGAGCGGGAAGCTATTCATAATATATGTACTTAGAGAGAGTATGAATACATTGTGTAGTGGTGGCATCATCAGCTCCACAATTTTTGTTAGCTTGTTCTTATAAGTTGTATGCTAAGTGGGAGGATTTTATTTGCAAGTAATAACATATTTAATGGCATTCCTTTAACATTATTATGTTATTGAGTAAATGAAGAAAAGTTAAATTCCACGATAAAGCTGCAAAATTATATATTATGTTAAGTCTTTTAAAATGTGCTCTCGCACGTGCCCGTAATATATTTGACCTTCAAACCAACGCATTCGCTTAACCTTGGTGGCAAAAGTACATCCACGACAGAACTTTTCCTCAAGGAATAGAATTTCTTTAAAAATGTACTTATCTAAAATAATATAATCATAACAGAAAAAAAAGTTGGCTTGACTATCGACTTAAATTTTTAAACAGAGTAGTTAATTAATAATGCAAATTCAGCTTCGTTCCGCCCCCACTTTCTAAGAACCTTAGATTAAAAAGGTTCCATTTAAAGGTTCATAATATTAGATTCCCGGATCTTCTCCTAAAACCTGATTTAAAATTCACGTCACTTACCCATGAGACAAAAACGTAACACGCAAATACTTTCGCAGAAATCTAATTTCTTTAAAAAAAATATAAAATTAAGCTGGGACTCTCGGAAATATTAATTTCCGGCGACTTAAAAATACCGCCGCGAACCATTTCTTTAACAAAAAATATGGTGACCATAAAAATAAATCGTGGGATTTATCCTCTCATTAATCCTCTATCTTGAGGCCCCTCTAACAATTGATTACGTCACGAAAAGATCATCTCTCGCCTCTCCCTTTTCGACGAATGTCGTCATTTGTCTTAAAGATTTTAACTGTCATTTTCTTTTTTTTTAAGTCGCAGCTTAAAACGGCATTTGAAATTAGAACGGATTATGGTATCCGTTGCAAACGAAGCTTTTGGTTCTCAGTGTCTGGTTGGAATATTTTTTTTCAAATAGAGATCATGTGCTGTGTACTTTTTGTTTTACATAAATATCGCATTATGTAGTTTTTACTAGATACATTTATTTAGTAAATAAAAACGTAATTTAAAGAAATAAAGAAAATTTCATTGGTATTATAAGGTTTTGGTGGCTAAACGTACCACTCGATCATTATGAAATACGTTCCTAAACAAAAAATTATACCAATACGAAACATTATAATCATTATCTTCCTGCCTTTCCCATGTTTCTTGGGGTCGGCGCTACACGAACTGTTATATAAATGTAGTAATTACGTAGTTCTATTCACGTGGCATCTATACAGACGGATTTAGGTACCGCCCAAAGTATTGACAAGTTATTATCCCATTCATTAGGACCATCGTATTAGGGCACCGGTTTTCCTTATCGGCCCACATGATTAGCGAGAACAGATAAAAATCTGTACAATATAGGTACATGGTTAATCGCAGAAATACGAAAATACATGAAAAGATAACATAAGGGCCATAACGCTGATGTATCAATATTTGCCCGAAGTAAGCAAATAGTTACTTATGCCAATAAAGGCCAATCCAAACAATTTGTTGACAATACAAAAAGAAAACAACAGTGATAAGAAAGAAACGTAATCCAAGAAACAATACAAAGAACAGTATGAAACAGATGTCGAATAACCAAACTTAATTCGAAAATCAAAAATTTGTTCTACCATAGAGACGAGAATACTACCAACTTTAACAGTTCCAGTAGCAAAGGAATTTACTGTACAGCCTTTACGTGAGTTTGTAACTAAAATATTCTATTTCATAGTCAGAAGCATCAGAGTTATGCCTTTCATTTACAGACGGTTAACTTACAAAATCGCACGAAAACTCCGAAACAAAGTTTGAATAAAATTAGCCTAGAATATTTAGCGCTTAATTGCTGGGTTCACATATTTCCATGGCTGGTAATAAGAGTACAGCCTCAGTTGCTGAAACAACGCCATTTGTAAGTTAAGAGGACTGTTTAGTTTATGTAAAATTTTCTTTGTTTTCTTTAAAACAGTACTTTATAAGGTCAGGTAAAACCAAACTCGTGGAAAAATAATCTTCTAACGATATTTTTTATTTTTGTTTACAAAAGGAACTATAACAAACATAACATATAACATCACGCCTGTAATCCCCGAAGTTTAGGCAGAGTTATGTTTCATCATCATCATTTCCGCCGAAAGACGTCCACTGCTGGACAAAGGCCTCCCCCAAGAAGGGGGGGTTTTGCCATAATCGCCACGCTTGGCAAGGGGGTTGGCGATCGCAGTACGGTTATCACAAAAGCACAGAGAACGCTGTTGCCCATCCTCTGCTAAGTCCCTTAGTCGCCTCTTACGACACCCACGGGAAGATATGGGATGGTACTATTCTTTACGTCCGTCACCATACAGAACCAGAGTTATGTTTAAGTCCTATATAATATGGGGTGAACTATTAGCTATTTCCATCAACCGGGCACAAATCCAAACTTCGTGGCTGTTACTGAGAAATTTCTGTTGGAAAACCTCAATAACAATTCGCTCCACCCGGGAATCGAACCCAGGACCTTATGCTCAGCAGTCGCTATTGCGACCATCAGACCACACTGCCTCGTTGGTCTGGAAAAAATATAAGGAGAAAATATATACCTAAAGGAATTATAACCGGGATTTATTATTTTTGCTGAAACATTTGAACATGTCTCTCAATAATTTGGGTCTTTTTATTTTAATACCTAGGTTTCCTTTGAAGTTGTTTTGTTTTTATTGTTTATTTATTCAAAAAGGCATGATATCCCACTTACTTTACACATAAACTATTATTTAAAATTAAAACATTAAACGGGGTGTGTAAATCACCTCATCACGAAGCCGTCAACCAAGCATTCTGTACATGAAACTAAGTAACTTTACGAAAAATTATTGCTGGGAAACGACATTTTTTTTTGGGGGGTGTAAAATCATGTTTTGTGGTAGAACTCAATGTAGCGCAGTCAAAACATTATGCTGATGGACGGATTGAATAGTACGGGGTCGTGGAGGTGTTTAAAGAAAAAATCTTTCATTAAAAACTTGTATTTAAAAAAATATTTGTCTAAAAGTTGGAACTTTGACCCTTAATATCTCCGTAACTAGAAGGTTCCCAGGTATGGTGTAGAACAAAAAAATTATCGCAATGACAGGGAAAACCAGTGCCTTTCGGCTTCGTTAAAAGGTGTCTTACACCCTTTATTTAATATTGTATCATACGTAAGTCATCAGTTGCCAGTCCATTACATTAGTATCAAAACCAGTGAAATAGTTATAAAATAATTAAACATTATAGTATTCAATTTTTCTTTTAATAGAAGTTGACAAAAATATAACATATTTTACCACCTAGAACAAGGTAAGAAATTAAAACTACCATATTTATTTGTCCCCGATAATATTCTAAATCCAAATCTCTTGGAACAATATTGCCGCCCAAACTGAATTCCACGTTTCCAAGCGGCGCGGCGCGGTGTTTATTTTGCTTATCTAACCGTGACGCGGCAATATAACTGTGATTATATCATTATTTACTCTTCGATCACTCTATCTCCGAATATTTGAATTGATCTCTATTTAGTTGCAATATTAGATAACATTATGTTTGGTTCAGTAAGTATGGTTTACGTAGGTATTTGTATACCTACATACTTTTGAGCATTTTGCAAACGATCTTTATATGCTCACGGTTTTTTATTCGACAGTAATAGATTTTCTTACTTGTGCTAAATTTCAACAGAATCGGATCACAACTGCAAAATAATATAATTCAGTAAGTAATAAATAATCACTCCCTGGTTTACTACTCTTAGGGGTGGATTTTATTTTTCAATTTTAAACGGGACCGTATTTTGATGTATTCTTTAAAAAAAAAAAATGGACTACTCTGTAAAAAGTTATGCGTGGTCATACAATAAAAAACAAAAATTCAACGGCCTACACTACATTTTTTTTCAAATCAATCCAATTTTTTTTATGTGGTAGCCTAGATAGTGTCCATCTGCTGAGCAAAGGCCTCCCCTTTCTCCTTCCATACCTCTCTATCCTATGCGATCTCTGGCCATGTTCCCATCCCATGTAATAAGTAAATAATACGACTAAGTATCAAAGGAGGATTCAAGAAGAAGACTATGATACGCCCACATAAATTGGTATAAGAGCAGGCGAATGATGACGATTTTTATGCTGGTTTATTATCATTATTTAATGAACAGAAGTTATTATGAATAATTTTCGTATAATTTTTCACATGACTATTATAACGATCTTTGAAACCTATCAATCAATTGGTACTAAAAGTTCCATCTTTACTATAGCCTTGAGTCAAGGCGTAGGTTAATATTTATTTAGTTCTAAGTCTTTAAGCCCATAGTCATTAAACTATTTATTATGAAGAACAATTAAGCTGTCTTTGAATACATCTCCAATTTTTTTGTATCATAATTTATTTAGTACCTTATAGTCGCCATATGCGGTGACACCAACCCAGACTAATAGTTATGAATTTAACAAAAAACAGCGTTCTCATCCAAAAAATTTTCAAACCTATCGGAAAGCTTAAGCGGTATGTTTTAGCCTGGGCTGGCAGTAAGTAACCACACGAGGCCCAAATCCCACTATTTTTATCCGACACATTTACTAAACTTCTGTTCCCTCTAAGGGACGCTTTGTTGCCTTGAATGTTTAAATGTAATAAAACTTTTGTATTTATTGTATTAGTAAGGATATCTTAGACATTTTGTTCTACCTTTTCATGAAAATGGTGAAACTGTTGTTATAAAACAGAAATTCTTGTGCATTTTTTAAATGTGTTAACATTAACACTAATCTAAAATTCGGTGTATTTAAAATCTTTTAAAAACAATCAATAAAGACACAGTTGAAGGTGTTAACCCCATCACTTATATTACTACCAATGTAAGAGAAAAACTGTTTTCTGTGACCACTACTAAATATTCAGCAAAAAAAAAAAAATCCATTAAAACTTTACCAAGTAAATAAGTATTACATAAGCGAATTTATGAACATTGTGAAGGAAGTAGAACATTAACATCAAAACTGAGAACTAAGCTATCTAAATTACGTAAAAATTGGCAAACTTCGTCATTACTTCCCAAAAATTACTGTTTTGATTCACGGAACATAGTCTGATCTAGCATCGTAATTTATGTGCATGAATAAAATAATTAACTTTTGCCCATAAATTTATTATTTGTTGCCATACCACAACAAAAGTCAATGAATATTTCAGTGTTAAGAAATTAACAATTAAATAAGCTATTACGAAAATATGAGCCTTTAAGTAGGTGTTACTAGGTCTGACACAGTTTTATCGAACGTTTTTCTTTGTGGAAATACATTAGGAACTTAGAAACATCTCTTACGAAATGCGAAATTGAGAGGTATCGTATTACGCTACTTGAAACCAGCACATTGAGAGGATTTCCTTATCCTTCGTGTTTCAGGCAATGCGCTAAAGCTATTTCATTTTATCTAGACTTTAAATCTAAACGTTACTACCGAGTATAGTATTAGAACTACTTGAAATTCTGCTCGAACCGTTTATAAACACGAAGGGAAGTAAATAAATGATAATGTACTCCAAAGCACGGCAAAACGTGATCTAGAAGCTTAGAGCTTTTCAGTCTTCAGAATAACTCCTGACAAAATTTTCTCAAATTAAAATCCAACTATAAGAACGCTTCTCATAAGAAATAAAAGCATAATCCCTACTCCAAACAGTTCATTAATAACGTCCGTACAATAAGCTTTTTCTTGGTCCTCGCAGAAATGAAAGAAAAACAACGCAAGATAGATCACTTGTCCGCAGCATCCCATCCACACTTACCTCCCCGTGATTAATGAAGCCATGTCTATGCGCCAGTTCGTGGGCCTTCTCGGGCCCAGCGGGGACGAACACTGCGAACTGATGATGGTACAGCGGCACACAGACGTCCAACACTGTCAGTACCACGACCACGTAAGCTAACATCGCGCAAGCCGCGCATCGCACGCTACTACCTAACTAAACCCCGAACCACCAACGGAATCATTATAAGTCTCAACACTCGCGAGATGTAATTTTTATCAGTTCGAGCGACGTCCGTTCTATACGACGTCTCCGCGAAGACTGGCTCCGCGTGACTGGAGGTCTTTTGGTATATTTTACTGGGCGCATGCGCGAAAGTTGGCGCCCTTTCTTAGTCCACTCTAGCCGAACGTATTGTGTGTAGCGTCAATTGTCTTGAATAACTAATTGGTTTGCATCGATGTGCGTTCTTTATCGAGGTAAGAGATTAAATTAATCGCTAATTTTAATTAAATAATCAAATTTTTTCTTTGGAAATTTAAGTTTGTTATATCACTTGTATCTTAAATTCTTTGAAAATGAGATTAGAATCTCATGTTATCTTCATTACAAAGTAGAAATGGATCGACTTTTCTTTCAGATCACTGACCGCAATAAACTGTAGGTCAGATGTTGCTCTGAATTACAGCAGACGGCGAAGTGGTGACATGAGACAACAATGTTGCACAATTACATAGTATTAGCACAGTGGTGGTATTTGGAGAGAACCTACAAGTACTATTAAACTTCGAAATGGTACAGTAAACTGAGTAAATTCAAGTTTCTGTCCTGTAGCAGTGTATTCCTATGTAAGTATCTGTGTACGCTAATATCAATTTGATTTCGGCCCTAGCCCAATATGTAGGGCGTTGTTGTCTTTTCGGGTGATAGGTTATGAGATTGAGTCCAAAATAAGCTCCTACCGATAATCCTTATTGATGTTCAGTTCACGTGGACGCGAGGGAAGCCTCCCCGTGTGTGGGGGAGGCCTACCTCATTTTTGAAGTAAAATATTTCAATATGACAGGTATAGGGAAATGTCCAAAACATATCGCTACATTTGTTGTAGCACTTGCGTAAGATATGTACCATAACATTATTGTTGCAAGTTTGTAACAAGACTCTGCAGGACTTCGCTCAACTTGCAAGTTGTCTCGAAGTGCAAGGCTTTGTGAAACCAGTGTGGGGTATGAAACTTATACAAATACGTTATGAATAGAAGTGAAATAAAAGTACGGAATCGAAGTTGACTAGAAAGTATGATATACTTCTAGAGATTGTCTTAAGCTTACTGATAAAAATGTGATTGCATTTAAAATAATATAAAAAGATAATAATTATTCCGTTCCGATACCAGCAACTCATATTTATGTTCTTTTGCGAACGGATACCATTGTTTAAACGAATACCAAAACAAGTTCAAAGATCTAAGGTACAGTAAGTAAAAATGCTTTGTAATTATAAATCCTTTGATTATTGAAAAAAAATTGACACCCCGTAATTTTTTTCCCATTTTAATAAAATAGAAAAAAAAATCAGACTGGAGTCCATAGGGTTAGTAACAATTATACTTAAAATCTAGTGTTAGTAGGTTACAGACAAATGAAAAAAAAGACAATTAAAATTCAGCGTGGAGGCGCATCCACCTCCGCACCATCGGGGAATCCCACCGATCTGCGAATACATTGGGAATACTGTTGGTTAATACTTGTACGTACATTTTATTTTATTTATTACAAATTAAAAAATTCCAAAAAATAAAAGTAATTGTTAACAAACGTCTAGTTCAATAATAAAATATGACTAATAATCAACTTTTTAATATATTTTTTTCCTCCTTGTACCTGTATAATATCTTTTTTTGCAAAAACATCTAATCAAAAACTATTTACTTACTACCTTTATAAAAATATTTGAATGTGAATCTGGATAGCATTTTATTACGATCACGTAATAAAATGATATATAAGTAATAAAATGATATATAAATATATAAGAAAACCAATTTAATTTGATTAGGTTTGACTGAGATGCCTGTACCAAATTCAAGTACATAATTGATATTTGCACATTCAAATTAATTATTTAAAGACTAGTATTTGTTCGGAATAGAAAATAAATTTAAGTTGAAACAAATACCAGTGGTCTTAATTAGTTTTTGGTATTAGAACGGAACAAATAAAAAAAAACAGTAAATTATGAGTTGTGTTTAAAAAAAAAAATCTTCTATCCAATTTTCATTCTGAACTTAAACCATGTTGTTATTTATTGAATCAGTACGTGCCCATAATACACACATCAAAAGTGTCTAGGGATCAAGCATTTTTATGCGGATTTCTTGAGATTGAGATGTGGCTTTGTAATAAATTTATGATTTTATAAATTTATATGGATCCTTTTTGGTGCATTTCATAATTTGAATCAGGAACTGTGAATCAAATTCGAGTAAAAGATGAAAATCAGCTGTCAATATTTTCCCTATAAAAACATACAACGCATTGAAGACATTATTAGTGCTACTGTTTCCCTACTACTGATTAAAACCAACGTTATTATGGAGCGGCGACGTCATTTAAGCAGGGAAGAAATGCTCAGAGCCGTGGGAATGATAGAAGCTGGTTCCCGGCAACGTACTGTGGCTTTAGCTCTGAATACAAGTCAGAGTGTTATCAGTCGACTTTGGACACGTTACCGAAGCACTGGTACCGTGGCTGAGCGCCATGGAGGACGGTATCGCTGCACCACACGGAGACAAGACCGATACATTCAAATCTTAACTCGAAGAGCTCCAACAATAACCGCCATGATGTTAGCCGTGAGGCTTCATCACTCTTCAGGGAAATTAATTAGCGACCAAACAGTCAGAAACCGCTTGCATGAAGTGAACCTTCATTCCCGAAGACCGCTACGGGTACCACCTATAGCAATGCACAATCGTAGGATTCGATATCAATGGGCTCTTGAACACAGAAATTGGGCAGAAGAACAATGGCGTTTCGTGTGCTTTTCTGATGAGTCTCGTTTTGGTATGAGACCGGATACAAGACGTATACGACACTGGAGAACCCCTGGACGCCAACAGCGATTAAAATCCTGCCAGGAAGTCCATCCTTATAGTGGTGGAACCATCATGGTATGGGCGGGTATTTGGATCGGCGGAAGAACTGAGTTGATTTGGATCAGAGGCAACCTCAACGCTCAAATTTATGCTGAGACGATTGTATCAGACGTCATCGTTCCTCTACAAGTGTAAATCGGTCCCTTATTTCAGTTAATGCATGATAATGCACGACCGCACACCGCAAGAGTTGTAAGACAGACTCTCGCCGTAGCTAACATCAATGTCCTGCCCTGGCCTGCTCAGTCGCCAGACTTGAACCCGATTGAGCATGCATGGGATATGCTACAGAGAAGAGCTCTGCCGAATATGGAGGGTATCCAGTCGCAAGAAGACCTTTTTTTGTTGTTGCAACGAACATGGGCGGCCATTCCACAGCGTGATTTGGATGAACTCATTTTGAGTATGCCAAACCGATGTTCTTGTGTTGTTAGTGTTCGCGGTAGAAACACGGATTATTAATTGTTTAAGTTACCCAATAAAATTTTAAAGGAAACTGGTATTTCAGTCTTTTTTTCGAACTTTAATGTTAGTGGTTCAAATGTCAAAAATCCCTTTATTAGAAAATGGCAAATTTCTTTATTAATGCAAAGGTGACTTGGTTTATCGTTACTGTGACAAACGAAAACACTTTATTTGATGAATCCTTAAAGAAAATTTTAATTAATATCAATCAGGAGAAAAGTTATTGCAAAAATATATGTTGATCCCTAGACACTTTTGATGTGTGTAGGTACAAGGACGTAACAAGACTTTACCTTAACTTGAAAAACCCTAAATCCTATAATAGATAAAGCATACTACTTACTACATTAAATTAATTGTTTGAAAGGAAAATTATCTTTAACTCAAACACTGATATTCTCATTGAAAACCATCACAATATTCACGTTACCAAACTGTCTTCTCCAAGGTTAACTTTCACCGATATTTGACATAGATACGTAAGTAAAGTGTGCCAGTAAGATAGGTTATTGTGTTCAACTGTGTGTGACGTCATAACTGATCTCCTTTACGGCGGATAACAAGGTTCTATGAGCCTTTGAAACGTTTACAACCTATCGGCTGAGAAAGTTATAGTATTGTTGATATTGGATATCGAATGAAAGATAGATATAAATAAATGCTGGTAACTATTTATTAATCATCAAATGCTCTACAATTGCAACAAACTTTAAGGTTTGTTTTGTATTAAAGAAAAAGTCAGCGATGCGTTAGTAACTAACGCAAGGGTAAACAAACAGACTGGTGTACATTTTTAGTAAACTGAAAAAGGACTTAATCAATTTAAAGAACACCTTTGATTAATAAAGGGTCTTCTTGTTTCGCAGACAGAAATTTCCCAGAATATCGTTTCCCAGAAAATGTTTCACATAAAATCATTACACCTTTTGTTTAGAATAGCTACAGCACGGATGACAACATTTGTGTCACTTATTTGATCTAGTCTTTTTGTGATATTTTCTATTTTTTGTTGTTGTTGTTTAAACTCTTTTTGTTATTATCGATTGTTTGTAAATGTGTGGACATTGTAGGCCTTATAGATTCCTAGATCCTTGGTAACTTTTTATTCTGTTCTACGTTTTGTAGTAAGCAACGACTTATTGTCAGGCCTACGATGTCCTCCCATACTTTAGTACTAATGCTGTAACAGAAATATTGTAAAACCAAATGATTTTAAAAGAGTAACCATGGAGTTTTTTGCCGGTTCTTCTCCATAGGAAACGACCAACCCGAACCGAGCACCTTTTTTTGTCGACGTTTTATGCCCCAGTAGGCCTAAGTAAAATAAAAATACTTTGATTTTGATTTTTGAATTGATGTGAAACGAAATTTGATGAAACAATTAGCTATGAAACAACGCACAAACGATTAAGCTAAAGTAATCTTAAGCATAGGAAGTCAGTGGAAATTTCGCATTGATATAATTGACTGCAAAAAAATGTTCATCCCTTTAGATGACGAATTTAAAAAAAATGTACTAATTTACGTAATAAACTTTCGTGTAAAATAATAAGTTTGTGGACCCAGCGAAGTTGTATGGAGTCCATCAGTAAATAGATTTAAGATTTTTACTGAATAAATATTTTTATTCCATCGGCCTGTGACAAGGCACTCGTCGGTACAATTCAAACATGAATCACAAACCGTCTGGCTACCGTCTAAGTGTCCACTTATCCCCTATTTTATCTCATACATTTAGATAAGTAAATAGTTGTATCATCACAAAGCACTTATTACGTCATCAGTGTCCCAACAGATGGCGGGGCGGTCGCTCGCATAATGGCCCTTTGGAAAAATATTAAATTACGCTCGCAATTAAGAAGCCCGCGATTTGTCAGCGACACACTTTGAATAACAATGTCGTAGGGACACCTCAGAAACAATTATAAGACTAACTTTAAGCTACGGCTTTGCTCGTGACGTGTTTGGGATTCTGGTTAACATCGTGTTACAGAATAAACGTAAGTTCTAAATGTAGTTTATTCAGTATCGATGTTAAAATACATGTATTTTTACTACGTATAACGTGGTATGTATTTTGTGTTGGTAAGTTAATACTAGGTAGTAAAAACGGCGAAGGAAAACATCGTGAGGAAACCGGCATGTCCTAGAACTGAAAATTCGAAGACATGTGACATCTACGAACCCGCACTGGGCCTGCGTGGTGGATCACAGCCCACTCCCTCTCATAGAAACGAGGTCTGTTTCCCAGCAGTGGGAACATTAAAGGGTGATGATGAAGTTAGTACTAAAATATTTATTCGAAGGTAATAATTATCATCATTTCATAATTATCCTAATGAATTTCTTAAAAAAAAATGGAAGTATGAATGTTAAAATTGAAAAATTTTCTTCTTTTTGCTACACGATATTCTAATTAGGATGTCTGAGAACTTGCACTTAAACTGTTACTAGTTAAGAAAGTAGGTTTCTTATAATACGGATGATCCTTCAGATCTGCTGCCGCGCGTAGGAGCTTAAGAAGTGCATTAGAAGAGCCTTCACGGCGATATAAACTGGCTTGCCTGTTTTGCTGACTGGATAATCTATTTACTGCGAGCTACAGTAAGGACTAGTTTCGCTTACACACTATGGACGAGGAAGGTATATGTAATGAAGCAACCTTCAGTCATGTTGTCGAACGTGGCGAATAAAGTGCTGTAAAAAGATCTTTTCATCCCACCATCTCGGAAAGAGTATTTTCATCCCACCATCTCGGAAAGAGTATTTTTACTCTTCGATATCTGAGTGCAAAAGCCGTTTTTATTCTCTAGAGGATAAAGTAAATTGAATTTAGAACATCATGTGCACTAAGTTTGTGAATAAAAAAAAACATTAAACCTATTTACTGCTACCTCTATGTTGCCGAATATATCATACAACTTTTTTTTTAATTTGTTAAAAACTCAGACTCGGAACCTTCTTGGTGTTCTTTTTTCAATTTGCTTTGTACGCGGTTCTTTACGCGGCATTTTTTCACGTCATTGTTAATTATACCGTAATATTATTTTGTTATAATTTAAAGATTATTCTGTTATACTTACCTGTCATAATGTAGTAATTAATACCTAAACTGAAATAAAAGTGTACCTATCTTGTGATTGTAAACGTTTTTTTTTTGCATTTAGTCATTTCTACGCTGAGGTGGAATGAAAAGTTACGTGTTGCACTCGAGTGCAAAGATTTTTCACCTCGTGCTCTTTTGATTCCCTCGCTAACGCTCAGGATTCTAATTTTGAATCACTCGCTGCGCTCGTGATTCAGTTTTAGAATCCTTCGCTTGCTCGGTCATCAAAATTGAACACGCGGTTAAAAAGCAACTTTGCACTCTTGTATAACAAATAACTATTTAACACTTTCGGTGCTAAACACCAACCATATATTATGGGTCGAACAATAATTAGTTCGTGTGTGCACAACCCGCCTGCCAAGTCGTCGTTATACGTAGCTATAGATGACTTGCGAATTTTGAGCGTACAAGTAAAAAATAATTATTATTTTGAACTTTAAAGTGAAAGTGCTAAAGCTTGTGAACAACCGAAACTAATGCCGCCATCTTATATTTTCAAACGTTTCACAAAATAATAACACAAATATACAGGGTTAAGTCGACCTATCCCTTGAAAGGGGTTATACTTAATTCACCGAGTCCTAGTCGACCAGATCAGGTCACCTAGTTGACTAGACTTAATTTGTTGATAATGGTCTCTAGTAGGTATAACCCCTTTCAAGGAATAGGTTGACTTAGCCTATAACCTGTACAAAAAACATCGCCTGCCAAAGTTATTTTACTGCCAAAAGATACTTGTCGCACTATATCCATTGCTTCTGTGCTATGTTATTCAATAATTTCACAAATGAAAATTCATCGTTCCACAATTTCCTACACATAAGTTGCCAGTATCTATTCATCTCATACTACGCCAAACATCTCATACTTCGTGGATTACGCCTGTACACCCCGTCGGGTTTGGCAGAAGAGTACCTAATGGTACACCCACATTTCGCCAGTTGTTTAAGGAATAGGAGGCGAGTCAATTGCCATCTTCTCTTCGTCTTCTTCTTCTTCAACCCTTGGCCACTCAATGCTGAGTGTTGGTCTCTTCCAAATCTCTCCGCTTTCGGCAGTAATGTGTCATGGTTATCCAGTTTCTTCCGGCTACTTTAATGAGATCGTCTGTCCACCTAGTCGATTGTTTTCCCACATTCCTCCGTCCCGTCCGTGGTCTCCACTGAACCATTTTTTTCCCCCATCTTCAATCCAGTCTACGGCTTATATGGCCCGCCCACTTCCACTTTTTGCTATCACAATTGCCATCAACCAGTCACAAATCCAGACTGCGTCGACTGAGATATTCCTGATGGAAAAACCCAATAACACTTTGCCTGACCTGGGAATCGAACCCAGAACATTATGCTTAGCGGTAGAAATTGTAACCACTAGACTAACCACGCAGACTAACAAACTAGATTTTCGTAATTTATTTATTTATTGGTTCACCAACAATTGTTTACACTGGTTTTATGCTAAAGTTAACATGCAATAAAATAGAGTACAATAGTGTACCAATCACTTATAGTTAAACTCCGCATGCTTTAACGAAAAGTTGACTATGAGAAAAAAAGCAAAATTAACTAAACTAATGTAAAACTATTATTGAAAACACGCGAATTCATAAATGTCTAATCCAAATCGAGATTATATTTATAAATATTGGTTTTTGATTGGCTTATACAGGGTGTAACGGAAAGGGTATATACATCCTTAAGGGTGTGCTACAGACCATCAAACTGAACATGTTTCTCCACAAACAAACATCATAATAACGAAAAAATTATCTGCTGCCCCATAGAAAATTTCAATACCTATTCGACCAAATGTATGGGGCAGCCGATATTTTTTTCGCTATGACGATGTTGGTCCGATGGAGAATCATGTTCAGTTTGATGGTCTGTAGCACACCCTTAAGTATGTATATACTCTTTCCGTTACACCCTGTAGAGTTAAAGTGCAGATCAATTATGTCGCTACAACCGCTCAAGAAACTGACGACCGACGATGGCAGAATCGTATCCGCCAAACCGGAGGTACTGAGGGAGATCGAGAGATTCTATGGGCACACGTCAACCAGTAATCCCGTTTGAAATCTAGCGAATGACCCAAGAGCTAGACTGATCCGACACTATACCGAAGACATCCCAGACATCAGCCTGTACGAGATTAGGATGGCTCTGAAACAGCTTAAAAATAACAAGGCACCGGGTGATGATGGAATTACGGCCGAACTTCTTAAAGCGGGTGGAAAACCGGTACTTAAGACCCTCCAGACGCTGTTTGATTCCGTCATACTCGAGGGGAAAACGCCACAGGCATGGCGCAGGGGTGTGGTGGTATTCTTCTTCAAAAAGGGCAATAATGCCCGGTTGAAGAACTATAGGCTCATCTCAAGCCATGTCTACAAGCTGTTTTCAAAAGTCATCACGAATCGTCTTGCGGGCAGGTTTGACGATTTTCAGCCTCCCGAACAAGCTGGATTCCGAAAAGGCTTTAGCACCGTAGACCACATACATACGCTGCGACAGGTTATACAGAAGACCGAAGAGTACATCCTGCCTCTCTGTTTAGCGTTTGTGGACTACGAGAAAGCCTTCAATTCGACTTGGGCTGTACTGCAGTCTTTCCAACGGTGCCAAATTGACTATCAGTACATCGAGGTGTTGAAGTGTTTTTACAGAAACGCCACCATGGTCCTACTCCAGGACCAGACCTCGGCACCTATCCTTTTGCAGCAAGGTGTGAGACAGGGAGACGTCATATCTCCGAAACTGTTCACCGCTACACTGGAAGATGTCTTCAAGGTTCTGGACTGGAGAGGGCTAGACATCGACGTCAATGGCGAGTACATCTCTCACCTTCGATTTGCCGACGATATAGTGGTCATGGCTGAGACCATGGAGGACCTCAGTACAATGCTCGATAACCTCAGTAGAGCTTCCGGAAGAGTGGGTCTTAAAATGAACATGGACAAAACCAAAGTCATGTTGAATGCCCATGTAAAACCCACTCCTATCAAGATCGGAGACTCTACAATCGATCGAATCGAGTAGACGATTATGTCTACCTGGGACAAACGGTCCAGTTGTTTCGGTCTAACTTCGAGAAAGAGGTCAATCGTCGAATCCGACTCGGCTGGGCAGCGTTCGGAAAGTTGCGTAGTATCTTCTCGTCAAACTTAACTACTTATATTTGTCTATCTATCCACACTCTATGAGGAAGCCTTCTAACAAATGTAATTCTATCTTAAGAACTACCAAACCTAACCTTCAACCTTTTACGTACTTATAGAAGCTATAGGAATGATACATTCTTCATAATATGTGTATTAGACTGACAATGACATGCATGTGTAACTAAAGTATATTTAAAAGGCATAATTATGTAAACCCACTTGTCCAACAAATGATAATCATGGCTTATTTCTTTTTTTAGAAAAATGTTTCTCCCAAACTTCAAACTTCAAAGGATTGACTGAAACGTTTTGATTAACCTAAATGTACACTGCTACAAGGATCTTTTGGCGCTGGAACTGGGAGGCACTGTTTTTAAACATTTATGAAAAACCCAGATGGTAGCGTTTGTTCCTAACGCTACACGTCAAAATATCAACATTTTCTTCATGATTCTGTTCTCCTAGTACTCACTGTTCAAATTCCGCATTGAGTTACCTTGAAATAAACCTTAGTATGATGGAAGGAGATAAAACTAGTAAAACTAAAGAAGTTTTCTTGTAATTTCAGTAGCTGACTGTACCCGTCAAAAAACAGTTGAAATTAAAATAGTTGTCGAAACGAAACAGATTATATGAAAATCAAAATAGTTAATAAAAGGTAATTTTTCTCTTTGTTTTGCACGTCATTTGTTTAGGTGGTCGATCGGGAAAGTGGCGAAACGGGATGCAGCCAAATCCTGGTACATCCATATGAAATTCCTTGTTTAGCGAACAAGCTTTAGTTACTTACTGTTCTAGATTCCCGTGTTGCATTTTTCAGCCGGGTTAACCTTGTTCATTCATTGGATTACACCAGAAACTGTCCACAAAATGTTGACCGCTAACTATCGAAATTCGGGCCATCATGTGCCTAGCTTTTTCCAAACTATTTTGGGGTCAGCTTCCGGTCTTACTCATCATCATGATGATGATGAGTAAGACCGGAAGCTGACCCCAAAATATAAAAATAATTAATAAAAATATATTTCAGCCGAAAGACGTCCACTGCTGGACATAGGCCTCCCCCAAGTGATGCCACATTGACCGGTCCCGTGCGCCTCGCATCCAGCGGATCCCTGCAACCTTCCCCAGGTCATCGGTCCACCTAGTGGGAGGCCTTCCAACGCATCGTCTTCCGGTTCGCGGTCGCCATTCCAAAACTTTTCGGCCCCATCGGCCATCCGTTCTGCGAGCAATGTGCCCTGCCTACTGCTACTTAAGTTTGGCAATTATTCGGGCTACGTCGGTTACCTTGGTTCTCTTGCGGATGTCTTCATTTCTGATTCGATCACGCAAGTAAACTCCGAGCCCTCTCCATTGCCCTTTGGGTGACTTTAAGCCTTCTAATGAGGCCCATTGTGAGCGACCACGTTTCGGTCCCGTATGTAATCACCGGTCTTACTGGATGCAGCTAAATACATAGAGCCACTGGCTGTCTGACCTCTGAAAACCTAGCTGAAAATGGGGTATGCTGAGTAGTGCGAGTTAACGATGACACGCTTATTTTAATTGTCACAATAACACCACGCTTGTAATTCCTGTAGGGTTAGGCAGAGGTGTACTTATACTACCGACATTTCGCCACAACAACACTAATAGTCTACATACCCACATATAGCCAGTTATGTTTAAGTCCCATGTAATACGGGGCGAGCCTATTGCCAGCATCCAGACACACACCCAGACTTTGTGGCTACTGCTGAAAAATTTCTGATGGAAAACCAAATAGCACTTTGGCTGACCTGAGAATGAACCTAGGACATAATGCGCATCAGTCGCGCTTGCGGCCACTAAACCACCGAGGCAGCCAACGAGCGAGGCGTGGCAACGAGGTTAAATTTTCATTGTGTTAAAAGTGTTGACAATGCCGTCTCTGGCATGGACTGCCGAGGCGTCTCCATGCTTGTAGGTACGCGAGATGATTACCACATAGTCCAAACTATTGTAGTTTGAACTCTGTGGTAATTGTCTCACTTTATAAAAACAAAAAGGCAACTTATCACTAATTAGATTATACGGTTCATCTAACTATACAAGACATGCTTAAGCCCGCGGCTTCACGTGGGGTTTGGTAATTCACCCATAGAATCGTACTACCGGAATAAAAACTATCACTTGCGATAATTCAGATTATAAAGTATCTGTGTGCCAAATTTCATCCTAATCCGTTCAGTAGTTTTTGCATGAATGAGCAACAAACATCCATTCATAAATCCCTCCTCAGAAACTTATGCATTTATAATACTACTAATAGAAATACGAAAATTTGTGAGCATTGATTAAGATACGATAAGATTGACCTAAATGGGTACATTTTATCTTACAGGCAACACAATAAAATACCTAACCGATACAACTATTACGGTTCACAGTAGTACAAAGTTTCTTTAGTTTGCTTTAGCAGTCTTTTAAAACATGACTTTTAAAGCGTCGGTGGGTTCAAAACTCCATGTCGGAGTATTCAATTGGAAGTGGGCAGAGAAATTCAAATGCCTTATTTGTTTTACGAACTTGCCAACTTAAAGTTCGCGGTATGAAGTTGTTCTAGAAACTACGAGAGAGTAGAGAGTGGAGCTACTCTCGCCAGTGTGGAACGAATAAACACGTTTAGTTGTTGCCAGTTCGCAGTTCTTTGATACGTATTGCTTTTCAATTATTTTCGCGGGATCAGCTGAATTTCGGGAATAAAGTCGGTTTTGTTAGATCGTGGGGAGTTTGTTTTAGAAAATAGTACTCGACCCATACCGTCTATCACGCCAAAAGTTTAAATTGAGATGTGCCTTTGTACGCCTCCGCCAGATGATGAGGATTGCTATTTACCAGCTTGCAGAGCAGCTTGCGTAACTTAATTAGGACTTCACTTCTAGGAGGAATTCTTAATGGAAAACCCAATAACACTTTGTATGATCCGGGAATCGAACCCAGAGCCACATGCTCTGCTGTCGCGCATTCGTCCATCAGACTGAAAAGGTAGGCAAGAACGACATAAGTATTTCAAAAATAAGTGTGTCGTTAATTATAACTGTACAAAAAAGATTAAAAAAAAAAATACAGGGTTAACTATTCAAAATAACAAAAAGAGTAACCTACATAACGAATAAGAAGACTATTAGCACCTATACCTGAATGGTGGAAAATGTAAATGTCCTAAGGAACATTGGATACAAATTTGTCCACTGTCGACATTGTTACAATCGAATTGGAATGATGCTGGTGCCACAATGTTAGCCCGAATACTCAATCCAAGAGTATTTACATATCGCTTTGTTGTCACATAATCAACTATTTACTTTACGGTTACGTGTTCTGAATTGATTTTTAATTGACGGCTTTAACCATGGTCCTCAAAAAATCGGTTGGAACGGAATTTGAATTTTGTCGTGTCTGTGGATAATTACTATGTTATTAAAACATCGTATCTGTCTGATATTCTAAATTCAAACATCAAATTATTTAGCATTTGGTATGTCTGCAAACCTGCAAAAATCTCGCCTACTCCCAATCCTCGACTATGCTGATGCTTGTTATCCAGATCTCAATGTAGTGCAGCTACATAAGCTTGAGCGACTCCAAAATGTTTGTATCAGATTCATATTTGGTTTGCGCAAATATGATCATGTCTCAGAGTTTCGCTTTAAACTCAAGTGGTTGCCTATCCGCCTTCGCCGGAATGCGCATATTATATCCCTTCTCTGCAATATTCTGTTTCATCCCTGATAGCCCCCTATTTTAAAGAACATTTCAAGTTCATAAATGACACTCATACTAGATACTTGAGATCATTGAAGAATTTGAGATTTTTTTTAAATTGTGTTTGAGACCAGTCGTTCACGGTCCAGGCTGTCCGTTTATGGAACGAACTTACGGTGTCGGTAAGTTAAGCTCTGACACTCGTTGCATTTAAAAGCTTATCTGATTCTATTTTTTACCATTGAATGTTATAAAACACACAAATTTCCAAAAAATATATTTATTTATGTAGTGTATTTGTATTTCATTTATGTCATAAATAACTTTAATTGTGTTATTTACAAAAAAATGTGTTGTTCACCACTGATCACCCCCTTTTTTATTTTATGTCCATAACGTCCATCCAAAGGTTGTCTGGAAGATATCGCTATCTGCAATAAGACCGCCATTGTAACCATAAAAATTGCAGTTATGTAAAACCGTTATGTTTAATTTTTAGTGTACAATAAAGTTTTATTCTGTTCTATTGTGAATCGTCAAAATCAAAGCGTACGGAATTGTTTGGTTTCATGTTTGCTTCATTTAGCTAGGTTTGTAATCTATACACCCCTATAACAACAACAGGCTGTAACATTCCTCTGAAAACAATAAAGCATTTTACGCAGTAATCGAAATGCGGTACTGGATTACAGGCACAGTATTAATAAGTTATAGAGCGCTAAACAATCTATCATAATCTTTTCAAAACAAAAGACTGCGTCCTTCACGCCTACAAGCACGCTTAGACAGCTGTGACCCTACTTTCATTTGTTCAGGTAAACACAATCCAATATTGATGTGTAGATATTCGGACATTATTGATTTTATTTATTATTTTCATGTTATATATTTTATTATTGGTTGCCTGATCACTAGACTACTAAAATTGACGTAGAAATGCTACTTAATCACTATGTGACCAAGAACTCGTTGGCGCGCTCTATAACTCATAAATACTGTTATCAACACATCAAGCCGAATTACTTGAACATCTCCGTGATATAATTGAACCGACAAAGTGCCATTGTTAACCCTATAATACGGTCTAAGCTAAATGAGACTATAATGGGCCAAGTTAACAATAGAAATAGCTCAATGGCCTTATAATGAATTGTTATAGAGCCTGGTTCGTAAGAAATCCCGTTGAATAAGGCACCTACGTCTTGAATGGGGAGATTTTATAGATCCGGTCTGACTGTATTGTTAGTATGAATAGCAGTCATTATCGAAAGATATCCACTTCGTGAATTGTGTTTGAATAAAATTTTGTAAGCCATTGTTGGCTTGCAGTTTAATTTCGGGGTTTGGGATTATGTTGGTTACGTTTATACTGAATGAGCTTGTCTCTGACGATTTATTTGAAGCAGTAAATTAAACCTGAAGTATTTTCTTGTTTTCCTTATTTCTTTTTGGTTTAAGTTTTAGGGTAATCAATCAATTGCAAACACCCAGTCCACGGTATCGAGCGATGCGTTCCCGTAGCAAGAGTATAATCGCGTATTTTAACCAGGGTCCATACAAACGATGAGACACATCTGGTATTCTATCGTGTGTGGAACAACACCATATTTTACACTCTAGGGCAGAATCATCTATGAACCTCCGCTTGTAAAGGTTTTCTTTGCTACGGTCAACCTGCGTCCAGGCTGGGTTACTTCGACTGAACTCGTCCAATTCATCCTAAACTTACAGTAAGATCTCTTTTAACAAAAGGCTTCTATTTTACATTGGAGACTGCTTTAATTATCAAGTTCACGGAAATTAAACAATTGCTTGTAGAATCGAATAATCTTATCATCAAAATTAAATTGTAATATCAATTATAACAGAATTTCAGCAAGATACTGAAGATCGAACTTAGTCTGTCAATAACAAGACCTTTCCTTAGGAAACTTAGAAATACAATTCTTGTTACTATTCAATTTCTATTTAGTAAATGATAGCAATAAATACCAATTTGTATTTAATATTGGTACTGTCTCATTATTATCTCTAATCAACCTTTTCCACCCCTGAACAAAAATTACCTAAACATTATACGAACATACAATCCCAGCGTATTCCATATATGAGTACTTATATATTTTATTATGTAACCTCAATACTGTAAACATGTTACAATAACCATTGTCTACGAAACATTAACGTATTCTATGGGTCGCTGTAATGCGCTACGAGGTGCTACGATCTGCTACGAAGGGCTACGACACTTCGACGTAATGGTTATTTTGTATGATATTTAGTTGTAAAGGGAAATGGAAGTGACGTTACTTGGTACGATAATATTATGGTATCATTTGATTATATCTTCATAATAATTCTGTGGAGATTATCGTTTAGTGCAACGAATGTTTTGATTAAGGATATTTTAATCTGAAAATATTAACAATAAGTTGTAACTTATTTATTTAACACTTCAAGCACATAGTACAGAGGCGGACTTAATGCCATGCCACTTATTCTAACTTCCTTTTCCATAACAATAACTCTAAAAACAAAAAACCGAAAACTATTTTTAAAAACCGGTTTACCTTGTCTTGAAGTATTAAAAGATTTTTCAATAACAATGTATACATACATACTTACTTGACATTCGGTTTATAACAAAGCCCGAAAATATACAACTCATCGACAAACACGTTCAGGAGACGCAACACAGGCTATTTATTGTTTAATCTAACAATATAAACGACTCGATGGACGAACCGACAACGATCCACGCCTCATAAACGTCATGTAAGTACTTATAACCCGCGAAAGTATTTCCACGTCCCTGCGACGTATCTACATTCCTTTTCGCACTTAACCCTTAAACGCAGCGATAAAACTAAAGCGTATATACGCTAACCGAACGTTGGTATTTCGCTGTACGTCATTTAGACGCAATAAAATTCTGAGTAACGAACATTATGGAGTTTCTTTTGTCGTCTGATTTATGTTATGGGCTATTTTGTGCATGCTTTTTCTGTGATCATTTAAGTGTATGAAATAGTGATGGCGATACTTACACGTTCCCCGCTTATACATGGTAAAAAAAAACCGCAGGTTTGATTTGAATGTCTTCTTTGAATACTAAAGTATTTAACCTATGCAGCTATGATAAAACATACAATGAAAATATGAATCTAAACTAATATTATAAAGAGGAAAGATTTGATTGTTTGTTTGTTTGTTTGCATTGAATAGGTTCCGAAACTACAGGTACTATTTGAAATATTCTTTCAATGTTAGATAGCCCATTTATCGATGAAAGCTATAGGCTATATATCATCACGCTACGACCAATAGGAGTGGAGCAGCGATAAAAAATGTTGCAAAAACGGGGAAAATGTGACGCAAACGAATTTGCGCCGGACAGCTAGTGTAAAATAATAGTTGTTTTCGAACAGAATACCATTAATAGTCAACCAAAATACTAGATGAGGTAACTAGTAACTTCACATACCGACCTATACTCTCCTATTTCCAGAGGTCAACACGCACCACCGAATTCTCGCTTTGTTAACATAAACCCTGCGACCGCGGTCGAACGTTACGAACACTACCCAAAAACTCTTTTTGCACCATTTTTTATTCCCTGACGTACATATATTGTTGTTTAAGCAAAACAACTGGCTCCCAGTACGGATATAGTCGTCACAGATTCGTACACTGTCGAGAGTTATACCACCCTTGGGGAATATTCAATTAGTGGACGGATTGGAATCGCCTGTTCCACTGTTTGTCCGCTTCAATCGCTGCAAGTGGCGATTGAAGTGTTATACAGTCTAGTGTTGAAACGCTCGAGCGGATGGATTGTAAAATGTGTACAGATATTTGAAGTTTTGAAAAAATTGGTATTTGGTATTGTTGTCGAGGATGATTGAAGCCGATGAAATATTTTCTATCATCGATTGTTAAAAAAACCAAATCAGAAGAGTTTTGTAGCGGGAAAATATAGATATTAGATTTAGACATGTCAAAATCAAAATATTTTTATTTAACATAGGCCTACAGGGGCACTTATAAAACGTCGACAAAAAGGTGCTCGGTTCGGGTTGGTCGTTTCCTATGGAGAAGAACCGGCAAGAAACTCCATGGTTACTCTTTTAAAATCATTTGGTTTTACAATATTTCTGTTACAGCGTTAGTACTAAAATATGGGAGGACATCGTAGGCCTGACAATAAGTCGTCACATTTGTATAGGCGTTTCGTTTGTTGGTTTTGGTAACATTAATGCGTGTTTATTTCCTATGAAATGCCTCTATATTTCCACGAACTGAAGAAGCTTTTATCGGTGACTGAGAATCGTAACATAAATCCGTTTATCACCTTTCTTGTTTGAACCTGATACTATTGTCTTAGCATCAGTTTGTAGATAGTTATGTAAATTACAACTATTATCAGCCACATCTTTCTAGTAAAGTTTTACTCGACAGACAGCAGCAAACTAATCAACTTAAAATTGTAAATTTATAAAACAGAAAATATTTCCTTTCAAACGTTATGATCAATTAATTCACAGTTACTTAGAAATCGGACTCAGCCACAACTCTCGAAATTTTCACACCGAAATTAATTTAAGTCTAGTATTATATGACGTAAAGTGTACTTATCTAAATTCGAGCATACTGTCAGCCCATCACCTACATGTTGGGCCACATTAACCCTAACAGCCTGTGTAGAATACTTAAGTAGCTTAGGTACGCCTAAGTAACTAACACGCGAAATAAGGTCTCTTTTCAATATGGGACCTTCACATACACGTGCCAACAAGTTTGGTTTTACCTCTAGTAAAAGTATCTTGTGTAGTTTGTGACTAGGTGCGAGTAATAAACACACTCAAAATCTTCTTTGTCGCATGTTACTTGGGTCGCAAAATATTATCTTTGGGTAGTTTATGAGTACCTTCATAATGTATTTTAATATTCATGGATAGATTTTAAATGTAAGTTTTCAAATACTCGAGATCCCTTATTACATGAGATTTATTTTAAAAAGAGTTGAAATATGGGCAGGTACAGATTGGAAAGGACATTGACGTACAAACGGTTGCCAAGTGTTCACCACGATTTACTATTTCTAGGAAACAAAGTGTTATTTTATTTTATGTTTCTAAAAGTAAAAGCCAAACTCCCACACCAGGATTCCGTGTGTTGTGGGTTTCAGTCTCTTTATCCTGTCAGATAAACTGATACAGTTCATCTTTCGTCCAAAACGATTGAGCCGTATCCTCCACCGGGTAAACCAGAGCAGCCTAACAAGTTATTTGAGACGATGGGTACTCTCGCTTGGGGTTCTCACAAATCGGAATGTCGGATTCCCTTCCTGTAGAGGTATCCCCTCACTTCCTACACTCTTTATATATACATTTGCAATGAATCCTCTGGGAACCACAACACGGCTTTCGAATCCAAGGTAGCAAGGATAAAGTTAAATGATAAGATGATGTCTGATTAACCACTCACCTCCAGATGTTAGATTGTGGAGCTTCTTCGCGACATGAGATAAACTCTCACTAATCGAAGTCTGCAACACAACGTTGGGAACTGTTATAAGATTTCCTCCGTCAAGTCAAGGGAAAAGGGCTTAAAAAGAATTTTCCTTTGTCAAAAAATAACCACGCTATCATCGTCATCGGTATCTTTTTTTTCTTTTATTAGGTCTCTAGATTAACGGCCTTGCTTCGTTTCAAAGAAACTTTATTGGCACATAAAAGCCGGTACATAAAGTTCGCCATTAAAGCCGGAGACTTTAAATTAACCAGAAAAGTAACTGACACTGTCATTCCCTAACCAACAATGTTATACGTTATTTATTATCCGATTTTATTGAGGAAGTATTTGTAGATAGTAATCAGAACAAAAAGGTAATGTGCTTAAAGTAATGACTGATGGTTTCACTTTGATACTCGTGATTACAATTTAGTTTTCTGTTCCTTAAAAACAGACAATATGAACGGGAAAGTATTGAAGGACAATACTTCAAACACATTAAATACCCAAACATTTTTTCATGGAATCTATGAATATTTATCTATACAAGGTGTTGTTTTGCATCCTCACCAAATTCAAGGAGGTAACTATGCTAATGATTCTCGACCCGAATCAATAATATAATGGTAGGTACTTTTTATTTTTTTTTAATTTACGGAAATCGGTAAGTGTGAACCACACCTGTTTTAAACGCGGCCCGTCTGATCCTCGCCCTATAACCACGCTTTTACACATACAAACAATCGCAAGCGTTTATTCGATAATTTCTTATACCCTAAACCAAGTTAAGGGGGTTTTTCTGAAATACTGACCAACAACAAAAAAACAGCGTTTCTTAATAATTAACTAGGTACCGTAATGTAAATTGATTATTTATGTCTTTCGTAACAACATCCTGAATATTGACGAGGATGCAAAACAACACCTTGTACATATAAAAAATAAGTCCTAACTGACTGACTGAGATATCAGCGCACAGCCTGAACTGCTGAGAGCCCTGAAATTTGGTTTTTCGAAATCCCACCCCTAAAGGGGTTAAACAAGGGATGAACAATTGTATGGAAATCGGTCATCATGAACTTTCATATACAAGATTCTGGTTAGAAATAAATAAATACGTATTTTAGCGTTTTGAAGAATCTACCCCTAATAGGGTTGTAGGGATTGAAAGTTTATATGCGAATTCGTCATTTTTAAAGTAAGAAGAATGAAACTAAATATTGAAGTTTCTGAGCAAAAATAAATGAAAACGTATTTCGTCTTTTTTGGTATTCAACCCCAAAAGGGAGAAAAGGGGTGGAAACAGTAGTAGTATAACAAAAATAGTCTAATCAGCTTGAAATTTACTATTTGTGTTTCTTGATTGAATGGATAAACACGTATTTTATCTTTTTGGAAATTCTTTTGTGGTACTTTTTTAAGTTTTCTCACCTTTGTACGGACAAATACGCAAAATGAGGTTAATATAAAAAAACAAAGATGGCGCCGAATTAAATTTTCAGATTTTTCTTCATGGGTGTCGTTATAGTGGTTTTCCGGGTCACTGATTTCAAAATGAGAAATTGAAAATATTCGTCCGCCATATTGGATTTTCATTTTACCTTATTTTCAAAAGATGCAAATAATGACATATAAAATACACAATGACTCAATAACCTCCTAGGCTATGGCTGGCATTGATTCAAGTGAGATCTATTTCTCACATGGTCAGTTTTACTTTGCATGCTCCGGAGTGAGCTCTGCGAGTAACCTAGTAATTTTAGCCCCAAAAGGAAATACCGCAAACGTCATTTACAAAGAAGTGCTAGGATGATTCATTATAAATATAGTTTTCCGTGAGTTAAATAGTTTTGTTTAATTTGAGTATTTTTACACCATTAACTATATCGAAAGGCGTGGATGGTTGATAAGGGCATATGAGCTATGGCACCGTAGCGTACGCGTACTGAAGACATGTATAAAATAAATTCTGGTTCAACCCATTTAGTCAGAAACAATCAAAAAATAAAAAAATCGCCGTAGTATAAATTTTCTAACCAGAATATATGCTTTGGCTTCTTACTTTGAAAATCACAACTATTTGTCCTATACTTACACTTACGCGCGAGCGAAGCCGCGGCCAACAACTTTTATCTATATCATTTAAATGACAATTTTTGAAATTATTTTGCGGGTGTAACGCACACGTGGGTAATTGCCGAACTCCACACGGGCGAAGCCACGGGCAGAAGCTTAATACTTTCATATTATCAAACGCAAAACAACGCTTTTTGTGTAATAAATCACTTGAATGTGATAGAAAATTCCCAATAAAAATGTGGTGACAAACTCTTATAGATATTCAAAAACGTACAACCTTTAACCCTTGTTATAAAAAATAAACTTACAATATGTACTCGTATAATAATGAATATCATCCCATAACATCCAAGTTAACACACGCCATGTTTTCTTAGGCGACCATCTTGAGAACCCACGGTTTATAGTGTCATCAAATCATGGGTTTTATAGGAAATATTAAACTAATATTATCTGCGCTTTTTTCATGATGATGCGAGAATAAGTAAAGAGCTGATTATGAACCCTTTTAAGCGGTAAATTTGGCTTTAAAAGATGGGCAAGAGCGTATTGTTTTTAAGAAGCACAGTTACAAAATGAGAATATTGCCACTAAATTAATAATTGCTGATTGATATTATTAATTACTACTCGTTGGTCTAGTCTAAGCGATTCCAAGGTTGCACGAAATCTTATTGGTTTTTTCGTTCAATAATTTCTCAGTACAAACCCAGCTGGTGTTGTGCTCGTTTGGTAGCTATATCGCCCCTTATTTCATGGGATATACTGGCTAACCATTCGGGGTGTAAAGGCATTTTAAAATTATTTACTAGAGATTTCGTGCCTGGTGATTTGATTTCGTCTTGTTCCTCGTAGTACCCATATGCGGAACACAACAATGCGAATTTGCGATGCCAAAGATTTTACGAGTCTAACAAGGAAAAACGCAAATCATGTTCAATCTGTACTCTGTGAACGATGCCACGATGGAAGCAACAGCGGAAACACCATGTATAATAAATTATGTTATTTCGTATACAACACATGTTTGTTAGACTCGTCTAAGAATTGAATATGTTTGTTTATTCGATTACATGGTTAGGTACATTAGTATGATAAACATAAGAACAATAAAAAAATATAAGAATAATTTTCAATAAGGTGTGCCTCGACATAATATTGAGGTGAGTAGATACTCATGTAGCTCTGTTACAGGGTATTTTGAAATTCCGGTTAAAATAAATCTGAATTGAAGATGCCACCCGGATATTTTCTAAGTTTAATCATAACATGGAAATAAGCACCACAGAATTTAAAAGTTTTATAATTGAATATTGGTTTATTAATTTTTAATATTGATTATGTATAACGTATTTTTATTTTATAATTAAGGGTTGATTATGTACCTATTGAAACTAACTCATTTTATTTTAAATTTGATTGCGGACATTATACAATGCATAATTATTTTATTTGACGAAAACTACTGTATTAATTTAATTTAAATTACATTTTGTGTACAACTTAGTTATAATAGTATTGTGTGGTGTGTATTTGTCTCTGATTATTTGATTTCATACTTACATTATTTTTAAGTGTATTTACTAACTAAATTATGGATCGTTGTGTCTGAAGCAAATAAATAAATAAAAAAAATAACTTAAGTAAGTAATCCTCCGCTTAAGGGCTCGGCTACAAAACAACGTCCCGGAAACTGAAGGTAGGTACTTCTCCTTTAATATTGTAATAAAAAATATGATATAAAAATATCTTAAAGGTATCTACGTAACGCCTTGCCAACCAAAACCGTCGTGCAATTTTTTAAGTCACTCCCTCCATTCCTCGGTCCATTACCCCTAACACCTTCCCTAAGGCAATAGGAAATATATTAGCCGTACCGTAAAACGTCATCAGGCGCACACGCCGCACGATATCTCGTTAGTTCTCAATTTGAATATCGGCCAATCAACGTGCGACGCCAGGACCGGGGCGACCCCTTCCCGATTCAATTATTTGTTTTTTTTTGCGCTTGTAACACTGTGGGTAAACATGTTTTCTTTTTTTGAAATGTTCTACGCGTTGGTTGGCAGTTTTGTTTTTCAGTTTTTTGTCGAGTTACAGTTGACGTGTGCGCTATATAGACGAAGGTTTTTGACGAAATTTATTTGAGGATGCAGAATGTGATCTCAAATCTGTGTGCTTCTTTCTTCAAAAGACCTTGTCAGACGAGAATCTGAATGGTCACATGATTTGGCCAAAAAAGGCCATCCGATGTTGTATGGGGTCGGTGCAACACGGTTATTTCTGACATTGGATGGATTAAAAAAAAGACACTGAGCTCTGAGTTTGTTTCCACTGTAAGAAACAGTGGAAACAAACTCAGAGCTCAGTGTCTCAGAGTAGACAGGAAACACTGATCTCATCAGGTTTGTAAAAATGTGACGTGTAACAGCGTTTTTATTTATTTTATTTATACTGAAGAACCCGTCAATCCATTTCCCCAGAGACGGTGGGACGAGCCGCTCTGCAGAGTAGTTCAGGACAATTTACTTCACACAGCTGCTACTACTGCTGAGCGTGCGCGACTGCTTGCTGTGGGTGAATGGGAGTCGGGTCTTTGGCTTCACACACTCCCGTCGTCGAGCATGGGCACTTTGTTCGACGACACGACCTTCCGCCTCGCTGCTTCCTTACGTCTTGGTGCCGCCTGCTGCACTCCTCATCGCTGTCACTGTGGTGAAGCTGTCAACAGCCTCGGACACCACGGCCTATCATGCAGCCGAAGTGCGGGCCGTATTGCGCGGCACGCGAACATAAACGACATCATCCGACGAGCTCTTGTTACCGTCGGCGTTCCAGCTGTCTTAGAGCCCAACGGCTTGGCACGCGACGATGGCAAAAGACCGGACGGCATGTCTTTGTTTCCTTGGAAGATGGGTAGGCCTTTATTGTGGGACGCAACTTGCGTCGATACTCTTGCGCCATCACATCTTCCAGGCTCATCGTGCTGTGCTGGCGCGGCCGCTGCGGCAGCGGAGAACCTCAAGCGGCGTAAATATAGTAACCTTTGTTGTAACTATATTTTCGAGCCGTTTGGGGTTGAAACTCTGGGGCCGTTGGGTCCGAGTGCTCACAGCCATTTTAAGGAAATCTCCAAACGCTTAGTTGACGCTTCCCGTGACACAAGGGCTGGCTTTTACTTTGGCCAGAGGCTAAGTATTGCCATACAACGTGGCAATGCTGCCAGTCTCTTGGGCACATTACCAGCTGACAGCGTTGGGGAGGAGTTTTTTGACGCCCTTTTATAGTTTATTCTTATTTTCTTTTTATTTTTCTCAATAGGATTTAGATCTGGCGATTGAGCAAGCCAGTCTAAGGCCCTAACATTGTGTGTATGTAACCAAGCTGCTACCGTTCTCGCCGTGTGTGCCCGGGCGCGTATTGCCAAACTGTATACTGACCCAGACACCCGTAGTCTGTACTGAACTACATCGTGCTCATTAAAATCACAAATAAATTGGAGCAAAGTGCATACGAGCTCAGAGCAATCTGAGAAGGTATGTATTTTGCTTGCAACAAATTGGAGCAAAGTACATACGAGCTCAGAGCAATCTGAGAATCTATGCATTTTGCTCGCTTGTATGTAAAGCAAACTGTGACACGCGAATATGTGTAACTAACTTTAAAACGTGTTTCATTTTTTTTTGTTATGCTGTTATGCCTATTCGTAAAGCTGAACAACTTTTCTTAAAAACATACCTATTGTGAATTAATTTAAGTTTTAATTAAAGAAAACCCGTTGTAAGTATGACTAAAAATAAATTTGAACTGTAACAACTATACAGGGTGTTAAAAAAAAACTATAAGTGTTTCCAATTGCAGTATTTATAAATTTTTCATAAGAAAGATGTACTGACACACAGTAAATTGTACATATTTGTAATTTCAGTTTATATTCGATTGGCAAATAATTGTTTTATTTGTGAAAGAATAACCTTGACACGTGCGTAATTGCAAATGAAGTCACGGCCACTGGCGAAAAAAAGGAGTCAAGGTCGCAAGCGGCGCAAGTTTAAGAAGACAAGGCAGGCATGATAGCGCGCCGCCCGGGAATAAAAGAGATAAAACATGTCTGCACTCGCATGTATTTTGCTCTAAATTATCGATGCCATATAACATACTACACCAGACACTGGAAAGTATGGACGTCTGGACTCGTATGTATTTTGCTCTAGTATTTTAAAGCAAAATGTATATTGATTCAGACACTCTCTGAATAGGTATACAGTTTGCTCTTCAACTACAAAGGCACACTGCGATCATACTCAGAGCAACCCCGGTCTGGGTCAGTATACAGTTTGGCAATACGCTGCCCGGGCATTGTCGTGCATGAGCAGGAAATCTTGCCCCATTTGTGTTCTGTGGGGCAAGATTACGGGCCCCAGCACCTGTTGGACGTATCGTTCTTTCGTCCTATTGCCCCGCACCCAAACGAGATCCGTCCGTCCTCCAAGACGAATTCCTGCCCAAACCATAATTGTTCCTCCTTGGTATGGGTGAACTTCCTGAGGGTTCTGAAGACGGCTCCATCGTCCAGGAACTCGCCAAACACGCGTCCTTCGTGAATCTGGATGGAAACCGAACCTGGATTCATCCGTGAACAGCACATTGGACCATTGCTCACGGCCCCAGTCCACGTGGTTCCGAACCCATTCTAATCTTCGTCCACGATTGCCTCTCCGTAAAGGTGGGACCCGGAGTCTGGTCTACGAGAGCGTAGATTGCTTTCATGCAGTCGCCTTCTTACAGTTTGGTCACTCACAAGCACTTGGTGTTCCACTCGCAGCCTTTGGACCAATTGAGTCGCCGTTGCATTTGGTTGAGCTCGCGCAGTAATTTGCAAAAATCGGTCTTGTCTGGGGGTAATGATGCGACTTGGCCCCCGGTGCCTCTCCGCTACTTCACCTGTGGCACGATAGCGTGTCCACAATCTTGAAATTACATTTTGGTGGGTCCCTGTGGCCTCAGCAACATTACGCTGAATATACCCAGCTTCCAGCATTCCCACAGTTCGTAACATCTCCGCCCTCGTCAAATGTTGGCGTTGCATGGCTACAATACCTCAATTTTAACTTTATCTTTCGTTTAAAAATGAAAAAGAAACTGTAACTAAACGTAATTCGTATTTTTTTCTAAATTTCGCTCAAATGAAAATTCCCTCTCCTACACATCAAGACATTTTTATGCCACCGAAACTAAAAAAATTGCATTTGGAATTAGTCTGAGATAAATTACAAACAAATCGGTGTTTATAAGATTCCAATGCGGCCAGTACTTTTCGAGTTATTTAATTGAGAATGAAATATCCTTAGACCGTGTTGATGTGTGTAGTTTTTATTTTTACTCAAAAATGCATGTAATGTGGTCATTATTTTGACAACCTTGTTTGAGCAAAGTCGACCTTGCCGTCCTGTTTCAAGGAGCGGCCGGCAAAGTTTTGCTGGCCGCTCTAACAGGCCGGCAATGTTTTGCCGGCCGCTATTTTGACGTTTCAACGTTTTAAAAAATCAAATCCAAAAAGATTTTATTTAGAACACAGCTGTTTGTATCTATAGAGATAGGTACAAAAAGATTTTATTCCCTATTAGGCTGCATAGTTCCAATTACCATTTCTCGAACAAAAAAAAAACTAAGAAGTAACAAAAGCGCGGTTCAGCGAAAATTTTAATTAATACGTTTTTTTATTTAAATTACTTGCTGGTTTTATTTAGATTAGGTACTTGCATTTTTGAGTAAAGCACTATACAAACCTTGGCCCACAATGACTGCTTCGCTGGTCCCGCTATGATTGCCTCGAGCTAGCCTAGCTACGCTCTAGGCCTTTCAGCTTGGCCATCATTGCAGCCCTTGCTGTCCTCGCTGTAAAGGCCTCGACCTACGGTCTCGGCCATTATCTCAGCTCGTCCATCAAGTGCTGCTCGCTGACCGCGTTGTGTCGGCCTGGAGCTGCGCTACGCTGCGCTGTCGGCCATAATCAGCGCGACCAGCAAAGTAGTCATTATAGACCGCGGCAGTAATGTACTATATTTATAATGTACGGTGTCGGACGTAAAGAATAGCACCATCCCATATCTTCCCGTGGGTGTCGTAAGAGGCGACTAAGGGATTTGCCAGAGAATGGGCAGCAGCGTTCTCTGTGCTTTTGTAACAACCGTACTGCGATCGCCAACCTACCTGTCAAGCGTGGCGATTATGGCAAAACCCCCCAAAATGTTAATGTGGCGACACTTGGGGGAGGTCTATGTCCAGCAGTGGATGTCTTTTGGGCTGAAATGATGATGATGATGATGATGATGATAATGTGTGATAATGACTTGATGCAAATAATGTAAAAAACCCTGTACTCAAGGTGGACTTAATGCCTTGAGTCTACCTAGGGGTGATGCAAAGAGGAGAAAGGAACCAGCGAGAGACGGCGTGCGGTGTCCCACAGGGATCGGTTCTGGGGCCGCCCTTGTGGAACATCGGTTACGACTGGATGCTGCGCGCCGACTTACCTAGCGGCGTTAGCGTAGTTTGCTACGCTGACTACACGCTGGTGCTGGCACAAGGGAGGGCGCACGAGGTGGCGGCGGCAGAACTCATGACACGCGGGGTTGCGATAGTCGTGGAAAGGATCCGGCAATTGGGTCTCGAGGTGGCATTGCATAAGTCCGAGGCCATGTGCTTTCATGGGCCTCGGAATGCGCCACCGTCGGGATCTCTACTGACGGTAAGAAGGCCTAACATCGGCGTCAAGTCGACGTTCTCGGACTCGTCCTCGACAGCCGGTGGAACTTTGTAGGACACTTCCGACGTTTGGCCCCCAAAATGGAACAGCCCGGGGTTGCCTTCTGCTCTTTCTCAATTTGAGGGGTCACCAAAACGCCTCCTGCCCGAGGCTTTACGCGTGGGTCGTGCAGTCCATGGCTCTTTACGGGCCGCCGGTATGGGCGCGTTCTTTGAGGCGGCGAGCCACCCACTACCTCAATGCGCCTCAAAAGATGGTAGCCGTAAGGCTAGTCCGGGGGTACTACACGATCTCCGACCAGGCGGCGAGCCTCCTTGCCGGATTGCCCCCATGGGATCTGGAGGCAATAGTCCTCGGGCGCCTGCATGAATGGAGCTCGGTGGCACTACGCCGGGGGGAAACTCCGCTGCCGCTGTAAATCGCCGCTCAGAAGACAGACCTCCGGCGCGATCTCATGGCGACATGGAGGGAGCAACCCCGTGCAGGGCACGCCACAATTGTGGCGATAAGTCCCCTTTTTGAGGAGGGGCTGGAGAGGCGCCACGCCACCCTCACCTTCCGCCTGACACAGGTCCTCACCGGACACGGTTGTTTCGAGAGGTTCCTGCACTGAATCGGGCGGGAGGAAACCCCCGGGTGTAAACAACTGCGAGGATCGCCCAGAGGACACGATGAAACACACCATGGAGGTCTGCGCCACTTGGTCTGAGCACCGCCGTGTCCTTGTAGTGGCGATTGGCGGCAGCGACCTCTCGCACCCGGCCCTGGGAGCGAGAGGGAAAGGAAAGCCGTAGCCTCCTTATTCAAAGCAGTCATGCTAGAAAAGGAGGTGGCGGAACGTGACAATGAGAGAGCTTCACGTCCCAGCCGCCGCGGGAGATGCCCCGGGTGTCGGGGGGCACCTAGTGGGCCTCGGCCACCGTAGGTGCAGGCCTGTAGGCCGAATTGAGTTCTGACGTCCATACCATTCACACCGCCGCAAAAAAATAGCCTAAAAGCCTTCACAATATTCAACTAGTGGACTATTTCAGCAAAAAATCTTTTATTCTATCCGAAAAAAGCTTGTAAAATTTTGACAGCACTACCCGTAACTTGTAAAAGCCAATCAGGTACAACAGGGCTCCGGGCAAATATCAATACCGACTGACGTGTGATACGAATCACGGGAGGCGGGAAATGTATTTTTATTAACGTGCTGCGTCAAATGTGATAAATAAGTTTCCTGGCAGTCTTGTTATACCTAAACACCTAGCTATATAATATGGAGACGATTTGTAAATAAAAACCACCCCAGAGAATGACGGGACACGCACAGTGAAACGTATTTGGGATAATTAACTAAACAAATACCAAGCACAAACTTAAATTAACTTAACTTACTTAAGTGTGGTACGCGGCCGAAAAACGTACGTATTTACTTAACTGTAGTCATTAAAATCATCAATACAACCTCTTGAAGTTTATTTAACCCCATAGAACGACTTTTTCATGAAGTGGTCCCATTAGTTTCTTCACATGAGGTAACACAAAACATTTTATTTAACTTAATTTGCTGGAACAATCTGATGACCCGAATCAAATTGCCGTCAAATAGGTAATAAAACTAATACTAATCGTAAAAATGCTTCCATAGAGATTAAGGCCTAACATTAACTTAGTAAAGAAAATTATTTAAAGCAATAAAACCTTCACGCTACACTGCATGGTTCAGATATCAGAATTATGTGCTATTTGCGTGTCGGAAACATAATTATATTAGCGTCGCCACGTCTAAAGGTAAAAATAGCATGTTTTGACGCATGGTCGGATGTTTAAAGGGAAAATATAGAAACATCGCACATCCTAACTGTAACTATCGTAACAGGACCAATGACAAACTATTTTGAAGCTTATGTCATTTTAATTTCATTAATTTTAATTTCATTAATATTATAAGATAACTATCGGAAGATATATTTGGGCAAAACCTGCCGAAATTTATTGAAACGGCACAAATGTTAATTGAAAGAGGGGTCCAACTATAAACGTTGTCATATTTAATTAATTAGGTATTATTATTTAGACTAGGTGTAATGCTAATTTTTTTACTTTCATGTCGTTGTATACACATATACGTTGTATTGTGACTTATATCATCGTATTGGACTAGACTGTAATGTTGCTATAATTGGTGGCAAATAAATAAATAATAATAAATAAATAATTCATTTTACACTTTTAAAAGCATTTTTTAAAATTTTAGAGATTTCTAAAAAACATTCAAAAATAGTGATCGGGTCAGGGCTACAGACAGGCACCTCCTCACAATGCGAACAGTACCGTGGAGAACTGCTTTCTGAATCAGGGTCTTGATCCAACTGCTTAGCCAGATCTACGATCATCGAGCCACTTTTCCGTCATTGTTATCGTTGATTAAACGTCACTATAACAGGATAACGACGATGATTGTCATTTGTGTGTTGTTGCTCGGCGATCTTAAGCACCTACCAAAAATATAATACAAGTAAATGCTTGTCCAATAGCAACATATTGCTAATACAATCTTATATTTTATTTGCAATTTTCCTTTTGTAAAGCAATATGCTCTCGCTACAATATTGGCTTGCTACCAACTTCTTATGCATTTTACAAGACAACGCTATTTCGAATTTTGGTAATATTGAGATTACTTTTAAGATTATGTTTTCAAAAAAGGAAATAGGTATTAGAAATAAGAAATAACATTAGAGGAACACTTCATACCATAAAATTGTCTCTAATGTCAACAATTATTTATAGTTTTTTTTAATTAAGTCGTGTCTAAAAATAAAAGACGTCTAGCTAGTTTGTAACACAAATAAAAGATATTAACACCAACACATTTTCAAATTAATTATTCACATTAAAGACTTCGTTACTCAAACATGGCTGTAAGTAAGTTTAATATAAGAACGTACTCCTACAATATACTGCGACTTACTTAGACAATCATTAATTTTAAAGTAGTCGAACATAAGCCCGAAACAAACAAACCTCACAGACAACTCCTCTGATGTCTGAGATACAAGGTCCCGGTGCCTCCTAAGGCTTACGTTACACCTCATCACTAAATGTAACAATTAATAGTTCAACGTTACAGTTCATAAGTGTTAGTAACTCGTTCTAGAACTATTAATTTTAGGCAAGATTATTACAGCGTGTAACTTGCCTTATCGTCGACGTAGGCGATTCGTTATCTTTGTGAACGTTCATTATTGAATTTGCAAGGACTATTACTTGGATTTTCATACTTGTTTGAGAATAATACTATCAAAAAGAACAAGGAAAACAAGTGTATTTGAGACAAAATCCTTGGACATGACTGATAGTCGGCAAAATTAGATACAGTACTGCTAAAATTACTGAAAAATCATACTGATGAATTATTTCGCAAACAAATATATGTTTCACTTTAAATGAACAGTTAAAATAGAGCTGGAATGTATTACAACTGATTTTCCAGCATATGGAAGTAAATTAGAGCTAGTTCAAAATCCACTAACAAGTGTTAGGAGCTGAGTTTCCAAACTGATAGCATATTGCTGACCTAATACTGTATGTTTCTTTCACGAGCACACAGGCAAAACTGCGTGGTTATTAACAGAGTTCTGGTAAAAGTTCGGCAGCCAATTAAACTGTCAGTTTAAAATTCAAAACGCCAATTCGGCGGCTAGACTATATTTTGGATATTTGTGTAGATTACGTCAAATCTAGAGAATCAGAGCAGACAAAAGTTAGAACAGATTGAAGAAGCGCCATTTTATCTTTGCAAATAGTTAATTGAGTTCTGTTTGATAATGACACAACAGTTATTTTTTATTGTAAAAAAGGTAAATTGCATGAGTCTAATATAAACAATACTTTGAATAGAATAATTACATGGTTGGTTGGTTCAAAAACAAAAACATTAAATTTTAAAACGCAGAAGAGTAAATACCTACACCTTAAAATATAACATAAAAATCAAACAGTTGAGCAAATTAATAAAACAAAATTTCTTGGTATTACATTTGAAGAACATTTCATCATTCAATTTGGAAAGGTCCTTTAGATGAAATCTGTATTAAAATAAATAGATTTGTTTTCGTCTTAAAAAAGTTAAAGATGTGACCTCCAGACAAACTGCGTTAATTGTATATCACCAGGTATGTCATCATTGACTGGGGAAACTCTTCTGAAATTACTAGGGTTCTGTTAGTACAAAAAAATGCATACGCTCTATTTTCAATATGGACTGGACCGATTCTTGCAGACCAGTGTATAAATCACACAATCTTCTCACTGTTCCTTGTGTTTATATACATAATCGCAAAATTGGACAAAACTAACTTCTCACTTTTTGAACTTAAAAACAATATTAATGAACGTACGTAACGTAGTTACACAGTATCTATTAACAGTGCCTGTACATAGGATTGAATTATTCAGACGTAATTGTGTATACATGGTACGACTTATTTTTAACTCTCTACCAAACTTTATTACTGATCTTCCGTACTGAAAATTCTGCATAGTTCTGAAAAACTGGCTTATTTCATTAAGCTTTTATTTTTTAGCTGAATTTCTCAAAATATCGCATTGTCAATCATACCAGATTGCCGACATGGCATGCATATAGTGAATTACCTAAATAATAATAATTTATGATGTTGTGTTTATTGTGTTGACAATTTCTTTGTTACTGTTTTTGTAATGTTTATGTTTACTTAGGTGTAGTCACGTGTTGAAATTAACATCTTATTAATTAATGTTCGCATGCAATTATTATGGCGAAATGTGTCATTCCAGTACTATTATTTTTCACCTTTTGTTACTACATTTACTGCCAATAAATAATTTTGACTTTGACTTTGGTTTCTGTTACTTATTCTAAGGTTAAGTTTTATTAAAGCAGAGTATGACAAAAATGTATTTAATCTTTTATATTTATTGAATCATTTTTCACTTTGATGTTTTTATCAGTCCGTGGGACGTTCGTCTACGCCTAAGACTTGAGTACTTGACTAGGAACTTTTTCAGTACATAACATAAAGCCTTGTAATCCCTGAAGGGTTAGATAGAGGTCTACCTTATTTTACACCTACATTTCGTCAGTTATGTTTAAGTCCCATTTAATAAGGGGCGGATGTGGCATTAAATGGGCACAAATCCAGGCCCCATGGCTGCTACTGAGAAATTCCTAACGGAAAGAAAAACATTAGCCCTGCCCGACCCGGGAATCGAAACAGGACCTCATGCTTAGCAGCTGTTGCGTGCGACCAATAGATCAACGAGGCAGTAGAACAGTGTACCCATCAGCTAAAATATGTATAAGCCTCGTATATCTAAAATAATGCTTGCATTCAGCCTGTTACAAAAAAAAAAAACGAATAAAAATATCCATGTTTTGAACATTTCCAAGAGTTGAATACCCGTCATTTAACTGGCCCAGCCCACAACAGCACATCAATCCAAGTCGTTTCAAATTTAAATCGACTATGAGCGTGTTTTACAATTCAAATAACGTGAAGTTGGACACCGTCGGAAAGGTGGAAACCTTTATATAAATGTAGAACTTGATCCTGCTTCGAGTTGACTTTTAATATCTTTCAGATGTCTGATGTAGTGCAGTTGGTGACAGCTTTTTAATGGTATATTTAGTTTTGTCTTTTCTCTCATTGTGAACTCAGTGTAGACTTTACTTTGCTTCTTTAATGGTTTTAAAAGTTTGAATGTCTTCTCATACAGTATTATGAAGACATTATTATTTACATACATACATAAACCCACTCTTCACACTCTCTCACATCCCACACTTTGCTCTGTATAGTGTCGGAGGTAAGGAGTAGCACCATCTCATATCTTCCCTTGGGTGTCAATAGAGGCGACTAAGGGACTTGCCAGAGAATGGGCAGCGGCGTTAACTGTGCTGAGTAACAACCGTGCTGCGATCGCCAACCCGCCTGCCAAGCGTGGCGATTATGGCAAAACCCCCCATGTTATGCCAATGTGGCGAAACTTGGCGGAGGCCTATGTCCAGCAGTGGACGTCTTTCGGCTGAAATGATGATGATGATGATGATAAACCCACGCCTTTTTCACACGGGGGTAGGCAGAAACCACAGAACGCCACCTGCTGCGATCCTTAAATACTCCTTTTGCCTCGTCCACGTCCATACATCTGGTCATACACGGACGCTGGTTGCGAGTACTATGCACCTGACCTTTCTGCAGAACGTCACCAATAAGATCAGTGTAACATTTTGCTTTGACTCGTGTCTCCGGATCAGTATTTAGGTTGTCGTGGTAGGTACCTTTGTCCTTAATATGCGAAAAGGTTTATTTTAAGTAATAAAAGATAATGTGTCTTCGTCACCATAATTTTCCCGGGTAACAGTTCGCTAGTTTAATGCTAGATAAATTATTACCCATGAAAATAAGTGGGTAAGACAGGAACATTTTCATTACAGTTTTAATACATTATTAAACTTATATGTTAATGCTACCAGTAAAAGTGTGCTCTCTTCGTGTTTCATAAATTTCGTTTCATAAATTTTGCTTTTTTTTTCGCGGGTAGGTGTAAAAAAAAGACAGACGTATCTCCAATATTGCTTTTATATTTAAATTAGAAATACACAGTTTTTTCACGTATTTTACATAAAATACCAGTGTATAACCTCTGCACAGCAAGTACTTACGTTTGTAGCACATTCATGTGACTTCTACTATAACATTCCACCACCTGCCAGCACATCACTTCACTTTTACTGTTTTTGCACTGTCACTGGGCACAAGAACAAGATGTCACAACTTGATGAGATTGTATCGGCACAGAAAAGCCTTGAGGATAGCTTTGTCCGGAAGATGAGCGAACTGGAGGCGCAAATTCAGTGCGCAGGACCAGCCAAAGATACCGTGGCGAGGGTAGCTGAGGAGTTTCGGACCTTCAGGGAGCTAATCTTCAGCATGCTAAGTCTGCTCAGGAGACAGATCAGCGAGTGTGCTAGACAGGTTGACGGTTTGGAGACCAGACATCGTCGGAAGGCGCTGATCTTTCAGGGCATAGCAGAGGTTGAAGGAGAGGTCAGCAGCGCAGTGATCCTGGATCTAGTGAACAAGAAGCTGGGCCTTAAATCCGTTACTGCTTCCTCCTTAAAGGTCTGCCACAGGCTAGGTGCAGCCAACAAGGATCATCACAGGCCAATTTTAGTAAAATTCTTTACCTATGATGATAGGTCTGCGGTATGGAGAGCAAAGACAGGTCTTAAGGGTTCATCTGTATCCATCAAGGAATTCTTGACCAAGACCCGACAATCCATCTTTGGGAAGGCGAGGCTTCACTTTTCTATGCGGTCATGCTGGACTCAGGACGGTGTCATCGTAATTAAAGCCCCTGATGGAAGTAAACATAAGGTCACATCGTTTGAAGAATTGAGTCCACTGCTGCTGAAGTATCCAAAGGTGCAAACTTCTGGAGATAGCCTGAAAAACAAGACACGTTAGGTAATTAAACTCTTGTTAAAAGTATTATCTTACAACAATCACGCATTAGATACCTACGTTGCGTAGGATCAACTTACCTTAGAATATGCTATCATTCGCTGTTTGGTAATGATACCCTTTAATTACTTTTGGCTCGTAATCATTGTTTTGTTACTTCGTTCTGTTTTTCTTTCTGTCTCACACGTCTCTGAGATATAATATCTTTACATGTCTCGCGTACAATAGTTTACCCTCAACAAGGTTGTTTTTTATTTGTCATTATTTTCCTATAAAAGAACATGTTACAAATGCCAAATTGCCTTACTGTCAAATCTGACATTCACATCCAGTTTTCAAGGATCGGATACGTTCACAAAAATTTTATGTTTTGTTGAGGGTGTAAGGTGCGTTCCGAATTCCATAATGGTGTTTTTTGTTTTTTTTTGTTTTACTTACAACTTTTGTATTTACTATGCGTTTGTTTTTTTAATTAATTGTGTCTCATTGTCATTACTTGGTTGTTCACTGTGTTTTATAATGTTGATGTTAGCTGGCGGGTGGTGCAGAGATGCATCCGTCGTACTTATTTTGCGTGTAGTTTTTATTTTTTTATTGTTATTTTAATTTTACAACTATTTTTATTTTTTTATTTTGTTTTTATTTACATCTATGACAACTTCATTTGATAATGAATCGTTTTTCTCATCTAACGAATCTACTGCCACTTCTGATGATAGTTTTTGTTCCGTTACAGACACTCTTGGTGATATTTTACGTCAAAGCTTTAACCATAGTGTTAACCGACTATTTAATGTTTGTCACATCAATGCCCAGAGCATACCCAGCCACTACAACGAGCTTTATGATACTTTTACGAACAATAACGTCCATGCCGTCCTGATTTCAGAGACCTGGCTAAAACCTGAGCTTTCATCTTCCACTTACTTTCTCCCAGGATTCGTTCTTTTACGGAACGATCGAATCGGTAAGAGAGGGGGTGGTGTAGCAATTTACCTTCGTGCTGATTTTTCTTTTAAAATTCTTGCTACTTCTTCCGCTAACAATTTGGCTGAATTTCTTTTTTTAGAAGTTTGTGTCAAAGGAGCAAAAACCGTTCTTGGAGTTGTGTATTGTCCCCCGTCCCTTGATTACTTCATCGAATTCGAATCGGTCCTAGAATCATTAGGTTCGGAGTATGCACATCACATCGTCATGGGGGATTTCAACACCAATCTCCTTGCCCACAACTCCCCTCGATCCCGTAAACTCCTACATCTGGTCGAGTCAGTTAGTCTGCATGTTTTGCCTCTCCAACCAACGCACCATAACACTGTCGGGGATGATACTTGGCTCGAGTTGATTCTTACATCTAATCCTTCCCTAGTCTCCTCACATGGTCAACATGTCGCTCCTGGCTTTTCCCATCACGACCTTATTTTCCTGTCTTATGTCCTTAAACCTCCTAAACCCAAACCTACGTTTCAGTACAGGCGTGCCTTTGCGCGGATGAATTCAGAAAAGCTTATTGAGGATGCTTCCAATATTGACTGGACGCCCCTGGAGGAAGCCACATCTATATATATAAAAGAAAGTCGTTTTAGTTACTTCGCTTATAACTCAAGAACGGCTGAACCGATTTAGCTGAAAATTGGCAGGGAGGTAGTTTAGAGCCAGGAGAAGGACATAGGATACTTTTTATCCTGGTCTGCGCGGGTGAAAACGCAGGGCGCAGTTTGTTATTATCATGTTCTTGGCGAGCGCCACGCGCTTCAGGGGAGGCGTGGTCGGGATTGAGGTACTAGGAGAACATAGCTTACCGGGAGATATATTATGTTATTGGCGAGCGTGTCTGAGCGGCGTGTTCGGGATTGAGGTACTAGGAGCACATAGCTTACCTCGAGATGGTTGAGCGTAACCTTACCTACCTACCCATGAAATCAGAAAAATGAAGGAATAGGGTAGGGTTGTGTAGGGTGGTAGAGTAGGGTAGAGTAGGGTAGAGTAGGGTAGAGTAGGGTAGAGTAGGGTAGAGTAGGGTAGAGTAGGGTAGAGTAGGGTAGAGTAGGGTAGAGTAGGGTAGAGTAGGGTAGAGTAGGGTAGAGTAGGGTAGAGTAGGGTAGAGTAGGGTAGAGTAGGGTAGAGTAGGGTAGAGTAGGGTAGAGTAGGGTAGAGTAGGGTAGAGTAGGGTAGAGTAGGGTAGAGTAGGGTAGAGTAGGGTAGAGTAGGGTAGAGTAGGGTAGAGTAGGGTAGAGTAGGGTAGAGTAGGGTAGAGTAGGGTAGAGTAGGGTAGAGTAGGGTAGAGTAGGGTAGAGTAGGGTAGAGTAGGGTAGAGTAGGGTAGAGTAGGTAGTAGGTAGGTAGAGTAGGGTAGGTAGGGTTGGGTAGGGTGTTAAATTTTTTTTTTTTTTTTAACGATGACAAGAACTTTATTAAAATACTAATTTCTAAATCTAAATTAATTACTAAACATAAAACTAGATAATTAAAACTAAAATTGGGTAGGGTAGGTGGGTAGGGTTGGGTAGGGTAGGGTAGGGTAGGTAGGTAGGAAAAGTGCATTGCTTTAACTTTTGACAGAACGAAGTCTGTCCGGGCAGCTAGTCAGTTGATGAAAAAGTAAATTATCTTAATTCGGTTGTGGTCAAGTTGTATGACATCCACGCTCCTGTCAGGAAAGTCAAGCTGAAGCGCCCACCTGCGCCATGGATGAATAATGGAGTTCGGATGGCGATGCGACGAAGGGATCGCGCGTTCCGGAAATATAAAAAGGATCGGTCCGAGGACAATTGGACCCTTTTCAAAACTGCTCGCAATCGCTGTAATCAGATGATACGCAACGCTAAACGCCGCCACATTCTTGATAATATCACTTCTGCTTCTCCTGCTGATATTTGGAAATTCCTTGGAACTCTAGGTATCGGCAGATCGCGGCATTCAGACCTTCCTAAGGCAATTGGTTTGGACGATCTCAATCGCCATTTCTCCACTGTCCCTACTCTTGATAGTCTAACCAAATGTCAAACCATTGACTATCTTGCTGGTCTGACGCGACCCAATATTTCTCCACTTGTCTTCACCCCAGTCGATCCCGGAGAGATCAAGAAGATAATCCTGTCCATTAAGTCCAAAGCCGTGGGCTGTGATAACATCAGTCGTCACATGATTGTGACGGCTCTTGATCAGCTCCTTCCTGCAATCTCCCATGTCATTAATTTCTCCCTTTACTCCGGTGATTTCCCTTCTCTTTGGCGGAAAGCCCATGTTCGGCCACTCCCTAAAGTTCCTAACCCCACTCTTCTCAGCCATTTTCGACCTATTTCCATCCTTCCCTTTTTATCTAAAGTACTTGAGGCTTGTGTTCACAAGCAATTTTCCCACTTCATCCACCACAACTCCCTTATCAGTCCATTGCAATCTGGGTTCAGGCCCGGCCACAGTACCGTATCAGCCCTTCTTAAAGTGACTGACGATATAAGGCGGGGAATGGAAGACACTAAAGTTTCGGTTTTGGTGTTAATCGATTTTTCCAATGCGTTCAATACTGTCAGTCACGAAGTCCTTTTATCCATCCTCTCCTATCTCATGGTCTCTCCCGAGGTATTGGAATGGTTTTCTTCCTATCTTCAGGGGCGTCAACAAATAGTTCTTGCTGGTGACTCTAGCTCCTGCTGGTGTGACCTTGATGCTGGCGTCCCTCAAGGCGGTATTTTATCTCCACTTCTGTTCTCTATTTTTATAGATCTCATAACCATCGAGCTTCAGTGTGTGTATCATCTTTACGCTGACGACTTACAGCTCTACTGTCAGGCAAGTGTTGACAACTTGTCCGGTGCGATCGAGGAGCTAAACCGGGATTTACGTATTGTCAAAAATTGGTCTGATCGTTTTGGGGTGGCGGTTAACCCAACAAAGTGCCAGGCTATTATTGTAGGGAGCCCCCATAGCCTGAGAAGGCTGAATGGCTTAACGGTGCCCCCGGTTACCTTTGACGGCACAGTCATTCCGTTTAGCTCTGACGTCAAGGATCTGGGTTTGCATGTTGACACTTGCCTTGACTGGCGTAAACAGGTTGCGATTGTGAGCAAGAGAGTCACCGGAACGTTGCGGTCGCTCTATCGGCTTAAAAATATTCTCCCATCTCACATTAAGGTAACGCTTGTACAGTCCCTAATCTTCCCCATAATTGACTATGGTGATGTGTGCTACTACGACCTGAATGCAGATCTCCTCAATAAACTTGACCGACTTCTTAATAACTGCATTCGATTCGTATTTAATCTTCGTAAGTATGACCATGTATCCGCACATCGGTCACTTTTAAAATGGTTGCCCATCCGACAGCGCAGAGCGTTGAGAGCTTTGACTACCCTGTTTTCTTTTCTCAATAAGCCTACTTCTCCTTCTTATGTGACTACTCATTTTCAATATTTATGCTCTGCGCACAGTAAGAATCTTCGTTCTTCCAACAATCGTCTTCTACGTTGTCCTTCTCACCGCTCTGGTTTTCTCAAATCTTCTTTCTTTGTCCAGGCTGTCTTCCTTTGGAATGCGCTCCCTCTGAACGTCAGGTTGGCCAACAATCGGTTCACATTTAAAGTTAAAGCTCGGGAACACTTGCTTAAGAAGCTGGCAGATTCATCTCATAATTAAATTGTTGTTAGTAGTTTATGTATGTATTTATGTATTTATCGTTATATTATATATGTATTTATCGTTATATTTTATTTGTAAATGTTTTATTACCATTTGTTAAGCTGCACCTACTATGTTTTCTCTCTGCATCACCCTAAGGTAGACTGGTAGAAAATGCCCAAGGCATTAAGTCCGCCTTTGTACAGTGATTTTTATACTTGTGCATAAAGTTTTAATAAATAAATAAATAAATAAATAAATAAATAAATAACAAAATGTAGCGTATTTTTTTTCGTATTTCTGTCAGCAACCCTTTTAATTGAAACCATATCTAGGGGGTGTATGAAAAATATCTAGTCCGCCATATTGGATTTAGAATGACGTCACTAAACTAACCATGCATTTTCATCCAAACCTCACGTAATGCAAAATTTCAGCTCAATCGGTTGTTCTGTATGGTGTCGGACGTAAAGAATAGCACCATCCCATATCTTCCCGTGGGTGTCGTAAGAGGCGACTAAGGGATTTGCCAGAGAATGGGCAGCAGCGTTCTCCGTGCTTTTGTAACAACCGTAATGCGATCGCCAACCCGCCTGCCAAGCGTGGCGATTATGGCAAAACCCCCCTTATGCCAATGTGGCGTTGGGGAAGGCCTATGTCCAGCAGTGGACATCTTTCGGCTGAAATGATGATGATGATGATGAATCGGATGGGAATAGATATTACCTAAACAAACAAATATTGCAAGTTAAACAAAAGCTTGTAAAAATACTTAGTAATGAAACACTGGCATTTCATAAAATATAACGCAGACACATTAAACGAGTTCTCATGTTAAATTCTTCGCTCGTTGTAAGCATTCCGTTGGCATTTAATTTCAACGTTCTGAAGACATTATGCACATTTGAAGTTTGTTATTAATATATGATTCTGTTCTCGGAATTTTCCTTCACTTTACATACAGTTTTGTTAAGATAACACCACGTTTAGTAACCTATTAGTCATTTACCATAAGAACTTAGTTTTTTTCTATAGAGATTTTATTTAACGAAAGTCTTACACAATCTATATAGACATTTAGCCTCATTTATTTGCTTTAAATTTTTACACTGTCTTTAATCTTGCCTAAACCAAACAAGTATGTCCCGTTTGTAAACCTTCACATAAAAGATACAAATTCTACCTCATTAACTTGATTACCAACTACTAGCTGTCCAGCGCCACTTCGTTTGCGTCACATTTTCCCCGATTTCGCAACATTTTTCATTGCTGCTCCACTCCTATTGGTCGAAGCGTAATGATATATAACCTATAGCCTTCCTCGATGAATGGCCTATCTAACACTGGAAGAATTTTTCAAATCGGACCAGTAGTTTCGGAGCCTATTCAATGCAAACAAACAATCAAATCTTTCCTCTTTATATTATTAGTTTAGATTTAGACTAAACAAGCACCCTAGTTCTAGAAAAGCACCCCGTACAGCTCAATCCAACACGGATTGTATGAAGCCATACAATACAAACATTTTAGTATTATTAGAACACTAGATATTGTTGTTATTATATCCAGGACCACGAATTTGTTTGTCTTCCTCTCAGAGGGTACGTAAACTTTTGTGAGAGATGCCTCGGGCCAGAGTTACCGCGGATGGAGGACGAACTACTGGACTTTCTTATTCTCATAACTTAAAAATGTATCTACATTCATATGTATATGCAATTTGACACTTCTGGCAGATGACTGCGTGTGTGTGTTTAGAATTGTTTAGGTGCAACTTTGATGTAGATGTAATGTTTTATTTTCGTGTAAACGTTTAATTTAGTTTGTGACAAGTATGTACTATCAATGTACAAAGGAACGGACAGAGGAACGGAGGATGTACGAAGGAGACTTTAGTCGGTACTAAAGCTACACATCAAACTTACAAAATGTATGTACATCAAAGGTGGAATAACAAAATAGTCTTAAATATTGCTGAGTGTTCGAACATTTGCGAAATAGTTTTTTTTTTTTTAATTCCAATTGTTTGTCGGGTTAATATAGTTATCAGAGGTTAAAAAAGGCTATAATTAAAAACTGCTTATTAGATTAATCTATAGCTTTATAGAAAATATGATGTTTAAATTCTCGATAAACAATTCTAAGGCTGGAAGTAGGTATCACGAATTGCCGCCATTGTCTGTACCTTCTTTCGAAAATATATGAGTAACATCCTTCCCTATAAAATGCGTAGCCCGGCCGTTTTACTTGGCGGTAATAAAAAGTTCCACGTGACTGAAATTCAGTTCTTTTTAATTTTCGGAAAGTTCCTTTCTATGTTGGTAAGTAGGTATGAGTATGGAAGAATTTGGTGCATGAAAGTATTGAAACACGCAAGCGTAACACATTTATGTGTTTTAAAATATTGAGTTAAGTTGAGGTGATTTTATACCTAGGAAGAGACCTATAAGAAGTCAGTATAAGAACTTACTTAATGTCGAGAGATGTAATACTGCTTTGCTCAAAAAAAGTGTTATTAGTATGGGCCCAATCATTTTTAATAAAATACCCAATATTATTAAAAATGACACATTACAAAATTTTAAAAGGAGACTGATTTCATTATTGATTACAAAATGTTATTATTCAGTAAATGACTTTTTAAATGACACTGACATATGTATTGAACAATATAATGTATAAGATTTAATTTATTCTGATTTTATATAATTTACTGACATACCTAATGATCTCGTTGTTTAAATTTGTATGTTTTTATTCCAATTATGTAGATTTTAAAAATGCTTGTTTTTTCTTTTATTTGAATGCACTGTGCCAACTATTGTCTTAACTAGAAACCATTATTTTATTAATTTTATTTCAATTTGTTACAAATTTCTCAAATGTTTGCATGCCTAATTTATGGTAAATTGTACAAGGCTCACCCATTTTATTGTTACACCTTATTTTTATGTACCTACAATCTATGCAAATAAATTTTACTTTACTTTACTTTACTTTACTTTACTTTACTTTACTTTACTTTACTTTACTTTACTTTACTTTACTTTACTTTACTTTACTTTACTTTACTTTACTTTACTTTACTTTACTTTACTTTACTTTACTTTACTTTACTTTACTTTACTTTACTTTACTTTACTTTACTTTACTTTACTTTACTTTACTTTACCATAAATTTTACGATTTTCTCATTTACCACTAGGTTCATCCAAGTCAATATTTATACCAGGCCCCTCAGAAAGTATTGCGAAAAAAAGTTTTTATATATGGGAGACTGGCCAGTTATTATGTTTTTCGAAAATATGATTATTTATAAGTAAAAATAAGTAAGTTCCAATTTCAAAATTTCCCTCCACATTTTTTGCGAGTTAATTCAAAGTATTGTGTCTCACTGAAATATGGATCTGCGCCGGGAACATTTTAGAGCTATGATTTTATACGATTTCAAGTGTCGCCTGAAACCGGATGAATCGTACGATAGACTTCAAATGGCATTCATGGATGAAGGCCCTTCCAAGGCAACCGTGTATCGTTGGTATAACGAATTCAAGCGCGGTCGACCAACTTTGGGGGATGACGAAAGAAGCGGTCGCCCTTTGACGGCTGTTACCGAAGAAAACGTGCTAGCAGTGAAAAATTTAATCCAAGACAATAGGCGAATTACATATCAGGAGATTCAACACATATTGAAGATTGGATCGGGAAGCGTTCACGAGATTCTACACAGCCATCTTCGCGTGAGGAGGATAGTATCACGCTGGGTGCCGCACAACCTCACCGATGCTCAGAAGCAGGCCCGGGTGGAATGGTGCCGTGATATGCTTAACAAATTTGAAGCAGGCTCGTCTCGGCGTGTTTACGACATCGTTACAGGTGATGAGTCCTGGATTTATCAATACGACCCAGAAACCAAGCGCCAGTCGACTGTTTGGGTGTTTCAAAATGAGCCAACGCCTACCAAAGTGAAGCGATCTAGAAGCGGGGGTAAGATTTTGATCGCTAGCTTTTTTAATTTGACTGGCCACTTGGTATCAATTCCCTTACGGGATCAAAGAAGCATTAATGCCGAATGGTATACTTCCAAATGTTTGCCAGAAGTTTTCTCTGTTATAAGCAACAAGCGACCAAACACAGGGCTCCGCGGGCTACTGCTCCACCACGACAATGCACCTGCGCACACCGCACTCAAAACGAGGGACTTCCTGGACAGCACGCCAGTCAAACTCCTGGGTCACCCTCCTTACAGCCCTGATCTAGCACCGTGTGACTTCTTTTTATTCCCAAAAATAAAAAATCAGCTCAAAGGGATACAATTTTCGTCGCCGGAAGATGCGCTGGCTGGGTTCGAGCAGGCTGTAAACGAGGTGTCTGCGGCGGACTGGAAAAAGTGTTTTGAAAACTGGTTTAGGCGCATGAATCTTTGTATAGAGGCTGGTGGAAAGTACTTTGAAAAGATTTAATAAAAATATATGTACGTATAGAACAATTTTTTTTAGTTTCGCAAAACTTTCTGAGTGTCCCACGTATATTCGCATATGCATATACTTAAGTTTATTCAAAATATTTATACGTCTTCGTAGTATATCTCTGTTTAAAATTAAATTTATTTTATAATTTTCAGATTTGTACCTACCACTGTTTGTATCTGCAATACCCAAGATGTAACTAGAATATCGATGGGTAGATTGATGGTAGGAAAGGCATATTATGGCATAAAGTCTGCCTCTAAACTGTGTCTAAAAATGACTAAGAAGAGATTGAAAAGCCGGTTATTTGAGTCGTTACCATTTTTGGTTACCTTTGGGATAAGATGTGATTTAAACAACCGTGCTGGATTACAAAAAAAAAGATTGCTCCACCAAGCCATTATACCTACCCACATAGGAGGATTCTGTACACCTACCAATATATACGAGGGTTTACGAAGAGCTATTGCCTTCTGACCTCTAACTTTAATTGCCTTTTACCGCTACTTTTATGGCCCAAGCTTAATGTTATTGGTAAAGATTTCAAACACAGAACTACAGTAGGTATTTATACCGTTAGTTATTTACTAGAAGTTTTTTTTTAGAATAGAATAGAATAGAATATTTATTTATTTGCTCAGAATGTAGGTATTTACAATAAGGTGGTTACAATAATATTAAAGAATCCATTTACATTCTACCATTATGGCATGCAAACATTGATGCAGTTCATCATCAAACGTACAAAAATTGACATACAACTAAAAATTATCAGCTAGAAAATCCGATACGGAATAATAACATTTACTTAATAGAAGTTCAGTTAGTTTCTTTTTAAATGTTGTTACTGGTTCCTCTTTTATGGCATTGGGAATGTGGTTAAAAATAGCCGGTGCCATACCAAAAACACTCTTTCTCAACAAAGCAGTCCTATAGCCACCTGTGCGTAACAAAGTTTTGTATTGCGATCGCAAAGTTACGTCTCGGTATCTGCTTTCCGATAAAGTTAAAAAAAGCTGCCGATTACATTTAACAAAAAGAGCAACTTCTAAAATGTAAAGGCACGGAAATGTCAATAGAATAATTTTAGGTATGGCTTCTCGCAGTTCAACCTATGAGGTTGACGTCAGCTTAACCGGACTATCCTGTGGGTGCTTTAAGAGTAAGGCCTCCAGCCTGGCTGAAAAAACTTACAAACTAAGCGACTACACGCTAAGGGGGGGTACGAGCCTCAGTTTAGGGCGTCGCTGGAGGAGGACTGCATGGGGACAGATTGGATCAGATATTCTATTAAAAGAGTAACCATGGAGTTTCTTGCCGGTTCTTCTCCATAGGAAACGACCAACCTGAACCGAGCACCTTTTTGTCGACGTTTTTTAAGCGCCCCTGTAGCATAAGTAAAATAAATATATTTAGATTTTTTTGTATTTTGATCCCAATGATATCATTATTTAGGCGCTGATTTAAAACTACTGGCACTGCATCGCGGGCTGGCTCGAGCGAGGGTCCCGGAAGGCATGGACTGGGACGTCGCGACGGACCTCGACGGCGAGGTCGGAAAGACGGTGGTTTGTGTCTGAACTTTTGAAGAATACTAGTCTCTTTGCTACTTTCCTGGAGGAGATTTACTAAAAGAACTGCCTTGATCCGTATATAGCTTTAAATAGTTTAACAGTATTCTATACAAAATATTTAAATGTATTAAATTGGTGTTATGCGGACAAGTAGTCAGTCAAGAACATAGAAATATATATTTATTATACTATGGTAAAAAAGTTTACATAGTTATAATGAGGTCTAATATTCTTGACCTTTAAGCTTATTCAGAGAAAGCTGTCATAATTTAAATATTGAAATTTAGTAACGTCTGACCTTTCCTAGCAAGATTTACAAAATCTGTTTTAACTTTACTTAATTATGTAAGTACTGTGTTAAGATTACCTTAGAAAAACTAGTACGTATCCCGAGCAACGCACTAGCTCCAAGGTAATTATTACTAAGATTAATTAAACAAGCATAATTACAGTAGCGAGCCAATTATTCTCTTTTATAGTGCTATGTGTCTGTAACATTGTGTTACCTGTAAACTTGGCGTTCGGTTGCACTGGACTTTAACTGTAGTTCCGTAACAAACATCGGGATTGTTGTCTGTTAATTCTTTCTTTTAAGAAGTGGCACAACAGTGTTGGGTTAAAGACGCAACGAGTTTTTAACATTGACGCGAATGTTTCAGTATTGGTTTTCTGCAAATATTTAAAGTCTGTCGAATATAGGTACCTACCCAATCTTAAGACCATAATAAAACTGTGAATAATTTCAATATTAAAGTCTATATTAATAAAAATACCGTGTCTTTCTTTCAACAAGGTACCCAACATTATCATTTAGATACCTTCTCATTGAAACGTCTTAAACCAAGTTCTTATTACCATAATCCTATGCAACTAAATTCCAACCGATTAGAACTAAGTTCGGTTCAAACGAAGAGCTCGACGATAACGTTAATCCCAGTTTAGTAGTTAATCTTCGTGTTTAATCATAGTGCAATCAACCTGAGAATGTTCGCTTTTATTGTACCACAAATTATGTACCCGAGATCTTCGCTTAGGATAATGTAATATTACCTACTTACACTACCATAAAAATGATAAAATCTGGATAGGTACCCTACCTATCCAGATTTTACGGCACAGGCTTAAACATAGTTCAACGGGACATAATAGGTGTTGTTCTTAGAACCCTTGCGACATTAAATTAGCCAGTAGACGGAATCTTAATTTTATAATTCCAAGTACGGGAGATACCACTATTTAGCACTTTGCTCATGGCACATTTCTTTATTTCACAGATTCAGAAGCTAAGCAATCAGCAATTTCATCAGCTGTAAATATAAAGCAGAAGATTACAAAAATTCCAAACAATAAATTTGGAAAAAGCGCAAGTTATCACCGCAATAAAATTGGACAAAACAAAAAGTAAGTACGGCGACGCAACGTGTTGTAAAGTAACAATGAAAAATGACGGTCGCCAAGTTCCTACGAATTTGTCCCACCTCAGTAACAAAGTTAGGCAAAAGTGGCTAGATTTATCGATGGGGGATGGGATCTTACCGGCAAAATGCTGGCAACACCGTACACCGAGTTAAAAGCCGTGAAGTTGGGAAATTGAAATGAGTTTACTATCTGCAATTCATAGCTCAAACTTGTGCGCGTCTGACGTTTTGAGAATGGAGTCTGATGTTTATTTAAGTTGTATTCAAGTTATGTGAAATTGTTTTATGCGCTAGAAGATGCTATTTTATAAAATTAAAGCTTTCCTTTAGTTAAATTATTTTACTAGAAATTGATCTAGCTTGTGGTTTAGAGGTCGGTATAGGATAGAATACAATATATCTAAAAGCAGGTTGCTTGGTTTATTTTTCCTTATTATTCCAAATCAAATTGTGTCATTACATTACTGCTGAACAATAATCCTTCTCCCTACTAATTCCTGCACGCCCCACACGTCACCCGGCTCACAAGATGGCGTCGATAACGCGAAACTTTATGGGAATACCATCAACATAGCGCAAATCGTCGCCTGTAGACTGATTGGCCATTATGCAAATCTCACACTAACAACGCCCCCGAAGGCGCCTTGCATATTTTACCAGATTATACCCGTAACGCCAATAAGTGATGGCAACCGACCCGTTAGATGTTTGCGATATTGTGTGATGTATGCCGCAATGAGTTGGGGGATTGAACTGTTATATTTTATTAATGGGTTCGAGGTTTTAGGGGAAAATGTTTTTGTCTGCGTTTTCTGGTTGTAGAAACTGGCTATTTATCATGTTCAAGTGCTATTGTGCAGATTATAATTCTGTTTCTTACGCAGTAGACACTGGTTGCTGAATTAACTGCTGAATCGTTTTTTAAACACTCGGGAAAATAGACCGAAAATAGACGTAGCAGATATGCCATGCAGCCAGTGCAGTGATGTCAGCCTGGATTACTACATTTTATTCAGTAATACATTCATTTGTGGGTTAACATAATTATCAGTATTCAGTTCATTCATAACCCATGGCAGGGCAAATAATTCTAAGTGGTATGATGAGACTGAAATAAAAATGATTAGTCTTTCACTACGACTCATTAAGTCACAGTTTTGCGGTAATTTAACGTAAAAAGGTTATCCTTATATTACGTAAATCCCATAGATAAAAAACTAAAGGGAAAGGTATATCCCGGCTTAAGTTCGGGATGTTAAACAAAATACAGCTGATCCCTTACTTCTGGATCAGCGGGCAAAAGTATCGATCCCCACACATCCTTACTGTGTGGCCATGAGAACAGCAGTCAATAATCTGAAAATGATGTTGACAAAATGTCAATTTATCAACCTATACAATACTATAGGACAAAAGTACTACATGTGGAGCCACATTTAAGTTTTAGTTAAAAAAAAAAAAACTGGTTTGGTTTATATTATTAATTGACTTCATGGTCTATTTTAAAACTTATTTCCTTATCACATTATCTGATCTAATAGTTTATTTTATGCTTATGTTTTTTCGCAAGTTCATTACTTCTTAAGTACCTACTATAGTATTGGCTTACTACAGACACTTTATACTCACACTTATCATCCATATTCATACTTTTATTGGTTTTACATTAGCATTTTACCAATCGTTTCATTTTTATAAATATTTTCTTTGTATCCTTTGTTGTGACATTTTTTACATCAAACTTGTCAGGTGGCATTTGCTATTATTTTTAGTTGTTACCAAAATTCTCTATGAAGGTTTTATTTAGATTATATATTACTAAAATGGTTATCATCAATACGTGAGTTCAATTGCTGTATTAGATAAATAATTACGAATGTTTGCTGTGTAAAGATATTCTAAGTTATATTTATAAAATATTATGAGCTAGGTTTTTGACCAAATGTTGCTGGCTGTTTTTTAACCGACTTCTAAAAAAGGAGTAGGTTCTCAATTCGGATGTTTGTATTTTTTTTTTATGTTTGTTCGCGCATAACTCCGTCGCTTACCAACCGATTTGAAAAATTCTTTTTAAAAAAAAAAAAGCGTATACGCAAAAAAAAAAAAAAGCGTATACGAAAGCGTATACTTCCCAAATGGTACCATGAAAATTTTATTGAAATCAGACAAGCGGTTTCTCAAAAAGAACAACAAAAATTAAATATTTCTAACTTTTCGTTTACTCTGAATTGCGTTTTTTGTTTGCGCATAACTCAGTCATTTACGAACCGATTTGGAAAAATATATTTTTATTCCAAAGCCTATGCTTTCCCTTTGGTCCCATAGTCACCAAGTCGGGATCTGATGATGGAATCTTGGCGAAATCGAGGGAACTCTTCAAGTTTTATAGGAAAACGTACAGCGATTTTGATATTTTCTACAACAAGTGAAGCATTTGCGTTCAATAAGAACCATTCTACCATCAGATCTGATGATGAAGCCAAGAGATTGGCACTGGAACTCCATAATAAGACAATGAATCTTAGCTGTTTTTGGGCTTGTTGGAATTGTAACGGTATGCACTTTCCAGGTGTACCACAGACTAACTTCTTGACTTTCCTTATTCAACCAACGTAACATGTAGGTCCTCTGCTTTGACAGACTGTTTTCGCGATGATCAGGGTTCTTATTCAAAATGCGTTGATCATTTCTTTCCCTAATTTCTTTTAATCGTTTTCCTTTTTCTCAGTTTCAGTTCGACGCCTTTTCTCACACGAGAAGCATCTTTACTAGGCCTACCCATACTTTATTATTAGATTAAAAATATGTCACTAAAAATTAACAAATATTTTTTTTTTCCAAAAAAAGAAACCGACTTCAAAAAACACTTACCGTACTAAAAAGTTAAAAATAATACTATAACCTACCTATATAAATAAACCTAACCTAACATACGATTAACCTATAATAAAATTTAATAATTCTTTGGAGTCGGTGCCAAGCAATATACGATACCTAAATGACTATATACAGACTAAGGCCAGAAAAAAGCAAAACATAAATCTTACAGCTTCTAAATATTAATTAGTTCATTAATTTTAGTTATATTGCTTGGCACCGACTCCAAAGAATTATTAAATTTCATCATACGTATCGTGGAAGGTTTTGGGGGAGGCCTCTGCTCTGTAGTGAATGGGTTGCCTGCCACCTATTTACGCGTATTTGATATCAAATGACTCCTCCTGCTCTAAGTAGAGCGAAAGGGAGTGTCAGACTTCTACTGACTAAAACTCATCCGTGTCCCTTCTTAGCCCTTTGTTTTCCAGGGCCACGGTATTTCTTTCGAATAGTCCCGCAGCCCTGGCAGACATCGGCCCTCTCGGACCCCTTTCGATTTGCTGACAACTCCTTGACGCGCACGTGGAACACAAACGCGACGTCTACACGGCCTGTCTTCATAAGACGGACGGACGGTGAGCTAGCCCATTACTCACCGGCCACAGCCCCGCGCCTACGGTGGCCGGGGGCCACTGGTTGCCCCCCGACGCCCGGGGCGTCTCCCGCGGCGGCTGGGACGTAAGGCTCTCTCCCTTTCACGTTCCGCTACCTCCTTCGCTAGCATGACTGCTTCGTAGAAGGAGGCGAGGGCTTTCCACCAATCCTGGGGGATCGTTTCCTATCACAACGCGGGAAATACCGCGAACAAAAGCTACTTATTAATATGTAAAAAACGATATCAGAAAAAGACAAATAAACTAAACCATGATTCCCTACCCCCTGCTGGTTTCATAACCACAGCCTTGAGATTACATGGAACTTGATTTATCTAAAGCAGCCATCGTTGGAACAATTTACAACATCCGTTCTGGATCACCACGATTATTTATCAACGTGCCCTTGTTTACGGCACAGACCCGTTTGTTTATTTACATTTTCAGGTTTGAGTAGTCAGGGAGTTGTTTTGATAACGATCATTTAGTCGTCGAGAATCATTAGCATAGTTAGTCCTTGAATTTGAAGAGGATGCAAAACAACAGTCTGTAAACTGTCAAGGCGTAGTGTTCAACCTTCCATGTTTTCTTTTAAAGCACTATCATGTATTAACTGATCCCCTTACCGCTCTACGTCCATAAATACGTTATGTTTAAAACGTTTTACATGTAAAAAATTTCGTAGTAACTTAATTCATAAAATATAACGAGATGGAAGATAAATATTATTAAAATTTCTCGTCACATTAAAGGGAATCAGATTATAAAAGCTCGACACTTTGCTGTAAAGGTGCTGAGTTTTATTTATTTTATTTATTTACCTTATATTGCCGACGTCATTTTAAATTAATTTATGGATAATAAGCGACCAGACCAAATAAACGATGAATGGACTGTGTGACGGATGATATGGCAAGAAAGGAGGTATCGCATGAGATAAAAAGTAATAGAGAAGTATGGAAGAAGAAAACATGCTGCGCCGAACCCAAATAAATTGGGATAAGGGCAAGAGAATGATGATGATTAATAAGCAACCAGGAAAATTTCTTAGCACACTCAATCTATCATATTTTGAGACAATAATAGGCTTATCAATTTAAGTTAAAGATTCTTCGGTGACTACTCTGAATGCGGCAGCTAGAACATTATACACTTATTTGAATTAGCATTGTTTGTATTAAAATCAAGAGTCGTTATCAATGTAATTAAACACAACAAGAGCAGCTGGTCAGTGCCACTCAACTTCGTGCTTGTGCTCTATGACAAAGCAAGACTGTCACAAAGGGTTTCAAATTCTATGCAATACAGACGTATTAATTGTCACGAAAAATGTCTCTTAATACCACTTACCTATGAAAATAACGAATATACAACTATTCCAACATGCATTCCAACTATTTATGGAATTCCTTAAAATAAAAAAATAATTGGCTAGGCGAACCATTATTTATTCCATAATTTTTTTCACTACTTTTCTAATTGTCATTTCTTACTAGGCCATTTTTGTGAATGTCTTCTATCGTATTTCATTATGGTCAAATTAACTCATCCCATAATGTAGAATTAAAGAAACATTAAATTATTAGGAGACAGGACTATTTCTCTGCATATGTTTATAGGAAAAGTCGACTCCAAAGCCTGCACCGACATCGTTAACTTCAGAACTTGAGCCGGCCCCGTAATCTAAGGCCGAGTGAAGAATATCACAAAGGATATCAAATCCTCATCCTCAGCCGTATTAGTTGTCACAAAACTTTTTCCTCCAGTTAGCTTAACAAGGAGAAACTTGTAACAAGCGTCAAAGGGCAACACTAAGTCAAAGACATCGTTATATTTCTAGCTCTCTTTTATAACCAAAGCGGTAACTTTATCTTTTGAATTCTTTGTGAGTTTGTTTGCCCGTTGTTAAGTAATGCGAGCATTTTTCAACGGATCCCGATGTTTATTTTTCGAGTTCGTATCTCCGGATATGATAGGATCGAGAATAGGCATTAAAAATGTTTGAGTGAACATTAGAAATGAAATCTAAGGTTTAAGAGAAAAAAATGCAAGAAAAGACATAACATTGTGTAGCGAAATAAAAAGCAGAATGGAATAGAAATAATTTATTTGCATTGAATGTATATCTTGAATAGACCAAAAACTGAACTGCTTTCTCAAAGGGCCAACAAAGCCAACATGATAATCAGCTCTCCCGTATAAACTTCAATACTTACTCGACCCAAATGTATGGGACAACTGATTATTTTTCCGCGATTTCGATGTAGGTCCCATGGAGAAAGTTATTCAGTTTGATGCTCTTTATGACACCCCTAAATATTTATATATTTTTTAGGAAAACTAACAGCTAAGCAGACAGTGAGTAATAGTTTAAACAAAACATTACCAATTACAAGTTTCCACATGTACATAAAATATATGAAACAGAAAAGCACACCTTAATATACCACACCACACCTTCAAACATCCAGTACAAAGCATCTAGGAATGATAAGAATTATGATTTATTCCACACAAAATCACAAAAGTATGTATGTTCCTAAGTATACAAAAACAATAACCGAGCTCATCATTTACCAATTGAAATCAAATTGAGAACTCATGCAACGAGTATTACATCATTTCAAAGTGTTTCTGATTGTTAACTGTGAATTTACATACAGGGCAGGGGAGTAACGCGGCAATCACGTTGAACGGAACTGTCACGTCAAAGTTTGCGTTTGCTTTCACCTCGGGCGCGAACACGTTACACGTAACTAAAGTGTATATTTGCCAAGTTTTGAAGTGCGTCTTCATATCTTGGGTGTCTGTTTGTCAGTTGTTATTTAGTACTGGAGTTCAAGGTTGTGAGTCTATCTTTCAGCGATAACTTATTAGGTGTTGATAATATTAATGTGAACGTGTCGTATACCACAAGATATTGATCTATTGTTTTTCCAAATTTTAAAAATATTTTGGTCAGATCGCTGAAATTTGTCGATCATAAAACATCTACGGCTTTTAGTAACAACGGTAAAACGTAAAACAGATTGTAACCAACAAAATCCAGGAAGTTTCTCAATTCCTACTTCTCTAGTAAGAATTTTAACTGAAAGGTCAAACAATCTCCTTTGAAACACTTAAATAAATTTCTTCTCAAAACTTCGGATACTGGATCTTGTATAATGAAAAATACAAGAGCATGAGGGTGGTGAGATTAAAACTAAACTGTGTAACACAAGATGCGTTAGCTAACGCCGCCTAGCGTTTAAGATAAAACTTTTAGAAAGCAGTATGATAATAAATCGTCAAGTTTCCCTTCTCGTTGGCAAGTCTTGGAGCAATGATGCTAAGAGACTAGAAGGGATTGTTGGCTTATTTATAATTATGCGGTTTCATTTGTATTCTTCTATTGAAATCTTTATCAGTTTAAGCTACGCTAATCGGATTAGTTGACCAAAACTGAATAAACCACCAGTTGTACCAGTTGATGAGGAATTTGAAAGAGGAGTCTGAGCAGGAGACGTTTCTAATGTAGGAAGAGACTTTTGTGAAAGTCTGATTATTTTTAAACTTTTTATTTGATTGGTGTTTATATTTTGCTATCCAAAACATGACATACATAAACAGAATGACGGCACTTTTGTGTATGGCATTTTATTCGTTAAATAAGATGAAAACGGTTATATTTCCTCCTGACTAAAAGTCTCTTTAAAGTATTGAGAATTTAGTTTAATTAATCGAATATTCATCATAACTACAGAGGGTGGCCTATGAGTACGTAAAGTAATAAACCAATCACGTACATTCCGACATCGCTCAATTCCACGTACGTCTAGCCTCGTCTGCGAGCCAAACTTGATTGATGACAACATAAATTGAGCTGTCATTACTTGCCGCATCCAGTAACTCAACATCAGTCTCCTGCCTTGTCCTACCTTATGACTTAGCAACGGCATAAATTAAGCGCCGGCAAGTAATGGGCAATATTAGAGACAAGGCTGTTTTATTACCATACTTGGGTGCAAGTTTTCTACGTGTCTCCTAGATCGGGCGTTATGCCACAGTTTTACTGAACATGTATCGGTTTTCAGATTTATGGGCAAGAGTTTTGTTTTGTGGGGTTTAGTTTCGTGTGTTTTTGGTATTTTAGAATATGTTGGTTTTTGAAGTATTTGGTTTGATATTCAGTAAAGGACCTGATTGGAGGTCTGAATGGTCAAGTTAGAGATTGAGCGCAGTTTTAGTAGTTTGTCAGAAACTTAGTTTTGCAAAAGATGACGATTATCGAAGCAGTAAACCAATACAATTATGTCCCGTGTATCAAGCTTGGGGACTTTTATAGAATTTCTTCATCATCATCATTTCAGCCGAAAGACGTCTACTGGACATAGGCCTCCCCCAAGAGTACATAAGGGGGTTTTGCCATAATCGCCACGCTTGGCAGGCGGGTTGGCGATCGCAGTTTGGTTGTTACAAAAGCGCAGAGAACGCTGCTGCCCATAATCTGGAAAGTCCCTTAGTCGCCTCTTAGGACACCCACGGGAAGATACTATTCTTGGTGCTATTATTTACGTCCCACACCATAGACAACTTCTTTCACTACTTCTTTTACTTCTTTCACAGAATTTCTTCACAGTCACAGAAAAAACTTGAATCAGGTAACTTTTCGTAATGAATACCTGCATGCTGAATTGCTGATTGAGTAATAATACAAATTCATGTATCGTTTCAATAATTTGATTTTAATGAATAGTCGGTTTGCAATTGACGCTATTAATTAAAATAACCGCTTTATTATAGACATCCTGGGATTTACGAAATTGATTTCGATGAGCGTTCGGGGAGTTCATTAATGTTAAATAATTACAGGAACAACAATAAATACGTTTTAAATAAAATGCATGAAAATGTAATTTTCTGCAGGTCTGTCATTTTATTGGACTCATTTTTTATATTTTATTTTTAAACCATGGATCTGATTAAATAACTTTAATCAGATCCATGGTTTAAACGATATTAGAATAATGCGATACTCCGTGTAATTTTCATAGGTGAAGTACATCAGATCCACACAAGATCGTGGTTTTAAATTAATCCAACACTCGCCAATATACAACAAGACATATCCGTCAAGAAATCAGCGAGAGCATTTGGCGCTTCTCGATCAATGTGGACACACCCTTAGGTTTATACCAACATTGTGTTTCACGCATTTTCCCTCCCGGGGGTAAACAGGGTTCAAAGTGGGTTGCACATTAATATGTTAATATTGTTGACCTAGGAACTCGAATCACAGAGTAAGCCGCTTATCTTCAACTGCAAGTTCTGCATGCCTACGGGGCGAAGCTAGCCGCTTCAGCAAGTTATACTGTGTCGATACTACTCCATACTTAAACATGTATTGCTTTTTTTTATAAACTACTACTAGACTAGCAGCATCTTTATGTGTTTTCATTTTCGACCAGTAAAAATCATAAAAGTAAACTTGGGGCTCACAAAAAAATGTTAAACCCTGACAGGGATATCGTGATCTTATTAACAAAGAATTTCATCCTACAATTTTGATTGAGAAATTATGACATTGAAGCACTATTGTTAGGTAAACCTCCTAAATCATGCTTGGAGTAGTATTGATTAGTACATATACAGTGTCATCATCATCTGCCTAACCTTTTTCCAAACTTTGTTGGGGTCGGTTTCAAGTTTAACCGAAAACAGCTGAGTATTAGTATTTCACATGAAGCAACTGCCTATCTGACCTCCACAACCCAGTGACTGGGTAAAAGTATCGTTTTACCCAGTCCCTTGGTAAGAGTGGATGTCAGACTTTCGGCTTCTGACTACTCGTAACGATTGTCAACTCGGTATGTAATGATGGTCACCCATCCACGACCATCCTCCGCAAGCACGGCTTTACCTTGAAGATCGACCCATGCGACTGTTTATATTTAGCCACAAGCTCCTCCTAGTGTATAATTAAAATTTCTGCTTTCCAAAAAGTCATGAATATGTGATATAATAGAATTCTGCATGCTATCGAGCATAAACTGTTATCAATAATCACACAAACTAACTACGTCTATAAACACACATATATACCTACCAGTCATAAAATTTATTAATTAGGTATCGAATGCTTTCAGAGCTCAAAATCAAATCAAATATTTGAACTGTGGCCTGAGCGCCAGTGCACCGCAAATATGTGTATGCTAGGTGTATAATATTATGATAACGATGCATATTTTATTGCGTTATTGTTTACGGAATGGTATTAAAAAAAAAAATTTAAAACACAATTTAAAGAATAAAACTTTATTTACTCGTATAATTTTTCTATAATCGGCGAATAATTTGAAATTGATGCCGGCCGGATGCATAGTATGCATCTACTTTAAATTATTCGGTGTCACACCGCCTAAAACGGTTGTGCAACTCCCTTTTTCAGGACCATGCCACTTCACGTACATGATGGACTTCATGGATAAGAATTAACCTAAACGAAAACTGACACCGCACATCGGCCTTGGAAAGTAGGCGAAGAAACAATAAAACATGAAGTGGGCATATTCAAAAAAGTTTTCAATTCAAGGGCTGTTGCTCTTTTTACAATAAAAACCGGCTGCGGCACTTGTCACGATATAAATACCACTCATAACAAAGACACAGAAATTTAGAAACAATTAAATGAATGACTCTTGAAAATCTCAAACGAAAACCATCAAGCTGAAATGCTTTCAAACAACTCCTTCATATTCTTGAATACTTATGAAAACAACTGAGATTAATATAACATTTTGTTGTTTATGTTAAGTGGTAATATAACAGGCTCAGATGGTACGGTTCGGCTTTAGCTAAATGAAATGCAATAACATCGCTGGGAGAGCTATTAATTTGATTGGATGCCATTTATACTTGACAATTGTGGTTTATGTGTACAGGCAGACATCACTTTGTATTATAGGTCCTGTATTTTGAGTTAAATTGATATTTCAATCACTATCGCGTGACCATCATGCCTGTTTAGTATGAGGGTGGGTGTTACTGTCAAATAATTAATTAATTATTATTGACAATTTGTTGTGATTTCCAGACGATGCAGTCGAGTTTTTGTTTTGAAGTCGAACTAAATATATTGCTTAGTTTCAAAACTATCGCGCTAGTATTTTTTATAGTAAGCAGAAATTAAAACTTTGAATTGAGTATTACACCCATTTATATACATAGTTACTCGATCTAATAGTGAGATCTAATATTTACCTAGATCCGTCCTAAGTAAATTTATATTTCCATAATACTGTTTTATCTATTCGCTATAAATAACACTATCTCACAAATTCCCTAGGGTGCCTGTCGAATCTAAAATCGCGTTCACCTGTCGCTGTGTCTAGCCAAATTTTATCTAGAATTTATTCCTCACCCTAGTTTGTAGTATGCATCAATTCCCAGGACGGTGTTGCTATATTTAATATTAAAGATAGCTGAAAAATGCTACAATTATTCTTTATTCACCGATCTCTCGTTACTGAAAGAATTTTATATGAAAATCACTGCTAACTAGATTTTGTGAGTAACAATTAGGCTGAATACTAACAAAAATACCCTTTGTGATGTATTCCCGTTGTCCCCGTAATCCGTGTCCCCGTTACGGGGACATCAGCACGTCATATAATTCCTTACCGTTGTCCCCGTTATGTACATATGGGCAACGGGGACAACGGACTGTTAATATTTCACGTATCGTTGTCCCCGTTATGTACAAAATTATTTTCTCACTTCTATGGTCACTAATTCCTAATTAGAATTATGTATGTATGTGTAGCATACATGTAGATTTTTAAATCGAAATCAACAAAAGTTTAGTTCATACAATCAACATAACAGCTACCCATAAAGTAATTAAAAAAATTGAAATGCAGAAATCATCCGGTCAACACACTGTCTTTGTGTTAAACCACTTCGAAAGTCATAATAAATCATCGCTCTTGAATTTTCTCGAGTCAATTCCATTTTCTCAACGGCTAAACAAGTTTGAAAAAACCTTGTGACAAGACCGAGAATCTTTATTTAAATAGATAAATGGTATTCGATTCTTAAAACCAAGGAGTTTTCAATTAAAAGATTTTAATATGACAGACACAGTGGAAATATTCCATTCCCGATACTTTTAGTGCAGCCTGTGTAAAAACAATTTAGATAATAAAAACAAAAATAGGATTGAACTTAAAGTTTAAACATAATAAATAAACGAAAAATACTATCAGAGTTTTTCAAGAAAGTGTCCTGTAGTTAATGAGTTGCATTTGTACCTCTGTTATAAAGTTGTCGATCTCAATCGAATTATGCGTGCAGCGTTTTGGTGATTGTTTGGTTTTAACGCTGAATACATTGGCATTTTGATTTAAAACCGTAAGCAGTTTTAATTGGGTGGGTTTTTTTTTGCCAACTGCGTTATTTAATTTACAGTGCCAACCTTCTGCAAAGTTGTTTGTACGGAGCCATTTACCAAAACTGCACCATACTTTTAAAAAATCCGGGCGTATCCACTGTGACAACATGTATTTTCTAAATTTAGTGCTTTGGCAGTCAACGGGGCTTTGATCAGCAATATAATACCACCCTTCCATTATGAGGTTCTCAGGCAATAATGGAAGCACTGCACTAAGTGCAACTGTACGACGTAAGATTTTAGTTTTGGTAAGGCCTAATTCACGACCTTTTCTCCATACCGATTTTTTAAAATGATAATAACAACCATGAAGATCTGCATCGGGAAAAATTTCCATTATAGCAGACATAGTTGCTTCCTCGAAATCGCAAGTAAAAGATGATGGATTCCAATTAGGAATTTGTGACCTTATAAGTGAGAAAAGAATTTTGTAGCTTTTATTTTTCTTGTCCGTCATCAAAGCATATACTAATGGAGTTACTTTCATTATTGCTTCCTAAATCAGCATGTAAAGTAAAAATCTGATAGAATAGCATTGGACAACTTTTGAAATTCCCGTCACCAAAAAGCTCCTTAAGAACGCCCATTTTCTTTCTTGCCTCATCCGAACAAAACACCATGATTCGTGTATTACCCTCACAGTAGTCAGGATTGATGGCACTTTAACATGTTTCACGTCATTAAAAATAGTCTTATCAACACTAAAAGCTTTTGTTCTGTAGCGGTAGAGAGAATTTTTCTTACTTTCAAATTTAAGGATTGTAAATGTGTAGCTATTATTTAGATATTACGTTTTTTTTTTAATATAATATAGTCATTAGTTCCATTTCATTTGTATAGGGATATTCATGCAATATTCTCTCTATTAAGGCACTCCCACTTCTAATTTTAACTCGACGGGGACAACGGGCATAATTTGAAAAGCATATATTACAAGAAATTAACGGGGACAGCCTACGGGGACAACGGGAAGTAATTTTAATTATTTTATTAAATTCCCTTTGTCCCCTTTAACGGGGACACGGCCTACGGGGACAACGGGAATACACCGTTTCTAGTTAATAGTGAATTTTAGATGTAGGTACGTTAATACTTTGGAAAACATAATTATATGGTGCTAATTTATTTCTAATGCAACAGCATAAAATAAACCAGTAATTAACTTTACACCTTTAACCATAACTCCCCGTTAGTACCACTTGACTAACCAAGTACTACATAACAGAAACCACGAAAGGCACACACTCACCCACCTGCACAAAGAGAATACATACACGAACAAACTCTTATGTATGAGTATTACTTACGACCCGAGTCTTCCCTCAAAACTCAACTAAAAACCTGCCTTATCAAGCCACGGAACAATAGGCCTACCTACATTTAAATTTAATTAAAAGCAATCTACAGGGATCCTTAGTCTATAAACACCTGGAAATAAATTCACCCGACTGCCAACAATTCTTCTTTAATAGGCCAGCGAGCCGACAACGTTATCGCGAAAATTTAATAACAGTAAAACAAGTACTGTGTGGTACACACGGGCGTCGCGGTTTTACAACTTTTTTACAGTCACACGTATATAATACATCTATATTGTTCATCCAAGCATCTCATCATGGCATCTCGCAGTTCAACCTAGGAGGTTGTCGTCTGCTTAACCGGACTATCCTGTGGGTGCCTAAAGAGTAAGGCCTCCAGCCAGGGCATAAAAACTTACAAACTAAGCGACTACACGCTAAGGGCGTCCCCTGTGGGGTACGAGCCTCGGCTTAGGGCGTCGCTGGGGGAGGACTGCATGGAGACAGGCTGGATCTGAATGATATCATTATCTAGGGGCTGATTTAAAACTACTGGCACAGCATCGCGGGCTGGCTCGAGCGAAGGTCCGGGAGGGCATGGACCGGGACGTCGTTACGGACCTAAACGGCGAGGTCGGAAAGACGGCGGTTTGTGTCTGAACTTTTTAAGAGTGCTAGTCTCTTTGCTACTCTCCTGGAGGACGGGATAGCATCATCGGGAGTGACGAGGGTATGCCGAGGACGGCGTACTGTACTAATGCGCGAGGGTTTGTAACGGGCGGCCGCTGCGATCTGGGGATTACGGTGTTTAATGGCGTTATCGAAGAAACGCTACGAAAGACGTTTCATAAACTGAACTTCTACATTGTCAAATCTCACTTGCTTATATCATCATCAGGAGCAACTATCTGTAAAAAGAGGATAGACATGAGTAAAGTTTAAATTAGTATTTGCTATAAGAAAAACACAACAAGATAACTGATTCAGGCTATTATCATGGTATAGTAAAGATCACTAGTTGTCACTTTCTTGGCATTTGATAAATAATAGTTAGTTTTTCGGTCTAGCGAACTATGAACCTGACGAACATAATACGTCTACAAAATATTATTCTGTTTACCGACACAAGTCAACAATGTTATAAAGACTTATTGACACTTACCATATTCCAATTTATTTTATTCACACATCCCTAATTTTGATATCGTTATTCCATCTATCAGAATTCGATCGCAAACATAATATTATTCCCCTCATGCAAATTTTCAGAGGGAACCGGCAATAAAATCAATTAGATTTTCGAACTAAACTTAATATTGGCTTCGTCGATTAGATTCTTATTCACCCCTCTGCACAAAGTTTAGCCACACGTTTGCATACATAAAAGTTTGGAAAGAATTTTGCATACGTTGAAGCATTTTGGGGGATTGTTTTCGCCATTTTCTGTTTTTGAATTTTTTTAACGGTCGTTTATCATAATTTCTGCATGAAATTGAGAATATTTTGTGGTGAATGAAAAAGGATCGTTTTTGTTTATTCAAATACAATATTAACCCGAATTGATAAATGTACTTTAATTGAAAGAGACGATCTAGGTCCACACTTCCACAGCACATATATCCCATAGGTACTTCTTTTTTAGACGACTGGTCTAGTTATTAGTTAGGTATTGATTTGACAGTCAAATCGCTTTTACTAAAAAAGCGATTTGACTGTCAAATCAATACCTAATCAGTTAAATGCTCGTAGCTCATGTTAAGTTGTATACTTTCCAACGAACATTAAATTATGCAGGCTGGCTAACATGACAATTTATGGAATTATATAGAATTTTAGTTGTTTTTCATCGTAATGTCTGTCTTGAAAATGTAAAGTCCGTGATTTAAAATATAAAGCTGAAGTGTCTACAAGACTTTTATTTAAATAAAGTAAGCCAACAGATATTGCGGTACATTACAGTAGATAAAACAATTAAATTTGATTCAGTTAACTATTTCCCGAAATTTGAAAAACATTTGCCATTTTACCCAGCAGTGTGTACAGCATAAGGGCTATACATATATCTCATTAAGTAGTTATTCCAGGATGCTATGGGAGCCACAACAATGAGCCGTTAGGGCGCAGGCTCACTTAATTAAGCTTAGTTAACTACATATGCTCACAAAACGGCCATTAACGTCAGTTAAAGCTGAATGTTTGATGAACTACTGATAGTTGGCCTTTTAAGTATTAACAAAGTAAACCTGAAATTGGCTCTAATTTTTAATAACAAGACACGAAGCTAATGGCTCTTTTGAATTATAAATGTGGAGAGCTTGAAACGTCAACTTTTGAAACTAGTTACTTAAAAGTTTTCATGGCCGAGTTGGTAAACAATATTTGAAAGTTTGGTATCAAATAAGCCTTTTAACGAATCGGACAAGTGTCTGCTTTCTGACCTAAAGGTCATAAATTATAAAGGGTGTTAATAGGCCCTTAACGAAGCTGAATGGCACTTGTTTTCCCCGTCATTGCGATGACTATTTTTGTTCTTAATCATAACTGGGAACCTTTTAGTTACTGAGGTATTGGACGTCAAAGTTCCAACTATTTCACAAGTTTATTTTTAAACACTAGTTTCAATTTTATTACTGTACTTTACTAAAAAATGCATGTAATGTGGTCATTGTTTTGACAACCTTGTTTGAGCAAAGTCGACCTTGCCGTCCTGTTTCAAGGAGCGGCCGGCAAAATTTTGCTGGCCGCTCCAACAGGCCGGCAATGTTTTGCCGGCCGCTATTTTGACGTTTCAACGTTTTAAAAAATCAAATCCAAAAAGATTTTATTTAGAACACAGCTGTTAGTATCTATAGAGATAGGTACAAAAAGATTTTATTCCATATTAGGCTGTATAGTTCCAATTACCATTGCTCGAAAGAAAAAAGTCAAAGAAGTAACAAAAGCGCGATTCAGCGAAAATTTTAATTAATACGTTTTTTATTTAAATTACTTGCTGGTTTTATTTAGATTAGGTACTTGCATTTTTGAGTAAAGCACTATACAAACCTTGGCCCACAATGACTGTTTCGCTGGTCCCGCTATGATTGCCTCGAGCTAGCCTAGCTACGCTCTAGGCCTTTCAGCTTGGCCATCATTGCAGCCCTTGCTGTCCTCGCTATAAAGGCCTCGACCTACGGTCTCGGCCATTATCTCAGCTCGTCCATCAAGTGTTGCACGCTGACCGTGCTGTGTCGGCCTGGAGCTGCGCTACGCTGCTGCGCTGTCGGCCATAATCAGCGCGACCAGCAAAGTAGTCATTATAGACCGCGGCAGTAATGTACTATTAAATACCTCCATGACCCGTTTACTATTCAATGCATCCATCAGCACAATGTTTTGAGTGCGTTAAATTGAGTTTTACCGTAAAACGTGATACGTCGCCCCAAAAATGTCGTTTCCCAGCAATAATTTTTGCGTAGTGTTACTTGGTTTGACATACAGAATTCTTGGTTGACGGCTTCATGAAGGGTCTGTTTACACCTTGTATATATCACTTGCGACACACCCCGGCTACGCACGAGTGCGATTTGATAACAACAGTCATTTTTTTTTTTAACTTTGCCCCACACTAGGAATTTCTCCTGTATCGTGGGTGCGTTTACAAACATTTAAATTCACATACACAAACAGCCAGACCCGGAACAACTATCTGTAGGTCATACAAATATTTGCTCCGTGCGGGAATCGAACCCGCGACACGCAGCGCAGCAGTCGATCGCTCAACTACTGCGCCAACCGTGTACTTGTAGTCGCACAGTGCTACCTATTGGATCCAAAACTATCCTATATTTCAGACTGGAACCAACCATAAACATTTACAAAGTTTAATTGAATACGGTCACGGATGAGCGTACAGTATGAAAATAGTGTCATGTAAGTTTTAAACAAGATGGAAGGAACATATTCGTGCAAACGGTAACCATTTTGTTTAACCATAAGCTGTAGTTCAAGCGTAACCGTTTGTGCGTCGATGTCCATCCTGTAGATATCCGAGCAGATTTTTTTTTAATTGGTTAAAATTTGTTGCTACAGAACTTTTTTGCCTAAGTCTCTTGTGTAAAAATTAAGTCATACCGAATTTATGTAATATCTGATCTATTAACTATAGGTATACTCAGAGTAGTTAAGCGCAGAAGCATCAGGTGCATCGAATGGAAATCAATTTATGTTATAGCCGAGCAATACTGGCCTGTAGGTAATTTGCGTTATTTGCTAGCTTATTAAGCCAGAATTATCTTGTGCAGATTGAATGATAGGAATATGCTAATAACTATTTAGTTATTTGGGAGTAAATTTTACTTGCTCTGTATGGTGTCGGACGGCTCTGTATGGTGCCGGACGTAAATAATAACACCATTCCATATCTTCCCGTGGGTGTCGTAAAAGGTGACTAAGGGATTTGCCAGAGAATGGGCAGCATCGCTCTCTGTGCTTTTGTAACAACCGTACTGCAATCGCAAACCCGCCTGCCAAGCACTGCAATTATGGTAAAACCCCCCAAAATGTCAATGTGGCGACACTTGGACGAGGCCTATGTCCAGCAGTGGACGTCTTTTGGGCTGAAATGATGAATGATGATGATGAAATTTTACCTATAGATATAGGTTCTACGCGTCAGTGATAAGGTGTGCTTGTCCGTCTTTGAATGAGATTTTAAAGGAAACTTACTACCTAAGTTTACCCACCTAAATTAGGGTAAGATATAGTGCATTCGTTATAAAAATTACAAAGACACCTTTCTTTGTTTTATGCTAGAAAGTCAAAATATAAAACCCGGGGCCCTGAAAATGATCGCTAACCCGTAACACGAACTCTGTGATCTATAATGACAATTAATTTAACTATAGCACACCTAATATCTTAAATTACTTAAAAAAGTTTACACGTTTTATTTTAATTTCTTGGCTTTAGAAAAACTTTGCAATATCAAAAAACAAAACCCAATAATAAAATCATTGAATGTAGAACTAATATTATAAGGTACCATTCCGACTAAAGGCAGACATCTTATAAAACTCAATTTAGTAAAAATCGGATCCCGGCTTCCCGTTGCATAGGATCAGGACTTGGATTCAACGCAACCAATGATTTTCAATTCGAGATAAGAAGATTTGACTTGGATATATTATTTTATTATTAATACGTGTGTTTTTCGCTTGGTGCTTAAGCATCTTAAATCTCATAACATTAACATCATATTTTTTCTAACGCAATCAGCTTTTTTGTTGAAAAATAAAGAAAGATTGATATGGACGGCGGGGGGGGGGACGATTTGATTAATTGATAGGTTATGGCTAAGTTGGTAAACTCTGTTATGAAAGGGTGTTCTATCTACTTGCATAGTATCTATCAACTAAGTTGGTAAAAAACTAGGCTCAAGGTAGACACCCTGAATAGTTCGCACACATAATCAAAGGGCACAACTTTTGTAAACTCATCGAAATTCAATGAATCGCCCCTACTAATTAATAACCTACTTACTATCAGAGGCTTTGTGAAGCTCACGGGCAGACGTCATTAAATGTCAGCCTGAACTAATATTACAGGCATTCCGATTAACATAGCGCGTCTGGAATGTTTTCAAAGATTCTTGAAAATATTTCCAAAGTTTAAAGTCATCATAACTTAGGTATTTGAATTTAGTCTGAAAGTATTGAAAATTTATTTTAGTAATTTATACATTATTTTCATCGATGTTTTTTCTATCACATTGTTTTAATAGTTTAATTTCTACAGGTAGCAACACAGAACACAGTCAGAAACGTAAACTCTTCTGAGTGTTTAGTCCAGACAAAATCATTATCATTATCACCAGCCTATAATGTTTCCACTGCTGGAACACAGGCCTCCTCTCTATGAGTGGGAGTGGGCTGTATTCCACCACGCCGGCCCAGTGCGGGTTGGTAGATGTCACATGTCTTCAATTTTTTTGTTCTAGGACAGTTCTAAGACATGCCGGTTTCCTCACGATGTTTTCTTTCACCGTTTTTGAGGGCAGCGGTGATGAAATAAATTACACAAAGTGATGCGCCTGCTTTTGTTCGAACCCACGGCTTACTGCTCGTAAGTCGGGGCTGCCACCACTGAGCACCACTACTCTCCATTACCAGACAAAATAAACATTCCAAATTGCATTAATTCCCAACAAACTGGATTTTCTACAGGTCTTAAATATTACAAATACTTTGTCAAAAGTCCATCGATCTTGTTTGTGCTTTGTTTTTTATCCAACGTGAAAGGTCTAAAATTTTTGTTTTTTTTTGTATCTCTCTGGAACGGTGAGAGCTACCGGAAAAATGGATTTAAAAAAGTTTATAGATCGTGAAATTTCCCTTTTTTCCTTACGAAACACCGTTCTCGACTTATGTTCTGACTAACTGGACTATTATTCCTGTAAGCATTGCCTACATTGCCTAATTTAATAATTCCCCAAAACGAAAAGCTCCTAGATGAACTTTCCTATATTTCCCATTGCCGGCATTCTCTCGGGTCTAAGACGTCTTAAAACGTCGTCACGGACACCTACGTCTAACTGGAATGCCTTCAAATAATTTGAATATGAATACTCCCTAATTCAACAGACAGTTTGATATTAAATTTGCGTAAGACGTTACTTGGAGTCAGGTTGCTGTAGACTTGCTAATATAATTGAAACTATGAGATGAACTATTTGTTCTTATTATTAGATGGCGGAGGGAAGTAACAAGCTCCTAGCTGCTAGCTTGCACCAGGTGTTTGGGAATTTAATTCTAAAGGTACTTGGCTGGACTGTTGACCAAATTAATTTTGGCATAAGTAGTTGCAAGATTAATATACTGCGAAATGTTTCAAGTGATAGCAGCACTAACTCCGACTACAAATTGCATGGCTGTAAATTCGCAAAATGTTTAGTAGTAAACTAAAAAAAGATAAGAACCTTAATATAACTAAATTTTTGACAAATATAGGAATTTGATTTAATAGAATATCAAAATGTGAGTGATGATAGTGACATAGTTTTTTTAACGCTCAGGCCACCCCTATTTTTTACTACAATCTAGAATTAGAAGAAAACCAACACTTACGACTGTATTACGTTACTCCGAAGTTAAAATCCGAACATAAAGTTCGATAGTACGAATTACGTTAGTCAGAAAGTACGCTATGACGAATTTCATTACGCATAATGTTCGTCACTCCGATGTACATTACTCCGAAAGTTTGATACGACGAATTACGTTATTCCGAAAGTTCATCATCGCAATGTACGGTACTCCGAAAACTTGCTAGGGCGAATTACTTAATCGAGAATGTTCATAATCGACATTCAGAGAGAGTATTTCGTTTTATATGTAGGAATATTTATGTAAGGATAACTTGATGAATGATGATGATGATGAATGAAAAACCGAAAAGTTTCCTCGGCCCCATCTTGAAATTTGACCTTATTTTCGTTATCAACGACCCCGAAAACCACGAAAACGACACCCATGAAGCCATTGCGTCACGCAGTAAAAGTCGCGCAAGTGTCCATCGCGTAAATATCTTTCGCGCAAATGTCCTGATACCCTGATAGACAGTCCTTCAAACAATTTTCAAGTTGACATTCTACAAATATTTAAAAACCAAAATTTGCCAAATCGGTCCAGCCGTTCTCGAGAGCCGGGTCGAGCCGTTTCGAGCCGTTCCGTTATTCATTTAATTTTTTGTATGTAGATTAGATTTTGTTCATATAAAACTACCTCATGATTGAAGGTACTGTAACATATTTTGAATTATTATTAAACTACTATTACCTATTTACGTTATGATTTCTCATTTCTGTAGCCTATAGACACTGATATTGTTTATTCTTAGTTTTCTTCTCCTTACATCAATATTCCTACATAAAACGAAATACCCTCTCCGAATGTCGATTATGAACATTCTCCCTAGCAAGTTTTTGGAGTATCGTACATTGCGATGATGAACTTTCGGAATAACGTAATTCGTCGTAGCAAACTTTCGGAGTAACGTACATCGGAGTGACGAACATTATGAGTAAAGAAATTCGTCATAGCGTACTTTCTGACTAACGTTATTCGTACTATCGAACTTAATGTATACCGTTCATCGGTGTTTTGAACTTCGGAGTAACGTAATACAGTCAACATTTACTCCATACTTGTCACCAGAACTTCCTCTCATTTTTATTTTTCTGTCATAATAAAGCCAAGTTTGTAGTACATGAGTTTACATAAGTGCGTCCGCACAAGTTACATGACCGTGTTAATACTCGCTCGGGCGCACACTAGACTTTAAGTTCTAAGTACTGAAAGTCCCGCGGCGCCTCTGAGATTTGTACCAACTAGTTTGACATTCTTTCACACGTAAATACTAGACTATGTGAATAGTTTTTTTCTTTTTCTCGCATAAGAGACCCTCCGTCGTATGATATTGAATAAGCATGAGGGGAAACTTTTAGAACTAAGGCGAGTTTTTCTAAATAGGTGTTTGTGAAATGGAAACTTATGGATATTTTTGGCATAATTGTTGATCTTCATGTTACAGAATCTAATATTTTCAGAAGTATCTTCAGCGCTGTGATTTGTTTCTGAGGCTTTACAGATGAGATTGGGTCGTATTCGTTATTATTATAAACATAATGCGAAATAGTCCTAGTGTGTTGCATTTTTTCTAAACACAAATATTTTTGATTGATTTTACTTAATTTTAAAAATCATCATAATTCAAACGTTTCCCGAATTCAAATTTCAGCAAACTGTTTGGCAAGCAAGTATTGTTAAACTTTCTTGTCAAATCTGTAATACGAACAAGTCTTCAAATTATGCTTTTCACTGAATGCTACTTCAAAACAAAAGCTGTGCTTTGAAGCTGCAAAAACACATTCCACCTCTCCAAATGCACAGTTTAAAGATTAGAGGCACTACTGCATCACGTGGACTAGCAATTGTCCATTAGTCTCGGTAAGAGGCAATTAAGCGATTATGTCAGAGCAATGGCCACCGACACCCACCTGAACCTGCTGCTGACTTGATACCGCTTAGCTTTAGGATTCCACAGTAAAAGCTGGTCACTTTAAAGTGTTACGGCACTCGAACTAGGTACATAAGCAGGTAAATAAGATATACATTCGATGTTGCAACTCTATTCCAGAAAGATTGTACAATAATATTTATAACCTAGCATAAATAACTTGGTGAATATTTTATCATGTCGTCACAGACCGTTTATTGTTTTGTCAACAATTTTGTTAGATTTTGTTTTGATTCAGGAACATAATTATGTATTTTTAATCCAAAAAAGTCAAAATTTGCTGGCTATTTATAAAACGTAATATACACGCAGGTATTGATAATTTAACTGAGACTGGGTTAAGTGATGAAACAGTATTATCCAGCGATGAAGTACTATTGCACTGTTCTGAAATAAGTAGGTACTCATAAATCTGAAATGCGAAATACAAAACACACGTGGTCATTATAGTTTTCACATTAACAATAATGCTCTTGCAATTTAATAACCCGCTCCATCTTCAGAAACAATGCATGAAATCCTTCCTTTGACATATTACATGTGTAACAGATTTCCCCCAGGCATAGATAAATGTGCTATTGAAATGGTTCGACGTACGCGTTCTCAGAGTGCATAGTAAAGTATCTCTTAAAAGGTAATCATTGTGCCATAAATCTTGCTTTAATGGATGTACTCGTAATTTCCATTTTAACTGGCACAGGAAGAAAACCATTGAGTGAAAAAAGTAACTTATCTTATTGGGATTCCAGGGATTAATTTATAAGATCGCAGGCATCTTTGATTTTTATTATTTAAACGACTTTCTTCTTTTCGGCTTTGTTATAAAGTGTAGATAATTGACAATCGCACTATCTTCTTCTTGTCGAAAGGTACATTTTTTTTGTTTGCTCTTGACTCTAGAGACAAGGTCGACGATGGCAGGAGCTCACCTAGAAGAAGCCTGTTCCCTCTAACTTTGAAGAGATTAGGGTGTAAGCGTTCGGAAACCTGTGTTTCCGAACGCTTACATATTATATAGTACTTCATAAAGCGTACAGCAAAGGAGTGAAACTCTCTGAACGCTTAATGCGAATAATTAATTATTAGTTAATTTTATTTTATCGAACAAAGGCAAGTAAGGGATCTAAATTATGTAAAATAAATCCATTCCACCTCCTCCTGCTGAACTAACAAGAGATCTAGAAGCAAAATTCAGCCTGTGACACTAAATGATATAAGCGTGTCAACTCACACCCTCAATAAATTTAAATTCACACATCACAGGACGTCTTCTAAGGCCACACTCCAGGTTGTTAGACTGGCCTGTATTCCCTCACAAACTAACGAAATACGTTCTTACGATTTATGTCACTCACATTTTTCTTAGAGATGCAATTTTTTCGTTTGTATATAGGATGTACAAAGATGTCGTGACGGCAAGTCTCCTTTGTATTTCGTGTAATAAAATCTCGTGTGACGCCCGTCGGCGACGGTGTCCCTCGGCCCCTTTACAGGGTGTAACTTTTCTTCCCTGTCGCCAGTATTTTATTCGATAATAATTCACTGGACGAAAGAAAATCCTTTGTTTCATTAAATTTCTTATGTACGGAAAGTTGGGACGTTAGTTTTATTTCTAGCTAAATTCGTTATGTTGTCCTCGAGATGTATTTCTTTTTTGGTACCTGCGTCGTTTCTGTTTTATTTTTATTGTTACTATGTAGAAGGTCAAATGTACTCGTAGTAAAATGATGAAAGTTATTTTGGCCAGCACACCCACATCAAGTTGCGAATTGTTAATTGATGCTACGCAAGCGTAACGATCAATGCCCTTTTTTTCATTGTCACTTTTCAATCATACCAAATCATTTCTAAGAGCATTCATGTGGACTTGGCTGCCTACCCTCATCGAAAACTGACCTAATATTAATGTATGCTAATTGTAAGTGGTTACCGGTCACAGATTAGACTAGTTTGCTCTCCCTCAGGGCGTCGTAAGAAGCCAACGGCAACTAAGGGATTACGTACATATACAGGCTGGCCAGGAACATCCGTCTATGAATTAATAAGCGTACTCGTGCGTAATTACGTCTAGAACCTGTGATCCAACCATGTAGGTATGTCTTCCGGCTGATATAATAATCATATGCCATCAAGTAAGCATCATAGCCAATGGAGACAAAAAATATTAGTTCCCAAATCTTTCTATTTTTTGTGGTAGCATTGTAGCTGACATTTCAATCCTGGAATGGATTCTCGTTTGGAACACAGCTTATGTTATTTCTAAAAACTCTCAGTAGTACCTAGGCCTGAAATTGGAAAAATTCCCTGTAGATGGTAAAAGGATCAACCTCTATGAAATGAGATCTGGTTTTCCATTGACAATATGTAATAGACGACACGGATACCCTTCCATTGCGCCATAATACCTTTCAAAAACTTGTTGTAATTAATTTGAAACATTTTATGTTAAAAGCCGTCGGTTATTCTATACGAGCCAATCCGCTGCGGTCGGGAAGTTTAATAAAATTTAATTAACTCCAACAGTTCGCTAGATTTATTATCGGCTATAAAATCTAGAGTATTAACGATAAACTTACACTTGCGGCCCGCGGATACGATGTGTAAAGAAAATAAACTTACATACTAAAGCTACTTATACCACGATGGAAAGCTTCATTCCGAACCATACAAGTTCGCAACATACCTTTTCAACGAAGAATGAAATTTAAAAACCCAAATAGGCCTAACATCAACCCGCACTGAGCACGAATGAAGGGTTACCAACACTTGCACCTACTCTTGCCCAAAGAGAGGACGCCTATTTCCCAGCAGTACGAACTTGCTGATTTTACTAGTGATGAGAAGATCGGCCAAGCTATCACAACCATCTTTTCCAGATCAGTAAAGTTTCCCACGGGTTCGAGGTATCTTGAAACGACGAAAATTCTTCTTCATGCATAAAACTTGCAGTTGTCTGAACCAACGTGTTGCCTAATATTTGTCTCGTAGTGAAGGCACAGCTTTATAAATGCAGGAAATTATGAAGTACAGACTTATGTCGGACTAGTATTTGCCGCGGCGGCTTCATGCGGATATCGTTTTTAGATTTCCGCAACTTCGACACGGAGCGGAAAGTCTTATACGGAGAAGAAACATTCTCACACCAATTCCTCTATTTCCTAATACTCGAATGTAACTTTTTTGTGATAATTTTTCGAAATTCGTTGCGAAAGGTGATTATCGTATACCAAATTATGGGGAGAAATAGTCAGTGTCTTTATTGCCTAGTTATTTAAACAAACAATAAACATCGATTTTGTCTTGAAACTGTTCGTTTTTCACTTGTAAACCAGAGATCAGCATTTGGTATTTGCTTGTAGATTGTAACTGTCTAATCGATCTACAACTCATTGTTTTGCACACGAGTTTTGTTTGATCGGTATAAATCCTTATTTTCCTATTCGATATCTGATTCCGATTACTTCGTCCGTAAAATGATGAATTGATCACGAAGCCTGCTCCTTTTGATCTTTGCAATCGTTAAGGAAAATAGTTCTGCTAACGTATTCTTTTATTTTTTTCGGCGAAATGTTTAGTGTTTAGTGGCAGTAGCTTGATATAATATGAATGGATTTACTACCCACCTGAAAATATTCTGGGAGTTAGGTGTCTATACTGTCGAAGTCTGGTAATTATATTTTACTTTTTCAACATATAAATCGCGTCTCCAGCTAAACTTTATACGTGGAAATGCTAGTAGATAAATACCACAAGGATATTCCATGTTTTATTGAAACTTGGTTAAAACCAGATAGGATGTCGTTTAATGTGAATAACTTTTCAGTTGCCAGTGCGTACAACAGATCCTCAGTGGGTGGTGGTACCCTGATACTTTGTAATAACTCTCTCAGATATAAGGAAATGAAGGATATCACTACTTACTCTGTTGATCACTTATGTGCTAACGCATTTGCAGAAGTTGAAGGTCTTATGTGTCTAGAGACCATTAGCATCAAACTTGTCATTATTTTAAATCACTATGAAAGAAATTTTAAGTAAACTTTTCAATGATAATAAATTAGTTTTTGTTTGTGGTTTGTTAAATATTGATATGTGAGTCGATTCACCAGAAAAATGTAAGTCTGTCTCATTGTTTAAATCATTCAACTTAAAATATGTATTTAAAGTGTATAATAAAAGCTCAGTATATTGAATTACGACGAAAAATAACGATGGTGTTAATTAAACTAGACAATGAACGAATAAAAAATATTTAATGGGTACTGAAAATTTGCTTTAACGATCCAATAAAGGAAGTGGGACAAGATATTATGGACGTTACGACTGTTTTAATTATATTCTATGTGCTAGATCATATTTTTTTGCAGTATTACTTGGAGATGAGGCGAGAAGTGGGTGTTTATTGCTAGTAAATTACGATCGTGGGAGAAAAATGGTTGGTAACGAGAAAATAATTGTGGAAATAAAAGATCTTAACGTAGACTATAATTTCAGACTTCTATGCACGAGCTTTGGTCATCTAAAATGTGGTCCCACTATTTTGGGTATTAATTTACAAAATCCATTTAGTGACAGTATGATCAAATAATCGTCAATCGTCACAAATGCGGTTGTAGATCACCAATTAAAAAATAATCTTCTTTGTTTTATGAAAAGGTATGATTTTTCTTCCAAATTTTCCCCCTAAATACCAATATTTATGATCGTTCCACTTAACAGTGAATCTGCCACTAAGAACTATCCTTAAAAACGTTGTAATCATTATTTTCTGTACACCCGCATCCTGCTCAAACAAAACGTACCCGTTTCAGACTAAAAAAAACTCCATAATCAAGATGAAGAGCTACCAACATTTCTTAAGACTACATGTTCCTAACAAAGGAGCAACACACAGAATTGTTTTAATTAAAATTTGTTTATTATTAAAAGACAAGCCATAGTACAGTCTGCGCGAGTTTTAGGCATAACTAAGTAATAAGAGTTGGAGCACTAGTTAAGACATAATAAAGTTTTGTTGAAGTACTACGAGGTACAGAGATCGAGGCACTCGGGTAATTTAAAAGATAAAATAATATGGCGTAATTTACAAAGTTTATTTAGACACTGTTAAGGTAAGAATATTTCAATTTGACATAGCTATTCTCATTTTTTCTTGTTCTCTACTATCTTAACCTAATATAAATCCTAAAATATATACACGGTTTGATATCAGTAAAATAGTAAGTCAAGCAGTAAGTGTTTGTTACCTGACTCTTCCGCAATCTTTAACCACTATTAACCGTATAATTGTAATTTTTTTATTTCACAAATAGAGACCATCAGTACTTATATTGTAACATATAAGAGTATTTAGTTATTGGTGTTGGTGGCTTTAAGTTCAGTAACATAAAGCTTTTACGAAAGTAAGCAATCAGTACTTCATCATCATCATCATCATTTCAGCCCAAAAGACGTCCACTGCTGGACATAGGCCTCCCCCAAGTGTCGCTACATTGACATTTTGGGTGGTTTTGCCTTAATCGCCACGCTTGGCAGGCGGGTTGGCGATCGCAGTACGGTTGTTACAAAAGCACAAAGAACGCTGCTGCCCATTCTCTGGCAAATCCCTTAGTTGCCTCTTACGACACCCACGGGATCACGGGCAATCAGTACTTAGTAATAAACTAAGTACCAAAAAATTCTGCCTTATTTACCTTCTGGATTTATTCATGTCGCAGCCCAGCTCATGTGTATGCACAGATATCCATTGATCACTTTAACGCACATTGAGCAAGTTCAAACGGAGCGAAATTCGCTTTCTTTTCAAATTCTTAAGATGTTGTTAATCGATTAGGTCTTCACACCATTCAGTCTTTCAGTTAATACCCACGCGTTGAGGTAAGTGACAAATCTTTTCATCTATATTTAATTTTATCTTCAAGTTTTTAGCTGTGAGCTTCAATTGAGTACATGCCAGGTATTTGGTACAACCTGTATCTTGAAAAAAATTCTAAATTATGCTGTCGACAAATTAGAATGAACTAAACGTGCAATGAAATGAAAAATAAAAAGTTAGTAACCAATTATCATGCCAATAATCTGGTTCAATGTTTCACCAAAACTCCTTTTATATTTTTTTACAACCAACGTTTCATAAACTATTTATTTCACAAACAACTTATTTCGCAAGTTTTATTTCATAAACACTCACTTTACAAACATTCAATGGCAAACGCTTTTTTTGTAAATGTTTCACATGATAATAAATCACTTACACATTTTTCATGTAATATTTTGTTGCTTTACATACAAACATTACTGAACCCGTCGGACACACAATACATGCATACATTTCCCATAGTAGCTCAGACAGACACTTCTGAACATCACCAGCTATGATCCTTACATACTCATTTTGCTACGTCCACGTTTATACTTTTGGTCATACACGCAATGGCGTAATTTGGTCCAAAAACATATCAACGTTGGATGATAAACAAATTCTAAATAACAAACAGTCCATTCCACAATTCGTGCATGCCGTTGTATCACTGGGCTACGTCAGACGGTGCAAGTCGTACAACTTCCCTTCCTTTTGACTCGCTGACGTCAACTCTCGTAAATCTGACAAGGACCAACTAACTAACTTACACCGTGTATCATGCACAAATAAAAGGTACCCACTTAATTTATCACCTTTGTTTTTGACAGTAGTTTTTGTAGATGAGCCTTATTTCGCTAATATACGAATAAAGTTACATGTTATAAAACATCATGTCTTACGTTCTGATGATTTCCGTTACAAACGTTTGGTCACAACCTTCTTTTGATTGCAGCAAATGGTTACTTATTTTTGCCATAACATCTGATGAAGTGGAGTTAGCGATTTTGCAATTTTTTTTTTTTACACATTTTTCTCTTGACCCAGACAAAATTATACAGCTGACATGACAATCTTGAATTATCATGAACATTCTAAAAAGTAGATAGAGAGAGAGAGAGAGAGAGTCGTTATGAATCGATTTAAAAAATTCAGCTAGTATAATTTTACATCCATACATCGAAACAATATCGAGTTCATGTCAAACTATTCGATTCCCAGTACCTTCATTTTAAAAGTCATTACAAAATAACTAAAAATCAAAATCAAATTTTTATTTATTTATTTATTTATTTATTCAGTAACAATCTACATTGCATTCGAATATAAGCTGCATGAAACAGTAATGGATACACAAAACAATAATAATAATACATGAAATTCAAATAGTTAAGATTATAAGAAATTAAAATTAAATAAATTAAAATAATGTAAAATACCATGCACACACCATTAATAAAAATAAAAAAAACAATGTCAATAAATTAATAGCATTTTAAAACGAAAATAATAATAGAACAACGAAAATAAAAGTGGAAAACAAATTATAACACCTTAGTTAAAAAAAAAAAATGTCAATTCTAGGCACATTACAATTCGTCTATTGAGTAGAGACATTTTTCCAACAGAAATACTTTGAGCCTTGCCTTGAATGAGCCTGTGTACAGAATGCTTTTTAATTCCAGCGGTAATTTATTAAATATTTTAACTGCTTGATACTGAGGACTATGTTTGACTATTCCAAGAGCCGGGGTGATTTTATTTGCGAAGTCTAACCTACGCGTTTGTTCCCTTACCAGCCTGCCCTCTTCTGTTTCAAAGTCATAAATATATTTTTTAAAAGTGTTTAATAGTACTCCTACGTAAAGGCTAGGTACTGTGAGTATGCCAAGTTCCTTAAAATATGGTCGACAGGTGTCTTGTTGAGAGATGCGGACAATGGTGCGGATAGCTCTTTTTTGGAGAATGAAAGCCCTGTGCCAGTTGTAATAGTAGCTATTTCCCCAAAACTGTATGCTATACCTCAGTTTGGACTCAATCAGCGCAAAGTATACCATTTTTAAATGTATTATGCTCACTTCATCCCTATGAGTTCTTAAAGCATAGCAAGCTGATGATAATGATGAGTCCAATGCTGCTAATTCTTTTTTCCAATTTAAGAGATCATCAATATAAATTCCCAAAAACTTAACTTCCCTGACAAGCTCAATTTTAACTTTATCTAGCTCAATGGCCATAGTATCTTTGCTACGAGCAGTAGTTTTAAATAACATAATATTCGTTTTAGATGTGTTTAATGTAAGCATATTTGCCTTAAACCAAGAATAAAAAGTTTCCAGAGCTGCATTCACCTTAACAGAAAGGTCATGGATATTATTAGCTGCGACTATAGCATTTGTGTCATCTGCGAACACTACTACACTCGCGAGCAACCAAATCGACTCAAGCCTAGACGGCGCACATATACATTGATTTTCCTAAAACGATAAATGGTAATTACAAAAGTGATATGTCATTCGAAAGCTGAAGAATTAGGCTTTTAATTAACATCAATACCTTAAAAAAAAACTAAGCGCTGATTTATTGACACATTTTAATTGGCCGTCAGCGTAAATTACCTCTTTAGGAATCCACGACTTGCGCTACCTGCTCCCGCTATAAAACCCCCCCACTTCCGGTTTATCTTATCAGTTGCTTGTTACAAGTTGACCGGTACACATCTCCGTAAATTGCATTCCTTGTTTTCGCTAACCCATGGATACCACACCAGAAGAAGCCGCTCAAGTTGTTGCCTTGTTGCAACAAGGGTTAAGTCAGCGAGCAATCGCTGCCCAGCTCCACTTGAGCCAGTCTTCTGTATCCCGAGTATACAGACGGTTCCAAGAGACTGGTGCCTTCAATCGGAGACCAAGAACGAGCCGCCACCGGTGCACATCAGAGAGAGACGACCGCTTCATTGTCTCAACCTCGCTGCGCAATCGACACCTTACGGGCGTTGATGTGCAGCAAGAACTGAGACGTGTACGACAAGTGGCTGTCAGCGAGTGGACAGTGAGAAGACGCTTGAAGGAAGCCAACTTGACGCCAAAAAGACCTGCGACGGGCCCTAAGTTGACTGCAGGCCACCGACAAGCGCGCCTTCAATTTGCTCGAGAGCATCTCAATTGGAGCGTTTCGCAATGGCGATCGGTCCTGTTTACTGATGAGTGCAGAATGTGTCTGCATGGCAGTGACAGGAGAGGCCGAGTCTACAGGCGTCCGGGAGAACGATTTGCCCAATGTTGTTTCGCTGAAACAGTGGCATATGGCGGCGGTTCCTGCATGATGTGGGCTGGTATCTCTTTAGAGGGAAAAACCGAACTTGTTTTCGTGCCTGGGGGCGGCCGAGGAGGCGGGCTAACAGCTGATCGGTACATCACCGACATTCTACTGGATCATGTTGTGCCCTACGCAGGGTTTGTCGGTGAAGACTTCGTGTTAATGCACGACAATGCCCGCTGCCACACGGCACGAGTCACTCGACAGTTTCTGCAAGAGGTCGAATTACGCACGATGGACTGGCCTGCGCTCAGTCCTGACATGAATCCCATCGAGCACTTATGGGACGAGCTTAAAAGAAGAGTTCGGGCCAGAAATCCAGTCCCTTCAAGCGTAGACGAGCTAAAGACAGCATTATTAGAGGAGTGGGACGGCATTCCTCAAGAAAATGTCAAAAAATTGATAAGGTCCATGAAAAACAGACTGCGGGATGTAATTAGGGCTAGAGGGGGCAATACGAAATACTGATTTAAATAAAATAATTTTATTTTTAATTTTTTTTTGTTTAATTTGTCAAATACGAGACACATACCCTTTTTCCTAAATTCCCGTTTTTCCTACTCTTGCATTCAGACATCATTTATTTCAAAAATGATGGATGGATTTCAATGACAATGATATCAAATTAAAGCTGACATCTTAAGCTTTCGAATGACATATCATTTTAATAATTTCCATTCATGATTTTAGTTGTATCAATGTATGTGTGCGCCGACAAGGCTTGAGTCGATTTGGTTGCTCGCGAGTGTAGTTGTATGTCCGGCAAAAGTTTACGTATGAAATTGATAAGATCATTAGTGAATAATATGTATAATAAAGGGCCTAAAATTGATCCTTGAGGGACTCCGGCTGTAATGTTTACCATGGGTGACCTGTAGTTGTCAGTATACCTGTTTGGTTTTGTAGAATCAAGTTCTACAAACATTTTTCTGTTGCTAAGATATGAAGAGAAGAGCTGTAAGGCTTTACCTCTAACGCCATAGTGCTCCATTTTTGTTAAAAGTAGTTTGTGGTCAATTGTGTCAAAAGCCGCACTTAAGTCCAAGAAAATACCCGCTACCCTCAATTTACAGTTTATATTATTAACTACATCATTTAGCAACGTATAAATAGCATCTCCATATTTTACATAGGCCTACAGGGGCACTTATAAAACGTCGGCAAAAAGGTGCTCGGTTCGGGTTGGTCGTTTCCTATGGAGAAGAACCAGCAAGAAACTCCATGGTTACAAAAATGGTTAAAAGAAAAGGACCCTGCTTCAGAGGAATAGCTGTAAATCATTAAAGTCCGTTTGTACCCTGTCTGAAACCACAGAAATATCGTAAGGCAGTAGCGCAACAATTTGAGTAAGTAGTGTAGCTTCAATCGTTCGGAAACAAAACCTTCAAAGCAAGATCACGTAAGATATGGATGCTAAAATTTGGCCCTATGTCCCCAATTTCCAAGTTCCCCAAAATTATTTTTATACATTCATTCCCAAATAGCCCAAATTGTATAATTCATTTATTTGTAAAGTTTACACTACAAATCACACAGGTTACAGGATAGTGTTAAAATAAAATAAAATCAGAACGGTCATAAAAGGAAACTGCAATAATAATGGTATACATTGTAGTGCATTTCTACATGCGGTGAAATATATTTTTTTCGCAATGACGCTACTGATGTATTGGTTTACTATGCCATAATGGAGTCACGTAGGGTGGGCAACTTTCATTAGATCCATCATGTCGGCTGCGGTGCATTAAACCATGTTTTCACGCATCATTTTCTAAGAATATTGTAACGTGTATACTGTTCTGTATTTTGGGATCACGTCTCTCGGTTATGGAGATATTTACGTGGTTGGGTAAATGACCTTTGAGTTGACAATGTATTTTAAAAATTGCTTGCTTGCCTTATTGTGGTAAAATAAGTAAAAGACTTCATGAGAAAGTTGGCAGTAACAATTTTAATCCATCCTCGAGTTTTATATTTTTTATAACATCGTCTGTCCTTTTCTAGATCAACTACGATTATAACACGCACAACCCTAACCATTTTTATGATTGCTTTTTGTTTGTGCCAAACTCCACGCTCCTGTGCCACTCTCAACCAGGTTTATATGCGACTACAAGAATGTAATTCGCCCATCTGGCTGCCCGAAGACCAACGCTTCTCACTCCATCTGCCAGCACCGCACCTTGCTAGGTGTCCTGCCAACTCCATTTGAATTCCAAAACGTGATTTCCAATATCGAAGTTCTTCGTACGTCTTCGGAATTGCCTCCTGTGTGAACGTTCACGTTCTCAGTATCGCACCTACGTCATGGTGGGCAGAACACACTGATTATTATAGATGCAGAACTTTGGGCAGCGTAGAATTTAGACAGATTTCTGAATGTCCTCCAGTTTCCTTTGTGTCATATAGAAATAAAATCCATGATAAGTAAAATGACCAAACAAAATTATTGCACGTTGTGAATAATCCATTAAATTCAATCTAGCGTACAGTAGGCCCATTTATTGCCAATTTAAAACTATAGATACCGCAAATCGGCTTAGAAATATGGTTGACATTTATATCAATCACGAGTCAATTATTCAACATCAAACTACAATTTTGAGGAGTAATGTACTGTGTAATAACGTACATTGGAGCTTGCCACGGATGACGAAGAATGGAAAAACCAAGCGTTATTGGTGAAGCGAGAAAGATCCCCAAATGTATAAGTTTATTTCTCGGAGTACTGCATGCCATGCTTGAAAACTATCTATAACACAATCTTTTGAATGTCTCATATTCACTTAACAATTCCTAAGAAGAAATACAAAAGTTGATTGTATTCTAAAGTTGTTAATTGCTTTGTTTCAAGCAAGCACGAAGTGTCAATTTTATCTCAGTGAATTTTCATTTCACTCGGACATTATCTCTCCATTTGCCACTTCTCCGTGGCGCCGTCGTATATTGTTCAGTCAGCTGCGTGTTACTCTGTATATTAGGCGATTTGTTATGTTGTTGCCCAATTTTCTCGCTATACTGTACCCGCTATGCTGCGTTGTGAAATAGGAGGCCCGAGCTAAAAATTTAGCGTGAAATGACGTCGTATGACGGCATAAAGAATATTTGGAAATTAATTTGAAACTGCCTCATTGATATGTTATTTATTCTGTTAGTAATGTAGGTAGTACTAATGTCAAACGTTAATACATCCCTTTTATTCATTAAACAGGCGTATCATGTATAAGAATATTAAATAAGCAATCTTTAAAGAATTATCATAATATTACTTTCCAAATGGTCCTATTTGAAAAAGTCACCACTAGAATTAAAACTACTTGGAAAAGATATAAGTAAATCTACAAAAACATGTTAAAAAAACCATAAAAGATGGCAGAATATGAACTTGAAAAGCAAAAACTGTCTGGCCATCGCAAATATGATCGCAGATGACGTTTCTGTTCAGTTCTAGTTCCTTAAAATATGGAATTCTTAGAGTTTATAAGTTTATAACTCATTCATGGAAGCAAGAGACTAAACATAAACAATCAACTACCAACTATGCAACAGATAATACTATTACAAGAGACAAGATAACATTTGTTTTGAAGGAAAGTTTTAAGTACCTATGGTGCGTTGAAATAAAAATTATAAACCACGAATCCTTTTTTATTTGAAAGACGGTATTAGGGTTGGTAGAGATTTCTTTTGAAATAAGCAATTGCTGTCATTAGATACATAGTAGATATACGCCCTACTTGAACACTTTTCAAAATAGTATCGTTTGGGGTTTTTTTAAACGGGGCTAAAGCATAATAGGTTACACTATCTCATAATCTTCAATTTTATAGAAAAAATATGCTCTACAGCTATGTAGATTACCAAAAGTAAGTAAGTCGCACTTTTTTAAATTAGATTTTTGCATTGATAGTTTTATAAGGAATCCAAAACATGCCAAATCTCTTCCTAAACACCACGACATCATCAAATAAAGTGCACTGAACCTTGTTCCACTGACAGTCATAAATACACACGAATATTTTCCACGCCACGTTTAATATTAGATCCAACGAATTTCGTTCGCTATTGTTTCTCTAAACTTCTTCTAGTTTATAATAGTCTGTTTAAGGGTAGTTGCTGCTTGATCCATACAAAATAGTTTTGGTAATTTTTTAACGTTTATATGCTGGGATTGTGGTTACTGTAAGATAGTGGACATGTAGTTTCTTGCCGGTTCTTCTCCATAAGAAACGACCAACCCGAACCGTGCATCTTTTGTCGACGTTTTATAAGTGCCCATGTAAGCCTATGTAAAATAAAATATTTTGTTTTTATTTTGACAGTCCTTCGTATTGCGTACAGTGCTTAAAAAACATTTTTATTGCAATTCAACCCGAATCTCTATAAGAGTAAGCGCCGAAAAGGTAGGGTATGGCCAGACTCAAGCTTTCAACTTAGCCACTTCCCTAATTTCTTCATGTTTCTCGGACCATACCTGTTTTAAACTAAACAAAATTCTTAATATATATCCCCTAACAAAATGCAAATGCAAAACCTCAGTCACTATCTACTTGGAAACTCCAGATTATCAAGGAACAGAAAAACTCTTGAACCCCCTCAGATAGACAACCTCTTTAACTAATCGTCCTGTCTGCCGCTTTAACAAATTTTTTTACTCGAACCGCAGTCTTCTTTTTGATTCATGAATCATGCTGACACCACACCCACTCACACACACTCTTCAGTTACTCAGAGCGTTCTGAAATTACCTCAAACATTGTGTATTTATTTTATTTTATTTTTCTTTTTTTTTTTTTTTTGTGTCTTATTATTAGAATGCAAACTGTTTTAGTTTCCTGCACGCTTCTTAATATCCTAAATTTGTTACTTTCAAAAGTAGTACATAGCAGGCTAATAGCTGCGGGAGGGCCCTGGTAACTCTTAATACAGGTTTTTAGAAACCTGCCTCAAGCACCAGTCTCTCAAAGTTAATTCCATGTTCGTGCTCCACTGTAAACCTAGCATTAAGAAGCTTGTGTAGGGAAAATTAATTATTTAATTACTATCTCGGTTATAATTTCCTAATTTATTTCATAAAAGGGATCTAACTTACACAACTACATTACAACGATTAACAAATTAATAAATTAAATAACAATAAACCATAAAAGGGCGTCAAACAACTCCCTAACGCTGTCAGCTGGTAATGTGCCCAAGAGACTAGCAGCATTGGCAGGTTGTATAGCATTACTTAGCCTCTGGCCAAAGTAAAAGCCAGCCCTTGGGTCACGGGAAGCGTCGATTCGGCGTTTCGAAATTTCCTTAAAAAGGCTCTGAGCATTCGGATCCCACGGCCCCAGAGTTTTAACCCTTTGGGGTTTAAACTCGGGTCGAAAATATATTTACCACAAAGGTATATTTACGCCACTTGAGGTTTTCCGCAGCCGCAGCGGCAAAGCCAACATAGCACTATGAGCTTGGAAGATGTGATGGCGCAAGAGGCTCGACGCAAGTTGATCATCTTCCAAGGAAACAAAGACATGCCGTCCGGTCTTTTGCCATCGTCGTGTGCCAAGGCATTGGGCTCTGAAACGCCCCGCACTTCGGCTGCATGATAGGCCGTGGTGTCCGAGGCTGTATACAGCTTCACCACAGTGAAAGCGATGAAAGGTGCAGCAGGCGGCACCAAGACGTAAGGAAGCAGCGAGGCGGAAGGTCGTGTCGTCGAACAAGTGCCCATGCTCGACGGCAGCAGTGCGTGAAGCCAAAGACCCGACTCCCACTAACCCACAGCCAGCAGTCGCACACGCTCAGCAGTAGTAGGTACCAGCTGTGTTAAGTAAATTGTCCTGAACTACTCTGCAGATTTATTAGTCTTATTCATTTTTCTATCTTACTTTTTACATTTATAAATATTCCTATAATGAAAAATCAACATACATATTTTTTTTAATATATAAAATAGTAGCCCACCTGTATCGGGAACAGGGTCCAAGCTACCTGCGCGGCGTTCAGAAATCCAGAGAAAGGAACCTCCCAACAATACGAGCCGTGTCAAAGAGTACCACTTTCTGAATTAAGCTGTTGATCCAACTGCCTAACGATAGCCTCATCAGGTATTGGTCGAGGCTCTTGGACATTAGGCCATTGGCTGATACGACTATCGGCACTATGATCACTGAGTCCACATCCCACATGTCGACAACCTCGCGTATCAAGTCAAGATACTTTATTTGCTTATCTTTCTCGGCTTTCACGTGGGTCTCCTCTTGCGGAACCGTGATGTCAACAATCATTGCGCGCCGCTCTGATCGATCCACCAGCACTATATCAGGCTTATTGGCTACAATAGTCCTGTCAGTGATGATGAATTGATCCCGGTATAGTGTGATATTGCTATATTGGAGTACTGGGTCGGGCATATACCTTTAGTACGGCACTTCAGATTCCACAAGGCTGTATTTTAGAGCAAGTTGCTGATAGATAATCCTGGCTACAAGGTTGTGTCTATGCAAGTATTCTCCTTTAGCTAGACGCGAACAGTCGAGAATAATGTGACGGATTGATTCGCCCGTACGGTGGCATGCCCGACATATGTCAACCGTGCCATCTTCACAATAAACGTCCGGTAGTTATTCGTCATCATAACTTCATTCATAATTGCACAGACAAAACCTTTGGTTTCTCCAAAGAGGTCCCCGGAACGTAGCCAGGCTACGGACGCTGATAGGCTACATCTGGTCCATGCAGGCTCGGAAGAAGCGTCCGTAAAGCTCTTTACTCTGCCATACTTCCCTGCGGCCATTAGTGTCAAGCACTGCAGGTTTGCGCCAATTCTCTGTAGCCAAGGAGAGCGGGTTGAGTCTCTTGTCCATCGCGACCACATCTCGATGCATCCGAACGTCGGCTTCTAGAAAATATTCCCTGAGACTGCATATCTCGCGATTGTTAAGAGTCTTAGCGTTTAATAAGCCTCGACCTCCACAACTCCGCGGGATATACAGTCTCACAACCGAAGAACGTAGGTGACGCATTCGATACGGACTTTCTTATCCAGGGCGTCTAGTTCTGTTTGAGTCCATTTGAGTACGCCAAAAGATAGATCAACCGGCATGACCCAACCGTTGAGGGCACGCACCTTATATCCGCCTGATATAAACTATTAAATACTTTTCTCAGGCGGCTAAAGTAGCGCTCCCTTAACGATTGCTTCATGTCAGCAGCATTGATTCCCAGCGTTTCCGACATACCCAAATACTTGTAGGATTCGGTTGCTGAGAGGGATCTCAAATTTATGGAATCTGTAAGTTGGGTTCCCACAGATTCCACAATCTCCCCTCGCTTTACATGCATAACCGCCAATTGTTCACACCAAATTCCATTCTGATGGCTCTACTGAAAGTATCAGTTACCTTCAGTAGGATACGGAAAATATAGTCTCGAGGACTAATATCAGTCCCCGAGAATACCCGTCTAACAAAGCGCATCACTCTAGGCCGCGTATTACCCTTCCTGAAGTATTATTTTTCTGCTTACTTTGATTAGTTTACCAATGAGTGTTCCAGCCCCACCAATACGTCGCACAATTCTGTACTGCAGGTTTAGGTCGTGTAGCTCTGTCATCAGAAAATTTGACATGAGCTACACGACATGCCGCTACAGCCGCATAATACAGGATCAATACACACAGTTAATAATAATTAACGTATTACGGATCGGAAATCCGCCTAATCCTCACAAAAAGGACACCTGTGCCCAGCTGTGGGAAAGTTATAGGCTGTTTACATTTAGTTTGCATTTAGTTGCACCCAAGCAGTTAATGATAGGGGTCTTAGGGTAATTATCGATAGCAATTGATTCGACATAGTTATCTATTTGGTCTCCTTAATGTCACCAAAGTTATCAAAAATGCAATGTGATAAGTTATCGAGCCGGTAGATTACAGTCGAAATTAAAATTGTAATGTTGTATGCACGGACTACATTGTACTTATCTACTTACTGTCTAGGTCATTAAAGTGTAGCAGAATTAGAGGTTTAAATAAAATATTTCTTGTAGTTAGACTAATTTCTCTCTTACCTAATTACCTGCCATGTTCTATTTCATAAAATAAGTTTTAATTGATTTTTTGTATGAAACAGGTGTCGTGAACATTCACCTTAACGTTAACAACATACAGGGTGCGTCTCGCTGTGTTAGTTTTTATTTAACTTCGTGTTGCTCTAATGCCAGCGATGTTTCAAACTTTTTGTTATTATATTATGTTAGCCAGGAATACTGCTGAACACATAATGGAGATTTGAGTTCGTAAGTTGTTTAATACAGTGCGTTTTATATGCATGAAGCGAACTTGTACTTGTTTTACTCGAGCTTATAGTTAGCTCATTTACACATGCCCAATAATTTAAAATAGATTTATTATTCTTAAAAAAAATAAAAGTAGTAGACATTACCACATATAATATATTTTTCATATTGTGTCCCAAAAAAAAGAAGAATTTAATCATTATAATTAAGTCATTCTGTATCGCCCCTTATTCCTCCAACATCAGTGGTTATTTAAAGCATTAAATTTCCACTAGAATAAGCGGTATCCGCCATTTCTAATTAAAACTGCTTCAGTGACACAGAATGATACTCTTTATTTAAGATTTTGTAATGGAACAGTCAGATTCCAAAGTTACATACACCAACTGGACTGTTTTATTTTTCTACTTCCAATTTCAAATTAATCCATAGGAACCAACCAATTAAAACGGAAAACCTTGACACCAAAAGGTTCTCCCATTAATCTTTCAACCACAGTACCTTAAATGTCACCTACAGGGAAAGAAATAAAAAGAGCGCCGTTCCATTTCATGTAACAATTAGAAGGAGGGAGTAAAAAAGGCCAAGGCTTAGGGACCCCACAATAAATTATTAAGGAGACAAAGTTTTGTCTGTACGTTTTTTTTATGTCTAAGAAGAAACTTGGACAGTCATTAATCCTCTGGCCGACGTATTAAATGGGATAAAGCGATTTTTATTACGACAACTTTTCTTAACATCGATTTAAAATAATCTTCGGTTACATTCGGATTATTTGTAACAGCTTCACAATCGTTTGAGAGTTTTTCGGGACTCGTCGGGGTTGAGTTGAATTTTAAAGGGCCTAATCGTTCATTTGATTTGGTTCTTGGTCTTTCTTTTATCGGTTTCTTTCGTAATTTGTAGATTTTGGGTAAATTTTGAGCAATTTATGTTTTTTATAGAATCCAATTTATTTCATTTCATGTAATTTAGTTTTACTCAAGACAAAATAGGCGAATTTCCAGACTTTTTTTAAGTATTTTTTTTTATGGTTAAACAGCGTTTTTTTCATTGCTCGTAACATTTATGGAAGGTAAGATACGTACTAGCAAAAAATAAGTATAATATAATGGATGATTGAGTAGGTTCCTAAGCTAGACTGTATCACTGATATTGAAGTGTTAAATTGCAATGAACAGTTTTTGATAATATTAATAATAATTAATAACAGCTGTTTATTATATTATACTAGCTGTCCGGCGCAACTTCGTTTGCGTCACATTTTCCCCGTTTTAACAACATTTTTATTGCTGCTCCACTCCTATTGATCGTAGCGTGATGATGTATAGCCTATAACCTTCCTCGATAAATGGGCTATATAACACTGAAAGAATTTTTCAAATCGGACCAGTAGTTTCGGAGCCTATTCAATGCAAAAAAAACAAACAATCAAATTTTTCCTCTTTATAATATTAGTTTAGATGAGTCTCTGAAGGCTAGGCGAGGCTTCTATTTATAGTCTTTTGATCCATTAAATATCAAATTCCGACGATTCCAAATATTTTTAAAATTAAGCTTTTACTTTGCCCGCAAAACCACAAAATACCGGTGAGCTTTCTTGAAACCAATAGCCAGTTTCTATACGTTGATTGTCAATACATTTGATATATCTCTAGGTTCTCCGTTCAAATGTTATAGTAGCCTGACACAGCTAATGTTGGCTGCGCGCAGTTTACACGGCAAACGCATTAACACCGCAAATTTGTTACGACGTTACAAAGATAACACGTACGGTATGTTTGCGGACTAAGCCAATATTATTTGATGAATGTTAGTGGCTTTTAGAAGATATGTTTTGAGAAAATATACTTCGGTTGTTGAGAACAGCGGTGGCCCAGTGGTGGAAGCCCCGACTTACGAACAGTAGGCCGTGGGTTCGAGCCCAGGCAGTCGTATTACTTTGTGTAATTTATTTAATCACCGCTGCTCTCAAAAACGGTGAAGGAAAACATCGTGAGGAAACCGGCGTGTCCTTAAACTAAAAATTCGAAGACATGTGACATCAACCAACCCGCACTGGGCTCGCGTGGTGGATTACAACCCACTCTCTCTGATAGAGAAGAGGCCTGTGTCCCAGCAGTGGGAACATTATAGGCTGATGATGACTTCGGTTGTTATTTGTGGATAAAGAAAGCCTAATTGTGAAATGGTTGCTGAATTTTATGTCTCTTTGGTGAATAGGAAGGTAGACAAACAAGGAACCTTGTCCTGACAATGTTATTATTATTGCATATAATCACAAATTTTCTTTTAAAATTTTAGTAACATTATCATAATGATATTAAGCTTAATCACTTTAGAAAAATACAATTTCGAACATGTGCATCGTGCACGTGATAACTTTATCAACGCGAAGTGATTCCTCGTATTGTTCAATTATTTCGAACCTTTCTTAAAAATCATAAACAAAATTAAAAGAAAAAACAAAAGAAATGAACTCTAGGCAAGAAACATAAGACCTACATAGACTTTTAATCAGAAATTTTCCTTTTGATACAACTAACCTCACGTGTGCCATTTTGACATACGTCGCCTCCAGAAATTAGAGATTCAGTGATATATATATATATATAAGTTAAACCTGAAATAATAGCAACGTAAAGAAAAATGAAAGAAAACGCTCTTTGTTTAAAATTGTTTGAACCTTTTGTGTGTGAAAGTTTGGATTTCAAATTAAGGGAGTTTCATTTTAAACCGACTTCTTAAAAAGGCGGTTATGTATTCGACCAGCATCTTTTTTCATGTATGTACACCTATTTCTCCGTGATTACTGGTTCGATTTAGGCGATTCATTTTTTTTGGTAGGAAAAGGTGGAAGCCCGCGCAATGGTCCTATATAAATTTTATAAACTTTGCTTATGTACTTTTTGACTAATCCTCTTTATTATGCATTTTTTCTTTTTCGTATTTATCGATGAGTTACCAGCACATGCTGGTGACTTGTTACAATGTAAAATTGATACTTGATTAGGATATATGTGACATACCACAACTAAAAAGGGCAAAACAAAAACTTTTTGACAAAAAAAAAAAACTATATTTTCCACTCTTTAGTGTTTTTTTTTTTGGAAGTCGGTTATTTTTGTCAAAAAGTTTTTTAATGAAGCATCGAAAGTCATTTTTGTTTTTGTTTTGTTACATCCTCTTTAAGACTTATTTTTGACAAAAAGAGATTAGAATCCGATCGTTCTTAAAATTACGGGAATTAACCTACATTTTGCAAAGTAACATATTTTATCTAAACACTCTTTCTTGCGCAATCCTATAACAGCTAGCTTATTTTATGTGGCTCACAGGATTTCAGCAAAACAAAAGAAAGATTTCGCGTTTTGGATAAAAATACAAAGCTCCTAATAGCTTTTTACTTGGGTCAACCCAAGTAACAAGCTATTAAGAAATTACTGGTAACAATAGGTGTCCCCTAGGTACAGGGGTCACACGACACTCGCTACGCATTTAACTAAAAGGTCATCTTATATAAAATGATTATCCACGCTATGTAGTGGTTGTTGACGTAGTGAGGGACTGAATTCGGGAAAATTTTACTACTGAAAAACGATTCGGTAGAAGAATTGAAAATTGCACCTGCACTGTTCGGGACTCTTGTGATAATTGTTGGGAAGTTCTATTGAAAGTTTTAATTCAATTCATCGTAAGTAACGTACAAAAACATTCAAGTTGATGCACTTAGGAACTGTTTTCACCACAGCACAAAATCTCAACTTAGTCTAACAAACTAAGCAGACGTAGAACAACAAACATTGTATCCCACGCAGCATCTCTAGCAACCTCTTTGAAACTTATGTTAAAGAAACAAGATTGCGGACTCAGTTCAATGAATATAAGCTCCGTGCAGAATTTCAATGCGACGTCACTTAAAGACACTGAAGAAACTTTATCAAGAATATCTACTGGAGCGGACGAACAGTTGGACAAATAAAGGAAAATAAAATTTAAGTCTATTAGCGGCCTTGTCCGCGATTTAGATCTAAAAGGGAAATTTTGCAAATATTGTAATTTAAGGAAGGTTCTACATTTGGATGTACGAGTAATCGTGCTAATACTTGCGTAGTTAGTAAAATAATCATCGTTTGCGTCGCACAGTCGGGTAATGAGAAGTTTTTGATCATCAATTCGTAAATGCCTCTCTTTACGCCTGAAAATAATTTTTCATCACACTTGCACGTAAACAGTATCTAAACATACAGGTTAACTTGGCCGTAATGCCCCATATAAAAACTTCGAGCTTTATTTTTGTCATGAAACCCAAGTATTTTTTTTTTATTTCTAGCCCAGCGCTCAGGTCATGTAAGTTCAAGCAAGGGGTTTACACGCAATTGAAAATTTGTCTTAAAATGTTATCTAAACAGGAATTTCATTGCAATCTCGCTACATGTTACTAAAATACTCAACTAATCTCTCTAAATTCTTAATAATTAATAGATTTTTGTATCAAAACGTCAAAATGATTTTATTTTTTTTACTCTCCGTCATGGCTGTATACCTACGTAAGTATTTGCCCTTAACGTTTCTAAACGTTTCTTCGGGCGGTATGGGAATTACGAACCTCGACTCAGAAAGCCCTCAGTCTTCGACTTCGGGCTTCTACGATCCCCGATCGTAATTCCTTACTTACCGCCTTAATACACAATGTACTATTCTAGCATCACTTTCAATATTGTTTTATTACATCATCATTTTTAAGTACAAAAAAATCGTGAATTTATCGCTCTAATATTATTTTACTATTAATTGCCAGTACTAACAAGATATCAGCCACTTAAACGTATAATGGTGTTACATTGTTACACACACATAAAAGTCCGTTGCAGCTATATTCAAAGCATAAAGGAAACACGATAACCAATTTAGAAGTCGAGTTCCTAAACCATCACAAATTATAACGGCCGTGTGCAGCCTCCCTAACGTCACAGAAAACAAGCAAACAAAGCGAGATAAGGGCGTCTGCAAATGACAGCTGTCTCTTGCCGTTGCCGAGATACGAAACGAAGATTGACAACAACAGACGGCAGTATGAATTATTAAGGTGTAATTTTTTGGACTGCTTCTCAGATAACGTGGAAGAATGATATCAGTTTGACTGTCAGTCAGACTTTACTTTGAGATTCTTTGAAGATTTTATTTATCTTAAATTGTAAATGAAGTTATTTTGAAAGCGAGCCTTGAATGAGTCGCGGTTAAATATATTTTTGTTGATTATTTTTAAACCTCTGAAATTGTTTTCTGAGAAAACAATCAGGCTATCTCTTGATTATAAGCAGTTACGAACTTCAGATTAACGAGTTGTGTTTGATCGGGATGTAATTTACTTAGAATAAAATTAAACCTCTAACCACATGAGCTAAAACCTTTACTGAAATTATTATTATAGCCCTGCTCCTCTGGTTCGAATTTAGTATTTTGTAACACCTTTCTCTTGAACTGCCTCATCAAATAATTTCAGCAAATCACCAGTCTACCCATTGCTCCGAGGATATTTAAGTCAATTAGGATAGACTAATGGACTAAACTAAGCTAAAACTCTAATTATCGACTAGAATCTTTATATATCTAGAACTTGCTCTAGAATTAGCATTTGTGTTAGCACACGAGCTACTTAGATTTTAATCACTTGTTACCAAACTACTTAGAGTATGGCTGACAAGATTATGGGTACTAACAAGTATTTACGACTGTGAACGATATTTACTGATAATAATGATGTCTTAGACTTTCGCTCTATTTTACTAAATATCTTCGATTCTATTTATGAAGTTTTATCTATATAATGATAATGTTTTCACTATAGTTTCGAGGTTTTGATAAGTCGGTTTTAGTATTTTGTTCTAATATCTTTACTATCGGAATATTGTCTTGTTATAAAACTGTCGGGCCTAAAACCTTCTGCCCCCGATCTTCGTTAACAATTATTGGAGCATCAATATATTGATCGTTTGATTTTATGGTGGTGATATGACTATCTTTATTCTTTAACTGACTGTTCCAATTCTTTTAGAATCTAGAAAGTCTTATCTTAGTTTTGTTCTTAATTGATCTATTTGTAAAATTGCAGATTGATTAACTAAATAATATTGGATGTAGGCCAAGATAAAATCAAGATAAATCAAGATCCAAATAAGTGATGGCATAATCAATAAAGTTAAACAATAGGTACTTTGTTATTTTGAATAAACGTGACCACACCAACGAAAAAGTAGTACTTTGCCCATCAGCCAATAAATTAACTATTAATGGCTGAGGGAAATACTGAATTTTGAAAGAAAATTAATATTGGTTTGTAAACTTTCTTATACCTATAGGTAGATATTTCCAAACCGAAAAAAAAACAGTGGTCTTGTATGTAGCTAACATGATAATGATATCAGTCTTATATTAACCACTAAAACAGCAAAGTTCCTTAAACAAATAAATTACATTAAATCCAGACATAATAATAGAACGTCTCAACTAGAACTAACGTAGCAAGTTGTAAGTAATCTATGCTAACTTACTAGCACGGCACATACGCGTCGACTAAGTTAAGATAGAAGATCAACACGGACCTACACGAGGATATTTCATTGGGTCAGCAGTTAACGCAATTTGTTTGGAGGAAGCATTCACAGCGCCCCGGGCCGGGCAAGATGAGCTAACTAGTGTAGGAGGCGACTCAAGACGTAAGTTGCAGCGGTTACTTAATATTAATACACAGAGAATCTTGATCAGTTAACAAGTTCTTTACTAAGAAGCGCAGACTATCCCATGCTTAAATTGTATGAGACTACCATAAGCCTACCATAATATTAAATATTTCGTTAATAAAGTACGGGTGATTTACGTTTTCAGTATTTATGCAGACAGGTAAAGGAGGATGAGTGTTTTTAAAAAGATTACACAAATAAACACTCTTGAATACTCGTAGCAGTTAATAACAGGAGGAGGTTTAAAGTAGAAGGGAAATAGTGTGACGATGATTCCCACAAATTATAACTAAGTACAAACACAACAAGGTAATTTAATGAGGCGTATCAAGGAAAATACCCCACAATATCAAATGGCATGGCCCTGCATATTACGTTGAATAGTTATAACGATCAGCGGATCACAATCTTGATCTCCCTATCTAGAGATTTCATGATAAGATTTATTAATCGGTCCAACTACATCACACACAATCAATCTGGACTGCACTCTGATTGTGTACGAGCCACCGGGCTGCAGTGAAACCTGCCAATTTATGTAAGACAAACCTTCTGCCTGCTGGGATTTCCCGGCGGTAAATATGAGGAACTTTAATACAATTTTACATGTCGTTTGTCTTGGGTATGGACTTGTAATGAGAAGGGATGAAACGCATGTGACGAAAAGAGTAATGGATATGAGTGTTAATGGCCAGAGAGGGAGAGAAAGGTCAAAGAAAAGATGGATCGATGGTGTGAGGAATGATATGAAGGAGAAAGGAGTAAATGATGCCGTGACTTCTGACAGAGGGAGTGGAAGAAGAAAACGTGTTGCGCCGACCCCAAATAAAATGGGACAAGGGCAGGAAGATGATGAGCTTAGTTCTACCCCTATAGCAACCCTTTCAGGAAATGAATGTTGAAAAATCTTGAGATTCACAAGGAACGTTTGTGTGCAAACATGTTTCTATAACGAGCTATTTAGGCTGTACATTGACTGTCCGTGAAATATTGGATATAAATGATTTAATTTAATATAGGATTCCATGTTCAAAAATGTATACACATTTCACAATGTGTAGGTTTGGTAAACCCACACCAAAAAATAACCACATAATATTTAAATTGTCCCCGCTATCTCACATAACTTACATGCCCCTATTATGCTTCTCCAACCCTGAAATTAAATCGGCCGTGTGATTTACATTTTAATATAGCAAGAGGCTCACCTGTGTTAAAACGGATTTATTGTATTGACGTTACTACATAAGCTGTCTATCCTATCTTGACTTTAGAAGATTTTGAACGTTTGCTGCTAATTAAATAGAATTGAGTGATTTTAACAAATTGTTCCGGGTTATCTACTAGTTCAATTTAAAGTATACATAACAAATAATCTCCAAAGGGTTAGGCAGAGGTGTAACTAACAGTACATCCATATTTCGCCATTTAAGTTTAAGTCCCATGTAACAGGGGGCGGAGCTTATCAATCAGACTCCGAGAATGCATCCAAGAAATACCTACCTTATGGCAAACCCAATAACAGTTTACTCGATCCGGTGATTGAAACCAGGCCCTCATGCTCAGCCGCCGCGCATGCGACCCCGCGACAAACGAGACAGTCTTAAATTTAAATATATAAGTAAACTAGCAGCCCGCCCCGGCTTCACACGGGTATTTAACAATACACAAACATAAAAAACCGGCCAAGTGCGAGTCTTACTCGCACACAGGGTTCCATAGCCCCAAACAATATTTTGAACTGTCATTCATTAGTTAATAGTATTAGTTGGTAAACTTCTACTCAACCGCAAAACTAAAATGGTTTTTCATAGTATGTTAATGAAAAACAAAGTTACTGGCTGCAGTTTGATGAAAAAGTCCCATATCTCAAAAACTAAACATCATATCTTATTGAAACCAATTTTCGTTGATAGTTTTTTTTTACGTTCTACAATCCTAAATATTTTCAGAATTTTCCTCCTCTTACTTTAGAGATTAGAGGGGGACACATTTTACCACTTTGGAAGTGGCTCTAGCGCAAACTATTCAGTTTAGAAAAAAATGATATTGTATATGAGTTTAGAAAAAAATGAAGACCTATCCATAGATAACCCACACGTAGGGGTATGATTAAAAAAAAAATTTGGTTTTCAGTTCTATGTATGGGGAACCCCAAAATTTATGTTTTTTTTTCTATTTTTGTGTAAAAATCTGAATGCGGTTCAGAGAATACATCTACTTACCAAGTTTCAACAATATAGTTCTTATAGTTTCGGAAAAAAGTGGCTGTGACATACGGACGGACAGACAGACAGACAGACATGACGAATCTATAAGGGTTCCGTTTTTTGCCATTTGGCTACGGAACCCTAAAAACCCTTCTATTTGCGTCAGGTAACTAAAAAAAAATCTCTGTGGTTTGAAATTTTGTATGGTGTCTGGTTCTGTATGGTGTCGGACGTAAAGAATAGCACCATCCCATATCTTCCCGTGGGTGTCGTAAGAGGCGACTAAGGGACTTGCCAGAGAATGGGCAGCAGCGTTCTGTGGGCTTTTGTAACAACTGTACTGCGATCGCCAACCCGCCTGCCAAGCGTGGCGATTATGTCAAAACCCCCCCCCTTATGTCAATGGCGACACTTGGGGGAGGTCTATGTCCTGCAATGGACGTCTTTTGGCTGAAATGATGAATGATGATGAACTAAAATAATTATAAACAAAGTTTGAATATTCCCCTCCCGTACGGCCCGTACCCCAGTGACGCCTACATCGTATAAGGTGATGCCTAGCCAGCTGAGCGGGGTGAGCGGCGACCACGCAACTTTTTTCTAATACTTACATTTTTAAACTCCTGATATCTTTCGAATGGAATGTCCGAATTGAATAATTCAAAAAGTTATATAAAGGTATTGAAGCAGTCTTGAATATGAAGTAATTTATTTTGATAAGGATTAATACCAAGATACAAATACAGAGTCTTTTCTAACGGCGGCATTAAAATATATTTTTTTTAAATAAAATAACAGTTATTGTGGCATAAATATAATAGTTAGACATATGCTGTCGCGACACTTTTTGTAAATAATGATGTGTTCTGCAAAGTCGTAATACATTATTTTATTCTATCATCAATAGTTTTCGCAGCGCACGCGATGTAAAGAATATTTTAGGTAATTTTTATACACCTTGGGTTACATAATTGCAGTTTTAGTAAGGATCCCTAATTTTTTTGAAAACATAATATAGCCTATGTCACCCACGGATAGTGTAGCTTCCCAACAGTGAAAGAATTTTTCAAATCGGTTGAGTAGTTTCGGAGCCTATTCAATGCAAACAAACAAACAAACAAACAATCAAATCTTTCCTCTTTATAATATTAGTTTAGATGATATTTTCATGTTTGTCATAGCAACGCAATAAAGGTATTCCAGACAAGGGGCTAGCTACATACACCATTTGCTAGCTACCTGCAACAATCATAATCAAACGATATGTAGGTATCCAGTGCCTGTTACCTTTTTTTTTCGGATGGGAATCATCAAATGACTGCTCGCGCTTTGGGCGGAGCGGAAGGGAGTGTCAGACTTGACTGACTAAAACCCATCCATTTTCCTTCTAAGCCCTTTCTGTTCCAGACCACGGTATCTCTTTCGAACAGTCCCGCAGCCCTGGTAGGCATCAGCCCTCTCGGAGCCCTTCCGATTTGCTGACATCTTGAAGCGCGCGTGGAACACGAACGCGCCGTCGGCACGGCCTGTCGTCATTAGACGGACGGACGGTGAGCTAGCCCATTGCTCACCGTCCACAGGCCCGCCCCTACAGTGCCTGTTACCTTATGTATTATCCCACGAGTAATGAAACAGTTTTACTCTTTTCACGACAAACCAAGGAGAAATTGCAAGCTCTCTAGAAAATTCACTGCAAAAGTCGTAACTTAAGATTTAATTCTCGACTTAATCAGTTTACAACCCCACGGCACATGCAAAACTTAATGCTCCGCGTCCGGCCTACGTAAATAAAGACACAAACTGTAAATAAAATAATCAAAATGAACACTATATTCTTTATTCTCAATAATAGGTGTACAGCGGAAGTGTCGTATTACGATATTGGTGTCACTTTTATGACCAGCTGTAAAACCTTATGGCTGAGCTTATCTAGCTTAAGTATTATTATAAAATAAGTAAGTATGCTCAACGTGCAATTTAGATTTTTTTCCCACTTTATCAGTCTAATTATCAAAATTTAAAAAGTAGGTACTAACTGTAACAACAATTAACGTCGGTTTTAATCCAGAGTGAAATTTTCATCGAACTTCATTTTCAAGCCTAGGTACTAGAGATACTTCTTATGGTGACGATACCAAGCATTTTCAGAAAGCAATACAATTTGCTAACCACCCCAATTAGATCGACTGCAATGACAAGTGACCATAATTGCGGTCCGGGCAGGATTAATCGGACCAATCTGGTATATATCTGGCACAGACGACTCAGAGGCGGCGACTGGCACTTTAATTGTGTTTTTTCGAAAGACTAGTTAGAAACAGTTTTCATCGAAATACAATGTATTTTTTCATAAATAGTTACTACATTTTATACTATATTTGTTCGCGATCATGTTCCAAACGACCGCTTTACTAAATTAGCTTACCTGCAAATCGTTGAAAATCACAAAAAGGGAGCGCGTACCTTACCGACGGCAATTCCTATGAAATATTATAAGACATTACGCCGTTCGGTCGGACTCACTATATAAACTATGTGCTATTACCACAATGAGAGTTTAAGTCTGGGGAGAGTGTGCCCAAATGGAACGAGTGTCGTCAGCAAGGCAAACACCTTACCTTAGAGACCGCATTATTCATGAACCTATTTATTTGTATTGCTTACTTGCGTTGTTTTCGTCTCGGGCTCTTTGCTTTGGTGAGCTGGCTAGCTGAAATTTTTACATAATCATTATTAGGTCTGGAAGGCTGTGGAAAAAAAAAACTAAGAAAAGATTTGTTACCACGCATATAACGAGGTTTATTGCAGTCATTAGCTGGTAGAAGCAGTAGGTACCACTTACTTCAAGACCGAAAATAAATAAAAATAATTTAATAAAATTTAAAATCTTCAGAAATTCAAAAGTTGTTGTAACGGTCATGAAACCTTAATCTAAGGCATGTTCTTATGAAATCCAAGTCTTACGACCATAAACGTGATAAATAAAATCGATAAAAAACTGTTCCATTATAATACCGATAATCGTGATTATAAACAACAAAATTATAAGTAAATCGTCTTTTCGTTAAAGATTTAGTCGATTACTGAGAATATAGTTTTATCAATGTATCTTCGGAGTTAATAGAGTAATCGAATAGAATCTTATCGACTTATAACAAGCTCACTGACTAATCATTATATTTAACGTTTAGTGGTAGGTATATCACTTCCCTTCTGCGCATTTATTTGAAAGAGCACATAACAAACACAATGTTTCTGCTGATTAATTATTTCTCGCTAATCCAAAATGTTCACTAAAAACAACCCTGATTAACACTGACCAATTTAATATAATTTAGACAAAAATATTTGCTGTAACATTTCAGTGGCAAATCTACTAGTGTGTAGCAAAAGCATTGCTCCCGGAATCTTACCTGCGAACAGCATTACGAAAGCTAAACCCCTCAGCAACTGTAAACATGTTGTGAGCTGTGCAATTGGGCACATTACAATTAGGAGGTTAAGAAAAGCGGATATATATTACAATTTTTAAGATATGCATAAACAATGTTTCATACATTAGTAAAAAATATCTTGCCCTTATTCACTTGAGATCAACGATTCAACGCAGCAGCTCCTACACTTCCAATATTCTGTTAGGCGTCATCACTCATCACAGTAGTCAACCGCATTTTGGTCACGGAAAAATGCTTAAAAAAAAGTTTTAAGCAAAGTTTGGTTGTATAGTAAGTAATTTTTTTATTCAAATCACACAGTAAATCAAACATATTTTAGCGTTATCTTCCAGATTGTTACCTATGACTGCTACTGTTTGCGCTATTTCAAATAATTCGTCCCGTTTCGTTCTATGATACATCATCTGTAGCCTTTTCCCAAACTATCTTGGGGTCGGCTTCCAGTCTAACCGGATGCAGCTGAGTATCAGTATTTTACATGAAACGACGGGTTATGGGACATCTCGCCTACACAACAACTGGTCTGTTTTACCTGCCCTCCAACATCCAGTAACTGAGTAATACGATACCCCTTGGTAAGACTGGATGTCAGACTTTTGGCTTATGACTACTCGTAACCGTCAAAGATATACAAATGACAGCCGGACCAACCGGACCGGTATATAATTATGGTCACCCATCCACGGACCAACCTCTGCAAGCACGGCTTAACTTTAAAGATCGACCTGTGCGGATGTTATTATTTAGCCACGAGCTCTTCTCTATTCTATGATTATTATCCTCAAAACTTATCAAGATCTAACAATATTTAATGATATGCAAAGTTTTATTGATTATAATTACCTACGTCAATAGAATGGCTATCCGCTATCTGCTAATAATAACAACATACAAAGGCCAATCCAAGAATGGGTAGTAATTTGCAAAGGGTTTTGGTAAAAATGGGCGTAAGTCCAACAGAATTTAATTTGAAATATATCTCAAATCATAGCTCAAAATAAGTTCTGTAATTCATAGTATTGCGACAAGAACCATGTCGGCTAGAGAGACTAGAGCTACGGCCAATTGAAAATGTTGTTATGTTCTGTATTTTGACGAAGAATTGACTACAAGTCTTTTTTTAAGTAGATCATGTCGTAAACATTTTGCTTTACCTAAGCTAAGCACACGTTAATTAATCCGACCCAGGTCAGTGAGGTCCCAGAATCGACTAAGAAGAGGCTGTGTTACCGAAACCCCTGGTTAAACCCGGTTTATTTTTAGTCTGAATTATAAGTAAATTCATTGGTAAAATACAGAAAAATACAGCATATTTCAAGTGTTTCTCTGTACTCCGGCTTTAATGCTTGGTGTCTTAGAATAAATTGAAATCCTAATTATAAGCTACTATTTGATATATAATATATTTAAAATGCGTTGGTTGTACACCCAGAGTACATCTAAAAATGCCCATGGTCCTTTTCCCCTTTTTACCGAATATTGGCTGTTTGTTTTCCTCAAGTTGTCTAAAACGATTTCATTTTTATTTTGAAAGTTTTCATTTAAAACATCTGATATCATCCTGTGTACCTGTACAGGTAAACCTGTCAGGTTCGTATTTCTATACTACTCTCAAAATGATGATTTCAGTTGTTTTAAATGAAAGTTTGCTTTTGGAATTATAACAATTACGGAACAGGTTTTCATTATTGTAAAACTAATTCAATCGTCTGAAGTTCTTGAGATATCAAGAAACTAAAAGAAAGGAAAAAGAAAAGGCTTTGAACATGCAATTAGTTGACGACTAAGTTTGGCTATCCAAATTTAGTCTATAATTATGCGATTGACTAGCGATTGACCAGGTACGCCTTTGAATTAAATTTGACTGGAGAGTCGTTGGTTTAAACATTTTACAAAGTCTAAGCCCGTAGCTAGTTGTAATTTTTGCAAATATTTATGTAGATACGAAGGTATAGTTTCCTAGTTTTAGTACGGAAATCTTTGACTTCAACTTGCCTTTGGCCGGACTTTATTGGTTTTTAAATTCCCACTGGCCAAGGCAATGGCCTCTTCTCATACAAGACAAAAAAACCGGCCAAGTGCGACTCCGACTCGCGTACGAGGGTTCCGTACAAAAAGTATTAAAAATATTTTTATTATATGATATAACAAAAAATTTACAGTTTTCGCAATTTTTTCTTTATATGTGCTATAAGAAGTTGCTTCGTGCCAAATTTCAAGATTCTGAGTTCACGGGAAGTACTCTGTAGGTTTTGATTCCCTTGCGAGTGTCGAAAATTTGCGGAAATTTGCGGCATAAACGGCTGTATCTTTTGATTGCGTTGGCTTAGAAGTTTGATTTTTTCACAGCTCGAAGGGACAGTAGACTTGAGTATTTGATATAAATTTCAGCCTGATACCTCTACGCGTTCCTCAGAAAAAGGGTCTTGCAGACAGACGGACAGACGGACGGACAACAAAGTGATCCTATAAGGGTTCCGTTTTTTGCTTTCGAGGTACGGAACCCTAAAAATCATCATGGCTGCTCACTACGCAACTCGAACAAAGTATTTCAAATGACTGCAGATAAGATCTACATATTTACTGCATATCATAATTGAATAAAATTCTATTGTATCCAAAGTTGATTCATATTAAAACTATCATAATCGTAATCTTTTAATAGAACGCAGGTACCTGTATAATAAAATACGTATGGGGTACAGCTGGGTATTTGACACTTTTCTCCTTATCAGAGACTACTACACAAATTATTTTTGTGGAAGTATTACTTCCAAGGACTAAGTTGTAAAACGCCGAAATGTTGTATGACGTAGTCATAAATAGCACAAATTATGTTTATTGATAAGATCGTCCATTGTAACAACAACCTATGAAACTGTCATAAATAGATGTTTTTAATAAGTATAGTTTGGTCTTATCAAAAGTGGGTTTAAAAAATGTTCGATATCTTCTAGAGAAACTGTTTGAAAATAGGCTAGCAAAATATACGGAAGGCTCTGGCACGCCAACGGAAGTGTTGGTGACGTCACGCGCGGGCGCCACCTACATCCGACCGCCTGACACGCTCCGAATTCATCGGATTACCTCTCAAACAAACCCTTCGGTGATTTATGGATTTTCGTTCAAAATTACAGACGCGGTCATGTCCTATTATTATGAAGGTATGGTGGGTATAGTTATGTCTAAGCGGAGTCGATATTGCAATTTATATACAGTTAGAGGTCTATAGGCTGTTCCACCCTCATCGTCAATTTTTTATTATTATTACAAAGGCATTATCCACTGAATGCTTCGGAATTATGAACATTAGAGACAGAGTAGTTAGGAATTGTGATTGTTAGGATGAAAAATGTTAGGAAGAACATTTTCGGATTTCCAATTATCGGAGTTGAAAATTTAGGTGAACTTTGGCGCACCCAGTTTGAAGTTCTTATTCTACCTTTGTTTTACAAAATGCTAATTTTAAGCCGAGGTGAATATTGTATTTCACAGTAATTACATACAAAAAAAAGAATAAGTTTGAGTTTGAGTTTGAATGAGACCAATATTATCCTCAACAAAATATTTTAATATATTGCACATAACATAAATTATTAAGTGTAACCACCTAATCTAATTAACCCTACCTTCTCAAACACTGGTTTTTTGACCTATCGACGCTCTATGATTGATATTATATTGCAATCCGTCTAACCTTAAGCGAACAGGTATGTACGTTTCTATTTATTTTTAGAAACCACACACTTATACCAGGATTGCTTGATTTTAATCAAGATTTAAATTAATGATACGAATCAAATGATACAAATCAGTGATCTCAATCAAATGGTTTATCAAAGATTTAATCCGAAAACCCAGAAGCAGGATAAAAAATTCATAACCAATATCCGGTAGTTTACGTTTTTTTACTAATATTAACAAAACAAAAAATCAGTAACGTGTTGATGACGGAATAATTAGAAAATTGTCTACACCAAGTTTAACGATAATTATATAATAAAACATAGTCGGACTGGCAACCAACCCCCAAAAAACGCAAAAGCATAGAGAGTTAAACACCTCAGCATTGTATTTTTTTATGATTATATTAAACAGGCTTTGCAATTTTAAAACAAATCGTGAAATCGTAAGGTGACGGTGTCGTATTTTTCAACAAATCTCAGATCAGATCACGAAACTTTCCTTTAGATTTTTTAGTGAAAAATCAGGATCTGTCGAATCTAGAGTCTTTTGTGGTCAATTTATGTCAAACTTTCTTATACTAGTTATATCTTCTAAAACTAAATATTTACATAAACTTACTAACCAATAAGTTAAAGATGAATAAAAGAATTAGTTTCTTATTGCAATTTACAATCAATATTTTATTTTTACCCAGCGCGATAATCTATTTCGATTAAAGAAGTTCATCCGAACAGTGATACACATATTTAACAGTTATTAAGCGACATCGCGCGTCGCTAATATTCAAACACACCCCATTAAGTACAACTCCTTTAAATTACCTTTTTGCCGTATTTGTTTTCCTTAAAAAGCAAAACCTGCAATATGGAAAACCTCAAGACCTCCTACGAGAAGTTAATCATTGCCTATCGTAATAAAAGCATTGTTGACTTTCCCAGTGTTTACCCGGAATTCAAAGATAAAAATCAGGTGGTCGCGTCATGTCACATTTTATATTATCTATGTATGCTGTTCTAAAACAAATAACAATAAATACTAATTTGCATTTTTTTATGTTGAATCGTAAACAAAAAATAAAACACCGTCTATCAGTTTGTTAACAAAAACTTTTTAAGTAAACAAACCGGCTTACACTAGACTTTATGTGACTAATTTGATCAGTAAAATACCAAAGATTTGAAGAGTATTTTCTTGGTCAAATATATTCAAAGAAACACAGCTCTTTTACCACTTTATGTCCCATTATCTTATGCCTAAAAAAAAAAACAGGTAATAAAGTTTAATGTTTTCAATTAAACCAAAACATATATTTTAAATAAACACTAATGCTTGCAAACAAAGTCGCCAAACAAACGATTAGTCGATGATAAAAAGAAAACAAATTGCACTTTATCAATTTGCCGGATACGTATATAATAATATAATCTTATCCACGATAACTTTAATATTCCTATAATTACTACACTTACACGACAGTAGGAACTATCAGTTGTGTGTAAGTGTTTGAAAATGGTGGAATATATCAAATGTTTGTTTGTTTTGCTGTTAGCGGTTTCGGCAATAAAATGTGAAAATTGCGTTACATACGATTTTGGATCAAATTTTTATGATAGCTTCAGTAATGGCAACTCTTTGTGTGCTGGTATGGCCACTTGGAGAATTGGGAACTACAGTACTCTTAACGTACAGAGTCCTAATGAAGATACCGATTTATTTATAACTCCATATGAGACCCTGAGTTGCGTGTCGTCGTACGGTTTCGAGATGAGGTCGGCCGGTATTGTGGAGGTTTACGTTTACATGGAGTCAACATCGCCGCGGGATCAGATCGTCGTGCTTGCTAACGAGGTCTCGAGCAATGGGAACAATGTCGTCACAGGCACGGCCATGCTGACGCCCCTCAACACCAATTACTTTAATGGATGGCACGTTCTGAGAATAAATTTGTCCGGCACCGGGATTTTTAGTGGATACGTAAGTTTTTTAGGTTATTTGTAATTATTTTTCATATTTCATTTCCGGAGGATAAAAGGGAATTCAATTTAAGTTCTTTTATGAATTTCATATGTTACAGTTAATAGATTATAGACAATAGCATACGTTTTGGAGAAAAAATAACGTAAATGTGAATGAAAATTGCTAACTAGTTTTATAGAAAACACCAGCAGAAGTAAAGAAACAGTCATAAATAACAATTTTAATGATAACAAAAATATGTTTTTGTTATCATTAAAATAAATAATCTTTTAAGCGAATAATAACTTTTGAAATAACAATGTCAAGCAATAATAAAGGTCAAGAAATCATAAACTTTCAAATAAACACAAAATCCTTTGATAAAAATTTATCGAACTGGTGAAGACAAAGGTACATTAAGTGCACCTTTTTACCTATGACAGGTACATTTGTATGACAAATTAACAACTCAGATTTCGTTTTCTAATCTAAATTGAGTTGACTTTGAGTTTGGCGTCTTCTCTCAGTTCCAGTAACATGCAGATAATAGGATAAAACGATTCTATCAGAACAACTGTTGCGTATGTCTAAGCAACCCTAACAATTCGTCATCAGTCTAAAAATCATCTGCCAAACACGGTTTAAGAAAGACCAAAAATTATATAAATGTGACTTTTCAAACTGCGTTGTACCTCTACGTTAATAATAAAGCAATCATAAGCAATCTTTGTATACCTCTTAAATTAACAAAACGAACCATCATGGGTTGTTTACATCCATTAAATATAATGGATGTAAACAACCCGTGATGGTTCGTTTAAATGGTCCACATTTTCCAATATTCACAAAAAAAATTACGCACAATAAAGTTACCACCTAGTGAGGATTAAGATGACCATTATATTATTCAATTCTATTCATTTATTTCAGACTCAATCAATGATCCATAATTTAGTTAGATAGTACACTTAAAAATAACGTTACTTATTAAATAATCAGAGACAAAAATACGCCACACAATACTATTATGACTAAATTTAACATCAAAATAACAAATTTATAAAAAATTTATTAATACAAGCATTTCTCATGATAGAAAAATGTCCACAGACAAATTTAAAAGTAATTTTATTTTTTTTGTAATTTCCTATTTCAGGTTTCATTCCTCGGAGTAGCAGCACCAGATTCTAAAGTCATCATAGACTCCTTCCGATACATCCCACCACTATACGACAATGATTGTCACGTGTATGATGGAGAGTTTGTTACCTCCAAACCGGAAGTTACAGAACCGGAAGAATGCGTCGCCTATAATTTCGAAACAGACTTTGAAGCACTTTTCGATAGTAACAGGGGGTTGTGCACAGGCTTTACACGTTGGAACCTGAACCAATACACTTCATTGCCAATTGAACACCCAAGTTCAGAAAGCCTTCAATTCATTTCTCCGCAAAATACTATCAGTTGCGTTTCCTCATTTCCATTTGAAGCGAATAATAACGGTGTAGTGGAAATTAACGTATATATTGAAGCAGTAGAAATTACTGATCAAATTACTGTACTTGTAAATCAAATAGAAGATGAAGCTAATGATATGGTGATTGGAAGCGCAGGAGTTTCACCTTTGGTTTCAAACTATGTTAACGGATGGCATGTCTTGAAAATTAGTCTGTCAACACGCGGCCCAATAAAGGGATACGTAAGTTCTAATTATTGTGATCATCAGTATCAACTTAGATGTTGAACATTCTGAATTACTGATAGGAAACAAAATATTTTTATAATCATCAAAACATAATCGACCAGAAAATACAATTATTTTTCAACTTTATTATGTAACATGGATTTAAAGATAAACCTTATTAAAAAAGAACTCAATTGTTTTGAAACATCACTGTCTACAAAAAAAAAAATAACGTTATTTTTTTTTTTTACAGATATCTTTTCTGGGTTCAGCATCGGAAGATTCGATTGTCCTCGTTGATTCCTTCAGATATATTCCACCAGGACTTGATAACAAGGAGTGCAAAATTTATAATGAAGAAGTATTTGACACTACGACACCAGTTCCTACAACTGTTGCTCCAATAGGCACGGGCAAAGAGTGCGTCACTTATAACTTCGAAACCAACTTTGACAATGCATTTGATACTGATAATCTGCTATGTAATGGATATTCTTCCTGGCATCTCGGAAATTACCATTCTCTGGCGATTGAAACAATTGATCCTGACAGTAGCACTTTCATTGCCCCTAACGAAACTTCGAGCTGCATTTCTTCATTCGTCTTCAGAATGATGCCAGGAGGTGTTGTAAAAGTGAACGTATTCATGAAGGCAGCATCAAGTCTAGATTACATAATAGTTTTGGCTAAGAAACGCGTGCCTTCTGGGGAAGACACCGTGGCTGGATTCCAGTTATATTACGCTTCCAATGATAATTTCGTTGAAGGATGGAACGTGTTGAAAGTAACTGTAACCGACTTTTCTATTTTCGACGGCTATGTGAGTATGGCTTTTTAATGTGACTCTTCAGCTCAGTCATTTTATTTTATTCTCATATGTCTGTGTCTGTCTTTCACTGTCTATTGCCAACTCCAGCATTTTCTAAAGACGTCCTGGTTCATACTCTTCACTAATCATAACTCAAATATTTGATTTATTATCAAAAAGTCTAACGAAATCAACACACGAGATAGCGCTTTTATTAAAGCGCAGCCTTCACAAGTTTTTCAGACTTTAGCAAATAAGTAATCGAGGATTGTCACGTTTTGCGGCACTTAATTCGTTGTAAAGATAGTTTATGTCGCTATTAAAACAAAATGACTACATAACTACATAATGCCTTCTATCACGATTTTAAAGATTACTAATCAGATTAATGTCAATTTTCATTAAAATAGTATGATAATCTGGCAATTTATGTAAATGGTAGCAATTATTATAATTATTGAAACAATCACTTTACTCAGACGTTCTCTGTTAAATATTAGTATATAATAGTTACGTATTAAAGTATTTAGCCGCCTCCGGTTAGACGTCCCATACACATACACCATACACATAGGATGATGAGATTATTTGCTCCGTGACTGTTATAACCCATCTTAATATATTTTTTAAGACTCTTCATCATAAAAATCTTAGATTACTGCTTCCATTCTTATTGAAGTCTACCGCAGGTGACCGCAACTGCCAACGGCAGATACGACTATACTATGAGGCATGCGACACTGTCAAAATCTACAAAACCGTTGTATCCATTTGTGTCGCTGTGGTCTGTCATTGCATTGAGCTGCAGTGAGCGGTTTGCGGTTGCGGCCGCTCGAAAGTGTAGCTTGGAGATACATCCCTTTGTAGGGTTACTTGTTCATGCTCATAATAACAAAAACAATAATTATAATATGTGCATTAAAGTAAGTGACGCCGTATTTAATGCAACGTTAATATGCTAAGTAAAATCTTACCTTATTTTGTTTTCAGATAACCCTACTCGGCTCGACTGCAGAAACGTCCATAGTTCTGATCGACTCGTTCAGCTACACTCCACCAAACTCCTCAGACACCTGTGAAATCTATTGAATACAAAGTTTCGGCTAGTGTTATCTGCCGTCATATTGTTGAAAGTAAGGCTGTCTCCACTGTAGATTACAATTATATACGTTTAAGTTAGAAGTGTGTATTTCAACGAATTGGAATTTGACTATTGGTATTATTTTTTAAGATGAAAGAGCCGTAAGCACTTTTGTTAATTGATATAAATTATATTGGTAACAAAATTAAGACCCACTCAGGGTTAAAAAAAAAGATATAGCAATAAGCCCAAAGCGAGAGTAGTGGAATGAGCTGGACTCCTACCACGACAAACAACAATCGACGGGGAAAACTAACAAGAGGAAAAAGATGAGGATGAGGATTTATTAATAATTTCTAATTAATTTTTGTACAAACTCAGTAAAATAAAAAGATTTTTGTAAAATTTTGACTTTACTTTCAACAATAGGACGTAAGATTTCAGGAACCTGAACCAGCAGTAATAAGAAATTAATAAGATTGATATGTACATCAGTCTGATTCTGAATAGTTTAATTAATAATAATTTCTGGAGCATTACGCGCTCCAAAAAATTATTAAAAAGAAAAAATTACTTGCAACGTTTACTATACTCTCTATTTGCTTGCCTTGATAAGTAATATGTTGTACAAAAGTTATTTCAATAATTCTCAGAAACATTTGTGTCCAAATCAAGAAGCCGCCTACAGCAAAGGGATCAACGTTTAAATCATTGTTTTGAATAAACTGCACAGCATAAAAAGCTTTTCTTTTGAGATTACTGACAGGATCACATAATTTCTAGATAAAATCGTTTATTTGGTAGATCTTTAGGAGTATGAGGAACAGAGATGTAAAATTCCTCAAAAAATAATTAAAAAGGGAGGATCTTTCGACCAGACGGGTGAGCTGCGTCTGGTGGGCTATCGTCTAACAGTTGGTGTCGGGTTCTTACATAAACGCATCGCGGATAATCATTATTTCGCGATGCAGGTTTTTTAGTTCTTAAATAGTATCATAGACGGCGCCTGCGTACTTTTATTTGGCGCATTGACACTCGCTTTAATTACTTTTCGATCTTTGATCCTTTATATACATGAGCATAAAGTGCAATTTTCCTTTCACTATTGTCTTGGTGTTCTGTATGGTGTCGGACGTAAAGAATAGCACCATCCCTTATCTTCGCGTGGGTGTCGTAAGAAACGACTAAGGGACTTGCCAGAGAATGGGCAGCAGCGTTCTGTGCTTTCGTAACAACCGTACTGCGATCGCCAACCCGCCTGCCAAGCGTGTAGATTATATGTAAATGTGGCGTTGGGGGAGGCCTATGTCCAGCAGTGGACGTCTTTTGGCTGAAATGATGAGGATTGTGTTAGGGGAATATATTGCTTAATCATGAGAAGTGGTTCTCATTACAATAATCTTATTCGGGTACTCGCCGAAGCAACCGTACCCGGTCAGTAAATGAGTGAGTCTGTAGGAGATGCGCCCCGACTGCGCTCTTTTCAGCCAGGCTTCGAACTGTGGCAGGACGGTTTCACGCTCTAGTGAACATTGCATTGCAGCTGTTGCAGCCGCTCACGCCACTGCTTGAGCGGGTGTCGGGGTTTCTGCTGTCTCAGCCTTGAAACAGTGATTTCTGGTACGCTAAAGTACCACTTTGGAGGATCGCGTGGATTCTGTTATAAACCCTCCGTGTCCATATCTGCCAGGACGTCAAGCGGTGGAAACGTGCCAGGAGAGTAGCCATCTCAAAGAACACAGTGCTGAACCTTCGAACGTTGAAGCTGTTGTTTTATTCCTGCAGCGTTGCACGCCTGACGGTCTATTTGACCAAACTGACGCCCCAAAACGAACATTTATTGGCAAAATTTTATTGGATTTTTCCATCAGGAATTTCTCAGTAAATCACGAAATCTGATTAGTGCCCGGTAGAAGGCAATAGGCTCGCTCCTTATTACACGAGACTTGCAAAATGTGGGTGTATTAATGGGTACACCTCTGCCTAACCCTTCGGGGATTACAGGCGTGATGATATGTTATGTCAAAGACTGACAATGCTCACTGACCGACAAAACTCAAACTCACTCAAACTCAAAACGTTTATTTAAATTAGACCATTACAGGCACTTTTGAAAGTCAAAAAACAAAAAAACGCGAAGCTAAAGTCCCAGTCACAAGGCATAATTAACTCGAGAAAATACTATAATTGCCCATTCCAAAGCGTAGATCTCTATGGAGAAGAACAGGCAAGAAACTCCATGGACACTCTTTTAAATCAAAATATGTTACAAAATCTTGGTAACATCATTCATGTTAAGAATTACAAATATGTGAGAACGATGTAGAAATTCGGGCAAGCTAAGAGCGTCCAGAGTAATAGATTAAATCAGTAATGCAAAAATAAAGTAATTAAAATTAAACCGTGGCAGCTAAGAGATGACCAGTCACAACTGACAGCGCCCGTTCACGAACATGACGCATGTATCAGCCATCATTCAACTCAACCATATTAAAGGGAACTAAACCGACGACAACGCGTTGTAGCAATTTCGAAACTACCACTAAGCGAAATTACCACTAACCAATTCAACACGAAAGGCTGGACACACGTGTGAAATTCAAATTTAGAGTTACCGTGTTATGAGAGATTGCGGATGTGGAAATTTTTACTACTGCCGTCTTGGATTTTCCTGTAGGCATATTTACGCGCGACTACATCCGTCATCGTCCGTATAATATAGTGTATGTGCATGTTTTAGAGTAACACTAGGTGACACCTAAATAAAAGCGCACTGTTGGATTTTCAACGATGACATTTAGATATTACCCGGTGTTGGCGAAAACTTGTTTTATTATAAAGTACTTAGATAATTATTTTTTGTCGACATATGAACGAAAACGTGAGATTCAGAAAACAAGGGGTTGGGACTATACGTACAATCTAATCTTAACTCAGATTGCGAATTGGCCATGACAACCAATCAGAAAAGTGTAGGTAGTACTTAGCCGCAACAACTTCTACGTAATAATTTCTTTGTTTGTCGACACGATTAGGAAAGTAAGCAGCACCATAATTACCTACATTTTGTAGGTTTTCAAGGTTACCACAGTTATGGTCCAGTACCAAAAAAGGTTTTGCTGTAAACTAAGGTACGGGTAAAGTTTACAAGGTTTATTCAATACAAGTACATATCAATTTAAAAAAAAACTTCTTTGAAATAATTGCCCATACCTTGGTATCGGTCTTGGAGATAATGCAATAAAGCACTGTTGGTTTACGGTATAAAATAGCTGGTGACAGTACTTAGCTGGACGAGACCTGTGGTACGGACTTCTACTAAATTACGAAGACGTGATATTTTTTGTATATTTTTTTTTTACCGTTAAACCTTATACGATACTATACATTCCATATGTTGCGATCTTGCCTTTACTTCTTTTATTCTTATTCCTAACTAAGTCATCGTATTCGTCTCACCATCTCCGCTATGGACTGCTAATATGTCCAGCTCAGGGTCATTTGCCTTGCGGTATTTTTAGTACGTCAGTGGGCCAGTTTTCCTAAAAAAATGCGTTAATTCAATAATGGTGCTGAATATAAATGTGTGCTTGAAGTGAGGGACCAACTTGATTTAGCAAAATAAAAAAAAATGGATTTAGTTGTAGACTGAAAACAATTGTAGAACAAATCTAGAAATTAATAAACAAATACATTAAAAACTACAGCTCTTAAAGTGTGGTCCCTCAGTTCTCACAGACCATCAGCCACACCTCGATAAGGTATTATGACTACAGATATTTAATAAGGAATTTGTAAAGATATTTACTGAAAAACAGGCCACAAAGCATCAAAGATAAAAAAATATATAACGACAAAACCCCTTAAAATATTTATCTTTTTTGTGTGGAATAATCCACACAAGAAAGATAAATATTTTAGTGAATATTACCCGATTAAATAATTAAAATCTTTCTTTTACTACATGAAGTTTTAATAAAATGTGAAACGGTACGCACGGTACGGTAAAACTCAATTTAACGCACTCAAAACAGTGTGCAGTGTGGATGCAAAAACTAGTAAACAGGTCATAAAGGTAACTAAAGTAAGGTTCTAAAAAAAACTTAAAAAAAAAAGTATTTTATTAAACTTGTAAAAAAGTTGACCCCAAATGTCTCCGTAACAAGAAGGTTGCCAGGTATGGCCCAGAACTAAAAATTATCGCAATGATGGGAAGAACAAGTGCCCTTCAGCTTTGTTAAGGGTTACTTGTTATTACTTGTTTAGGGTACTTGTTTCACTCTTTATATCGACTTATACTTGTGCATAATCATCAATATAAAGCAAAAATATTTAAATCAATTGATCATAAAAATGACAAGGTACAGTTGCTTAATCTGTTTCCAAGAAAAATCTCCCTGACGTGACTACTGCGTAAATCAAGCAAAGGTGACAGGTTATTGCCTGCGCGTAGTTAACGCTTGTGTCCCTCAAATCCATATGAATTTTTAGCTTCCGCCATTGCAAATGTTGGCAGGGCTAATTTGCTTGTATGGGCCATCATTGCCTTGTTGTTTTCGTGTCAAAACCCTAATATGGGCGATATAAGATGAATCTAGTGTACCTACTTAATGCTGAAAAAGTAAAGTATCGTAGAGTGTACAAACCATAGATATAATAAAGAAGGAGATAATAAGACGAAAATATATCGGAAACATATGTCTCCAGTTTGCCCCTACCAGACAGCGACTACTACACATGCAGTTCAGTCAAAGCAATAGATACGCAGTCACGCACACACCCGCATTTCATAAAACAGAACGTACTACGCAATTGATTATAAACCTTATCCCATCACACGCAGCGTGTATTTACCATGCACCGTACAACTTACCCACACATAAACATCGGTCGGTATCGTTGTGCTGTGCGAAAGCTATTTACTTTACATATACGCTAGTGGTTGACCAAATCGGTTAACACCTGGACCGGGCGAGTGCATCCATTCAACCAATCCGTAATGGATCTGGCCCGGACGACACTCTCCTTTCGGCCATACCAACGTTTGAACTGGACAACTGTGACATTTCGACTAAACACACTTTCTTTTCGACTGAAACATGTGGACTAGACAAGCGCGTAGCTCCAGATGTCAAAGAACTTTTACAAATTACGCCAGCATCTAATAATTCCTGAACTTATTGGCCGACAACCTATTTTATCAAAATATCGCCTATTTTAATGGTTCGATCTCCATCGTGCATTTTAAATCATAACCTCCGATGCCAGTAAGGTTTACTGATTATGATGTCACCCATAAACCAATTTAACTAGCCATGTTTAAGCAATGAGCCATATGACCTACTTATCAAAAAGAAAAGAAACGGTCTCATCCGATGATATTGTGAGGGTATCCTCATGACGACTTGTGCTCGCAGGTTTGGACGCTTTCCTTGTTGCTTGAGAAATTCATTGGCTATGTTCCTCACTTGGCTTTAATTTCGTGGAGGGTGCGATTCTTTATCCCAATTCTGATAAAGGCTCTTACCCGCCGCATCGGAATTACTTATGATATGTGGCACCAGATTTAATTAGATTAAGCAAACAGACGTCGGCAATCCGTCAACGTCTTGTTACGGCACCTTCCTTGACAACTACCCAAGTCAATATGGCTACCCGCAACAACTTCACGTTCCGCCAGAGTGAATTGTAGACCGCTTCTCTCTCGTCTGTGGTCACAGTTTAGTTTGCAACGTGAATCATATGAAGCCTTTTTGCAAAGGCGCCGAAATATTTTATAATTGAAACACACTTCACTAAAAAAACCCAAACCTTTTCTTAACCTACTGTTTATAGTAGGTACCTACCTCCACTAGTTCTAAATTGCGATTCGATAACGAAAATCTAAGAAATGGTTAATCCTTGCAGATTATTCGATTCGGACATAACTTTGGTAGGCTCTTATCAGATAAGTAGGAAATTAATAATGTTCATTGATGTCATGGCGAAACTATGTGATATAAATAGCAGAATGTTATTTGTCAGTTGAATTAACGTGGGGGCAAGCTTTATCTATACTAGATGAATACCTAAAACTACATGTAACAGTTATTTGCAAAAGAAAGTCATTGTACCTGTAATGTAGACCGAAGCGAAGGCATTAAAACAACTAACAGACTACGAAGATTTTAAATGTGTAAATGTATTAAGTACTGCTACGTACATGTAAATTTCATACAAATGGTAAATGTCTGTTAACAAACTAACAACAACCTGTACATCAATGTATAAGTGTCTCTGTGATACATGGTTATCTAAAGCTTAACTGCATTTTCTTTAAAAGTACATACCAGGCCCCTCAGAAAGTATTGCGAAAAAAAGTTTTTATATATGGGAGACTGGCCAGTTATTATGTTTTTCGAAAATATGATTATTTATAAGTAAAAATAAGTAAGTTCCAATTTCAAAATTTCCCTCCACATTTTTTGCGAGTTAATTCAAAGTATTGTGTCTCACTGAAATATGGATCTGCGCCGGGAACATTTTAGAGCTATGATTTTATACGATTTCAAGTGTCGCCTGAAACCGGATGAATCGTACGATAGACTTCAAATGGCATTCATGGATGAAGGCCCTTCCAAGGCAACCGTGTATCGTTGGTATAACGAATTCAAGCGCGGTCGACCAACTTTGGGGGATGACGAAAGAAGCGGTCGCCCTTTGACGGCTGTTACCGAAGAAAACGTGCTAGCAGTGAAAAATTTAATCCAAGACAATAGGCGAATTACATATCAGGAGATTCAACACATATTGAAGATTGGATCGGGAAGCGTTCACGAGATTCTACACAGCCATCTTCGCGTGAGGAGGATAGTATCACGCTGGGTGCCGCACAACCTCACCGATGCTCAGAAGCAGGCCCGGGTGGAATGGTGCCGTGATATGCTTAACAAATTTGAAGCAGGCTCGTCTCGGCGTGTTTACGACATCGTTACAGGTGATGAGTCCTGGATTTATCAATACGACCCAGAAACCAAGCGCCAGTCGACTGTTTGGGTGTTTCAAAATGAGCCAACGCCTACCAAAGTGAAGCGATCTAGAAGCGGGGGTAAGATTTTGATCGCTAGCTTTTTTAATTTGACTGGCCACTTGGTATCAATTCCCTTACGGGATCAAAGAAGCATTAATGCCGAATGGTATACTTCCAAATGTTTGCCAGAAGTTTTCTCTGTTATAAGCAACAAGCGACCAAACACAGGGCTCCGCGGGCTACTGCTCCACCACGACAATGCACCTGCGCACACCGCACTCAAAACGAGGGACTTCCTGGACAGCACGCCAGTCAAACTCCTGGGTCACCCTCCTTACAGCCCTGATCTAGCACCGTGTGACTTCTTTTTATTCCCAAAAATAAAAAATCAGCTCAAAGGGATACAATTTTCGTCGCCGGAAGATGCGCTGGCTGGGTTCGAGCAGGCTGTAAACGAGGTGTCTGCGGCGGACTGGAAAAAGTGTTTTGAAAACTGGTTTAGGCGCATGAATCTTTGTATAGAGGCTGGTGGAAAGTACTTTGAAAAGATTTAATAAAAATATATGTACGTATAGAACAATTTTTTTTAGTTTCGCAAAACTTTCTGAGTGTCCCACGTAGTATACTGTCTGATAATCCTATTTTTCTATGTTACTGTAAAAACCCGTACATTATTTATTGTTAGGTTTTACTAGTAAGGATTTTATCAACAGACGTTTTTTCGGGCTTGTGCCATTGGAGTTTGGGATATGCTAGGGTTTACGAATGATTGTTGGTAAATGTTAGAACCATGACAAACCTTGACTAAGTGCAGATGGCTGCAGTAACTAAGCTTGGGCACCCCAACCAAATCGATTAGATTAGGTTAGAACTGTTCTGTATGGTGTCGGACGTTAAGAATAGCACCATCCCATATCTTCCCGAGGGTGTCGTATGAGGCGACTAAGGGACTTGCCAGAGAACGGGCAGCAGCGTTCTCTGTCCTTTTGTAACAACCGTACTGCGATCGCCAACCCGCCTGCCAAGCGTGGCGATTATGGCAACACCCCCCAAAATGTCAATGTGGCAACACTTGGGGGAGGCCTATGTCCAGCAGTGGACGTTAAAAGGGCTGAAATGATGAGGTTAGAACTGTGACCAAAAGCATACATTTTGCATGACAGTTAGATGCGTATTTTCAAGTTCCTGCCTTTACGATTTGTAGTCGCTCACATTCAAAAGCCCACAACATTAACTGTGTCTAATTTAATACTAGGATTTACCAAGTGCACGGTGGTAAAAGTTCAAAATGAACGATGATCACTGAATAGTTCGGGTAAATCTTCATTCGTCATTTGAAGGATTTTCCGCAGTTCGGGTTTTTACAGTACCATAATATAAGGGATTATCAAGAAAGTATAATTTCTTTTTCAGCCAGAGTTTGATGTACCTAATGGACTACTGATTATTCCAACAAATAAACTGTAAAGAAATAATCAATTTAATAAATGATGTCATTCAAGCCGTTTGTAGACTGATACTATGATGTCACGATATCATAGGATTATCTATCTATACTATTTAATTATGCATATAATCTGTAAACGTAGCGTTTTTCTTTAAAATATTTTTAATGTACAAAGTTACAAACATAGAAATTATTTTCATTTATAAATTATTTTTTTATTTGTTTCATTTCATTCCGTGCTCTCTATCAAAAGATGTATGAATTTTAAATGTTCAAGAAGTACGAATCAGCATTACGTAAGTTACATGCAACGACATCTTTTGAAATAAACTGGTATTAATAATCATCATCATTTTGATTTTGATTTTGATTTTTGACATCATCATCTGCCGAGCCTTTTTCAAACTATCTTGGGATCGGCTTCCAGTCTCAGTTCAGTATTTTACATGAAGCGACTGCTTATCTGACCTCCACAACCCAGTGGGTTAAACAATACCCCTTGGTAAGACTGGATATCAGACATTTGGCTTCTGACTACTCGTATTAATAATAATGAATAAAATATGTGCTCACAAGATAACTTTTGATCTAAACTAATATTATAAAGCTGAAGAGTTTGTTTACGCGCTAATCTCAGGAACGGATACGGATAGAACGGATGGTTCGAATAGAAAATTTATTTTAGTGTTAGCTAGCCCATTTATTGAGGAAGGCTATAGGTTATATAACATCACGCTACGACCAATAGGAGTGGAACATTAATGAAAATGTTGCATAAACAGGGAAAAAGAGACGCATACGAAGTTGCGCGGGTCAGCTAGTAAAGAAATAAAATCCTTTTGTAATTCGTCCAGGAAAAGTGACATTAAAGAAAAGAAAACAGTAGCTAATAAATCTATGATGTTAAACGATACTTTAATATTGGACGGCTTTCAGCTGCGATCAGGCAGAAAGTCGAATTCTTTCGTTTAGACACAAAGAGCACAGTGTGACAGCCTTTGTGTTACTGCTTATGGGACATAGTACACCGCAATGCGGAAATACAATAAAATTTAATACCAGCCCAGTCTTTGACTTGACTACGTAAGAACTATTTCCTTAAAACGTTAGCTAGTAGGTAAAAGTAACTTGATTTGGAATAATTTTGAAGCTATGGCAGAGTAGATAACTAACGGTGGCATTGGAAGTATTGTTGAATTAATAACACGACACGCCAAGATTTAAAACAATTGTGTTTTATAGGTTTAATAAAACATTCGGTTTCCCATCAATTTTATTAATCAAAATTTTGCACTTACAGATATAATAAAAAATAGTTTGGTATACATTTATAGTAATATTGCTATTGGTATTTGGTATATGAACATTTGTTAACACGAAACGTTTTACCAAAAGGAATTGGTTTCAGCAACAAGGTACTTGCAAGTCGAAATCTACCTACATATATATGTTATCTTTACCCGTCTATATAATCAATCCATGAACTTCGAAACGCAGGCAAGTTTGTCTGGAAACTCAGCACCGCCAATCAAGCTCTATTCTAATTCTAATACGACGAGGGTGGGCGTCAACGTCGGCTGAACTTCCACGTCAGGTGTTACACTTTAGTTTGCACCTAACTGTTACAGTTTATATTGGTTTGGTGTTAGCACAAATACTAGCCGGTCGAAACGTAGTTTGTTCTTAGTGTCAATTGTTTGTTGTTGGTCAGCGTGATTTGTTTGCTCTTAGCCTTATAAATTCTCTTTTCTGACTCATTATAGTCACACATTTTCAAGAATATTTGGATGATTAGTAAAACCTAATAGATATCACGGTACCAAACAAACAAGCGACTGGATTAAAACAACGTTAGGAATAAGCAATAGGCACCTATTACCTACCTTTTATAACTGTCATTACAATCAATAGAACGGACACTCCATAATTTCGAAAAGATTTTAAAAAGATCTCTCACCACTTCCATCTTATTCCCCGGTGGTGTACATTTTTGGTCCAATTTGATGTTTTTAATGGGTACACTACATAAATACGAAAAACTTCATTCCGATAGTCACAAGGCCGAATTTCAAAATGCCGATTGTCATAATTCCGAATGGTTCAAAATTCTAATATAACAACTGCGACTTATCATTACTCCTATTTTCCTAGATTTCAATATTCCTAACGTTTATAATTACTATTCTCAAAAAACCGAGTGTCTGTGTGAGTAATAGATCTAATAACAAAAAGTCCAACTTATTTTTTTATTTTTTTTTTTATTTAAACTCACTACATATACTTCATACACGGGTTAAGTTCGTTTTGTACCATTAAACCAGACATGGTTTGTATTGGTACTCACATTCGCTAAAACAACACTGCTTAATCACTTAAACAAATATAACTAAAAATGTAGGTACATGAAAAATATTTTAGCCGTAAACATCTATCAGTAAGTAACACGTAATGTTTAGAATCTAAGTTGCTTGCTATTGGGCGCTCATTAGAAAACTGGTTCTAGTCAGCATATGCACAGGTTGCTGCGCTTTTATATTTTGTATTAGTGTTTTGTGAAATATTTCCTTTGGCTAAGTTGTTAATGCAGTTGTAATAGTATTTTTTGTACTTTTGCTTGAAGTTTTTCACGTTTATTTCGTCTTTTATGGATTTTGGTATTTCATTTATTATTGTGGGAATTAGAAATTTTACTGTTCGCCTACCGTAATAATTTCTGGTCTGAGGTACTATAAGTTTGGGGTGCTGGGTCAGAAAACCTCCTCGTGAGCCCGATGGCGCTGGTCCCTCTCGATACGTCTGGAGGGAACAGTTGCTGTCGGGACGGTGCACCCTGGGCGCCGGCAGTGTCCTTCCCTGAGGAGTGGGAAGAGATTCCTATTCCCCGGGGAATGTCACTGCCGGTGGCGAATATTCTGACGTGGTGGGGTCCAACCCGGACCAACGCGGCGTTTCTCCGCGTGACCCTCTGAAAAGCAGAGGGCACAGCGGAGGAGCAAGGGCGGGCTCGGAGTGCACTCACCCTGCCTCCGAGCAGACAGCGAGGGACGCAGTCCTTCTCTGTCCCCGTCGTTCTCGTAATCCCATCATCGGAGTGTCGTGGATCACGTCTCGCGGCTTCGATCGGGACCGAGGGTCTTGGCTTAACCGCCTGGACCGCGAGGTAGAAAACCTCTATAAAAAGCTACCCCGAATCTCAAGCGGCGGCGCACCGTGAGGGGATGTATGGCTGACGGGTGTTCCCATGGAACAATCAGTCTTTAGTGCGACCCCCGCCAGAGTACCAGCCGACCCTCTGGCGGGTTATAAATGTCCAAGGCTTATCCGGGTACAGGGGGCACTGCCCGGATGGACCTCTTATTTCCCCCACACTCGTGGGACCAAAATGGTACAGTCAAAAAATAAAAACTTAGCCGATGGAGGTGTAGAGAGGGAGAGGAGGGATGCGGGGTCGGAGTCCGATGCTGTGTCCAGTGAGGTGAGCGCGGGATGCTCTGAGAGCTCCCGCGTTGAGAGGACTGGGGCTGCTGCGGAGAGCGTGATCTTCCGCAAGCGGTCCAGACCGAAAGGCGACCGCGGGTCGACTTCAGAAGAGGAGCTGGCCTCGGCTCCCAAGATATCCACCAGTATTCGTGGTGGGATCCGAGGCAAGAGAAGGGGAGTCTCTGCCTCCGGGAGAACGGTGAGGCTTGCCGAGGAGGGGCGCTCAGTGGCCGGTCGCGGGCAGGCCCCTTCGAACACCCGTGAGGACGAGGCAAGTGAAGCTGGCGGCTCCGATGCGGAGTGTAAGGCCAGGTTCTTAAAGGAGGTAGAAGCGGCGATTAGAGTCGTGGCCCTGAAAAAGTTGACGTCGTCAAAACTCGGGGCCATACCTGTAGCTTCCGCCTCCATCATGGCGGCAGTGGAGGCTAGCTTTCCTCCGCCAGGCGAAGTGGCCAAACTGCGGGCGGAGGTTGCCCGCCTGACGGCCGCCACGGAGCTTCTCCACGAGGAGAACCTGAAGCTCCGTGCAGACCTGACCGGTCTGCGTGGGTCCGGCTCCCGAGAGGTGCCCCAGCAGCAGCGGCAGAACCAGCCCGTGCCGGTGGAGAACCAGGTCCTGCACCTGGTTCGGCAAGAGCTGGCTGCCTTCCAGGCGCGGTTCTCCGTCCTAGAGGGAATTGTCCTGCGCCCCCCTCTGACGGCAAACAAGGCGGCCCCAGGCCCAAGGGCTAGCTCGGGCCCGAATGCAGCCCCGGGACCGAGGGTGGCCCCGGGCCCGAAAGCGGCTTCATATGCGGCAGCTACGGCTGCCGATCCTGGACCAGGGCAGTCTGGCCAGCCCTCCGGCAGGACTACGCTGGCCCCCGGTAAGTCAGCTCCGGCAAAACCGGCACCGGCCCAGCAGAAGAAGCGCAATGCGGCTCCTCAGGCGGTAAATGTGCCAGCGCCAGCAACAAGGCGGCTGCAGCCTCCACCGCCCCCCTCCCCCGGTAATCCTCCCGCGGCCGAAGCCGAGTGGCAGGTAGTCGGGAAAAAGAAGAAGGGGCGAAAGGCGGCCAAAAAGGCCAGAAAAGATGAGCGCAGACGTCAGCACAAGGCGCGAAGCGTCGCGGCTAGACTCCGCGCCCCGAAGACCGCAGCTGTAGTTATCACGCTACAGCCGGAAGCGGAAAAGAGGGGCGTGTCCTACCGCGACGTGCTCGCGAAGGCGAAAGCGACGGTGGATCTCGCAGAGCTCGGGATCATCGGGGGCCTCCGGCTTAAAGTCACCGCGACAGGGGCTAGAGCGCTGGAGATCCCCGGTGTAAATAGTGGCCCGTCCGCTGACGCTCTGGCTGAAAAGCTAAGAGCGTCCCTAGGTGCGGACGAGGCCCGAGTGTCCAGGCCCGTCAGATGCGCAGACCTGCGCATCCTGGGTCTGGACGACTCTGTGACCCAGGAGGAGGTGGTCGCCGCCGTCGCCAGGACCGGTGGGTGCCCTGCCGAGCAGGTCAGGGCAGGCACCCTAAGGCCGGACCACTCGGGCATGCGAACCGTTATGGTAAGCTGCCCTGTGACGGCGGCGCGAACAATCGTGGAGGCTGGAAGGCTCCTGGTGGGTTGGGTGTCAGCGCAGGTGAAGCTGCTGGAGCCCCGACCTCTGAGGTGTTACCGGTGCCTGGTGGGGCACCATGTGAGTTGTCGGTGCACCTCGGAGGTGGACCGCAGCGGAGTCTGCTTCCGATGCGGTCAGCCCGGTCATATGGCCGCGGCTTGCTCCGCCACGCCGCACTGCACTGCATGTGCGGCGGCGGGCAAACCGGCCGATCACCGGGCAGGGGGCAAGGCCTGCGCACCACCCAACACGACCAGGGGCAGGGGCAAGGGAAGGCCTCCAGCCACCAGCTCCACCGTCGCCACCGCCGCAGCCGCCGCCACTGTCGCTGTCGCTGCCGCCACTACTGCCGCCGCAACATCTGTTGCGGGGCCCTCACAGGGGGCCCAGGAGGGGGCTGAAATGGAGTGCCAATAATGGCCCCATTACGCCTTCTCCAGGCGAACATCAACCACTGCCGCTGTGCTCAGGATCTGTTGCTCCAGAGTATGGCGGAGTGGTTGATTAACGTCGCCGTGGTCGCTGAGCCGTACTTTGTCCCGCCCAGGGAAGACTGGGTGGAGGACCTGAGCGGCTCAGTGGTCATAATTTCGTCGGCCGCCGCCGGTACCCCGACCCTTGAGAGTGTCAGGAAGGGTCAGGGCTGCGTAGCAGCACGGTTCGGGGAGATCGTCGTGGCCGGAGTCTACTTCTCCCCGAGCCGAACTCTCGCCGAGTTCCACAACTCCCTCATGGAGTTGAGTGTCGCCATCCAAAGCTATTCCCTCCCCGTGCTTGTGCTCGGGGACTTCAATGCCAAAAACTTGGCCTGGGGTTCTCGTTGCACAGATGTGCGGGGTAGGATGGTGGAGGACTGGGCTCTGGAGGCGGGCCTGGTCGTCCTAAATCGGGGTTCTGTCCCCACGTGTGTGCGGATGCGGGGCGAGTCGGTGGTGGACATCTCGTTCGCTAGCCCCGCTCTGTCACCGCGTGTCGTTGACTGGCGCGTCATGGAGGGGGTGGAGACCTATTCCGACCACCGGTACATCCGGTTTGATGTCTCCGCCCAGGACTCAAGCGCGCCGGTCCTACAGGCCCCGAGTGGTCCGCGTTGGGCGTTGAAGCAGCTGGACCGGGAGCTCCTCCTGGAAGCCTCGATAGTGCAGGCCTGGGTGACATCACCGAACAGGCCTGCCGACATCAACAATGAGGCAGGGTGGTTCCAGGAGGCCATGTCCGACATTTGCGACGTGGCAATGCCCCGAGTTCGGCCAAGAAGCGCCCGGCGCCAGGTGTACTGGTGGTCGCGAGAGCTGACGTCTCTGCGCAAGGCGTGCGTAGCTGCGCGGCACCCGTACGCCAGGCATCGCAGGCTCCGCATCCGCCCTCCGGATGCGGCAGCCATTGAGGCGGAGCTGTACGAGGGATACAGAGCAGCGAAGACCGCCCTCCAGGAGGCTGTCCAGCGGGCCAGAGACCTGGGCCGCGAGGAGATGCTGGAGACTCTCGACAGAGATCCGTGGGGGCGCCCTTACAAGATGGTGCGGGACAAACTCCGCACCTGGGCCCCCCCGCTGACGCAGAGTCTCCGCCCTCAGCTCGTGGAGGACGTGGTGAGCGCTCTGTTCCCTCTGCGAGGGGAACATCCTCCCCCGCCTATGGCTCCGCCGCTTGCGGTGCCGGAAGCGGACCACATCGAGGACGATGACGACATTCCGGAAGTGACCGGGGTAGACCTGAGAGCGGCGGTAGGCAGGCTTAAAGCCAAAAATACCGCCCCGGGACCCGATGGCTTGCCTGGCAAAGCCTGGGTCCTGGCCTCGGAGGCTCTCGGGCCCCGACTGGAAGGGCTCTTAAGCGCATGCTTGGAGAGAGGCCAGTTCCGGGAAGCTGGTCCTCATTCGGAAGCCGGGGCGCCCTGCGGACTCTCCGTCCGCATACCGGCCCATTGTGTTGCTCGACGAGGTGGGCAAGCTCTTCGAAAGAGTCATTGCCAACCGCCTCGCCGGGCACCTTGTGAGGATGGGGCCGGATCTTGCGGAGAACCAGTTTGGTTTCCGCAGAGGGCGCTCGACGGTGGACGCCATCATGCGCGTGAGGGCTCTCACGACGGGGGATGCGGTGGCCAGGGGTGGGGTTGTCTTGGCGGTGTCTCTTGACATCGCCAACGCCTTCAACACCATGCCCTGGAGCTGCATTAGGGAGGCACTCCGGTATCACCGGGTGCCGACCTACCTTCGTCGTGTAGTCGGGGACTACCTGACGGATAGGTCCGTCATCTACCCCGGTCGCACCGGAGAATGGAACCGGCGAGAGGTGTCGTGCGGTGTTCCACAGGGATCGGTTCTGGGGCCGCCCTTGTGGAACATCGGCTACGACTGGGTGCTGCGCGCCGACCTCCCTAGCGGTGTCAGCGTAGTTTGCTACGCTGACGACACGCTGGTGCTGGCACAAGGGAGGTCGCACGAGGCGGCGGCCGAACTTATGACACGCGGGGTTGCGATAGTCGTGGAGAGAATCCGGCAACTGGGTCTCGAGGTGGCATTGCACAAGTCCGAGGCCATGTGTTTTCATGGGCCTCGGAATGCGCCACCGTCGGGATCCATACTGACGGTAGGAGGGGTTCCCATCGGCGTCGAGTCGACGCTGAGGTACCTAGGGCTTGTCCTCGACAGCCGGTGGAACTTCGTGGAGCATTTCCGACGTTTGGCCCCCAAACTGGAACGGGCAGGGGCTGCGTTCAAGCGGCTCTTGCCCAACCTGGGGGGTCCAAACGCCTCCTGCCGCAGGCTCTACGCGGGGGTCGTGCGGTCCATGGCCCTTTACGGGGCCCCGGTGTGGGCGCGTTCTCTGAGGCGGCGAGCCGCCCATTACCTGAACGCGCCCCAGAAGGTGGTAGCCGTAAGGCTGATCCGGGGGTACCGCACGATCTCCGGCGAGGCGGCGAGCCTCTTGGCCGGATTGCCGCCATGGGATCTGGAGGCGATAGTCCTCGCGTGCCTGCACGAATGGCGCGCGGAGGCACTACGCCGGGGGGAAACTCCGCTGCCGCGGCAAATTGTCGCTCAGCGGACAGACCTCCGGCGCGATCTCATGGCGACATGGAGAGAGCGACTGTCGCAACCCCGTGCAGGGCACGCCACAATAGTGGCGATAAGTCCCCTCTTTGAGGAGTGGCTAGAGAGGCGCCACGGCGCCCTCACCTTCCGCCTGACGCAGGTCCTCACCGGACACGGTTGTTTCGGGAGGTTCCTGCACCGAATCGGGCGGGAGGAAACGCCCGGGTGTCACCACTGCGAGGATCGGCCGGAGGACACGGTGGAGCACACTGTGGAGCTATGCCCCGCTTGGGCTGAGCACCGCCGTGTCCTCGTAGCGGCGATTGGCGGCGGCGACCTCTCGCGTCCGGCCCTGGTTCAATCCATGGTCCGGAGCGAGAGGGAATGGGAAGCCGTCGCCTCCTTCTGCGAAGCAGTCATGCTAGCGAAGGAGGTGGCGGAACGTGAGAGGGAGAGAACCTCACGTCCCAGCCGCCGCGGGAGACGCCCCGGGGGGGCAACCAGTGGCCCCCGGCCACCGTAGGCGCGGGCCTGTGGACGGTGAGTAATGGGCTAGCTCACCGTCCGTCCGTCTTATGACGACAGACCGTGCCGACGGCGCGTTCGTGTTCCACGCGCGCCTCAAGGAGATGTCAGCAAATCGGAAGGGGTCCGAGAGGGCCGACGCCTGCCAGGGCTGCGGGTTGTTCGAAAGAGATACCGTGCCCCTGGAACGCAAAGGGCTAAGAAGGAACATGGATGGGTTTTAGTCAGTCAAGTCTGACACTCCCTTCCGCTCCGCCCAGAGCGGAAGAAGTCATTTGATGATTTCCCATCCGAAAAAAAAAAAAAAAAAAAAAAAAAAAAAAAAAAGGTACTATAAGTTTATTCCTGGTGATACTTCTTGTAATTATTTTATGAAAAATATTTAATATTTTATGATAAATCGAAACATCATAAATGCGAATTCCGATGATTAAAATACCGATTAATACAATTCCGAAATAAAAACGCCTTGTAAAATTGAATAGCAAGACAAATAAACACATAATTTTCCACACCTCCGCGACAAGACTGCGTGAAGTCGGTTTTGCAGCGATTCATTTCTGTCACTAAATTTTGTAGCACAACATATCAAATCGGAATGTCATTTTTCGGACCGAGAACCCGTCGAGCATTTGATTCTTCGAACGTATTAAAATCGAAAAACTACCAATCGCATTCACGGTAGACTAAATTTAGGTAAAAATACAAATATATCAAAAAATAAATTTCGTGATTTTTAACCGACTTCTAAAAAAGGAGGAGGTTCTCAATTCGGATGTTTGTATTTTTTTTTTTTTTTATGTTTGTTCGGGCATAACTCTGTCGCTTACCAACCGATTTGAAAAATTCTTTTTTTGTTGGAAAGCGTATACTTCCCAAATGGTCCCATGAAAATTTTATCGAAATCAGACAAGCGGTTTTGAAAAAATCAACAAAAATCTAATTTTTCTAACTTTTCGTTTACTCTGCATTGAGTTTTTTGTTCGCGCATAACTCAGTCATGTACGAACCGATTTGGAAAATTATTTTTTTATTCCGAAGCCTATGCTTTCCATTTGGTCCCATAGTCACCAAGTTGGGATCTGATGATGGAATCTTGGCGAAATCGAGGGAACTCTTCAAATTTTATAGGAAAACGTACAGCGATTTTAGTTTTTTCCACAACAAGTGAAGCATTTGTGTTCAATAAGAGCCATTCTACCATCAGATCTGATGATGAAGCCAAGAGACAGGCACCGTAACTCCATAATAAGACAATGTATATTAGCTGTGTTTGGGCTTGTTGGAATTGTAACGGTATGCATTTTTCAGGTGTACCACAGACTTGACTTTCCTTATTCAACCTACGTAACATGTAGGTCCTCTGCTTTGACAGTCTGTTTTCGCGATGATCAGGGTTCTTATTCAAAATGCGTTGATCATTTCTTTCCCTAATTTCTTTTAATCGTTGTCCTTTTTCCTTTTTCTCAATTTCAGTTCGACGCCGTTTTCTCATACGAGAAGCATCTTTACTAGGCCTATCCATATTTTATTATTAGATTTAAAATATGTCACTAAAAATTAACAAATAAAATTTTTTTTTGCAAAAAAACAAACCGACTTCAAAAAACCCTAAACGCACTAAAAATTTAAAAATAATACTATAACCTACTTATATTTATAAACCTAACCTAACCGACGATTAACCTATAATAAAATTTAATAATTCTTTGGAGTCGGTGCCAAGCAATATACGATACCTGAATGACTATATAGACAGACTAAGGCCAGAAAAACAAAACATCTTACAGTTTCTAAATATTAATTCTTTAATTAATTCAAATAATATTGCTTGGCACCGACTCCAAAGAATTATTAAATTTTATTATAGGTTAATCGTCGGTTAGGTTAGGTTTATAAATATAAGTAGGTTATAGTATTATTTTTAAATTTTTAGTGCGTTTAGGGTTTTTTGAAGTCGGTTTGTTTTTTTGCAAAAAAATTTTTTTAATAATATACATTATAATTCTTAGGTATTATGAAATTCGGACTTTTGACACTAAGATCATTGAAATTCGGAATAAAATATTTCGGAGTGTTTGGGTACTCCCGTTTTGAATAGTCGAAGGTATTGTAGCGCTTACATCCTCTTTGTGTCAGCGCTTTTAATAAGATTTAGACACAGACAATGTTACAAAACTTAGTATTCTCAGTGCTTGACCTATGAATAAGGCTTTTATTTGCAAATAAATTAAAGCGTTGAAACCGCTGTGTGAGACGAGCAAGCTATTATGTATTATTATACTCATAATCCTTGCGAGCAAGTTCGCCATTAGCAGTCGAAATTGACAGATGACAACATTGGACATTTGATAGTAATGTCACTTTCACGGCACGCGCATCCTATGTTCGATCTACGACTGCGTCTCCGACTCCTGGAGTCGGGTCCGCTTCGACGACAGAAGTTCACCGATAATTAAATGAATACTATAGTTATCTCTATTGCTCTAACTTGACCAACGTGTGGGTTAGAAAACTAGGATGGCATTACATCACACGTGAACTCAAAACTCAGCATTGGCGAGATATGACGAGAATGTAACTGCTGTTTTTAAAATAATAGTTCTGTCTAGTAGTGTGTAATGAAACGTTTACAGGATAAAATCCAATGTAAGCAGGTACTTACTTATTCACTAATAAACGCTTGGTTATTGTTACTGACCAAATGTTTCTATCGGCCTAATTATAACCCGAAAGTGTTTTGATGTTTTTAGAATAGAAGTATCCGTAGTTTTAATTTAGTCTCAATCGAATAAATACATTATTTAAAGAACAAAAAGTAAATTCACCTCCCTGTTGGTTCTTAGGCCAACGATGTATGGACGCCAAACAATATCCTTTACACTTATCTTATCTCAAGATTCCCAAGATACAAGCTCATCCTAATTTGGGGTCCACTGGAGATTCCTTGTGATATGCATTGTCTTCGGCGGCCGAAGGGAACAGATTGATTTCATTGATATTTCCAACGATTCACCTAAGGGCCCATGTCGCTGATCGATCATACTGTTTGTTTAGGATCTGCTGTTATGTGCCGATAAGACGTAAATTTTATTGAAATGGATCACTCGTCCAGTATTATGGTAGCCACTACTCGTACTCGTACGGGGCAGTGGTCTGGTGGCCACGCACCAAACTTGTCACTGCCTCGAACAAACTCCAACGCATGCAAACGGCAAGTGTTTTAAGGCAGCACGCCTTAAAACACTTCAACTCTGGAGTAAGTCAGACAAGCAACACACCGCGGTATTGGAGGGATTCTACAACGAGTTCCCCCTGGCGAGAGCCATTAACGATCGGGTACCGAAACAATTTGTATTCGATAAAAAATACAAGATCCAGCTCCATGAGGACCACCACTGCGAGGGGTTAGATCCCGCAGAGCTACGGATCTTCACGGACGAATCTAAAACAGGTACAGGCACTGGAGCTGGAGTCTTCTCGGAGGACCTCAACATCCACATAGCCGTACCACTGGGGGTCCACAACACGGTATTTCAGGCGGAATGCATGGGCATTTCCCTGGCCGCTTCAGCCATCTTAGCCAGGAGGGCTAAGGACCACTCTATACGAATACTTTCAGACAGCATGGCTGTACTGTTAGCACTAGACAACCACAGGGTCAACTCCGGGTTAATATACGAGTGTCACCAGCGCCTAAACCAGGTCGGTGTAATCACAACAACTTAACCATACAATGGATTAAAGGTCACAGCGATTCCCGGGGCAACGATGTAGCGGACGAACTCGCTAGAAGGGGCTCAAGCATGGCAGCAGTGGGACCAGAACCCATCGTGCCACTCCCCTTCGGGTATCTACGAACTCTGGTAAGGAAACGCACCAGGGATCAACACCACAAACTGTGGCTAGACCATGGCGAGTGTAGGCAGGCCAAGGAAGCACTTCCTACTATAGATGGCCGCCTCACCAAACATGCGCTTCGGCTGACCAAGCCACAGCTCCGCATAATCACAGCCGCCATTACTGGGCACGGCTCTTTTAATAAACACCTCTCTGTCTTAGGAGTCACAGATAGCCCACTGTGCAGAGCCTGCATTGAGGAAGACGAGACAGCAGCCCACGTGCTTCTACACTGCCCAGAGGTTGCAGCATACAGGGCAAAGTACCTCGGTAACCCTGGTACTCTCCGCGAGATCGTCAGCAACACCAAGGAGCTGCTGGCCTTTCTCGGGGAACTGGGGTGGTTGGAGTAATGTTCCCCCCACCCGCACGCAAAATACGCGGTTTAGACGTGGAGTTGCGGAAACCAGCCCGCTATACAATACAATATAATGGTAGCCACTGAAAAAAACAGATAACTAATTCACGAAAAAAAAGTGTTTAATAATGTCCGTACAGTGTCGGACGTAAAAAATGGCACCATCCCATATCTTCCCGTGGGTGTCGTAGGAGGCGACTAAGGGACTTGCCAGAGAATGGGCAGCAGCGTTCTCTGTGATTTTATGACAACCGTACTGCGATCGCCAACCCGCCTGCCAAGCTTGGTGATTATGGCAAAACCCTCCATGTTATGTCAATGTTCACCACATTGACATAACATGGGGAGGCCTATGTTCAGCAGTGGACGTCTTTCGGCTGAAATGATGATGATGATGATGAATAATGTCTAAGTCTTATTGAAAATATTGGCTACAGTCAGGGCTATCTATATCGGTGGACCCGGATCTCAGTATAACAGGTGAACAAACCTGTATCATAAAATTATACAGGTTTATTCACCTGTTATACTGACAACAACGATCCTACACTAATGCACATTTTGAGTAGGATTACTTTGATAATTATCTACTTGGACTACGATATCATGTCATTGTCATAATTATAATTTCATTGGATTAATACCTAAGATGAACATGATACAAGTTTAGTGCATAAATCGCGATTAGGGGAATTAATCAGATGATGTTTATCTGTTAAATTATTTTAACATAAGTTTAAAACAAAACTCTGATAAAAAGCTGCGCCATGTCCGCTTCACTCACTTGACACTCACTCGCTCAATTTTTCGTCACTTGATTTTCTATGTGGAAATCTGTATAATTATACAGATTTGAAATCCTATAGTAATACCATCCATGGATTTCTCAAATCACCGGTGGAAGCCACATAACGGCAATTATGTCGTCAAGCAGGTTGTTTAATTTTTACCTTCGTTAGATTAAAGAAAAAATCTGTGTAAGTGGTATACAACACAGCATATCAAACTGAATAAAATAAATTCTAGCGACATTGATTTCCCTAATATCAAAATACCTGCCCGTATTCATGGTTGATCAAGAAATACCTCAGCCTATTTTGGTAATTTTTCGAATGCAAATACAAATGCCAAGAAATATGCGAATAATCGCGAATTGTAATGCGAATATTCGTTACAACACTTATCCATGCACATAAAATATTATGAATTACTTTATTCTTGGGTGACATTTTCGTGGTTATCAAGAGCCCTTTTTTTTAGGATGTAAAATCATCAAATCCCGCTCTGGGCGGAGCGGAAGGGAGTGTCAGACTTGACTGACTAAAACCCATCCATGTTCCTTGATAGCCCTTTGTGTTGCAGGGCCACGGTATCTCTTTCGAACAACCCGCAGCCCTGGTTATCAAGAGCCCTCAAAATAAAAATCACTTCGAAGACAAAAAGTTAAAATAAAAGGTGCTAGCTACGAAGACTTGCATTTTTTTCGGCATGAGCATCAAAAAATTACGATATTCAGACGACTTACCTCAACGGCTAGGCGGGCACAGAGGAAATATGGCTGACGTTTCTGTGTAAAAAATGCACATGTTAACTAGACTGAACTTTGAATATGAACTTGATTCTTATGGTGCATTTTTCCAAGGTAAAAGTTTATTCTACATAAAATAATTTTAACAAGTTTGAAGATGAAAGTCGTTTCAGAAAAATGAAATATTTTGAAAGCGATTACCACTTGGCAAGGCCCTCTTTTTTCGTTAGGAGGTACAAGTTACATTCAAGCTCAGTGTAAAAGCAATTGCGTACGAGGTCTATAACATCAAGAACTTTCAAAACCTTTATAAATCTGAACTCACTAACAGACACACATAGCCGGGTGGCGTATTGCCAAACTGTATACTGACCCAGACCGGGGTTGCTCTGAGTTTGAACGTAGTTTGCCTTTGTAGTTGAAGAGCAAACTGTATACCTATTCAGAGAGTGTCTGAATCAATATACATTTTGCTTCAAAATACTAGAGCAAAATACATACGAGTCCAGACGTCCATACTTTCCAGTGTCTGGTGTAGTATGTAATATGGCATCGATAATTTAGAGCAAAATGCATGCGAGTGCAACAATGTTTTATCTCTTTTATTCCCGCGCGGCGCGCTATCATGCCTGCCTTGTCTTCTTAAACTTGCGCCGCTTGCGACCTTGACTCCTTTTTTTCACCAGTGGCCGTGACTTCATTTGCAATTACGCACGTGTCAAGGTTATTTTTTCACAAATAAAAAAATTATTTGCCAATCGAATATAAACCGAAATTACAAATAGGTACAATTTACTGTGTGTCAGTACATCTTTCTTATGAGAAATTTATAAATACTGGAATTGGAAACACTTATAGTTTTTTTAACACTCTGTATAGTTGTTACAGTTTAAATTAATTTTTAGTCATACTTACAACGGGTTGTCTTTAGTCAAAACTTAAATTAATTCACAATAGGTATGTTTTTAAGAAAAGTTGTTCAGCTTCACGAATAGGCATAACAGCATAACAAAAAAATACGGGTAATTATGAAACACGTTTTAAAGTTAGTTACAGATATTCGCGTGTCACAGTTTGCTTTACATACAAGCGAGTAAAATGCATACATTCTCAGATTGCTCTGAGCTCGTATGTACTTTGCTCCAATTTGTTGCAAGCAAAATGCATACCTTCTCAGATTGCTCTGAGCTCGTATGCACTTTGCTCCAATTTATTTGTGATTTTAATGAGCACGATGTAGTTCAGTACAGACTACGGGTGTCTGGGTCAGTATACAGTTTGGCAATACGCAGCCGGGTGATTTGATTTTATTTTTATCCAGTTGTTGGAGATACTATCTTTTCCGTATTCATTAGGGTACATAATGAATAATGAAGATACGCGTTCGATTAAAGTATAAAACTTGATGTAAAGAGATTTTATGTTTATTAAATAGATACTAGTTGCAAAATGCGACACGAAATGATTCCCAAATTAATTATTTTAGCCATTGTGGTAGCTCACGCAGTAAGTGATTCATGTGTGAGGTACACGTTCGAGCAAAATTTCAATGAATGGTTGACAACAGAGTGGGGACTTTGTCACTCCATGCCGTTTTGGGTTGTTGGCAATTACAGCAGTTTGGAGTTGACTGGTCAACATGAACGCAGTACCTCCTTTATTTCGCCTGAACCAGAAGTCAGTTGTGTGTCATCGTTCATTTTTCCCATGAAACTTGGTGGTAAGATAGAACTGAACATTTATATGGAAGCAACGGACCCCAATGACCAAATCCTTGTTTTGGTCAGCATGTTGGACATCACTGGTGACAGGATAACAGGAATGTCAGAAAACACGGCTTCGGCTCCAAACTTTGTGCCAGGATGGCACACTCTAAAGACGACTTTAACCGGCTCGGATACATATGATGGCTACGTAAGTATTATAACGTTGTTTTAAATCACAGCAATAGCTGTTATATGACAGGTGGTTTGGGTAAATTACTTAACCGCCCGGGCGTGATTGGTAAATGTCAAGTTAAAACCTACCATGACTTTAAAGTTGTTGATTTTCCATTTGAGTTATTGCACTACATTTTTTTAGCATATTTAAAGGTGTGATCATTTCTCGGCATCTAAAAACACAGGACATGACCTGACCTTTGAATTAATAAGATAATTGTTTTCATGGTATTTCCTTTTTTATCAATATGTAAGAAAATAAAGGAAATATCAAATACCATGAAAACAATTACCTTTGAATTCGTTATTTTATTGGTGTTCACAAGAGTAAGAAAGAAAGATGTTGCACCCGTAACAGGTGGTACAGGGTGATAGTAATACAAGGTGGAGACGACGATAAGACAATAAATAAAAACAGTCTATACTAGTTGACAGGAATACTTTTAAACTTTAAGTTAGATTCAAAACCGCAATTTAAAAAAAAGCAGGCAAACTAAATTACATGGTGTTCCATGGGTCAGAAAGGAAATAGGCCAATCAACAAGTTTAAAAAGGTATAAATTCTTGATCAATCCCTAAAAAATGTGCGAAAGTTCATAAGATTTGGAATGACGTATAAAAAATGTATCTGGAAGATTTATTAGCACGCAAAAAATTGCAATTAAAACAAAACCAAAATCAGATATTTAGATATTTAGTTTTTCGTTACTAACCATATTTTTTATAATATTACGTACTTTTGAAAAAAGGTGCATAAAGAAGAGGAAATTTCCAATGAAAAAGTCTCAACTACCGGAATTCTATAGCTAATTTATATTTTTTATTTAACGCCGATAGTGGAGCTCCGCGCAGCCGTTATGGCACGAGCGCACTGCAATACGGTATACTACATAAAATTTATTTTTATAGTATTAAATATTAATTTTAAAAATTATGGTCTCATCAACATACGTAAAAAAATAAAGCCACTTTAGGAAAAAAATATGTTCATTTTTCAAAAAGTTATATCGCTACTACAATTGCTAAAAACGGGGATATTTACAATATAACAATTGTTCATTATGATTTTTTTTACAATCTCTGTTCTAACAAAAGTCGTCTTAAAAGTTCATCTATATACATAACAAAATCACGCGATAAGAGTTTATTCAATTAAAATTTAGGTTTTCTTTTTAAAGAACAAAAAATTAAATACTCAACTTTTTTTACAAATTTTCTTTATGTCCAAACTAATATGTTATTAGTTCAACCCTCTTAATAACAAAATACCTAGTTATAAAAAAAACCAGTTGGGGATCGAACCATGGTCATTTTTGGAAATCATACAGTAATAAAAAAATTAAAATAAATTACAAAAAGAATTCGTACTGGCTCAGGTTGACTGATCCTGGAACTTACGATTTATAGAGCGGCCGCTAAACCGTCGGGCTATTTACTTCGGTGACACTCGGTCTAAAATAGCCGTTCTATTCTAATGCTTGTCATGACAATTGTCAGTTGTCAAACAGTTGAGGAATATGGCCATAATGTTCACGTCCCAATGTTATTAGAATGATAATATATAGCCTATTTTCTTCCCCAGGTTTAAATCTATCTTCTGGCCAAATTACATTATGATCCGATCAGCCGTTTAGTCGTGAAAAGATAACAAACAGTGGCTTTCGCATTTATAATACTAGTATGGATTGAAATAATTTAACTTCATAAGAAGCATCTGGTATAAGATATTACTTCAAACAAATCTTCATTAGTTCAAACGGTTATTTTCAAAATAATTATCAGTCTGAGAATTGCATCCAAGTGTTTTATTATATTGCTGTTTCTAAAAATGTCATTTGAAAGAACTATTTTTTACGTCATTTGTCAACAAATAGTTTATAAAAAATTTTTTTTTGCAAAAAAAGAAACCGACTTCAAAAAACCCTAAACGCACTAAAAAGTTAAAAATAATACTATAACCTACCTATATTTATAAACCTAACCTAGTCGGTGCCAAGCAATATAATTTGAATTAATTAAAGAATTAATGTTTAGAAACTGTAAGATGTTTTGTTTTTCTGGCCTTAGTCTGTCTATATAGTCATTCAGGTATCGTATATTGCTTGGCACCGACTCCAAAGAATTATTAAATTTTATTATAGGTTAATCGTCGGTTAGGTTAGGTTTATAAATATAGGTAGGTTATAGTATTATTTTTAACTTTTTAGTGCGTTTAGGGTTTTTTGAAGTCGGTTTCCTTTTTTGCAAAAAAAATTTTTTTAGTGACATATTTTAAATCTAATAATAAAATATGGGTAGGCCTAGTAAAGATGCTTCTCGTATGAGAAAACGGCGTCGAACTGAAATTGAGAAAAAAGAAAAAGGACAACGATTAAAAGAAATTAGGGAAAGAAATGATCAACGCATTTTGAATAAGAACCCTGATCATCGCGAAAACAGACTGTCAAAGCAGAGGACCTACATGTTACGTAGGTTGAATAAGGAAAGTCAAGTCTGTGGTACACCTGGAAAATGCATACCGTTACAATTCCAACAAGCCCAAACACAGCTAATATACATTGTCTTATTATGGAGTTACGGTGCCTGTCTCTTGGCTTCATCATCAGATCTGATGGTAGAATGGCTCTTATTGAACACAAATGCTTCACTTGTTGTGGAAAAAACTAAAATCGCTGAACGTTTTCCTATAAAATTTGAAGAGTTCCCTCGATTTCGCCAAGATTCCATCATCAGATCCCAACTTGGTGACTATGGGACCAAATAGAAAGCATAGGCTTCGGAATAAAAAAATAATTTTCCAAATCGGTTCGTACATGACTGAGTTATGCGCGAACAAAAAACTCAATGCAGAGTAAACGAAAAGTTAGAAAAATTAGATTTTTGTTGATTTTTTCAAAACCGCTTGTCTGATTTCGATACAATTTTCATGGGACCATTTGGGAAGTATACGCTTTCCAACAAAAAAAAAAAATTTTCAAATCGGTTGGTAAGCGACAGAGTTATGCCCGAACAAAAATAAAAAATACAAACATCCGAATTGAGAACCTCCTCCTTTTTTAGAAGTCGGTTAAAAATAGAAAACATTAATTATGTAAAACAATCTTTTATTGTCACGGCAAAATTTCGATTTTTTTAACTGCCACAACTTTCTTTGTTTCAGATATCCATCTTAGGCATGGCGTCTCCAAGTTCCATAATTTTGGTCGATTCATTCCGCTACATACCACCTGATATGGATGAAAGCGATTGCAGACTCTACGAAGACGAAGCAACTACGCCAGAACCGACAACTCCAGAACGAACCACACCAGAGCCAACAACGCCAGAGCCAACCACACCAAAACCAACAACGCCTGAACCGAACACGCCAGAGCCGACAACGCCTGAACCAACCACACTAGTGCCAACAACACCTGAGCCCACAACGCCTGAGCCAACCACACCATTGCCGACCACGCCTGAGCCCACAACGCCAGAACCAACCACACCAGAGCCAACAACGCCAGAACCGACGACACCAGAGCCAACAACGCTAGAGCCAACCTCACCAGAGCCAACAACGCCTGAGCCCACAACGCCTGAGCCAACCACACCAGAGCCTACAACGCCAGAGCCAACCACACCAGAGCTAACAACGCCTGAGCCCACAACGCCTGAGCCAACAACACCTGAGCCAACCACACCAGACCCGACCACGCCAGAGCCGACAACGGCTGAGCCCACAACGCTTGAGCCAACCACACCAGAACCTACAACGCCAGAGCCAACAACACATGAGCCAACCGCGCCAGTGCCAACAACTCCAGAGCCGACCACACTAGAGCCCACAACGCCAGAACCAACCACACCAGAAACGACAACGCCTGAGCCAACAACACCAGACCCAACCACGCCAGAGCCGACCACACCAGAGCCGACAACGCCTGAGCCGACCACACCAGACCCGATAACGCCTGAGCCAACCACACCAGAACCAACCACACCAGAGCCTACAACGCCTGAGCCCACCACACCAGTGCCGACAACACCTGAGCCAACAACACCAGAGTCGACCAATTTGTTGATGAAATTAAAAATCATCTTGAAGCTGACATCATTTTAAATTATAATTTACACAACAGACATTAAATTTCCTGTTCCTATTGTAACAATTGTACCTGTTACAATTGACGAAAATTTATTTGGTAATTAGAACAATAAAATTAAAAAATATTTATATATATAAACCGAGACATTTTCTGTACTGACGCGTACTCCATACTAGTCCACACTCAAACTTAAATATACATCCGAATATCCGATCCCTAGTTATAGTCTACAAACAATGATAATCAATGAATGACTTTATTTGTTGTATTGATTTGTGAGTGAACAACGAAATGTGATACGCTCACAGGTTTTCAATAGGTATGAAGATACAGGACGGAGCAGCCGAGGCCGACCCAAAAAAAGGTGGTGAGACGATCTGGATGCGTACCGCCAGGGCTAGTACGAAGAGACACGGGAAAAGAGCACAAGGAAAGTATTTGGGGAGGCTTTTGCCGAGGAGTAGTAGTAAGTTCTATTTTATCCTTACACAGTTACACAGACTTTGAATGAAGTTAATATCTATCGCGATTTGTGACTGAAGACAGCAAAGATTGCATTTTTTTTCTTTTTAAAGGAGTAAGATAACCGCGATCAAGTTTGATCATGGGTGCCAATGTGCAAAAGTTTGAATCCAACGCTTTTGGGTATGTCACCGCACGTTAAATATTTGCGACGTTTTACTTATTTTTCCAGAATAATCAGAGAATATAATATGTTATGTATACTATGTACTTCATCTATCTAAATAAATAAATAAACTTTTTGTATGTAAAAAGGCGTAACAATATGCAATGTACTGGGGCGATCAATGCAAAACGGAATCCATTCCGAACGCGATCGTTACGTATCGGACGATCGTTCCGTGCGATTTACGGTCAACGATAACGATACTTTCTCGTCTACATCGTTAAACTGCGCAGATAACATTTGTTTAACCCCGTACGTTGGTTGTGCAGACAGAAACACTTGTAAACGAATGCTAATGTTAGGAGCCGGAGTCGGGTTGATAGGACCTAAATATAAACCTATGATATTTTAGGATCTTTGTCACCTAAGCATACTTCCTTTCAGCAAAAACAGGCAAGGAATCTAACTCACCACCAGAAATATCAAACACTTGTTATTAATTATTATGTAATAATAAAAATTCGCATTTTCATAGACATGTGCATTCTGCCCATCCTAACCTACGGTGTTCAAACTTGGTCCCTGACCGCGTCGCAAAAGGTTCAAGGCTCAAGGTTTGCCAAAGCCCGATGGAGCTTAGCGTATTAGGTATAAAGCTCAGCGACAGAATGCGCAACACTACAATACGCTCAAAAACTGGAATCGCTGATGTGTACAAAAAAAAACTGGCGGGTTGAAGTGGGATTAAGGGGAGCCATGTCTGCAGAATGCATCAGGACCGCTGGTCTAGAATTGTCACGGAGTGGGTGTCAGAAGACGGGCATCGTCGCCGAGGGAGGCCTAGAAAACGCTGGCGTGACGACTTAGAGGCTTTTGTGAGAGAGTGGCCGGAGAAAACAGCACGGAGAGAACAGTGGAAGGCTATGGGGGAGGCCTTTGCCCAGCAGTGGGACAAAATAGGCAAGCTAAAAAAAAAAAAATAGGTGTGCTCCTTTTGTGTACTTAATAGGTTTTCTACAAACGTATCAATGTTTTGTGATATGATCAATAGCCATGAACTCAATAAAGCGTCGCCATGCAGGCTGGCACTCAAGTCGCATTAGAAGCAAGCTGATAAGTGATAACGCTCGAATCGCCACACCCAGGTATTCGAAGAAAGTGTTCGATACCACCTGATAAGCTTGCCCATCAGCACTTGTGTTGATTTATGAATCCATGACACGAAATTAAGCCGATTTGTGGTAAGTATCTTAGCGCAAATCCGCATACTCATATTTAAAATCGTGTTTAATATCAGGATTATAATACAAAAAAAATACTAATTACAATTATCTACCGTTTTACTTTTGATGTGCTTGGTTAAGTTGGCAACAAGGCGACGGCGACGGTCCACCTAATGAAAAGTTGTTACCTCGACTTAAAGCTAAATTAAGCATACCGCAGCGGCAAAGGCATCTGATGACGTTGTCGACCTAATCGCTGTGACAGACCACAGCGACATAACAGATTTATCTGTATCTCTAGCAGAATACGCCCATAGATAGCATCATTGCCGCTTACGCGGCCCGATAACTTTAGCAGAATTGTATTTTTATAGGCACCTCCTGTCTATTTTATTTATTTCACTTTTACCCATAATTTTCATTTAAAACGAAGAACAGCTATGCTATTTGATGCGAGCATAACCACATGTAACCCTACTAAGTACTTCTGCCAAACCTCTTATGATGCTAACGATGCCTTCTAGCCCTGAAAACGATGTTCACCGAAGATACGAAACTGTAATAAATAGTACTTCAAACAAAAAAAACCGGCCAAGTGCGAGTCTTACTCGCACACAGGGTTCCATAGCTCCAAACAATATCATAACAATATTTTGAACTGTCATTCATCAGTTAGTAGTATTAGTTAGTAAACTTCCACACAACCGCAAAACTAAATTTGTTTTTCATAGTATTTTCATCAAAAACAAAGTTACTGCTGCAGTTTGATGAAAAAGTCCCATATCTCAAAAACTAAACATCATATCTTATTGAAACCAATTTTCGTTGATAGTTTTTTTTACGTTCTACAATCCTAAATATTTTTAGAATTTTCCTCCTCTTACTTTAGAAATTAGAGGGGGGGGACACACATTTTACCACTTTGGAAGTGGCTCTAGCGCAAATTATTCAGTTTAGAAAAAAATGATATTAGAAACATCAATATCATTTTTGAAGACCTATCCATAGATACCCCACACGTATGGGTTTGATGAAAAATTTTTTTTTGGTTTTTAGTTCTAAGTATGGGGACCCCCTTAATTTATTGTTTTTTTTCTATTTTTGTGTGAAAATCCTAATGCGGTTTACAGAATACATCTACTTACCAAGTTTCAATAGTATAGTTCTTATAGTTTCGGAAATAAGTGGCTGTGACATACAGACGGACGGACAGACAGACAGACAGACAGACAGACAGACAGACAGAACAGACAGACATGACGAATCTATAAGGGTTCCGTTTTTTGCCATTCGGCTACGGAACCCTAAAAACGGTTGACTGGTACCTATTATGATACCAAATATCTATACCGTGATTGTGATTAGTAAATAACATACGATAAAATGACGTCAATACATCACCAATGCACAAATACTAACTGATAGAATTTCGGGATTGAAAAATTCGTATTGCGTCAAGATTATAGATATAATTTATTACAGATTACCCGTACGAATCATAAATATCGAATGCACTTTAATCAAATTAACAATCAATTAATTGAAACATGATTATTCATATTTCAATTAATTGATTGCCGTTGGTAATGTCACAAAACGTGACAAAAACGAACCAGGAGATGACAACTAAAATGACAGCCTGCGGAATGATATTCACACGTAGTTTTTTTTATTTGTTCGTAGTTATTTATTATTCAAAGGTTTTTGAATAAACCTTCTAAAAACTAAGTGAAATTTGATTCTTGGTGATTCCACCAGTCAGTTCACGTAATTTATTTCATAACAAAAATACATTTGTGTCGAAATATTTGCACAGTAGTGACACGAAAAGCAACAGAAACAAACTCGTTCCTCACCCATCATCGAAGTTAGAACGTCTGTCCAAATTAAAAATACTAACTTTACAAACATTAATATTCTTATTGATACAGAACAAAGTCCCCAGCAAAATGCCACAAAAATAATTTAATGTCGACATATAAAGTATAAAAAAGCAACACTTAGAATATGCGTTATTATTCTATGAAGCAACATTTATAACAAAGTCAAATTTACACATATTAAATTAAACTTAGTTCTAGTTTTGTCATTACAAAATTTGTTAATGCTGTAATAATTGATTCCAAAAACAACAAAGTCCTGAGTTTATTTTTAAACATGTTCACATTCTAAATATTCTTTAATTCTGCTGGTAATTTGTTAAACAGATTGACAGACAGCACGCGTGACGAGTGTTTGACAACATTAAGCTTTGCTTGCAGAATAGTTGGAAGATCCTTCCTGCGAGTATCTACTCTTTTTCTCTTTCATCGTCTGCTTCAAACTCCTTTATATTTTCGCAGCGGTATTTCATCGTATCCAAATAACATTTTACTATCCATACCCTTTACCATTTTGTAAATCTCTCTGTGCATGACGGGATAAAAAGACCACAGACTTATCAACTCTGTCAATATTTTCAATAAAATGTTTCTTAGCCAGTTTTGGATTACCAGTGTATACACCTTTACTGTTGTCAAACTTTTCTGCAAATATGTTAGCAATGTGTGTAGGGTTACAGAGTTTTAATGACTATTTTCCAAATGTCTTTGCTAAAGCTAGCTGTTTTATTTATTTGATTAGTAACTTCCTTTTTTTTAGCGTTCCTAATCACTTTTTTATAAATTATAAGATACTGTTCACGACATTTTAATTATGATTTGTCACACTGAGCTTTATTTATAAAATTTAGTAATCTCTTAATTTTGCTGTATATCCTTATTCCTTTCGTTAGCCATTTTGATCGGGCAGTTCGACCTACGTTTGTTTTTATTTTATTTTAACTTGACTTTTTTTTAAAGTATAGTTAGTGTATTTCGACGCTGTTGCAAGCGCCAAGATCGCGGTATGACGATTTCGGGTGGATGGAAAATAAATAATTAGGAGCAAACAAATCTGTCCACCCTGTTTCTTTGTCTTTTGCTACTCGAACCACTGGCACTCGATACAAAGTCACGGCAAAACACACACAATATCACTTGGTTTTTGGGAGTCCTTATTATGACGCCGCCGGCGAAGTCTTTTGAGCCTGCCTATCACTGGATTTCACTTATTTGACAATTTGAAGCCTTCCTCTCGATTTATTTTTTTGTATTTTGATATTTTAAGTGCTTCTCTTGTCAGCCTTGGTATGTATTAGTTGTCCGTTGACAGAATACGTGACTTGTGAATCTCCATACAGTGATTGGCGTCGAAATATCGGGAAGTCTAAAATAAATAATCATGGAAGATATCCCGTAAGTGATAGTATAAGTTCAACTAAGGCATTGTTTAGTATTCACTTTTTCCATGCTGTACAAAAGAGGGCTGCATGACCCATCCGCTAATCGATTGTGGTCAATGTCTATACTGCGAATGTTTCTATCACAGGTGTTGTTCAGTATATTATCTATTCACGATTCGGAGTTATTACGCCCAAATATAATTGTATCAAATAAATATCTAAAATTATATCATTTGAACAGTTATGTAAACGAATTTCTTTTATTGTCCTGTTTTGACAAGACAATATTAAAATCACCGCAGATAAAGCATATTAATTGAAGAAGTACTGCAGTAATTGTTTCAAACTATCTAGAAAATCAACAAAGTTTTTATTTACGGGTGTTGTATGGCAACAGATTATGTAAGAGTTTGAAGAAATAAAGCTTATTTCATTTGGTAACTCAGTAACATTTTCGAGTTCATCCTTCTCATTGTTTATGCCGCATAAGTTTTGGTGAAAAATAGTAACATTTGAGTGACTATCTATAGCAAAGTTGTTCAAACCACCAGCCAATGTACTAATTTCGAAAAAGCTGATTGTGTTGTTCAACTTCCTTAAAGGAAGGTTAAAATCCTTCCTTTTATATCCTTCCTTTTTTCCTTTTATATAATTATTTAGAATATGAGTCAATTTCTACTATAAGTTGCTGTATTTGATCAAATATATTAGATATACCCCTAATATTTACATTCCCATATTTATTATACGACATGAAATCATGAGTCAGGTAAACCTGACTTAATAATTATATTTATTTAGTTGACTCAAACTTAAAAGTTTGAGTCAACTAAATAACTATAATTATGAGATAAATTGTCATTATAAATTATATTATTAAATGCTTCTATTAGCCAATTATATTTCTCTTTATTATAAGGGTTTTTGAAAGTAGGTACACACAGTATATTATATTTTTATGCCCAATAGGAATTACTTTATCCCGTATAAGTTTTACCAGCTTAGTGTGGTCGCCCTTATACCAAATTATTTGTGGTCGGTGTAGTATATACTTCTTTTTACATACTTCTCTATTACTTGTTATCTCATCAGATACCTCTTTTCTAGCCGTTTCATCCTTCACACAAGCCATCCATCATTTATTTGGTCTTCCTTTACCCCTTATAACCATCAACATTCATACTCAAAACTCTCCTCACTGTATAAAAACGGGTCATGCAGTGTTAATACCAAATGGCAGGTTGCTATGAGACAATGTCAAAAGTATAAAATAATGTGAAATTATTTAGATCATGTCCAATTCAGACAATGTTTATACTGTTTCAGTAAATGGCAGTTTCAGAAGTCTTACAACAGAAGCCTCAGCAGTCGCCTAAGGCTGTGACATCATTAGGCGAACAGTGAGCAGATGACTGTTGATTACAATTCGCCTCCCTACTTATTTTAAATGAAATGTGCGTTTAGCCTGCCGACTCAATTAATGAGCGGTGTATTTGCAGGGAACTGAGTTTGCCTTCCTTGCAAAGAGGTCGCCTGCTATATGCAGCTAATTTGCTACAGTTCGCCGCTCATTCGACATTGAATTTACGGCCGATTCGCCGCTCAGAATCAGTCAGCGGACAGTCAGTCACTATTTGCGTTAATGAGGACAACGCGTAGCAATTTAGAAATTTCAAGTTGGAGTTAGTATTACATTATGTAGTCCGAACTGCGCTGTGCGAGGTTAGGAAAATTAAACATCTCATCATATCGGAAGGTAGTTATTGTCACCTCCCACCCTGAGCTTATAAAACACTGAAGAACTTAACTACAATCAAATAGAAATTTCAAGTTGGTGTCTCCGACTGTAGTGCATAACAATTAAAGCCATTTAAGAATTAAACTACAACTAAGTACAATGTCATAGTGTTGAACTAGAATACATAATATGAAGAGATTACGCCTACCAATTTTAATCAAGCAACCGAAAAATCAACATCGTTAACACATAGCGCAAAAACGCCTGATAAAGTGTTTAAAAACTTGGATAGTATTCGTCAATGACAGATTTTTCAAATGATAGGCGCTTGCAGTCTCTCGCTTTGTTAGAGTGGTCACGATACCCGGGGTTTTCCGACATAGGCCAACTGGTCCTATTAACCTGGCCTTGCAGGTACTTGCTGAAATTTTGGGTGTAATAATATTATTAACCTCTGTCTGAGGATCATGACACGACATCATTAATTGATCGGCGATGTTCGACGATATACGTATATTTCTATAGTCGAGTAAAACGTCTAACCAACTCCTAAACAAAATCAGCCCTCTTATATTAAGCCAAAATGTGTGTGTGTGTGTGTGCCACGTTCGGATCAACTAATTCGTTTTAAAACCTTTAGGCTATTTTTAAAATTTAAAGTTTTCCTAAAATATTACAATTATTCTTTTTTTTTCTTTCATACTTTTTCATTATGTTGTAACCGATTGGTTACCTCATAACAATTACAGCCTTATTGCCTTGAGGCTAATAAGTAATTTAAATTTAACTTAATTTCCTAGTAAATTTATACTGAAGAATGTGTCCATTGGCACATTTCTTATTGTCTCTATTATGACGGAAGAACACTTCGTTCTTGTGTTCTTAAAAGGTAGCACTCACTGCACTCCGTAACCATCACTAAACTAATTCAAAAGCCTTGGTAAGGACCAAGGCTTTTGAATTAGTTTAGTGTCAGTTTCCTTACTATGTCCGTGGTGTCAAGGAGCCGAATAGCCTCGACATTCACATGTTTATGAAGTCTTTGTTCGTGAGCTTCGGCGTATTTTTAGGGTTCCGTAGCCGTATGGCAAAAAACGGAACCCTTATAGATTCGTAATGTCTGTCTGTCTTTCTGCCTGTCTATCCGTCCGTATGTCACAGCCACTTTTTCCGAAACTATAAGAACTTTACTGTTGAAACTTTGTAAGTAGATGTATTCTGAGAACCACACTAAGATTTTCACACAAAAATATCTCTCGCTCCCCATACTTAGGACTGTAAACCAATTTTTTTTTTTTCATCAAACCCATACGTGTGGGGGGGGTATCTATGGATAGGTCTTCAAAAATGTTAGAGAGGTTTCTATTATATTTTTTTCTAAACTGAATAGTTTGCGCTAGAGCCACTTCCAAAGTGGTAAAATGTGTGTCCCCCCCCTCTAATTTCTTAAGTAAGAAGAGGCAAATTCTGAAAATATTTAGGATTGTAGAACGTAAAAAGAAATATCAACGAAAATTGGTTACGATATTATGTTTAGTTTTTGAGATATAGGACTTTTTCATCAAACTGTACAGCAGTAACTTTGTTTTTCATTAACATACTATGAAAAACAAATTTAGTTTTGCGGTTGAGTTAATACTACTAAATAATGAATGTCAGTTCAAAATATTGTTATTATACAACATGTAACGTAAAATGCGCAAAACCTGAAAATAGTTTGATCAGAATAACGAGCAGAATCATTTGAACCATATTTTAATGTAGGTCATATTTTTCAAAAAATCATCATAGATAAAATTATTTAAAAACAAAACAAGAACCGACTTCAAAAACCTAATAAACACTAAAAACTTAAAAATAATATTATATTGAATAACTATAATCAAGAATTATTAACCTTAATATACCTAACTCTAATCTACACTATATTTTACAATTTAACCGTTTTTGGAGTCGGTGCCTAGCCAAGTGTATAATAGGGCCATAAAATATTTTCCTAATTTTTTTTTACAATAGTTTACGAGAGTAAATTAATATCATATTATTAGGTACTGATATTTTTATAAAGCGGTGAAAAGGCCAGAGGCTGAAAATCATCAAAGCTGCGCGCGAGACGATTCGTAATGACTCTTGAAAACAATTTGTAGATATGGCTCAGAAGTGAGATGGGCCTATAGTTCTTCAACCGGGCGTTGTCGCCCTTTTTGAAGAAGAGTACCACCACACCCCTGCACCATTCTTGTGGCGTTTTCCCCTCGAGTATGACGGAATCAAACAGCTTCTGAAGGGCCTTAAGTACCGGTTTTCCACCCGCCTTCAGAAGTTCGGCCGTAATTCCATCATCACCGGGAGCCTTGTTGTTTTTAAGCTGTTTCAGAGCCATCGTAATCTCGTACAGGCTGATGTCCGGGATGTCTTCGGTGTAGTGTCGGGTCAGTCTAGCTCTTGGGTCATTCGCTAGATTTACAACGGATTTCCTGGTTGACGTGTACAACTGCCCATAGAATCTCTCGATCTCCCTCAGTAGCTCCGGTTTGGCGGATACGATTCTGCCATCGTCGGTCTTCAGTTTCGTGAGCTGGCTCTGCCCAATAGCCAGATCTCTTGCAAATACCTTTGATACACTCGGTATTAAAGCGGCAGAGGTCACTCTTCAAGGATTTAGAGATCTGTCTATTGAGCTGCCGGTATTTCCACGCGCCTTCTGAAGACTGCAAGATCATCTCACGCCGTTCCTTCATGAGCTTGAGAGTATGATCAGAGAGTTTTTTGTTCTTCTGTTTAGGACGCGCACACACACATACGCGGGAGAAAAAGAAAGAAAGAAAGAAAGAAACGATCAGAATTGCCAGTAAAACTAAAACAGCCACCAACATAAAACCTTTACGTATTTTTAATGATTTTTTTTCTCGCAGAATTAGGTCAATTGAATTAAAAAACATTTGGGGTGTCTGAGGTTTTGCGCATTTACCGTTACACGTTGTATTGTTTGGGGCTATGGAACCCTGTGTGCGAGTAAGACTCGCAGTTGGCCGGTTTTGTTTTTTATGACTTTAGCGACAAGGTCCACTCCTAAGTCCCGGTGGATATCCTCGTTTCTAATGTACCAGGGAGCGTTTACTATACTCCGAAGTATCTTATTTTGAAATCTTAGAATTATTTCAATATTGGTGCGTTTTGTACAGCCCCAAAGCTGTATACCGTATGCTCATACAGGCATAAGTACTTGTTTGTACAGAAGTACTTTGTTGTACACTGACAATGATGAATGTCTGCCAAGTAGCCAGTACATACTGGTGATATCATTTTCATACTAGTGATATCATTTCTATGGAATTTGTGGCAATTATTGATACAATTGTTTTTATTGACTTGATTTCTGTGGCGTTATCAATGCTAGATTTTTGATCTATCCACGGCTGATTGCAATCATCAAACAATCTACCCGTTAAACTTGACTTATACTAGTATTACCTACTAATTCTATATGAAGGTATAGATAACATTTCAGTTTAGTTACATGAAGATATTTAAATCATTATAATGTCGTCCATAAACGGTCGAAGCGGAACGTGATTCTCATAGACACAACAATTTTGGTCTCAATACAACTCCTGTAACATATAATTAGATGTTAAATGTTTTTATTAGGTATCTCGCAGCCCTTAGTACTCAACATGATGTGTACCGTAAGTAGTATGTTATAATTTTAAATGACGTTTAAAAGTATTAAAATACCAATTCACATCTATGTAGATACTGTGTTACTACTATTACGTCATTAAGAGGGCGCATTCTGTAAGTTGGCAATGTGGCGTCGCAAACAGCTTTGAAATATTTCGCGTAGATAATATAACTAAATAAAATTATGTCTCAGTGTGGTACTAAAGTATTATTAATTGTAATTAATTAAAAGGGGCACTTTAAAAACTTTCAAACATTGTTGTTTGGAGAGTAAGTGTCTTCTAACAGCTATACAAAAGTGATGTGAAATTGTGAGAAAAAAAAGGTCGCTCCATACATGTAACAGAGGCTTGAAAAAGAAATTTACGTAACGGTATGGGAGTGTATGTCGACAGCTCTTGAAAAATGATATCAAAGTACCTTAAATACTTTTTCTCTCAAGTCAATGGTTGATGAGATATTCGCTTCTAAAGCCGTAAATATTTTGTGTCGACAGACACAGACAATTTTGACGGTTACAATTTTTAAGTATGAAAAGGAAACTTCTGAAAAAATGTGGGTTTATACTTGTAGGACAAAAAACAAACTTTTAACATAAATTGGTTTGATATTTGGTTTTTGAGATATGGGACATTTTCGTTTAACTACAGCAATAACTTTGTTTTCATTTACATACTATCAAAAACAAATTTAGTTTTGCTGTTGATTGTAAATTGACATATGAATGACCGTAAAAATATTGTTTTTGTATCGTTTGGTGCTAAAACCTTGTGTGCAAAAGTCCGACGAGTTTTTATTTCAACTAAAATTACTGTTACAACACTAAATCTAGGTAAACATTGAAATATAAAATGACTACTTACTATCTTTATAATAGTACGTGTGTGTACTAACCATGTCTGAGCATAAAACTCTTACTCACAATTTTTTTCATTGTGTAGATATCACTATTTCTCCTTATTTCTGCGGTGGACATTTTGCTGTATTATTTAAATGAAACAGGTATGAAATATTCCCTTCAACTCCCCAAGCATCGCCCACACTGGTATTATTTATTCGCCTATATTTATTTAAAAAGTTGTGACGCGTCCCCGGAGTGTCGTATTCACCGTTTTGCTGTGAAAGCATTCGATGGTATTTGAATATATTGCCATTTCCTTTTCTTTTATACATGAAAACTTTATTTTATGTGTTACTAGAGAGCCAGAAAGGACCAGATTAATTACAAATCTTCAGATTTACAGACTTTGAAAGTGAGTAAGAATAAAACTCAAGATATTAAGGTGTCCCTTTAGATGGGTTTGCTTGCATTAGGTACATCTAATCTCTAATCATTAGGACGAGCTCGTGGCTAAATAATAACAACCGCACGGGTCGATCTTTAAGGTTAAAACATAAAATTGTAGCCCGTCGGCATCAGGAACAAGGTCCAGGCTGCCGGTCGTCAGGGCTCCGGAGAGAGGAATCTCCTCACAATGCGTGCCGTGTTTAGGAGTCCTTCTTTCTGAATGAAGCCCTTGACACAGCCGCGCAACAAGAGCCTTCTACGGTGTTGGTCGAGGCTTTTTGCTATTAGTTTATTAACCGAAACGACTATCGGTAAAATTACTGCAAAATCCTCGTGGCCCAAGTCATGATACTTGTTTTTTTTTATCATGCTCAGCTTTTACGAGATTCTCGTAATGAGTAACAATCGTGAATCGTGTTCTCGTGATGTCAACAATCACTGCACGGCGCTCTCTGCAATCTATCACCTCAGGGTTATTTGCTATTCCTGTCCGTGATGATAGCTTAATCCCAATACAATGTGGCATGACCGTTCTCGAGAGCTGGGTCGGGCATATACTTGTAGTATGGTATTTCATAATCCACAAGGTTGTATAGCACATGTGTAAGTACTATGTACTGTAAAGCCACCATTTACTGAGTACTTACATCTTTCATTGACTTGAATTTGGCCTGGCGGTTGAGTGAATGTCATGCTCACTCAAATGTCTTGCTGATGTTGGCGGTTGTGTTCACTATGGTTGAATTGAATGATGGCTAATACATGCGTCATGTTCGTGTACCAGATCCCCTAGAAGTATGTAAGTGTATGAAGTTTTTTTAGCGTATTGTTCATACAAACGAGTTAAACTTGCCAAACTTGCAAAAAATGCCACCCCTTTTGTCGTCTGAGGGGTGAAATAAACGAAAAGTTAAAATACGTGTTTATCAATTCAATCAAGAAACAAATAGTAAATTTCAAGCTGATCAGACCATTTTTGTTATACTTATGTTTCCAGCCCTTTTCTCCCGTTTGGGGTTGAATTCCCAAAAACGAAGTTTTGATCAGAAACTTCAATTTTTAATTTCTTTCTTCTTACTTCAAAAATGACGGATTCTGCATACAAACTTTCAGTCCCTATCTAACCCTCTTAGGAGGTAGATTCTCAAAAACGCTAAAATACGCATTTATTTATTTACTAGCTGTGCCCGCGACTTCGTTCGCGAGGAATTTAACAAAAAGGTTACTTAGTTTTTTTATAACTATTTTAGCCTTGGTTACTCCTTATTACATCAGCTATCTGCCAGTGAAAGTCCCGTCAAAATCGGTCCAGCCGTTCTAGAGATTAGCCGGAACAAACAGACAGACAGAAAAAATATAAAAAAAATGTTATTTTGGTATATGTACCATATATACATTCATATGCATGTAGTTAAAAGCGGTTATTTTAATATTACAAACAGACACTTCAATTTTAATTATTTGTATAGATAACCAAAAGCTTGTTTATGATAGCACATTCTTCTAACTTTAACAATGACTGATTTCCATATATAACCGTTCCCTTGTTTTACCCGTTTAGGGGTAGAATTTCGGAAAACCCTTTCTTTAGTGGATTTTTATAACTCTTAACAAAGAACACACTCTCCAGGGGTTTTAGGCTGTGCGTTGATATATCAGTCAGTCAGCCTGGACTTTGAATTTTATATTTATAGATTATCAAAATATTATTTGCCATATTATCGTTACTTAGCAAAAACACTTTTTGAATTTTGTTTTAGGATTCGACACATTCAGAGATCTCTACTAAAAAAAAAGAAAAGTATGGACACCAGGAAACATCATTAACTAAGGTGTAATCTATGGATAACCTTTAACTTGCTGTTGGTGTACATGGTGTCCCCTACACCATGGCTGATCAGAAAATGAAAAGTTGTATTCAGAACAACTGTCGTAGATTTCAAGTTATATCCATTTTTTATACAGTTGTACTCTGTTTTATACAGTTTTCAATGCAGTTTTGATTACTGTTCTGAATGCTATTAGACCGGTCAAGTAAGCTCAAAAAATAAGTAATATAAGGTTACAATAATTCACAATGTTAAAAATTGGTACCTATGTTGGGATCATCATTACAAATGAAATATGAAAAGTCCAGTGTAAATGTAAAAAAAAGAGAATGAAGTGTGAAAAGTCAAGTGAAGTGGTATTGAAAGTATGTGAAGTAATATGAAAGTTTTTCAAGTAAGTACTATCACTTTTTTTCCAATAGTTTTAGTTTTATTTTGAATGTGGTCTAAATCGAAATTCAACCTTATGCTTTTTCCCTTTGAGTTTGGGCCCTTGTGGTGCACATGAAATGTATGAGGACCTGGCTGACCGACTGTCAAATATTTTGCATATTTCATTGTCATTCTAAAATGGTATGAAATGACATTTTTATCAACCCCGCAAAATTCAATGCCGGAAGGGAGAGAAAAGAACCCCTGAAAGTTCCGTGCTTTTGGTTTCTAAAATAAAGTCAGGTTCGGTTAGACTTGATCTAGACGTAAGAGGAGGATCTACCTACCTACCCACCTACCTGGAAGGATATAGAAGAGGCCTTTTCCCAACATTGGGAAATACAAGGCAACAAAAAAAACAATAAATGTTGCACTATCAACAACACTTGTAACGGGATATTTACCATGTTTATTATTTGTTATGAGTTCCCGATATTTCGGCGCTGTTGCAAACGCCATGATCACGGATAAACTGAAGTTATTGCGGGTGGATGTTTATGAGCAGACAAAACGGTCTACCCTCTTTCTTGTTCGTTTTTTGCGCGCCGTACCACTACCACTGTCACTCACAACTCGATTCTGTTCCCGACACACGAAACTCACTGTGTCCACTCGCGAACTTTTTACGGCACTCTTTCGGTTTTTACACAGTTTAACCACTGGATTCCAGGCTCTTGACAGTTGAAACCCATCCTCCCGATTGAAGTTCCTATATTTAGTAATTTCAATAGCTTCTCTAACCAGTCTGGGTATATAGTGGCGTTCTGTCGAGATGACCTGAGGGTTATGTAACTCAATCCAGTGGTTCGATCCTGATTCAAGCAGATGTTGAGCTATGGCCGATTTTTGGTGTCCTTATTTTTCACCGCCCTGATGTGTTCCGCTATTCGACAAGCTACCGTACGTTTCGTCTGACCGATATACGACTTACCGCAACTGCAATCTACTTTATAAACACCGGGCTTTTCTAACGGAAAGTTGTCCTTCGGCGAACGCAGCATCTGAGACACTTTCTTGAAAGGAGTGAAGACAGTCTTTATGGCGTATTTCCGAAGAATGTTGGCAACCTTATCTGTCACTCCCCTCACGTACGGCAAAAATGCTGGCTGCCTCTCAACCTCGCACTTCCGGTGCTTACGAATAGTTTTTCGTTGGAGTTGTGTGGTCTTCCGAGTATATCCGTTTCTCTGTAGGACCTCCTGTACATGTGCCAGTTCAGCACGTAAATGTTCCTCGTCGCATAAATCATATGCACGGTTGGTGAGTGAAGTCACTACAGAGTTCAGCTGTCTGGGATGGTGGTGAGAATCAGCGTGTAGATAGCGATCCGTGTGAGTCAATTTCCGGTAGACTGAGTGACCGAGAGTACCGTCAGGACGAACCTCTATTTTCACGTCTAAGAATGGAATTGTTCGCTCATTTTCCATATATGTACAGGAGGTCCTACAGAGAAACGGATATACTCGGAAGACCACACAACTCCAACGAAAAACTATTCGTAAGCACCGGAAGTGCGAGGTTGAGAGGCAGCCAGCATTTTTGCCGTACGTGAGGGGAGTGACAGATAAGGTTGCCAACATTCTTCGGAAATACGCCATAAAGACTGTCTTCACTCCTTTCAAGAAAGTGTCTCAGATGCTGCGTTCGCCGAAGGACAACTTTCCGTTAGAAAAGCCCGGTGTTTATAAAGTAGATTGCAGTTGCGGTAAGTCGTATATCGGTCAGACGAAACGTACGGTAGCTTGTCGAATAGCGGAACACATCAGGGCGGTGAAAAATAAGGACACCCAAAAATCGGCCATAGCTCAACATCTGCTTGAATCAGGATCGAACCACTGGATTGAGTTACATAACCCTCAGGTCATCTCGACAGAACGCCACTATATACCCAGACTGGTTAGAGAAGCTATTGAAATTACTAAAAATAGGAACTTCAATCGGGAGGATGGGTTTCAACTGTCAAGAGCCTGGAATCCAGTGGTTAAACTGTGTAAAAACCGAAAGAGTGCCGTAAAAAGTTCGCGAGTGGACACAGTGAGTTTCGTGTGTCGGGAACAGAATCGAGTTGTGAGTGACAGTGGTAGTGGTACGGCGCGCAAAAAACGAACAAGAAAGAGGGTAGACCGTTTTGTCTGCTCATAAACATCCACCCGCAATAACTTCAGTTTATCCGTGATCATGGCGTTTGCAACAGCGCCGAAATATCGGGAACTCATAACAAATAATAAACATGGTAAATATCCCGTTACAAGTGTAGTTGATAGTGTTAGTGACCATGTCAGTTTAAAAACTTATATCGCAAACCGGTACGGGCCGGATGGTGTAAATATGGTGAAACATCTTGAACGCACGCGGAAAAAGTGTGGTTGTTTAGAGGAATCTTTGACTTTTCTGACAAAGTGCAGGGATGCGGACGTTATCCCTGTGTGTGTGAGACTAAAACCTCGTCAGGACATCCATGGTTCCGCGAGCATTCTACGAAACGCGAGTGTTAAATTGTTGCGTAAGGTTATCCGTAATACCAGATACCAAATTGATGTGATCCGCCGTGAGTTATATTGTTTACATCTTGAATGCAGTGCTTTGTTGACAACCAGTGATTTCGATACTTGTGATCGTATTACCTACTTGCAAGCCGAACGCTCACGAGAAATTAGTGCATTGATAAAGCAACAAAAATATGAATCACTAATTAAAAAACAAAAACCGGTGAGCCCTTACAATGAAAACTCACAAGTAACTCGAACGGTTGTAAATTTGTCGAGCAAAGAATTACCACAAAGTGCTCTTAGCGTCCTTGAGAAAGGGTTGAATTTTGCTCCTACTCCGAAACGCATACCTTATGAAGGGGTGATCGGAAGTGTAGAGGAAGTGATAAGACGAAATATGATACCGGCGAGTGATGCTGATGTGCTGAGACAGGATACCGCCGTTGCATTGCGTCACGCTAAACCTCCAACATCGAATATCACTGCTGATGAGTTAGCCGCACTACGTGACCTCCGCCAGGATGGGGATGTACAGTCTGTCTATAAAGTCATGAAATTAATGTTTGAGGAACTAACATTATTTAAAAGTAGGGCAACACTAAATCAAAGTACATCTAATGTCATCGGCTGTCATCGACTTGTTTTGTAACTCGATATTTATTGCATTTTTATTGCTTTTCAAATCTAAGTGGATTAAACCTAAGAGAAACGTGTTAAATATGAAGAAAATCAATCGGACTGGAGCTCAGGAAATTATTTTTAAAGTGTATCAGCGATGTTTGTCTATAACACAAAGCTGGACAAATTTTATCAAATTTGGATGATGTTTATGCTCGAACAGCAGCTATGACAGGTATGTAATCGTGTTACTGTTTGTTTTTTATCTACCAGAAATTACAAATATACCAAATATACGATTTTAAGACTAAAATAAGGATTGTTTACATTGCGCATTTTTAGGTTATATTGCAAATTTATGTAGGCCATATTATAGTGCGACCAAAATCTTTGATACTTTTTGGTGATCAAATTTACTGCTGATTTTAAATCTGAATAAGTTATATCATGTCTGAAATTTAAAATAGTGAGTATTTATTTTCTGTTAGTACAATTATTAATTATTTAAAACTTTATTTCAGGAAAATCTGAGAGTACAGTAAAGCGTATTGTAGATGAAGGCTATAAAAACGATGGCTAATTCAGAACCCCTGGCAAACACAGATCAGGCGGTCCTAAGAAAGAAATGGATGACTTCAACATATGTGCTCTTCGACAAAAGATTCAATTCTTTTACTCGGTGAAGAAAGAGGAACCAACCTTAAGGAAACTTCAGGTAGTTGCCAAAACAGATCTGGATTTTGAATTTAGCCTGGAACTCCTGCGTAAAATTTTGAAATCGATTGGGTTTTCTTACAAGCAGTGTCAAAATAACAGAACAAGAATATTTGGAAACAGATGATGAAAGTAATTAATTATTATGTTACGGGATATTTTTCATTAATAAAAAAAGTTTTAAAAATATGTATGAACATTTTTCTTTTATTTACTTATTTATTTGAACGACAGAGACCATAGATTTGTGCTATCTCATATATTACTATACTATTTATGCTTTATGATCAAGCAAACTAATGAAGGTCGCATCTTTGGTTTCTGTAGTTTTTTAAATAAGATCTACGGATTTTACTACTTAACCTTTTCTATCTAGTTTAAAAAAAACGTCTACGAGTAAAAATTGTTTTCATTAAAATCAAGGTTCATCAATGTTTGCTTCTAGTACAAAATAATGTGCTAGTATCAAAATCAATTTAGTCACACTATACAGGGTTGCTAGGTGCACGACCGCAGCGCCCTCAATATTTTTCATGACTTTATAGACAGACTGTACTTGTACTCAAAGCGGACAAAGGTAATGCTACTGTGGTCATGGACGTTTCCGAATATGATGCTAAGATCCGCAACTTGTTGAGTGATGTGCACACCTACAAGCTAGTGAACTACAACCCGACGGCACGAACGAATCGCAGTACACGTAAAATAATACAGGAGTATCAACATATAATAACAGATGATACAGCTAAGTACTTGCTCCGTCCTAGGAATATACAGCCGCCTAAATTATATGGCTTACCGAAAGTGCACAAGCAGAATGTTCCGCTACGACCCATAGTCAGTCAGATTGACTCGCCCACATACTACCTAGCGAAACATGTAGCTAGTGTTCTTCAACCATTAGTTGGACGTTCAACATCTTATGTGAAAGACTCTCGCCATTTTATTGACATCTTGCAAACCATCGAACTCCAAACTAATGACGTAATGGTCAGTTTCGATGTTGAGTCCCTTTTCACAAATGTACCAGTGGCGGACTGCATGGAAGTAGTTAAGGTAAAATTGCAAGAAAATAACATCCCTGTAGAATACGTGAAATTACTATATCACTGTTTATCTACCAGTTATTTCATATACCAAGGTCAATATTACCTGCAGATCGACGGTGTAGCTATGGGCAGTCCAGTGGCTCCAGTAGTAGCCAACATTTGGATGGAGCATTTTGAGGAGTTAGCTATCTCCACTGCATCTACACCTATAAAACTGTGGAAGAGGTATGTTGATGACGTCTTTGGTATCATTGAAGGAGATGAACAGGAGGTTGAAGTATGCTTGGCACACCTGAACAGCATACATGGTAAAATAAAATTCACGTACGAGATGGAAAATGAGCGAACAATTCCATTCTTAGACGTGAAAATAGAGGTTCGTCCTGACGGTACTCTCGGTCACTCAGTCTACCGGAAATTGACTCACACGGATCGCTATCTACACGCTGATTCTCACCACCATCCCAGACAGCTGAACTCTGTAGTGACTTCACTCACCAACCGTGCATATGATTTATGCGACGAGGAACATTTACGTGCTGAACTGGCACATGTACAGGAGGTCCTACAGAGAAACGGATATACTCGGAAGACCACACAACTCCAACGAAAAACTATTCGTAAGCACCGGAAGTGCGAGGTTGAGAGGCAGCCAGCATTTTTGCCGTACGTGAGGGGAGTGACAGATAAGGTTGCCAACATTCTTCGGAAATACGCCATAAAGACTGTCTTCACTCCTTTCAAGAAAGTGTCTCAGATGCTGCGTTCGCCGAAGGACAACTTTCCGTTAGAAAAGCCCGGTGTTTATAAAGTAGATTGCAGTTGCGGTAAGTCGTATATCGGTCAGACGAAACGTACGGTAGCTTGTCGAATAGCGGAACACATCAGGGCGGTGAAAAATAAGGACACCAAAAATCGGCCATAGCTCAACATCTGCTTGAATCAGGATCGAACCACTGGATTGAGTTACATAACCCTCAGGTCATCTCGACAGAACGCCACTATATACCCAGACTGGTTAGAGAAGCTATTGAAATTACTAAATATAGGAACTTCAATCGGGAGGATGGGTTTCAACTGTCAAGAGCCTGGAATCCAGTGGTTAAACTGTGTAAAAACCGAAAGAGTGCCGTAAAAAGTTCGCGAGTGGACACAGTGAGTTTCGTGTGTCGGGAACAGAATCGAGTTGTGAGTGACAGTGGTAGTGGTACGGCGCGCAAAAAACGAACAAGAAAGAGGGTAGACCGTTTTGTCTGCTCATAAACATCCACCCGCAATAACTTCAGTTTATCCGTGATCATGGCGTTTGCAACAGCGCCGAAATATCGGGAACTCATAACAAATAATAAACATGGTAAATATCCCGTTACAAGTGTTGTTGATAGTGTTAGTGACCATGTCAGTTTAAAAATGTTGCACTAACAGAATTTACAAAATGTTTGCCAGTGATTCAGTCGAGACGCAGGAACAGCCGTACACCCGTACAAAAATGGGTATTCTCATTTGTTTCTTACATTAATTTAGGAGCTTATTTAGACTAGAAGGTATTTTTTCGGATATCAATTTTCTTTTCATCGGTTTGATTTTTGTTAAAAAGTTTTTTGCGGGCATTGCACGTGTTTTCAGTGTTCATTATCTCAGTTTATCACTTTTCCTAACAAAGTAAATATGTACAACCCTAATACAAAAGTAAAAAAAAACTAATTACCGACACCTTTATTTCAGGAATAATTATTTGTCACGATAACATCTGAACGGTTATCAAATATTTCTTCAATGTTTTTGCAGTAGCTAACAAAAAGATACCGATATTTTACCTTGTCGCGCGTCATGTGTATATTAATAGGGTGTGTACATACAAACAGACGTAGCTACTACTACTCTAAGTACGTAGCTACTATAACTTATTTTCTTTCTTTCTTTACACCCACTAAACAGGTGCAAAAACTTTAGGAGTAGGTATGAGGAACAGGGTGTAGTTTTTCGATACTCCATAGAAATGGGAGGATCCTCCGACCAGACGGGTGTTGTGTCGGGTGGGCTACTGCCCGGCAGTTTTCAGGTTTTCCTATATAGTCTTGAGTTGAGGATAGCTTTGCTTGCGCGATGTAGAAATTTTGAAAATGAACTTAGTAATAATATAATACTTCGTCTATGTCTACACCGCTTTGGCTTAAATTCGGCCGGATATGGATATTTAATCTTTTGACAGAGGTCTGCCGCCTTTAAAGTCAATTACCATTATCATTCTCATTATTTATCAAACTTCAATTAAGATATAAGTATCAGTGATTTTTTTTTAGAATGGAAATTAGTTTGGTTTCATTATTTTAGTTTATTTAAACGATCAAAATGCTCCCACGGCATATGTTTATATTTTTATGTGCATGTCATTGGTGTTTTGGGCACCAAATCAAACAGTATTTGACCTTCAACTCTAATTACAACTTTGGTGCTTGTGATAATACCACCGCTGGGATACAAAGATCCGAGTATGTTTCCTTTAAGAAAGTTGGTGCAAGTATTTTGACTCGAAATGAAATAATAAATTGTGTGGCATCTGACGTCACTCAAATCCCTGCTGGAGTGTTAGAAGCCAACATTTTTTTTCATTTAGCTTCTAAGAATGATAGTGTGTCTGTGTTAGTATTTGAAGCTGTGAACGGAAACATCAAATTGGTAGGAAGAGCCGACATCTATGGATCCGAAAGCAATATTTTAAATGGATCTCATACCCTAAAAGTTCCTGTTAAGAAGACTAATGGATTTGTAAGTATTAACACCTAAAATAAATGAATTAAAAATATTTAAGTCGTTTCTTTTAGGGACATAAAAATGTTAAAAAAATTGCAAATTATGTTAATCAGTAAATATTTATATTGGTATCTTTCACTGAATAATATCGACTGATATTATAAATTCTCAATTTTTTTTTATTTCTCCTGAAGTAATGGTTTCCTCCTTCGCTGTATTTCCTGTACTATTTTTAGTGACAGACGGAGCTCAAAATTGAAACCAGTTAATACCAAAGAAATACTTATAATTTCCTGAAGTGTTTGTCAGAAAATAACTTCTTAAATAAATAATAATCATCATCAATAAACTTTTATTATACCACTTTCAGGTTGTTCTGCTGCGACGTGCTTCTAAAGCGTCCAGCATCATCGTCCGATCCGTTTACTATCTAGCAGATCTACTACCTGAAAGTTTAATGCACAGTACAATAAATAATTTTTATACCTCAATTCAGCCATTAACCGTGCCTGGAATTACTTTACCCACTACATCATTACCAACTGTTGCGACTCAACCCACCACGATAGAATCGACTGCAGTAACAGCCCCTACTACGATAGAATCAACCACAGTAACAGATCCCACCACGATAGAATCAACCACAGTGACTGATCCCACCACGATAGAATCGGCCACTGTAACAGACCCCACTACGATAGAATCAACCATAGTAACAGATACCACCACGATAGAATCGACCACAGTGACTGATCCTACCACGATAGAATCAACCACTGTAACAGACTCCACTGCGATAGAATCTACCACAGTGACTGATCCCACTACGATAGAATCAACAACAGTTACTGATCCCACCACGATAGAATCAACAACAGTGACCGATTCCACCACGATAGAATCAACTACAGTGTCTAATCCCACCACGATAGAAACAACTACAGTGACTGATTCCACCACGATAGAATCAACTACAATGACTGATCCCACCACGATAGAATCAACCACAGTGACTGATTCCACCACGATAGTATCAACTACAATGACTGATCCCACCACGATTGAATCAACCACAGTAACAGATCCCACCACGATAGAATCAACAACAGTGACTGATTCCACTACGATAGAATCAACTACAATGACTGATCCCACCACGATCGAATCAACCACAGTGTCCGATCCCACTACGATAGAATCAACCACAGTGACCGATCCCACTACGATAGAATCAACCACAGTAACAGACTCCACTGCGATAGAATCTACCACAGTGACTGATCCCACTACGATAGAATCAACTACAATGACTGATCCCACCACGATTGAATCAACCACAATGACAGATCCCACCACGATAGAATCAACAACAGTGACTGATCCCACCACGATAGAAACAACTACAGTGACTGATTCCACCACGATAGAATCAACTACAATGACTGATCCCACCACGATAGAATCAACCACAGTGACTGATTCCACCACGATAGAATCAACTACAATGACTGATCCCACCACGATTGAATCAACCACAGTAACAGATCCCACCACGATAGAATCAACAACAGTGACTGATTCCACTACGATAGAATCAACTACAATGACTGATCCCACCACGATCGAATCAACCACAGTGTCCGATCCCACTACGATAGAATCAACCACAGTGACCGATCCCACTACGATAGAATCAACCACAGTAACAGATCCCACTACGATAGAATCAACTACAGTGTCCGATCCCACCACGATAGAATCAACCACAGTAACAGATCCTACCACGATAGAATCGACCACAGTGACTGATCCCACCACGATAGAACCAACTACAATGACTGATCCCACCACGATAGAATCTACTACAATGACTGATCCCACCACGATCGAATCAACCACAGTGTCCGATCCCACCACGATAGAATCAACTACAATGACTGATCCCACCACGATAGAATCAACTACAATGACTGATCCCACCACGATCGAATCAACCACAGTGTCCAGTCCCACTACGATAGAATCAACCACAGTGACCGATCCCACTACGATAGAATCAACCACAGTAACAGATCCCACTACGATAGAATCAACTACAGTGTCCGATCCCACCACGATAGAATCAACCACAGTAACAGATCCCACCACGATAGAATCGACCACAGTGACTGATCCTACCACGATACAATCGACTACAGTGACTGGTCCCACCACGATAGAATCAACCACAGTAACAGATCCCACTACAATAGAATCGACCACAGTCACTGATCCAACCACGATAGAATCAACCACAGTGACTAATCCCACCACGATAGAATCAACCACAGTGACTGATTGCACCACGATAGAATCGACCACAGTGACTGATCCTACCACAATCGAATCAACTACAGTGACTGATCCCACCACGATAGAATCGACCACAGTGACTGATCCCACCACGATAGAATCAACTACAATGACTGATCCCACCACGATAGAATCAACCACAGTGACCGATTCCACTACGATAGAATCAACTACAATGACTGATCCCACCACGATAGAATCGACCACAGTGACTGATCCCACCACGATAGAATCAACTACAATGACTGATCCCACCACGATAGAATCGACCACAGTGACTGATCCTACCACGATACAATCGACTACAGTGACTGATCCCACCATGATAGAATCAACCACAGTAACAGATCCCACTACAATAGAATCGACCACAGTCACTGATCCAACCACGATAGAATCAACCACAGTGACTGATCCCACCACAATAGAATCAACCACAGTGACTGATCCCACCACGATAGAATCAACCACAGTGACTGATCCCACCACGATAGAATCAACCACAGTGACTGATTCCACCACGATAGAATCAACCACAGTGACTGATCCCACCACAATAGAATCAACCACAGTGACTGATCCCACCACGATAGAATCAACCACAGTGACTGATCCCACCACAATAGAATCAACCACAGTGACTGATCCCACCACGATAGAATCAACCACAGTGACTGATCCCACCACGATAGAATCAACCACAGTGACTGATCCCACCACGATAGAATCAACCACTGTAACAGATCCCACCACGATAGAATCAACCACAGTGACTGATCCCACCACAATAGAATCAACCACAGTGACTGATCCCACCACGATAGAATCAACCACAGTGACTGATCCCACCACGATAGAATCAACCACTGTAACAGATCCCACCACGATAGAATCAACCACAGTTACAGATCCCACCACGATAGAATCGACCACAGTTACTGATCCCACCACGATAGAATCAACCACAGTAACAGATCCCACCACGATAGAATCAACCACAGTAACAGATCCCACCACGATAGAATCAACTACAGTGACTGATTCCACCACGATAGAATCAACTACAATGACTGATCCCACCACGATTGAATCAACCACAATGACAGATCCCACCACGATAGAATCAACAACAGTGACTGATCCCACCACGATAGAAACAACTACAGTGACTGATTCCACCACGATAGAATCAACTACAATGACTGATCCCACCACGATAGAATCAACTACAGTGACTGATTCCACCACGATAGAATCAACTACAATGACTGATCCCACCACGATAGAATCAACCACAGTGACCGACTCCACTACGATAGAATCAACTACAATGACTGATCCCATCACGATAGAATCAACCACAGTAACAGATCCCACCACGATAGAATCGACCACAGTGACTGATCCAACCACGATAGAATCAACCACAGTGACCGATCCCACCACGATTGAATCAACCACAGTAACAGATCCCAACACGATAGAATCAACCACAGTGACTGATCCTACCACGATAGAATCGACCACAGTGACTGATCCCACCACGATAGAATCAACTACAATGACTGATCCCACCACGATAGAATCAACTACAATGACTGATCCCAACACGATCGAATCAACCACAGTGTCCGATCCCACCACGATAGAATCAACCACAGTGACCGATCCCACTACAATAGAATCGACCACAGTGACTGATCCCACCACGACACAATCAACCACAGTGACCGATCCCACTACGATAGAATCAACCACAGTTACCGGTCCCACTACAATAGAATCAACCACAGTGACCGATCCCACTACAAACCCCACTACGATAGAATCAACCACAGTAAATAATCCAACCACGATAGAATCAACCACAGTAAATAATCCAACCACGATAGAATCAACCACTGTAACAGACCCCACTACGATAGAATCAACCACAGTAAATGATCCAACCACGATAGAATCAACCACTGTAACAGACCCCACTACAATAGAATCAACTACAGTAAATGATCCGACTACTATAGAATCAACCACTGTAACCGACCCCACTACAATAGAATTAACTACAGTGACTGAACCCACCACGATAGAATCAACCACTGTTACTGATCCCACCACGATAGAATCAACCACTGTTACTGATCCCACTACTATAGAATCCACCACAGTGAGTGATCCCACAACTGATTCATCCGACTCTGAAGAAACTGAAGGATTAAGCACTTTGGTCATAGCAGTCATAACTTTGAGTTCTGTTGCTGTTGCAGCTGGACTTGGATTCACGGTCTGGTTTTTTGCTTGCTTTAAAACTGGTCTGCTGTTAGGTAGCTCTTCATATAACTTAGGTTCTACTAGTGATATACCGTAACTGATAATTGCTGTTTTGAAACATGTTTTAATGAGCACGTGTTGTGAAAACAACCTTTGGTTAAAAAGTTAGTTTTAGTTTTGTTATATTTTCAAAGCCGACACCTAAATGTCTTTAATATTTTGAAGGCCATTGAATTTTTTAACTTTCTCAAAATTGGACTAAACGTATATTTTTGTATTTATAATTATAAAGTACAAAACAACCTGTGAAAGCATATTTTTTAATATAACAAAATTTACATTTCTCACTGTAAATACTACGTAGTTGGGTAATGAATATATACGAAAAAAGTGGCGCCAGGTATTATAAAAACTTTAAATAGTAATACGAAGTAAACCTATAGTAGGTTTTATTTTTAAGTGAAATACTTCACATTTATGTTTAATAGATTGTAAAATATGTTAATACTTGCGTAAACTTATAATAATTTATTTATGTCCTTAGGTTTTCAACAATTTCGTATGCATGTTGAACGAAAATATAAAACTATTTGTATGTCTAGCTAGGATACTAACAGATTGTTTTTCCGTGTCCATTATAATTTATTATATCATATCATTGAATTAAAGTATGTGTATGAGTAAATAATATCACTGTTGTTACATTTATTTTCTTACTCCTGATTAAAGAAAACTTGCTCAAAGTGACATTACCATGATATTATTTTTAATTACCGCTTTCTCTGTTTCCGATCATTATAATCTGTATCTCTTCAGTGTTCAAGTTCACTCAAGGTGGAGTGGACTCCACCCTAGGCCGCATCATTTATTTACTAAGAAATACATTGTACCTAAGCTTAGTTATTTTGCCAAACCGCTTACTTAAATTACTTTTATTGTTTATTATTTAAGGAACATTTAAAAACGTATTAGTATAAAGGAGACACAATCGTATTACAATGTCAAATAGCATCTTATGATCACAATAATTCAAAAAGCAAAATAATAAAGATAATTACGTCAAAATGATATGTTAACGTTTTTTTACCAAAACGCTGAGCTGCTAACAATAATCATATTATACGATACTCGTATCAGCCAATGGCTTAATTCCCAAGAGCCTCGACCAATACTATAATAATGTGTGTCCTAAGTTTAAGTCCTACATTGTCATATCTTTTTATGTTAAATACTGGTATTCAGCTACATCCAGTCAGACCAAGCCTTCTCCATGTTGTTGTTGTCGACTCCAACATGGAGAAGGCTTGGCAGATGATGATGATGTCAAAACCAATGCACTAGTGTTAGATAAACGTATCAGAATAAGTGAATAATATTACAATAAGCTAATTTAATTTAATTATACAGTCATGATTACAATAAAAGAACAGAAGTTACAAATCAACTGATTAAAATTGACAATGCATCTTTCCATAAGGTGCTAACACCATCCATCATTGATTCACATGAGATGAGTTAAAATCAAAATCAAAGTATTTTATTTAACATATGCCTACATGGCCACTTATAAAACAAACATCGACAAAAGGTGCACGGTTCGGGTTGGTCGTTACCTATGGAGAAGAACCAGCGTAGGCCCTATAAAAAGGCATTGCTTACTACAAAAAGTAAAAAAGATAAAAAACTACGAATTTACAAACCCTAAAATGTCCACACATTCACAAAAAATAGGTAAATTAAAAAGAATCTATATAAAAGTAAAAATAAAACATTTTAAGAAGACTGAATCAAACAATCGACACATATGTTGACATCAGTACTGTAACTATTCTGAACAATTAATGACCTACTATAATAATATAATAATATAATTTATTTGACACAAACATAGGTTACATTTAAACAGATATACAGGACAATTTACGTTTTTCTTAATTTTTATATTAAAGGCATCTGTGTGTGAACTAAATAAAAATATCCGTATCTCAGACATCAGCGCTCTTCCTTACGATTACCATTACAATACTAGCTTAATGAGACATATGAATACAAGGAGGTATATCTCTACACAAAACTGAGCTCAAAATAAAGCAAAACAAAAAGAGAGTGTGGAGTGTTGACCTCTCGGTGAGTACAGTGTGAAAGAGTGCAAGGGTGAGTGTAAGAGTTTACTATTTCAATATTTAATTCTTCTGTCTCTTCATAGGTTTGTTTACAAATATATTATTGAAAGACTACCTTTACATATACACACATCAAAAGTGTCTAGGGATCAAGCATTTTTATGCGGATTTCTTGAGATTGAGATGTGGCTTTGTAATAAATTTATTTTGTCTGTATCTTTGTAATAAATTTATTTTGTCTGTATCTGTATCTTTGTATTAACCTATAAAAACATACAACGCATTGAAGACATTATTAGTGCTACTGTTTCCCTACTACTGATTAAAACCAACGTTATTATGGAGCGGCGACGTCATTTAAGCAGGGAAGAAATGCTCAGAGCCGTGGGAATGATAGAAGCTGGTTCCCGGCAACGTACTGTGGCTTTAGCTCTGAATACAAGTCAGAGTGTTATCAGTCGACTTTGGACACGTTACCGAAGCACTGGTACCGTGGCTGAGCGCCATGGAGGACGGTATCGCTGCACCACACGGAGACAAGACCGATACATTCAAATCTTAACTCGAAGAGCTCCAACAATAACCGCCATGATGTTAGCCGTGAGGCTTCATCACTCTTCAGGGAACTTAATTAGCGACCAAACAGTCAGAAACCGCTTGCATGAAGTGAACCTTCATTCCCGAAGACCGCTACGGGTACCACCTATAGCAATGCACAATCGTAGGATTCGATATCAATGGGCTCTTGAACACAGAAATTGGGCAGAAGAACAATGGCGTTTCGTGTGCTTTTCTGATGAGTCTCGTTTTGGTATGAGACCGGATACAAGACGTATACGACACTGGAGAACCCCTGGACGCCAACAGCGATTAAAATCCTGCCAGGAAGTCCATCCTTATAGTGGTGGAACCATCATGGTATGGGCGGGTATTTGGATCGGCGGAAGAACTGAGTTGATTTGGATCAGAGGCAACCTCAACGCTCAAATTTATGCTGAGACGATTGTATCAGACGTCATCGTTCCTCTACAAGTGCAAATCGGTCCCTTATTTCAGTTAATGCATGATAATGCACGACCGCACACCGCAAGAGTTGTAAGACAGACTCTCGCCGCAGCTAACATCAATGTCCTGCCCTGGCCTGCTCAGTCGCCAGACTTGAACCCGATTGAGCATGCATGGGATATGCTACAGAGAAGAGCTCTGCCGAATATGGAGGGTATCCAGTCGCAAGAAGACCTTTTTTTGTTGTTGCAACGAACATGGGCGGCCATTCCACAGCGTGATTTGGATGAACTCATTTTGAGTATGCCAAACCGATGTTGTTGTGTTGTTAGTGTTCGCGGTAGAAACACGGATTATTAATTGTTTAAGTTACCCAATAAAATTTTAAAGAAAACTGTTATTTCAGTCTTTTTTTCGAACTTTAATGTTAGTGGTTCAAATGTCAAAAATCCCTTTATTAGAAAATGGCAAATTTCTTTATTAATGCAAAGGTGACTTGGTTTATCGTTACTGTGACAAACGAAAACACTTTATTTGATGAATCCTTAAAGAAAATTTTAATTAATATCAATCAGGAGAAAAGTTATTGCAAAAATATATGTTGATCCCTAGACACTTTTGATGTGTGTATTTTTATTCAACGGGTATATTTCTAATGGGTCTTAATTTGATTATATAAATAAGGTCTCAGGAAACAAAAATATTTATTATTATAAGCATGTCTGAAGGAAGGACGATCTATTGAATTCTCATTGAATCTATGCAATTTTTAAACTTTCCATCGGTCAGTTCTGTAACTGACTTTGGCAACTCATTATAAAAAGCGTATATTTTTTATAAGAAATGACTTGCTAGTTTTTATTAATCTAAATTTGGGTATTGCAATTTCGTGTTTACTTCGTGTGACTTGCCGCCAAATGCTAGGAAATTTAGTGTAAAAATCTCCGTATATGTGACATATAGTTAGAATTTACATATAATGAAAGACTAGGGAGAACTTAATCCCCTACAAAACACGTTCAGCAGCAATCTGAGAGCAAAATTGTAGAAAAAGTTAGACTTCCATACAAAATCATTGAAATATAAATAGATTTTTTACCAAAATCAAAACTTTTCATCTGATGCATCGACTGATTCTATTTCGAACAATAAATCACAACAGACAGCATTGGTTGAAAGCACAATATAAAAGCCAGTGAAATTATTATAATGTCAATCATTTTCATATTATTAAGCAGGTATATTATAGACGCTTAGTTTATCATATCATAATTTATAACATATCCAAAGACCTTCCTTAACTTATCATCAGTCAAGTGTAATATTTTAAGCTCTGTAATTACATGGCGCCTGCAGATATATTCGAAACAATGCAATTATTGGCTTATAATTATTGCAACTACACTTTTAACTTACAATTCAGTAGGTTTAAAGTAAACCTGGATTATACAATGATTTGTATTAACTATTTAAATACATTTTTAGGTAGTTTAAAGATATTTACAGAATTATCTCGGAATTTTATCGGGAGCTGACAGTAAATAATAATCACGTAAGATATCCCGTTAGTGATTGCTTATTTACAGAATTTTTGAAATAGCGCACTTGTATTTGATAGAATTAGCAAGGTATTTGTATAAAATGCAAAATAGCAGTAACGGATACTATGATTTCCATCGGCAATTTTACTCAGGTGATCTTTTATTAGGGGTCGAGGGGCCGACAGTGGACTATACGTAAAAAGTAGGGTTATTCCCTGAGTACCCCGATCACCGAGACACCCGTCCTGGATAAGTTTAATAATGTGAATGATATTAAATAACAATAGGCACATTTATCCATTGCTATGAAAATTTTACAATTTAATACTGATATCATTTCCTAAACTACATTTTGAAAATTTCAAAACTTTAATATAATTACAATGGTGGCTCAATCGTAACGACCCTGATATATGTGTACCTACGTATTGTAAATTGAGGGCAGTCATACAGGCACTTCCTTTGTGTTATTTATTTCATCTATCACCGCTCACAAAATTATTTTGTGCCTAAGCAATACTAATAGCAATACCTTTTCATGCAGAAAATTACGTTGGTCAGGTTTTTTTCCCGCAGATTCGAAAACCGAGTACGAATTCAGTATTAGTGATTTCATTTTGTCGTGCGTTCTTCAAAATTTTCCGTTTTACTTATAAGTTTACTGGTTCAGATGAACAAATATATTGATAACTAGCTGCTGCCCGCGACTTCGTTCGCGTGGACATTTTGATGGGTTTTGGGGGTATGAAAAATAGATGTTGGCAAAATTTCAGACCTTCCTGATATGCACACAAAATTTCATACATATCGGTTCTCCCGTTTCGGAGGAGTTTGGTAACAAACACCGCGACACGAGAATTTTATATATTAGAATAACCATTTGTCTGATAAGAGCCCAACCACGTCACGGGGCCGCCGTAATTCATAAAGCTGTTGAAACGACTTGGATGCCCACTGTAGAAATGTATGAATTGTTGTGGAGGTACACGTACAACAAAGTGATAGGGTAGAAGAAAATAAATACCGATGGAAAGAACAAAGACAGACTTTTCATTATCACTGGAAACGGAATATTTTAACATGTGTATTATTTATATTGTTGCCGATATTTCGGCACTGTTGCAAGCGTCCATGATCAAGGATAAACTAAAATTATTACGGGTGGGTGTTTATGAGCATGCAAAACGATCTTCCCTCTTCCTGATACGATTTTTGCGTAAGTATATCGGTCAGATGACACTTACTGTAGCTTTCAGAATATCACAACACATAAGAGCGGTGAAAAACAATGACACCCAAAAATCGGCTAAAGATCAACCTCTTTTGGAATCAAGATTGACTGAGATTGAGAAGAAAGCACTGGATTGAGTTACATAACCTCATTTCAAGAGTTATTGATAATGTTATTGACCATGTCAATTTCAAAATTATTATAAAGTGATCTATAGTATCTAAGCAAAACTGACATAGGCAAACAAGGAATGATAATGCAATATGCTTTAAATGAAGAATTACGAATTGTATTGCATAAATAATTATCATCATAGATTGCGCATTGACTATCCGATAAACATAAATATTGAACATAGAATTCACCATTTCAGGAATACTATTTCTTTTTAGACTTTATCGCACGTCAAAAAATCAAAGATACGAAATTTGAAAACTATTTAGAAGCAAAACAACTTGCATTGTTTAAACCCCTTGGAAAAGTTTTATGCCTAAAAACCGTGAATATTTTTTCGCAAGCTAAGGTCATAACCCACTTAGGTTAGGTTAGCTGGTAGTTGGCCGCTGTTTCCGCAGTTAGCCTCTTTATTGGGCCATTGTACGTATGAAAATCCTCTGCTTACCTATTCCAACCATCCCAGGACCTCCCAGAAAGCTAGCAGCCTTTTCAGGCTGCTACAAGCTTCCGGGAGCGATGCCGACGATTGAAGAGTCCGTGCCCGTTGATCTGCTACGCTTCTGCACTCCATGAGTACTAGCTGTGGTGTTTCTTCCGCCTCCATGCATCCTCTGCACAGAGGGCTGTCCGTCACTCCTATGGTAAATAAGTGTTTGTTTAAGGCACAGTGGCCGGATAACCCACTTATTTATTATAAAGACTAAATTGACCCTCCGAAGAAGAAACCGATTCACTCGAACTTTGAAGAGATCCAGATCTACGAGTTATTTTTTTGTAGGAAATACGACATGAACACCAAATTACTTCAACATGGTAAAGACTATTATTTACCTGAATATAACGTAAAACCAAGTGCCTACTGACATAATTTTCATCGCTCTTCTTCTCAGTTACCGACTACTTTTATTCATTAATTTGAAGTATGGTTATTGGGTTAGTTGTAAAACGTAATCCGAATCAGAATGCAAATCATTGTGATTAAATAGACACAAACAAAATGATAAAAGTGCAGAGCGTGCTATTATCAGGTCGTTGGGATTTTCACAATCGTAAGATAAACCATACATGAATATAATTAATTAAAAATAGAGAGGTGTACTAATTCTTGTCAATTTGGTGCTAAAAAAAAAATAACATCACGACCGAGTTAGTACGTCCATCCATACTATATTAGTATATATGGACGCTCAAGCAGCTATGTATGCAGAAGATATTATAGCACTCAAATGTACGGGCAGACACAGGTGCACTCTTTAAGCCTTTACTGTCATAGTCCAATGGGAAGGCGCAAGACCACTAGCTTGATGTGCTTTCCGAGACACAGAAATTTCACACCGCCACGTTACAAACTCCAGGTGCTAATTGGAAATCTAGTAACATTTTGCCATCCACCATTCAACCATCTCGGAATCGAACCCAAGCCCCAATGCTCTGCAGTCACGTTTGCGACCACGAGAACGAACGAGTCCATTCTGAGAATAACAGCCTACAATCCTTACACAAAATCAATTCTAAGAATATTGTCAATTTCTCCTCCAAATTGACCTGTTTTCTAGAACCTACAGTATATTTTGGTCTTGTTTCCGTAAATGGACATTGGTATTTGGAATTTAAACTTTGTGCAGGCAGCCTATTTCGCTTTGAAGCAGGTGTTGAGGCTGACTTCTCGGCCACTAGCTTACCGATGACATGTAGTTGGCGCCCCGGCTTATCAGTGTCCAGTTAAGGCACATCTACAACAACAATGCATAATGCTATTGCATTAAGCTCACTGCCAGTGACGACTCGATGCTTTCTCCCATCAACTCCCAGGATGTGAATATAGCCCTGTTTGGTCCAACAGATGGTGAGAATCAACAAAAAGGGGTGTGTTGAGAATCATCATAGATGTTTCAGCAAACTCACAGGGCTCGATTGAAAGATAAAAGCATGCTTAATCTAGTCTTGAGCATATCTCCAATAATTAACACAATCAAATATAAACATGTTTATAAAATTATAATGTTCGTTTGTTACATACAAAAACACAGGTTTTATGATATATTGTTATATCAAATCAGTTTCAGATTTTACCTAACTACGGCGAAGCAAAAAGGAGGGTAATGATTTTGACCGCTAAGTATGTACACGTGTGTATATTTGTTCATTTGTTCCCTCATAACTTCTGAACTACTTACCATAATTTGACAAATGAGGTATCGTTCAATGAGGTAGCCGTGGTAGTATGCCACCTACCATAAAAAAACAATACATTCTAACAATAGTAAGGGATCATAAACTTTAGGACAAAGTGGGATATGGCCACGGCTATCCTCTGAACATCACTATTAATTAAATTCAATTCATTTATTGGTGTGATTTTTGGTACATTTTACATGAGATCTTAATAATAAATAATTAGTTCCTCAAAAATCTTCCTGTGTGTGTGTGTACAGTCTTTCACATAATTAGTAATTATTATAAAAAAGAATAATCAACATATTAAAATAAGATATTAGCGGTTAAAGTACGAAATTGCCGATTTGTACTGAAAAATTGAAGTTCGTTTTTTTTTTTTAATTTAACGTTTTTATTTAATCCAAATAATTACGTGAGGGTGACGAATGGTTTCTAGTTGCTGTTCCTGTAGAGTTAAAACGGTTTCTCGTGCTGTATGAGGTCTCACGTTATCATGGAGCAATTATGGTGAAGATCGATTCATGAGTCGGGGCTGTTTCACTGCTAGTTTTGCTATCACTGTTTGGAGTTCGGCACAGTAGAAATCTGCCGTTATTCCTTGACCAGATCGGAGAAAGCTATAGTGAATAACACCATGCTGAGACCACCAAACAGTTACCATTACCTTTTTATTGGTAAGCTTTGCTTTAGGACACTGTTGCGGCGTTTGACCTGGGGTCAGCCATTGCATTTTTCGCTTACGGTTATCGTAAAGAATCCACTTTTCATCACATGTCACAATTCGATCCAATATTCCTTCATTACAGTATCGATTCAACAAGGCAACACAAGAAACACAGTTTCAACGAGCTTTTGCGTCTGCAGATCAGTCAAATCATGAGGCACCCAATTTTTTTTTATTGTTTTGACGCAAATCTGTCAATATTGTTGGTAAGGTAACGTTAAACCATGCTGCTAATTCCTGGGTAGTTTGGCTCGAATCGGCTTCCACCATTTCTTTCAATTCATTGTTATTCACCTGTGTGGGCCCGGTCTTCCACGTGGTTCCACATTGTACGTGTTTCCACGTACAATGTGGAAAAAGTTCCACTCAAAAATCTCAAACCATGAAGGTTCTATGTCAATTCGAAGTACCTATTACAATAAAACGGCAATTTCATACTTTAACCCCTATTAATTACAACATAACATAAGATAAAAAATATAAGCATAACATTAACAATTTAGATAGGTACATTTAAATAATGAATAATATTTTTATAATGAATAATAATATAACAATATTTATTAAATATATTAAGATATAGAAAGTGTAAGTTGTTTATTTAATAGACGATGGATATTGAATGGTTTGTAAGTACATTATAATTTCAGACGAGAATCTTTGCTTGTTTCATATATTTTGAGAGAGTGAATAGTCGGGTTTTAGATTTTCCCCTTTTATTTTTTAGCCACTTGACATCGCTTCCTAATAACTATTAAAATGTTAAACCTATTAGAACAATTTTATCAAAATATAAACAACGGTAAAGTTTAAAATATGTATTTAGTAACTTCCTTCAAGCATGTGCAGGGAATATGATGACATTGGAAATTCAAGAAACGGTATAGGTAAATTATCCAGTAAATTAATCAAACAATTAAAATTCAAGTTAAAATAAAGCTATCACACAGAAGAACACAAATTGCCCATAACAGCGAATAATACATTTAAAATGACTAAAGCAGTGACATAAATATCGAATAAAACTAAATACTTAGCGTTAAATCAGCATATCCGTTTAGACTCGGAGGAGGAAAAGTCTTTAAATTGTGATTTACGAAGGCACTTAATCTCTCGAGAATTCAAAAAACTGACACAGAATCAATCAATATTGCAAAGAATTTAAGCCAAAACTTCAAAATTAGTGTTAAAATATGGAACTTTCCAGGTTCATAAATTTCAAACCATTTTTTTATCCTTCTGTTTAGCACTAACATTTGTAATTTTTTTTTATGTAAAATTATTATATTCAGCTGTATCCGGCTAGACTGGAAACTGATACCAAGCAAGTAAATGTAAACTTAAGGTGTCTATAAGAAACTCATAGATCAGTAAATAAAGTGTATTACAAAAAATGCAACAAAATAGATAGAATACTCTTTATTGCGTGTGCACCATAACAATCACAAATAAATTACACAACTCCATAGGGAGAATTGGGTACAATGTGTGGTGAAACTTTTAAAGTGGTGTTCTCGCTAAAAACGATCTTCTACCGACAACTTGATGGATTTGATAGAGACCGAAAAACTGAATGCAAATTTCTCTTGAAATTGCTACGAGTACTTTAACCACATTTTAAATACCTGGTCTCACTCTGTATAGAATATCAACTACTTTTAGGCTAGCGAATACCGGCACTGGCTGCATCATAATCATCACTCCTCATCTAGGGTTTCCATACGTCCAAAAATTTCCGGAATTTTAGCTCCGGATCCGTGGTGAATTCGAGAACGTCCAGAATTTCCAAATTTATGAAAAGTAAAACACATACTACTATAAAATAAAATATTTTTTTCAAATATCCGAACTCTGGAAACTTCCGACTTCCGAAGGCAGTTTTTTATAGTTTTACTGTTATTTTTACAAAAAAGTTTATTTAGTTTAATGGCAGCCAAATCCGGCGCACAACTCGAGTTCATTCAGACAGGAGGGAGAACGAAATCCTTTGTATCACCTACGAAAAATATTATCAATAGATTAATCTCGTTTACATAGAACGTTATCTTATCCTCGATTATTAAATGTGAATAATTATGATACTTATATTGATTATAACGCAAGCTTAACAACCATAATAGATTTTGTGCCTATTGGCAAACACACATGTTTAAAACTGGTGTTGAGAAACGATATGTTACGAAAACTTTTTTTAATAACACTTTTAGTGTCGCATGCGTTTAGTGAATCTTGTGTAACCTACACATTTGAAGATGACAATTTTTATGAAAAGTTTAGTAATATCGGGGTCTGTTCCGAATATCACTTCTGGGAAGTCGGGACTTACGCTAGTATTGATGTGACCGGCCATAATGAACGTAGCAGTACATTCATTACGCCTTTAAACGATTTAAGTTGTGTGTCATCGTTCATGTTTCCAATGTCAAATTTAGGTAGAGTTGAAGTGCTTATTTATATGGAGGCAAAGATCCAAAACGACCAAGTAACGGTATTGGCGAACCAGTATGTGGAAAATGGTATTGACACCACTCTTGGACTCACTACTTTCTCACCCCATGACGCAAATTACATGGACGGGTGGCATACGCTGGTAGTGAACTTGAGCAGCCAGGGAACGTCTACGGGCTACGTAAGTTTATTTTTTTGTTTATTATTAAAAAAAATAACCACGCTGCCTGGGGGAGAGGGGCCTTAATCGCGGTTGCGAAAACGTTATCTAATAGGTTAAAAATCATATATCCTTCTTCGTCATTTCAAAGCTCTTGAAATCGGAATAGAAGTTAACAACAAACGTTAATGTGCACTGTTCTAATATTGTAAATTTTTTCTTCCTTGTCTCACACAGTATCGTCAACATTTTTTTTTTTCATTTCTACTCTCGCAGGTCTGCTGGCAGAAATTTTATATGAAATAAGCAGTACCTTTTTACTCAAATATTTTTTTTTCCTGTGTTGTCTACTGTGTTTACATAAATAGTAAAATAAATAAAAATAAATTGTAAACAGGATATTGAATATTGTATATGGATATTGTAACAGGGTAAGCTACACTATGACGGAATGCCGTAGGGTATGTTTTTTTCGACTCGGCCTTAGTCGCGCGCGGTAGCTAGTGAATCTTTAGTGTGCGTGAAGAATGGGGTTATGGATGGACCTAAGTTTAACCAACTGCCACCAGCACCACCTAGAATCCAAGCTTTATCTAGGTCCTAGATAAAGCCGGCTAGAACTAGGTGTTCTCGTACTTCGGTTTTTAGACGTCACGTACAATTTTTGCTGAGAAACGATTTTTTATTACGGTAAAAAATCACAGTTTACCGTAGGAGTCAATACAACACACAATAATTTGTGCTGATGGATGGATTGAAGAGTATGGTCATGAACATATTTAAAGTAAGGTAACAATATAAAGAAAACACAAATAACAAAATACACGTTTTATTAAAAAAAAAAATGATGTTCCAATCTTCGTGACTAGAAGGTTTAATTACAATACCTCATCTTCTGGTTCCAGTTATGTGTTATTCGCCTAAATAATCATCCCTTTAAACTTAACATATTTTTTCCCTTTACACTCCCTTTACACTTATATATGTATATATTTTTAAATTACATACTTTTATTAAAATGCACTAAAAACAGTAAATAATGTTTATCTATCAAAATTGAACGCTTAACCAAAGTTTCGTGTTCGTGCTTTTAAGCGTTGAGCAGTACTCTTGTGAGGAGGCGGTCCTGGTTGTAGAATAAAGTCAAGTCTATCATAAAAATATATTGTCACCAGAACAGAAAAAGTTATGTGCAAAATTTCAGCCGAGAATTTTAACTGAATTACAAAGCAGTTCTCCCTAACCAATCGGTTTGAAATTCAGTTGCAAAATTTGACCAATATATACAAAAAAACTGACTAAAAAGACAATAATCATGTGCAATTAGACAATAAGGTGGAACGAAGTTTATAGTGGTGGGATTTTCATGGGCCTTTTATTATTGAGTTCCTAGAGATGTAAAGAAGAAAGTTAAAAAAAAAATCGATGCTCATGTTTTATTGCACACATTTTTTTTTGTTCCACCTTATGAGTATTTTTCGTCACACTCGACTACAAGTTAAATAAAAGATTTTCAAATGAAATGCTGATCGTTTGTAAGCGCAATAATGGAGAATAACTGGGCTGATTAGGCTTTTTTAGGTTTTACATAAAGAAAAACATCTCGGATAATTTTCACTAACTGAACGTCCTTGTCTTTCAATGGGATTTTTGTATAAACTGAAACCATAACTGGGTTTTTATTCAATTGGTCACGAACTGAACGATGTACATATTTATGTGGGTTATTCTTTATTTGTTTTGTAAATAAAAAAAGTTCAATGGAAAAGTTAATAAGAAAAGAAAACCGGGCGAACAGGGAATATTACGCAGAACTAATTTAAGAGAATTATAGTAAACAAAACTGGATTGTCATGGTCCCTTACCATGACAATCTGGTTTTGTTTTGAAAAAAAGCAATTTTATTTTTAAGCAAGAGAGAAAGAAAGAAAAAAAAATATTTTTATTCTCTATTGCTTTTTCATTTTCATTAACGTTAACTAGAGGCATTTTCTAATGTCATTAGCATCAAGAGTAACAGCCGAGTAAAAAATAGTATATTTTTAAAGGTTCCCATTCAACAGACTATAAATCAAAAACTACCAATAATCGCGGAACATACATGGGGTATTTTCGGATACCCCTGGGCTTGAGAAATCTATTTTTCTTTCAACTATGCAGTAATGTTATCATTAATCACTACAAAACCGATCACAAAGGATGTCTTTTTTGATTAGAACCAAAACAGTGCAGAAAAGTTATATGAAATCTCATTATTGCACTGTTTTTCATTACTGCACCGTTTTAAATTTTAAATTTGGAATTAAACTTACCACAGAGGTGTAATGTCTCCTATTAAGTTAGTAAAATGTATGCATTAGATCAAAAAGATTACTGGCAGAAAGTAAAAATCGGCTGAATAAAACAGACTTGGTGAAAAAAAAAAAACAAATGGCGCGCATTTTGTACCATTGTAAAACTTTGATACTTCGTATTTACCAAATAAAAAGGTAAAAAATCATGGAAATTATCAGCGATAGCGATATGAATTCAACTTCAGAAAATATAAGACAGCTGCAAATGAAGTTGTTAATAACCTTTAATAACTGCACTTTTAATAATTGTATGTTTGAAGGGAAGATGAATTAAACTTTGTTTCATTAACTTGAGTTTTTATTTTGAGTAGGTATATTTTGTCAGGGTAGTTGAAAGAAAAGCAGATTACGCACCTCGATAAAGTGAGTAATTAATGCACTCGTGATAATTTAGTGCCCTCGCATGCGCTCGGGCACCAACATAACACTCGTGCATTAATGACTCACTTTGCGCTCGATGCAACAATCTACTATTTTTTATGACGTCATTGTGTGCACCACCCTTAGTAGAATGGGACAAGGGCAGGAACATGTTTAGACCAACCTGTATATTATAATCCCGGTTTATCATTGCTACGCGTTCGTCGTGCTATTTGATCATTTAGTAACAAATACAATGTCACTCGCTGACCAAACAGAATGTGTGTTACGTACAACAATATAATATGGTACTCTGCGTTTGACAGTTTAGTTCTTCAACAATTCTATCGAAATAGTATACAGGTGACTTTACACAACGCTACTTAACAAGGCTACGCTACTTAAGGCTTGCCTTTAACAGAGAAGAGTTCATAATAATTTGAAATAAGAACATTATGTTGAGAAAATGACTGCGCTGCGGATGTCATAAATCAAGTACATTAATTTAAAACATCAAATGTAACATTTTCCTTGCGTTTACCGTATGTCATTACTTCCCAAAATTTGATCCTTAGCAGCGACACTATCGAATGGTGTAATAATGCAGGATGTTATATTTTTTTTTCAAAATCACTGGGTTTGATACGGCTAGAAATATTGATTTTTCGAAAAACCAATGATGCAGTTTTAGTTTTCATCAAAATCGGGCTCGAGACTCCCTGTGTTTTTCGCTATTCCTCATAGTTTTGGATTTGGCACCCCACGCCCACTTGAAAAATTCATTCTGTATGATACCGGCTAACCTCGAGTTAAAATCAAATAATTTCTCCCAAACCATATTGGTTTACCAGTTAATCATGTTAACCCGAACCAAACAAAGCAATTACACTGCGTACTGCGAGCAGCTTGGATGTAGCTCTGGCCGGCCGCCCCCGCAGCTAAGTTCTCGGGTCCAGTGTGATGGGGTCGACGGATCTCCCCAAATCCGTCGCCCCTGGACCTGTTGAGGGAGGCAGGAATAGGGCATTTTCCACCATCTGCCGACGCCCGGTGCGTCTGATGCGGGAAGGGTGGGAGCACGTCATCTCCTCCCTCACTTTCCGCAGCTTCCTTCTACAACATGAGTCTTAGTTCTAACCTTACTTAACCTACTAAATATACTCGGGGTGCCCTGTGATCGTCTTTTTGTGATGAGCCCTAGGCCGGTAACTGGTAACTTTAAAATGATGGTAACTCACTTTGTAAACATTTTAATTTAATGTTAAAACAATAATAAACACGCATTGTTATTATCATGCCTGATAGATGACGGGTTAAGCTAAAAAACTTTTAACTTTTAGGCTGAGCGTTTTAAGTATTCTATAGAATGCCTAGAAACTCTCAACAGCATACCGAATTATACAGATAACCGGTAACATACATTATATACAATTTTGATAAAGCTGATAAAGATGAAAGTTATGAACAATAATATTATGATAGAGGAATTAGCGTGCTAATCAATACACTGATTTATTTCATAAATACAAATTATTCAAGGGTTTGAAGCAGGTTTCAAAATATCTAGTTTACAAAATGTTTTGGCTGAAATCTTAAAATTAGTCAAGTTTTGACACAGAAGAATAACACGATTGCTTTTATTAATAATTTACTGTATTTATATTTTACATATCTTCCCGTGAATGTCCGTGAATGTCGTAAGAGGCGACTAAGGGACTTGCCAGAGAATGGGCAGCAGCGTTCTTTGTGCTTTTGTAACAACCGTACTGCGATCGCCAACCCGCCTTCCAAGCGTTGCGATTATAGCAAAACCCCCCTTAGGTCAATGTGGCGTTGGGGGAGGCCTAATGTCCAGCAGTGGACGTCTTTCGGCTGAAATGATGATGATGATATTTTACAACCATATTTTTTTTTTATCTCTTGCCCACTCTTATGTTAGCTAATTTATGGCTATCTATACAGGAAGACCGATCGCAGTGTGAATAAAATCTGTTTCATAAAATCATAATAGGTGCCAACTACATTCCTGCACTAATGCACATTTTGAGTAGGATTACTTTGATAATTATCTACTTGGACTACGATATCATGTCATTGTCGTAATTATAATTTCATTGCATGTATAAGATGAACATGATACAAGTTTAGTGAGATGATCGCGATTAGGTGAATTAATCAGGTAATGTTTATCGGGGTTATTAATTTTAACATAAGTTTAAAACGATACTCTGATAAAAAGAAACGCAACGTCCACTTCTGGAAATTGATAATTTAATTATTTAGGGTGACTGGTAATTAGTGACCGATCCTTAAACACGTGATTATACTCATAATAACAAACAACTTTCCCAAAGATTTTTTTTTTTATACTCATTCACTTTACTCACAATAATACAACAGCCGTATGAAATTCGCGCGCCCACGCCTCTGGCCTATCAGCTTGTGATAAAAGTAAATGAGTATAAAAAAAATGTCTCTTTTACCCTATATAAGTACATTTAAAATCCTATAGTTATACCTAAAATGAGGAGCTCGTGGCTAAATAATAACAGCCGCCCAGGTCAATCTTTAAGGTTAAGCCGTGCTTGCCGAGGTTGGTCTGTGGATGGGTGACCATAATTACATATCGAGTTTCCTCCGCACCTCGGAAAGCACGTTAAGCCTTTGGTCCCGGCTGTCATTTGTAGATCTTTGACAGTCGTTACGAGTAATCAGAAGCTAATAGTCTGACATCCAGTCTTACCAAGGGGTATCGTATTATCCAGTTACTGGGTTGTGGAGGTCAGATAAGCAGTCGCTTCATGTAAAGTACTGGTACTCAGCTGCATCCGGTTAGTCTGGAAGCCGACCCCAAGATAGTTTGGGAAAAGGCTAGGCAGATGATAATGATGATGATAGAAGTGAACTTTTAAATGGAAGCATTGGACCCCAATTATCTAATCCTTGTTATGGGCAGCCAGACATCACTCGTCACGGGATAACAGGAAAGAATGTCTGACCGATCGGTATTGAATTAAAGGTTTGGATGACCATAAGCGGCTCAAATACTAAATGACGGCTACGTGAGTAGTTTAAAGTTTTCTTCATGCTGGGTAAATTAACTTACTTACCGCCTGGGTATGATTGGTCAACGTAAATTTAAAACCTAGGTAACGTAACGTTCAACTTGTTAATTTTCCATTTTAGTTTTTATCTAAAGGCGTTCGGTCCAAATAGCCACCGACAGAAAATTGGTTGGTGGGAAGGTAGACCTTTACCCTGCAGTGGAACACATGAGACTCATAATAACGCGGTCGTGCATCGATCATGTGTGGGTTCGAACTCAACGTGTGATATCTGCGTATGTGTTAACATGTAAGTTGTCGGATCACTATGTAATCGGTGTGTGCGTGGCTAGTAACTTAGAATCGAACAGTTATCCCTCAAGCGGTGTGCACTCTCATAGGACTATTATATGTGATAACAAGGTGTTAGAAAAACTTAAAAATGTGTCATGGAACGAACTTTTGAATTGTAAATGCCCAATAGATTTATATAACAGACTTTGTACAGTAATCTCTGATGCTTATGATGATGCTAAAATCCAAGTATCTATATGTAATAAGAGAAAAAGTAAACCTTGGATTACAAAAAAACTTAAAAACATGATTAGTACTAGGGACAAATTGTTCAGATATTGGAAAAGTAAACCGAAGGATTTGAACTTGCGGATTCAATATACTAAATACAGAAACAGAGTAAACAAATGTATTAATAAAGCTAAGAATAAATACCGTCAGGAAGAAATAAAAAAGTGTAACAAAAATATTAGGAAAATTTGGGCTAAAATCAACTCATGGATAGGGAGAGAGAAAAATAGTGTAGATTCTGTTATCTTAAAATATCTGGGAAGAACGGAAAGTATTATTAATATTTGTAATAAATTCTCAAAAACATTTACCAAAGAAATTTTAGATATGAAACATTTCTGTAGTCATAAGTTTTTAGACAGGTCTAGCTATATCAATAGCAGTAGCGTGTCGTTACGGTTTCAAAAAGCTTACCCAAAGGATGTAGATAAAATAATAAGTATTCTAAGTAGTGATAAGTCTGAAGGTATAGATAAAATTAGAGTAAAGGAAATAAAATTGTTGAAATCACAGCTGAGCCCTGTGATAGCTTTGTTCATTAATTTATGTGTTGAAAGTGGTTTGTATCCTGATCAGTTAAAAACAGCATTAATACGACCTATATTTAAGCAAGGTGTGCACAGTGATTACTCAAATTATAGGCCAATAGCTATACTGTCTGTAATAAATAAAATTGTGGAAAAGTTCATTATGAACCAGGTAAGTGCTTTCTTGGAAAACAACAATGTTTTGTCAAAGGCTCAACATGGCTTTCGACGTGGACGGAGCACGGCGACGGCTCTGGCACAGTTTGCGGACGACGTCAATGAATGTTTGGATCAAAGGAAGCAGGTGGTGGTGGTCTACATTGATTTCAAAAAAGCGTTTGATACCCTGGAGCACCACCAGCTGCTTCAAGCCATGGAGGAATGTGGCATAGCGGGACCACTTAACAGGTGGTTCCGTGCCTACCTCACAGGCCGGGCACTGCGAACCGTCATTGACGGCGTCATTGGAGAACCCAGTTACGTCACATGCGGTGTGCCAACCGGTTCCGTGTTTGGTCCTGTCGGATACATCATGCATGTCAACAGCATGTGCAATGTGGTTCGAAACTGTCGCATATACATGTATGCCGATGATACTTGCTTAGTGTATGCAGATAAAGAATTAGATGTAATTGAAAGGAATATTCAGGAGGATTTCACAAATATCATTAAATGGGCCCATGATAATGGGATCATAATAAATATAAATAAAACTAAGTGTATGCGTATACGGTCTCCTTATCTTAAAAATTGTGAGCGTACGCCGCGCGTGGTGGGGCATAGCTATGAGTGCCTGCACGATGACGGCGCGACGTATTGTGCGTGTGCAGATATTGAGGTGGTGGAGGAATACAAGTACTTGGGTTTAGTTATAGACAACAGCTTCTCGTGGAAAACACACATAACACACCTTTGTGACAAACTCCGATTAGTGCTTGTAAAATTCCACCACCTTAGTTTTGTACTGGATAGGGCTACTTTGTACACGGTCTACTATGCGCTGGTGGACTCGCTACTTTCATATGGACTGGCATGTTATGGTAACACATTCAAAACATATTTAGATAAAATAAAATTATTACAAATCAGATTTATGAAACTTTTAGTTGATAGAAACACAAAAACACGTTGTAAAAGTAGTGATTATGAAGAATTATTCTTAGAGTGTAAGATGTTGCCAGTTCATCGAAAGGTGGTATTGTTATTGGCTATAGAGAACTATTGCAAAGATGAGTTTAAAATTGAGACGGTATGCATAAGACCTAAAAGGAATAAATGTATCAGAAGATTTGTGGTACCCACTTGTACTAATTATTATGGGCAAAGATGTAGAAAATGCTTAGTGCCAACAATTTTTAACGACATACCTTCCGATTTAGAAAATAGCTGTACCACGAAAGTTTCTTTTAAAAACAAAATGGGGAAGTTTCTTTTTAGCACCTTTTGCCAAAACTTCATGGCTGGAGATGTGTAGATTCCAGTTATGATTGTTTGTTGTTGTTTATATAATATCTATGTCTATCTGATTTTTGCGGCTTCACCGTTGTTAATTGAAATTCTGTTGCGCAACTTAAAATGTTTTAACTTTACGCTTATAGTCAGCCTTTGTTTAAAATAAGTGTGTTTAGTTTTAGGTAAAAGTTGTTATTGAGATAATACTAACGAATAGTTACATCAATATTTAAATTGTATATGGGAGCTACATCTGCCAACAAACTGTTTTACAGTTTGGCAGAAGTAAAATATTTTGTAGTACGGATGTAACAACGAATAAACGCTTTTTCATTTCATTTCATTTTCATTAATACCTACTAATACCTTTTGCATTATGATACTGCATATCCCGCGGAGATGTGGACGTCTGTTCACAGTCTCGATATGCGGTCCCAGGGATTATTTCCTAGAAGCGCTCGTGGGCATGCTACGAGAAGAAGTCGCGGTGGACAAGGGCCTTATCTCGCTACCTTGCTCGACGATCGCAGGGAGGTATGGCGGAGTAAGGAGCTTCACGGAAGTTTTTTCACGGGCTTTGCCGGGCCTGCAGGGCCCAGAAGATAGGTTACGGAGGCTATTAAGTATACACATCCATATCCTAGTTACGTTCCGGAGACCTCTTCAGAGAAACCGAAGTTCGTCGGGCAAGTCCGTATTGGGACAAGCGATTTTCCAAGCGTTCAATGCATCGGTCAAAAACGGTACAAAACCAATGAGGGAGATAAAATATACATAATTATTTTATAGATTGAAATATTTAAAAATGTAATTAATCTGTACAGAACTAAATAAAGGAAATAATAATACCAGGCAAGCGATTGCCTTAAAAAGTTTCTTTTTGGTATTCACATGAAAAATTTTGCAACCGAACACTGTTAAAACCGAAAACCGTTTCTTCACCTCATAAGTGAGGAAACAGTTTTTAGATGAAACTCTTTTTAACAAAAACTGGAACCCTTATTTTCCCTTTGTCAATGAATTGCTTTGTGAATAAGTTAACACACGCTTTAAATAAGGGATGGGGGGGGGGTATACAGAGCTAAGTAAAAAACTATTTTTCCTTAAACAGAAATCAGCTCAATTCAGAACTTATGAATTAATCCATTATTTTTATTTGAATATTTTTTTTGGAAATAAAATTACTTTCATAAATTCCGGCACTGTGCATATCTACATGCATGTACCTACTTTTTCTATAAGTACAGTATTCAATTTGTGGAATCGATTAATGATTCATATCTTCTTTTCAGAATAATACGATAAAGTGTCATACTCAAATAAATGCTGTATTGTTCGTTTGTCACAATATTATATGTGCTTATACTGAAACTAGTGATACATGTTTTTCATTGATAATCTACTAAAAAATATTAATTCAGCTTCGTTTTAGATACAGAACTCAATGGAAATTGGCAAATTAAATACAAACAGGCTCCATTTTACCAAAAAGATTTCGATTTTTACCGCATTTCAACGATTGCTTTCAGTGTTACCTATATGCGCAGGTACATTAGAATAGAATATTCTTTATTGTACACCAAAGTAGAAATATAACGGTTTTACAATACTGTCAATTTTATGGTTACAATGGCGGTCTTATCGCTGATAGCGATATCTTACAGACAACCTTTGGATGGACATTACGGACATAAAATAAAAAGGTGGTATTAAACATTCTTATGCATTCCGGTGTATCTTCCGTACATAGAATGACACGAAGACCATGTCAGTAGTACATTTGAGGACCTTTTATGTTCCAACCATATTCAAAAACCTATAAATACGTATTTATTGATTGAAACCTGCATCAAAATCCATCAAATAGTTTGCAAATAAACAGGCTGGCAGACGAACAGTCGGGTGATTTCATATTATACATTTAGAGATTTTATCTTATCAACGCCCATTATTAATAATTAAGATATGTATTCGATTAAATATAATATGAAATATAAATGAAAGAGTTTTTTTATATGTAAAGCAGTAACCGTTGCATGTAGTGAAACGCAATGATTCGCATAGTGTTAATATTATTTATATTCGTCTCTTACGCAGTCAGTGATTATTGTGTGAGGTACACGTTTGAGCAAAATTTCGACGAATGGTTGACACATGGGTGGGGGATTTGTCATTCCATGCCATTTTGGATTGTTGATCAGTACAGTAATTGGGACTTGACTGGTCAAAATGAACGCAGTACCTCTTTTATTAGGCCTGAAATAGCTATGAGTTGTGTGTCATCATTCATTTTTTCTATGAACGCACAAGGTACCATGGAAGTGAACATTTATATGGAAGCATCGGATCCCAATGACCAAATCCGTGTTATGGTCAACCAATTAGACATCACTGGTGACACGATAACAGGAATGTCTCACAATGCAGTCTCGGAACCAAACTTTGTGCCCGGATGGCACACTCTACGGATGACCTTAAGCGGATCGAATACTTATAATGGCTACGTGAGTATTAATAACGTTATTCATTGTGTATTATTTGGAATTTTTCATGGTTTATGTATTTGTTTTCGATGGTTTACTGCCATGAAGGTCACGCCTTTCTGGAAGTCACATACCTACAACCGCCTAAACTTTTTAAATTAAATTCCGTATACGTATTCGCCGTTGACTGAAAACTTGGTGAGCGGAGGCACTCTCTAAAGTTAATTGTCACGGCTCAGAAACATATGAAGGCCACGTATGTATTACATTGTGTAACTTAGTACGGTAGTAGCTGTTTATCTTGTCATTGTTGCTGATTACTATATACGTCACATCTTAAACTATCAAATAGGTATCAATAACGTCTATGTACACACGCCAGGACATCAATCTATACGAAACTGTCAAATTTTCCCAATCAACTTTGAAGCTAATTGTAAAAAAATGAAGTTGAAAATCGATTAAAGAAAGAACAATGTCCATAAAAGTACGGAATTTGGTACAACCCCCCCATATCGATAAATTATATATTTTTGGAAAGTTTTTTTCTTTTCTAACTACTTTTACTAAGGCGAGGTTTGTCGATTTGCTGTCGGTTCGGAGTTAAAGATACATGCATTCTGTGTACACAATAATGTCCAAATCCGAGAAAATCGCCATCGAAAAGAAATCAAGATTACCGCCAAAAACATTTTGTTTCGTGACCTTCGGTGAATCAGCGACGGTGCAGAATTTTCGTTATTGTTTTTTTTCAGGCTTAGTGCAATGTTATGCTTTCTTGATGTTAAAATAACTTGCAACAACTCTGCGGTTACTGACTACTTGTATCGACAAATAACAAACCGGCTAAACTTTAAATTGATCCTATATTAAGAGGTCTTTAGTACAAATCAGAAAGTACATAATTCAAAAATAATTTGGGTTAGGTGTTTATTTTAGGCTACATAGCCGCAAACCGACTGACACTGTTTCTAAATTTATTATGTTGACGGCAAAATGCTACTCGTTACTAGTTCTTCCAATGTGAGGTAGGATCCATCAGTTAATCCTAGGTCATCCTAATTCAATTGCATCACCCCCACATTGCACCCTTACAATCTCAAACCGAACGATTTTTACAAAAAGTTCGCGTGTTTAGTAAATAGTGTGCATTACCAAGGGTTATGATGCAAAGTGTTTAAACTCATTATGCCAAAATATGCAATTGTATATTCAACTATTTTAACTGTCATACACAGCTATTGCGACCTATCTGTAGAGTAATATGAATCATCGTCATCATTTCAGCCCAAAAGACGCCCACTGCTGGACATAGGCCTACCCCAAGTGTCGCCTCATTGACATTTTGGGGGGTTTTGCCATAATCGCCACGCTTGGCAGGCGGGTTGCCGATCGCAGTACGGTTGTTACTAAAACACAGAGAACGCTGCTGCCCATTCTCTGGCAAGTCCCTTAGTCGCCTCTAACGACACCCACGGGAAGATATAAGATGGTGCTATTCTTTACGTCCGACACCATACAGAACAACAACAACAAGTAATATGCATATGCGTTCAGAATGATACAGGAAGTCAATAAAACTATAAAGCAGCAGTTGTATTGTACTTTGCCGACTTAATTATGTTTCAAAATTATATGCACCACAATGTATAAAATTGAAAATCCTTACCCTTATCCATTTAATTTTTATCTTATCTATGATCTATAAAACTGTTTATAAAATTAAATCGTTTTTCTTGTATATCTGTGGGACGGACGGCTTAGTTCTGATACTATATCTGTTACTTTTGATTTGTTTTTCACTATCATTTAAACTTGAGAGAATTTATACCGAAAACCGCAAGATTTATGTGTATACTGTATTCATATTAACTAAGATCACATGAATCAATAACATGAATCTCGATATATTGTGAAGTCGTAACATACAAGGGCAAGTTGCTAGTATTTCATAATTTCATTAAGGAAATTAGCTATCTGATAAGGTTAATTATGAAGATTCGATAGTGATTGCCTTATTTAAGGTTTTCCTTGTTTATAATACGAATGATCAATGATCTAGCTTTTAAATGAATGTCATTTGAGTGATATAGATGCCATAAAAATGTTAGATGCTTTTTTAGCTTGCACTGTCTCACTGCTGGGCAAAAGCTTCTGGTTTATTGATGTATTTACATTTTTAATCATTCTCGTGTAAAATATTAAAAAATATGTTTTATTATTATCGCGTTATTTTAGATAAATAATACCAAAGTATAAAACAAAAGTGACAGTGACTAAATGAAGTTGCAGATCGTGTGATATAAATAAGAGAAAAACATACGATATTGATCATCCTTTAAATAATTTCATAACACAATGTTCTGTCACACCTGGGCCTCAAGTCTACTATTACAATAGTGTCAGAATGGCCTATATCATTGATTTCATAATTGTTGATTTTGACTAGTTTGGTAATCTACTAATTACAATGGCGTCATTATGACATCACAATGGTCAACCACTGACACTCTATTGAAAGAAATGGCATAAAATTTGACAGATTTTAGCAGATTACGAAGTTTTAGCAAAATTACAATGGGATCATGTTGGAATGACGATGTTTATAAAAACAGCAGACTTGCGGCCCTGGTACCTTGTACCTGGTGGTAACTTACTGCTTACAGTTAGGTAAATTTCCACACAGCTTCTTTCTGTTTCTTTTTTAAATATAGCGTCTATGGCACTCGGGGTAATGTTGCTTCCCATAGTTCTCATTTGTGAAATTCAACACTTTATCTTCAATTATTTCGATAACGCCTTACATAGGTACTATCTATCTAGTGGTTTCTGTTCACAATATACTGCCGCGCTCGTAGTGATGACCTGTGTGTCATAGATCTAAAAATAATGATTATACAATAAACGTCATGTTGCAGGCGATTATAGTATGTGACAGTTTTTTGATAAGGCCCTGCATTAAAAGTGCTCGCATTCAATACTAAATGTTATCAAATAATGATTTATGATTATCTTTAATATGGGATTAACAAATGAAATAATAATTTAATTATGTTTTATGTTTGTTTGTGTCACCTATTGTTCGTTATAGAAAACTTTCCAATGTCATTCCATTTAACTTACTAAGTGATAACTAGATTCGACATGGTCTGACAAAAATAATAAATAATAAACAGTTTAAAAAATGTATTATTTTTATTCCTAATATAAAAATAAATAATATAAAATCTAATTAGTAATTTAGTAAAGAAAAATCTAATATATATACTACTCTAATAATATATTACTCTGATCAATTCGTACCCTATCTATATACCCATAACTTTTACTGTATAATTCCCATTAAGGCTTTCATTGTTTATCATTTACAAGCATAGTGGACTGTGAAATTGCCAACCACTACCTCAGTTATTTAGGTTAGAAAAAAGACGTCTGTGCCCCTGTTAGTATGACAATCTAAACAAATTGCCAAGTATGACGTCGCTGAAAATCACGATTATTCTGAAAACGACCCATGAATGCATACAGGAATCGACTACAATATACGAAACTCACTCACCTAATTATTCTGGTATTCCCGAAGGAGTCTGGCCGTGAAGAAACTGAATAACTGGTTAACTGTTTGTATTCCTTGAGGCTCTTATCTCCCAAAGTTCTTTGCTTCACCGGTGCAATAGGTATATGGATATATATAAAATGTTACAATGTGCCGTATACACAAGTATTCCAGACAAAAAATACCACATAGTCACAAACAAAACTGCAGGGGATATTTATATTCCGGGTCAATAAATAGCTGCAAGTAAGCGAGTTAGATAAACATGCAATGCTACGTGCGAAATAATCGTTTTTTAAGCATAGATACTATCTTATCCATATCCTTCTGAATAATTCAATATTAAGATACAGTGTTCCGAGAAATACGAAACTCTATAATTGTGTCGATTCGGTGTAATTATTGCATGTGGCTAGAAACGCAATGATTCGCATAGTGTTAACATTCTTTATATTCGTGTCTTACGCAGGCAGTGATTATTGTGTGAGATACACGTTTGAGCAAAATTTCAATGACTGGTTGACACATGAGTGGGATATGACTTGTGTCGTCATGCCAGTTTGGATTGAGAGCAAATACAGTAATGTTGACTTGGGTGGTCAAATTGAACAAAATACTACCTTTATTACGCCGGCTACCCTATCTGAACTATGCTGTGTGTCATCATTCATTTTCACAATGCACCGTGGTGGTATAATAGAAGTGAACATTTATATGGAAGCATCGGGTCCCTTAAATCAAATCATAGTTGTAGCCAATCTGCTAGAAAACCCTAATGAATTTTTGGGAAATACTTGGAATAACGCCGGTGATCCAAATTTCGAAAGCGGATGGCAAACTCTGACGATAACGTTAACCCGCGAAGGCAATTACCAAGGCTACGTGAGTATTGACAGTATAATAATTTATTTATTGAAACTACATGTACACTGTACATGCAGTTTCAATAAAGTTTCGGTAAAGAGTGTCTTGTGGCATTAGGTCCGCCTACTGTACATTGTACAGTAGGCGGACCTAATGCCACAAGACATTCTTTACCAGTCAACCTTTGGGTTAAACAGGACTCATTAGGACTGTGTACAGAAACGACTATTTTGTATATGAAATTTATATTATTATACATACATAATCACCAATAGTTTTAAATTCTGAGCGCCTCTAACCGTGGCTTCGCCCGCATTATTAAAAAAACCGGCCAAGTGCGAGTCTTACTCGCACACAGGGTTCCATAGCTCCAAAACAATATTTTGAACTGTCATTCATTAGTTAGTAGTATTAGTTGGTAAACTTCCACTTAACCGCAAAACTAAATTGGTTTTTCATAGTATGTTAATGAAAAACAAAGTTACTGCTGCAGTTTGATGAAAAAGTCCCATATCTCAAAAACTAAACATCATATCTTATTGAAACCAATTTTCGTTGATAGTTTTTTTTACGTTCTACAATCCTAAATATTTTCAGAATTTTCCTCCTCTTACTTTAGAAATTAGAGGGGGGGGGACACACATTTTACCACTTTGGAAGTCGCTCTAGCGCAAACTATTCAGTTTAGAAAAAAATTATATTAGAAACCTCAATATCATTTTTGAAGACCTATCCATAGATACCCCTCACGTAGGGGAATGATTAAAAAAAAATTTTTGGTTTTCAGTTCTATGTATGGGGAACCCCAAAATTTATGTTTTTTTTTCTATTTTTGTGTGAAAATCTGAATGCGGTTCAGAGAATACATCTACTTACCAAGTTTCAACAATATAGTTCTTATAGTTTCGGAAAAAAGTGGCTGTGACATACGGACGGACAGACAGACAGACAGACAGACAGACAGACAGACAGACAGACAGACATGACGAATCTATAAGGGTTCCGTTTTTTGCCATTTGGCTACGGAACCCTAAAAACGACATAATTTCGAAAATTACTTAGCACGTACGACTATCATTACGGATGAAAAGAAAATTATCTTGTGATATAATCTAAGGCTTGGTCAACCTTAGGAGGGGTTCCCATCGGCGTCGAGTCGACGCTGAAGTACCTAGGGCTTGTCCTCGACAGCCGGTGGAACTTTGTGGAGCACTTCCGACGTTTGGCCCCCAAACTGGAACGGGCAGGGGCTGCGTTCAAGCGGCTCTTGTCCAACCTGGGGGGCCCAAACTCCTCCTGCCGAAGGCTCTACGCGGGGGTCGTGCGGTCCATGGCCCTTTACGGGGCCCCGGTGTGGGCGCGTTCTTTGAGGTGGCGAGCCTCTCATTACCTGAACGCGCCCCAGAAGGTGGTAGCCGTAAGGCTGGTCCGGGGGTACCGCACGATCTCCGGCGAGGCGGCGAGCCTCTTGGCCGGATTGCCACCATGGGATCTGGAGGCGATAGTCTTCACGTGCCTATACGAATGTCGCGCGGAGGCACTACGCCGGGGGGAAACTCCGCTGCCGTGGCAAATTGTCGCTCAGCGGACAGACCTCCGGCGCGATCTCATGGCGACATGGAGAGAGCGACTGTCGCAAACCCCGTGCAGGGCAAGGCACAGTAGGCGATACCTCCCCTCTTTGAGGAGTGGCTGGAGAGGCGCCATGACGCCCTCACCTTCCGCCTGACGCAGGTCCTCACATGACACGGTTGTTTCGGGAGATTCCTGCACTGAATCGGGCGGGAGGAAACGCCCGGGTGTCACCACTGCGAGGATCGGCCAGAAGACACGGTGAAGCACATCGTGGAGCTATGCTCCGCTTGGGCTGAGCACCGCCGTGTCCTCGTAGCGGCGATTGGCGGCGGCGACCTCTCGCGTCCGGCCCTGGTTCAATCCATGGTCCGGAGCGAGAGGGAATACGCGGGAGACGCCCCGGGCGTCGGGGGGCAACCAGTGGCCCCGGGCCCCCGTAGGCGCGGGCCTGTGGACGGTGAGTAATGGGCTTGCTCACCGTCCGTCCGTCTTATGACGACAGGCCGTGCCGACGGCGCGTTCGTGTTCCACGCGCGCCTCAAGGAGATGTCAGCAAATCGGAAGGGGTCCGAGAGGCCCGATGCCTGCCAGGGCTGCGGGCTGTTTGAAAGAGATACCGTGGCCCTGGAACACAAAGGGCTAAGAAGGAACATGGATGGGTTTTAGTCAGTCAAGTCTTACACTCCCTTCCGCTCCGCCCAGAGCGGGAGAAGTCATTTGATGATTTCCCACGCGAAAAAAAAAAAAAGGCTTTGTCAACCTGCGTGCCAAAATCTTGCCAAATAAGGATATATCGAAAGGACCGGATCATTGGAAACTAAGATGATTATATTTTCGCAATCATTTTCATCAGTTTCGTTGGTCTAGTGGTCGTAATCGTGACTGCTGAGCATGAGGTCCTGGGTTCGCTTCCCAGGTCGGGCAGTGTTATTGGGATTTTCCATCGCGAATTTATCAGTAGCAGCCAGAGTCTGAATTTTTGCCCGGTTGGTGGCTCAATAGGCTCGCCCCGTATTACGTGGGACTTTTACATAACTGTCGTAATGTGGGTGTACTATTAAGTACATCTCTGCCTAACCCTTCAGGGACTACAGGCGTGATGTTATGTTAAGTAATAAATGTAATGTAAATGAAAAAAAAAAAAACAATTGTAAATGTAATGTTATATGTTTTATGTATTAAATTATCTCTTTTTTTACACACTGTCTACACATTTTTTTTCTACTCCCCTTTTGTAGGTATGTTGTTCTTTACAAATAAATCAACTTTTTAACATTGTTACAGTTTCTTTCTTATTTTTTGTATTTAGTGTGTACATAAATTGAAAGTTAAATAAAATAAATGTCAATATTGTTCCATTTTTTGGCATGACCTTTAACGTTTTTGGGGCCCAGTCGATGATTATTTGGTCTCAAATCAAAGCCGAAATTGATTCGAAACTCACATGTGTTTTCACGAGAAGCAGATGACATGCTGCGCTGACCCCAAAGCAATTGGGATTAGGGCAGGAGATGAGGAAGATGTTCTCGAGAAGAGCTAATTGAATAAACGAGCCCGATTCTGAGATTTAATACACCGATTGCTCGTAATGAACTCTCTTGCACTCACTCATGGTAGGTAGTCAATTCACTAAACAGTTGTTATTGAGGAAAATAGATTCTACCATGATTATAATTTATCAAGAAACGGAGCAGGAAGTGGTCGAATGGCATCCGTTCAACGGGTGGCACAGGCCTATCATGGATTGTAGACGACTGTCGCTTTGTTTAGCGACGTCCACTTCGTATTCATTACCTCCTTCAAATTTGGTCAAGGTGCTACCAACAACTTTCTTTGTTTCAGATATCCATCATGGGCATGGCGTCTCCGAATTCCATTGTTTTGGTCGATTCATTCCGCTACATACCACCTCTTATGGATGAAAGCGATTGCAGACTCTACGAAGTCCTAACAACTACACCAGAACCAACCACGCCAGAGCCAACAACGCCAGAACCAACCACACCAGAGCCGACAACGCCTGAGCCCACAACGCCAGAGCCAACACCACCAGAGCCCACAACGCCAGAGCCAACCACACCAGAGCCGACGACACCAGACTCAACAACACTAGCGCCGACAACGCCTGAGTCCACAACACCTGAGCCCACAACACCTGAACCAACCAAACCAGAGCCAACAACGCCTGAGCCAATCACGCCAGAGCCAACCACACCAGAGCCAGCAACACCAGAGCCAACAACACCAGAGCCAACAACGCCTGAGCCAACCACACCAGAGCCTACAACGCCAGAGCCAACAACGCCAGAGCCGACGACAGCAGAGCCAACAACGCCAGAGTCAACCACACCTGAGCCGACAACGCCTGAGCCCACAACGCCTGAGCCCACAACGCCTGAGCCAACAACACCAGAGCAAACTACACCAGAGCCAACAACGCCTGAGGCAACAACGCCTGAGCCAACAACGCCAGAGCCAACCACACCAGAGCCAACAACACCAGAGCCAACAACGCCTGAACCAACCACACCAGAGCCGACAACACGTGAGCCCACAACACCAGACTCAACCACGCCAGAGCCAACAACACCAGAGCCGACAACGCCTGACCCCACAACACCAGACTCAACCACGCCAGATCCAACAACACCAGAACCGACCACACCAGAACCGATAACGCCTGAGCCAACCACACCAGACCCGACAACGCCAGAGTCCACAACGCCTGAGCCAACCACACCAGTGCCGACCACGCCTGAGCCCACAACGCCAGAATCAACCACACCAGAGCCTGCAACGCCAGAGCCAACAACACATGAGCCAACCACACCAGAGCCAACAACTCCAGAGCCGACCACGCGTGAGCCGACAACGCCTGAGCCGACCACGCCTGAGCCCACAACGCCAGAACCAACCACACCAGAGCTGACAACGCCTGAGCCGACCACACCAGAGCCTACAACGCCTGAGCCCACAACGCCTGAACCAACCACACCAGAGCCGACAACGCCTGAGCCCACAACACCAGACTCAACCACGCCAGAGCCAACAACACCAGAGCCGACAACGCCTGAGCCCACAACACCAGACTCAACCACACCAGAGCCTACAACGCCTGAGCCCACAACACCTGAGCCAACCACACCAGACCCGACCACGCCAGAACCGACAACGGCTGAGCCCACAACGCCTGAGGCAACCACACCAGAGCCTGCAACGCCAGAGCCAACAACACATGAGCCAACCACGCCAGAGCCAACAACTCCAGAGCCGACCACGCCAGAGCCCACAACGCCAGAACCAACCACACCAGAACCGACAACGCCTGAGCCCACAACGCCAGAACCAACCACACCAGAACCGACAACGCCTGAGCCCACAACGCCAGAACCAACATCTCCAGAGCCAACCACACCAGAGCCAACAACGCCTGAGCCCACAACGCCTGAACCAACCACACCAGAGCCGACAACGCCTGAGCCCACAACACCAGACTCAACCACGCCAGAGCCAACAACACCAGAGCCGACAACGCCTGAGCCCACAACACCAGACTCAACCACGCCAGAGCCAACAACACCAGAGCCGACCACACCGGAGCCGACCACACCAGAGCCGACCACACCAGAGCCGACCACACCAGAGCCGACCACACCAGAGCCGACCACACCAGAGCCGACCACAACAGAGCCGACAACGCCTGAGCCGACCACGCCTGAGACCACAACGCCAGAACCAACCACACTAGAGCCGACAACGCCTGAGCCGACCACGCCTGAGCCCACAACGCCAGAACCAACCACACCTGAGCCGACAACTCCTGAACCAACAACGCCTGACCCAACAACGCCTGAGCCCACAACGCCTGAGCCAACCACACCAATGCCGACAACACCTGAGCCCACAACGCCTGAGCCAACCACACCAGTGCCGACCACGCCTGAGCCCACAACGCCAGAACCAACCACTCCAGAGCCTACAACGCCTGAACCAACAACGCCTGAGCCAACGACACCAGAGCCAACCACACCAGACCCGACAACGCCTGAGCCCACCACACCAGTGCCGACAACGCCTGAACCGACCACACCAGTGCCGACAACGCCTGAGCTTACAACGCCTGAGCCTACAACACCTGAGCCTACAACGCCTGAGCCTACAACGCCTGAGCCTACAATGCCAGAGCCTACAACGCTTGAGCCAACCACACCAGATCCGACCACGCCAGAGCCAACCACATCAGTGCCAATAACGCCAGAGCTGACGACAATAGAGCCAACAACGCCTGTGCCGACAACGCCTGAGCCCACAACGACACAGCCAACAACGCCAGAGCCAACAACGCCTGACCCAACCACACCAGAGCCGACAACGCTTGAACCAACCACACCAGTGCCAACAACGACTGAGCCCACAACGCCTGAGCCGACTACACCAGAGCCGACAACGCCAGAGACGACAACGCCTGAGCCAACCACGCTAGAGCCAACTACCGAAGCACCTGTTATCACTGAAAATAGCCAAGGTTTTTGGACTCCACTTACCATTACGATGGTGGTTCTTTTATCACTCATAGTGTTAGCTTTAATTTGTCTGCTATTTTACGAGCTAGGGCGAAGAAAAGCTAAAGCAAAAACAGCGGCGGTTGCAGCAGATATTGTCGATTTCGAAGATCTTCCTAGCACTTTCAGAGTGCCAAGAGTCAGAAGTATTTACTCCGACATCACCATCAATCCATTATCAAGAAGTAGTGCATACCTACCATAATATCAATATTTTACTAAACTTTATTTTTCTAGTAATCGAACCCTGCGAGAGCAACTGTTTTTGAATTATTTAGGTTCAAAATTAAATGTAGTACCAACGAAATCATATTTAAAAAAATATAAAAGCATTGTCAACATTACCTATCTTTAACTACGTTATGTTTTTATCATTCAGTCACTGTAATTACACTGATTTAAAAAATATTTGCACCAATTTTGATGGTTGTCTCCAATTAAGTGAACAACATTTTAAAAAGGAAAAACATATTGCTTCTTCAATAACCAAATTCTATACAAATATAATAACGTAGATAGTAACGTACTGTTTAACATCAACACCAATGCAAATGTTTTAATCATGTAGCCGGAGCTAATGAATTAGTCATTCAGAAAATATAATCATCATCATTGTTAATATTTAAAAAAAAAATCGGTAGGTGAATTTGTGATTGTGTACAATGTACTGATTTTAATTTGAATGGTAAAATTTAAGAATTATATCCATCGCTGATCTCAAATGCCTAGAAATTACATGAGTTGATAGAGACGTAGTGAAAAGTCGAACCAAGATAACATAAAGAGTGTTTTCTCGTGATGTCATGATTTCATTTCAAATACAAACAAATCCACAGCATTAATCAAGGTCAATAAAACAGGAATTTGAAGATAAAGAGTTTATGCTGCCTATATCGTTCGTAAATTTACTAATCTTATCAATTTTATGAATAATTAAGATATTTGTTCGATCAAACTATATTATTAAAAATACTTTGTGTCTATTAGTTGTAACTATTACATGTCTCGAAAAAAATGATTCGCAGAGTTCTTATATTATTATTCTTCGTGGCTCACGTTGTCAGTGATTTTTGTGAGAGGTACACGTTTGAGCAAAATTTCCATGAGTGGTTGTCACATGAGTGGGGAATTTGTCACTCCATGCCACCTTGGATTGTAGGTTCATACAGCACTTTGGACTTGACTGGTCAAAATGAACGCAGTACCTCCTTTATTTCGCCGCAACAAGAAGTCAGTTGTGTGTCATCATTCATTTTTCCAATGAATTCTGGTGGCAGAATGGAAGTGAACATTTATATGGAAGCATCGGATCCCAATGACCAAATACTTGTTATGGTCAACCAGTTAGACAACACTGGTGACAGGATAACAGGAATGTCTGAGAATTCAGCCTCGGAATCAAACTTTGTGCCAGGATGGCACACTCTACAGATGACTTTAAGCGGCTCGGATACTTATAATGGCTACGTGAGTATTTATGTTAATCATAATGGTGGCTCTGTATGGTGTCGGACGTAAAGAATAGCACCATCCCATATCTTCCCGTGGGTGTCGTAAGAGGCGACTAAGGGACTTGCCAGAGAATGGGCAGCAGCGTTCTCTCTGCTTTTTTACAACCGTACTGCGATCGCCAACCCGCCTGCCAAGCGTGTCGATTATGGCAAAGCCTCCCAAAATGTCAATATGACTTTTGGTGAGGCCTATGTCCAGCAGTGGACGTCTTTTGGGCTGAAATGTTGATAGTGGTAGGCAGAATAAGTTGGTATTTCTCTAGATGGTTTACTGATATGACAGATGGTTTACTGATATGACAGTCACGCCTTTCTGGGAGTCACGTATCTATGCTATAACCACTTTAACTTTTTAATTAAATTCCGTCATAAACAACGTGTAACAAAATTAAACCCGTTATTTTAATATTCAAAATCGAAAACTAAATCCTAAATCGATTATAGGGATGGATACAGATTATACAGTAAAAAAATATTTGCTTAGTTTCATTATCCAGCGAGAAAACTGGGGAATACGTCAACATGGGCTAAGCGCACCTACCACCTTTTCTTCTTAATAACTGCATTCGAATCGTTTCCAATCTTCATAATAATAATAATGTGGCTCATGAGGGTGCTGGAGTTGTACAAGATTGATGCAACTCTACGCGCCTTTCTTGTGTCGTGTATGGGGCAATGGAGGACGGTGCTCCGATATCCAGGATGTCGACAGATCCAGGGGAACGATGAGCCTGTATGGATTAAACGGGGAATATTTCAGGGCGACAGTCTGAGTCCACTTTGTTTCTGTCTGGCCCTGAATCCTCTAAGCACATTGCTGGAGGATTCAGGCCTGGGCTACCGGTTGAGGAGAGGTGGTCAGGTCATATCTCACCTTCTTTACATGGATGATCTGAAACTCTTTGCCCCTAACAAATTGCAACTGATGAAGCTACTGAAAGTAACTGAAACTTTTAGTAGCGCCATCAGAATGGAATTTGGTGTGGACAAATGTGCAGTCATGTATGTAAAGCGAGGAGAGATTATGGAATCCGAGGGAATCCAACTCTCGGATTCCATACACACCAGATCTCTCTCCTCATCCGAAAATTATAAGTATTTGGGTATGTCGGAAGCGTTTAACGTAGCTGACATGAAGCAATCGTTGAGGGAACGCTTCTTCGGTCGCCTGAAGAAAGTATTAAAGAGCCTTCTTTCGGGCGGAAACAAGGTGCGCGCCTTCAACGGTTGGGTCATGCCGGTTTTAATGTACTCTTTCGGCATACTCAAATGGACTCAGACCGAACTGGACGCCCTAGATAGGAGAGTCCGTACATTGCTGACCGCAAACCGGATGCATCACTCACGGTCATCGGTGATGAGACTGTACATCCCGCGGAAGTGCGGGGGTCGAGGCTTTTTAAACGCGAAAACCCTCCACAACCGCGAGGTGTGCAGCCTCAGAGAATATTTTTTGAAAGCCGAGGTGGGTATGCACCGAGATGTGGTCGCAGTGGACAAGGTACTCACCCCGCTGTCCATGGCTAAAGAGAACTGCCGCAAACCTGTCGTACTTACTACCGATGACCGCAAGGAAGTATGGCAAGACAAGGTGCTTCACGGTCGCTTCTACCAGGCTCTTCATGGGCCTGATGTAGTTTTTCTAGCATCCGTGTCCTGGCTACGATTCAGCGACCTCTTTGGGGAAACTGAGGGTTTTGTCTGTGCGATTATGGACGAAGTTATGCTGACGAACAACTACCGGAAACATATTATGAAGGACGGGACGGTGGACGTGTGTCGGGCATGCCACCTTCCGGGTGAGTCCATTAGACATATTATTTCTGGTTGTTCTCGTCTGGCTAACGGCGAGTACTTGCACAGGCACAACCAAGTGGCCAGGATTATTCACCAGCAACTTGCCTTGAAATATGAACTTGTGGAATCTGAGGTACCGTACTACAAGTATGTGCCCGACCCAGTTCTCGAGAAAGACCATGTCACGCTGTACTGGGATCGGCCTATCATTACTGACAGGACTATTGTTGCCAATAAGCCTGACATAGTGGTGATAGACCGATCAGCGCGCCGCGTAATGATAGTCGATGTTACCATCCCGCATGACGAGAACCTCGTGAAGGCTGAGAAAGAGAAGCAAATAAAATATCTCGACTTGGCTCACGAGGTTGTCAGCATGTGGAATGTGGACTCGGCTATCATTGTGCCGATTGTCGTAACGGCCAATGGCCTTATGGCCAAGAGCCTCGACGAACATCTGTCGAAGCTCTCACTTGGCAGTTGGATCAAGAGCCAGATTCAGAAGGCGGTACTCCTCAATACGGCCCGCATTGTGAGGAGGTTCCTGTCTCTGCAGCCCTAACCACCGGTAGCTTGGACCCTGTGCCCGATACCGGTGGGCTACTATTTTTTATGTTTTTAAATGTTTTTGTATATAACTTTGTAAAAATATTTAAAATGTAAAACGTATGTTTGTAAAATGAATAAAGGGAATAATGTATCAGAACAACGATCAGTTTTAAAAAGGTTTTTTTTAACCACATTGGCTTGCTTGGCCGCAACTCGCCTGATGTGAAACGATGATGAGGCCGTCCGTCTGCGCAGTGTCTTTTACGGCTTTGACAACCTTGTTTTCTGTTTTTCTCAAACCTACTTTTCCTCCTTATCTGACTTCTCACTTTAATATTTATGTTCTGCATGCAACAATCATCTTCGTTCCGCCAATAATCTTCTTCTACGTGCTTAACCGGACCATCTTATGGGTGCCATGAGTGTGTGACTATCTTATGGTTTCCAGCCAGAGTCAAGATAGCAACCAGTCGGTTCACATTTAAATTAAAGCTCGAGAACACATTTTCAAGAAGTTGGCAGATTCGTCTCAGAATTGATTTTTTGTATTATTTTGTACAAAAAATCAATTCTAAACATTTATATGTTTATACACATAATTGTTCCTATGTATTTAGTCTCTTTTATTTAGGTTTTGTCTCTTAATCATACTAAGGTAGGCTGTAAACAAATGCCCAAGGTACGACGGCGGCTTTTATACAGTTAGGGCCCAGGGTCTACCAAATCAAAGTCAAGGTCATAATAACATGTCTCCACTAAAAATTTCGTGGAATTTGGCAATCCAGGAATCGAGTTTTAAGGTATATCGTCAAAATCGAAGAATGAAACAAAACGCATGTGTGTCGCTTCTTAGAATTCCATAGCTAAATGTCTAAACCGAAATAATTATATCCAAAAAAAAAATTGGAATATGAGATATTTTATGTTCAAACCTCAGCTCTAACTTTTAGTAGTTGTTTTTCCAGAAATAATACGAAACACAAACTTGTTTTGAAGTGATTGAATCAAAACTGTATGTGTTTAAATATTCATCCCACCTGCGGGAACCCTTCACTGTATGTAATGCGCACTAGGCCGATTTTTGACTTAGTGCCTGTCTGTTATTTGTCAGTCGATGTTGTGTCAACTTTAAAATAATCATAGAATTAATAAGTATTAAGAAACAATTTAAAAGAACTTATTAATGAGATTTGGTCACTCGACACACACACTAATTAGATTTTACCAATCTATTCAATCTCAATAACTAAGTATGGAATCGATCATTTTGTTTATTATTTTCATGCTTCTTTTCACGCTTCGTAGATCGTAAAATGCTGCTGCATTTTGTTATTTCCTTGGGGAAAAATAAGAGATATGACATCCTCCTTTTATTTTGTGTTGAGTTTATTTAACTTAAGTAAGTAACTTAGGGTTTTAAGTTGTTTATTAATGCTTTTTGGAACAATGTAATCAAATCTTAGATGTCAATTGTAACCTACTTGTAAGCTTCATCAGTACCTACAATAATGTGTTTAACAGAAAACCTTCACGAAGCCGATAACCAAGCATTCTGTACATCAAACGAAATTACTCAAGGCAAAAATTATTGCTGGGAAACGACTTTAATAAAAGTGAAAAATCACGTTTTACGGTAAAAATGTAACGTTCTCAATACACTGTGCTAATGGATGCATTGAATAGTACAGAAGTCGTGGAGGTTAAAAGTAAAGTTGTTGACATTAAAAACATGTATTAAAAGCTGTGGTAAAATTGGAACTATGAATAATATCTCCGAAACTAGAAGTTTTCCCAGGTATGGACTAGAACAAAAAAAAATCGCAGTGGCGGGGAGAACATGTACCTTTCCGCTTCGTATTTTTTTGCACATTTTTTTATTGTAATGTATGTAGTTGACACGGAGAATATTGATAATGTTTGAACGATCAACTCAGCGAACAGCTTTAGTACCGCAAGTACTGAAAGAACCGGGAACTTTACTTACGAGACCGCGTTTTCTTGGGCGCATGCCTTAATCAATATAATACAGGTATATGTACAGGTTTAAACTTCAATCAACAATTTGATGAAGAATTAACAGAACAAGTCGTAGACCACAATCTAACCTTACTCAAGTATACTCTTAACTTGGCGTTTTACAGCGATGAAAATATCTGTCAAGTAAGAATAAACTTTAAAAATAGGCTCTAGCAAAGATAAAAATAAGATTGTGAATGATGCAGTTTGGATAGATTGCGCCTTTGATTAATATTGCTTTTAAGAAAAAAAAACTTCTCTCATCCCTTTTAAACTTTCTGCCTGCAGGCTTTTAAACCTGTCATTACAACTGCGTGTTCGACTTTGCGTTGAAACCCACTTTCTTTGTTTCAGATTTCCATCATGGGCATGGCGTCTCCAGGTTCTATTGTATTAGTTGATTCGTTCCGTTATATACCGCCAGGTATGGATGATAGTGAATGCCAACTCTACGAAGAAATCACTCCCCCCGACTCCGATGAAATCACTCCTCCAGACTCCGGTGAAGTCACTCCCCCCGACTCCGGTGAAATCACTCCCCCCGACTCCAGCGAAGTGACTCCTCCCGGCTCCGATGAAATCACTCCCCCCGACTCCGGTGAAATCACTCCTCCTGACTCCGATGAAAGCACTCCTCCAGACTCCGATGAAATCACTCCTCCTGACTCCGGTGAAGTCACTCCCCCTGACTCCGATGAAATTACTCCTCCTGACTCCGATGAAATCACTCCCCCCGACTCCGGTGAAATTTCTCTCCCCGACTCCAGCGAAGTGACTCCCCCCGGCTCCGATGAAATCACTCCCCCCGACTCCGGTGAAATCACTCCCCCTGACTCCGGTGAAATCACTCCCCCCGACTCCGGTGAAATCACTCCTCCTGACTCCGATGAAATCACTCCTCCAGACTCAGATGAAATCACCCCTCCCGACTCCGGTGAAGTCACTCCCCCTGACTCCGATGAAATCACTCCTCCCGACTCCGGTGAAATCACTCCTCCCGACTCCGATGAAATCACTCCCCCAGACTCCGGTGAAATCACTCCCCCCGACTCCAGCGAAGTGACTCCTCCCGGCTCCGATGAAATCACTCCCCCTGACTCCGGCGAAATCACTCCCCCCGACTCCGGTGAAATCACTCCTCCTGACTCCGATGAAAGCACTCCTCCAGACTCCGATGAAATCACTCCTCCTGACTCCGGTGAAGTCACTCCCCCTGACTCCGATGAAATTACTCCTCCTGACTCCGATGAAATCACTCCCCCCGACTCCGGTGAAATTTCTCCCCCCGACTCCAGCGAAGTGACTCCCCCCGGCTCCGATGAAATCACTCCCCCCGACTCCGGTGAAATCACTCCCCCCGACTCCGGTGAAATCACTCCTCCTGACTCCGATGAAATCACTCCCCCCGACTCCGGTGAAATCACTCCCCCTGACTCCGGTGAAATCACTCCCCCCGACTCCGGTGAAATCACTCCTCCCGACTCCGGTGAAATCACTCCTCCCGACTCCGATGAAATCACTCCCCCAGACTCAAATGAAATTACTCCCCCTGACTCCGATGAAATCACTCCCCCCGACTCCGATGAAATCACACCGACAACAATAAGTACCGATACGGATTCAGATGGCACAGGTACTACACCGTATCTATGTCCAACACCACCTATTGACAATGGAGATATCAATGGTTTTTGGACCCCGCTTACTATCACTATGTTGGCTCTCCTTTACCTCATAGTCTTAGTTCTTATATGTCTACTATTTTACGAGATTGGAAGAAGGAGAGGAAAAGCTGTAGCAGCAGCAGACGATTTCGACATTGAAAGCCTTCCAAACTCTTTTAAAGTACCGAGAATAAAAACTGTATACCCTGATGCAAACACTAATCCATACGCAAGAAGTAGTTGGTAACCGGACACTGTGCGATGTGTGTGTGTGTCTCGGTGAAAATGATGAAGAAACCTATTTATTTAATTATCAACTAAGAATCTACTCTCTATGGTGTCGGACGTAAAGAATAGCACCATCCCATATCTTCCCGTGGGTGTCGTAAGAGGCGACTAGATTTGCCAGAGAATGGGCAGCAGCGTTCTCTGTGTTTTTGTAACAACCGTACTGCGATCGCCAACCCGCCTGCCAAGCGTGGCGATTATGGCAAAACCCCCCAAAATGTCAATATGGCGACACTTGGGGGAGGCCTTTGTCCAGCAGTGGACGTCTTTTGGGCTAAAATGATGATGAAAGAATCTACATTACACTTATTGCATTGATAAACTGTAAGATGTATTTTTACATTTTCGTGGGCACATTTATCATGAAGTTACTAGCATCCTAACTTTATACAATAAATAACTGTATCATTTGTTTCTTCGAAAAACTAGTCTGTACACATTTTCTTTAGCTATTATATCTACTCCACTACTAATTCTAGAAACCATTGTCATCCATTTTTATTTTTAGGAGAGGATATTGCGTGAGTTTACAAATAAGGAACATCATTTATTGATTTCAAATTGCCTGACAAGTTCAAGTTCAGACAGTACAGTCATGTTCATAATAGTGCAGTTCTCAGTCAAAAAAATACCCAAGCCCTAGCCATGTGGCGACTTCCTCATTTCTATCTTGCGCAAGTCAATGTACCAGTCTTCCAGAAAATTGGAGTGTAAAATGTATGATATATTCATCGCTGATCTCAAATGACTAGTTTGATAAAAATATAAAGAGATCACAAGAAAGATGTTAATTGAACAACGGAAAGAAAAACAATGTGACCAGATACCGTAATAATGAGGTATAGGTAGGAGAAAATTTTTGATAAAAAATAATACGTAGGTCTAAATAGGGATTTTTTGTGTAAAAAGAAAAGATTCATGGAGAAGTAAAAGTAGTGTTGTAATTAAGTAAAAACTTAATTATATTACACTCAAAGTACTGCCCCAAAATAATCCGGGAGGATGTTTCACATACAACGTAAGTACCTTACATTGTATGTGGCAAGTTACCTAGATACTCGTATAAGTACTATGTCACTCATCAATCAATACTCATCATGTTAAAAATTATAATTTTATAAATTATCACATAATTTAACGTAAGTACCTATCTATTATTGTATAGGGCATTGGGGTAAGTTTGTATGAACCAGTGGCATGTTTTTTTTTCACAGCGGCCACAAAGATAATTGTTGCTAACGTGTAGTGGTATGATAATTATGAGTCCTAAAAAAATTTTGCCGAAAATTATATCGGAGCTGAGATATCTGATGTCAAAGTTGTGTTGTTTCTACTAACAATTTGCATACTGTTTGTATTTTATCAAAAATTAACTCTTTCCTATCATTTGCCGTATGTACTTCCCAGAATTTGATCCTTAGCAGCGACACTATCGAAAGGTGTTTTTTTTTTCAAAATTAACGGGTTCGATTCCTGGCTAGGAATATTACTTTAAAAAAACACAAATGATGCAGTTTTAGTTTTTATCAAAATCGGGCTCGTCACTCCTTTGAGTGTTTTTCGCTATTCTTCAGTTTCAATTTTTTCAAAAATTCGCCTTGTATATCTCGGCTCCGATGCATTTTAGAATTGTTCTTAGAAGAAATGAATGTCTTATTGTGTTTTTATTATTTAAATTTTTTTCATTAGTGCCCGCATAATTAAAAAAAAACCATGCCACTTTTACCCAAACCCCTTTGATAAGTTACTACGTCACTAATGTTACACATTTTTGATTGTATGTTTATTCATTATGTACTCGAATACAATTTTTTTTTTTTGTAAATATTAATAGATACTTATTTGTAAATATAAGCATATTATGTTTCATATATTTGGGGACTTTTATTTTTTTCACAAAAGTCGAAGTAAGTGTCATCTAGTGAGAACACTGTGAACATAATTATGGTAGCAAAGGATCTATCAACACATAGCTAAGTACTAATAATTAATAATATAATGTATACCAGCATTTTATAAATAATTGTTGCTGATGTACTCAGTTAGTAAACAGACACTAAAGTCTTGTTAACCCGGTAGTAAAAGCCTCTGCATAGGTAATTAAAGAGTTTAAATGCAAAGGGAAATGGAACGTCTGTCTGGGTGGTCTGGGGATTTTTTTACTGCATCAGTTCTTTCTTCAGGGAAAAGTGAACTACACACATCAAAAGTGTCTAGGGATCAAGCATTTTTATGCGGATTTCTTGAGATTGAGGCTGATTGAGGCTTTGTAATAAATTTATGATTTTATAAATTTATATGGATCCTTTTTGGTGCATTTCATAATTTGAATCAGGAACTGTGAATCAAATTCGAGTAAAAGATGAAAATCAGCTGTCAATATTTTCCCTATAAAAACATACAACGCATTGAAGACATTATTAGTGCTACTGTTTCCCTACTACTGATTAAAACCAACGTTATTATGGAGCGGCGACGTCATTTAAGCAGGGAAGAAATGCTCAGAGCCGTGGGAATGATAGAAGCTGGTTCCCGGCAACGTACTGTGGCTTTAGCTCTGAATACAAGTCAGAGTGTTATCAGTCGACTTTGGACACGTTACCGAAGCACTGGTACCGTGGCTGAGCGCCATAGAGGACGGTATCGCTGCACCACACGGAGACAAGACCGATACATTCAAATCTTAACTCGAAGAGCTCCAACAATAACCGCCATGATGTTAGCCGTGAGGCTTCATCACTCTTCAGGGAACTTAATTAGCGACCAAACAGTCAGAAACCGCTTGCATGAAGTGAACCTTCATTCCCGAAGACCGCTACGGGTACCACCTATAGCAATGCACAATCGTAGGATTCGATATCAATGGGCTCTTGAACACAGAAATTGGGCAGAAGAACAATGGCGTTTCGTGTGCTTTTCTGATGAGTCTCGTTTTGGTATGAGACCGGATACAAGACGTATACGACACTGGAGAACCCCTGGACGCCAACAGCGATTAAAATCCTGCCAGAAAGTCCATCCTTATAGTGGTGGAACCATCATGGTATGGGCGGGTATTTGGATCGGCGGAAGAACTGAGTTGATTTGGATCAGAGGCAACCTCAACGCTCAAATTTATGCTGAGACGATTGTATCAGACGTCATCGTTCCTCTACAAGTGCAAATCGGTCCCTTATTTCAGTTAATGCATGATAATGCACGACCGCACACCGCAAGAGTTGTAAGACAGACTCTCGCCGCAGCTAACATCAATGTCCTGCCCTGGCCTGCTCAGTCGCCAGACTTGAACCCGATTGAGCATGCATGGGATATGCTACAGAGAAGAGCTCTGCCGAATATGGAGGGTATCCAGTCGCAAGAAGACCTTTTTTTGTTGTTGCAACGAACATGGGCGGCCATTCCACAGCGTGATTTGGATGAACTCATTTTGAGTATGCCAAACCGATGTTCTTGTGTTGTTAGTGTTCGCGGTAGAAACACGGATTATTAATTGTTTAAGTTACTCAATAAAATTTTAAAGAAAACTGTTATTTCAGTCTTTTTTTCGAACTTTAATGTTAGTGGTTCAAATGTCAAAAATCCCTTTATTAGAAAATGGCAAATTTCTTTATTAATGCAAAGGTGACTTGGTTTATCGTTACTGTGACAAACGAAAACAATTTATTTGATGAATCCTTAAAGAAAATTTTAATTAATATCAATCAGGAGAAAAGTTATTGCAAAAATATATGTTGATCCCTAGACACTTTTGATGTGTGTATTTGAACAACAATTTGAAGGGTGATTGTAGTTAGCACTTTAAGTTACTAACTACTCAAAAATTAAAATTTTACCGAACTATCTTATTTTTCTGACATCCTGGTTTAGCTTTTTAAAGACTCTCTAACGACAAACAAGTGGTTCTACGCAAGCAATCAATACACTCTCGGAATGTGAACTGTAACAGCACTCCTAAGAATTTAAAACAGGTGATTTCCAATAAATCATACAACTAACAAGAACTGCCAAAATTAATACAGTTGCACGAGCGAGACAAATCTCTGTTACACGAGTGACAGAGATTTGTCTGGTCTGGGTGTCATAAATTTATCTCGTACCTATAAATAGATGAGCTAATAACCTAAACACAAGTAGAAAATCCGAACCTTATTTATGTCAAACTGATGATCATACACTTCCAATAAATTGTCAAAAGAGACAGGGCCAAAGCTGGTACTTAAATAATACAAAAACGAACGCTCATAATATACAGACGATTATTATTAAAATAAAGACCAGCAAGGATTGGACATAAAAATATATGAGAATAGTGATCGACTGCCGTGCTGAGCATGAGGATGAGGTATTGAGGTCCTGATTTCGCTTCCAAGTGTTATTGGTTTTTCCACCAGGAACTTCTCAATAGCAGCTACGGACTCTGGAGTGGTGCCTGGTTGATAACAATAGTCTCGCCATCTACTACATGGCGCTTTATCATAACTGGCAAAATATGGTTGGACTACTAAGTACATTAATGTTAAGTATGTTATCTTATGAACCCAAAATTAAAATAGGAGGATAAAAAAAATTGCACATGACTTTTTGATTGGTAAGAGTTAATGTATAATCAAATCAAATCAATATATTTTTATTTTACATAGGCCTACATGGGCATTTATTAATCGTCGACAAAAAGGTGGTCGGTTCGGATCGGTCGTTTCCTATGGAGAAGAACCGGCAAGAACCTCCATGGTTACTCTTTCAAAATCATTTGGTTTTATAATATTTCTGTTACAGCGTTAGGAGGACATCGTAGGCCCGACAATAAGTCGTTGCTTACTACAAAACGTAGAAAGAGATAAAAAGTTACCAACGATCTAGGAATCTATAAGGCCTACAATGTCCACACACTTACAAACAAACGGTAAATAAGAAAGGGAGTCAATACAATAAAAAAAAATGTAAATATTGCAAAAAGACTAGATTAAACAAGTGACACAAATGTTCTAATGCTTTATAAACTATTGTAAAACAACTGATTAAAAAGAAAGGAAAAAATAAATTAAGATTGAGAATAGTTAGAGACATCCACACATTTGTGCCGTTTATGAGCTACCAGGGAAGCCGCATGTACGAAGGGGCTAAGGGCAAACTTCTCTAACTTCAACGTAGTCCTTAATTTTGTAATGTGCTTTTTAGGGTTCCGTACCCAAAGGATCAAACGGGACCCTATTACTGAGACTTCGCTGTCCGTCCGTCCGTCCGTCCGTCCGTCTGTCACCAGGCTGTATCTCATGAACCGTGATAGTTAGCCAGTTGAAATTTTCACAGATTATGTATTTCTGTTGATGCTATAACAACAAATACTAAAAACAGAATAAATAAATATTTAAGGGGGGCTCCCATACAAAAAAGTGATTTTTTGCTCGATTTTATAAATAATGGTACGGAACCCTTCGTGGGCGAGTCCGACTCGCACTTGGCCGGTTTTTTATTATGGACACGTTTGATATAATTTTTTAACTTTCCATCAGTCAGTTCTGTAACTGACTTCGGCAACTTATTATAAAATCGTATACTTTTTATATTAAAATGACTTGCTAGTTTTGGTTAATCTGAATTTTGGTATTACATTTCCGTTACACCCTGTATTATGGAAGTCGCTTCTAATTTTGAAAAGTCCTCGGTTTATGCGGACATACAGTAAAACATTGTTACCCCAGGGGTGAAAGTAACTTATTTAGTCCCGAGACGGGGTTTTTTTCATTTACCCAAGGTAAACACTGTGCTTTTCATTACGAATACAAGGAAAGTAATAATAAAAACATGAATTAGCTAAAATTTGTAAATTTTATTAGGATTGCCGCTTTCCCGCCTGTTTTGTTTTTTTTTCTGTAGCCAGCCTAGCTGGCTGGCCACAGAAAAAAAAAATCCATTATAATTGCTGCCACCATATAATTGCTGAACATCAGCGATGTTCAGCAATTATATTTCATTTTCATCATTGAAAAAATGGTAGATATTTTGCTCAACTCTATGTTATTTTAAAGAAATTGTTGAAACTAAATTATAATTTTATTTTAAAAATAATAATTATTAATAAGTATTGATTAAATTATTTTAAAAAAATAATTTAATCAATACTTAACTTTAAGTTATTTCAATTTTACATCGTGGCTGCATAGAAAGTTGCAACATGGTTTAATAAACATGTGTAAATAGAACTAGTTTTTTTTTAATAATTTGACATCTGTCAGTTGAAAGCGATTCTCCCTAGGGATGAAAAGTATTACTTTCATCCCGCTCCTCAGGCTACTTCAGACCTACTTTCAGAGTATGAGTAATGCAAAATTCATTCTAAAATATAAATTGAAGGCAGAGTCAGTGTCACGAGGATCCATTTTATAGGTGGCACGGACTCCCCTATTTTTTAGTATAAAAATTGAATCAACGTCTGTTGCCGATACCCACAGCAGAATGCCATAGGACATAATACTATGGAAATAAGCGTAGTATACTAACCTAGCTAAAAGTAAACACGTTTAATATTAGGTCTTTACCTATGAAATTGCCGTTTTGTTTGAAAAAAGTTAAAGTATTTTTTTTTTCGAACTTATTTATTTCTTTTATTCAAAGTAATCACCCCTGCAATCAATGCATCTTTGCCAACGCTGTGGCAGTTTATGGATGCCCTTCTTGAAAAAATCAGCTGGACGGGAGACAACAAACTCTTCAAAGGCGTTTTGTACTGCCTCTCGGGAATTGAATTTTTTTCCCGCTAAAAAGTTGTCCAAATATTGGAAAAAGTAATATTCGGAAGGCGCAAGATCTGGTGAGTATGGCGGATGAGGGAGAGCTTCAAAACCCAACTCATGCAGCTTAGAGACGGTCTGTTGTGCAGTATGGGGCCGCGCGTTGTCGTGAAGTATCAGTGGAGACGACCGATTGACCAAAGTTGTTTGCCGACGTGCGAGTTTCGCCATCATTGTGGTCAGTTCTTCAATGTACACATCTGCAGTAATGCTCTCGCCGTTTTGTAAAAAGCTATGATGAATCACACCAGCACTAGACCACCAAACTGTGACCATCACCTTTCTAGGGGTCATTTTTCGTTTTGCACATTGCTTTGGTACCGAACCAGGATCTAACCAACTTGCTGAGCGCTTTCGATTGTCAAAAAGAATCCATTTTTCGTCGCACGTAACAATTCGGTTCAAAATTCCTTCATTTCTGTGCCTGTTAAGCAGCGCAAGGCAAGTCTCGACGCGTACGTTGCGCTGGCGATCGTTAAGTTCGTGGGGCACCCATCTATCAAGCTTTTTTATCTTGCCAATCTGTCGCAAATGGACCAATATTGTTTTAATGCTAACATCAAAAGCTGCTGCCAGCTCAGCTGTAGATTGAGTTTCATCAGCTTCAACAATCACCTTTAATTCATCATTGTTGACCAAAGTTTCCGGACGACCACGAGGTTCATTTTTCAAGTCAAAATTCCCAGAACGGAACCGAGCAAACCAATAACGGGTTGTGCGTTCGTTTGTACAGTTCTCTCCGTAAACGTCGTTGATGTTACGGGTCGTTTGTGCCGCGTTGGTGCCACGACGGAACTCATATTCCATAATTACACGAAATTTCAAAGTATCCATTATGAGGAAAAATGTTGAAATGTAATGAAAATACAACGCTAATCAATAAACAAAAGACTGATTTTGTAAATAGAATGTCATATTTTTAAAACAAAATTAATTTGAATTTAGAACTCATAGCCAATCAAAACTTTTTTTTGTTTGAAAAAGTCTGTACTGCAATACGGCAATTTCATAGGTAAAGACCTATTATTTGTTATTTTATTAAAATCTCAATGTGAATAAAGATTCAAATCCTGAAATGCACTATTAGTCCGAGACTATTGCACACTTATTGACTTTGACTAATGCACTATTAGCCTGGGTTATTTTAAAAAAAAACCCCGCCACCTAACAGTTTCAAATAAATAGTCAATTCATCGAACATTTCGTAAACAATCAGCAGCTGCAACGGCATCTTCGCTTACCTGGTGTAACAGACGTATTTTAGGGCACGTACTGGTAACGTGATAACAATGCCATAACTAAGTTTCTGGCCTTGCCAGTCCCAGCATTGCTTCTTACCAAATTAATCCTATGTTATTAGTTTTACTTTAGGTAGGTAGGTACTCGAGACTCGACTCTCGACTCGAGTCGACAAAACACAATGAATTATAAGTTTGAAGCATAAGTACATAATAATATGTAGGAATGTAAGTGGACACTCATTTCTCAGTGAACAGAATTATTAAACATAATTCTTTAAACACTTTTTATTAATCCAGTGAATGACATTTAAACTGGCGCCGATTGGTTTCCGCGTAGATTGGTTCCACGTGTAACAGTGGACTACCCTGGGATGATATGATTTATAAGTATGTCTACACTATGATAAAAATAATAAAAATGAGACGATATTACAAACTTCCGACACATTTTTTTTTCGTATTTCTTTCCTTGTTGTATATATATGTTACGTGACTCGAAACACCTATTCGTTTCGTTTTTTTTTAATACACCAAAAAACATGAAGCACGTGTACGTGCTCCATGTTTTTCTTTTTCATCTGGTCGCCTATCTAATAAAAGCGTAGTCACGGTTTTAGCTACTTAAAATTTCAGTTATTTTAAAGAAAGATTCAAGTCCAGAATTGGAAGACAAGAAAGAATGAAGAATGTTTATTTCACACAAGCCACAAGTGCATACGAAAAATCTGTCTTACGGGCTACGGCTGCGCCAAACAGGCCCAGTCCAGTAAAATGCGGGGAAGCTATTGCCCGCCTCTGGTTTTCAACAGGACCTGAGAGGAGTGATAGTTATAAATATGAATAGGTAATTATTAAAATTAAAGGAGATGTTCCAGAAATGTATGGAGCCTGGGCTAGCACTATGTACACTATATGTAAATATTGCTAAATAATACAGTAACCGTTTTTTATTACCAATTTTCTTTAATTTCACTTCGTTTTAATGTATATTCAAATTAACTTGGTCAAAGAGAGCAACACAACATGGTGGATCAGATCAGCACGTGATCAGCAGGCGAAAAATGTCATTTTGACAATGACATATTACGATACACGACAATTAAATGTAATTGTCATAACTGCTATAGTAAACAAAACAACTGGAATTTCGATAATCTCGGGTTTTGGTTTGGTTTGGTTAAACAAAACAACAAGTTCAATTCAAACTCAATGCAAATAAAGACTCAAAGACGGCATTTCTTAAAATTGTCACAAGTCGTCAAACGTCAAACAACTGTCATGGCTGCTCTAAAAATAGGGTTATCTTAGTAAAAAACTTTTCAAATGATAATTGTTATACGACTATACCCTTCTTAAAATTATTTTTTTAGTATTTTTATGATATTCCTCTATTTTTTTCCTATTTATCTATGTAGTGTACATAGTGGTAGCCCAAAATCAAACATCTCCTTTGTGTACAATAATAATACATAAACGAAATGTCATTTTATTTTTTATAATAAATATTTATTAATGTACCTTCTAAATTAGTATAGTCTATACTAATATTATCAAACTGAAGAGTTTGTTTGTTTGTTTGCTTGCTTGAACGCGCTAATCTCAGGAACTACTGGTCTAATTTGAAAAAAAATTCAGTGTTAGATAGCACATTCGATAAATGTGCTATCTAACACTGAAGGAAGGCTATAGGCTATATATCATCACGCTACGACCAATAGGAGCGGAGCAGCAATGAAAAATGTTGTGTAAACGGGGAACATGTGACGCAGGCGAAGTTGCGCGGGACAACTAGTATTAAATAAAGGTAACATAAACTACATAATAATGAATTTCGTAAAAAGTGCAGTCAATTGGTGTTTTGAATTGATATGAAAAAGAATATAAACTAAATAAAAAATACAAGTGGTTACTCGTGCCCTGTAAGTAACGCAGCTCAGGCAGAAAAATAATTGGTTTTCGCCAAATTCTACTAGTGCGTCAACCGTGGACTTAAATGAACTTGACCAAAACAACAATAAGACTCAGCATTCACCCAGTTATTGGCCTCAGCGCGGAAACGATAGACTTTTTGTAAAGTAAAAAAAATATGCCAGTAAATCTATTTCCAGCATTATAATTATTAGATACTCTAGTTCTAAAATGGAAAAACAACAGCAGAAGTTGATGACTGTTGATGACTTTTCCAGTATTTTAAAACTAAACGACAGGGTTTTTCTATAATGTAGTTTTTTCGGCAACAGTCTATTTTTTTTGGCACCTTAAATTACGAATCGTAACTTTCCTACTGTTTATTTATTTTTATAGTGCAAATAAATGCGTGGGTGTAAGTAAGTTCACAATCAGACCTTGATTCATTTAAACTTTTGGTATTCCCTCGTAAATGTCCATCCTCTACTGGCCTTTCAAAATGATACTTTTAAGTATGATAAACTTGAAATAGCTTTAAATAGACAAGCTTGCCATATTATGAAGATAATTTTATGGGAAATTCGTAAGGTAAGGTCGCGAGTTCTATCTGCATACTGCTTATAAAATATAATACCTATGCATGAGAATATTGTATAAGCAACCATAACGAGGTCATCGACATCGACCATGACGGTCACAGTAGAAGGAAAAGCAACATTTTAATGCCGCTATCCCTCAGGTATATATCAGGTTTCCAACATAATGTACTGAGTAAGAGCTGAGGGCAGGAATAGAGCAAAAGTAAAGTGTTCTAAGTTCGCATTATTGAGTACGAGGAGCAGCCAGGATTACACGTAAAGTGTAGACACTCGGTTATAACAATAATTACGGACACGAAGAAATGGTACGAAGAAGCGATCATAATTGTGACAAATTCAATATTTGGCATATATGTAGGGCATTGTAGAATGGGGTGCGGTTTTTCTGAAACCTTTGAACAGATGTAGAGGGCTAAAAGTAGATTCGATTATTATTATTCTTATTTTTGTGTTCATCTTCTTTGTCTTCGGGACAAGACTGAGATTAAGAGTTAGTAATTTAATATATAAAAAAAATGCTTTCCACATTAAGATTCGAAAATATAAAAGACAAAATTGACGCTTCATCCTAAAGTAGTGTCATAGATGAGTGACCCGATTGATGCTGATTCTTAGGTAAAACGATCATTACTATTCGTGCTATGCACAACGTCTACTACCATATAAGTGACCATGCAATTAATAACACACAAGCTATATATAGTAAGTAAAACCCAATTAGCAAGCCCAGACCATGCAAGAACCATGAACCAAATGCGTCATAAAAACCATACAAGAAGCAGTCTAGATTACCAACTTTATGACGATTTGATGGCCATTACAGCGGAGTCAGAAAAACCCAATGCCCTGTGTTCTTGACACAAATATTCGTAAGGCTTAATAAGACGTAATAGCTGACAAGACAAGGCTCTCGTATGAATTTACAATGGGCCACGACGTTGTTGGGTATGACAGATGAAAAGAATTGCCAGGGGTGGTCTTTGTGGGCGCTCTAAGTAGGTAAAGCAATTATATTTACAAACAAACCAATGCGGTAATCTAGAGTTATTCAAAATCCTTATCACGACACAAGAGTCAGATTAAGAAACAGGTATAAATATTTACCATCGGGAATTTCTCTGATGGTAATACATGACCTGGGACTTGATCCCAGGACATCGTACCTACTCAGCAGCAACTCTTGCTACAATCAACATTGTTTGCGATTTATAGAGAACTACTTTTTTCCCGATGACGACTCTCACTAATTTAATTCTTGGTTTCAAAACGCAAACAATTAAATACTTTTTACGTTAAAACATTCCAAAACGAAATTAAATTTTGATTAAGAAAAAGTGGAATATCACAGACTTTTTTTCATATTCCTTCGTCACTTAATTAACGCTTAGAACGTCAAGTATTAAGAAAATTTCTTCCGCAAAGGTTTTTCAACGGTAAACGTAGCTTGGGACAAAGGGAAATTAGGAGCATTGGGGAACAAAGCGAAGAGGCCGACCACAAAATAAGGGAAACGATTCTACCACTGGAATCTGATACACCTAGCGAGTTACTTATTTATTTATTCGAGAAAAATTTAATGATAATCTCCAGAATATTAAAACTTTTACACTTCTAAAACTAATCCTAGTGTTCTATGACATATAAATTTATGAGTCGTATCAAATTGACGTGGAAAGAATTTTTTAAGTCAGTACATAAGTGTTAGCTTGATTAAAATTCATGTATTAATTTCTATTAAATATTGTGCATTTAAAAAATACATTTACCAAATTCATTATAAATAAGTTGTGAATTCTATCAAAACTGGTTGATTTACGGAAGTTTGCATTAAGTAAAATATTAATTATTGTTTATATTACTATAAAATATGTTGATTTTTACTTGTATTTTTAGAATAATCTTTCGTTTTATTTGTAATATTAATCTTACTGTTATTTTAGATTCGTAGCTCAATTTTGACTACCGATACAAATGCGGGATTAGACGATTGAGTAGGAACTGCTGGTAATTTTTTGCTTATGACCCATGAGTGATTCGACGGCAGTAATTTTTGAGCTACGAAGCAAATTGTTCTTGGTTATCACCTAACCAATATAATACCAATAACGTTATTTTGAAGGAGAACAGTTTTTGGATTTCTAAAGAAACTTGTAACATAAGTGAGATCGTAAAATTTCGTAAATTATCACGAGATACTTATTTAGATTTCAGAGGTTCACTGTCAAAAATCTAACATATGACATTTCCTTTTATTAAAGCGACTTATTTAGAACTGCTCAGGGATAACCACTTAAAAAAGAACTAGTAGACCTTGATTTAAAAATATTTCTATTCATAAGTTAATCACTGTCGTCGGAACGGAAATCTGGATCCATACGTCTAAAACAATATTGTGTGTACATAGCACATTTCCTCTAAACTTTTATTCGTTCAATTTATGTGGAAACCAGCATGTTGAGCAGAGAACCTCGAAGGAGTATTGGAGTAATGTTATCCATACAATAATAGTTTGTGAGTTTAGCAAAGCCACTTCTCGCTCTCAATATAAGCAATACACGAATGATTCATTTGGAATGGAGCAAGAAATAAACTCATAAACAAAACAGTTGAGACATAAGACATTGTCAATTTCCCAGAAACAATACTAAACGTCAGATCGAGTTCTTGAATACGTAGTAGTTATGAATGTTGATCGCAGAGCGAAATATAATTGGGGCAAGCGAATAAAATTAAAACTCCCAACGAAGACTCCCCAGGAACTGGCCAAGATAATTGGTCGCGAAAGCAGAAAAACAAGATAAAATTAATGTGCCACCATCAAAACACTTCAGCATTTCTTAATTAAGCACCCACTTAGGACGCTTTGTTTGTTAGAGTTGGGGATGCGTTTCACTTTAATATATTTAGAGGGTGGTGAGACTGACAAAGGTTTTGTTTCTAAAAACAATGGAATGGGTATCCTTACGTTCTTTCATCTCGCGGGCAGAAAGAAAATTTGTTAATCATTATGTTAGATTTCTATAAACAGTCAAGTAAATTAATAACTTACCTACCTACGATCGGTGTTTGTGGATATTATAATAGATGATTTTCTTCCAAAAAGTCAAGTGCATAGGTATCGAAGTATAAAAGTGGACGAAAAACAGGAGTACTTGAGGATCGCAGCATGGCCTTCTTAGTTTTTGCTTAAGCTATGGGCAAAAGGCGTCAGTTTTTTTTTGGTTTTGGCATTCTTGAGAAAAGTACTTCTAAGTGTTTATTTACCAAGTGTTAATAAAATAATCCCTAAAGCATGTTTCATATCAAAGCCAGTATTAAGTAAGCTTAGAAATGCGTTAGATAGATTAAAACCATATTTTAATAGAAGATTAGATGTTATAACTCAATGAACGTCCACAATTAAAATAGATCACAACATTGAAAGAAGTTAATTGACCAATAAAGAAATAATAATTTCAGTATCATGTTACAGATGCACTCCTGCACGGCGGATAGGCTAATGTCGATCCTGTTGGAAGTCGTTCTAAGTAGTAATACGAAACTCTTTGAAAGTGATTGCCACCGGTATTTTCTTGTCGATTTGCCGTCAAGCCCAGTTACCTCAAACAAATTGAACTACTCCCGAGCCTCTATAGTGTTGGTTTTTCAAATAGATTGTCTAAATAGATCAATATTAATCACAAAAACCAAACTCATACTAATTATGTACTTACCAATTTCCAACCAATTACGTAATGCTTTTTTACAACGCCCATTTATACCAAACAAAAGGAATCTAGACTGTAACATCTAAAATATTTCTTTATTACAATGTGGTCTTCATGACTAGGTTCTCTAAAATAAAAGAGGACATTCCTATTCAGAAGAAAAACCGTCTTCCAAAGCCTAATATCTTTCTTTTAAATATTAAATTAGGCACCGCATTAATCTAACGTCTCAAAAGAATTAACGCTACTTGAAACTTTTGACGGTGGCCGCCATTAAACGCGGATACTTATTAAACAGGCTCTTTGCAGGCTTATAAAGTCCTGGGCTCTTGGTTGTATGAAATTTTATACAGATTTTGGCTGTTTTTTAAAGCTATTGGTTTTATTCATAATTAGGAGGGAGGGGTGAAATATGTCTGATAGTGTCTATCACAGCCCAACAATCTTTTGATTGAATGCAGTGCAGCAACGTTCTATGTCGTTTCACTATCTTCAACCAACGACTTTGGTGGATTTTAAACAAAATGATAAAATAAAATGGGTAGGTACTAAAGGACTGACTTTTCTTTTCAGTTGATGTGATAAGTTTAGGTATTTCCGGATAATCTACATAATTAAATATGCACCTTTTTGTAAATCTGAGGATAAGACGATTATTGCATTTTTTTACTGAGAAAAACGATAAATCTTTTAATACATAATGACAATTATTAATCCTGACTGATAAAATTAATTAATTAATTAATTTATTAATTAATTGGACAAAGAAAAACTCAATTCCGATGCTGAAGCACTTAATTGGGTTGATATTGCCCAGTCATCGTCTGTGGATCAGAAAGTGGAAATATTTAATAGATTTGTACTCAAGCTCATTGACAAGCATGCGCCACTGAGGGCTGTTCGTGTCAAGCGCCCCCCTGCTCCATGGATTACCCCCGGAGTTCGGATGGCAATGAGACGACGTGACCGGGCTTTTAGAAAATATAGGCGGGACCGCTGTGAGGAGAACTGGAATCTGTACAAGTTGGCTAGAAACCGTTGCAACCAGATGGTAAGAGCATCTAAACGCCGATACATTTGTGAAAATGTCCTCAATTCTTCACCGGCTGATATATGGAAGTTCTTAAAATCACTTGGCATATCAAAGTCCTCCTCTAGTATCGTATCTCTTAATTTGCCTTTAAATGATCTTAATAAACATTTTTCAACGTCTGCTTTGCTTGCGGTTGACGTGAAAAATAATACTATTCTTGACATAACTTCCAAGCCAATACTTCCTCCTGACTCTTTTTCTTTTTCTCCCGTGACTAACCTTGAGATCCTTAAATATTTTTCCTCTATTAAGTCTAAGGCTGTGGGCTGTGATGGGGTCAGTCGAACTATGCTATCTTTTATGATTGAGAACTTAATTCCAATTATTACTCTAATCATCAATTCATCTCTGCAGACTGGTGTGTTTCCTGCAATGTGGCGTAAGGCTTACATTATCCCTCTTCCTAAAATTTCCAACCCTAGTTTACCTAATCACTTCAGACCGATCTCCATTCTCCCTTTTCTTTCCAAGATACTAGAAGCAGTTGCTCTTAAACAATTATCTTCCTATGTATTTAAGAATCACCTCTTATCCAGTTTCCAATCCGGTTTTCGGCCTGGCCACAGCACAGCCACAGCTCTGCTTAAAGTTACAGAAGACATTAGGGATGGCTTGGAGAATTCCAAGTTAACGGTCTTGGTTTTAATAGATTTTTCCAATGCTTTTAATACCGTTGACCACGACATTCTCCTAGCCATATTGTCTCAAATTGGTGTGTCAACGTTGTCACGTGATTGGTTTTCTTCATATCTTCGTGGTCGCCAGCAGGCGGTGCGTGCTGATCAGGATTTCTCTGATTGGTGCGACCTGGTAACTGGTGTTCCACAAGGCGGTATACTCTCTCCTCTCTTATTTTCTTTATTTATAAACTCCCTTACTACTATCCTCAAATGTTCTTATCATCTGTACGCTGATGACTTGCAACTATACGCTCAATCAGACATTGCCAATCTTGACAATTGCATTACATCACTCAATGCGGATCTTCGAACTATTGCAGAATGGTCTGGCAAATTTGGTGTTTCTGTAAACGTCGGGAAATGTCAGGCCATCCTCATTGGTAGTTCGTACTATTTGAGAGTTGTGAACACTGGCCAACTTATGCCACTGATGTACGAGAACTCCGTCATTTCTCTTTCACCTCACGTTAAAGACTTAGGTCTATACATTGACGACAGTTTAAGTTGGAATAAACACGTGGCTCAGGTGAGCCAGAAAGTCACATTCTCGCTGCGGTCTCTCTATAGATTCAAGCATTTCCTCCCATCTAGCACTAAACTCACTTTAGTCCAGTCTCTTGTGCTTCCCATTATCGACTATGCTGATGTTTGTTATTCTGATCTATCCCAAGAACTTCTAAATAAATTGGATCGACTACTCAATAATTGCATTCGCTTTGTCTTTGGCCTTCGAAAATACGATCACGTTTCTTCTTTCCGTTCTCAGCTTAAATGGCTGCCTATCCGACTCAGGAGGTGCCTCAGATCTCTCTGCATGCTCTTCACTATAATTAATGATCCATGTGCTCCCGATTATCTAAAAACTTATTTCAAGGTATTGGGCAGTTCTCATAGTCTTAACCTTCGAGCTTCTAAAAATCTACTTCTCCAAATTCCTTCACACCGCACTGGTTTTATGTCAAATTCTTATGCTATCTCAACTATAAAACTCTGGAACGCGCTACCCATTAGCATTAAAAGAGCCGAAAGTAAATTCACTTTTAAAAAGAAAGTTCGCCACTATTTAAGTCAGACTAAATAGCACTCATTTAAAGTCTAGTCATAGTAATTATTATTAGGATTCTCGTTTTTTATTTCAGTATTTGTTATAATATTTATTAGTCTATTTTATTTGTATGATGTGTATTAGTATCTTATATGAATTCTTGAGAACTAGTGGTTTTTTGTGAATATTTGTTTGTACCCCTATTACAATGTTGTCGTATTTAACCCAAAGGTTGACTGGTAGAGAATGCCTTGTGGCATTAAGTCCGCCTATGTACCACTATTGTACATGAAGTTTAAATAAATAAATAAATAAATAAATAAAAATAGGTATGCTATTATTTGTTAAACCTTAAAGTAGTTAAGAAAATGGGAAGTTATTTAATCAGGTTTTAGCTTACCTACTACCAATGTCCAAACAAATGACACAGATGTTCGCATAATGTAATTACCGTATCGAGAGCAACATCAGCATCTAATAATGACAGCTATTTCTCCGTTTATTATTATTTTCCACCTCTTTGTTCTAGAATTGCTCATTTCTCGTATGAGCTATATTTGATATCTAACCGGAAGGTTCGAAATAATAAGTATTTTTTTTGGTTCCATGGAGTGTTTTTGCGACTCCTTACGGTCGTACGGTAGAATTACCAACTGTGATTAGACTCCACTAGAATTCCACAGTATTATTATTAATAGATATCTTATTATAACAACGGTGTGTTTTTTCCTTGACTTGCCCGTGCTACTACCATTCTTACCACCAGTACATTTGCTGGGTTTTTTAAATTCTTATTATTTTAACTAACTGTCTTTTAGATGTGTTATTATCATCACTATTTGTAATGTTTTTCTTTCTTTTTTTGTTTGCAGAGGCCAGTAGTAACACGGGAAATAAATAATTGCCCGTGCTACTACTTTCAACTGCGATAATAACAGTAGTTTACTACCGCTATATACAGGGTGTAACGGAAAGAGTATAGGTATATGTTACCGGCCAAACCCGATTTCAGGCCAAACTAGTTTGTCCTAGGCCAAACCGGTTTACTGGTTTATCGTGTCAGGATATACTAACCCAAACAAAACATTTACAATGCGCCCAACTTGGATGTGGCATCGCTCGCTAAGCTCGCTCAGCTCGCGCGTTTATGGTCACCGTTCTAACCTAACCTAACCCAATTAGATGGGGTGCAGAGTCCTTTTGATTGAGTTTGGCCTAGGACAAACTAGTTTAGCCGGAAATCGGGTTTGGCCGGTAACATATACATACTTAACGGTGTGCTACAGACCATCAAACTGAACATGAATCTCCACAAAGAAACATCATCATAGCGAAAAAAATATCAGCTGCCCCATACATTTGGGTCGAATAGGTATTGAAATTTGGTATGGGGCAGCAGATAAGTTTTTCGTTATGATGATGTTTAAAAAGTAGTTACTAGTGGTAGTAAGAATGGTAACAGCACGGGCAAGTCACGGTTTTTGCCCACAATATGTATGAGTTTGTAAAAGTGATCTAGATAGGTTTATGAACAATCCAATTGATTAAATGATACCTTTGATTCAGTATTCCGCCTCATTAGGTGCAGGAATATTGCGTAGGTACTGGTACGAACAGTTCTAGATCTAGTTAAATAATACGAGACATCACCCTGTCCTGTTACATCGTTTTTTTGAACCTACCTACTCATGTTATTATTTACTAGTTTAGCACATAACAGAACAGTAACACCATCCAACATGAGTTTCAAAGCTTGCTTCAAAGAACTATTAGTTCATAAAACAGAACAATACGTAATAACGTACAGAATTACCGGGTTTTTTGCTTTACTTATCCGGGAGCGCCCGGATGAACCTAAATGTGTCTTTTGTCTACCCGGACCTAGACTGGCTAGCGTGTGACCATGCACAAAGTGGCTTAGGAAAAGTCCCGAAATATTGTGTAGATATGATTTCATTGTTTGATCTGAAAACTGATAACTTAATCCATCATTTTAGTTATCGCTATTTGGATATCAGATGTCCTCAGTACCTATATTTCTCAAAAGAAGGTTACAAATTAATCATTGACCATCATTGAACTTCTAAAATTTTATTTTAATTATGACAGGATAATTAAAAAAGCAAGCTCCATGTATTGTTGTGAGACTTGCGACGCACCTGCATTCTATTCCTCAAAATCGCACGTTTATCAACATAATGAGTACATAGCATGACATAGCATCACGCCTGTAATCCCCGAAGGGTTAGGCGAAGATGTACCTAATACACTCACATAACGCCAGTTATATTTAAGTTCAATTTAATAGGGGGGGGGAGCCTATTGCCGGGCCCAAATCCAGACTCCGTGGCTGCTACTGAGAAATTCCCGATGGGAAAACAAAGTACACTTTGTCCAGCCTAGCAATCGAACCCGAGACCTCATGCTCGGCCAATAAAATATAACAACATTAAAATAGACTAAAAAACAAATCCCTTAAAATATCCACAAAGTTCTTGCTAACCCTACCATGGAGTGTCCCGGACAAAAATCACGGGAGCAAACGAACAATGGGCTCGTAGATGGCGCATTTCCTCCGCGGGAACTAATTAAGTGGATTCTATTCAGGTAATAGTTCCGTTTCTATAGTATATACCTACGTATTCACCGATTCATTCCACTTTGTTACCAGTTCCTAGGGCAAATCAGTTTTAAATGTAATTGTTCGGTGAACGTATTGTCTCGTTTACCGTAGGTAAAGTTACCATGCGTGCATGCTTTACCCGGTAAGTTGCCAACAATTACTTTGGAAAACTTCTCAGGCGGTTACATGTAGGGCATAGCCTGGAGCCCACATTCTGTGTATAGGTGCACAAACCAGCTTACTATCAGCACAAGGATTATGAAAAGATTATGAGTATTGACACTCGGAGAGCGTGCCGTTATTAAGCAATCCACCCTAGTAGCAAAGATGTTTCATATTTCAGTGTTTTGTTAGCTGCTTGCACTATCCGCTATAAAAAAAAAAAAACAAATTGATAAACCGAGATCATTCTTCTTCTTAGCGTGTCGATGGCAATCTAAATTGTGTCGGCCCAAACAGAGATACTAGTTTGAGGCCCTCTGAAGCATCTATCAGTTCCTGTAATGAACAAACAGCAGGACACGCAGGTCACAATATTAACTGCCAGTGGGTACTGCACCTGTACCGGTGTCCGTCTGTGTGTCGGTGATGATCCAGCACATTTCATTCAGAGCTGTATCCACTAACTTTGCGTCGGCTTAACAGCTCTACATGGGGCACGCAAACTCGCCAGCTGAAAAAGATAGCGCCAGCGCAGTAGTCCGCAAGACATGAGGCGAAGCTCCCCACTTCGAAGAAATTAGTCACCGTAAGAGACTGTAGAGTGTGCACCTTCTGCTTCATGGTATTGCAGTTTTTGCTGAATGTCAATGATCTGTCCAGGGTAACCCCGAGATACCTTGGAAAGTTGCTGTGCTCGATAGACACTCCACCCCTAACGAACTTAAGACTGTGTTTTGCTCGGATTGGGTTCGAGTGAATTAGCGAGGTAGTATGTGGATAATTCACCGAAAGCATCTGACAAGTAGACCTTGACATCCTCAAAAGTGGTGGCTTGGGAGGTGAGGGCAAGGTGGTCTGCATAGAGGAAGCGAACGTGTTCGGGCTTGAAGGTTGATCGTCAGTGTATATATATCAAATAGAAGCGGTGCCAAGACACTTCCTTGTGGCAGGCCGTACTTTTGTGCTCTCCAGCGTCTTTTATCCGAAAGGAGGTGGACCTTAAAACGGTTGTGGAGAAGTTCCTGGAATATGCGAATAAACTTCTGATCGTTGATCAAAGTGTCCACCTTCCACAACAGCCGTTTGAGGTTGACCACGTCGTAAGCAGTTAAAAGATCCACGAACACAGCGCCCGCGATCATTCCTGCCTCGAAACCATCATCAAGGTATTGAACGAGTTTAAGGGTTTGGTTGCTGCAAGACTTCACGCGCCTGAAACCAGGTTGCTCTGGAATCAATAACGCTTGTAACATGGTTCAGCAGCAGAATCGAGATCATCATCTGCTACCTGTAAATAGGGGATTCCCTACACTCGTCATTATTTTATTGTAATGTAAACGGCGCGTTAGAAGTAGTTTATTGAGGCAATAGTGTTAGCAACAATACTAGCTATTAAATCAATAAAATGTTAATCAATATCATCGATCAAAAATCGATTTAATCCAGATTATCTTAGTTGATAACGATCTACTATCAAACCTGTTGTTTTACCTACATGCAAATTGCGCAATTCAACGTCATAGCTATGTGGACTCTGTCATATAATATAAGGTAATTGTATATAATACTAAGTCACGTATGTTCGAAACATAATACCTAGTTATTTTGAACAGATCTTAATGTCTTAACTGCTAAACTTTTAAATATGGTTGGATGAGCAAAACAACGATAGTTTTTTTCACCGCTTGTTTCAGCATAGGTCAATTTTTATTTTAGTTTCGTACAATGATGCATTTTACTCAAAATATTATCGGTACTTGATTGAAAGCTTAAAATAATAATAAATAATATCAATTATGTTAGTTAAAAGACAGATCCTAGCTTTTCAGATTTAGAAAACCCAACAAAAACATAGGAACGTGCAGCCTGGCAACGTGGCAAGTCCAGCGATTAAAAATAATGTTACTATAATACGTAATGTAAATAAAGGTACTCGTATAAAGTATATTATCAAATTTTAACACCAATAAAGATATCTGCTAAGGTCCGGATACCCGAAGGACCGCAGTACCCACACCCACACTTTACCATTCTACAGTAAGGTCTCGTAGAGCCGATTACGGCATTTTATTACCTCAATGCTGTTAAACTACTTTATTAAAGCTTTTAGAAGCTCCTAAAATGACTAGCAATTGAGCAATACGTGAAGAATATTAGAAACATGTTGGTATTCAAGTACAAAGTAGTCTTTGTTGATCGAAGTTTCTTAGGTATGGCTTGCATAACTAAGAAAAGTTTACCATGTTATAAATCTTAAGCTATTAACAAATTAATCTTGACTTTTGGTTTGTTATTCACGAATCATATATGCGTATACCTATAATAGGCGTACAAACCAGCGCTTTTATTTAAATTTCATTGTTTTCTGTATTTCATAGTATGTATTGCTGTTGGTGTACCTAATAAATAAATAAATAAATCATCGTGACAAAAATTAGACTTTCGTTTTCCATGGAGTTTTCTATTTCAACATCAATTAATCGAAAACAAATTGGACAGGTTCATTATTTTCCAGATCCAATGAAATAAAAAAATACATAACGCCTGAGTATCTACTTAACTGCTTTGACATACAAATATTTTATTCAGAAATTTTAGCCAAGACCATAGCAAAACTATTTATTAACAAGGTTTTAATTCATTGATAAAATAATCAGTGTGATTGGCTGGCATCAAAAAAAAACATTTCCTACTATAAATCTAATCCAATTTTCCAGGAATCTTCGTTATGTTTGTACGTGAATATCTAAGCGTATCAACAAACGTATTACGATATTTTTGTGTCAGTTCAGAATTGTTGTGGCTTGATAGATACCTATTATTTTAAAGAACAAGGACATATATGTTTAGCACGTTATTATACATTCCAAGAGATTAGTTTTAGGGAGTTATCCGAAATATCAATATTTTTTCGTAGTTATACCTACCTAATCGTAACAATTCTCAGGATCCTTTTTTTTTAGGATGGGAAATCATCAAATGAATTCTTCCACTCTGGGCGGAGCGGAAGGGAGTGTCAGACTTGACTGACTAAAACCCATCCATGTTCCTTCTTAGCCCTTTTGTGTTCCAGGGCCACGGTATCTCTTTCGAACAACCCGCAGCCCTGATAGGCATCGGCCCTCTCGGACCCCTTCCGATTTGCTGACATCTCCATGAGGCGCGCGTGGAACACAAACGCGCCGTCGGCACGGCCTGTCGTCATTAGACGGACGGACGGTGAGCTAGCCCGTTACTCACCGTCCACAGGCCCGCGCCTACGGTGGCCGGGGGCCACTGGTTGCCCCCCAACGCCCGGGGCGTCTCCTGCGGCGGCTGGGACGTGAGGTTCTCTCCCTCTCACGTTTCGCCACCTCCTTCGCTAGCATAACTGCTTCGCAGAAGGAGGCGACGGCTTCCCATTCCCTCTCGCTCCGGACCATGGATTGAACCAGGGCCGGACGCGAGAGGTCGCCGCCGCCAATCGCCGATTCTCAGGATCCTATGATCTGGAAAAGGTTATTTTGCTACTACCGGATTGGGTCAATAAGAATGTCCACTTGGACACGTTCAACAACCATTCATAAAATAATAATGGCTAATGTCAGTTGTCACGTACTTTTCAATACCAACAGTCTGCGGTAGGTGGCGCACGCACAACCAATCTTATAGGTAGTTTACAGGGACGCAACAAACATTCAATTTTTATTGGGCCTTTTCTTTCATAATGGTTCCTTGTGTAGGCACCCTAAAAAATTTATAAATTATATTTAATTTAATTCGAACATTTTGTAGATTCTTGATCCGCCCATTGCAAAAACAGAGACAGATCTCATTGCGGAAATATATACATACATAATGTAAATTATATTGCCAAAAGCACAGTGAGGGTCACTGTGATTTGTACGCACATCAGGTTCTCATCTTATTATAAGTAGTTATGTAAAAGACACATACCAATCTAAAATTGTGACACCCGCACTGTATAACAGATTACAAGGGTGAGGGCTCCATAACAGTACAGATTATTATTGGGTTGCAAATATAACCCGCCTTGTATGTAACTACACGTAGTGTTTGGCCTTTAGACCAATTTGGTAGTACTAAACAGGCTAATAAACATAAAGGTGAATCAGTAAAGTACCTAGGTATATTTTCTTGAGTCACCCAAACGAATCATGATTGCACGTTTATTAGATTCGAAGGCAATACCGAAACCTGCCGATAAAACCTAATGACGTAAAATTTTCGTATTAGGTATCTATCATAGATTAGGTACTATAAATAACACTGAAAACAGCCTATTCACCACATTTACTATAGACAAACAAACAAAAATAAAATGGTAAATTTGAAAATGAAAACTTGGAAATGGGATTTCCAATGTTCTTGATAGTAATAGTGACCATGTCAGTTGACAAAATTAAATAAATTAGGTATTTGGACAATAAATGGAACTGCTCTTTTTTAAATATCATTCTGCGTTATCTTCATTTCTAAATAATTATATGTATAGAAAAAGGTAACTACAGTAGTACTTCTTTGGAGAACCATTCGTGGAATACAGGACTTTGGAAAATTCGAAAAAATTTAATAAGAATTTATTTTACAAAACTCGCACAACAGAATTTCCAAAGTTGAATGATCATTTTAACATTTTCGACGAGTAGAACCATAAATCAGATTTAAACAATGAATGAAAATTCTAAGTAATCGTAACAATATCATATTTTTAATCTCGTTATAGACCTTAAGGCATAACATATAGGAAATGCGGGTAATGACATTTAAATCTAAGTAATTTATATATTAAAGTTTTCAAATAAAACCGGTATCGGCATCAAGTATTTTTAATATCTATATTTTATAATAGCTTGTAAAAATTGTATTTTGGAGTGTACATTACTAGATTTTACAGTCCTGTGACCAATGTTATCGTTGATAGGTAATTGTAATCGCGATATCCGTGACAGCTTACTGACAATTCCTAGAAACAGAGCTAAAGCGAATAATCCCACTTAACGTTGTAAATACGAACGTATTTTTGATATTATTGTTATTTAATTATGACCTAGCATATTAGAGATCCGTAACTACGAGAAAACCGTAAAATTCTTATTTATTCCTAAGAAAATCTATTACTGCTGGTATAAGAGCGTCATTAAAGCGTTTCATGCATTTAACTTCATCCAGATATAGGTGTAATTAAAAAATACCAATTAAAAGCATTTCTCTTGCGTAACACGCACATTATTGAATACTACTTGATGCTATATACGTATGAATCATTAGACTAAATACAAGATATATTATTAAACTTGCTTTCAATTGCAGCAATGATGTGTGTAGGTTATTGGTAGACGTAGACGACTTTTAAGTAGACAACATAGGAAACATTTTTTCACACCTAAAGATGAAAGAAAACACCCTGAGTAATTGTAAAGGGTAGGGGAAGAAAACTATAAAATATTTTATATTTGAGAGTAGCAACAGAAAACGAATGATTTACAAGCACAGTGGGCGCAGATTGCACTCTTACAATAAAATATCACACAGTGAAAAAGCTATTATTACAAAGGATATTTTTACATTATGTCATGCACGTGGAAATCTGCTCTGTTTTTTTGTTGGGAAGGATCACATATAATGGCCTAAATATCGTTCGCTTTCTAGTAAAACTAAAAGCTGCCATAGTCAGCGCTAGCAAAGCCTTATTCTAGCTTTAAAATTGCAATGTTAACTATAATAAACATCTATTTTGTCCAGTAAAGGCCCGCTCTGTATGGTGTCGGACGTAAAGAATAGCACCATCCCATATCTTCCCGTGGGTATCGTAAGAGGCGACTAAGGGACTTTCCAGAGAATGGGCAGCAGCGTTCTCTGTGCTTTTGTAACAACCGTACTGCGATCGCCAACCCGCCTGCCAAGCGTGGCGATTATGGCAAAACCCCCCCAAAATGTCAATGTGGTGACACTTGGGGGAGGCCTATGTCCAGCAGTGGACGTCTTTTGGGCTGAAATGATGAATGATGAAAGGCCCAGTTATTATTAATCTTATTTAAGACTTAAAAACAGTGACAGTAAGAGGGAAATAGCTTGTCATTTACATAACATTTAGATACACCTTAGAACATACCGTTCATAAATACTGCATACATTTTAGTAATTAACGTGTGTTAAACTGTACATTATCGACATTTAAACGTCTGTCAACTTTATTCCAGCGTTTATGAATAAGCCCCTTAGTAATTAAACATGGTGTTTGTAATGACTATGAGTATTGAATAGGTAAACATTACTAGATAAGAACTAAGCTGCTAATTGCGCTAACTAATCCGGTGAGCGGAGCCCGACTGCTTTAGCCAATAACAAGCGTCTACAATACGTCACGATGCGTTGGATTGGCTATCCGGTTCGTTATCTGGTTTTAGTTAATCACCTCTTTAGTTGTTTTATGTGTTTCAGAAATATATCCGTTATAAGTTCTAAATCAAACATAAAGTGGGTTTTGAAAGTCGATGGATCAGCAAATGTTACAATAACAGCTTTAAAGAAATTAAATATTTTATATCCATATCCATTTTTACATGATCCAAACCATTACTTATAAATAACACGAGATAGATAGGGAAATTCTGATTTAATTCACATTGCCAAAATTGATGTTGAAAAACATTTAAAGAAAGAGCAAAAGTACTACTCAAGTCAATAAGGGAATGTCATACGATCGTTTAAGCCAAAATAGCATTCGAATAGATGTCGGAACATCGTGAATAGCATTCCCGAAGATGGCGTCGCTAAGAAAAATCCTTTATGAAAGATTGCTTCACAATAAATGGCTCTTAGCCAGCTGTAGTACAGAATTTAGTTATATGAAACTTAGATAAGTTTATATTAGGAAGAGTTCTCAAAATTATCGAAACTAGTAAAGATTTTTAAGCTTCGATCAGAATTTTCAGGGATCCAAAATTCGTATTGACCAGATACGTGGTGGAAAGTGTTATCGTTTTTCTTAATAAAGGGTTTACCCTCGAGGTCGTCTTTAACTGACATGAGGTATTATGATGATACATAATTTAATGAAGCCATTCGCAGCTGTTTAGATTGTAGATTCAAATACATATTAGCCTATGGCGTTCCCACTGCTGGCCGAAATCAACCACGCAGGGGTTATTATACCCCAAATACCACATAGGTATTTTGGTTAGTGTATTTTGAAGTCTTCGAATTTTAGTTGTAGGACTTACCGTTTTCCTCACGTTTTCTTTCACCGTTTTCAGAGCAGGTAAGGCTCTCATTAAAGCGAGTATAACCTAAGCATCCTATGGCTATTGCATGTGTTTGCTGAGTTAATTGAAAGAAAGTTGAAATTAATTTTAAATCTTCCGAACCCTTTTACAATTATTATTTAGTGGAATTCCAATCCCTTTATTCATAATTAGGTACCTAATTACAAATAACAAGCTTATCGATATCCGCATAATAGAAAAGAAAAACAACCTGCATGATTACAATAAATCTGATCACGTGTTGGTAAAGTCCAAGTTTATGATGAATCCAAATATCTACTAGGGATTAGTAATATAATATTTATGAAGGCATTTGTAATAATTTACCTACTATATAAGTACGATTTAACTTTATAAGTATATATTTTATGTATGGTTTCCATAATCACTTAATATTAAATAACCTATGACTAATTTGTTTGTATCTATACTAATATAAGATTATAATGCTGAAGCGTTTGTTTGTTTGTTTGCTTGAACGCGCTAATCTCAGGAACTACTGATCCGATTTGAAAAATTCTTTCAATGTTAGATAGCCCATTTATCGAGGAAGGCTATAGGCTATATATCATCGCTACGACAAATAGGAGCGGAGCAGCAATGAAAAATGTTGCGAAAACGGGGAAAATGTAACGCAGACGAAGTTGGTCGGGACAGCTATAGTAAATTATATATGCGCTACAAAAAGTCTTTGGCAATTGAATTTCCATGTTTGCGATAATAATGCCATAATCGAAAAATAAGAAATACAGGACAGCGTTTTTATAGTTAAACTAAAAATATTTTCATTATATTGCCAATTTTTTTTTTACATAGAAAGCTATTATCAAATGATAAAAGGATTATTTTACGTATTTCGTTACTTTTATATTCAATTACAAACAAAATCGAAAAATTGAAATTTTAGAGTAATGTTTACTTTTCGCAAACGAGAAACTGATACAAATAATTTTGGTAATGGTGGAGTGTTTTTATAAAATATAAATTTTAGCTTACACTTATCTCCATGAATTAAGTATGGGAAATACTAAACCGAGCGGCGTTAAATTATGTTTGCAAAAAATTAATTAAACTAGCGAATTATGAATGATTAAAATTCCTAAAATGAGCTACTTAGCAGTTCGAAACAGTTAATCTAAGCTAGCAACTAAAATTCTAAGTGGAATTCGGATTATTTTTAGGTAAATAAGTTAGTTTTTTTTTTACGTTTGCAATAGTCAATACCCAGTTTGTGACTGCGACGGTTTTCACACCGTATTGTATAGCTTAATGTGCTGTCGACTGTATACACTAATCAGTTTTCTTATTATTTTTTTAAGTTAGATTTAAGACTTACTTACTGTGAGTCTTTGGTTCATTGCTCAACATATATGATATTTGAAACACCTCGATTAGGTTATAGCGCAGAACTCTTGGCATAAAATATATGCCAGATGTTAAATATAATGTGATCTACAAAATTGTCGCTCAAATAGAAATTTGTTCGCTTAAGAATTATTATGCTGATCGTTCTGAATAACTTGTGTCTCTAATTTGTATTTTTATGTCAATATTTGTGTTCGCTCTCAGTATTCTGCTCACTTAGTATTTCGGTAATGGCGTACTGAAATCAGTATTTTTGACAGCCTGATTTTGAATTAATAGTCGATCGTTTAAATACTACCCATTAAGTATCTTGTATAATAACATCATATTGCTTATTAATTGAATTTCGTGCTGTACAGACACATTTTGGTGTCAACGCCTTTTATGTCATACGTTATACATCAAAGGGTCATTAATAAATCACCCTTTGTTATACCGTTGCTTTGTTTGTGTACCAAATAAAGTGTCTATGCAAATTAACAAAACAAAAATAAATTTAATCTATTCGTGCAATGAACAAGAGCTATTTATAATTCTTTTACAGTATCGAATGAAAAATCGCAGCAAAAGGACTCTATTTTTTTTCTTATCACGTTCGCCTGCCTAAATATGTAGACACATAGTAGGTAAACAATTCCTTGAGTACATGCAGACAACACCATGATAAATATATGGTAGAGCAGAGGCAAGGAGAGCCTTGGAATATGGGAAGATAATGTACCTAATCATTTTATACCCATAGTCTATTTGGAGCCGCACTAAACATAATTATACACTATCCAAAACGAAAACCTTGGTTCTCTACAAGGCTTCCCACAATTTGTAGACATCGGAAGTAAAACTATAGGAACATCACTGACTATACCATTGCAAAACCTTTAGTCGGAAACTGCATCTATTTAAAAAGTTTGTCCACAACAGTAAAATACCAATGACCGTGTTATGAACGTTATGAAACGTGACACAGACTACTACGCCCACTAAAAGATTTCATACTGGTTTTAGAACGGTCATCATACGTAGTTATAAACTTATAAATAACCCTATATTCTTGGTATTGTGTGCATGGCACGCTGTGTTGGTCGGTGACGAAACGGTCTAGTTGGGCATAGTCTCAGAATTTGATAGATTACTACTTAAGGAATTTATTGTAAACTAGCTGTCCGGCGCAACTTCGTTTGCGTCACATTTTCCCCGTTTTTGCAACATTTTTCATTGCTGCTCCGCTCCTATTGGTCGTAGCGTGATGATATATAACCTATAGCCTTCCCCGATAAATGGGCTATATATCACTGAAAGAATTTTTCAAATCGGACCAGTAGTTTCGGAGTCTATTCATTTCAAACAAACAAACAAACAATCAAATCTTTCCTCTTTATAATATTAGTTTAGATTAATTAAGGACATTTGTATGTAATAAGAATGAGTGATAATAGTGTAATATATGTACTAATAGCGTTCTCTGTGCTTTTGTAACAACCGTACTGCGATCGTCTTCCCGCCTGCCAAGCGTGGCGATTATGGCAAAACCCTCCAAAATGTCAATGTGGCGACACTCGGGGGAGGCCTATATTCAGCAGTGGACGTCTTTTGGGCTGAACTGATGACTGACTGATGATATGTACTAATAATTGAAACTGCATAATAATTGACATTTCATTTTTTTATAAATATAATAATTGAATTATGAATAATTTGCACGCTTGCTTGCAGGCAGAATACAATGACTATAAAGCTGTAAGATCTTCCCTTGTAAACCATACCGTATTTTCTTGCAAATAAACAATTTGAACTTGAATTTTTTGAATTTTCAATACAAAGTATATTTTTTGCCTTACTCGTTCCTAGCACGGTCATGGTGTGATACGGGATAGTGGGCAGACTCCTTCATCATAACCAAAACATTACTTAACAAAGCCATTTCTCATCTTTACCGTCTTCTATTGTCGAGTGTCTATTCTAGCCTAATCATAACAAAGTTCCTTGTCTTGTAGACTTTTAATTGCTACGAATACAAATGAATGATCCGGAAGCTAGCTAAAAATGACTCAACAGTACTCTAACGTTTAAGGCAGAATTAATAGCTGTCTACAGCTACAATATAGTGACCATAACGTCCAAGGATAATTGGTGGCGCAAGGATCGAATAAGATATTCACATTTTATTATGTCATTGTTTTCGATGCATTATAATAATGGGTTAATAATATTGTAATGAACTGCGATAAGGGTAAGTAGGGTAAGTAGACTTGTAGGGAATCGTAACTGGGCTAATGTGAATAGTCGGGACGTGAACTCGTGTTCGACTGAATGTGTATAGGTTAATAAACATTCAGGAGTTCATGGGTAAAGTATAAGACCCGCAAGGGTCGATCTTCAGGTTAAGCCACGTTTGCCAAGGTTGGTCTGTTGACGGGTGACCACCCATTACATAAAAAGTAAAAATTTTCCTCCGTGCCTCGAAAAGCCCGTTAAACCGTTGATCTCGGCTGTCATTTCTAAATCTTTGGCAGTCGTTACAGGTAGTAAGTGTCGCGAAAGTCTGACATGCAGTCTTACCACGGGGTATGGATATAAAATACTGATTAACAGCATCGTAAAGTTCTACTGGAATCTAACCCCAACATAGAGAAAAAAGCTAAGGAGACAATAAAACATTAAGTAAGAGCTAAGTTTCTTATAGCCAATCGGCGTACAGAAATAATGACAATTAAGTACAGCAATAAGTCGGCGAAATCAAAAAAATCATTTGTTGTACGTAGTGACATCTGTGATGTTAAATACGGAACTCATTGCTTATCTCGATACATTCATGGAGTGTGTCGTCTGATAATAATTTACTATTGTATTAATTATCGCACTAGTAGATTTTATATTTACTAATGTAGGAAGGTAAAAACAAATTCTCGTAGTTAATTTAATGGTACTCTATAGAAAAGACGTCTGCGCCCCTCTAAGTAAGATTATCTAACCAAATTGCCGTATATGTGTATGCCGTCGCTAAAACTCATATTTTTTCTGAAAACGATCCATGAATGCATACAGGAAGCGACTACAATATAAGAAACACACTCACCTAATTATCCTGTAAACCCCGAAGGATGGTCGTGAAGAAACTGAATATCTGGTTAACCGCTTGTATTCCTTGAGGTTCGTATCTCCCGACGTTCTTTCCGTAGGCGCTGATGATATAGGTACCTACAAATATGTTCGAAGTTATAATGTGTCGTGTACACAATGGCCCATGATTGGCACAATTGATTATCTATGATATGCATAATGATAAAAAGCGATGTGATTATGATATTATGCCCGATGAAATAATAGGTAGGTAAGTCTTGAAGCAACGTAGATATATGAATAAATTACAGACACGTCTGTATACCATCGACTATTAACACAGAAATGCTTATGAGACCCATGGCCGTAATCACCAGGTTTAGTCAAAAGATTAGCGATTACCCCTTACCTCATTCTTAGATCAAAGATTTTATTTACAAAGTAAAAAGTTGTCCGAACCTTGAACCTTGTAGGTAGTTGAATAATAAATAAACACTTACCAAGCGACTTCATTAAATTCCCGCAACTATAACTTAAAAATAAACCTTTCATTATTTTCAACACAAAAACAAATGAATTTGCGACAGAACGCCGCCAATTTTTGTTATCTGTCAAAATTTGAAATCACGTTCTATTTTGCTGTTTTTTATGGTTGCCAGGACTTTTTTTTTTCAACCAATTTTTTTTTTCTTAAATTAACTTTTTAAATAAAATTATCTTTTCACACAAGCAAGATAATCACATGACGACACTTAGGCACCATTTAATATCTTATTTAATTAGGTAGGCTGTACAATTACTTAAATCTTAATCATAATCAAAATCTTATCTGTTCATGAAAAAACTAACTGGTTAAAAATTAACCGACTCACTCACACGTATTTACTACCTAATACCAGTAGCTAAGAAAATTACTTCCTGTGATAATTATCAACTCACTTCCTAACTTTTCTATTTATTTCCTCCATTCGTTCTTCGCTAATGATTTCTAGTGTACCTAACTATGTTAAGCATCGTCAATAAAAACGCAGGAAAAACGAAAGTTGCAAAGATCGCGTCCAAATTTAAACTGTAGTTATTATCTATTTAGGTTTATTATCATTCCACATAATACATCATCACATCACCTAATAATTATCTATTTATAACCATATCATGATAACAGTATGTGGGTAAAATAATATCTATAACTCTATAGTTACTTTTATCAGCAATAATTCTGAAATTCTTAAAAGTAACGAAGGTGATTTTATATTGCAGTCTCTTTCACAGAATTTGTGTCGGTCAAGGAATTCTGTTTCCAGTGAAAAATGATATAATTTTGTCTATGTTGTAAGGTGTTATCGTTAATCGGATTAAATTGAGAAACACCTCCAGTTAAGACGCGAATACTCTTTACGGTGTTACGCGGTTACATTTTAAGAGTTAATTTTCAACCCTATTAATGACATGTATCTGTTATGTGTAGACTCACCACTAATCCATAAATTTTGCACGTAACACCGTTAGATCAAACCTAAACAATGTCTACAAACATATTACAACCGCATTAATTAATACTGACTCCGTCTTTTTATAATACAAGAAAAACACAAACAAATGAGAGAATATAAATGCTGAGATCAACAGATCATGATCATTGTTAAAGAGATCACAGTGTAGTGCGGATCGCAGTGATCATGAATATCTTGGTGAGCGTTCTTTTTTTAAATAATGCAGTGAATAAATAATATTTATTTTGAAATAACCGTAATTTAATATACAATAATATTTCTTTATTTTTAAATATAATTTTCTTTTTAAATAACCATAATATGTCTGCAAGTGTGATATAATGTTTATTTATCTACTTCGGTTTCGTTATATTCGAATTAAATTAATACCAATTCTTAATAGTTTCGTGTAACGAGTGTTTTTTTTTTCTGATAGCATTTTATTTTTATTTTATCTTAGGCCAGTGATGGAAATTGAAATGAAATTTAAAAAAAAGACATATTTTTAATAAGTGTAAATTATTTAGTTAATTTACTTATTTTTTAAACAAGGAAAACGTATTTATTGCCTGAAATAAACAGGAATTCGTGAATCAAAAATGTACAATCTAAAATCTTAGATTGTCAAAGCGGTTTCTATTTTAGTTCATTAATTATCATAAGATTAGATTTTAGAGATAGCCTATGTTCCTATCTGATGGATTGTTAAGATTTTATCCATTACCGAATTGGGTATTCATACTTGATATGATTATCTTTTTGAATATCTAGTAATAAAATTGTAATACATTATAGTTCGGGCCCGGCGTATAACTATAATCAATACGCCGACAGCTGTTTTTTTTTTTCGTAAAAAAAAAACTCGTAGTCATTCTGACCTACGTAATGTATGACAAACGTCACTGTAGGTACCATGAGCATCTAATAAATTCTTCGAAATAGTGTACTTTCTCTCGATATCTAGGTAGATATTTCTAAACCCATGTAAACTTATCTTTACTTATGTATGGCGCTTGCCTATCACAAAGTAAGGCGCCAGACGTATTCTTACAGATTCCAAGATAAGTCGCCATTATCCAAAATTATGAAATTTAATAGAAAAACTATGTATGATCGTATCTTTCTATCATTAGTTTCAATTTTAAACCAAAGCAAGTGAGTCACCTTCAAATGGTTCAGGTGCACATAAATATACAATAAAATTATAAAATAAGATAGGTTCACGCTGAAGGTTCTTACGATTTTGTATAATATGGTACCTAGTACCTAATAAATATATACAATTGAATAAATTGGACTCATCGCGGGTTAAGGTTCCCTTATAAGATAAACTTTGACAATTTGATCTTGCAAAAGTATGTTACAACTAGAGCAACAACAATATAGCACGCAGCAGGCTCAGTTTCAAATTAATGTACAAAGGTGCCTGTTGACCCGTGTTAGGTACCAAATTAGGCAATTACCAAAAGGCTAGTTTTTGTATAGTAGATTCAAAAACCAGCTATTTTGCTATGATTTTATTTGGGAACACAAGTCCAAAAAAAAAGAATCAAAAGCAATCAGTACAGATTTACAGAGCCCTTAGGTAGAAACTAACCTAAGTACGACTTCTAGTAGTCTTAAACATGCCTATTTTAAAATGATCACGTTCAAAGTTCGTTTATCTAGTTTTAGTCCTCACTCCCATCATCATCATCAGCCTATAATGTTCCCACTGCTGGGACACAGGCCACCTCTCTTTGGGAGGGAGTGAGCTGTGTTCCACCACGCGGGCCCAGTGCGGGTTGGTAGATGTCACATGTCTTCGAATATTTTGTTCTAGGACATGCCGGTTTCCTCACGATGTTTTCCTTCACCGTTTTTGAGAGCAGCGGTGATGAAATTAATTACACAAAGTAATGCGCCTGCCAGGGTTCGAACCCACGGCTTACTGCTCGTAAGTCGGGGCTGCTACCACTGGGCTACCGCTGCTATCACTCCCGTTTTACCTTATTTATAATCATACCTACTTATCTATTATTTATAGACTATAAGTAGGTACCTACTTAGTTCTTATATCAATAAGTTGTGTCGTCACACATTTTGTCGAGTAAGGCACGTGAACATGCCTTCGCATGAAAAGACAGAAGACTATTTTGTCTTCACGATTTCAGAGTTGTTGCTATAGTAAAATTTTGTCCATAATGGTTCAATGATCCCTTTTCAGGTTTTCAGTTAATTATGTTATTATATCATGTATTTGAGAGAGATACAATAAGCACGATACTTAACTACATTAGTCCCATAATTACAAATGTGAGGCGAAGTATCATCTACGATAAATTACGGTAAAAAAATGTTCTAATTTCCATAATTGTGTCGGTAAATCGAAATTTCTTAAGGGGTAAAGGGGCATTGGCCGATAAAATTATTTACTACACCCAGTTCGTGCTTTGCATGTTCCAATAAATCGAGACAGGACACATACTGATCCCCATGTGGCTTACCCATTAAGATATGCCACACTATGATAGTACCAAATTTTTTTTTTTTTTTTTTAATCTGTAACGATTACGCAAAACACAACCAGACAACTATACCTATGTTATACAAGAAACAAAGAACGTCACTGCAAACGAAGTTAGCCTAAACTTAATTTAAGGAAGAGGAGTGTGAGGACATGCATTGTTAAGTTCAGTGTAAATTGCTCGGTACATTGAGCAATCCGCCTTTGTTCTTAGTGAGGTACGAATGCATTAACTGGTGGAACAATGTGTTTTGGTAACAATATTGCAGATGATGTATGCAGTCAAAGTAAAATCAACGTAATTAAGAAATATCATCAAGCCAATTAAGCAGTAGTTTTGATTTATGAAGGTGTTGTATACCTCTACCTAATAACAGAACAACGCCCTGAAATGTTAATTTTATTATTTATCATCACTATCACAGACGAAAAACGCTGAATATGGGTTTCATAAGTGAAACAGCCTGACTATTCTGACTGTGTCTGATGGTGGTCAATAACATAGTAGTTTCTTGACTTCTAACTTAAAATTCCCGCAATCCTAAACGCATCAATAATCGCAATGACTGTTATCATCTCCATCATTTTAACGTATGTAATTAAATAAAGTAGATTAAAGGCAAAGATAGCTAATTATGTTTTTTTTTCTCTTTCAGAACATAATTTTGCTGTCATGTTCTGTGGCCGTGACCGTCGCTCAAAAAGTGGCGGATACAAAGAATGACATCATAGATGCACGACGGAATACTGGAGGCTATGGGTTGTTAAGGCCCGGTTCGCAGAGTGGCTATAACCAGGGTGGCTATAACCAAGGTGGTTATAACCAAGGTGGCTATAATCCCGGCTACGGCGGTTACAACGGCTATAATGGTGGCTACGGAGGTGGTCCACCAGGAGGCTATGGGCAAGGATACGGAGGAAACCAAGGCTATGGGCAAGGATACGGTGGCAATCAAGGCTATGGGCAAGGATACGGTGGCAATCAAGGCTATGGGCAAGGATACGGTGGCAATCAAGGCTATGGACAAGGCTACGGTGGCAATCAAGGCTACGGTGGCAATCAAGGTTATGGACAAGGCTACGGTGGTAGTCCAGGCTACGCCGGTGGCCGTCCTGGATTGGGGTCACATCCGGGACAGAGTAATTACCCAGGTATCAATCCAGGTTAGCACATTGACATTATTCTTAGGCACAGAGATATTAGATTACTATTAGATACCTATTTGTTATCCGGAACGTTTGCTAGATGGACCAACAACCTTAAAAATGTATCTGGGTGAAACTAGATGCAAAAGGTGGACGAAAGGACATAGTGATGCACCACAGAAGAGGTCTATGTCAAGCACTGGACTGCAAGTCTGCAACTGATTGGTTGACACTGATTATGATTCAAAATATATCCGTCCGCTCTATAGGACAATAAACCCTGTAATAAAACCTGTCCGCAAACTGTACTCACTGGAAAATAAAGGCTTACGCTACATCTCTTTTAAAATTGTAACAAAGCAAATAAACTCAATGAATTAGTCTTAAAGCAATTAATCACAAATAATTTCTACATTAAGGTATAGGGGGCTACGGCAACGGTTTTGGTGTCCGTCCCAACGGCTTTGGACAAGGAGCTCAATATCCGGCGGGTAAGCATGCTTTGCTAAACAACAGATAGTGTAAACTAGTACGTACCTACCTACCTACTTTTGTTACCAAACCAATAAAAATTGTATCGAAGGGTTTCTGATTGGCTATCCAAGTATCCGGTTTGTCTGTCTGTGACCATATTACACGATAAAAGCTGAATAGAATTTGGCTCAAAGGTAGAAATGGGTTAGGACGTCAAGTATTCTTCATTATGTTAGTATGTCCCCGTGGGCTAATTTCCAACCTAATAGCGGGCGAAGCCACATACCAAGGCTAGTAATGTTCAAATAATAGGTCTATTTAAAAACACGAATATCATTTAAATACTAACATTCGTTTATGTGAAAAAAGTTGAGATGTAAAGCGATCACGTACCTACTAGAAGTCAGTGGCCGCGACGGCCATCGCACTTTATAGGTAGGTAGGTTACACGATATTAGAATCATTTTCTTTGTATTTCTTGTAAAAAGTAAATTATACCTATGCACGCCAAATCTTAGCGGTATGACTTTTTGACATCACCAGAAGTGATTCAGATATATACCTAAATATCTTTAACCGTAAATGATGGGAATGTTAGTTTTTGTCCGGTATTAATAATATAAGTACCTCCAGTAGCTGTACTTTGATTGTGAAGTGGTTAAGTCCAGTTTGTTTTAGTAACATTAAATTTTCTAACAAACTGTTAGACTTACGTGATTTATTTCATCTATTAAGTAGGTCTTAGGTATAGTTGGTGTGAATAAAGATAGTATACCTAGTATCGAGAGGTAGGTTAGAAAATCAACCCCTGTAGATATATCTAGTTGAGATTTTTATAAAATAATAGTACTAAGAACAGACAATGGATTCCGTTAATTCAATCACCAGCTAATATTGGGCCGCTCTTTAATAATTGGCGGTCCCCTTTCAAGAAGAAACAAATTATACAGAGGCTTTTGATATTGGATACCTTCGACGTGCTACATCGAATACCTTACCTACACTCTACTGCTAGACATCAATCTTTAGTAGTCTATTAAGCTTTTTTCTTTGAACTCGTGGCTAAATAAACATCCTCGCGGGTCGATATTCAAGATTAAGCCGCGCTTGCCTAGGTTGACCCGTGGATTGGTGACCATCCATTAAATACCGAGTTTCCTCCGTGGCTCGGCAAGCACGCTGAGCCGTTGGTCCTATCTTTTGTAGATCTTTGACAGTCGTTACAGGTAGTCAATGGCCGGAAAATTTAACTACCCCGTCTTACCAAGGGGTGTCGTATACTCAGTACTATCTGGGCTGTGGAGGTCAGATAGGAAGTCGCTCGATGTAAAATACTGATATTCAGTTGCATCCAGTTAGACTAGAAGTCGACCCCAACATAGATGGGCTAAGGCTAGGCTATTAATGGTGATGTTTTTACATTAAAACGGGCACGTTACCCCAGAACTGTTATACAAGGTGTTGTTTTGCATCCTCGTCAAAATTCAGGATGTTGTCACAAAAGACATAAATATTCAATATAAATTACGGTACCTAGTAAATTATTAAAAAACACTGCATTTTTTTGTTGTTTATATTTGTCAATATTTCAGAATAACCCCCATAGCGTGGTTTAGGGATTATAAAATTATCGAAGAAACGTTGGAGGTTTTTTGTTTGTGTGTAAGCGACGTTATAAGGCGGGGATCAGACGGCCCGTGTTTAAAACACGGGTGGTTCACAGTTACCGATTTCAGTAAATAAATAAAAAAAAGAAAATTACCTATTCATTTTATTATTGATTCGGGTCGAGAATCATTAGCATAGTTACCTCCTAGAATTTGACGAGGTTGCAAAACAACACCTTGTATATCAAGCTAAGGGCACCAGAAGGTTTGTACTTGCGGGGCGCTAGCACAACCCCTGACTTTTATAAAATAACTAGCTGTCCCGCGCAACTTCGTCTGCGTTACATTTACCCCGTTTTCGCAATTTTTTTCATTGCTGCTGCACACCTATACAGCGCCGTCTATTGAATACTTATTCAATCCAGTCAACAGATACCACCATCTGTTAGAACCGTTTGGAGCTAACAGATAATTGTGACTTAATTTGCAATAAAATAACATTTCGATTGTAAATTGAGATGTAAGCTATCCTATCTTTCAAGTTGGATCAAACTGCACACGGTGTGCAAATTTGATTAAAATCGGTGAAATAGTTTAGGAGTCCATCCCCGACAAACCATTCCATTAAAACTTGTATTTAAAAAAAAATACTTGTCAACAAGTTGTAACTTTGACCCCTAATATCTCCGTAACTAGAAGGTTCCCAAGTATGGTGTAGAACATAAAAAATATCGCAATGACAGGGAGAACCAGTGCCTTTCGGCTTCGTTCAGAGGTGTTTTACACCCTTTATAATATAGCACAGAGAAGCTAACCTATCCGAGGCGAAATCCTGAAATTATCGATTGTTCATCCCCTTTTTTGTCTTCCAGGTTACCGCCCTAGAAGTCCCGGATATGATCCCGATTTCCCGGAACTCAGCAACTTACCGGCCGGGGCTGGGGCGTACCGCGTGCCCAGCCACAATTATTACAATCCTCTGGAGCGGCCTATCGCAACACCGTTTAACCATCATACTGGGCATTACATCGGAGGTGTTGAAGATCGTTACAAGTTAAGTGACAACGTCAAAAGGTACCTAGGCATGAAGACTGCAGAAATCAGGGAGGGCGAAGAAAAGTTATAGTTATTTTTACGTATAATCATTTAGTACATATTTAATATTTAAGATCTGATTTTACTGTTGCACTGATTATTATTATAAAAAAATATTTATACATTGAATTTGTTCTTTAGTTACGAGAACCTACCCTTTATTATTTCATTTGAAGAGGAAAGTAAAACAACTGGGATTGGTCAATTCTATAATTGCGTTGTTTAGACCGTAGTACATGAGTTAATGATAACTGCTTTCCAGTGTGGACAAGAGATGGCGCTAGACATCCTGTATAGCTCCGTCTCTTTCCCACACTGGAATAAGAGTAAAACAATAATGTTATAAGACGTCATGGTAGGCCACCTGGTCCTTAAATTACTCACCAGTTTTCTAAAGAATTTTAATAATAGGTAGGTTTACAAAATGGGAGGTATTTTATTCACTCAATTACTGGTTAGTAGATAGATTATCGCTCCATGTTAAATACTGATATGCAGCTATATCAAGTTCAAACTAGAAACCGACCCCAACATAGTTGAAATAAGGCTGATTATGATCACCTTAAGGAAGGGATGTGGGTATGTTTTCTCAGGCAGTCATACACCTGTTTAAAATTCTATACTACCTTGCTACCAGATATCAATCTGCCATATATTAGACTCTTTGCGTTATCTGGTACATTATAAACCAGTTCGGCGATTCGCCTCGTTGACTCTATTTCAAGCGTTTCAAATCACAATGCGGCATTCTGGTACAAATAAAACGACGGTATGAATAACTTATTTGGTTATATTACATCATAAAGAAATAATCATTTAAATACAATTAATATTTTGATAACGTACTGATCAATTATGGCTTGGGATGCAGGTAACAGCTGTCCAAGGTAAGCGGTTTTTGACAAATATACCTTGATTAAGGATAATAAGATATTCTGTAACACATCAGTGTCTTACTGCATCACTTCTATTGTTCGATACTAGTCTACCTAAGAATATCCTAGGCGTCTATCATTCCAATTTTTACAATGACATAAGAGTCACATGACGCACGCTCATGAATACTTTTATTATTATTTCTGCTTGAAGTAGTACCTCTTCGTACTAGTTTTTAACTTACGTATGAGCTTAGAATAATTTGCTTTCTTTTCCTCAATATATGTACTACCAGTAATGCAACCGTATTCCAACGAAAAATATCAAAGTCCAGAATAATTGAGAAAGAACGATCTGACGATGCCTCCCTAGTCACTCTCAACTATAAACCTATTCTTTCCCGAGCTACAGCTCCAAGCCATTTGACCATCAGTAAAATTAAGATGAACAAATATGCATAAATAACAATAATAATGACACTAAGAGCCACTGAACCAATCAGAGGAGATAGAGTTGAAGAACGAAGCTGCCCCGGAGCGTGCGTTGGCGAAGTTGATGGGCAAGGAGTTGCTCATCAGATCTGATATGTCAGACCTCGACTTGTTAGGGCTCGATGAAACGGGCTTCTTCTTTACCTGCGAAAAGATAGTTTCATTAAGGAAAGTGAGATTTTTAAATTGTAGTTAAAGTGATTTTGATATCATAAGTAGCTAATATTGGAGGAGCTCGTGGCTAAATTATAACAGCCGCACGGGTCGATTTTTAAGGTACAGCCGTGCTTGCCGAGGTTGGTCCGTGGATAGGTGACCATAATTATATACCGAGTTTCCTCCGTGCCTCGGAAAGCACGTTAAGCTTTTGGTCCCGGCTGTCATTTGTAGATCTTTGACAGTCGTTACGAGTAGTCAGAAGCCAAAAGTCTGACAAACCTCCACAACCCAGTAACTGGGTAATACGATACCCCTTGGTAATACTGGATAGTATTACCAAAGGGTATCGTATTACCCAGTTACTGGGTTGTGAAGGTCAGATAGGCAGTAGCTTTATGTAAAATACTCGTACTCAGCTGCACTTGAAGTGACTGGAAGCCGACCCCAAGATAGTTTGGGAAAAGGCTAGGCAGATGATGAGGTAGGTAATATTTCGACGGAGGAAATTTTAAATGCCGCAAGAGGACTTGAATGGCGATTTGACACTTGCGTCTCAGTACCAAAAGTGCAAAATCCAACAGCTTTTTAGGGTTCCGTACCCAAAGGGGCAAACGGGACCTTATTACTGAGACTTCGCTGTCCGTCTGTCACCAGGCTGTATCTCATGAACCGTGATAGTTAGCCAGTTGAAATTTCTACAGATTATGTGTTTCTGTTGCCGCAATACCAACAAACACTAAAAACCGAATAAAATAAATATTTAAGGGGGGCTTCGATACAAAAAAGTGATTTTTTTCTCGTTTTTATAAATAATGGTACGGAACCCTTGGTGCGCGAGTTCGACTCGCACACGGCCTTTTTTTTATTTCAAACCATATTTCAAATTTCTACTAACTAGTCAAGAGCATTATAATCACACACATTTGTGTGTGATTATAATGCTCTTGACTAGTTTCAGTATCTTGAATGTTTAGTAATAGTAGATTGTTGCATAGAGCGCAAGAGTGCATTAATTACTCACTTTAGCAAGGTGCGTAATCTACTTTTCTTTCAACTCTTCCCTTCAAACATTTAAAACTTACAATTAATGTTCTTGAATTGATTTCATATCGCTATCGCTGTCTATTTACATTTTTTTAAACTTTTTTTGCTAAATAAGAAGTATCAAAGTTTTACAGTTGTACAAAATGCGCGCCATTTTCTCCAAATCGGTTTTATTCAGCCGTTTTTATTTTCAGCCAGTATCTTTTTGATCTAATGCATACATTTTATATTAAACTTAATGGGAGACATTAAACCTCTGTGGTAAATTTATATGTAAATAAAAAATCAAAAACAGTGCAGTAATGAGAAACAGTGCAATAATGAGATTTCATATAACATTTCTGCAGTTTTGGTTCTAAGCAAAAAATACAGCCTTTGTGATCGGTTTTGTAGTGATTAATGATAACATTACTACGTAGTTGAAAGAAAAGTTTATTTATTGCATGGTCTATTAATCCGTTTACGTGTTCTAGTGCGTGAGTTCAGTATATCACAATATACAGAAAATATTTATGAAAGAAATAATGATTGTTTGACACATTATTATGATACCATTCAACACAACGCGTCTACACAGTCACGCAATAGTAAAGAAAAATAGAACAGTTATAATAAAAAAAAACAAACACTCAATCACTCTTAAAACACAGGTATTATGAGAAATTAATTAATACGTTTACCGTGTTTGCATAACAACGTTTATGAAAACAAATGTTAGATTATGCATTAATCACACATTAACAAAGAAAACCGGTGTATAAAGCATTGTGACCATTAGTATAAACAATAACTGATTTAATGCGATTAGTTCGCGATCACAAGAGAAAAAAAATCTAGGAAACAAAGAACACACCAACCAACCAAAGAACACAACGGTTAACGGATTATTGTCTAAAATTAATTGTAAATAAACTTAAATCACTCATACCAGTTCACAGTATGAAGAAATCTTCATTCTGAACAATAAATTAAGAATAGTTTAATTCCTAAAACAATATTAAAAGAAAAATCCGGCCTCTTACAAAAAGCGTTTTAAATTCCCCAACTTATAGTAGGTCCCTTGTGCCTTAAGTAATAAGGTTGAAAAGTGGTCCACCGTCAGTGACCTCGATAGTACATACTATAAATATTACTCCTGATATTTTTCCGCGTTATTATTGCAAACTTCTGTAGGCCTGTCAGTACATAGGAGCCACAACATAATGGCTCAATCTCATATTCGAATATGCACCGAACGAATAGTGAACCAGTTTAGCATCCTGATGTTACTTGCATTATCGTTATTGAATGAACCAATCGGACACTTCAACCACTTGAAAAAATCTTCCAGAAAGTAAAGGTTCAATTCGCTGGGAGACTTTTTCAAGAGTGTTCAAGCAATTACGAATTCAACTATACACTTAAGTATCACCTCTCGTTTACCCAATTTTATACCCATAGAGATTTATTAGATTCATATTGATTTATTATGCCTTCTGACTGGGACTGAAGCTTCACTCTTTTTTTTGACATTCAAAAGTGCCTGTAATGGTCTAATTGAAATAAATGCTTCGAGTTTGAGTTTAATACACCTCAATATTTAAGCAAACTCAAATAACTAACTACATAAACATTCACACGTTTTTTATTCAAAAAATACTCACAGGCTTATCCTGCTTCTTAAGATGGCTAGGTGGTGCAGCTACTGGCAGTAAAGAGAACCAGTGGGAGTCTCCAGAAGCCAGGAGAGCTGATGCTTTGTCTCCTGTTCCTCCTGATAGGACAGGCTTGGTACCGATGAGGGCTGTCAGTTGACCATGGTGAAGGATCAAGCTGCCTAGGAGAGTCTGTGAGAAAGATTGTATATCATAATCTGGGCACTAAGGTACATTAAAACTGAAACAAACTACCGTACGTATACTGCCATTGAACCTTAAACGTAAGTCAAGGTAAAGTACAGAATCGCCTGACACCAAACTTAGTTTTTTTGTCAAATATAAACCTGTTATATTATGACATGTGTGTTGTGTGTGGGAGGTACTGGGCAGAGAATTGTGAGCTGTCCTCAGGTGACTGTTGTAAGAATAATCGATCAAAAAGATCTATCGATTTTATTTCAATAAAATGAAATCTACTATAGAACTATTGAACGGTCTGACCATTTCCCAACGCTAGCGCCATCTCGTTGCTTGACGAAGAACAAATGAACGATTCAAACATTCATGATCGATTAAAGTAAATGATTAAACATAAGAAGTTGAATGACACGACAAAAAAGTTTCATATTGCAAAAATATACTAACCTGAACTCTCTGCACTGATCTTTTCAAGCTGGTTTGTATATATTTATAGAACACATCATAATCAAATGGATCGATCTTCTGTCTCAAAAACTCGCAAATCTTTATCGACTGCTCCGTAAATGTCTTGTTCTCTCTAGGAACTAATAACAGCGTCAAATGCCGAACATCCATGAGTAGTTGAAGCGCACACCTCTGATTTATGTCTGCCTCGTTCTCTCTTATGACTTTGTCGTAGTGTCCGAAAGTGATAGCTGTAACTTTTTCGATGAAGAGCGTGTGAGTGTCTATTGGCAAGGTGTGTGGAGCAACTTCGTCTAGTATGCGGCTGGTGGCGTAGAGGTATTCTTGCAGTTTGAGAGAGGGTCCTGCTGGCACCTTGATTGTAGACTCAATTGGATTGCCTTCTTCATCTTTTTCTGTGATTTTGATGACGTCCCATTGCTAAAGAAATAAAATAAGATTAAGATTTTCGGAATAAGTAACGAAGGTATTATCATTAGCACTTAAAACCCGATACTCATGTAACTCGAAGGGAAAGTAAATAAACATGGTAAATATCCCGTTTATGTGGGAATGATAGTGTAAGTGACTAAAAAAGAAAGAAAGTATTATTTATCACTCCGCTGCATAGTGTTTGTGAGTACATGAATCCTAAGTTATTAGTAATCAAGAATGGTCAAATCAAAAGTAACTTACCATCATCAAATAATCAATATTCGCTTCCAGAGTAAATGCTTGCGGCAAACCTTGGGTTAAATCCTCAACCTTGGCTACCGCGATATCCACCCACTTGCCCCAACAGAACTGACAGTTTTCCTTCAACACCACACATAAGTCATTCCATCTCTTCAAGGCGTTATCGTCTATATTGATGACTCCTAAACTATCGCGCTCTTCAGGGATGTAGCACTTGCGTAAATGAGGCATAAGAGTGGAAATCGCTTGCGTAAAACGCGCGCTGTATATGGCAGTTGTTTTCTTCTGCGATTCTGTGGATTGCAACGTGGATTCTTCGAAGCATGCCTTGATGTATTGCAGCATGCTGGGGAGAAAGATATTGATTGTATAAAAAAATCTAGTGTTTGACCATTTATTTGCTTAGAGAATATATCAAATGACATGAAAGAAATAGGTAAAGTAAGTGTAGTTAACGTTCATAATCTAAATCTTCTTTGCGAGATTCAAATACCTCAAGGAAAATTGCACATTAATTTTACGTCACGTCATAATTACACGTGCAATAATCAACATACCTCTGTATATTGCTATCAGAGACATCTCTCAGGTACATCTCGATCAGATGTTTATCGCTGTAGATTTGATCGATATCGTCATCGTCTTCATACGCAAACAAGAGCTTATCTTTACCGGACGAACTTTTCTTATCTTTGTACAGGTACACCCTCAGGTCTTCTAAAAGTTTCTGTAGTTCGTCGTCCAAGCTTTGGCATAGTTTTTCTAAGGTCGGTGTGTATCCGCGGTCCTGACGGACCATACCTACAAGAAACAAAAAGAGTTAAGCTCGTTTTCACAAACCTTAAGCTATTGTCTAAATTGCATATTTGAATTTCAACTCTCGGTGCAGAGTCGAGCGTTATTAACGTAATATTTGGTATGCAGAGACACGTCCCAGCAAAATGGTCTGATGATTTTAAAGACGACTGGAATAGAAGGTGGAAATCCGGGTGTTTTGGCACCACTTGAGAACACTTGAGATAGACTAAATAGTATGTAGTGACATGATTAGAATTTCCTATAAACCCGATTTAAACTTTGTCAAACGTATCGTATGTCCCTTTCTACATGTTTTTAGCTATGACTAGACGCAGTTCACCAACACTTTTGTCTTGCATAACACCTGTAATATTATTGTAAACAACAAACTCGATTTCCAATCATTGGAACGTTATTTTGGGATTAGCCTTGCGCTGTCACCATTACACCCAATCAATAATTGCATATCAACTCAGAAAGATTGCACAAGCAGTGGACTAATCATTCACTGAAAACGAACATTCCTGAATAATCAAGTTTATCTTCAAAGATGAAAGATACAGCTTAAGCCATACAGATGGCGCCGATCACAGATCTTTGTCATGATGAATGGAGCGCAGCGTATCTGTTGATGGCGATTAGACAGCACTGATACGTGAGAGATATGATCTTTATTATAATATCATCAGGTTTACATCGGAATCGGTGATTAATAATCACCAACACTGCTATCGTAATCACTGATAGTTGCAGTCATTGATTATCATAATCACTGATTAGGATTGCTTTTCTGTAGCCTTTGGTTTAAGGGTTTTTTGGGGATTAGTGGAAATACCGGCGGCAGTTTCAGCTGCATCATCCTTGAGGACAGAGAGACATAGAACCAGAGTAGTCGACATTACCCACAGAATAAGTAAGCTAAAGTGGCAATGGGCCGGCCATATTAGCCGTAGAACAGATGACCGTTAGAATAGAAATGTTCTTGAGTGGAGACCGCAAATCGGCAAACGTACGGGATGCCCTCAGGCTCGATAAAGTGACGATCTTCGCTGGGTGGTTGGTAGCAACTGGATGAGAGTTGCAGAGAATCGAGTTAAGTGGCGAGCGATTGAAGAGGCTTATGTCCAGCAGTGGACCGCTGTAGGCTGATGATGATGATACTACTAGTACCTAATTCAAGCTTCCTCACTAGCAAGTGTATTGGCAAATTAATAATCCTGGTCTGCCCCACAAATTGTACCAATCTAATCATATTATGATTTTTTGCAGCAGTCAGCGACCGCTTAAGCCCTCGTAAGTACGTGACCAAGCACTGAAACTTCTCGACCCTGATCGCCGCTCACTGGATGTGGAAAACAACATAATATCATTTGAGTATTCTTGTTTATAACATAAATATCGATAACTTCCGAGAAATCGTGCCCATAATCAAAAAGTATATCCTTAAAAATGTAGAACAATTTTTGATAATTTTTGACAAATAATTAATAGACTACTGTGTTACCCGTATCATAGACAAGATAAAGTTTAATGTCATAATCGATCAGTGTCACATGCACAGCTTACTTGCGGCACTGAACTTATCAATACTGAGAAATAAATGACGGTTATCACATATTTGTTATTTGGACATTCTTTAACTGCATGTAGGTAAATAAAATGTATTGATAGCGTATAAATGATAAATGAATAAAAATAAACTGAATTCCTATGAAACCTCTTCTGCAAACGATGCTTCACTTGTCTATTGAAATAATTGTTTCAAATAAACAATTGAATAAAACAGTGAAAAATCAAAATAGCGCAATGAAACACTAATGAGTCAAATTAATCCATACGGGCAAGATGGGCAAATGCCCGATGGGCCGGATGCTCGATGGACCGGGTGTGGCCGACCGGCGGCGGTCAACTTTCATTTGCTTTTAAAAAAAAAAAAACAAAATATTACATTACATCGATTGAAAGAACGTCAAGTCGAGGCCCTAATTAATTTTACTCTTGGACTCTTATCTGCTTGCTGTCTTAGACACAGTGACACACACGCGCTTTTCGTACTTTGAGCCCTGAGAAAAACCTTTTATCACAAAGGCATCTTTTTTTTGCCTCTGGATTGGCATTAGACCTATTAGATTTTCGTATGATCGACCGCCATATACTGAGGCTGAAATAAATTAGGAGCCCCTTGTCTCGAGGCCTTAATAGGCAATTATGGCATACATATACAACGACGACATTTTATCTCAAATAACATATCTGAATTTAATCGTGGCATGATGTATACATTTTCGGGCTCACTTCGCTCGCTCTTGAAGGTTGCTTTATCTTGAATTTTTACTGTGTCTATAATTCGCCCAAGTAACTTGTTGTCGTTTAAGGTACTTAGGTGCTAACATTTTTGAAGTGGCTGATATATTTTACATTCTTAGAAAAACTTGAGCACCATCCGTAGATAGTAACCCGTTTTTACTCGCATCCTTCTAACGGAATTATAATTCAAAGTAAGTATACATTGGTAGTTTCCCTTTCACTTGAGAATGGAGGGCTGAAGGCCCGACCGTCTCTAAAATGCCCGGGCTGGTTTCGGGTCCCAGTCCGGGCCTGAATTAATCCGTCATTACTAAAAAAACAGAAAAATCTATAAGAATGATCAATGATAAATTATGTAAAACATGTGTATTCGTGTATTGATGCGTAATTGAAACTAATTGCATTCCATCGCCACAATCTCTTTCTACAATTATAACAATCGACAACATATCTTAATTTTAAATAGCCAATTTAGATAAAAGATTACTTTTTATTGGATCTGTTAATTGAATTTTATACTAATTTCGACATGTTTTCCTTATTACCTTACAATTTGGTAAAGCAATGGCGCTTAAGGTTTAATTCCTAACACAATTGCAAACCGCAAAGCTAAGGGCACAGCCACCGAAACCAGTTGTAATACTACGGTCTGCTATTAAGTTTTGGCGGATTTCCCGCGCACTGTGGTCGCCTTCGTAATCGTAACTTCAAGAATAAGTGCAAACTACCGATCATTAGATACAGAAAAATATGATTGTAGTGGATTTTATCTTTAAAGCGCATCAAATCTCCCTTATAGTCTTTCCGCAAGTAAATTATTCCTAATTTGTGGAAAAACAACTTAAACTTTCCCAATCACAAAGGACCATGGCCATTTTTCTAGGATCTCAGAGCGTAAGACCAGCTAATGTTTACGACTACAATTAATTCTGAAACAACAAATACCTGAGTCGCCAGAGAACAGAAACAGAATCACTTGAAATATGTTGTCTTTTTCAGAATTTTGTTATACATTTGATCTATTATTCAAACTAATAATAGAAACTAATAATTTGTGGTGTCAAAGATATGAATGATTCATTTTAAATTATTAATAACGTAAAATATTCAATTTGTTTTATTCCATTTATTTTTTATTATTTTTAATAAGAATGTTATTTTTTTATTTTTATAATAAATAAAATTATTATATCTTATTAGAGTATAATATCTTATTAGAGTGAGAAGTTATTTCTTTTAATTCTATCTCAATTATTATATCTATTTTATTAGATTGAATAAATTTATTGTTTATAATATCCGTTTCTTTTTGTTTTTTAATTTCTTCTTTTGTTATTTATTATAGAAAAAGATATATAAGATCTGTTTAACAAGAGCGTTCCGTTACACAGCGTCTATAACCCTCAGTTAATGCTAGGACACTCCCGGCCTTGCTAGAGTTAATTATAGTGGCCTTAATTTTAGCACAATGTTTTCAAAATTACTTATCATCGTAGCGATTAGGGGTCTTAAGTGCGGTAAGCCTCCGGAATGGACGACATCTCAGTTGAACAGATAAAACAACTTGGCCCAGTTGCTGTGTCGTGGTTGCTGCAACTATTTAACAATTGTCTGGAATCAGCTGCAGTTCCCCGTCTCTGGAGAAAATCGAAGGTCATAGCAATACCTAAGCCAGGTAAAGCAGCAGACGACCCCAAAAACTTTCGTCCAATCTCTCTACTGTTTCACACATACAAGCTTTTTGAGAGACTGCTGCTGAACCGTCTTACGAGCGTTATTGACCCGAAACTGATCCCAGAGCAAGCTGGTTTCAGGCCTGTGAAGTCTTGCAGCAACCAGACCCTTAAACTCGTTCAACACCTTGAAGATGGTTTCGAGGCAGGAATGGTCACAGGCGCTGTGTTCGTGGATCTTTCAGCTGCTTACGATACGGTCAACCTCAAACGGCTTTTGTGGAAGGTGGAGACTTTGATCAACGATCAGAGGTTTATTCGCATACTCCGGGAGCTTCTTCACAACCGCCGTTTCCAGGTCCACCTCCTTTCGAATAAGAGTCGCTGGAGAACACAAAAGAACGGCCTGCCCCAAGGTAGTGTCTTGGCACCGCTTCTATTTAATATATACACTAACGACCAACCTTCAACCCCGAACACGTCCCGTTTCCTCTATGCAGACGACCTTGCCCTCACCTCCCAAGCCACCACCTTTGAGGAGGTCGAGGTCCGCTTGTCAGATGCTCTCGGTGAATTATCCACATTCTACGTCGCTAATTCACTCAAACCCAATCCGAGCAAAACACAGTCTTGCATTTTCCACCTTCGAAACAGAGAGGCTGGGCGCAGACTTAACATCGTCTGGGGTGGAGTGCCTATCGAACACAGCAACTTTCCAAAATATCTTGGGGTTACTCTGGACAGATCATTGACATTCAGCAAAAACTGCAATACCATCAAGCAGAAGGTGCACACTCGCAACGGTCTCTTACGGCGACTAATTTCTTCAAAGTGGGGTGCTTCGCCTCATGTCTTGCGGACTTCTGCGCTGGCGCTATCTTTCTCAGCTGGCGAATTTGCGTGCCCCGTATGGAGCCGTTCAGCTCATGCAAAGTTAGTGGATACAGCTCTGAATGAAACGTGCCGGATCATCACTGGTTGCCTTAAACCGACACCGGTACAGATGCTGTACCCACTGGCAGGGATAGCGCCACCAGAAATACGCCGAACAGTGGCAAGCTGTAATGAAAGAGCCAAAATGGTTTCAGATACACGACACCCTATGCATTTAAATACCCTCGTGTCGCAAAGGTTGAAAAGCCGAAACAGTTTTTTGAAGTGTGTCACCCCACTCACTGGCGAGCGGTCTACGGAGAGACTAACGCTGTGGCGAGGTAGTGCTTCCTTACCTAACCCATTCGTTCCACCTGCTGAAAGTCTTCCACCTGGACATGAGTTGCCATGGCTGACTTGGAAGTCTTTAAATAGACTTCGGACCCAGGTTGGTTGCAGCAAGGAAAACCTGCTCAGGTGGAGATTCATTAATGACTCTGCCCTGGAGTGTAAATGTGGTGCCGTTCCACAAACGATGCGACACTTAATATCGTGTCCTGCGTGTCCTGCTGTTTGCTCGTTACGGGAACTGATGGACGCTACTGAGAGCGCCAAACTAGTGGCTCAGTTTTGGGCTGACACAATTTAGATTGCCATCGACACGCTAAGAAGAAGAAGAAAATTACTTCAAAACCAAATGACTTTTATAGTCAAATCTACGACAAAATACAGGCAATTGCAGCATTTCAAATTGGCCCTAGCTCTGGTCTCCGAGAGTATGAATTGGAGTACTTACTGTAAGCGATGAGTTAGATTTGAATTCTTTGAAGTAACCCTCACTTTGACCAAGACCCTTTATAACTTCAAAATAAAACTAACCTTTCATCAACGAATTCATGACTTTAATAACATCAGCCCTGGACTCGATCACCGTCTCTCCTATGAGGTCTTTCCACACGAACCAGTTGATATCAGCCTCCTTTTCCACCTCACTGTCTGAGGATACCTTGGTCAAGTCTATGAGGAGTTGCGTCTTGAAGGCGTCGTAGACTTTGACCCATCGGCTGTCGATGATCGCTTGGACGCGAGAGGTCAAAAGAGGTTGGTAGTAGTGGCACCATACGTGGACTTCGGGTATGTCTAGTGAGGTGCATATTCTTGACCAGTTTTCAGGTGTTTCTGAAAAATAAATCGAGAATGGAGTCGTCGAAATTTATTTAAGTGATGTCCAGTGCATCTACCACTTCTTATAGAAAACTTATTATTTTTATGACACTTCAGTGTGGGAAAGAGATGGAGTTATACAGGCTCCATCTCTTTCTCACTCTAAAGTAAGATTAAAACTATACTGCTATAAGATCATGGTTGGCCACGGTTGTGAATTTTATTTATTATGTTTCTGGGGGCAGGGTCATTTACGGGGTCGAAGCCATCACAGTTCTGGTGAGAGAAAGACGGAGCCATATTGGTTGAGGAACCCATCCCTTTTTAGCAACAGAGTAATGATAGCTGCAACGCTTCACCCATACTTGTCCAATAGTAACTTTCGGGTAGTTTTATGTGGACTGAATCGCACCAACTCTTTAACTATTAGTTTTTTTTTATGATCATACAGAAAAAAGATCCAAAAATGTATAGAATGTTTGTGGCCACAGATTACGAAAGTTACACCTGGCCCTGAGAAAGTAATTAATGATTATAGGGACTATTTTCTAGTTTAGTCATAACTAGCTGTCCGGCGCAACTTCGTTTACGTCACATTTTCTCCGTTTTCGCAATATTTCTCATTGCTGCTCCACTCCTATTGGTCGTAGCGTGATGATATATAGCCTATAGCCTTCCTCGATAAATGAGCTATTTAACACTGAAAGAATTTTTCAAATCGGACCAGTAGTTTCGGAGCCTATTCAATGCAAACAAACAAACAAACAATCAAATCTTTCCTCTTTATAATATTAGTTTAGATATAACCATATTATAAACCACACTTACCAATCTTAAAAGCCTCTTCCCGAATCTCGTGAAGTACTTTGACCCTGGTAATATTCTGCAGCAAGATCTGCACATTAGTTTCTATGTAGGACTTGACCCACACATTCCAGTCCTGAACACTTTTCGTTATTTCCGTCTTGGCTAGCGGTTGCACTTCTTTGTTTGATGATAACCTGGTAATTAATAAAAAAGATGTGGTGTTAACTTTGGTTAAATGTACAGATGGTATGACAAATAAGTGAGCATTTACATGGTATAGTGATGTACCGAAGATTTGACTTCCTACATACACAGAAGCACACTAATAATAGCAGGTTTGCCCAGACCCGTAGAGCAGCAGTTTTCACTGCTAAACTAATATTCACTTTGTGAATGTCAAAATTAGGTCTAAATACCTTGGCTGCTTTGATTTTCTCGCTAACTAGTAGAAATTAGCTTTTTGCTCTTGTACATTTTCTACAATACTGTCTGTTGATTTTGTTATTTTATTGACACAGGGAAGTTTTTTATGATATTATGTATATGGGATGTTTGACTTGAAAGGTCCAACTATAAATTGTGAATTACCTGCTACTTCATTATCTGCATAATTAACTAATAATTTGTTGACTTAACCATACCTATAGTTACAGATGGCCGGAGGCAGTAGTTTCAAAGATGTTGTGTCACTGAACTTCACTAATTCTATTAATGGCTGCGAATCTCTTTTGAATAAGTCTTGTAACTTCGCTAGGACAGCGCCACCGTCATTATCTGTAGAAAAATAATAAAAAATATAAAATTATTTATAATATTGGGACCAGTATATAACAAGATCATGCCTTTAGTGGTTTAGTATTTATGGTTAATGCTAAAAACTAAAGTATTACTAGCCTTTGTCATTTAATTTGACATGAACCTTATTCTTATGACATATGGTTCAGACAGTCGTATAAGGGAATGTTTTATAATCTAGTGCTTAAATATGAACCTCATTCGCATACTGATAATATTCGTAGTCCTGAGAACCACTGACTTGGCTTAGTAATGTCAAGTCTTGAAAACAGCTCGAAAATTGCCTAAAGGTTCATTCATTCAACATTGGCAGATTTAAATGTAACTTACCAACAAAGCAAGAATACACCAGCACAACGGTCTTCAACACAATTTTGACTCCATTCACTATTTTATCTTTAATCTGTGCTTTTACGTCTCCTTCTAATATTTGTGCCAGGTCAAACTGCAGTGTGGACTTTAAGCTACTGTTACTGTGCAGACCTATAAGTGTGTTGAGGAGTTCCACCATAGACTGGGAGTCAAGGAGGTATAAGCTGACGAGGCAGGAGCAGGCAACCTGAAATAAGTAATATTAGTTTTGGTCAGCTAAAAATAATGATGTTTGGGGCCACCTCAGCAAAAGCAGTTAGTCCTTGACAACAGTTGAACCTCTAATTATTTACAATTCATTGGCATGCACATTATAGACTGAGGTCAGGTAGGTCAAGTATAACAAATGTGGAGGTGACAGTTATTGTTAAATCTAATGCTGTTGCACACTAGGAATTTCACCTCTATTGGTGCGTTGTCAAACATTTAAACTCACATACACAAACAACCAGACCCGGAACAACTACCTGTGGCCATATAAATACACTGTAAGCTAAATTAGATTGAATTAGAAAACAATCAATCATAATACTAAGAGCCTATACCACTCCGCACTCACAACTTGACATAGACAACTCCCAAGCTGTTCCACTACATCCTGCCTACCGCATTCAGTAATTTAAAAAAAACTGGGCTCATAATAACGATGCAATATCTTACCTCAACACTAATGTCGACGTCCTGCAGCTTCTGTCGGCAGACATCTACAATGGTCTGGTTGAAGTTAGCGATGGAGTTCCACTGCTGCTGCACCAGTCTCTGAAGAGACTGCATACCAGGTTTTACATTCTTGCCTCCTATTTGCAGTTGCAGGCCTAGCAATAAAAATTGTTAAATCAATCTAGTGCAATGAATAGATAACACTTAACCCGGTGGAGGGGGTATTCCAAGGAAATAAAGAGTGACTGTGGAGGTTTATCCCATATGATGGCATGGCTCCTTCCCTGCTCTTTGTGAACCTTCACTTTCTTGCTGTAGTCAATAACTCCCCCTCCCACAGATAGGAGGCTGGTGTTTTTCATTATCATTGATGGGGATCAATGATAATGAAAAATTTAATAATAGTAATGCGACACAGTAGGTAGAGAACAGTTAAACAAATCCCTCTATGATGATGACATACAACTTAATACTTTAAAGCTGCCACTATCTATATAAAACTAAATGTCTATTTGTACTCTATACACTTCTAAATAACTGAACCGATTTTGATGAAATTTTGCAAAGTTGTTAAGCATAACCCAAGGACGGTTTAAAAAAAAATTGGCAAAGTGTGTGTCGGACCACACAGGATCATGTCTTTAATTTATTTTCTGACATGGCATTGCAATGCATGCCACGGGGCACAACTAGTGTTTTTATAAACTGTGTAATTAAATTTAATTGTGTTTTGCTTTAAAAACCCAATCTACCTTACCTGTATTAACATGCCTGGCCATAATGAACAATTGTGTGGCTTTCACATAGTCCTCTTTCTCAATACTGATCCATATTTTTTCAGGGATTTCCATCAACAGCTTTACTTGGATGGATAAACTGTGCGCCGGATTTGTATTGAACTGAAAACTACAAATAAAAAATACAGTTAAAGAAGTCAGATATTATCAATAATGATTTTATTGTGTTGAACCTGAGTTGTCCTTCTGCATAGTAAAGGCCTGTCTTATTTGAATTCTTTTGGTATTGCACCAATCTGCACAAGTCAGAGATTGACCTTGTCACAACAAGATCGGTCCAAACCCTTCTTTTCAGTGAGAGTCGAGCTAACCCTTATGTTGTTACCAAATCATATTACTTTAGATTCAAGTAAATACCTCTGATTTTTTGATGGTTTGTCATCAATCTTGAAGCCCACCAAATGAGTATTGTGTAAGTTTTTGCAAGCGGCCATCATATCACCAATGTGGTTCAGTGTACTGCCCGTGGTCTCCTTCATCTCTTCAATTGTGTCTGCAGCATGGATCAGGTCTCTGTAGCGCTCACTGAAATATTTTGAATGGTTTTCTGTCAATAACAACATGGATAGCTAATAATAAATAAAAAGCCTTTTATTTGTAATCTCAGGTAATTTTCAAACTTTTATCATGACTTATTAATAATTAAGAGTGTTAGTTGTGTTAATAATTAACTTATCCTAGTTAGTAGTGTTCGTTTTTATGAACGGTTGGAGATGTAGACACATTATAAAGACCTCCTCATTCAGTCAGCATTCTGCACTATATCGTTAGCCCATCTTTTAAACCAACAATTAAACATTAATGTTCTTACTATGGTTATTCTTCTGTGATTTAGAACAAAGAAAGCAAAATAAGTGATAACAAAACTATGTTGATAATCATAGTTTACAATGGTTTTATCACTACATTGCCACTTACCCAACCATAGCCCGCAATTCCTCCCTTTTCCTTTCGATTTCATATTGCAATTTCTTCTGTACCTGGTCTATATCACTAATGTAATGGGCTTGAAACAGTTGATCAGGAACTATGCCCAATAGGTTAGGTTGAGACATCTTCGTTTGATTCACGCTTTATCCTACTAACTTAGAAATTGTTACACATAGCGACACAGTTTTTGTAGTGCACGCTAGAGTATTTACCACTTATATGTTACAATTATTATAATGTAAACAAATCAAGATTATTTTGTTTTCGCTTATTTGTGTTGCCAATGCCAACACATCGGCTGTCAATTTTTTTTCTCTCTGTTAGACGTGAGGCATAAATATTGGATTAGGTATGTGGATTAGGTATTTTTCGATGCGAATCCGTACCTAATCCAAAGCGTCGAGGATTAGGTATGGCACAAAATATTCGTACAAAGTCTACACAGGAGATATTCCGTAGTTCTGTACCTTAAATTGTGGGGTTTAAGTTTCAAGTTTAATTGGCACTGCCGCCAGCGCCGTCTATGTAGAATACTACTGGACTGAACACTTTTTTAGACGTTAAAAACCAAAGTATTCACGTTGACTTTAAGTACCATTTGCCCATTAAAAACGAAATATAATCCACCGTTCCACAATATATCAGAAACGGAACGTCCATACGATCCATTTACCTAATCCGAATATTTCTTACCCAATCCGCGATACGATACATAATATCGGTAACAGGCCAGCGGCCATATTGAATAAATATTAGGATTAGGTAAATGGATTAGGTATTTTTAAATATTAGGATTAGGTGGATTAGGTATCGTTTTTACCTAATCCGACCCATGTCTACTCTCTGTCAAACAATTGACATAAAACAAAATTCGTTCTGAAATCGTAATCGTGTTTTTGTCATCAAAAAATCTCACAAACACCATAACACGTATGTGGACTATTTAATCCAAATAAGGTGCGGCTAAATCTTCATGTCGCTGGCAAGTGGTTCTGTTGGTCCACAACCTCATAATGCCGCGTGTCATCTGTGGCAACGCAGGGATAATATACAGGGTGTAACGGAAAGGGTATATTTAAACATATACTTAAGGGTGTGATCAGCAGCCCCATACATTTGGGTCGAAAAGGTATTGAAATTTTGTTTGAAGAGCAGATAACTTTTTTGCTAATAAGATGTTTGTCCGATGGAGAAACATGTTCAGTTTGATGGTCTGTGGCATACCCTTAAGTATGTATGTATATACCCTTTCCGTACAGAGGAATGGACACAGTTGAGTGCGTAGACAGAGAATCTCTGTCTACGGTTGAGTGTGTGTGTTATGATGTTGACACACGGCAAACTGCAGTGTCTGACGGAAGTCAAGTGGTTGGACGCTTGCAAGCAGTAGCGGATACTTCTAGATTTTGTGGTTTGAAATGGAACGTCCATTATTTGTTTTCATTATCATGTTCGCATGGCTCGTTGGCCTAATGTTCGCAATCGCGACTGCTGAACATGAGGTCCTTGATTCGATTCCCTGGTTGGGCAAATAGTTTTTGGGTTTCATCAGGAATTTCTCAGTAGCAGTCACGGAGTCTGGATTTGTGCCCGGCTGATGGCAATAGGCTCGCCCCCTATTACCGGGCACTTAAACATAACTGGCTAAATGTGGGTGTACTACCTCTGCCTAACCCTTCGGAAATTACAGGCGTGATTTAATCATATTCGTTTGCGACTGTTAGACTTCTGTTTAGCGTGTCGATCATTTTTTAGGGTTCCGTACCCAAAGGGTCAAACGGGACCCTATTACTGAGACTTCGCTGTCCGTCCGTCCGTCCGTCCGTCCGTCTGTCACCAGGCTGTATCTCATGAACCGTGATAGTTAGCCAGTTGAAATTTCTACAGATTATGTATTTCTGTTGACGCTATAACAACAAATAATAAAAACAGAAAAAAATAAAAAAATAAGGGGGGCTCCCATACAAAAAAGTTTTTTTTTTTCGTTTTTATAAATAATGGTACGGAACCCTTCGTGCGCGAGTCCGACTCGCACTTGGCCGGTTTTTTCACTTTATCAATTGAAATGGCACTCTCTGTAGCGTCCATCAGTTCCTGTAATGAACTGACAACAGGACACCATGTTAAGTGCCCCATCGTTTGTGGAACAGCAGAATCCAAGCCAACACAGTATATTGGGTTTTCGCTATACTCTGTTTTACTCGTATTAGGCTGAATTAGTAAAAGTGTACTTTTTCATTCAAAAATTAATTAAATATCTATTGGGTATTGCTTGTTGGTTTTGTCTAGTTCGTCCCTACCAACGCAGATTTGTTGTAACTTCTGGCATCAGGGTGTCAGGGCAAACATATAATAAAAACTAAAACATTATTATGTATTTACCAGCATATTTTAGCCCACAGCTCAATGGGTAAATGTGGAAATTTGTTTCAATAGTTCTGGGAAAGGAAAACAGCAACGAGAAAAAGAAACGAAAGAAAAGAGTACTATGAATTGGGAGAGTATGTGATAAGAGTACTATGTAAAAGAGTTCTTTGAAATAAAACTAAAAAGTTTTATCGAAATAATAAATATAATCAAAGTACATAATACGATTAAATTTTGCAGTAAAATAACAATTGTTTTGTAGTCAATCCAGTGTCGCATACTCGGTATACATAAATGTCATTGAAGAAATAATATCACAATTTGCAGATCATTATAATAATGAAATTCATATTTTAAAGATTCGATTTGTATAAACTTTTAAGTACAATAAAATATACTTTGATATAAAAATTTCAGTCCGATAGAAAACAAACTTCTTAATACATTATTGCAAGAATTTCAATGGAAATTATTTTATGTATTTATTTTTTAATATAAACAGTCTGAACTCTGAATTTTTAACACATATTCCCCAATAGCCCAGTTCGTGTTCACGGAGAAACTATATTAACATAAGGAAATATCCTTGAACTCTTCGAACTAACTTTTGCAGAGACACATTTAAAAAAATACTTCCAAATACCGCTCATAACCCACCACTTTTTAAATTGTCAACAATTTATTAAAGAAACTTCATTTGTTTTTTGATAATTAAAATCTTGTTCACCTTAAATTGTAAAGCACGATTTTCTACTCAATATGAAATGTTTGAACAGGCACTATATTTTTATTTATACACAAACACTCCGTTTTGGAGCCAATGTTAGAGCCTTCAGTATTTGTACATTGTTCGTACTCAAAACGAGTTATCGCCCTTAACTATCATACATTAGGAACATGAGTGGGGCCAACATTAGCCCCGCATAGACAAAATGCAAAGCCAAAGTGTGCGTATTTTGACGCTTTCTCATCAAATCAAAATAAGGACGAAAATTGACACAAGATGCGCATAATGATCAACTCGCCACATTACTCAAATATCAGTCTGAAAGAACTTAAAACTCAGAATAATAAAATAAATACTCGTAATAAATGGACCATTCACGAAACAAAATTCAACTTGGAAAATTAATAAAAATGATTTTCTTATTTCATTATAAAAATATATAATAACACTAAAAATATCCATGTTTAACGGTGCAACATTGATCTATTTGTTACATTAAAATTACACTTAAATCAACCACCTTCAGTTGGTTGCACACATTGTTACTTACTATAACACGATAAAATGCTTGGAAGTCTCGTTATTGCTGAATTTAATACTAATTAATAACTTTGCAACACTAGAATATAATACAAGTAAATTTTGAGATCGTCATGGCTGTCCTAGGCCAAACTAGATTGTTTTGATCGAAAAAGATAGAATAAAATTTATAAATACTTATATTTATAAATGCCAAAATATTTTGATAACCTTTAAATTGTGTGGTGAACCTTTATTTAAACTTTATGGAAAGATATAAAAATAACACTGTTAAAAAAGATAAGACTTAAGGAAAGCAAAATACTTTGTATATTTTCTTAAAAATATCATCGAAAGGGAAACTACACACAACTTATTGCGGGACAAAAATGATAAAGCCGTGTGTTATAAAAAGGAACATTTTATTTAGCAAGGAACTCACGACAACAGTCTAAATGATATGAAACCGTCACTACCGGACTGGTAAACTGGTTATATTGTCCAGATTGTCACAGGCACTACACCTGGGCACCTTACCCAAGGGTCACTACTCTAACCTAACATTATAAAGAGAGACTGTGTGTTTGTTTTTAAGCCTTACTACATTTTGACCAAAAAGTTTATAGGCAAAGGTGTTCTACAATATCTTACCAAAAAAAAAGTCCTAGTCGAGACGTAAGTCCTCTCACACTGCTGTCAATTTTTCTTCATCTAAATTAAGCTCTAAGAAAGTGGTTTACAAGAGATTGAGAGAACCTTCTTTCATTTTTAGTTTAATATTTATACTGTTGTGCTCATTGCTGAGGATTGTATCCTCCGGCAAGAGGCCTATCTTTGCCTATAATCCTTTTGATAATGGCTATGTTACCCCAATAAAAGCCATTCATCCCGCCGACATACGTCGGACTATCATTTTAATACCTTCTTAATAAAAACAGTAACAATGTATACAGCCAACTAAACCTCGATATAAAACCGCTCTCACTTCTCACTGGACCTCGATCAACGTACATTTATTGCCTATGACTTATGAGATTACTGACACTGACACTTCAGTACATCACTTCGTAGACAGTCGCCTTCTTGTCACCAGAACCCGTCACTATGAACTTATCGTCTGCTGATATATCACAACTGAGCACCGATGACGACTCCTTAGACTGTAAATAAAATAATATAATGTCAGACATTGGTGCTAGAAGGCAAAGGCTAAAAGGGGCTGAATTCCATCTAGTGTGTCAATCTATACCAATATTATAAAGCTGAAGCGTTTGTTTGGTTGAACGCGCCAATCTCGGGTACTACTAATTGGAATTGAAAAAATCGTTGTGTTGGATAGCCCATTTATCGAGGAAGGCTATAGCAGGCCTCCATCACTCGGCCATACCTACAGCGATAAATGCCTACAATTCTGCGTGGTGCTATCGCCACTCCAACAGTTGGTTGTCACCGCTCGCGTGCAGAACTCGCACGTGCGTAATATCAAGTATTTTATATTATCGTGTTGTTCACAAATAAAAATTGATACCTTTTTTATTGAATTAGACTCAGTTTTAACGTTTATCGTTTGATAAAAATAGTTTTTAAAAGAATTCTTACGCGTTTCATACATGTTGGATAATTAACGAACCACCAAAATTTAAATTTAATTAATTAATTAAATTTAAATTTTGGTGTCAAAATGAAAGTTCTAGGTCTAAAACCATTTTATCCGTTTGAATCATGTAAATCGGTCAACGGGTTTATGAGATAATTTAGTATAGTGAAAATGTAAGCAACCAGAATTATAGATGTTATTGTTTACGAACTTTTTAATTGATGCAAAATGAGAAAATATTATTATTGTAAGTAAATGAGGAATGTTAAACATGTATCTAGGTAGCCTAGAGATTAAAGGTTTGTTTTCATTTGTTAATTACAAATGACGGGCTTTTATATTCATTGTCTATCTACCTAATTGACCTTGTAATCATACGCATCAAACGTAAAATAGATTACGTGGTCAGCGGCAAGCCGACAACCCTAGCGTCACAGCAAGCGCGTCACTCCGCGCCAGACAGCGACAGAGTTACGCGTTAGAAGAGTGCGGCAACGTTTAGGTGAATATCGCGTTAGGTACTGAGCGCTTATGCGAGCTGAATTGCACTTTGTTGCTTAGTAGCAAGAGTTGCTATTTCTATTAATTTTTGCGCGAAGTGCCTCTACTGTACTTGTCCCATTTATTCTGTGTCTATAGGCTTAAACCAGGGGTCAGAATAGGTAGAGTATATTTGCCTAAAGTTCGAGGAACTCTATGGTACTTCCTTCCTCTAACTTTAGGTAAATCTAATCTACCTATTCCGATCTCTGGCTATTACACAAGCTATGGCCAATAGGAATAGAGTATCAATAAAAAATGTTGCAAAAATAGGGAAAATGAGACGAAGACGAAGTTGCGCGGGTAAAGGTTGCAGGGTCAAATATTTCTGTAAATTGGTTTTAAAAAACACTTTCAAACATACAAATAAGTTTTAAAGTTGAATGAGGTGGGTCATCTTCCTCAACTATCATACTTCACTAGTTAGAGGGGTAATTATTAACATTTTAAAACATAAATACCTGGAATATACTAGCTCCATAAGGCGTGCGCCACGCATTAAGTAGGTTATCCTTGCCCGTGGACACGAACCACTTGCCGGCGGCCGCGAACTTCAGCGACAGCACGCACGACTCGTGCAGCAGCAGCTGGTAGCGGTCCGGCTTGCCCGCGTGCAGCACCTCCACGTGCGAGTTCTCCATGCCCACTGCTAGCCATGAACCTGTCGGAGAGAAAGGGATTTACTGGAGCGGGTCGGTCTAGGCGACACGCGTTAGAAGAAGAGAGAAGTGGCGTACTGCTAAAGCTGCTTGCAGGGGTCTTTGAAGCCAATCATCTACCCCGGTCGCACCGGAGAATGGAACCGGCGAGAGATGTCGTGCGGTGTTCCACAGGGATCGGTTCTGGGGCCGCCCTTGTGGAACATCGGCTACGACTGGGTGCTGCGCGCCGACCTCCCTAGCGGTGTCAGCGTAGTTTGCTACGCTGACGACACGCTGGTGCTGGCACAAGGGAGGTCGCACGAGGCGGCGGGCGAACTTATGACACGCGGGGTTGCGATAGTCGTTGAGAGAATCCGGCAACTGGGTCTCGAGGTGGCATTGCACAAGTCCGAGGCCATGTGCTTTCATGGGCCTCGGAATGCGCCACCGTCGGGATCCATACTGACGGTAGGAGGGGTTCCCATCGGCGTCGAGTCGACGCTGAGGTACCTAGGGCTTGTCCTCGACAGCCGGTGGAACTTCGTGGAGCATTTCCGACGTTTGGCCCCCAAACTGGAACGGGCAGGGGCTGCGTTCAAGCGGCTCTTGCCCAACCTGGGGGGTCCAAACGCCTCCTGCCGCAGGCTCTACGCGGGGGTCGTGCGGTCCATGGCCCTTTACGGGGCCCCGGTGTGGGCGCGTTCTCTGAGGCGGCGAGCCGCCCATTACCTGAACGCGCCCCAGAAGGTGGTAGCCGTAAGGCTGATCCGGGGGTACCGCACGATCTCCGGCGAGGCGGCGAGCTTCTTGGCCGGATTGCCGCCATGGGATCTGGAGGCGATAGTACTCGCGTGCCTGCACGAATGGCGCGCGGAGGCACTACGCCGGGGGGAAACTCCGCTGCCGCGGCAAATTGTCGCTCAGCGGACAGACCTCCGGCGCGATCTCATGGCGACATGGAGAGAGCGACTGTCGCAACCCCGTGCAGGGCACGCCACAATAGTGGCGATAAGTCCCCTCTTTGAGGAGTGGCTAGAGAGGCGCCACGGCGCCCTCACCTTCCGCCTGACGCAGGTCCTCACCGGACACGGTGTTTCGGGAGGTTCCTGCACCGAATCGGGCGGGAGGAAACGCCCGGGTGTCACCACTGCGAGGATCGGCCGGAGGACACGGTGGAGCACACTGTGGAGCTATGCCCCGCTTGGGCTGAGCACCGCCGTGTCCTCGTAGCGGCGATTGGCGGCGGCGACCTCTCGCGTCCGGCCCTGGTTCAATCCATGGTCTGGAGCGAGAGGGAATGGGAAGCCGTCGCCTCCTTCTGCGAAGCAGTCATGCTAGCGAAGGAGGTGGCGGAACGTGAGAGGGAGAGAACCTCACGTCCCAGCCGCCGCGGGAGACGCCCCGGGCGTCGGGGGGCAACCAGTGGCCCCCGGCCACCGTAGGCGCGGGCCTGTGGACGGTGAGTAATGGGCTAGCTCACCGTCCGTCCGTCTTATGACGACAGACCGTGCCGACGGCGCGTTCGTGTTCCACGCGCGCCTCAAGGAGATGTCAGCAAATCGGAAGGGGTCCGAGAGGGCCGATGCCTGCCAGGGCTGCGGGTTGTTCGAAAGAGATACCGTGCCCCTGGAACGCAAAGGGCTAAGAAGGAACATGGATGGGTTTTAGTCAGTCAAGTCTGACACTCCCTTCCGCTCCGCCCAGAGCGGAAGAAGTCATTTGATGATTTCCCATCCGAAAAAAAAAAAAAAAAAGGGGTCTTTGAATGAGTTTCAAGTATCTTTGGTACTTTTATGTCAAGAATGTCGTCTTGCAGCTTCAAGACTATCTGTCTGTTTACGGCGTTACGTTACGATTCCGTTTCCATCGTAGATTCAATTACCATGGTAAGGGATTAATCAGAGATACAAAAACTATCATGTAACTAAATTACTGAAGTTTTCTCAAGTTACCAGTACCACTACAGTAAAAAAGTAATATCTTAGTTCAATATATTCCCCCTTTAGGGGGTGACCATTAATGACTTGAGGCAATTTTGGCGATTTTTCGACAACCCCCCTATTTCAATCCTTTTTTCCCTCCTTCTTCATCCTAATTCCGCCGGAAACTTTTGAACCTTACCTTGATAGGTTAGTTTGCGTGATAACGCATTTAGACAGGAGCAACTGCCATATTACGCTCCCTACCGCGTTTCGAATTTGTCTAGATGATATAACTGACCAGTGGGACAGTATCCGAGCGAGAAGATCTGGCTGGAGAAGTCGTGCTGGTGCAGCTGGCGGCCCTCGCGCAGGTCCCACGAGCGCACCGTGTTGTCGAGCCCGCCCGTCCACAGGCGCGTGCCGTCGCCGCTGATGTCTATGCACGACGCGCCGTCCGTGTGCCCTGCACATCACACATGCTATTACGCACCATTCTACCTAATGTTAGGGAATGCACTCATATTGCACACAATCCTATGTTTAATCTTACAGGGAGTCATAATATTAAACATAGGATTGTGTAGGAGACTCGGAGGAATCCTTTCTAAGTATTTTTTTTTCTGAGAATGCTATTATTCTATGGTGTTTTTGCATTTTGAATTTACATTATTAAAAACTTAACATAGTTGTCTCCACTATCGCATTAGGTAACCCTGAAAATTAAATGATAGTCGTAAGATGGAGAAAATAAAAATAAATACATACCTTGGAATTGTCTAACTAATGTTTGGTTCTGGAGATCCCATACCGCTATGTTTCCATCTGAGCAACAACTGAAGCACACCTGTTGAATGAAAAATACTTTCGTTACCAAAATGTTTCTTTTATAATAGCATGTAGCTGAACAAAGATCTATTTTACCCGACTGCTAAACAAATCCTTAACAATAAACATGTTGTCTTGTGTACTTAGTACATACATAGTATCTTTTATTTGACCTGAAGGTGTCGTGAGTGTTTGATAGCGCGGTTACCTTGGAGTCGGGACTGATGGCGAGCGCGTAGCAGGCGGGCGCGGACGAGGTGAGCTCGGCGCGCATGCGCGGTGTGGGCGCGGCGAGGTCCCAGATGGACAGGTTGTTAGTGAGTGTTTGATAGCGCGGTTACCTTGGAGTCGGGACTGATGGCGAGCGCGTAGCAGGCGGGCGCGGACGAGGTGAGCTCGGCGCGCATGCGCGGTGTGGGCGCGGCGAGGTCCCAGATGGACAGGTTGTTAGTGAGTGTTTGATAGCGCGGTTACCTTGGAGTCGGGACTGATGGCGAGCGCGTAGCAGGCGGGCGCGGACGAGGTGAGCTCGGCGCGCATGCGCGGTGTGGGCGCCGCGAGGTCCCAGATGGACAGGTTGTTAGTGAGTGTTTGATAGCGCGGTTACCTTGGAGTCGGGACTGATGGCGAGCGCGTAGCAGGCGGGCGCGGACGAGGTGAGCTCGGCGCGCATGCGCGGTGTGGGCGCGGCGAGGTCCCAGATGGACAGGTTGTTAGTGAGTGTTTGATAGCGCGGTTACCTTGGAGTCGGGACTGATGGCGAGCGCGTAGCAGGCGGGCGCGGACGAGGTGAGCTCGGCGCGCATGCGCGGTGTGGGCGCGGCGAGGTCCCAGATGGACAGGTTGTTAGTGAGTGTTTGATAGCGCGGTTACCTTGGAGTCGGGACTGATGGCGAGCGCGTAGCAGGCGGGCGCGGACGAGGTGAGCTCGGCGCGCATGCGCGGTGTGGGCGCGGCGAGGTCCCAGATGGACAGGTTGTTAGTGAGTGTTTGATAGCGCGGTTACCTTGGAGTCGGGACTGATGGCGAGCGCGTAGCAGGCGGGCGCGGACGAGGTGAGCTCGGCGCGCATGCGCGGTGTGGGCGCCGCGAGGTCCCAGATGGACAGGTTGTTAGTGAGTGTTTGGTAGCGCGGTTACCTTGGAGTCGGGACTGATGGCGAGCGCGTAGCAGGCGGGCGCGGACGAGGTGAGCTCGGCGCGCATGCGCGGTGTGGGCGCGGCGAGGTCCCAGATGGACAGGTTGTTAGTGAGTGTTTGATAGCGCGGTTACCTTGGAGTCGGGACTGATGGCGAGCGCGTAGCAGGCGGGCGCGGACGAGGTGAGCTCGGCGCGCATGCGCGGTGTGGGCGCGGCGAGGTCCCAGATGGACAGGTTGTTAGTGAGTGTTTGATAGCGCGGTTACCTTGGAGTCGGGACTGATGGCGAGCGCGTAGCAGGCGGGCGCGGACGAGGTGAGCTCGGCGCGCATGCGCGGTGTGGGCGCGGCGAGGTCCCAGATGGACAGGTTGTTAGTGAGTGTTTGATAGCGCGGTTACCTTGGAGTCGGGACTGATGGCGAGCGCGTAGCAGGCGGGCGCGGACGAGGTGAGCTCGGCGCGCATGCGCGGTGTGGGCGCGGCGAGGTCCCAGATGGACAGGTTGTTAGTGAGTGTTTGATAGCGCGGTTACCTTGGAGTCGGGACTGATGGCGAGCGCGTAGCAGGCGGGCGCGGACGAGGTGAGCTCGGCGCGCATGCGCGGTGTGGGCGCGGCGAGGTCCCAGATGGACAGGTTGTTAGTGAGTGTTTGATAGCGCGGTTACCTTGGAGTCGGGACTGATGGCGAGCGCGTAGCAGGCGGGCGCGGACGAGGTGAGCTCGGCGCGCATGCGCGGTGTGGGCGCGGCGAGGTCCCAGATGGACAGGTTGTTAGTGAGTGTTTGATAGCGCGGTTACCTTGGAGTCGGGACTGATGGCGAGCGCGTAGCAGGCGGGCGCGGACGAGGTGAGCTCGGCGCGCATGCGCGGTGTGGGCGCGGCGAGGTCCCAGATGGACAGGTTGTTAGTGAGTGTTTGATAGCGCGGTTACCTTGGAGTCGGGACTGATGGCGAGCGCGTAGCAGGCGGGCGCGGACGAGGTGAGCTCGGCGCGCATGCGCGGTGTGGGCGCGGCGAGGTCCCAGATGGACAGGTTGTTAGTGAGTGTTTGATAGCGCGGTTACCTTGGAGTCGGGACTGATGGCGAGCGCGTAGCAGGCGGGCGCGGACGAGGTGAGCTCGGCGCGCATGCGCGGTGTGGGCGCGGCGAGGTCCCAGATGGACAGGTTGTTAGTGAGTGTTTGATAGCGCGGTTACCTTGGAGTCGGGACTGATGGCGAGCGCGTAGCAGGCGGGCGCGGACGAGGTGAGCTCGGCGCGCATGCGCGGTGTGGGCGCGGCGAGGTCCCAGATGGACAGGTTGTTAGTGAGTGTTTGATAGCGCGGTTACCTTGGAGTCGGGACTGATGGCGAGCGCGTAGCAGGCGGGCGCGGACGAGGTGAGCTCGGCGCGCATGCGCGGTGTGGGCGCGGCGAGGTCCCAGATGGACAGGTTGTTAGTGAGTGTTTGATAGCGCGGTTACCTTGGAGTCGGGACTGATGGCGAGCGCGTAGCAGGCGGGCGCGGACGAGGTGAGCTCGGCGCGCATGCGCGGTGTGGGCGCGGCGAGGTCCCAGATGGACAGGTTGTTAGTGAGTGTTTGATAGCGCGGTTACCTTGGAGTCGGGACTGATGGCGAGCGCGTAGCAGGCGGGCGCGGACGAGGTGAGCTCGGCGCGCATGCGCGGTGTGGGCGCGGCGAGGTCCCAGATGGACAGGTTGTTAGTGAGTGTTTGATAGCGCGGTTACCTTGGAGTCGGGACTGATGGCGAGCGCGTAGCAGGCGGGCGCGGACGAGGTGAGCTCGGCGCGCATGCGCGGTGTGGGCGCGGCGAGGTCCCAGATGGACAGGTTGTTAGTGAGTGTTTGATAGCGCGGTTACCTTGGAGTCGGGACTGATGGCGAGCGCGTAGCAGGCGGGCGCGGACGAGGTGAGCTCGGCGCGCATGCGCGGTGTGGGCGCGGCGAGGTCCCAGATGGACAGGTTGTTAGTGAGTGTTTGATAGCGCGGTTACCTTGGAGTCGGGACTGATGGCGAGCGCGTAGCAGGCGGGCGCGGACGAGGTGAGCTCGGCGCGCATGCGCGGTGTGGGCGCGGCGAGGTCCCAGATGGACAGGTTGTTAGTGAGTGTTTGATAGCGCGGTTACCTTGGAGTCGGGACTGATGGCGAGCGCGTAGCAGGCGGGCGCGGACGAGGTGAGCTCGGCGCGCATGCGCGGTGTGGGCGCGGCGAGGTCCCAGATGGACAGGTTGGACGCCTCGCCGCCCACGATCAGCGTGCGCCCGTCCGGCAAAAGCTTCACTGAGCGGATGTAGTTATCTCTTTGCTGGAATTTGAATGACTAACTTTATTTTGTGCATGTGGGATGATTAGTCGGGCTAGTCGTTTCAAGGCTGCAATCGAAAACGCTTGTTCCACAAAAGACGGGTCGGTGAACGATAACGGGTTTTGTGGTCGAACCTGGACAACCGAAGTATGTAATTAGTATGACCAAGCTCTTAGGATAAAACGATAGCATGTTTCGTTCAAAACCGTTCAGCAGTTTCCCGATGACCGAATTAGGTAGAATTTTGTCTATTAAATATTTAAGTAGTCTGGGATTTCAACTTGGTCCCCTTTTTTAAGACAGCAAAAATGCAGTGCAATGCAGTGTTTTAAGGCAGCAAAATCTAGCCGAACAAAATCACACCTTCAGATTTGGAGAATAACAGAATCATCATAAACATGTTAAAACTCACCAAACAATCAAGCTGCGACAACGGTTCCAAAGCAGCCGGCGACCCCGGATTGCTTATATCCCATAACTTAACGCACCCTTTCCCCCCGGTATAGGCGTGCCGCGAGCTCCCCGCCAGCGACAGCGCGACGGCACACACCACCTCGCCGTGCGGCAGCGCGGCCACAGCGCGGGCCCCGCGCGGGACCCCGGGCCCGCCCAGCGCGTCCGCCGGGAAGCCCACGGGCTGCAGGGGCCCACCGCACGAGTGGTACGAGTAGGCCCTGTCGGTTGGAACATGCTGTAGTTGACTGATGGGAAAAGGAATACAAGTTTAACAAAAGTGTAACGTTTAGTTTAAACTGTTAGAATAAGTCTCGCTTGCACCACAAATCACTAAATACGTTACTTAGAGACCGAATAACGTTTTAATTTGTTTTCGTTTTGACCATTATTTTCAATGTTATTTATTTATACAAATCTTACCTAAAACTATCATTACAGATCTGCGATCCAATGCGATAGATTGGCCTTACAAACTAAATTCTACATCTACATCATATAAATATAGTAGTAGTAGTAACTGTGGGGCAAGTGAGCCTAAATATCGAACAAGTGCATTATTCAAAATTAAATAAAAATAACTTATTTCCAATTAATATTTTTTTTTAGGTTTCGTTTTTAAAAATGGCTTTTTAATATTGTAGTTCTAAAATAATAGTCACATTTTTTTACAATAATTTACTTTATCTACTCAAATCGGTTGGCCCTCACTCAATTTATTTGGGGTCAGTACTGTCATAGTCCTCCACATTCATACTTAAAAACTCATGACATTTTAGAATAGAATAAAACTTTATTGTACACCAAAAACCTGATTTAATGGTTACAACGGCGGTCCTATCGCCGATAGCAATATCTTCCAGACAACCTTTGGATGGCCATTATGGACATTTTCATAATTTTTCTTCATGAAATGCTCACGACATGACAACCGATAACCCAAAACTTTGTAACCAGTGCCAATTTCAAGTTGCCTTCTCTTACTTATGTACTCATTCCATAATCTAGCCATTTATTAATTTTAAATAGATAAATAATATTTATCAAAGCACACGCGAGAATAATAGTGCAGGGTACTCACGGCTTGGCGGGCGCGATGCCGTTGGTCCTGTGGTGCTGGTCGTAGTGCAGCGCGTGCGGCGCGGCGGCGCGGTAGGCGGCGTAGGCGGGGAAGCCGTACGCGCGCCCAGCGCCCGTCGGCGTCGGCGCGCGCCCCGCCTTGCCGCCCGGCGTGCCCGGCTTCTCCTAGCGAAGGGGATGTCACTATACAGCATAGCTCCGACAATACATGACTTTATACTTGCGACACTCGTCTTATTTTACATTTTATTGTTAACAACCTTTGTTCCATTATATTTTATACACGTTCACGTTACAAAATGTCGTACATAAAAGAATTATTTTTGGCATCCGTCTAGGCAGGCCGGATACAAAATAATGTATACACCTATGACCTAAAACAAATCCATATTTACTTGTACCTCTTTGAGCACACTCTTCCATTCATTCATTAACATTTCATGGTGTTGAGGATAATTCAAAGATATTATTCCTCTAAGCACTAGAAGTCTACGAAATAGTGTAAAAGATCCGAAAGTAACCAACTCACGTCCTTGGAACTCTTGGGCGTTGACCGACTAGACGAGGAGCCAGATCTCGAGGGGGGGCGCGGACCGTTCTCTGTTCGCTCGCCGACGTCCGTGCGCACACTGGGTGACCCTCTCTCCTCCTGCAATAATTGTTTTTTTTTGCATGCATTATGCACAGTCAAAGGGAAAATAGAAGGCATACTAAAATGCAGAAGTCCTCATAACTTCAATCAATACTTATGGAGATAATCGCTGTTGAATTTGATAAATTTTGTATACCGGTACTATATTTACTACCTCCCGGAGTAAGTTCCGATTTCATTATGGTGAGAGATCTTTTCACAAAATACAAATGCTCATAAATGCTTAAATATTTTCATTTCTATTTTTATAGGATTACAACACATTTAACAAAAACGAATTTGAGCTAGTAGTTTGATGTTATATAACAGTACAGCTGAAACACTTGCAACTGTGGTCAGTATTACTTGAGTCATTCACAGCACTCAATACAAGTCATAATCTCCAGAACGTGCAGTGTTAAAATAGCTATCAATTAAACATAATGCACTGCAAACAAAAACAAAAAAGATCTCAAAATTATACAATTCACAGCCTTGAAATCCTCTGTACGCTACATAATACACAATCGTTACCATCTTACCTCATTAGCTACATCAACAACAAGATCTTGGTCACTTTTTTCAGCGTCGCTGTCCTAGAAATGTAATGAAACAATTAATACAGGCATTGGCGACAATTTCTCTTTAAGATCCAGCAATAATATTAATTGACAAGTATGATAGCCATCAATAACAGCAATGTATTTTATGAACAAGCTGTATAAACAAGCAGTTGGAACAGACGGTTTTTGCTGGTTTTTGACCATTTTTGTTAGTTTTAGGGATAATGATCATTGATTATCTTGAGTTGGTCAACCCTAGGACTTTATAATTCTAACATCACATTTTATAAGTCATGAATATTTATTTTTACACATTATTGTTACTGTTCGTCTTCTGACAAGATGTTGAGAGTATTTTACAAATAATTTGATATTCATTCATTTAAATACTCTATTCTGATACCGAGGTACGGGTATCGAATCGAACTGGCATTGACTATTACTTCTTCACAATTTTCATTGAAATAAATCAGACATACAGGTCCGATGTTTTCGTCAGTTTAATATTCAATCTTAATCGAGCAACAACCGCCTAAATCGAACATAAGGAGAGATACAAGAACACAAAAAGCAACATGGATGTTTTGGAAGCCGACACATACACTACATAGACTCACATGGCCGAGTACCTTCTCCTCCTTCCGTCGCTTCACGTCCAGGGCTTCGGGCTCCACTGGTGAGCGCGGACGGTACTTCTGCTCGCGCTCGTGAGGGGATACTGAGCGTCTTTGCTGAAGTAACAGAAGAGTTTTTTTATTTATCTACGTAAATACCATAAAATACAAAAATATACAATGAGTATTTTGACCTATGTAAAGTTAGTAGATAGTGAGTCCAGGACTAAGGGAATTTGAAGAGGAGACAATCAAAACGTGCTGTTTTTCGATTTGTGTAATCATACTGTATTTGAAACAGAGGGATGCTAGATGGAGAGATGCAATAATTAGTGCTAACTCGGATTCTCGATTTTGGCCTTTAAGAGCGGTGGTCCTCTATCTATCTTACTCGCTCTTGCACGTGTGAATGTCTCATCGTACAGACTCGGACAGCATTCATCATGCCGTCTAACGTTGCTAGTAGAAAAAAAAACCTAACACGAGAAAGTTAGTTTAGCTAAGTATAGCTCATCAGCGTACTACCTACCTGTTGTAGTACTCTAGAGTTGTGTCGGTCGTCGTCCCTGGGCGGAGGCTGGCCGGGTAACTGTGAGGAAGGCGCCGGACCGCCCGGGAGCACGGGCGGCTTTATGTCTGCGGGAGGAGGGAGCTCCACCTGATCAATAAATATATAATTAACAGTTTTATATCAACGGCGGACAGGGTTTAAATAGAGTACGGTCGGTGACGTCAGAAATCGATGGTAGATTGATGTATGTAATCCGATCGCTTGATGTAACGAACGGATGACTTCGATGGAACACAGTCTAATTTTAAGAAGAATGAGAGCTCAGTTTACACGGCAAATGCCTCAAACATGTGTCCAGTCCATAACTAATTCCATCTGCTGCCTAGTCCTTTCTCATCTATGTTGGGTACGGCTTCCAGTCATACCGGATGTAGTTGAATACCAGTATTTTACATGGCGCGACAGCCTCTGACCTCCACAACCCAGTGAGTACTGGGTAATACGATACCCCTTGGCAGGACTGGTTGTCAGACCTTCGGGCCACTGACTACCTGTAACTACTAACTGTACACTCAAGGATCTACAAATGACAGCCAGAACCAACGCTTAACGTGCTTTCCCAGGCACGGAGGAAACTTGGTATGTAATGGGTGGTGACCTGCCCACAGACCAACCTAGGTAAGCACAGTTTAACCTAAAGATCGACCCAAGCGGCTGTTATTATTTAGCTACGAACCTATTTCAACTTTCTGGCTTTGTCACAAAAAATATTTTGTCAGTGATAAAATGAACCCAAATGAGCACAAACACCAGCATATTAAGCTGCCCGAAACTGACAATTTTTGTCCAATCAATCTTGTACCTAATTCTTAAACGATAAAGTAGAAAATCGATTAAAGAAATTTGACAGATTGTACTGTAGCTTGATGTGCTGGCGTCTAAGCATTATATTCAGACATGTCTCACCTTATGCGCGGGCGGCGGTAAGTGCGGTGGGGGCGGGGGGCCGGCGCCGGGCGCGAACAGCAGCCCCCCTGCGCCGAGCAGCCCCCCCGCGGCCCCCACGCCGTGCGACAGGCCCGCGCTCGCATGGATTTGCTGCTACAAAAAACATTTATATTGTAACAAGTAAAGGTATTCTGTCGGGTGTATTAGTAGTGGATTGATGTACTGATTAAGTAATACCAGTTAGGGATGACCTACAAATATGTGGACCGGTCTTATTCATTTGATCTGTTGTCAAATTGTAGGGATTTCGTTGGCTGTCGAGTTTCGCGACTAGTTGTTTCAGTTATTTTACCTCTGATTTTGAATCACTGTCAACATCACAGTGGACCTTATTCTCTTTACAATAAGGTGGCTATTGCGTTGACTGTGACTTCTAATAAACCAGACTAACTTTTTTTATAATAAGGGTGCTATTGGGCCTTTAGGCGGAATTGGTCCAATTCGCGATTGACCCAATGTTTAAAAAAATCTCTAATTCACGGTTGGTCCAATTTACGGTTGGAGAAATTCGCGGTTGGTCCAATTCCCAGTTTGTCTATTTCACGGTTGGTCAAAAATGTATCTTTTCCGAAATTCTACAATATATGTACATATTATGTTAGATTAGATGATTCCAGGCCAGACTGGGCAAGGCACATCTCAGAATAAAGATGATCATAAAAGGTGTTAAAACGGTTCCCTATGCATTTGCATAATATTTTTAGACATTATATAACATGGGAAACTTTTAATAACACTTGTAACGGGATATTTACCATGTTTATAATAAGCATGGTAAATATCCCGTTACAAGTGTTATTGATAGTGTTAGTGACCATGTCAGTTTAAAAACTTATATGGGAAACTTTTGTTTATCCTAATCATAATTTGTTTTGGTCTAATTTTAATTCGCATAATGTTACTAGGCGAAATTATTATCGTTAAAATCGCCAGGGAGAACATAGGATCCAAGAGCGAGCGAAGCGAGCTCGGAACTTGCGGCACCCCGACTCGGACAGGTTAGGTTCGAAGGGGATCGCGGGGTGTACTTCGTATTACGTTATTTTAAACCTTGCAGACATGAATAGGAGCCGAAAATGTACAATATGTTCATAAAAATGTGTTATTTTGTTTAATTTGTACCAACCTGGAAATGGACTAAACGAGACTTGAATCGCGAATTAGACCAACCGCGAATTGGACCTAGCGCGAATTGGACCAGCCGCGAATTGGACCTAGCGCGAATTGGACCAGCCGCGAATTGGACCAACCGCGAATTGGACCTACCGCGAATTGGACCTACCGCGAATTGGACCAATCGCGAAAAAGGTCGAATTAGACCAATCGCGCCTAAAAGCTATTGGGATGCTGGTCTCGGTGGGAAAATAACTGAAAACACTGAAATTTGAGAACAGATGTACTGATAAGGGTTCTAATGAAAATTGAAGAAATCAGTGGAGATTCATGAAAGTCCCAGAATGTCAAGGGTGCTAATACAACCAAATACACTACGAAATAATGGTCTAAGTTCATGTTTGTGTGAATCTCCAGATTGTTACTAAAGTTTCAAGTGAATAGTATCAATTAAAATAGTCCCCCAAACATTATCATGCAGATCCATGGACATGGTCTTATATGATGAACACAGGCTGATACATCTTCCTCTGATCTTGCCCAAACCTTAGATGTAACCTGGCTTCTTGGCCTGGCTCTAAAACTAAGCCCAACAAACTGCATTTTTTTTATTTGGGCAAAATATTGGGTAATTAGGAATGTTTAATTAAAGTCATCACTCCAGAATTTATCTTTAGTGAGTTAGAAATCCCTATTTTGTGAGATATCTACATACATATTTTCTAATTTGCAGCTACTTCTATAATACGATGAACACAAATGACTGTGAAATAATAACCATAATAATTATAGACTAATCAAATAGATGTGTTGACACAAAGATGAAGCAAGAATTTATAAGAACACACTATTTCAAACTTACGTAGACACAGGAAGTGTATTTTCAATTAATGATACAAGCGTGCGCATGAAATTAATTAAAACTCAGTAAAAACTACTAATAAATTAATTAATGCTAGCTAATTGATTAATTTATTAACAAAGTAATTACACTTAAATACGCAAATTTTCATTTAAAAACTCTTTCAGGGGTATAATTTTGTATTCATACTTTAGGTATTAGAATTACGAATAGATACAATCACATATGTACAACAAAAAGAATTGTTAGCAGCATGTTGAACTCATATTTGTTCAAACATGTTGATAGCAAAACAATGAAACAAACTGATTTACTGACAACAATATATCAATCATCATTATAATGAGAAATTAAATAACGAATGCAGGTATAATATAAAAATGGCGAACACATTATAAGCACTAATTATTGCATGTTAGATGCAACATCTACGCGCTGTGCTTGCATACAATGAAAACGTGAAGTTAGGAAGTGTGATTATAAAACATTGAAGTCCAATTAGTTTTTCCAATTACTGTGACATAACTTATGTTAAACGTCCGCTTGTGTTTATGTTAGCTTGTGCATTCTCTTGATTGGTACCGCTTTATTGCGATTAATTTTTGCATTTGATGGCTTTACAGCAATCACGGTGTATGATGACTAAGATCATTATGATTTTAGTTATATGTTGAGCTATTCTTGCCAAAATTGATAAGACAATATTCTTCATTGTTAATAATCTGTTACATGTTGAATTATGAAGAGCCATACCCACTTTTGAAAATATGAGATCGAACACCAAGTAAATCCATCATGCAATGGGCACCATAAATATTAGCTTATTAAAATTCTTGTATTAGTCCATAGTTCCATGACTCTTTACCAATATATTTTCACCTTGAATAGCTGATCATGTTTTATTTTGGGATGTAGTAAACATTATGATAATACAGTCCCCTCCATTCCTGAAATTCTAGATCAGATGTACTGGATGTGTGCGTATTTATAGTAAAATGAATACTACAGTATAATGCGATGAGAATGCAAAAGCTTACATGAGAAATTTTGTGATGATAATTTAAAAAGAAATCAAAGTGGCAACATAAAATAATGCAAAATGTTAATCACAACATATATCAATGTACCAAGCACTGTATATCTTGACTTACAAGCAGTTGCTGCAGGCCCTGCTGTTGTTGTTGCTGCGGACAACGTTAACAATATATATGCTGTTGTTAATAGACTACTCTCACATATTAACTTCCTTGTTGATGTAACTAGAATATTGATTAAATGTATAGATGTATGGCTATCGAAATATCACAGAAGGCATGTTCAGCTTGGAAGACCTAACTATTTGAGCAGATATTTTGCTTTTAAAGTGTCCTTACCAGATAATGTTTTCGGCAAAAAAAAAGCTTTTCTTAGTTCTAACTCTGAATTTCAATGGTATTCATTAATAGTATAACTACTTCGAGCTTTTTTCAACAATATTGTGTTCTTAACTAAGTAGAATACTGGGGCGTCACCTACATAATGCGTGCTTACTAAATTACCATTTACAATTCATTATAATATGCATCACAACTGCAAGTTACTAATCTGTGAAGACGTTTTGAAAAAACAAGTACAGGTAACTTTCCTAGATACTAATTTTTCAGACCACTTTGCAATTGAATACAGGACTTAACAACTGAATTGAAAAGTAGGGTTTTTTTTTTGCTTCACTATCTGAGTCTCGCAAATGTTGTTAAAGCTAAAGAGCAACCATTATCATAACTGGTTAGGTCTACACAAGAGCTGGCTCATGTGTTAAAAAAGTCATCATTCAGTAGTAGACGCAATGCTATTCTATTATCATGACTTGCATCAAAAAATTTGAAAGCAAACAGTTTTTTTTTGCCTTTTGGCTAGAAGTAAAAATTATGGTTAATCAGATAATAAATTTACATATCATAAACAGCTTAAAAAAAACGAATCCATAGCATATTTTTAGATTGATACATTATGTATATTTTTATGTGTGGATAACAATATATCCGGGTTTTATAAAAACTAAATAAAATAAATAAGCAAAATAATTAATGGGCTAAATAATGATATTATTCATAACACTATACAAGCCTTTTAAGATGAATCAATATTTTTATATTTTTTTTTTTTTTTATAGTTATGGTATGATATATCTACTGTGGCATGTCAGGTAGCTTACCCCGATGATGGCATTAAGTTCAGACATGGTGACTTGTTTAGCTCTTTCCACTGCTGATGCCACCTGTTGCTGGTGCTCCTGTGCTAAGAACGGGAGCACTTGCCCTATAATAGCACTAAGTCTCTTTGCTATTTCTGTCTGTAAATGCAAGAGATATATGTATTATTAGCATAAATTACTTTAAATTAAAATTCGTCTCGATTCGAATCAGGGGTCCGCTTTGTTTTGTGCTTGTGCTAAGCGGTATATTAAGCGGTCCCCCGACGCTACGACGCTTGGGTTTATTTTATGAGATTTTTTTGGGTTGGGGGCTTTTTTAAATTTTTTATTCAATTTTTGTATCATGCTTTTAAAACTTATATTATTTTTTCTTAGCCTTGGCTGTCCCACTACTGGGGCGCCTCCCCCATTACTTCTACTGTTTTCGGTGTTGCGCCTCTTCTCGCCAATTAACGAAAACAGAAAAAGTTACAACTTTAAAAAATCCTGTGCCTTTTCGGGGGAGCGGTGCCCATGGGGACAAGAGACAATATTCCAAATTTTTAATCGACCAGACCTTTGGAAGTTGTTTATATCTCTTCATAAACGAGAAAAGAGGTGATGATCTTCAAACGGCTGAGTAGATTTTCTTGAAACATAGCTAAGAATACTCTCGATTGAGACACCTTTCAAACAAAACGGACTTTATCGAAATCGGTTCATCCGTTCAGGAGCTATGATGCCACAGACACACAGATACACACGTCAAACTAATAACAACCCTTATTTTTGGTTGGGGTCAAAAATACAGTGTTAGTTTTTGATATTAGATATTTACCTGTTTATGCATCTCCACATTGAGACCATAAGACATTTCATAATACTGTAAGAAAAACAGAAATAATTATTTACATTAGTTCTTACATGACTGGTGGTCAGATGAGTCAATTTAGTTAAGTCTATTTAGTCTATAGTATAGACTCATAAGATGTATAATAATGCATCTAGTGTATAATATAATGTGCCTTTCATTTTATCTCAGTTATCAAAACTGCAGTAGTAGATGTTACATATTGACTAACCGGAAAGCTTTATTATTGCTCAACAATTGGCACATTATTATCACCTTTTTTCATTATTATGGTTAATTTTCCTTAGAAAAATAGCTTACTTATTCTGTTATATATTCTCGCACATGACAAACAATTTAGGTCACACTTTAAGTTAATTTTTTTTGTTCAAAGTTATAGTGAGCAAGTTATAGTGGCTCTGTATGGTGTCGGACGTAAAGAATAGCACCATCCCATATCTTCCCGTGGGTGTCGTAAGAGGCGACTAAGGGATTTGCCAGGGAATGGGCAGCAGCGTTCTCAGTGCTTTTGTAACAACCGTACTGCGATCGCCAACCCGCCTGCCAAGCGTGGCGATTATGGCAAAACCCCCCAAAATGTCAATGTGGCAACACTTGGGGGAGGCCTATGTCCAGCAGTGGACGTCTTTTGGGCTGAAATGATAGTGAGCAATAAAGTTTAAAGAATTATGAGAATAATAAAACATTGACACCAATGTGCTAAATAGCATAAACATAATGGAAAGTGTGTTTGCTGTGTTTGGCAGTCAAAATAAAGTTTGCTCAGTAGCAATATAATGTTGAAATATAAAAAAAAGAACAAGACAATATGAATGACATAGGTTATAACAATAAATTAATACTGCTTATCACTGACAAACTTTATATATTGACTTAATTTCACAACATGTTCAATAATTACTGTTTGAGAACAACTAAGCTTAGCCTACATCATTATCTAGCCCAAACATTCAATATTTGCATAATTATTATCTTAGTTTCTCTCCTATCCTTATTTATTTCTGACTTAACAGTGATATTTGTTCTCAAATAAACTTTCTCTATCTTTGGCTACATAAAAGTTTAATTACCATAACATAATGCCTCTGCATTTCCGTCTTCTCACTGGCCAGTTTCTCACATTCCAATTTCAAACTGTAAACAATGAATTGTAACTTAATCTCAAGATAAGATAATGATTAAGGATAAAACAGATCAAATTAGAATAGGTTAGCAATGTAAATAAGAACTCAATGTGTACTTACGTATGGTATTGAGCTTGTAGAAAGTTAAATTCTTCTTTTATACGCTCTAGTGTGTCTGCTATTGTAAATTTGATAGGTCCTGCTGGCGGCTGAGGTCCCTGAACAAACAGAGACAAACAATAATAGGGTCCAAGCAGAATCTACTTCAATAAGCAACTTTGAAGAGCAAAACAGAGTCATATGGACTTGAAAGCCAGTGGAAGATAGAAAAACAACACAAACCCTTACCGCGGCCGCCGGGTGCCGCGTAGCTGTTGGATACATCGTAACAAAAATCTACTGCAATATCTCCAGTATACACAATCAAATATAGTTCTCTTTAGATCCGTTTGCTAACACCATCGGCACCATCTCCTATAACACCGCCCGCCGCTGCTATAACACACCAAACACCGGAGAGCCCGACTTACGCGCTAACGACAATGATATGCACAAACTTTGCTTCGAAACTTTTGAATTATCGGTCATTATATTGACATTTACAACTTTTCTAAACAATTATCAATCACCATGCAAATAACGCGGTTATTTCTAATTTTACGTGTATTTCGAGCAACAGTCAACAGATTTTCGCAAATTTTTTAACCATAAATCCACGCCGTAATTTTTGTTCGGCTGTCATGTCATCCATCATCATTCATCACAAGAATGGCATTCTCGAAAATGTTATACATCGTCATATTGCTACGCAGTACATTGCTGGTTTGTCAGTCATGGACTTTTTGCCTTCTTTCAGTAAACCGAGAATATCAGTTCATGTTTTAATAATAGTCTCTATGTTGGTAGAGAGACGGATGTCCTCCGTCGTATTTTCCACTTTGAGTTTCCGCTTATGTCGGATCCTCACTAATTACATTTTTCACCATTAAATAACTATGTTACGAAAAAGTCATTCAATGGGATTCAATTGAATCCGAAGGTTTTAATGATGATTTCAATGATTATGACTAAAGCTATATTTGTTACGGTCGTGAATCATATTTAAATCGACACACCACCTGACACTGACTCGCAAATTGTTAAAAATGTAAGAAAATTTGAATTTCGCGGGCGGTTTTGTGTAAGTCAAAGGAAACTTGCACAAGTTGAATAATTCTATCCCGGGAACAAAAATCACTTTTACATAGCGTATTTAATAATTGTTTTTTTTTACGTGCTTTTCAAATGTATAACAATATCTACCTAGCCTTTTTAAGGAAATTCAAAACGCCTACATAGTTGACGCTTCCCGTGACCCACGGGCTGGCTTTTACTTTGGCCAGAGGCTAAGTATTGCCATACAACTGATACAACGTGGCGAAGCTGCCAGTCTCTTGGGCACATTACCAGCTGACAGCGTTGAGGAGGAGTTTTTTTGACGCCCTTTTTATAGTTTATTGTTATTTTAGTTATTTTTAATTTATTACTTTGTTAATCGTTGTATTGTATGTAGTTAGGTCCCTTTTATGAAATAAATGTACTATTAAAACAAAAAAGTTTCTAGAACAAAAACTTACTAGAATAGACTTTGACAAATTTTCACTTAACAGTTTTCACTATAATGTGAGTTCTGTTTGTCCTATTATGGGCTTAATTCTTTTTGTGTAATTAGTTTTAGACCTTTTTGTAACTTTAAAATGAAAAAGGCAATTTTCAAGTTACGTAATTATGTGTGGAACAAAAATAAATTTTAAAATTTTCGCCGCAGATGTCATTGGGATTCCGTCGCCGACAATAATAGTTATGAAAATAGTCCAAATATTGTTCATTAACTCCGAAAAGCTCCATTTTAATGTATGATATTAGTTATCAATTCATTTCCGTTCGTTGGCGTTCGTTTTAAAAGAACTGACTTTTACTTTTGGCACTACTTGTGGTGTTGAAAAACCTCCACGATCTCTCCGATCGATTTTTTTGGGGTAATTACGACGTTTGCATAGTGGCAACTCTATTGACCTTTGGTTTAGCTGTGACTTTGATGAAAAAAACACATTTGCTATAATATCAGTAATGGTCAAGTAAAAGTTAATACCTTTACCGATTGCTTTAGCTGTTTATGAAGAAACTGGCTGTAATTTAGTAGAAATCAAACGTGTAGCACCATTTCTCGCCACGGCGTACGAGTCGATTTTACTGCCTAGCCGCGCATATAGATGTTTCACATCTAAAGACGCAATGATTTGCGTGAGCGGAATAGTGAACAGATCTTGCCATGTCGCGATCCACACTGCTTGTACCTTACCTTTGTAATCTAAAATAGGGCATTGCATAAACGCAACGAGTAGTTTTAAATGTTTTTCAAACATAATCGTGACTGAAACTCGTTTAAAATTTTGTTGTATTTGATGTTGTGAGGAATTTAAATCCGTGAAATTAAAACCATATATTTCTCCTTTTGACAGCTAATATAATTCTATTATTTTAAGTGCTTCTTTTTCTTATATTTTGACAATACAAAAACCATAGAGAATAATCAACCTCTAACATCCTCCCTTTTGTACAGTCTATTATAAAAAAAAATACTAATTTAACAAACAATGTAAACCAATTCGGTTCAATATTGTTATCATAGATGGCCTGCTAAGAGCCTTTGTTAAGAAATCAGCACTTTGAAGTTGTGTACCAACGTGCTGAACCTTAAGTCTTCCATCTGCAACTAGTTCTCTCACATAGAAGTGTCTGATTGCAATGTGCTTTGTTCTTCTATGCAGTTCAGGATTTTGAGCCAACTTCACAGCGGCGTCATTGTCAATTTGCAGTATGGGAACATCCTTCAGAGCAGAAGTTTCATCAAATAGTCTTTGCAGCCATACTATTTCTCGTGCTGTTTCGCTGGCTGCAACTATTTCAGCTTCAGTCGAGGAAATAGCAACCGATGACTGTTTACGACTTGCCCAGGAGATAGGTCCGCCAGCGTATAAACAAAGGATGCCACTAGTCGAGCGACCGTCCTTGACGTCTCCTGCATGATCGGAGTCACTAAAACTTTCTAATATTCCGGACTTGCAATCCTTTTTGTACGTTATTCCATAGCTTGATGTCCCTTGTAGATAGCGCATTATTCGCTTTACCTTTAATACATCTTCTTTTGAAGGATTTTCTAGGCTTCTGGAAACGACACCAACAGCGTAGGCAATATCAGGTCGTGTTCCTACCATGAGGTACGCTAAGGCACCAACAGCTTGCCTATAAGGGTATGACTTCTCGTCTATGCCCTCTCTTTCAGACTGTCGTAGTTCCGAATCTCTGATAATAGGTGTAGTTACTGATTTACAGCTGTTCATCCCAAACCTAGCTAAAACCTTTTCAGTGTAATGTTTCTGCGTTATACTTATGGAGCCATCATCTTTGTATAGTAGTTGCAAACCTAGATAGTAGTCTGCAGGCTTTACGGTTATCTTAAACCTTCGTTTAAGTTCTGCCATAAACTTATCTGCATCCTTCTGCTTTGTTGCAGCTACGAGTCCGTCATCGACATATAATGCCAAAATGATTTTATTTTGCAATCGCTTTCGAATAAATAAGCAAGGATCACTTTGACTTTGTTGAAAGCCTATGGTCTTCAAGTAATCCACGATGCACTTATTCCAACATCTTGGTGCTTGCTTAAGTCCGTATAGACTTCTCTTTAACTTGCAAACTCGTTTAGTTCCGTCATTGATACCTTCTGGCTGTTTCATGTATATCTCTTCATCGATAGACCCATTTAGAAAAGCAGTTGTGACATCAAATTGAGTAAGAGATAAACCTTCGTTTGCAGCAACACTTATGATCGATCTGATTGTCGTCATTTTTGCAACAGGACTAAACGTTTCGTCAAAGTCAACTCCGGGTTGTTGGGAAAAACCTCGAGCAACAAGCCTTGCTTTGTATTTGTCGATTGTACCATCAGCGTTCGTTTTGATTTTATAGATCCATTTGCACGAGATAGCTTTGCGATCCTTGGGTAGATCAACTAGAGACCAGGTTTTATTTTCTTCTAAGGACTTAATTTCACTTTTCATTGCTTTAAACCAATGCTCCTTGTCTTGACTCTGTAGTACGTCAGTATATGTTGTAGGTTCATCATTTTCAGTCTTATCATCTACTGATATCATTACGTAGTCACCAAGTCTTGCAGGAGGTCTTAGCTTTGATCTGTCTCGAAGAGTTATTCGTCCTTCATTCTCTATTTCTCTATCTGGCAAAATCTCATCGTTTATCGCTTCCAAGCGTTCTGGTAATGTTTGCTCTGATAAATCGTTGTCCACATCATCAGTTTCATCATGCTCATCTTGAGTTTCCGAAGATAATTCTGGGATTCCGTTATTTATCTCTGTGTTAGGTGTATCTTCAAACGATTCAGGAGGTATACACTCTTGAAATGTATCTGTACTTTCATTTGCTTCCTCCCTTACATCATGAATCGTTCTATTATTCTCCTCCCTTGCAGAAAGATTCGTTGGTAATCGTAGACTTATTTCCATCTCAGAGTTTTCCTCAGCAGATTTAGATCCAAAATTCAATTTCATGTCAGATCTGCAGACTGCTGACTCTTGAAATACTACGTCTCTTGATCGTACCAGTGAATTTCCATCCAGAAGACGATACCCGTCATCATTATCATAACCGATCAATAAACATTTTTTTGCTTTCTTGTCCAATTTCGTACGCTTTTGCTTGGGTACATGGGCATAACAAGGACTTCCAATGATTCTTAAATGACTTATCTTTGGTTTCTTGTTAAACCATAATTCGTATGGTGATTTACCATCAATAGGAGTGTGTCCTGTACGATTTAGCACATACGCTGCGGTATTTATAAGTTCTGCCCAACAGGCAATAGGCAACTCTTCGTGCGCGTACATCATGGCACGAGCGGCTTCGACAAGCGTTCTATTCTCCCTTTCACTACAACCATTTTGCTGTGGCGTATATGGCATAACCAATCTATGCTTGATGCCATATCTTTGTAGTATTGTTCGAGTTTTCTCGTTGTCAAACTCTCCACCATTGTCGCTTAATAGTTCTTTTACTACATGACCAGCTACTTTGCTTTCTTCTAGCATCAGTTGAAGCTTTAAATGGACTTCAGACTTCTGTTTCATGAAGTATACATAACGGTATTTGCTGAAATCGTCTTTAAATAGAACGAAATATTGATATCTTTTGTATGAAAATGGAAAAGGTCCACACACGTCTGAATGTATCATCTCGCCAGGTATCTTTGCTCTGTCTCTGGTTCCAAAAGGTCGCCTTTTCATTTTTCCAAAGCTACAACCTTCGCAACATTCATGTGTATTATTCGGTACCTTAATCTTCAGTTCCCTTTCAATTAACTTCTTCACATGCGTTTTGCTTTGATGTACAAGTCTTTCATGATAAATCTGTAATACATCTTGGCGTATCAGTGCATTAATTTCGACTAGAATTGGTGGCATTACATTCTTCACATTAAGTTTAAACAGCCCTCCTCTTTTCTTTCGAATGCCTGTAACTTTGACTTGACCTTTAGATTTCAATCTACAGAACTCGGGGTCAGATTCAAATAAACTTTGCGGTAATCTATCTTGCGCTGCTAATAATGAGAATAAATTTTTCTGCAGTGTTGGCACACACCACACATCGCATAAGGTTATCATTTCTTTATGATCGCCAACCGTAGCTTCAAGTTTTATGTCACCTTTACCAGTGGCATCTACTTTCTCGCCATTCGCTGTCATTACCGTATGCTGTGAACCAAAAACTTCAAACGTATGGAATAAATCTCTCCTGAATGTGACGTGGCTTGTAGCTCCACTGTCCAGATACCAATTATCTTTGTCAGGGTATAAGCATCTGTCAACGTTCATTAGGACTGTACTATTCACATTATTTGTATTTGTGTTTGGCTTGGGAGGTCGACCATCACTCAACCACTTAGAGCATTTTCTTACCTTGTGTCCATCTTGACCACAGTAATTGCACTTTATCTTTTTATTGTAAGCCTTGTTTACTTTCTTCTGAAAAGCTTTAACTGTAAGAGCTTGGTTACTCACACTTGTAGACATAGAAGCCTGTGTATCTATGTTTCTTTCAAAGGCACAGAGTTGTGAGGTTAGTCTCTCTATAGTCCTCTCCTTTTTACTCATAAGTAGCCAACTAGATTTGAAAGTAAGGTATTCCTCTGGTAAAGTATCTAAAATCTTACATATCAATAGTACCTCTGGTAACTCATTGTTTCCTTCAAGCTTCGTAATTTCTTTGTTTAGTTTGAACCAAATATTCTTCAGCTTTGAAAGATGTATAGCCATATTGTCATCCAGTTGCTTCTTGTACTCAAAGAACTTTAGGCAATTGTCATATACTAAATCGTCACCATCTCCATCAAACAACCTTTTTAGTTCATCCCATACTTCTTTAGAAGACTCGAAACGCATTATTCTTTGAACAATTTCATCTTTCATATTGCTCGTAAGAATTATAAGAACCGTGCTATCTAGTTCTTGAAACTTTTCTGAAGCAGTTTTGTCATCTGTACATAAAGCTTTTTCATATCTACCTTCTAATAGATCTAGGGCTTTTGGGATTCCCTTCAGTAACATAGATATTTTATACTTCCATATCAACCAGTTGGTGCCATCTAGGTTCCCAATGTTAAATCTCGTGATATCTGGTTTGGTTGCCATATTCACTAATAAACACTGTTATCGTATTTTGTAATATCGATTTTAAAAAGAACCACGCTCTGCTACCATGTTGTGAGGAATTTAAATCCGTGAAATTAAAACCATATATTTCTCCTTTTGACAGCTAATATAATTCTATTATTTTAAGTGCTTCTTTTTCTTATATTTTGACAATACAAAAACCATAGAGAATAATCAACCTCTAACATTTGATGCAAAGAGTACAGCGCAGCCGCCAAAGGCGATGTTGTCATTATGGTAAAGGGTCAAGACCAAGGATCTTAAATTCCATGCTAATTTTAAAGAAACCATGCATGCTTCCGCTGTAATTATATTACTAAAACGCCTTAGAAGGACATGAAAATCAAACACGGATTGCGTCATTCCTTTTAGTTTGTTTCGGGGGCCTTTTGCCATCGCTAGAATATTTGCCGTTGGTGAGCGTCACTGTGTGTGTGTCTGACTTTATAATGACGGAACTAAAAGACTCGTAGTTAGTCACCATTTTTAAAAGCAAAGCTAGTGGAACTATCTTGTTTGTGGTTATTTTTAAAATAAAGGGAATTTTGGACATTTTGACGTTAATTTGTGGCAGAATTGGCAGATCGTCGTCGCGCTGCAGCTGTTTGCTAAGCGACGGAGTTTGCAGTGTCGAAGTGTTTTGAAATAAACTGACTGGTTGCTTTGTTTTATCGTGATACAGTGTATTTTCAATGATTATATTCAGAAGAAAGTGCTGTTCCTGAAGTGATTATCTGTATTTGTGATTTTTTTTTACGAAGCAAAGAGAACCATCATGGATTTCAAAACAGTCGTTTTCAACGCTGCACGAGATGGAAATCTTACGCGACTGAAAGTAAGTATTTTATAATTATAATTTGGACATTTATATTGCCAAAAGAATAAGAAACCTTAGCTTTAGTAAACTCGATAGACAGGATATACTTGTAAGTTTTCTGCTTCTAACTGTAGAATTAACAGTTACCTAGACAGTTCCACGTTTATAATTATTGCCAATTTGTTGCAACGTGATTACAGGTGGAACAACAAGACAATCACGACATTTGCAATTGTTTCCTATTTACGTGATATTCATTTTTATCTTATCGGCGTTACGCATTGGAATAAAAAATCTCTACGTAATAAGTGCTGCCGTAACACAAAACTAATTTTTCGACTCACTATTTTGGGAATCGTAACTTTGTTCGACAAACGCCTGACATTGACAATAGTGAAACTTTTAAAATCCTCATTTGGCAATCAATAAATTAGTTAACTGTTAATGAAGTGGGGAATTTTAATGCTATCCTTTTATTCATGCCAACAATGGCCTGTACAATTTGATAACAATGCCCAAAGTGCTGTTCATTATTTGTTGTTTTTGCACTCTGTCTCATATTATCTTGCTAAACTGGCTACCAGAAAATTATTATGTCAAAGTCAAACCAAATAGATAGAATAAATGTCCTATAATATGTAGGTATCACATAAATAATTACAGAACATGAGGTGACACAATGGGCAGTCTTATCGCTAAAAGCTGCAATACGCACATATTTAGCTTGAGCTCGTTAATTAATATTTTAGTTTTAGACAACAATGATCACACACCGCAGCCATGATTCCCAGTACTGGTGTAGTTGCCACACTTATAAAACCTTATTTCAAATTATCCTATTACTACGTTCACACCTCCCCTTCAATAGAATATTTTGAACTTACCCAACACCTAAGTAATTTATCCCTTAATCTATTAAATACTACCCCTCCTACTGCTTTTGTAAGTAAATCAGCAAGTTAGTCTCTGGTATTAATGTATCTTAACTCAACTACTTTCTTTTCAAGTTTCTCTTTAATAAATGCTTGCTTTAATGAATGCTTAACTCTAGATTTACCAGTGGCTATCTCAGCCATCTTGAAAGTGGACTGGTTGTCTTCATAAACTGTTATTTTAACCTCAAACCCAAATGTCATCATAATATCTTTTAGCCAACATGCCTCACTAGTTGCTGAACACAATGCAATAAACTCCGCCTCTTTTAAAGATAACGCTACAGTCGAACAACCAAATACTTTTGAAACACACCCGATGTTGATATACAATCATTACATCCACCCCAGTCACTATCAATATAGCTTACATCATTATTATAGTCTGTATTATTTATTAAACGTAGGTCAAGAGTGCGCCTCCCATATCTTAAAACATTTAACAACAATTTGTACAAGCTAAGATGCACAGCTTTGATATCAACTTAAAATGTTAACAACTGCAAAAATATCTAGTTGAGTCCCCACAACTGCATTCATTAAGCTTCCCACAAATTTTCTACATTTTTTCTCAATTTCAAAACTCTTATCTTTCCCTCTTCAAAATATGAAAATTATAGTTTCTAAGGTTCCGTACCCAAAGGGTCAAACAGGACCCTATTACTGAGACTTCACTGACTGTCCGTCTGTATCTCATGAACGGTGATAGTTAGCCAGTTGAAATTGCTATAACAACAAATACTAAAAACAGAATAAAATATATATTTCAGGGGGGCTCCCATACAAAAAAGAGACTTTTTGCTTGTTTTTATAAATAATGGTATGGAGACCTTCTTGCGCGAGTCCGACTCGCCCTTGGCCTTTTTTTATCAATAGGCAATTGCAAAGCTTTACAATCCAACATGTTATAATTTGAAAACAACCTAATGAAATACTCTCTCTGTGAAATAATTGTGATTCCCTTCACTTTTACATCTATTCCTTAAATATTTACTTATTAGTCCCATTACTTTCATCTTAAAACTTTTGCACAATGCATCCCTTAATTCACACAAAGATTCCTATTATTTCCAAAATACAAAATATCATCTAAACTAATATTATAAAGAGGAAAGGTGTACGAGCTACGCTGTACATGCCACTAACTTGGCCTACATTTCTGTATAGTGAAACGTTGCATATTGTTTAAACGAACATTAATTGTATATACTTTACAACATGTTATTTTCAGTAGCAATTAAACCTTTATACCAATCGGTTGTCTACTCAATCAACATAACATCCCACTAACAACATCAACACAACATTTTCACTGTTGGGAGTTACGCCCCAACAAAAGGTTTGTTTGTTTGCATTGAATAGGCTCCGAAACTACTGGTAAAAAATTCTTTCAGTGTTAGATAGCCCATTTATCGAGGAAGGCTATATATCATCACGCTACAACCAGTAGGAGTGGAGCAGCAATGAAAAATGTAGCGAAAACGGGGAAAATGTGACGCAAACGAAGTTGCGCCGGACAGCTAGTCAACATATAATAACAAAAATGTTTTTTTCCCCTTCATATTTAGAATACAAACAAAAATCCTTATCACATGGTTTATACCCCAAAGATAGCATTAAATTATTAAATGTCTCATTCCAGTACTTAGGAGACCTTTTTAAACCATAAAAAAAGTTTTACAAACTTAGTATCAGTTCCCACTGGTAATATTAAATACTAGCTGTGCCCGCGACTTCGTCCGCGCGGAATTTAACAAAAAGCTTATTAGTTTTTGCTACTTCTATTTTAGATTTTTTCTAAAATAAAAGCCTAAGTTAGTCCTTATTACATCAGCTATCTGCCAGTGAAAGTCCCGTCAAAATGGATCCAGTCTACTATCCTGATTCTCAGTTTCTCTTTCCTCTACAGTGCCATATGTCATCTCTTCAGTTAGTTCTAGTATCATGCCATGTGTCAAATCCGGTTCTCCATCCTCTCTCATATCCAACAAATAATGGTTTTTCTCCCATAACATCCCTCTTTAGTTTATTTGCTTTGGAAATATGGACATACACTTGATCTCCGAATACTCCACATAAGCTCTGAATGTCAAAGTTACAATTGAAAAATGTCTTATAGGGTGTTTGTCCCTCTTCGCTACTTCTCGAGGTTCTATTCAACACATATAATGTGGTATTCACAGCTACTGCCCATAGATCGTTAGACAAGTCCTTACTTTTAAGCTTAGACCTAACGGCTTCTACAATTTTTTGCATGTCTCCCTTCTAAAATTTTTTGCAAATAGCTATTTATAAATACACTTCCATTATCTGTTCAGATTACGTTGAATTTAAGTCCTGTCTGTCTTTCTGACTATGTAACAAAATGTTTCATGTGACCAAATACCTCACTATTCTCCTTTAGAAAATATACAAAACGGTAATTTGAATAGTCATCTTTTATCAATGAGAAATATCTAGAGCCCCCTATGCTCTATACTTCCATTGGGCCACAAACATCAGCATGGACTAAGACTCTAAGCACTCTTTGGTACGCTGCTCCCTTCTATAAAAAGGTAATCTGTATACTGGCCATCTGACATTGTGACAGAATAACCCTGTTTGGTCACACTCAGTATTGAGAACAAGTTTAATTTTAATGTCCGGAACATTATATACTCTTAGTTTAACATTACCGACTCCAATAATTAGTAAACGCCTTGCATCTTCAACAACAGAAAACTGATTTAACACTGTCAATGAAGTATATACAGTAGTTTGTAAATACTGTGCAATCTCCTGTCATATGGTTTGAATCTCCACTGTCCCCTGTAAGGAGGATACTATGCGTATGAAGTTTCATTAAAATCGGTTCAGTCATTTCGGAAAATAAGGACTTGAAAGTTTTTATGAAATGTCGTATTCTAATGCCATCTGACTGATAAAGAGGAGAAAACTGAGTTCAAATGGAATATTACATTGTGCTTTCTCTTCTCTTTGTAGCTAACAAGCTGTTTGTTTTGTTTAAGTTCATATTCACCAATGACTGATAAACATAGAATATTGTTACTTTATTGTACCTACACAAATATTGTACCATAACTGTTTTAGAATATTGCTAATTTTATGGTTACTATTATGATGCAGGCTATTGTTGGACATAATGGGTATAAATAGGCCTCTCCCGAGTAATACCACATTTATGCCTGGTTTCGAGGATAGAAAATCTTTCACAGTGCTTTAAAACTAGACATTATTTTTATCAGTCCCTGATATTTCTGAAAACTAGCATTAGTCAACCACCTTTTGCATCCACTTGTTCTATAATTCTATCAAATTCAAAATTTTACTGCTTTTTACATGCAATGTCTTACAACGTCAACAAATCTACAGTATAAAAAAACTAATTTAAGAACCTATAAAAATATTTTTGTATAATGTCATTGGCACAAGTATCAAATGTCAGATCTCTGTTTGTTGACTTCATATCTTTATTATTGTCAATAAAATTTAATAATTTAATGTTGTTTGTGTACAATTGAATAAGACATACCTACATATTATATTCCTTTTATCATAAAACTTATGTAAAGTTTTATGATGAAGGAATTTATATTTAAGTCTTTTGGAACTTCATTTGCATAAAAACTTTAAGGCCTGACTTGACATTTTCAGGGATGCAGTGTAAATATAACAATATATGCAGTATACAGTTCTTAGTGTCCTTTCATATATAAACAAACAATTTACATGCCTTTTATAGTGTAAAATTCAATGGGAAATTCACTTGCTAGCAAGTGATAGTTATAATAACCAACTTATAAAACATGCAATGAGATATAAAACAGTTTTTACTTAGATGTTTTCAATAAGATGTAAGAAGATAATTTTCATTAGCACTCCAAATTGTTGTGCATTTCAGCGTCAATTTCTGTGATACAATAATTCACAATAATATAAATGCATTCAACAGCATATTAAAAATGAAATGTGAATGCGGAGTCTCATAGCAGACACTTGCACCTTGAGGGTCCTATCCAAGGCTACAGACTATTGAGGTGGCAGAATTCGGTCAAAGCTTACACTAAAGGAATCATGGACCTGATGAAGAACAGTGAAACTTTTTATAAGAGCCACTAATAATGTTTCTTAGGCCTGCTTGCACCACACCATAAATCACTAAATACTTTTAGTGCTTAAGAGCGTTTATACCCCACGGCATTTCATACAAACTTTCAAGTCGTTATTTTCCGAAATGACTGAACAGATTTTATTGAAACTTCCTACGCATAAGCAGTATATATAGGTCTAAAAAGTTACTAAAAAACAAATCTGATCAGTCATTTCGGAAAATAGCGACTTGAAAGTTGTATGAAATGCTGTAGGGGGGTATAAACGCTCTTAAGATATTTTTAAAAACATCATTCCATATCTGGCACAGGCCTTCGTTTTCTTACTGTCTCCACTTATAATTCTATCATATTAACATGATGTCTATGTTGCCTGGTTGATGGCAAGGCCTGTGGGACTTGGGACTTAAACATAACTGGCGACAGGCGAAATGTGGGTATACTATGACATACACCTCTGCCTATCCCTTCGGGGATGAGAGGCGTGATGCTATATTATTTCATATTGACATGAACTAAATAGCTCATGTCATGGTATAACATTTAAGTAGCATCACTTCTGACAACTATTTACAACGCAGTTGGACTGCATTCACTGAAAGTAATAATGAAGCAATTCATAGTCATAGCAGAAGGCCCACTCTCGGCTTTCCCCTATGAGCTAGAATAACTAGATAATACACTCACCGGCACGGAATCTTGGCCAAGCGCGTATTTCGCGATAACAAGAGCTTTAAGAGTTTCCTATGATTATTTATTATGAAGGTTGGTCTAAAAAATGATTACCTTTAGTTCAAGAGGGTAATTTATCATGTTTGAGTGCAATATGACGTTATTTTTAAGTTTTAGTTGAACCCGGTCATCTGAGCGACTAAGTTGCTGTTTTAAATTTGTGTTTTGTGAAAGTTTATTGTTAGGTTATGCAATTATTGTGATATCGTACTGTTAATTCAATAAGTAAAGGTGATTTAATTCCAATAAAAATGCCATTAACACCATCACAGGTTGCACAAGCTGTAGCATTGATCGAACAAGGGCTGACACAGCGAGAAATTGCTGTTATACTGAATGTACCACGTTCATCGATGCAGTATGCGCTGAAACGATACCAGGAGACAGGCCGCTACTCCCGCAGACCAGGCAGCGGAGGCGTCAGATGCACATCAGCCCGGGATGACCGCTTTATTGTCCTGGAAATTTTGAGAAACCGCTACCTCACCGCTGTTGAGATACGCCAGCGACTCCAGTTCACAAGAGGTGTCAATGTTAGTGAACGTACAGTGAGAAGACGAATGGAGGAAGTGAATTTAAAAGCTCGTAGACCAGCACGCGGCCCAGAACTTCTCAGAAGTCACCGAGTAGCTCGACTTCGATTCGCACGAGAACACGTCAACTGGACCCATGAGCAGTGGGCTCGAGTACTGTTCACAGATGAGTGTCGAATCGCTTTACGAGCTCCAGATGGTCGGGAGCGAGTGTGGAGAAGAAGAGGAGAGCGGTTTTTACCCATTACCACCACACAAACTGTTAGTTTTCATGGAGGCTCTATAATGGTTTGGGGAGGAATAAGTTCCGATGCACGTACGGAGTTAGTTATCGTCGATAACCGATTAACGGCAACACGATACATCGAGGAAATTCTTCAGGAACACGTGTTACCATATTCAGGGTTTATTGGGTTTGACGAATTCCTCCTAATGCACGATAACGCGCGCCCACACGTTGCACATTGCGTGGAGGAATACCTTACAGAGGTTGGTATTCAAAAATTGCAGTGGCCAGCTCGTAGTCCAGACTTAAATCCAATAGAGCATATCTGGGACATGCTTAAAAGAAAAATAAAGTCCTCCTCCAACCCGCCTGAAACTCTGAACCAGCTTCGAAATGCAGCACTAACCGCTTGGGAAAGCATACCACAAGTTGAGATCAGAAACATCATCCAAAGTATGCCAGAACGAATGCAAGCTGTTATCGGGGCTAGGGGAGGAAACACCCGATATTAAAAAGCAAACACAACGAAGACTTTGTGGTTATTTTTCATTTTGTGTTCTTTTTAAATTGACAGTGTTAAAATCAATATTTTTGTGAAACTGCTTATTTTTTAAAAGATTACTGCTGGTGCATCATTTTTTCAATAACTGAGTTACAAAACCATAAAAAAACCCTAATTTAGTGCATAAACCCATAATATAGTGAAAATTAAATATTTAAATAGAAATTATCGGCATGTTATTGGTGGCCAAGTTTCCGTGCCGGTGAGTGTATTTTATCTGAAGTTTCCCCTTGGTATCTCACAATGTCATCCCACAATAAAAAATGTTCATCAAGTGCTTTCCACCTTCAATAAAAAAAAAAAAACATAAAAATAAATTACTGCTAAGTAATCTTTTGGGTACAGAAGTACCCAATAGGTTTTTTAGATATGTTGTTGACATTTACAGACAGCAATGTTTTTTTTTTCTTTACCTGCCTGCTCTATCTGTGAAACTTCTTATGTAGTATTCAATTATATACATTTGTACAGAGATGCTTTAAAAGTGTTCTCTAGAATGTTCCACTAAATAATTGTGTTTGACATAACTTTACAGACTTCTCCAGACTTGAGTAACTTGAGTCTGAACTTTGTACTAAGGACAAACTTCACATATCTAGTCGAAAGTTCGAATCTTTTGGAATCTTCAATTAACCGTGTATGGTACAACTGGACAGTTCCCAACAGTACAGAACTATCCACAACATAGTACAATGCTATAAGATTTTGTGTTTAAAGTAATAAGTCTCAGACCAAATAAAAAGTTATTGGTCTGAGTAATGAGTGTGAAATGATTTTGAAGGGTCGTCATCTTTACGCGGCATCGGTCTTGTCGACCACATAACGTAACTCCGAAAAACAATATTCAAATAAACCCACAAAATTAATGATCTTTCAGAGAGAATGCTGGCAATCAATTTACTCATTCCTTTTACTCATTACTTTTATTTCGGTCATGGAATCATTTGTTATCCCGTAATGAGTCGGTGTCACTCACAACTTCCTACATCATCTGAACGACGAGGAAGTGAAACCACTTCCTTTGTGCAACGAAAGTAAAGGAGACTTTCCACTTTGCAAGTGCACACTGCGTCACTTCGCCAGTTCGTCTGGAAATATTACGTTTGTGCCTTTTATAACGTGCTATATCTAAGTTGGTTACAAGTTTGCAATATGTAATAGGGTAAATAACACGGTAATAAGTGCAACAAGGACGTTTCATAGAACATTTTTTTTGCTACGTCCACATGAGCCTATTTGTCTCGATAACCACATACATAAATGTCAAACATGACCGCTAAAGTGAACATTAGGGCATGTTGGAAGGAGATAAGTCAAGTTTATAAAAAAATATTGCGTCTTTGACTTTGTTCGCCATGACTAGAACCATTGTGAAATATCTATGCTACGGTTTTTTGAATTAACGACGACGTCGTCTTCGACTTCGTAATTGCCTTGAAGCAGCCGCGCGATATGCTTATCTACATAACTATGTGCGCTGATTATTCCACTGTCTGATGGACAATAATAATTATCTGTAGGGAAAGTAGGTGGCAGTGCGTTGACCCCATTCGACTTGTGTTTACACACAGGCACCACTGTGGGCGTACATACTCAGAATTCATGATCGAAGCAAGAAAATTCAGTGTTAGAATATTCCAAAAGTGAATGGCGCAAGAGAAATCACAGATTTGTTTGCTCCCAAGTTTCTATTTTCGGATGATTGAGTAGCTTGAAGCGATGTTACTTTTTTTAGCGGATTGCACGAAGGAGCTCAGTTTGAGCTCTACAAAACGTGTATGTAAACTCTTGTTGCTCATGTGTTTTTGTGCTCTGATTTATATCAAGAAAACATGCCACGGTTATAGAGTAACATCAGCTGTTGTATGGGACATGAACAAGTCGCGGATTTTGGATTCGGCGAGTGCCAAACCTCAATCAGCGTGGCAGAATACGACGATGACTGATGATCTAATAATATACGTTTCACCCCGCTACGGACGTATATGTGTTGATATATTTAACACCCAAACATTGTATAGCTCCAATACCGAGAAAATAATCGATACCAATATCGAGAGAAGTAATACTACGCAGATTTGAATAAGTCACGAGGACGACCTCATGAACAAAAAGCAATTTCGGTAGTGAAGGAACAAAAGTTAATCTTGCCTCGTTTAGAAATCATCTAACTCAATTTTCTGGCAAAATTTCATCAAAGAAGTAATTTGACGTTTAATATCCTTGTGCTTAATATTTATTTCAAGAGTATTCTGAAGGAGCATCGACCTAAGTGGGAGTTCGCTGTTTGTCAATATTTACTTTGGGATTGCATTATATTCAGGGACGGGTTCTCTATAAGATTGCATAAACACTTGCAGAACAGAACGTTACTCCAACGCATCTGGTGGTTTGATACCAACTGCATCCCACCACGTGTTCCCTTTACGAGATTCTAAATAAGTATCGCGAACGGATTTAGAGCATTGCTTACTCATCCCGCATGCGCGAATGCAACTTGCAACCGTCTTGGTTTACTCACAAAGCGACGCGGTAAAATTAAACCACAGTTATGGTCCAATTGAAACGGCCAAGCGATTAATGGGCCAAGTTATGAAGACCAATTAATCTTGATGAGTTTGGCTCGAGTTCTCAACAATGCAAAGGTTTCTTTTCGTTCTTCTAGTTTCATTCTGAGGTTAAAATGCGAGTTACAAAACTTAAATTAATTATAAAAGTTTAGGATTTTCTTGTTGAGTAGCTTTTCAAGCGTCATTGTATTCTCTGCAATGGACTAAGATGTAGAGAAACGACTGATGCTCTTTACTCAAAACATCTGGCTATAATGGTTGTAAAAAGTGTGTAACGAAACCGAAAGGCACTTGCAAATTTTTTTTGTTATATTTTACCTGGAACTTTATACAACGTGTAACATTAAATGCGCAAAACCTCAGACACCCCAAAATGATTTTTAATTCAATTGACTTATTAGTGAGAGAAAAAAAAAACATTAAAAAAACGTAAAGGTTTTATGTGCAGTTTTAGTTTTACTGGCAATTCTGATCGTTTCTTTCTTTCTTTATTTTTATTCCCGCGTATGACAAAAATTAAATTCGACGACAAACATTTGTGTTTGTTTACCTATTTTGGCGCGTTTGCGCACGTGATGGCTTGACCTGTGAACAAATACAACACAACACTTTTAATGTTTTTTTTTTTTTTTAAATGTGACCTATGTTAAAAAGTGGTTCAATTGATTCTGCTCGTTATTCTGATCAAACTATTTTCGGGTTTTGCGCATTTATCGTTACACGTTGTATAGGAATATTGATATTATGAATATGGGAGATTTTGGAGGTCAACTTTTTAAATACAAGTTTTTTTTTTTTTTAAATTGGTATAAGTCAGTATTATTTTTTAGGATTCCGTACCTCGAAAGGAAAAAAACGGAACTCTTATAGATTCACTTTGTTGTTCGTCTCTCTGTCCGTCTGTCTGTCTGTCAAGACCCTTTTTCTCAGGAACGCTTGGAGGAACGCTGGTTCTTGTTTATGTCTTAATAGTAATAACTTTAAATACCTACATAACCCCTGTACTATTCAATACATTCATCAGCACAATATTTTGAGTGCGTTAGAATGAATCCTCTCGTAAAACGTGATTTTCCACATCAAAAATAATATCGTTTCCAGCGATTTTGGCGTAGGATTATTTAGTTAAATATATACAGAATAATTGTTGACAGCTTCGTGGAAGGTCCGTTTTCAACTTATATTTCGCCACGTTTGCATGTTTGGCTTGTAAAAATTACTAACGCCTATACTATACGTGTTTTCGGATGATGGAGCCCTATTACTGCAATACACTTTAGTATGGCGCTGTACATATATATCTGTTAACTTTTTCAAAGAACAATAGATGTAAAACAATATTTGCAAAAACGAGAGTATTTTCAGACTAGGAAATCCATTACTTTTGCGCCACCGTAAATTACGTTTATTTCAGGAAATGTAGACAATGACAAAATTCAGCAACAATGATTCAGACTACTCGGTTCCGGGATAAACCTCTTTGTTTTATTTTATTCACGTGAAATATTTATGTTTTAGGCATAAAATTAGACCACACACGCATCCACAGGTTTTCCTCTATTTCGTTTTGTCGCTGGTCACTGCCGGCTCTTTGTGGCCGATGTGACTCACTCGGTTACTCGCACTCAACCTCATCTTTACCACGGAAAATGGAATGAGGAAGGACAGAGTTTTTGTTGCCCCTCAATATGTTTCCTAATAGGCCTTTGTTGATCTCAAACATTGAGAATGATTTTTTTGTGCCCAATATCTGGCCCACTGCCAAAACAATGCATAAAGACATGGACTGTTCCAAACAATTCCGGCACAAACAGTTTATAAGATTAAACAATGATACGGGGTATTTATTTATGTTATTAAAATTCGTTCTGACGTTTTTCTTTGCGCTACATGAATGTGCTCGTATTCGAGAAAATAGGACGGAAACGCACGCTTCAATATCATTGGTGTTCACTGCATTGTATTCATCGCTTTCTTTAGAATGTTACGAGTATTTTTTCGTAGTCTCTAGTCTAGTTCTATATTCTTTTCAGTAATGGTAAATAAGCATGCTTTGTTTGTTAAGAGTCAAATGAGGGAAAAACAGTGTCGGCGCTAGTTCAGGTCTTCAGCCAAGTTTGACTCGAAGCGAACGGTTTTCCATATAGTAAATCGGGTTACTTGGAAACTGCTCAACTAGTATTGTATTCTTTGAGCACGTATACTACGGAACCATTGTCAGAGCTTTCTTGGCCAACAAGTACGTGACTCACTAACGTTCTAAAAAATCTGTCTGTAGCTGTACCACCTTCAAGAAGCTTTCATCATCTTCCTCAAGTTTTAGAAACGTCGCACTAAGTTTATTATGAATCGTTTTGTTTGTAGCTTGCCTCTTAATGTTAGTGTTTGGGTAATTGTAATTTTAAATTCACTTCTTGCTTAGAATTTCAAATGATGTTTTGATGCGCTTAGGATAGGAGTGGCCAATTTAAAGTCAAGTTGTCTAATCGCAATGATCTAACGCATTATGTACATCCAATAGTTATAGCAACAAAGAATCACTAATAGCGACATCATTTTGTATGTTGCTGTATTAAAATTCCGTTACAAAACCTTACCGTTATTTTTATTCTATGTTGAGCATTATTGCTGCTTCGTGTTGCAATTTAGCTCTGGGCTAAATTCCGTTAATAATAATGTACTTACATTTGTGTTATATATAAAACACTAGTACACTTTCGTTGTATTTCTAGTGATTTGTGTTGTTTATCATAAAAGTTTGGCACACAGTGTAACCATAGCTCCTGAAGTTTGTTTAATGACAGTTGCCAAGTATGATGAATATTCACATTAACTTTTATAAGCCATGTTTTTCTTTTAGCATTTTCCTACCAACGCTTTAACAATACTGACGCGACGCAGTAATTTAAATGGGTGGAGAAAATAAATCCTTTTGTATTCTTGTCCACATAAATCTCAGACGACTGAAATGGCAACACAATTAGTAATCTTCGCGTCGCTGATGCCTTTTGTATATTTCACTGCAATTAGAGTTAGGTAACATTCGTTTAGTTTGGAAATCTAATTGACCGTAGGAGATTACGAGTGATGGTGAACTATTGGTTCATTCTAATCTTGTTAGCTGATTGGGTAAGCACTCCAAAATAATGATGTTCTAAGTTATCTTCTTTTATGGCTATGTCAGTAATGTCAGAGGTCCCTTGAACTAAACTGATACGGCAGATAACGGACCATAAAATCGGGAAATTGAAATTTTGGACGATGAGTTGATGTTTAATTTATGAATTGATCAACGTGTCGAAAGAATGATATGGCAAGAAAGAAGGTATCCCATGAGATGACAAGTAATAGAGAAGTATGGAAGAAGAAGACGTACTGCGCCGAACCCAAATGCATTGGGATAAGGGCAAGAGAATGATGATCAACGTGTCGAAAGAGTTACCAAATCTGCTATTGATTGAAAACGGACACAGAATATTCATAGAGTGATTTGGCTATAAATAATACGATCTACGCATTGTTCTTTGTTTTTACTTGTTATGCTGTAGTGTTAGTAGGCTAACAGTTGTGTAACAAAACAAAATGATTCAACTATTGACACATATACGGATGTATGTGACAATAATTTATGTAAACCTGGCTGTCACTGTTTAATTCTATTTACACAATATTCCTAAAGAATTTATTACCTAAAGAATGTATTTTTGGGAATGGAGTTCGTAGAATTAAAATAAAAGTATTGCGTTTTCAGTGTGCGCAGGTAGGTGTGAGTGAAACGAGGAAAATGGGTCGATGTGCTTGTGCATACCACTTTAGCGGGATTTATAGCCAGTAAGGCCACTACGTAACTATGACACGTGGCTTCAAGTGCTTGCTCAGCTCCAAACAGAGCCGGTGATACATCATATCGTGACAAGATAAAGAATATGAGGCTTGCTTTGCAGTTTGCACCTTTTATAGAATGAGAACTACTTGCAGAGTGTTACGAATTAGGTTAAAGACTCTGTGCTAGTGATTAGTCAGAATATGGACTTTATTGTGGTACTGAGCAGGTTAAAAATAAACAAATGATGCCTCAAACACTTTCGTAACTTCTATACATTAATTTTATTTACCATGTTTACTATTTGTTTTGAGATCCCGATATTCGGCACTGTTGCACCATGATCACGGACAAACGGATCATGATAAATAACCCGTTTTAAGCTTTTAAAGAGTGTCGTGCCGACGGCGCGTTCGTGTTCCACGCGCGCCTCAAGGAGATGTCAGCAAATCGGAAGGGGTCCGAGAGGGCCGTTTCCTGCCAGGGCTGCAGGACTGTTCGAAAGAGATACTGTGGTCCTGGAACACAAAAAAGGAACATGGATGGGTTTTAGTCAGTCAAGTCTGACACTCCCTTCCGCTCCGCCCAGAGCGGGAGGGGTCATTTGATGATTTCCCATCCGAAAAAAAAAGGTTTTAATGAGTGTGTGAGTGATGTGTGTGTGTGTGAGTGTGTGTGTGTGTGAGTGTGTGTGTGTTTTATTTAGTAATCGGAAGGGGTCCGAGAGGGCCGTTTCCTGCCAGGGCTGCAGGACTGTTCGAAAGAGATACTGTGGTCCTGGAACACAAAAAAGGAACATGGATGGGTTTTAGTCAGTCAAGTCTGACACTCCCTTCCGCTCCGCCCAGAGCGGGAGGGGGGGTCATTTGATGATTTCCCATCCAAAAAAAAAAGGTTTTAATGAGTGTGTGAGTGATGTGTGTGTGTGTGAGTGTGTGTGTGTGTGAGTGTGTGTGTGTTTTATTTAGTCTAAATCAGTATAAAAACTTATATCAATGCATTTTCTCTTCTGTCTTTGTCGTTGTCATTATTGTATCAGTCAGTCAGCCTGTCAACTCCCTATATTGTTAAACTGTGGACGTTTATGAGGTGATGTTGGGTCTCACAGACAGTTAAACGATCGGGCGTATTGCCATAATCACCAAGCTTGATAATTGGAATGGTAATCGTTTATCGCTCGTTTCTGGTTATTTAGCCCAATGAGGTATTTGTGTCTGCCTTTCTCTTATCAGTCTAGTTTTTATCCACGCAAAGACCTTATTTCTATAATATTGGGTTGAGTGATGCTTGTAGCTACCACGGTTTTATAAAATTGAAGAGTCGACATTCTGTGTAGCAAATAAGGTCGGAAAATTCGTTTATGAAAATAGTATTGTAATGCAAGTCAAAACGATGCGATGTAGTTGGTGTTTTCCTGTTTACAAACTGTGTAAATATTGAGATCGTTGACTTAATAATAGCCTGTTGCCTGTTTTAATGTGGGATAATTATAGTTACTGTCTCCTTTTTAAGTAGGATATCAATAATGAGGAGCTATTAACAAAAAGTATATTTTATTTACACCAGGGTAATTTTTCAGAAGGTCGTTGGTAAATTGATAACGATTACCAGTGCCAGATAGGAATTTGATAACAGATAAGATATTTTTATGCAGTTACAGTGAAGGTTAGAAATGACGTCGAGTGGGCATATTTTCCATTTACTTTTAGTTTATCTTAGGTTGTCCTGCGGCTTCCTTACTAGCTCTAACTATCTAAGACACGACTTACTTATTGAGACCCCCTTTTTTAACTGTTCTATTCTATTAGAGTTATAGAAAATCTTGACAGTCATCCACTATTACAAAAAAAAATCTCATTATAATATTTAAATAGGGTATATCCATCACAGATTCAAATTGCAAAATGCAGATTACGCAATTATGCTACTATGTTATTCAATATTGAAGAAGATAAAACAACGAAAAAAGTTGGAAGTGTGCTCATATTTTAGCTGTAGCAAAACTTGATCGATTGCGTCTTACTTATTGCGCTAACCGTGTCGAAAATGTAAAGCAATGTTAAATTTTGTAAGAGTACATAAGATTTCTTATATAATTCTTCTGACGACTACAAACAGCCAATTATTTTCCTTCGTACTTACTTTCTTACCTTACATTTTATTCATGATTCATAATTACTTTGCGAAGCTTTGTTTATGTCAAATTCTGCGAAACTGTAATTTAGGATGTTGTTATGACTCACCAAGACATCACTCATCGTTTATGCTGGACTGGAGCATTCAGGACCTGTTCTCAAACATGTTTTTAGTACCAATAAAAAAGAAACCCTACGACTCAACGCATAAAGAAAATTTTCCTATTAAATATGCGTTAAGAATATTATTAAAAACCGGCCAAGTGCGAGTCGGACTCGCGCACAAAGGGGTCCGAACCATTATTTATAAAAATAAAAAAAACTTTTTTGTATGGGAATATTCTTCTGTTTTTATTATTTGTTGTTATAGCGTCAACAGAAATACTTAATCTGTAGAAATTTCAACTCGCTAACTGTCACGGTTCATGAGATACAGCCTGGTGACAGACGGACGGACGGACAGCGAAGTCTCAGTAATAGGGTCCCGTTTGACCCTTTGGGTACGGAACCCTAAAAAACAGTATTACAGTACAGGTAATCGATACTTTGTCACCAACCATTTATACAACTTACCATTCGCTTTATCGCGTCAATGCATACATTGATAAAATGGCAAATACTGATAACCCTCTGACTGGCTGACCAATAACAGCTTTCACGATACAACTACGTCAGTAACATTTTCTAAGAGAATCGAGAAAATAAATTTATTATAAGTCTGTACTAACATCATATTAAAGCAAGTGAACGGTGTTTTTAATTTTTCAAGTCTTTTTTCGGTCTCAACTAGTCATTACGGCAAGGGATAATGACCATTCACAAAAAATTGCCAGCTTCGTGGCCAGATGATATCTGTTCGAAACATTTGCGCAAGGTCGAAACAAGGACAGATGGCTTAACTGAAATTGAAGGACTGAAAGAGACGTCGTGTACCGAAAGGGACCAGCAATCGAGAAAATCAATATTTTAGATAAAAAATATGTTGTACGCATTAAGAATTTATGTTTCAATTTGTATGAAGCCTGAGGGAGAACTGAATGACAACAAACAAGTTATTTGTTTGTTCTAGAGATATAATACTAATATAGAGACATAATATTTGTTGAACGAGTAAGCACAGTCTTGATTGTTTGTTATCCTTAAGGCTGTAAGACATGCCGATATCTAGCATATAATTAAGATGACGAATGAGGCACCCACCTTTTTATAATTTGAACTCAATATAACATAATTTAATCTTACTGTAAGACTATGAATTCTATAAATAAGTATGTAGCTAGCTGATGATAACTTGAAATCGTCAAGATAGGGAGGAATCCATAAATGTAATTAACAGATAACAAACGTTAGTGTAAATATTATGCTCGTGTCTCGCTTTTTGTACTGGGGAGTAAAAGAGACAGCACACTGAACAGGCGCGAAGATACAGGATCCCGATAGACCATAATTTCGGACGTAAATGCGTCTTTAATATTAACTTGACACGAATGTAGCCCTTATGGTAACTACGAAGAGCGTGTTATTGCTTGATGGAGTATTTTATGGTAATGTAATTACAGTTCCGACCTTTAAATGCTACTTGCTCAATTGAATGCAATGCCCTATGTTTGACTTTGTTATGGACCCATAAAAGATTTTTATTAGAAAATAAACGATACCGAAAATTACGTTCTGAAATTAAAGAAATTTCTCGGCAATTGGATTTTGATTACCTTTTGTAAAATAATTACCGGATTACGACATATCTGAGTGTACGAGTAATTAATCAATCATGTTGTCTACATCTACTGAGTATAAGAACTCAAATGTAAAGTCAATTTCGCCATAACAATGCAAGTTACAGATTAAATAACGAAGTGGCGCTAAAATTATAAAAAAATAATATAATATATATCTCCCTTCTTACCAAAACTTTTCTTACAAGAATAAACTGATTCTTCGAGATAATGGAAAAGGTCAAACTTGTTTTCAATGCCAAGGACTCGCATCGATCGATATAAAATGTACAGAAGCGCTTAGGTGCTACCTCATGAAATATTGCGTGATCGTGGCGAGAAACGACGCAAAATATTTTTTCAAAAAGTTTTTAAGGCTCAGATTCCTTCAGACATTTTTTCTGACGTTCCACTGTAACAAACACGAAACATATTTGTGTTATACTGTGTACTTGACCTTTTTTGAGGGAAACCATAAAGTTTATGGATCAATCGCTGAGAAATAAAGTCTAGGACGAGCGAACATAAAAAAGAAATTCTTGACTAATGTTCTGCATTGTTTCCGTATCAGGGACGTAAGAACCTGAGTGATGAGTGCTTTGTGCTAACAACACTGAGACAATATTCCTCACAACTAGACCGTAATGTGCTGAAAATGGCCAAAAACTCCAAGAGGGGCATTATGATTTCCTTGGAGACTACAAGCCAAAGTGTGGGTTACATTTTGATTTCATTTCCACACTACCTAAAAATTTACAATTTCCGCTGAAGGAAATCGAAAATTTAACCTATGTAACCTTTGGAATATGTCTCCGATTATAATATTGGCTTTATGAGAACCTCCGATATTCAATATGTCCAGAATTTTCGTCTAAAACTGTACATCGATCGTCCCTGGCGACCTCTAACTACGACTCAAATATATATTTACCGCGAATTTCATGAATAAGGTGGGTGGAAAGGTCGACCTTCATCCGAAATTGAGCAAAACTTGCCGAATTGGGTTATGTCCTGAACAAGATTAACTGTCCGTGAGCCTCGTGTACAATAAATAGAAATCATACCTTCTTTTTGCTGATTACCTTGTTTGTAATCTTTTAGCAACGAAACAACAGGATGCTAAGACTGGTTTCTCTCAGCAAGACAAAACTTCTGTGCCAAAATATTGAATATTTTAAGTATTAATCTAGTCTACTTGATATTTAGTGTCATCTGGTCAATAGAACTTGGTTGGTGACCTTGTAAACATTGGTTGGTGACAAAAACCTGCACTACACGGTTTCAATCTTGTCTGATGTCTGTTACTGGGCCAATTTTGATTTAATTAAGCAACGTTTGGCTATTGATTGAAATAAATAATAAAATTAAACCGACTTCAAAAACACTAAAATACTGGTGACTGGTGACTTTTGTTTCGTTGAGTTTTTTTGCCGACTTCTGAAACTAAAGTTATTTTTCACATTTTTGTGTTTTTGAGGTCGGTTTAAATTTTTTGCAATAAAGTTTATTTTTTATTTTGCCATTTTTAGTTGTAACATCCTATATTCGCTATGAATTTATTTTACATTGTTTACAATACATGTCATGGTAATAGACCCCCTTAGCACACCTAACTATTGAACTGTAGGCGAACTGTACATATCTGCGTACCCCCTCAGATAATACAGGCGAGATGATATGTTATGATATCGTGAAAGCAATCACCGTTAAGAAGAACTTCTAGTTTATCGGAGGGGATTTCAAAACCAGGCATGTTGAATTACCTAATAAATAAGAACCCAAACATCTCAGCAGACCCACAGGACAATAAAGGCGATAATGTATAGCAATCACCGCCCCCCTCTCGCAACGCCAACATACAACAACCATTATCAAAACGCGAAACCCATCTTCCAAGCCGGCTGGTCACCGTGGAAGATCATGACCAAAACCCTCCAAGGGAGGTAAAAACCCCACATAAACAGTTATACATACTGACATACAATGTCCGAACACTGTCATCATACGAACGTCTGATGGAGCTGGACGAGGCTCTCAATGAAATTAAATACGACGTGATCGGGCTAGCTGAAACGAGACGCACTGGAAACCAAATCGAAGAACACGAAAACTTCATTTTGTGTTATACAGGCCACACACCTGGAAGAAATGGTATAGGTTTCATAATAAAACCCCATCTAAAAAATAATATAGAAAGTTACCTCGGCCTTTCAGAAAGAGTAGCCATACTAAACCTGAAATTTGAAAGTTCTAGCTTATCTATTATACAAGTCTACGCCCCCACTACAACAGCAAGCGACGCTGAAATAGATAATTTTTATATTACATTAAATAAGTCTTTGGAACTGGCATATAAAGATTACATATTGATGGGCGACTTAAATGCGAAAATTGGAATACCAAACAAAGATGAACATCTAATCATGAAAAACCACGGTTACGGAATCAGAAACGAGAGAGGACAAAGATTAATCGATTTTGCTAGGGAAAACAAACTTTCAATTATGAACACTTTTTTCAAAAAAAAAAGCAAAAACAAATGGACCTGGCGTTCACCGGATGGGAACTATAAAAACGAAATCGATTTTGTGCTGTCAAACCGTCCTCTTATATTTCAAAATATAGAAGTACTGAACATAAACTACCCTTCAGATCATAGGCCAGTAAGAGCTACAATAACCTATGACACTCAACTAAAGAAAAACAGAACTAAATATACTAATTGTCAAAATAACACAGCAATAAGCGAAGAAGAAATTTCGAAGTTCAAAGAATACCTTAACTCCTACATATCGAAAGATCAACTGTGTGCACGAGATATTACTTCAGTCCAAAAATACTATGATAACATAATCAGACTCATCACCTTAAGTTTGCAAAACGCCCGAAAAGCACAAAAATCCAAGGAAAATCATAAAATATTGTCAGATCGCACACTAAAACTTTTAAAAAGAAGACAAGAACTGCAAAAAAGCGATACTAAAACTAGAGCAACGAGAAATGAAATTTCGGCCCTTTATAAGCTCGTTAGCAAATACATAAAGAGAGACTACACTAACTACAGATATAAAATTATCGAAAAACACCTGAGGCATACTGGAAGCACGAAAAAGGCATACAAAGAGCTGAAACCGAATAAAACTTGGATCGAAGGGCTAAAACGAGGCGAAATAACAAAAAACAACCGCAGTGACGTCATCAGCATTGCAACCGAGTTTTACAAGAAACTATACAGTACAACGGAGCCAAAAGACACCAACCAAGAAAACCAGGGTACCAACAAACGCAACAAACTAATTAGACCCCAAATTGAAGCAAACGAAGTCATAGACGCATTAAATAAACTAAAACCAGAGAAAAGCCCGGGACCGGACAACATAGCAAACGAAACTCTAAAAATAGCTGCCCCCTTACTAGCCGTACCTTTTACGAATCTATTCAACTTCGTCCTCGAATCTGGGGAGACGCCCGCCCAATGGTCTGAATCTAACATCATTTTGCTATACAAAAAAGGAGACCCAAACGATATAGGGAACTACAGACCAATTAGCCTACTACCGAGCACATACAAGCTATTTTCTACAATCCTCAACAAGAAAATTAGCTCTACGTTAGAAATGAGTCAACCCATTGAGCAAGCAGGATTCAGAAAAGGCTTCTCTACAATCGATCATATCCATACACTCGAGCTTATTATCGAAAAATACCACGAGAAAAGAAGACCGCTGTACTTGGCATTTATAGATTATAAAAAAGCATTCGATTCAGTGTCACATAACTACATTTGGGAAACCCTGTTATCGCAGAAAGTGGAAATCGAATACATACGAGTAATCAAAAGCATATACAACAACAGCAAAAGTAGGGTCAAACTAGAAAGAGTCGGTCCTTGGTTCCCTGTAACAAGAGGTGTAAGACAAGGAGACCCATTATCACCTATATTATTTATAGCCACATTAGAGTCAATAATAAGTAAGCTCGACTGGAAAGAACGCGGAATTAAAGTAAACAACGAGTACTTAAACCACCTACGTTTTGCCGACGATCTGGTGCTGATATCAGAGAAAGGAGAGGAACTACAATACATGGTAGAGTCACTAAATAAAGCCAGCAAGTTGGCTGGCTTGGAAATGAACCTCTCTAAAACTATGTTAATGACCAACAGCACCAAAGTACAAATATGTGTCGATGACGAGCCTCTTCAATATACCGAGAAATACATCTACCTAGGTAAACAAATTAGCTTCGACAGCCAAAACAACTACCAGGAGGTCGTACGCAGGGCACAGCTAACATGGAATAAGTACTGGAGCTTAAAGGAAATATTCAAGAGTAACATGCCAACATATCTGAAGACCAAGGTTATGAACTCCTGCCTCATACCATGCCTGACCTATGCCTGCCAGACGTGGAAATTTAACAATAACCTAAGAAACAAAATTAAAACGTGCCAACGCGGAATGGAGCGCAGTATGTTAAATATTAAAAAAATACATAAAATACGACATACAAAAATAAGAAACACCACAAAAGCAACAGACGGTCTGGCACAAGCACTAGCAATAAAATGGAAGTGGGCTGGGCACGTAGCACGTCTCCAAGACCAGAGGTGGACAAAAAGTGTGACGGCATGGAAGGGACCAGCAGGCAAAAGAAAAAAAGGGAGACCCCACAATAGATGGGAGGACGAAATAAAACACACAGCGGGTCCAAACTGGATGCAAGTAGCTAAATCCAGAGAACACTGGAACACTTTGGAGGAGGCCTTTACCTGCAGAGGGGTTCTTGCGGAATAATTATGTTATGTTACAATAAAACTAATAATAAACAAAAATAGATACTAACACTAAAAATATAAATTCACTTTATGTTACTAACAAAAAGATTATTTTGTAAGAAATAAAAGGCTTGTTTTATTTTATTTTTTTTATTTATCGTGAAAACATTAAACATATAAGCGATTGCAGTAATCACGACAGATTTGCCGTCTATTATTAAAGAGTTGCTTGTATATCTGCGTAGATCAGCATCAGATCTTCATTTAAACGGGACCACCGCGGAACTCTACCTAATAAAAATAGAATCATCGATATCGGTTTACAATTAGCGAAAAAAGGCTGAACATACACACTAAAAAAGCAGGCGACCTTATAACCTCATCCTTCTTGAAGTCTTGAGTTAAAAGCTTGTTCTGTATGGTTTTGAACGTAAAGAATAGCACCATCCTATATCTTCCCGTGGGTGTCGTAAGAGGCGACTAAGGGACTTGCCAGAGAATGGGCAGCAGCGTTCTTTGTGCTTTTGTAACAACCGTACTGCGATCGCCAACCCGCCTGCCAAGCGTGGCGATTATGGCAAAACCCCCCAAAATGTCAATGTGGCGACACTTGGGGGAGGCCTATGTCTAGCAGTGGACGTCTCTTGGGCTGAAATGATGAATGATGATGAGTTAAAAGCAAGAAGCAATTTCATTAAAATTGCAAATCGCTTTAAATAAGCTCATTGTTGAATTTAATCAAAACGAATGAATGGACGGAGGAATCTGTGTTAGAAGAATTGTTTATCTGCTCCACCATCTCTTCGAAACCAGAATTTGATGTTTTGTTCAGAATGTTATTTTCCATAAAACTGCAGATTTTACTAACTTGTTTTTTACGTTGAAGTTTAATTTGTGTATTCCTTTTGTTGCAGGTAAGTTGAGACCGGGCATGTCCGTTTACATTTTATAAGGTATAGTATTAATTATGTTTCAAGATTTATAATAACAAATTATGTTATTGCTTCTCATGTTTGATAAATCAACAAACCAAAACATCTCGCGACGGATTCTATCATAATATTTTGGTAGAAAATATAGGACGGTTGATAAAATGCATGTTGTTTACCATATACTTATACATAGAGTGAAGTGAAGTCATAATCGGATATACATAATGATAGTTCTAGTTCACATGTAACCATCGAGGGTCAATGATCCTAATTACGTTCTACCTACTTACCCGAACTAGTACATGTAAGCTTAGGTAATGCCGACTTAATTACATACTAATCTATCACCTATGCACAGTGTAACTCCAGCCTGTTAGGGTAACGTCCAAAAAATATCACGAAATGAAAATTGGTTTACTAATTTTTAACAAACTTCTCGAAAAATCTTAATTATTATTTCTTATGATAGATTGCATAATTAAAAACATGTCTTACTTATATTAAAATAACTCTATAGACGAAATGGTTTTTCTTTTTCTTTATTTTTATCATCTAACTAAATCAAAAGTCGAAAGAACCATCTGAGTCATCAGCAACTGCAGAGATGTTTTTGTTCTATTATTATAACAAGTCAAACGAAGACTCGACCAATAAAGTATGAGGAGCACAGTGCAATGCTCAGTGGGAAATAAACCGGCTCGGTCACGGAGGTCACCGAGCTATGTGTGGGCCGCGGAAGCACCTGCGAGCGCGTGCCATGACCGAATTGGGAGACTCCACACTTCTCGATATGGACACGAAGTCGATGTATGCCCAACGATATCGTTTGGTAACCTTCTTTGAATGGGATAAATAAAATCAATATACAACAGAGCTTGGAGATCGAGTTACATACAACGTAACAAGCGATTGTGACGTAGACAATCTAGCTAGTAATTTTAATTATATTGTTGTATCATACTATCTTTATGAGGAATAAAACCGAATACGTACATGTTTCCTCCCACAGCCTCTGTATTTATTAAATATGAACTAAGCTGGTAACTAATATTAAAACTAGTCTAAATGATAAAAGTCGAAATAGTACAAGTGAAACTGTTGCCACAACAAACCGTTTGACGTACAACGTACCAACTCGTTTCCTAGTCGAATGCCGCACGTTACAAACACAATAACTCACTGACATAAATGGTAGGCCACGTAATTACATTTTCCTTTAAAGGAGTACTAATATATCTAGTTTTCTAAAGTTCTCACACCCTATTGTCCTTTCACTCGCACGTGTGATAATGTATGGAGAGTAAGGGAGAACGAGAACATCATCGCGGAAGAGTTTATTTATCGATTGGACCTTGACAACCTTGATTAATGCTCATGTGTCCTAATAGTTACTGTCTGTGCCTATAGTACGGATCATGTTACTAGTCTATTGTTCTGTCAGTCTTTGTTGTTGATTGGCTTTCTTCCATCGAGTTCATCATTACTAAACGCTGCAGTAGGGCCCTAAAATTTTACTAGCTGAAGACAGAATTTTGAGCAAAAGGGAGCGAGAATTTGCCTTGCAGTGGGCAATACAGGCTTGTTAGTCGATAATTTATAGTTACAGTAGCAATTGGTTCGTTATTTTCTACAACTTAACGAAGATTCTACTACACGATGATAGGCAGCTGATATAATTAGTTTCTTTTCACTGTTGTTTGTTAATTCACTTAGCACACTACACTTATTCATCATTAATTGGTTCCATTGCGTCATTAATTTATGTTTATTTATTTTTGACACAAAAATGCGAATACGAATTTTAAGATTAAAATTAACATAAACGAGTTTATCAAGCTGCTAGAACATTCACGGATATTTAAGTTTTAGTAATAGAGCGTTTCATTTGTAGCAGCTTTGTCTAGGGAATTTCATTTCTAAAATGAAAGTCTTTGATGAAGGAATTACATGACATAATTATTACCACCTGCCTTAAAACAATGTACATATGGATCGGCACATCATTTCTCTTCTACGATACGTCTGTTTTAGCTGTCCATCCATCTCCGCCCACTTTCTAACTATGTCACCTTTAAACAATCCATCCATCGTTTCTTCGTTCTTTGGCTTCTTATGTTAATGCTGTATATATGTGTGTATGTCTTACATACTTTTTTTCTTGCGGCAGTTTTAGTAATGTTACATTCACATGATTAGTTTTATTCAAGTCATTAATACCATACGGATACGTTGACGTTAATTGGCAATGCATTTTTTGTCAAAACACCTTTATTATTTAATGTAAAATAGTCCAGTCCTAAAATAGCTTCTAAGTGTAGAGTTTTAATATTTTTATTAACATTGTTCTCTCAAGCCATTTGGTCTAAATGAAGATTATTATTGGTTTTCGTATTAAAGCGCACTTTGGTACTCGTACTTATTATAATTGAGAAACTTCAGTCAGTCGATTTGCTCTGCTGTATATGATTAATTGCTTTGATCTGATACAGTGCTCGAGAATGGCTGGTCGTTTACTTTTATGATGAGTGTGGAGGTACCGTCACGATTGTCTGCCGTACCAGGAGAGCAGATCTGCAAGTAGGACGCCGTGTGTTGTGCCAGTTGCGTGCTTTAAATATAGCAGCAATCAAGATAAAGGTTACAAAAACTGTGTCACCAAAAAGCATCTCGTTATTTTAGTAAACTTTTACCAATGCGGATGATTTATAACTGTATGCTGTAGTACCGTTTTTATCACTTCCTTTCTATGGTTTCTTTTATTAAATGGATTCTAGTCCACCTTCCATCGTTACACTTCCGACTAGATTCTTTTCATAAACTTCACACAAAAAGGTCGTCTTTAGCTTCTTTGATCCACCGTTTAGTACCGAACTAACGGTTTTCTTGAAAAGTTTATCGGTAAATTGACTTACGTTTGAATAGAATCATCGAGACGTGAAATGAAACTTGAACGAATACTGAGTGAATCAATTTGACGCGGCTCCAACGCTTCCGTGGTTCTCGATAGGTGAAAGTGATCTAGAACGATATGATTAGGTGAGCTGCGAGCCTAACGCTGCTTCCAATAGGACAGAGATAGTATGCCTCGGAACATCTATGAAAATGAGAAAATGTTCAGAGTTTCTAATCTGATATAATCGTCTTTGCTGTGCAGTAGAAAGAAAGTATAATTCAATTCAATTAAAGAGAAATCAGTAAGGTCGGTAACAGGGCAGATGAAGATAAATTCTTTGGCACTCACGAAGATAATTTACAACTTTGTTCTAATCCCGAAACCTTATGAATTTATGACGCATGTAAATTGATAGTCTGAAGATGATATTACAAATGAGTAAAATTATGAATGTCTTGCGTTCAAAATGTATGAAATATAATTCTATTACCCTTGGACGTCTTTTGTATTTGTATATTTTGGACACAACATCCGTTCCGAAGGTCTTGAACAGACTTGAACTTTACAATGATAGAAGGTACTACGAAATCCTCCATCTTATTAGTAAAGGTGAACAATCATTTACATGAAAATATATAAAACTTACGAAATTAATTTAATATAACTCTAAAAAATGGCTGCATAATGACTTAAACATCCGTTCGTTTAGCGGTTTCTCGACCAAATTCAGAATATCTCGACCTTCTTCACACGAATCTTTACGTGAAAAATATTTAGTTTGATGTCAAGTGTTATGTTCGAGCGTGCTCCATCGACCTTGGTCTACTAAACAGCAAAATTACAAACAATAAACCTCTAATCTTCTGAACGATTAACCTTTCAATCGATGGGTTCAATTCACCAGGAATTGTCATTGGGTCTCTTGTTCTATTCAATCCGGATTCAAAGCAATCGCATAATCGTGCAGTCGCAAATATAATTGAAGAAAATATATAAATATCAACTTAACTTAAAACAGTAGCTCAATTACCGAAACCTAAGAGCTAAGATCAAGAATCTAGACGAGTTAATTAAGGAAAATATGAGAAGATAAATATCAGTCAGTATTTATAGCTTAGTTGCTTCTGCGCATAATTAAAATATAGAAACGTAATGGAAATGAACCGATTTAAATGCCTGGATATCGTCGGATTTGTGTTGCTAACAGATATCAAACTAACTAGTAAGTATAAATATATCAAGATGTATAGCATAATTGTTTGGCTTCAGCATAATTAGAATAGTGACAGCAGTGAGCAATATTTCCAGAACGTTTCAGAACTTTGGAATACTGAACTTGCATTAATTGACTTAAAACTTTGCCCGAAAGACAAGCTGAAGTTGCTAGCTCTTCCGTCAACATGGAATGTTACTAAGAGATTGCAAATTGTAATTAAGATAAAGTGCGTTCAATTTACTTTCAGATCTATTTATTCTAGTCCACTCTCAAGTTTTTACATCAGTTCTTGCGGTTGCCTAGTCAACAAACTGCGCCTATTAGCAAATACAAAAATAGTATTCTAATTATGACAGTAGCCGTATTAAATTCTTGAAGTCGTTTCACGTAATTGACATTGGCATTATTAATTTATACTTGTACTATAAATCAGATTATCGAGTTAGCAGGAGATAATATCACAGATCTATGCGTTACGGAATATTCTCGATTTAATTTTGTTTTTCTGGTTCTAATTGGTTTTTTTTGACGTTAATAAATAACTAGTTGGGACTAGACCAAAAAATAACTGATAAATGATTTATGTAAGTCTACCCAAATACTTCCTACTATGTATTTTGTTTGCAAGTTCAAATGGGTTATTTCTAATCTAGCGAGAACTCTTTTATACCCTAAAGTTTATAAAAACATTTAATGTAAAACATAAATGAAAATTTACTTACCATAACATTATTACGATCGACAGATCATTTGCAAAATGTCGGTGATTTTAGCATGACAACTAATTTAATTGATTCGACCTATTATACAACTTCACATACATACGTAATTCTTGATTATACAATCTCATAGTTCACGCATTAACCTTTTGGAAACGTCCTTGAATTAAATCATGAGACAAATGACTCATTGAGAAAACCATGTGCGCTTACAAGCGCTGAGATTGAAAAAGTTACCTCCTTTATTTTACGTCATCATCTATCCCTTATCCCAATTCATTTGGGGTCGGCGCGGCATGTCTTCTTCCTTACTTCTATACAGGATGTAACGGAAAGGGTATATACATACTTAAGGGTGTGCTACAGACCATCAAACTGAACATGTTTCTCCACAAAGAAACATCATCATAGCGAAAAAATTATATGTCTATTTATTTGTAATTATTTGTCCCATACAAAATTTCAATACCTATTCGACCCAAATGTATGGGGCAGCAGATATTTTTTTCGCTATGATGATGTTTCTTTGTGGAGAAACATGTTCAGTTTGATGGTCTGTAGCACACCATTAAGTCTGTATAACTCGTCATATAAAACTGCAAAAAAACTGTTTTTGTTTTTTCGTGACTTTTGACGAAGCTTATTAATCTGTAACAAGCGTTTAGATCTTGTTCAAAATATACTCTTATGTTAATTAACGAGCGTTAATTATAACTTTATTCGTTCCCTATAAAAAGCGAAGTTCGAAAGTGCGAACGTTCTCTTCAATAATGAATGGATCCCAACAAAAGCCGTGCGGATTAATGTTCATTATGAATCACAATGGTAAAGGTCGTTAGTTAACGATCTTCCGTAAACCAGGTATGGGTCAGTGGCGAAGGGTGAAAATATTGAAAGGGGAAGCCGAAGAAAATAATTTGAATTTGGATTTTGTTTTTCTTCATCGCATTTTTCAATTTTCGTTTTGATTATGCTGATAATCAAAACGAAAATTGAAAAATGCGAGGCAAACCCGAAAACCCCGAAAATAACACCGCCGCTATTTTTAATTTTGGTGTCTTTATCAGCGACCTCAAAAACGACGAAAATGTCACCCATGCTAAAAGTACCAAAAATTTTATATAAAAAATAAAAATATAATATAAAAAACCTTTTTGAAACAAGCTTTTATGAATATGAACTGAAAAGAAGAAAATAAATCTTTGAAAAAATTAAATGTAAGATATTTTTCACAAAAGCTTGTCGCGTTTAGTTTTTATAGCATTTACCATTCACGCGACAAGCTTCACGTATTATGTTTATTCATAAAAAGTGAACGCGTAAATTTACAAAGTTTCATATCCGTGCTATTAACCGCTGAGGAGTTCCCTCGTGAGGAGACGATCCTGGCGGTAGGATGAGTTCATGATTCAAATCGTGATTATCCATCAAATATGAACTAGTATGCAACGTTACGTGTCTGTGCTATTAAATGTTGAGGAGTTCCCTCATGAGCAGACGATCCTGGCTGCAGGATAAGATCATGATAGAATTCATGTTTATCCATCAAATATGAACGTGCATACAAATTCTCTTGTCTGTGCTAGTAACCGTTGAGGAGTTCCCTTGTGAGAAGACAATCCTGGCTGCAGGATGAGTTCATGATACAAATCGTGATTATCCATCAAATATGAACTCGTATGCAAAGTTTCATGTCTGTGCTATTAACCGTTGAGGAGTTCCCTTGTGAGAAGACAATCCTGGTGCTAGGATGAGTTCATGATACAAATCGTGATTATCCATCAAATATGAACTCGTATGCAAAGTTTCATGTCTGTGCTATTAAACGTTGAGGAGTTCCCTCGTGAGGAGACGATCCTGGCGCTACGATGAGTTCATGATACAAATTGTGATTATCCACCAAATATGAACTTGTATGCCAAGTTTCGTGTCTGTGCTATTAAACGTTGAGGAGTTCCCTCGTGAGGAGACGGTCCTGACTTCAAGATTAAGTTATGTTTGTCATAAGAATGTGTTGTTCTTAGAAACAAAGGTGTGTGGAAAATTTCAGCTCAATCGGACATCGGGAAGTGGTTCTAATTTAACTTTCCATACATACAAACATGGTCGTAACTCGATAAACTTCGGCTTACCTAGTCCCTACAAAACGCTGCTGATAGCCGCGAAATCACGTGTCCGCGTCCATACGAATTTAGTTCTGAATTCTGACACCCGAGCTCCGGCTTACTTTTGGCGCCACATGTTGCTTTCTTTGTTGACATGAAAAATGTTGGTATCTTTTTTTCAATCCGATGTATTTAATGCCTGTACTGTAATGTGATAACCACATATGTGTACATAATTTACTAATTGACTACAGTAGACACTAGACACTACGTACATTGCCTTGTTCCCAAAGGTAAGCCGGCAGGAATCGGCTTCTTAGGTGCCTTCGGGCCTGGTATGGGTAAAACATGTTTCGTGAACTTATCCACCGGGGGTCGGAGTGGCCATCAACCGGCATTATCCGGGTTCCACGTGTATTTCTTAATTGGTAGCTTTGTTCATTTAACGCTTTTCATATGGGGTTGCTGTATGGTGTCGGACGTAAAGAATAGTACCGTCCCATATCTTCCCGTGGGTGTCGTAAGATTCGACTAAGGGACTTGCACAAAAAATGGGCAGCAGCGTTCTCTGTGCTTTTGTAACAACCGTACTGCGATCGCCAACCCGCCTGCCAAGCGTGGCGATTATGGCAAAACCTCCCAAAATGTCAATGTAGCGACACTTGGGGGAGGCCTATGTCCAGCAGTGGACGTCTTTTGGGCTGAAATGATGATGAATAATGATATGGGGTTGCTAATTAAAGGAAACAGTTTTAGATTTCTGAGTCGACCTGTTAAAATACTGCCTTAAAAATGCACTTTCTTACTGGTTCTGCTGAATATTCAAACTTCTGATTTGGCTTTTTCTCGTAGCCAAGCACCACCTCATACTACCAGAATATCACACATTTAAAACTCATCTACTGACATGATTTGAGTGTATGGTAATTGCTCAGCATCGTAAAGTAGGCGTGTCCTCGGCATCGTTCCACGACGTTTTGACGTCAACCCTATAATACCCTAACCTTGGAATTTTATTGAGCAATATCATGCTGTGTTTCATGAATAAACAAAACAGCCTATCTTTGCTTCTCTGGTCGCAAAATCGCAACTGATGAAAGCTCGAGAATCTCCTAGAGCTGCTAAGCCCCCGCGCAGTATGTTCATGGCGCCTAGAAAGCGGCTTAGACGTGGGTGGGTAGGAAACTACAGTATTTATTACTAACGTGAAAGTTGACAATGTTTAGCCCACTATTTATGAGCTTATTCCGAAAATTTCTTTGATCCAAGGTGGTGCGTGTTTCTAGACGAGGGTTCGGTGCGAACTGCGGACATATCGCATATATACATACATATAAGAGTATAAATCTAGAAAAGAAGTTGATTAATAATTTATTTCCAAACTAAATAAAAATACAGTACTAAATCTTTTTGGTTGTTCCAATAACAAACTAATCATTAGTGTCCGACCGAAGGTGCAATTCTGGCCGAAGCCGAAGCCGATTAATCGGTATTCACCAAAACCTTCGGCCGAAGCCGAAGCCGCAGCCGAAGGTGTCATTGACCTTGAGAAATACGATAGTTACTTTGATCTCAGAATATACTAGATACATATTGTGAGAGCTTTAGAGATTTAAAATAATTTGTAATAACAAATATGAAATATTTAAAAACAAAACACTTATTAGAATTTTAAGACGCGCTCTCAAACTTGTTTTGACTCGTTTAGTTTACTAACTGCGATTCGTTTGGTCCGGTGCGGCGGCGCGGCGAAACTGCTGCTCTGCACACTCTCCGTCTCGCTCTAGCATCGTTCAGTAAATTTCAAATTTTGACAACTAGCAAACCTTCGGCTTCGGCCAAACCTTCGGCAAATTTTTGGCCGAAGCCGAAGATTTTGCCGAAGGTGCTTTTTTGGCCGAAGGTGGCCGAAGCCGAAGCCGAAGCCGAAGCTTCGGTCGGACACTACTAATCATACGTTGTTTGTTCGGATAAAAAAAAACGCGTGTAGGTATCGTAGCTTTGTTTAATGTATACAGTAGACCATTATCTGTTTCAGTTTAGTTTTGCGAATTTTAATAAAAAATAAATAATTCTATTTCTAGTTATTGCATAAATACTCAATGGTTTCCAGACGAAAAGTCATATTGGGTCCTGCCTGACCTTCATTTTTATTTCATTGGAAAAAAAAACTTTAGGTGTCACTTTGAACATCCTTCGTAAGGACTATTTACTGCCCCGTTGATCGCGTGGTTGCAAGTGCGATTGATGAGCGTGGGGTCCTGGGTTCGATTCCCCGGTCGACCATTGCTATTGGGTTTTTCCATTAGAAATTTCTTAGTAGTAGGTAGCCCGGAGTTTGTAAGTTGTTGGTAAGGGTATTTTACTACCAACTTCACGCCGCTGCCTATGCCTCGGAAAGCACGTAAAGCCGTTGGTCCAGCGCCTGATCTGTCTCCGATCGTGTCGCATTGCCGTCCCGTCGGACTAAGACAGAAAAAGAACAGAAAGTGCACCACAGGTACATCTCCAGCGCCGATGGCATATCTCTACCGAGATTGGCCGCCGTAAACGGTCCGGAGGACTATTAAGACTATCGTCACCTCCAAAAGTCTATTGACACCGCTTTGAGCTTATTTACGAAACCAATGACAAAATGCTCGATTCTCATTAAATAAGCCCAATTAATTTATTTCGTTGTGTCATTCCGGTCGCTTCGGTCACTGTCCTTATACAAAAAGATGTCAATTACACGCGCCGCCGCACGCCAGCTGTATCTTCGCCTGGGTAACTTTGAGACTGTTCAGACGATGACACTGCTTGGTTTCATTGCAAAACTAGAACAGGCTTGCGTTAGATTATAATGATCAATCGCCTTAGCTTCTCTAAAATTAAATCAAATTTTTTTATCGACAAGCTGCCTCCAAAACATTGAAAATAATTACGTACGTGTTTGTTACGACATCACAAACTATGTTCTCCTACGATACAATCTTATAGTAATTGGGGTCCATATTGGCTCACCTAAAGTTCTTTACCCGAAATTGTTCTTCCTAACGATTTGTAATCCGAATGATCATTCTTCCTAAAATTTTTCATCCTAAAGTTTTCATTCATACTATTTGTAGTGCTACCGGCGATGTTCATAACACTCATGATTCCGAAAATTGTAATTAATAATATCATTAATGTAAATAATTTAAACTCCTACTGTTTTTTATCATAATGCTTTTATCCCTAAACATAATTACCATAATATTTTCACTGATACTCAGATAGAAACATTTACCAAGTGTAATAAAAATATATGTGGGTAGAATATATGTATAGTTTTAATTTGGGTGGTGATTAGGTCAGAGTGTCCTCTTGGGGGCACTATGAAAAAAAATACTTAGAAAAGTATTGCGACCCATTTCGAGGTAGCGCTCGCCGGCCGCTGCCGCGGCACCGCTCGCTTCGCTCGCTCGGCTCGCGCGTAGTTGGTCACAGTTCTAACCTAACCTAACCTAGATATCTTTCCAGGTAGGCAATAAATAAAAAAGTGAAAGTTACGCAAAATGAATGTATAGAATACTGATTATTATGAATAAAAAGAAATCTAAACAAAAAATATATGACTTTGAATAATAGTGTAAAAGATGGTTATGTTGAGAAAATATAGGAAAACAAATAAAAGTATAATGGATGTTTATTGCTACTGACATTATGAAGTTGAATGCTTCGGAATTATGAACATTAGAGACAGAGTAGTTAGGAATTGCGATTGTTAGGATGAAAAATGTTAGGAAGAACATTTTCGGATTTCCAATTATCGGAGTTGAAAATTTAGGTGAACTTTGGCGCACCCTAGTAATTGACTGCAATCATCGCCTCTAACGCATTCGTGGAAAATATACCGAAACACGTGAATGATGCTAGCGATACGCGTGCTATAACATTGGTTAATGGCTGCAGAGAACACTGGCCACGCAATATCATAATTAAAGTAAATTGGATACGACTTGCTAACAGACGACTTTCCTGAAGATATTTTGGAGCTTTTTTGATGGATCTTTGTATTCTGTGCATTTGACACGGTGCCGGTGAACGGTCACGATTGACGATTTTGGTTCGTAAAAAGTTTGTGGGGTAGATCGAAGGAAGCGAATAACATTAAGTACTAAGTAGTTTCATGATGAGATGACCACCTGGCTGACAGATGATCCGTAGTTATCAGTTTTTCACCAAAGATGCTGGTAGAACATGAAATTAGCATGCTACGGTCCGTAGCTCGTGAAAGAAGAGGGTGCATAGCCATAGTGTATCCGAGATCATGGTCGAAGTCGCAGGATAAAAACTAGTTTATTTAAAAATTCCTGGGTGTGGTATGTTGTTGATTGTACTTACGTCAACAGAATTCTATAAATGTTACATTAAATTGCTTTATTTAATTCGATTGGCAAGTTGTTCTTAAGTATTCTTAGTACAGTCAGCAACAGAAGTCGTTGAACATAATTTGTTTCCAATATTTCCTAATCATTATTATTTAGCATAAGTTACTGACCAAAGTAAATTATAAAACAACTTGTCATAATTAAACTACAAAAGTCGCTGAACTCAGTTAAACCATAAATTGCTATACATTACTGCAGACAAAATTGTATGATCTGTAATAAATACAAAAGTCGCTGATCATAGCTAATTTCCTACATTTCCCGTTCATTGAACCCGTTTGCTACAAGGCACTATCCGGCGAAGCGCAGGGCACCGTATTTTTCATAATCAAAACATTGCCGAATAAACACAGCTACTAGTTCAGAATATAAATTATTTTTTTTTGTTTTTTTTTTTTTTAAACTTCCCCGCGCCCCACACTGGGATGAAAAATCTTTCATTGTTAGATAACCCATTTATCGAGAAAGGGTGTAGGATATATAGCATCACGCTACGACTAATAGGAGCGGAGTAGCAATGAATAATGTTGCGAAAACAATGTTGGAGTAGCAATGAAAAAAAAACGAAGTTGCGCGGGACAGGTAGTTATTTATAAAAACGAGCAAAAAGAACACTTTTTTGTATGGGAGCCCCAGCGGCAAAATTAATAATAATAATAATTCGTTTATTTTCAGACACAATGATCCATAAATTGTTAGTAAGCACACTTAAAAATAATGTTAGTAAATCAAAAATCAGAAACACATAAATACACAACACGCAATAGTATTATTATAAATTTACCATCGAATAATATATAAAAATTCAATTAACACATTATTTTTTCATGTTGAATAAAACGTACAGCTAACATCAAAAGTTCAATTAAAATATGTTAAAATTAAATCATTCAAATTCAATAAAATTTACAATTATAAAAATTTTGTATTTTAATCATAATAAATATATATATATATTAAAAAGTAATTAATTAACTAACATAACTAAAATTCAAATTATATTCACTAATGACTAATACGCCTGCCTCTGAGTCATTTGTTTGTTTGTCATTACATTAATCATATAACAATGATTAATGTACTGACAATCAAACCTGTTCGCAAATACGCTCAGGATGGTATTGGAGGTGGTCCGGAGCCTGCGCCCCAGAGATGTGCACCGCTTCCGCATCGTCGTGTAGAAACAGTCCACACGGGCGTCGGCGAACATCCCCGATGCGCTGCAGTGCCGGGGCAGCCCCAACAGCACCCTGAACGCATTATTATACTGAACACGGAGGGCATTGTACTGCTTCTGGGTATATGACACCCACAGGCTGGCTGTGTACAGGGACGTACAAAACGCTCTGAAAAGAGTTATTTTGACGGCACCTGAGCAACGAACAAACCTGCGGGCGATCATATTGGCCCTCACAGACAACGCCCTCCGCTCCCTATCGATGTCTGCTTCGTCCCTCAGGTCAGAGGTCACGATGTGCCCGAGATATTTAAACTGTTGAACTCTACTTAACTGGACACCGTTTATTCTAATAGGTGGAACAGATTGCGGGCAGCTCCGACCCCTGGCCCGAAAGACCATGCACTCACTTTTCTTTGCGTTATAGAGCAAACCGTGATCCAGCGCGTAACGCTCACAGATGCCCAGCAACCTGGACAGGCCACACACGGAGGCGCTCAGCAGCACCATGTCGTCCGCATAACTAATGTTGTTGACACACACACCGTCAATATGGCAGCCGACACGGGTACTGCTGAGCTCCTCTATTAGTGCATTCACGTACAGGTTGAAGATCCTCGGCGAGCTCAGCCCTCCCTGCCTCACCCCGCACTCCAACCTGTACGGCTCCGACAGAGCACTCGACCATCGAACCACGTTGACCTGGTTAAGATACCAGTACTTGAAAATTTCTATCAGTTCGATAGGCATTGAGATATTTTTAAATTTTTGCCATAAGATGTCATACCTAACCAGGTCGAACGCTTTCGAGAGGTCGAGAAAACAGGCATAAATAGGTGTGCTCCTATCGGAGTAGTACTTGACAGTTTGCTTCAGACACAAGATAGCTGACTCGGTAGACAGTCCCGGTTTAAAACCAAATTGGTTGTCATGTATGTTTACATACCGGTCAAGCTGTGCATTAAGCAAACTGTCAAGAACCTTAGCAAGCACTGTGGCTAGTGAGATTGGCCTGTAGTTACTCATGTCGCTTAGGTCACCGGTCTTACTCTTCACAATTGGTACCACCACGGTCCTCATCATCTCTGTTGGTAAGTAAGCATGTCCTATACAAAATGAATACAACATGGCAAGAACTCTAGGCAGGTGGACGCCAGCATGCTTTAAATGTTCAATGCTCAGGCTGTCATGGCCAGGAGACTTTCCACGCGACATTGACTTTATAACTCCCCGAACATCCTTAGATGTGAATCTAGTGCGTATCTCCTGTCCATGTGAACCCTCCACACAGAATGACCGTGATGGTCCCAATGGCGATTTCACCATAAAGTAATCCTTAAATAAGTCCGCAATACATTTCGGTTCACTCACACCGTTGACGCTCACGGGTAAGCCCGGCTTATTATTTAGCTTATTTGTAGATTTCCAGAAGTTACGAAAGTCATGCTTAGAATGGTGAGAAGCGAGAATGTCCATCTTTATCTACAAAATACAAAATAAGAAATACAAAATGTGCAGAAATTTCAACTGGCTAACTATCACGGTTCATGAGATACAGCATGGTGCCGGACAGCGAAGTCTCAGTAATAGGGTCTCGTTTGACCTTTTGGGTACGGAACCCTAAAACTCGCGCATAACACGTTTAGTGACTTACGGCAAAATTTAAAAAACCCCCTGTCGGGGCTTAAAAGCACATAATAAATAAAAAATCCTCTGAAAAGCCCATAATAAATTAATCCAAGCGTCGTAGCGTCGGGGGGCCGTTTTGTTCTGTGCTTTGTTTTGTGCTCTAAGCGGTCTTCTTAGCGGTCCCCCGACGCTACGACGCTTGGATTTATTTATTATGAGCTTTTTAGAGGTTACTGAGTAGGGGTTTTTTAATTTTTAATTTAGTTGTTTTTCATGTTTTTTAAACTTATACTATTTTTTCTTAGCCTTGACTGTCTGTCCCACTACTGGGCATAGGCTTCCCCCCATTCCTTCCATTTTTTTCGGTGTTACGCTTCTGAACGATAACCAATTTTATCAAAATCGGTTCAGCCGTTTAGGAGCTACGATGCCACAGAGATACACACGTCAAACTTATAACACCCCTCTTTTTAACCCCGACCAAAAAAGAGGGGTGTTTAAAGTTTGACGTGTGTATCTGTGTATTTGTGAATCTGTGTGTCTGTCTGTGGCATCGTAGCTCCTAAACGGATGAACCAATTTTGATAAAAGTGGTGTCGTTTGAAAGGTATTTTAATCGAGAGTGTTCAAAATCAAAATATTTTATTTTACATAGGCCTACATGGGCACTTATAAAACGTCGACAGAAGAGGATTGGTCGTTTCCTATGGAGAAGAATCGGCAAGAAACTCCATGGTTACTCTTTTAAAATAATTTTGTTCTACAATATTTGGATGTTACAGCGTTAGTACTTAAGTATGAGAGGACAGCGTAGGCCCGACAATAAGTCATCGCTTACTACAAAAGGTAGAAAAAGATAATAGTGAAAAAAAAAAAGAAAACAACATTACAAAGCCTACAATGTCCACACATTCACAAAAAATATGAATGAAAAAGAATCTATACAAAAGTAAAAATAAAACTAAGAACAATTAATTAAACAATTGACACAAATGTAGTCATCAGTACTGTAACTATTCTGCACAATGAATAAACGGTGCAATGATTTGAAAACTACTGTAAACCATACGAAAAAAAAAGAATGGAATAAATAAAATTCGGAATAGTTAGAGACATCCACATATTTGTGTCATTTATGAGCTACCAGGGAAGCCGCATGAGCAGAAGGAACTACAGCCAAACTTCTATCTCTTGCTTGAAACTGAAATCAACTAGAAAAGATGTGATGATCTTCAAACGGCTGAGTAGATTTCCTCGAAACATAGCTAAGAACACTCTCTATTAAAATACTTTTCAAACGAAACCAATTTTATCAAAATCGGTTCATCCGTTTAGGAGCTACGATGCCACAGACAGACACACAGATACACAGACACACAGATACACACGTCAATCTTATGACACCCCTCTTTTTTGGTCAGGGGTTAAAAATGCTAGTTATCGACTTATGCTGTAATGATGTTTAGCGACTTACGGCAAAATTGTAGTTATCGACTTACGCTGTAATGATGTTTAGCGACTTATGCCAAAATGATAGTCATCGACTTACGCTATAATGATGTTTAGCGACTTATGAAAATATTAATGCTTAGCGTTTTTGTAGCATTGAAATGATAACCTTATTGTGTACTCTATTCTGGTAAGTGATTTATGGTCCGTTTTAGTGTTCAGGTGTTTTGAAAATTAGTATCTGTTCATGGACTTTTGTTGCTGACTGTACCGTAGTCTATTAAGTCAATTTATTATTATGTAAAGCTCATATGGTAAATAAACATGCCAGATAATAGTAGATTGTTGCATCGAGCGCAAAGTGAGTCATTAATGCACGAGTGTTATGTTGGTGCCCGAGCGCATGCGAGGGCACTAAATTATCACGAGTGCATTAATTACTCACTTTATCGAGGTGCGTAATCTGCTTTTCTTTCAACTACCCTGACAAAATATACCTAAACAAAATAAAAACTCAAGTTAATGAAACAAAGTTTAATTCATCTTCCCTTCAAACATACAATTATTAAAAGTGCAGTTATTAAAGGTTATTAACAACTTCATTTGCAGCTGTTTTATATTTTCTGAAGTTGAATTCATATCGCTATCGCTGTAAATTTCCATGATTTTTTACCTTTTTATTTGGTAAATACGAAGTATCAAAGTTTTACAATGGTACAAAATGCGCGCCATTTGTTTTTTTTTTTTCACCAAGTCTGTTTTATTCAGCCGATTTTTACTTTCAGCCAGTAATCTTTTTGTACTAATGCATACATTTTACTAACTTAATAGGAGACATTACACCTCTGTGGTAGATTTAATTCCAAATTTAAAATTTAAAACAGTGCAGTAATGAAAAACAGTGCAATAATGAGATTTCATATAACTTTTCTGCACTGTTTTGGTTCTAAGCAAAAAAGACATCCTTTGTGATCGGTTTTGTAGTGATTAATGATAACATTACTGCATAGTTGAAAGAAAAGATTTTAACTGGCGTGTTTATTTGCAATTAATTCATGTCAACATGATGACAGTGTTATTTTTAAATTTTCATGATATTAAAATGATATTTTTTGCAAGTTTTTGAAATAAATGTTTATTTTGTGGGAACAGTTTTTTTACAAGGCGGGTGTTTTTTGTACAACTATGGGACCTTGTCATACCTACCTCGTCAGTTTTTTTTATGTCTTACCTGTTAGTCCGTAATAGGTAAGTTGCTCTACACGTGCCAAATTGCCTGATTTTACGACCAATGTTTACGCTGTCTATACAGCTGATTATACCTGCAAATAATCTGAACTAATTATTATCATCACCATCATTCTCTTGCCCCAATTCTTTTGGGGTCGACGCAGATGTCTTCTTCCATACTGTTCTATTATCCCTGTACTTTTTTTTTTTTTTTTTTTTCGGATGGGAAATCATCAAATGACTTCTTCCGCTCTGGGCGGAGCGGAAGGGAGTGTCAGACTTGACTGACTAAAACCCATCCATGTTCCTTCTTAGCCCTTTGCGTTCCAGGGGCACGGTATCTCTTTCGAACAACCCGCAGCCCTGGCAGGCATCGGCAGGCATCCCTGTACTAATGATGAAATATGCAAATCATTGTCACTGAAAATTGAAAGTAATGTAACGCAATGTAACGCAACGCAATCTGCAACGTCAGCTAAAATATTGATGTATGACTACTAATTCATCACATTGATACTGTTATGCAACTGAGTTTCAGCTCTTTCAGAAAAGTAACGTTTTTAATAATAATCACGTATTATTATCCTGTAGTAAAAAAGATTTAAGCAATAGTATTTGCTTTGAAATGTTGAAAATATTAACAATTGTATAAGTATTGCTTGAAATGTTTAATGATAAAAACTTTTAACATAAGTTTAGTATGTGTGGTAATAAGACTTAATGATCAGTTTTGTATAATCTCTGTTGAAATAACATCTTTTTAATGTAACATGCTATGCTACCTTTTATAGCTAGTTCCAAATAATTACAAGCATAGTTAACATGGGTCACCAACTCGACACGAAAGTCTTTCGTGAAAAGTTGGTGACTAACCCGGTAATGTTAATATTCAATGGATAGTCATAATTCATACATGACCCTTGTCGTTAAACTTATTTCATCATCATCATTTCAGCCAAAAGACGTCCACTGCTGGACATAGGCCTCCCCCAAGTGAACATAAGGGGGGTTTTGCCATAATCGCCACGCTTGGCAGGCGGGTTGGCGATCGCAGTACGGTTGTTACAAAAGCACAGAGAAAGCTGCTGCCCATCCTCTGGCAAGTCCCTTAGTCGCCTCTTACGACACCCACGGGAAGATATGGGATGGTGCTATTCTTTACGTCCGACACCATACAGGACCGACACCATACAGAACTTATTTAGCTACAACAAAAAATATTGACCCAGATTGTGTGTTGATGTAACCGCAAGATACGAGGTTGAAGGTTCCAAATAGGGTCCATAGAATGCCAAAAATTGAGATTACAGAATCGAAAATTAACAAACAGGGTTATCAATTTGTATTCCAAAAAAAAAGTAGTAAATAGTGGCTTACCCCTTACCAACTTATTTCACTTAAAAAATGTAAATAAACACCCAATCACTTAAATACATTGTAAACCTGCAACCAGGTCACTAGTGACCCCTTGCAGCGAGTTCCGGGTGCAAGAGAGAGAGGGGGTGCATGATGACCTATTTTGTGAAGGCCAACGACACAGGTGGGATGACCTACTGAACTGGGAACTAGAATATTGGAATATTTTCACGGTCAACAAGTTTGAGCAAAAAGATGCAAGTATGCATCTGCAAAAAAAGAGAGAGAGGGGAGAAGCAGAATCAAGTAATCAAGAAACTTTCTATAAAACTACCTAACAGATACTCTAGAATTCTAGATAATAATCTTAAACGCTTTGAAGAACCTCGTATACAGGAGATGAAACCTGCACATAAAACCCGCTCTTCACTTACGACGGAAAAGGACGTAAGCAGTTTGCCTACATTTCCTTTGCGACGTGCTTAAAGAGTGCAGCAATTATGAAACGGGTCGAGCCAGTAGCCACCCCTACTTTTATATAGGAGAGCGAAACCAGCACCAATTAGCATAACGACAAGTATGATACGAATATTATATGATATGGTGTGAACAACTCGCACCAAGAACACCTGAGGCCCTAGTATAAAGTGACAAGTTATCAGCGTTGACTCTTATGGGAAAGTGAAAATATTATGTGACTAGTGAAATTTTCCGAAAACCGAAATTCGTTGTAGAATAATTCTGTAGAACGAAACTTTTTGTCACTCATCCAGGCCCTCAGAGTTTGTTTGTTGGTTTGTTTGCTTGAACGCGCTAATCTCAGGAACAACTGGTCCGATTTGAAAAATCTTTCAGTTTTAGATAGCCCATTTGTCGAGGAAGGCTATAGGCTATCATTACGCTGCGACCAATAGTAACGAAGCAGCAATGAAAAATGTTTCGAAAACGGGGAAATGTGACGCAGACGAAGTTGCGCGGGACAGCTAGTTCTGTAATATGCATAGGGGATTTCACGAAGGATGTTTCGGTTTTCCAATTAAAAACTTGGTTTTTAAAGAGTGTGTACCTTTGCCTACGACCGACACTTACAGCCCTTCAAAGTATGTCTAGGTTACAAATTAGCGTCGTTCTTGATACATATTGATGGAAGTTGATACTTATTGTTATTGAGAGCGCATAGGTACTAACACACAACAGCAGTAGTATGCTTCGTGGGAACTGCAAATGAAAATTCTACCGGTGTCGTTTTTGCGAGGATGAGTGCACTCACGTAAATTGAAACGTGTAGTTAAAAATCAACCGTATTACAATGCCGTGCGTACAATGTTTAAAAAATAAATTAAGACAAAACAAAGAAAATGTATGTAGGTAAGCTCATCTTGTGAAGTTTTCCTCGTTCTTGTTTTCCACAATGACATAAACAATTGCTTTTGTTCGTAATAAGTGTATGTCCAGTCCAATTAATACAAAAGCGTGACTAATCATTTATAGTGGACTAGGTTATACCTAAGCGGCGCCTGCATTCCGCTAGATATCTGTGTAAACAATGCAGATAATTCAATGCAATCATAAGTTATGACTTTATTTGGATGTTCGCATAACACAATCAGTGTTGCTGTAAAATTCGCAAAAACGTACATATATGCGTAAATAAATAAATAAATAAAACGTAATAACCAAATTAATGGCGTTTTGTTTTTATTTCCATTTTCAAACAAGGAAGGAAAAATTACATGGATTTATTTATTTGTAAACTCTATGATGATGGTGAATGGAATGTAATATTAATAAAATTCCTTTTCGACTTATTTCTGGCATCTATTTCTCTCAACACACAAAAATTTTTACTATAGATTTTAACTTGACTTTTTGGCTCCCGTCGACGCATACCTTTGTCAATCGCTGTTTACTAATTAAACACCGCGCAATCATCATTAGGCATCCTTAATTTTACGATTACTGATGTTTGTTTTGAAACTTTAATGGTTTTATGTGTGAAAAAGACTAGAATAGCTTGGATTTCTTCAAACAATTAACAATTATTTTTAGGTAGCTGTACACTTTTATGTTCGTTGAAAACACAGTTATTTTCGTACTGAATAATGCATGCCATATGTACACAGCATACACCGCAAATATTTAAGAAACTTTTAACCTGAAAAGCTTAAAAATAAATCAATAATGTAGAGTTTAATTTTGCGTGTTGTCATTTTGTCAAGACACGATATTCTTATCTGAAATCAACACCAAGAAAAAAAATATCTAAAAGTTGAATAATGGTGACAGTTGTCAATGAATAAACTAGCACTTAGGATGTTTTCAACTAATTTTTATTATTTTTGTACTGACGCTATTACAAACATATGTTTGAACTTTTTAGACACATAGCAGCAATTTATGAATGGCCAAGGTCTTGGTTCAAATGAGATACTCGTTGAAACGTCAAATCTTAATACTATGAACAGTTATTCGTGTTGAATGTTTTTTTTTAAGTCACTAATGTTTGTGTTTTTGTAATATTATCAATTCTATAAAACATATCATATGCAACTAACTACATAATTGCTTGCTCCGTATGGTATCGGACGTAAAGAATAGCACCATCCTATATCTTCCCGTGGGTGTCGTAAGAGGCGATTATGGGACTTGCCAGAGAATGGGCAGCAGCGTTCTCTGTGCTTATGTGACAACGGTACTGCGATCGCCAACCCGCCTGCCAAGCGTGGCGATTATGGCAAAACCCCCCATGTTATGTCAATGTGGCGAAACTTGGAGGAGTCCTATGTCCAGCAGTGGACGTCTTTCAGCTGAAATGATGATGAAAATGATGACATGATTGATAAATATTATATTATTAATAATGTAGATTTAAACTGACATGGTCACGAACACTATCAACAACGGGAACTCGAAACAAATAGTAAACATGGTAAATATCCCGTTACAAACGTTATTGATAGTATTTTCATTTATGTTAGTCACGACACAATTTGCTCATAAGTTCCGCGGTCCAGGTGCATTTTTTGCCACCCGACTCACTTGCTGATTTGTCTACTAGATAAAATCTTAGGAGTTCGGAGTATTGACTTATAAATATTTATGAGTTCAAAACCAGAAGTGTTGTATTTGAACAATAACACGTACGGTTACTATGGGCTTACGTAGACTATCTCTACAGTCCGTATGGCTTCGCATTTCAGTATTTGAAAACTACCTGAAAAAACCATTTTAACTGTTTGATTTATTGATTTACATGGGTATTTGTAGTCGAAATGTTATGTTTTATTTGCTCACTGATCTGTGAAAATTTCAACCTGCTCTGCAAAAATTTGATGTTCGACTGATAAAGTGTAAAAAAATAAACTAGCCCACTTTTGTAATTAGCAGATGTCAAAGTCAAAATGGTTATCGATGATGTTATCAAGATCCTTCAAAGTTATTTTTATCGAAAGTTGTTTTATTGTTACTTGTCACGTTTCTACCCTTTTGTTCTAATTCTAATAGTCAACAAATGTTTGCAAATAACTTGATCGTATTAGGCTTCCAACCTTTGTCCACGAAGCAATGCCTTAAAATATTCTTGTATTGTCCTCGTTTATATTTGATATTTCAAGGCATTTGCTTGGCCATTGTGAATCGCTTAATCGATTTCAATATTCTATGCACTGAACGATTTTTTATTAGCTTACTTAAGATGATAAAGAGCATTAGCAATGTTTGTTTAGTATTACATCATATACATAATTGGTAGTTAACGAGAAACAGTTTATTAAGTGAATGAATAATCTTGATCTGAGGTAAAGTACCCGTTTATCGTATTAAGTGATATCGCGTCGAGTGAATATTGATGGCGTTTGATATTAGATTGTTGTTTCAAATTCTCCGGCTGACAATCGCAAGTAGTAGTTGCGTGGAACTTCAAAGGAATCGATTGCGATCCTCGGAAACATGCAATTCATAATTCATATGTTCGTGAGCATGACTGCATGAGTCAAAGGACTTGGATGACATTTGCACGAGTGAGTGTGGAAGTCGTTACGAGCATGCGATTGCCACAGCCGTTTCCTTCGTATAATTCCATTTGTATTATCTAATATCCGTTCAGTAGTTGCTTGTGGAAAATCTTGCTTCATAAGATTGGTTAAAACAATCGTCACTTCAGCAAATATTATGAAAATAACTTAAGCTGTTAAACCCTTTCTGGGGTTGAGTTTAAATTGCAGTTAGAAACTGTAATTTATGACTGAACTTTTCTAGTTTCAACTTTCGCTGGAGCTTGAAATGCTCGAGCCTCCAGGGTGTTTTGAAATGTTACTTAAATGACTTGTTTTTAACAGCTTAAGCTTATCGTGTCCATTAGTCTTACGACTAAACGGTAAAATTCTGCGAAATTTTCACATTCTTCTTAAAAGTAATTTGTAACATTTGATTTCAATCTGCTTTCAGAACCACCTTGCTATTATTATCACAGTTTATGTGCGAAGCTGATTTGTTGATCTGATAATGTTGCAACATAAATACTTATGTATTCGCACGGTAGCACATTGTCTCAAGTGCCTCGTAGTAGTGTTAAATGACTGTGCAAATATTGAACCAGTAACATACAATCTACTTACTGTAAAATTACTAGTACCGTCTTATGTACCGGTATACATATAGCGACCTTTAAACACTGCCAAGTCTGTTTTATCACTGCGCTGGTGTGGACAAGCAGCCTTTGTATTATTCGTAACGTTTTTGATAGTCTGTAAATCTAGACTTAGCTATTGTTTAGCATTATGTGCAAGTTCTGTAACTTATGTCTACACACATTGTGTTTACTCGCAAGTGGCCAATATAGCTTCGTATCCTTTGCTTAAGCACGATTGTAACATTTGTAGGAAACCTTCTTTTCCTCACTGTTGGATTTTTTACAGTTTGTAAGATATTCATGTGACGTGCCTAACTCATAATGTGTTTTTCTTGGTCACCGTTATACGCGATCGCAACATTAACGTGTGAATTCGAGCCGATTACAAAAATGGCTCCAAACAATGCTGTGTACATTGTGGCTCACGATCCTACAAAAGATAATTATATAGAGGTCAATGTCGGCTCCCACGTGTGGACGGAAACGGCCCAATTCGCGTAAAACTGTACGCGAATATGGCACTTCAATGCTATGGACTTCAAAACCAGGTTAAGTGAGTACAGCGTATTCGAATCCTCTTTGTCAAAAATGGATTGGATTTTCCGTCCCACCGATTAAATCAGAATTCCAGATAGCCTTTATCTCCTGGTGGATATTTTGAATGTGTCTAACTGTATCTTTAAAGTTTTCAAGTGTAATTTTGAGTCACAGTTACTTAACACAATCCTTAATCTACATGTGCGTCACGTTTGCTATCGATATTGGTAAGTATTTATAAGTCTTATCAAGCGAAAGCCTAATTATGTAAATTCGTCACAGATAATGATAAATGACTCGGTTCAATCTGAATCAAGAAGGGGCGAACTTGAGGATAGTTTAAAGCCGTGCCTGCATTACTTCCAAGTAACATGATCTAATTCTGATAAACAAGGAAAATAAATCGAGGGTGTAGAAACGCATGCTGAAGTTACGACGCCAGTCCCATTCATCTATTCTAATATGATAAAACTGAAGAGTTTGATAGAACGCGCTAATCTTAAAAAATCTTTCAGTGTTAGATAGCCCATTTATCGGGGAAGGCTATAGGGTATATAACATCCATCACGCTACGACAAATACGAGCGTAAGCAGCAATGAAAAATGTTGCTAAAACGGGGAAAATGTGACGCAGACGAAGTTGCGCGGGATAGCTAGTCAAAAATATATGTCTTCCAATACAAAATGTAATATGCAAAAGAAAACGTGCACCATGTGCAGAGACTTTAAAACTATAAAATTATCTATTGTAAGATATTGTTGTACATAACTTGCACGAACACTCGTAACTAGAAAGGTTATGCAAGGTATTCTAGACTAGCATCACTCTACAGTTGACCCGCAAACCATTCATCAAGGGCCTCTGTTTTATTGAGTTACTACTACACACTAACTTTGTAAGCATTTGCGTAGACAGGAGCTATGAAGGACATGACCCAATTCTGGAGCAAGTCAGTAGGTAATTTATCTAGCCTACTACTGAGAATCTAGCTTCTAATATTATATAATTAGACAATATAATTACGTTTCTAGAATTCTTATAAAATTAACCTAGTTTAGTTACAAAGCCTTGATTTTCCCTTTGAGATCTTGTTTGATATTATAATAAAAATAACAAAATATTCTATCGTTGAACAGGATCCCTTAACTTGTTCTAAAGTTTTAATTAATGCTAGGCAAATACATAGAATTCTATTGTTTAGTAAGAAAACTCTTGTTTAAAGTTTGATAACAACTGGATCTTTCCAGACGGATCTTTTTACAAGAGTATCTTTTCTTAAGGAATGTTTTCATATCGCTCGCAGGGTTTCACTTTCATCTAAGACTATTTATCTTCCAATGAACTAAAGTTATTCAAGGTAGAGAGCTAATTACACCGGTATTGTTCGGAAAACATTTAGCACTTTCACTATGAATAACTTACAGTGAAATCGTATTACAATAGGCAAAGTTCTTCCGACTGGGCTGTGCTGTGCCAGTATAACATGACCTCTTTGCTTAAGCCACATCTAGAACAATAAAAACGCATTGTAGTGCATTTAGCTGCAATATTTTAGCAGGTAATGCTAGCATGGAAACTGAGCTTCAACACGAATACGCATACATTTTAATTAGTGACCAACAGGGTTTGCCAGTTTAGCTACTTACTGCCTACAACCTTACATAGACTGTCTAGCTTACTAGTCGATGAAAGTACATGATTTATCAGCGGAGGTATCATCAATTTGGGCGTTGTCAATCCAGTTTATAACAGGGTTATTGATTTCGGTCATGAGTTCATGACTCCGCTCATGCATAGAAAGTAAGCTGTCCTACAAATATAGCTATAAATAATACTGAGGCAATTTCTAAACTTTATGATATTTTTTTACTATGTTCAAGGTAACATAAATAAAATTCAAATTATGAATATTAACAAGGATAAACCGTCACATTTCAAAGAACACGCAAAATTTAAGGCAGCACAGAAAACTAATCCATAAATGACATCTAATTCGGGTTTAATACTGTCAAACATAAAGCAAAATATACAATTATTCAAAATTAAATATAAAAGAAACCATTTGCGTTCATTTAACCGGATTACCGAATAAATTAAAAGCTTTTATCGTGCTAACAGTTTTTATCGATAGGACTAAGCGCCAAATAAAGTCAAAACAACTGAGTACAATATCATCAACTATATTAACCGAATAACATAAAATGGAGTCCACTTTTTGTATTTTATTTTATTTTGAAGTTATTCCTCTAACTTCTTTAATGTCTGTCTTTTAGATTGTTCTTTTCCAAACATACCGAATGTTTCTTGTGTCTTCGAACTTTTAGTTGACTAACAAGTTTTCGTCTCAAAAGCTTCGTTAGGATTTTATGTTGCATTTGGAATCTTATGTCACTCTTTTATTTGACTTTCAAGACAAAGAACTACGTTACTGGCCATCGACTTCTAATACCGCAGAATCATGATTAGAATACAGATTTTTTGCAAGTATGAACTGTAGGCACGATTGGTTGACAAAAAACAAGACTTTGTTGAATACTTGAACCGATATCAGGTGTTAAGTACTTGTTATTGTGTCTTGTTACGGGGAATACGGCTCTTAATACGTTGTTATTTGAGGGCTACACCATATTACGTGTTGCTACTTGCTACATTGTACATTCCGGAAATATGTTGTTTACCTTCTTCTTCCTCAGTTGATTGCTCATGACTGGGAGTGGGTACTTTCTCGCTAGCTTATAGCTCCATTCTTTCTGCAAATTATATAAATTTACTAATGTCAACGCAACTTCACCAAGTTTTATATTTTTGAAAAAGTATTGCTTGCATTATGAATTTGTGATGTAATAATATTTGCAATAGGGTCTTGTCCTACATTTGCATATTACATTAAGTGATGAAATTGTTTGACATAACCAAAACTCTGATGTCGTAGATGACGATTTTTTTGTGCTCTAGAGTCATAAGTCGAGCAACCAATATGGCTCATAGCAAATTCTCGTCTGTATAACGACTTTCTTAAACGATGAGATAACACACCAGTAGTAGATACTTACCAAAATTACTATTCCAATAATATAACTGCTACAAATCACGTAATACACCGCAGCCCTTACCGTTGTGACAAACTGCAGGCGAGGTGAAATCGTGGCGAAAGCGTTTACGCAACCACCACAGTTCCTAAGCAGGAACTCTCACCGGCTAGATCTCAAATCTAGCCCTGTCAACATGCGCCAGCAACATTTCTGGGTTAATACTAGCCTCCTGTAATTTAGATAAGGTTAACAACTAAAAAGTAATTAAGATTAGGAAAATGGCATTGCCCACCAATTCTTAGAAAGACTTGATGATGAAACGCAAAAGCAGTTTCATGATTATCAATTAGTTCTTTTATATCTGCCTCTGTATCTTCTGCGGTTCACTAGACGCCTTCCACTCTCGCCCATGTTTTTGTTCATCCATTATTACGATCTTGTTAATGTTTTCATAGCTGAGTTCGCAAAGTTTATTCCTGTTTTCACGCAAATTTCCACGTTTGAAAATAGAAAGTAGCACGAAAAAATAAAAAATGTAGTGATGACATATATTTAAGTAGGAGATGATTTGCTTTGATATTGATTGACTGATTGCCGGCCAGCAATAAATAACTGATCATAGCCCTCATTATAACGTTCGGTTTTTTGTCGCATCCGTAACTGTCGATTGTGATTGTACCACCGATTACTTGCACAATTTGTAACGATTTGGTTGGTCCACGGTCTATGTACTTAATGTCGTTAAGTTGCTGTGCTGTAATTCAATTTGATACGTTCGATTTGATCTTTTAATTTATAATAAACAGAGATATTTAGAAATCAAAATAAATTTTGCTGTTTTAAAGCTATTGCCTCTCATTCAGAAGTTATACAAGCTCTAAGAATTTTACTGATTCACTGTCCTCTTTTCGATGGCGGTGTGCTGTTGAAAAGTTAATTTAGCTAAACCAGTTATTCAATCTATACTTTCCATGCAATTGCATCAATCTAACTACAGTTCAGTGATACCTTATTTCTTTAAAATTAAATTGTATATTGGTCGGCTTTTCATAAACTGCAACACTACAGTCTGAAAAAAATATCACGTTACATATTATTTGTTTGTGTGCGTCTGTCTACCGAAGCAGACCGGCCGCATACATATGAAATTGAGTGCCACTTTCCATTGACGGCTCTGATGACAATACAAAAACCTATGTAACGGTACACTTTGACAATGATTGTACAACGATGTTTTGGTAGTTAATTCTATTTCGACATTTTCGTTTTGGCAGAACGCCATCAGAATTGTGAGAGATTGTAGAGGTATTGCCGAACAACAATCTGCAAAATTTGCTGACGTTGCCATTTGAAGTAAGTAAACATGTCGTGGAAAATTCACTTCAATAGAAATAAATAAAACAGTTTCTTGTTGGTGAAAATTTAGCTGCACTAAAAACCTTGATAATGATGTAAAACCATTAAAATAACTTTATTTGGGCATTCTACCAATACGGTTGTCAGATTGTGTTTCCATTTTGGTAGGATTACCAAAAATATAGTAGGTTCAGCAACACCGATGGAAAGTATCTCACGGAAGTGAATAACCGGACCACTGGGTAAGGGGAATGTCCATCTGCGTAAACGTGTGTATGGACCGATTACCCAATTAAACGGCTGTTTATAAACCGAACTCATACAGGTTATTATAAAGCAATTTATTTATTTTAATAACACGTTAACTCTGGTCTCGGGGGATGTCGGAGTGACTCATCGTTTTAGAATCAACATAATGTGAAAGGATGTCGATTTGCATATTTTATTACTTGACAGAATTGATTTTTCACTTACGCAAGTAGAATATAAAATGCTTGCAAGCTGAGCCCTTCTAAAAGAACGATCAAGAAGTAGATTTGTATTAGTGGCTTAATTTCTGAAAAGAAACACTGAAATGGTTACCCTACTTTGAATAGCATTAGTCAAATACTCAGAGTAATATTTACTCTACAACCAAATTGCTCATGCTATGAAAATAGTGCAAAGTTTATTTTGAGAAGATAGATTGACGTTCTGCTGGATATAGGGCAGGTAGCGGTACATCATGAATCCAAAATGAATGCTTAATGTATATCTTGTTTATATTTAGACTCTTTGTTAAAAGTAAAACGGGTCGAGTTATGTAAAATACCAGGCTTACGTCTTCCTCACAGTATTGATTTACTCTCAGCTCTGACGTATATCGAGTGATTTCCATTTTTATTGCGAATTTACACTTGAAGCAAAACGAAATTGGTAAATCATAAACAGGCAGTCGTTTGTCAAGCCTTTAGTTACTATTCATGTATGTAAAACAAATTCTTTGCTAAAATGCACTTTATTTCATGCCAGATGTGAAATTAAGTGTTCTTCGCACCATGCATAATTAAATTAGACACAATCTAGCTTTCCTTCATGAATGTTGCATGCGTTTCCTATTATTGCCAATCAATACTGCTGTCTTTGTATACAATATCGTTCTCTAGCCATACAGGTGGAAAGGACATTGACGCACAAACGAAAACCACGTATTTAGAACGCCGCGCGTCGTTGCGAAACCCTCCCACACAGATTTTTTTATCGGTAAAGCAGCTGTTTGCTACAAAAGTGGTATACCTACATCATCATCAGCCTATAATGTTCCCACTGTTGGGACACAGGCCTACTCTCAATGAGAGGCAGTGGGCTGTAATCCACCACGCGGGCCGAGTGCGGGTTGTCACATGTCTTCGAATTTTTAGTTCCAGGACATTTCCTCACGATGTTTTTCTTCACTGTTTTTGAGGGCAGCGTTGATGAAATAAATTACACAAAGTAATGCGTCGTAAGTCGGGGCTGCCACTAATGGGCCACCGCTGCTCTCAAAAACCTACATGTACACGGTGAAAATTATTGTACACGGTGAAAATGTATGGGACTGCTGATTTTTGAATTAGTAACGGTATACTGAATACGGGATAATCGTTTGTAAGTTGGTATTCCTTCCACCCTGTATAACACAGAATTTGTTAGCATGCCTGGACTTGGGTCATTATAGGCGAAATGCAAGAAGAAATAGTAAAACAAGGTTTATAATGATGGAATAAGTTTATCTTTTTAAACATAACCGTGTTAATGTTAGTTTCCCTGGTGTTTCACAAATTAACACGAGCGTACTTTTGTTATCACATGAGTAACGTAGTCAGTTTCGTTGCGCTTGCACTACATCCGTTGCAATAGTCGTTTAATTAATAATGAAACTGTTCTTAACGGACTCGTTTTTGGCGCACTATTTCTATACTAAATGCTAGTGTCTCTTAAAATTAACTCAATTACTTTTCAACGTTCACAGAAAATAATAAATTACAGACAAGGAGTTATTTGTATGATCGACCTGCAAAATATCATAATTTATTACAAATACAACCAGAGCGTCTAAGATACCCGTGCCAAATGTAGTACGCTTTGGCGTTAATTGTTTAGGAGTTAAGTAGATTGATAAACACGATTTTAAATTCTCCATTGGATGCATGCATCTAATTTGGGCTTCCACACAGCAAAAATATGTAAAAACTCAGACGAATTAAATTCTCTTGCTGATGTTTACACGGAACTGAAAGCACACAGAATCTAACAATTCAACAAATATTTCGTTGTTTAATGACATCCGCATAATTAGCTTAATTGCATGTGTTTTGCATCGTAGCCTGATTGTTGCAGTTCAAAAGAAACACGACACGATTATTTCATCGCTCGATCGGTACGTTGCCGCAATTTCGGTTGCTTAAACGAATTACGATTATTTGTGCCATCCGACTAGGACCGCATTTAAGAGAAAAGAGGCGAGCGGTCAAGAAAAACAATGTAACGTTATTCGTGGTGTGGCTTTATACTGTTAGATGATGAAGCGTATTCATGTTATACGAGTTATTTCCTCATTCTAAGACTGGAAGATAATCACCTACTTAACTATTCGTTTAAGTCGTAAGAACCCACTTAAGCGATTAATGCTGCCGGAAGACCGTTTACAAGTAATTTAGTGTATTACAGTTGAGATTTTAGCATCCTGTTTTCTTTATCATATTTTCCTTTATACGCGAGCGGCTCAAAATAAATTTTACTATTGTAAAACTAATCGCAAGACTATGCTAAAACTTTACTTCTATGCTGTGATATGCATACAATGAAGGGGATACCTCTTAATCGTTGAACATTTTACGTAGTTATGGGCATCTTTTAAAATTGTTGAAATTAAGGTCTGTCAGTTTTGAGCTAGACCTAAGGAGGATTCTATGTCAAAAATTGTCTGAAATTGTTTGTGTGTACTTAAGAGTAAAGATAAAATGGCGAAGGTTTTTGGGGACAACTTTTATGTGTGTTTTAGAGTGATACTGATAAGTTTCAAAAATCAAAAACGCTAGAGCTTGTGTCCTGGTCCGCCACGTGACTGGTACCACTGTACTCCGCACGTTGTAATCACATTGTGATATCGCCAACTATTTTTAATAAGGCATTCATTTTGTGGCATATTAATCAAGTGTTACGCACTGCTGTGTACTCTATTTTTATTTTGCAAGGTACTGCATGGTCAAGAACTAGATGTAATTGATATTTAATGATATAATCGCCATCGGACCTCCGCAATCAACGAAGAATTATTTGTGTTTTGCTCATTTGAGCCAATGTTTTGTTCGCAATATTGTTTTCGCATCATGTTATGACATAATTAACATTTATCTGGTCCTTCTGAACCTTTTGAGACAGTATAACCCTTTTTATAATAAATTGCATAAACAAACAAAAATATTGTCTTCTCCAGAGACATGTAAGTCAATAAGTTATTGGTTATTTTATTTACAAATGAAATCAGAAACATATTCCACAATCTTATTCATAAGACAATATTTGTTTTGTTCGATCGTACTCTATTATACATAACATTCCATTTCATAAAATAGGACGATATAATAAATACATTATGTATGAGATATCAAGACAACGCCCACACAATTTATTGTCAGCTTCCATTAGAGGTTTCCATCAGACTAGCGCCTATGATATTCACAATTCATGTAACATAAACGAGCTCGGTTTCTGCTTTTCGGTACAGAAAGCGTTTATGAAGATATAATATAATTAAGAAACAAGTTTAATTCTTATACAAGGTGTTGTTTTGCATCCTCGTCAAAATTCAGGAGGTTGTCACACAAGACATAAATAATCAATTAAAATTACGGTACCTAGTTAATTACTAATAAACGCAGATTTTTTTGGTTGTTTATGTTTGTCAGTATTTCAGAATAACCCCCTTAACGCGGTTTAGGGAATAAGAAATGATCGAATAAACGTTTGAGATTGTTTGTATTTGTGGAGGCGCGGTTATAGGGCGAGAATCAGACGGCCCTAGTTTAAAACACGGGTTTTTCACACTTACCGATTTCCGTAAATGAGATTAAAAACAAAAATTACCTACCAATTTTATTATTGATTCGGGACGAGAATCATTAGCATAGTTACCTCCTTAAATTTGACGAGGTTGCAAAACAACACGTTGTATATTCCCTTTCATTTACAGTTTAATATGTTTTAAGACGCTATGCCAAACAAAGTTATCCATCTTTACTATTTATGTTTTCCAAAGTTCAGCTCAAATATTTTAAACCAACCGTATTCGTTATCTAAAGACAATTCCGTAACTTTTCTCCCGAGGATTTATCAGAGGTTGGTTTAGATAAGTAGCTTTGTTAAAACAGCAATAAGTTAGTTATTTTATGAGATTATTATAGTCATCCTAAAGCACAAGTAAGCCGCACAAGATATTTCTGGAGTTTTCATTTTCGAGAGATTAAGATTTCTTATTGAACTCCAATTTAATGTATCTGTCTAGCCAGTTAAAAACAGACAAAATCGATTCCCTATAAGTGTTGTAATAAAAAAGCTCCAAAACCCACGATTTCTCTACTCGGACCTTTAATAAACACGCAAATAGATATTATCTTTCCACAACACAACCCACTTTTATCCATACCCTGCCTTCGCCGACGCCGCCGATACGCAATTTCATCCACTTTACCCAATTACATACATTCCCACATCGTCGGAACCTAGTTACTGGAACAAGCTTTTCCGACATTAATTTACTTAAGTTCTGTTTGCTGCCGTAGAGTGCATTAACACAACCTTGTAATTACACATCTGTGGTACTGGACCTGCTTTATGGAACTTTATGTTCTTTTTATAGGCTAGTCTTTTATGGCAGGGACTTAATTCCAGTTAACAGTATGGATTCCTGTGAATATATTCGTAATAAAAATGTACTCTGTTGCAATTTACCTTGAATGTATGTAATATTAATCAATTTTCCTTCCTTCGTTCCTTGAATAATATCATTTCCATATTGACGTCACTGCTCTATTTTGTGAGAGAAAGGGTTTACGTAAATTGTGTTGAACACGCCCTGGATATTTTCTTTTCCTTAAAAAAACATCTTTTTGTAGCTATTGGAGTACGTTGCTAAGCGTAGTTACCAAGTTCCGAGCGCCTGATCGTTTAAGTATAGCTATTAACGCGAAGGCGTTTCTTGGCACGAGTAACTTACAAGTTCCAGGCGCTTATGCTGACTTAAACTGACAACAATTCGATTCTTTTGTGTAAGTTATGCAGTATTGTTTAAAAACATTTACAAATAATGCGAAAAGGGTGTGGCATCTAACAAAGCATCACATTTGCCACTAACAAGTAAAATGTTTGTGTGAGCCCTGTCTTCACTTAGTATTCTGAAAGAGCAAACATTCGCATGGACGATAAACGAAAAGTTTATAATTTGTTAAAAAACACATTTCTATTTTCTAAGAACAAGGTAATGTTCTTTCAGAACTTTTGTGTACGCGTAGGGTGACAGAGAACTTATATATAAAGTGTTAAGTAAGACTAATGTTAGTCTAGTTTCTAGTAAGTCTACCCACGTGCGTAGCGTGGGCCCAATTTTACGTGAAAGTAGGACTGCAAATTGATCTAATGATGTCGCTATAAATAGGCACTTTAACAATCATTAGCAGGTTTCTTCATAGTCTATAACGAAATGCCGGAAATGGTCTGGATTTTGTTTGTTCAATTTAGGAATTGTTTTTATCATTAGTTTCGTAAACTAAAACCTTATTTATTTCTGCAGATCATTTCAACTTTGTTTTTGGTAAAGTTAGATAAACTGCAAAAACAATAAATAACAAAATACCTTGATATTGAAACTACAAAGAAGAAATGTGTTTAATAATTTCCAATGCGGAGTAAAAGCATGGCGGTTCTTCTCATTGCCCTTTGAAGTTGCCACAACATTTTACGAATACTTAATGATAATGAACCTGCTTCGCGAGAATATCATTAACTTCATCAGTCACACTTAAAGGCTGACACCTATAGGGAATGACATAACATCGAGAGTGAGCTCTCTTTTGTATCCGTGGCTTATTTCGTAAGTATTTACACAATTCTTTGTGTGGAGCCTTTGTGGAGGTGGAGGCTTTACATAAGCTCTTAATACTCCCTATATGAATGAGGAATTATTTTCAAAGCCTTTTAATCTTTTTTTGTGTCTTTTGAATGGAGGACCACACAATTGAAATATTGACCAGCTTTGTTCATGAAGACATCAGTGAGGAACGACAGGAACAATTTGTAAATACTTTTCAGGCTAAGAAATAATTAATTGATCAGACATTGAAAAATACAGCCTATAGCTTATATGTTATAGCTCATATGTTAGCTTCACACTTATAAGTGTGAAGCTAACAAAACGGCACTTGAACAACAAAACGTTATTCCAGAGGAATGCAGCGTAAAATTAATGTAGATGACGATATGTCACGAGCTAGTTTAGTTGCACTTTGACATATAACTAGAAAAAACTGTATTAGGAAGAATCTAGAAGACACTCTGCTGTTATATTAGCAAGATCGTGCAAATTGACACAAATTAGTGTGACAATATGTAAGACCGCACAGTTGATAAATAAAACTACATGACACCATAAAAACACCCGCGGAAAACAGATTGTTACGGTGTTTGCTTACTGGCAACTAAATAATATTTACATGGGATGACAAGACTCTTGCCACAAGAGTCGACTTCGAGCATATGATACTTTTATTTATTCTGATTTGTGTCGTAGTGACTGTGGAATTATCCTACTACTGCTGTGAGACTGGAAGCAAACCTGTGGTCATTGATGTCAGTGTGAGTTAACCCGTGGTTCAAATAGATATTAATTTGTTTATTGCTGGTGCACTGCATCTTGTGGTAGACAAACATTAAGCCTTAGATATATAAATGTCACTGAGCACGTGTTTTGCTTTCTATTAGACATGTTTAGGTCTCTCTATGATGCACTTGTAGTTTGTCAGTGACAGGTATAAAGCTTAGCCTAATTATTTACGTGCTAAGTAACGTTTACAGATGTCGGCGTTAGTGTTGGCTAGTCTTGCACAAGATGAAAAAATGCAACAACAAGATTAGTATCAATTAAAATGCAATTGTTCGTCCGTAAAATTGAAGGATTTTTTTCAGTCGTTTGATACGATTTTAGTATTATAACAACCACGGTTTATACAATTAATTACACGATTAAATGAAGACAACATCACTTATATTATAAGAACTTAATAACAATGTTAATTTAATTTAATTTTAGTCCTCGTGACTATATGTCCCGTATCACAGAGCGCATCGACTTCCTGAAGCAGAAAGTGTATGCATGGGCAAACCGTATCCGTAGGTATAAGCGGCGGGTGGAACGATACACTCTGAATCGCACATTCCAAAGAGATGAAAGGTGGGTTTATAGGAGTTGGGAGCGACCGGACCAAGGTGTGGCTGACACGCACCTGCCGGATGATGACGCCATGTGCTCGTTCTGGCGCAGCATCTGGTCGGTGCCTGTCAGCCACACCGAGGGTGAATGGACTCGGGTGGTCGAGCGAGTATGCGATCCAGTTCCAGAAATGGGGGCTATCACTATCAGCCCCCAAGACGTAGCTCGTGCAGTCCGTCCGTTGCCTAACTGGAAATCTCCAGGGCCGGACGGACTGCACAACTTCTGGATTAAGTGGATCCAGAGGTCGCACGCTCGCTTGGCGGCCCTATTCCAGTCAGCTTTAGAATCAGGGTCGCTGCCCGAGTTCTTAACTACTGGAATCACCCACCTGCTCTATAAATCTGGTAGTACTGCGGAGCCCAAAAATTATAGACCTATTACCTGTCTTCCGACAGTGTATAAAGTTCTTACATCCATTTTGAGAGCTAAAATTTGCAAACACATTGATGACAATTCGATCATGTCCGCTTCTCAAAATGGATGTAGGAATGGGTCCCGCGGTACTAAGGAGCTGCTTCTCATTGATATGGCCATTAACCAACAGGTTCGCCGTTCCCGAAGGGATCTGTCGACATGTTGGATAGATTATAAGAAGGCCTATGACTCGGTGCCACATACATGGCTTATGAGGGTGCTACAGTTGTATAAAATAGATGCAACTCTGCGCACCTTCCTGATGTCGTGTATGAGGCAATGGAGGACAGTCCTTCGCTATCCAGGATGTCAGCATATCCAAGGGACCAGCGAACCGATAAGGATAGAGCGTGGTATTTTTCAGGGCGATAGTTTGAGCCCGCTTTGGTTTTGCTTAGCCTTGAATCCTCTAAGCACGCTGCTAGAGGATTCAGGTCTGGGCTTTCGGTTGAGGAGAGGTGGTCAGGTTATATCTCACCTTCTTTACATGGATGACCTGAAACTCTTTGCCCCCAACAATTTGCAACTGATGGAGCTACTGAAGGTAACAGAAACTTTCAGTAGCGCCATCAGGATGGAATTTGGTGTAGACAAATGTGCGGTCATGCATGTAAAGCGAGGTCGGATTGTGGAATCTGTGGGAACCCAGCTCTCAGATTCCATAAATCTTAGATCCCTCTCAGCAACCGAAACCTACAAGTATTTGGGTATGTCGGAAGCGCTGGGCATCAATGCTGTTGACATGAAGCAATCGTTGAAGGAGCGTTTCTTTGGCCGCCTGAGAAAAGTATTTAATAGTCTTTTATCAGGCGGAAATAAGGTGCGTGCCTTCAATGGTTGGGTCATGCCGGTTTTGATGTACTCTTTCGGCGTACTCAAATGGACTCAAACAGAATTAGACGCCCTGGATAGGAAGGTCCGAACATTGTTGACGGCTTATCGAATGCATCACCCACGTTCTTCGGTTATGAGACTGTATATCCCGCGGTGTTGTGGAGGTCGAGGCTTTTTAAACGCCAAGACTCTCCACAATCGCGAGATATGCAGTCTCAGGGAATATTTCCTAGAAACCGACGTGGGGATGCATCGAGATGTGGTCGCGATGGACAAGGCCCTCACCCCGCTCTCCTTGGCTAAAGAGAACTGGCGCAAACCTGCAGTACTTGACACTAATGACCGCAGGGAAGTATGGCAGAGTAAGGAGCTTCACGGACGCTACTTCAGTGCCTTGCATGGGCCTGATGTAGACCATGCAGCGTCCGTAGCCTGGCTACGTTCCGGGGAACTCTTTGGAGAAACTGAAGGTTTTGTTTGTGCAATTATGGATGAAGTTATGATGACGAATAACTACCGGAAATTTATTGTGAAGGATGGCACGGTTGACATATGTCGGGCATGCCACCGTCCGGGCGAATCGATCCGTCACATTATCTCCGGGTGTTCTCGTCTAGCTAACGGAGAATACTTGCATAGACACAACCTTGTAGCCAGGATTATCCATCAGCAACTTGCTCTGAAATACAGCCTTGTGGAATCGGAAGTGCCGTACTATAGGTATGTGCCCGACCCAGTTCTCGAAAATGGCAATATCACACTGTATTGGGATCAATCCATCATCACTGACAGGACTATTGTAGCCAATAAACCTGATATAGTGGTGATGGATCGATCAGAGCGGCGCGCTATGATTGTTGACATAACGGTTCCACATGACGAGAACCTCGTGAAGGCCGAGAAAGATAAACAAATCAAGTATATTGACTTGGCTCGCGAGGTTGTCGACATGTGGCCTGTTGACTCAGCGATCATTGTGCCGATAGTCGTATCAGCCAATGGCCTAATTGCCAAGAGCCTCGACCAACATCTGATGAGGCTCTCGTTAGGCAGCTGGATCAAGGGCTTGATTCAGAAAGCGGTACTCCTGGACACGGCGCGTATTGTTAGGAGGTTCCTCTCTCTGGAGCCCTGACCGCCGGTAGCTTGGACCCTGTTCCCGATACCGGTGGGCTACTATTTTTATATTTTTAAATGTTTTTGTATTTAATTTTGTAAAAATATTTAAAACTGTAAAATGAATGTGTATAAAATGAATAAAGGGAATGTTAATTTAACTAATTCAGAAAATTATTGAGTATTTATTTGAATTATCTTGTCTTCTATGTTTGCTTTGTTTTCGTTTAAGTATATTACTTACTTAGAATATTATTATTCTAAGATTACTTACTTGTGTGTTAAACAATAAGTTTTCTAATGAATGTTTAACTTATAATTATAAGTACTTAACAAGTTTTGAGTTGGGTTTATGTTAAATTAACCTTCATTTGACTGTTTAATTTGTCGAAAACAAACATTGATATAATCTTTGATCTGAAATGTTTTCTGTTTGTTAAAAGAACTCATTTTCGTTTTACCTTGATCTCTAATAACTTCTCTGGCCCTGAAACCATTTCTAAACTTCCTCATTAACTGGTGAATACAGCCTTGGCCCTGACTTATGAATCCACCGGCCAATTATCCGAACTTAATAAGATTTCCTTCAAAACCACACATGACGCTTTTGATGAGGTATGTTGAGAAAAGGGATGATGTGTTTGTCTGGAAGTGTAATTTAGTTAATAAATTACAATGATAATGTCGATAATACAAGACTCCTACATGAATATCTCGTAAAAGCATGATTAATGTTTGGAGATGTGTCTGACATATTTGAATCATGTCATCCTCATTTGCCTAGCCTTTTCCCAAACTTTGTTGGGGTCGGCTTCCTGTATAACCGCATGCAGCTGAGTATCAGTATTTTACATGAAGCGACTGCCTATCTGACCTCCACAACCCAGTAACTGGGTAATACGATACCCCTTGGTAAGACTGGATGTCAGACTTTCGGATTCTTACTACTCGTAACGACTGCCAAAGATCTACAAATGACAGCCGGGACCAACGGCTTAACGTGCTTTCCGACGCACGGAGGGAACTCGGTATGTAAAGATGGTCGCCCATCTGCGGACCAACCTCGGCAAGCACGGCTTAACCTTGAAGGTCGACCTATGCGGCTGTTATTAGCCACGAGCTTCTCTACATATTTGAATCATGTATTACCTTATTATTATCTGAAGCAACCCAGGGCCCTCTTATAGCAGTATTACTTTTATGACATTTCAGTTTGTCAAAGAGATAAAAGCTATACCTACAGGACATCTACTCCTCCATCTATCAACATCTATCCCTTTCTTACACTGAAGTATGATTAAAACAATACTGCTTTATAAGAGGACACGGTAGACCACCAGATTCTTTGACTCTTTTTGATGGTTCTCATTTAGAATCTAGTGCTAACAGCCACATCAGCTGTCAAGGTTCCAGTCTTTCATAAGAGGTCACATGGTGTTAAACATAAACATCTCAGTGCATTACATAAGGCAGACTTGCAGAATTAAATGTTGACACACCATTACGTGGTTAATGTCGAATGTTAAGTAACAATATTGTATGTGTTTGTTAGTGCCGATAATCCAGTCAGGTAGTTCGGTGTATCCGTTTTATTGGGCTGTTCGGTAATAAGGTGCTTGAGTTTTTTTGACGGCCTGGCAATTAACGGAGAGCTAAATAAAACCGGCTCCTTCGATGATGACGTGAAGTCCAGTTATACGGTGCTGAAAAAACAATCAAATGTTGCCACTATTTTCAAGGATTTCTTTTTCATCTTTTGTCTACATTTATCGTTGAAAGGAATCTGAATTGAACGTAAGTAATTATGCAAGTGCATTGTTTTACACTGAAGACGATAAATTAAAAATGGTTGCGTGGTCCAAATTGCATACCTGTGCAGTGTTTCATCATTTTATTACTTCTTTCATTTCAGACTATTAAAATATAAACGTCTTTCGTCTTTCGTTATCTTATCATCAACATATGTAAACACATAACTGGCAGTTGTGCAATTTTCTTGTTTGCTATTTCGATAATAATTCGAGTCGAGTGCAAAACTTTGTTAGTGTTAATTATCTATTTCACCGTTTTTGTCCTAAAAGTGAAAACAGGCTATGCTATCGTTGATTGGTTGTTAAACGTCGTTAAAACAAATTTACCATGTGAGCTATGTCCATAATTATTGTTTGTGTAAACATAAATCATCAGTTTGTTTTGACGTTTTGCGGTAAGGTAAGTCATACATTAGACGATCACAAATAAAAGTATATGTCCGTCGTCTTTTCACATCGGCTCATTCTTAAATGAGTGAAATAAACTAAACGTCTAGCATAATTATAGCAATCAATAGTTTATTATGAGTGTTCTAGGAAGGAAAACGAGACAAGACCTCGAAGACAAAAATACAACACGATACAATAGAAATCTATACTGTTAGAAGACCTTACAGTAATTTGCAATTGCTGATACGATGATTTCCTACTTGAATCTACAATGAGATAGCTCTTCATACGACAGTCAAAGAAAAGTCAAAGGAAACAGCAAACCTTTCAAGGAAGTTGGGCACCTCTTTAAAAAACAGCTGAACTAGGAACGAAAATTAATATAAGTATTTACTGTCGGTAATAGTCCTTACCGAACAACGTTGCATATTCGTGACGACAGCAAGAAACCTAAGAAGTGCGCAATCTGGATTATCGGAACTAGGGATCGCTGATATACTTTGGCAGCCACATACATGCAACGTCACACACATAAATCTACTCGCGCAAAACAACATTTTTATTTTCTAACCAAAACAACATTAGGTCTCCGGTGGAAAGTGCCTGTGGCCCAGAAACTCTGACAGAAATAGATGGGGGAATCCGGAAGTATCACTCACCTACACGGGCTGGGTTCAAGTTCCTTTCTTTTTAGAAATGGACAAGTGCAGCTGGTTCATTAATTGGCTGTGCTCGAGAAAATAAAAGCAATGAACAGAAAACTGCGTTTAAGTGTGTCAGTGACCGAGTATCGACTATGCTCGAGTTGTCGATGACCGGTTAACCAATTTGCTTTATTATCGTTTCTTTCTCCTGCCGGAGTCCCGCGACTCCCGACTGGACGGGGTTATGCAAGCAGCATGTATTACTATGCATTTGCATTTTAACCGATAATTACCTAAATGCAGTTAAGAATTATGGGAAACACTTTGACGTCAGACAATTAATTAAAAAATCGGATTGCCTCAGCCAGTTTGTTTTAAATATATTTTTCCTGATAACGTGCGTCACTGCTGAATAGTGATCGACATTGTATGCGACAGAGATAAGCAACAATACTTTTACGTTTTACCATTTCCAAACATGAACTCATGAACTGATAACCGCCTTCTGCTGAACCTAGGTTACCTAGTTTAAATATATTCTAACAATGAGCTACGCGTCTGATTTGCATATCGATTTAAGGCTCCGATCATCCGAAAAAAGCAATTGCTACACGCGCCGTTGCAGCATTGGAAAGGCAAAAGTTGGTTACGTAACCTTTTTATTGTGTAAGCGTTCGGTGAAAGAAGTTGTCCTACCACTAGCTGCTGCAGTATTGCATACGGCATGACAACGGACGGTCGGCTCTGCGTCCATTCGCACCGCGAACTCCGTCCCGAGTGTAAACGAGTAATCGCTGATCAAACTAAAGTTTAATACAGTTGTGCAACCCGTCTATTTGGATCAGTTGTTTGTGTGTGCGAATGATTTTATGTATGACGATTGAAAGTTTTTTTACTACTTGCTACAAACTGAGTTTTCAAGTGTTTGAGTTTTCTAAATGGTCACTTATTTGACGCGCAGTATCCAAACTGATGATGTTATTATCATAGTTACATTGATCGATTTTGCAGCGTTAATATTTGTAACGCGATCTCATGTTGCGCCATATCAAATGTACACAGCAAACGATTGCATTATAACTTGCCTGCAAAAATTTACATATCGACCACTGGAGTTTGTGAAAATATTTTTGCAAAGAGAACACCAGACGGTCTGATATTTGTACATTAGGCAAGGCTATTCGTCTTAATAACGGGATCTTGCCAGCATTGTTCATGATTAAGAACAATAAATATAGCAGTGTCGTAATAAACAACGTTATATCGCTGAAGTTAAGTAAGCTTGTTGCGGTAACGGTAAAGTAAATTAGAAAGCATGAGGCGTTACTGAGTCCAGTACGATGCGGTTCTAAGGCAGCCAATAGCTAACGGGACCTGCGGCTGCGGTAGTTACGGTGCCATTTTATGAGTTCATGGTGCAACCGGCACCTTACTTCACTTGTTTACTTACCATAATACCATACACGAGTTGGCAGACACAGTTGAGAGACACAAATGCTACTTATTGTGCATGGTTTATGCTACTTTTGTTTCTACTAAGTAATACTAACAATAGTCTGTTTTGCTGAATAAGTAAATTGCTTGAAAAAAGTAAACAAATTAATGTCATAGAGTATGTATGTGGATACCTATTTGTTAATACTATAAATTGCGATGTTCGAATGCTAAATATGTACGAACTCTATTCTCAAGTCTTTGGTAAATATTTTTTCCTAGTCACTTAGCTCGGCTACTTGGTACTATGACACAAATTGCGACGCGTGTGACTTTCGTGATGTAACTGATTTTGTGCACACTCTTCAAAAGAATAAGTCACTCTCGTTATGTAGGGCACCGGGTATCAGGTAAAATCTACCACAGATGCAAGAAATAAGTAGTGTCCTACCGATTTCTGATCGAAACCGCAGCCAAAGCCGATAATTCGAAACAGCTCGTTCAATTTCGACGCTTGCTCCAAACCTTCGGCTTCGTCCAAAACTTCACTAGAAATAAGATCCATGTCTTCGTTCGAGTACCAAACCACTAATAAAATTAATCTAGATATGAAAAATATTGACATCCTCATTGACATCCACGTGTTTCTTGTTAGCAGAGGCCGCCATCATGGTTTGCGATCCCCACAAACATCCGCTGTTTACTTACTTTGTTTACATAATATACAAAGCACACGCAGCTTTACATTACTATGTAGATTAGAATGGAACAAGATTCGGCGTAAACAATTCCTTGTGTAACGACCATTATGGGCTATTTTTGATTGGTGCAAAATGTTTACCAACCAGGCCCTCTCGTTTCCATAAATGTTTGTATTAACGTGACCTCTGTTTTAAGTAACATAAGGTCGAGTTTGTCTTGAGTTGTTTCCTAGTATTGCCTGAAGGTGAAACCGTTCGTGTGGTTAAGAACTTAAACTGTAATACTAAGCAATTACAACTGCCAATGGCCTCCGCAATGACTACTTGCCTAGTAGATTATTACTTCTTAGCAATACTGCTGGACAGTTTATTAAAAACTATATTGTAATTAGATAAAATGGCATACCCAAGTACCACATAAAGATTCATGTTTTTTATGTCGTTTATATAAAAATCTTACTCAAATATTCATAGCAGGTAAATCATAAAGTTAATGTTAGTGGTAAATGAAAATCAACCGTTAGTTAAGTACTTCAAACTTTTCAATTCAATCCATTGTCGAGTACTGTAGTCCAGAGCAAAACTAGGTTGTGGTCTATTGAACCGGACGCGTGAATCATTTTCAAACTTTACTCATGGCCACATAGTATTAACATTTTTGCTACTGACACATTTTCTAAACACCAGCTCAATCAACCGAATGTTATTCTTATCGTGATAGAAATAAGAAACATAGTTTGATTGCATGACTTAGATATTACCTCTGCATAATCCTTTAGTTTCTCATTAGCCTCGTAACAATCACGTTTAATAGTTAATTAATATTCGAAACAATGCCTTGTTTATAATATTATTTGGAACACAATTATTCTAGTAATTTCTCTAAATTAATGGAAGTTTTTGTCGATCAGAATCAGCTGTTATACGTCAGAATGTCATAAGATGTGGTTTATTATATTCGATTACGAACTATTATAAAAGCATTAGGTATTCTTGGATTCTGATTTAAATAATTAAAATCGGAATCAACAGTTAAATTGAAAAGTTAATGACCTAATGTTTTTGGCCAATATGAAGAATGATCATTTATAATTGTGCATACAAGATGGCTCTCAGACAATATGAAGTTAATAATCAGTAAACAGATGATATTAAAATTTATTATCCACGACGACACACGGCACGGCACTTATTCTGAGTTTGTATAATTATCATTTTAACTCATCATAATTGTGTATGGCGAGTATAAACTTCCTGTAATAGATATGCAGACATGGACTGACACCTTTTTCCTACGACAAGCAGAAACTACAAAATAAACTTTTTTATAATAATACTAGCTGTCCGGTGCAACTTCGTTTGAATTTTTCAAATCGGACCAGTAGTTTCGGAGCCCATTCAATGCAAACAAACAATCAAATCTTTCTTTTGTAGTTTGTAAATAATGTAAATATGTAATGATAAAGAACTTTACGAATCTTTCCTCTTTATAATATTAGTTTAGATTGAGAAATCTAGGATACTTTTGCACAATGAAATCAATTAACTTAGAAAAAGTGAAGGGCATCCTGTTCAATAAGTGATTGTTGAATAATATTTATTCTCCATTCTACAAATCTCGAAATAAATAAAATAAAAAATATTCAACCTGATAAACGAGAAAGATTCAACATTTAGCGATATTTATTGGTTTTTATACCAAGTAGCCATAATCCAACCCTATTAGACAATCGTAACCAAAAAAACCCGTATGTGCGTTAAAAAACTTTAAACGGCAGACCTGCATACGGAAGTAAAAATAAACTGGTAAACAGAACCCAAACATGGATATGGAAGACGCATTAAAAATGCAATATTACGAGAGTGATCGGAAGCCCAATTATCTTTAAAATTCATCCTTCCCTTGAAGGCAGGTGTAAATGACCTGAGAGGCTGAGATCTGATGACAGTTATCAATGTTTTACAGTTCTCTATTGTGTCCCCTGACATTTTTATCCATAAACGAAAATAATGAAATCAATAATTTATTTATTGATTTCACAGTTGTTAATAAATAGTAAGCAGTCAGTCTATCAATTGATATCGTTAAGTGTACTTTTCAGTGAGTAGCATAGACTTTCATGAATGGAATACCTTCATCAAAGTTTCTATGCTAGAAATAAACCTTTCGATCTATTGGTAGCTTACAACTTATGTCGTGTCTTGCACTTTGCACAGTATAATTTAAAAAATAAATGTGAAATTTTGACAATTCCTACTTGTCAGTGGTCCTTTATAACAGGTTCCAGCTAGAAAGGTTACAACCGTCCTGGAGCTTAATATTTCGTTATTTGGTACGAATAGACCAATTATTAATTTTACAATCGTTTTTTCTATTTGTCTTAGGTATGAGTAAACCAGTTGGCAAAGCCACTTTTTCCTTTTTTGGCCTTTACCTACCGTCCCTACCTTGTGGACGTTTGTGAGCGTTTGTCCTTAAGTGACTGACAGAGGCAGAGAATACCAGAATTCCGTAATTAATTTACATATTAGTTTATAATCGTTATAATTCATATAGTTAGTTCCAGTTAGTTGTTTTATGAAGTAAAGTAAACAGTAGGTAGATCATGTAAATATACCTATTTAGTATTTTCAAATATAATAAAACAATTATTATTATGTATAGGAACATATTACTTTTTTTCGTTGCATTGTTTGTGTGATATTTTGATTACGTATAGTAATATTAACCTCTGATTTGACACAGTACTTTTTATTGTAAAGAGCAGAGGGGAAAACCTATATCGCAATTCGGGTTAGGTTTGGAACGGTAAATCGGGTCAGCTTATGAACAGGGTTAGGACAGGAACACTGTTTTTTTTTTAATTTTCTTATCATTAAGCTAACCCGCGACCGGGTTAGGTTTTCGGTTCAGGTTAGGAATAATCGCTTCGGGCTGGGGGGCTCCGCCTCGCCCCTCCGCGCCTACGCGATTTTAAAAGTGGTAGGGCAGACAAGACTGCGTGGAGTCGCATTTACAGCGATTTGTTTCCGCTTTTAGTGACCTAAAACCAAATTTATGCAAATTTTTTAAGACTAACAATTTTATTATAAATTAACATTACCGTATCAGCCCTTCTTAAAGTGACTGACGATATAAGGCGGGGAATGGAAGACACTAAAGTTTCGGTTTTGGTGTTAATCGATTTTTCCAATGCTTTTAATACCGTCAGTCACGAAGTCCTTTTATCCATCCTCGCCTATCTCATGGTCTCCGGAGGTATTGGAATGGTTTTCTTCCTATCTTCAGGGACGTCAGCAGTCAGTTCTTGTTGGTGACTCTAACTCCAGCTGGTGTGATCTTGATGCTGGCGTCCCTCAAGGCGGTATTTTATCTCCACTTTTGTTCTCTATTTTTATAGATCTCATAACTACCCAGCTTCAGTGTGTGTATCATCTTTACGCTAACGACTTACAGCTCTACTGTCAGGCAAGTGTTGACAGCTTGTCCGTTGCGATCGAGAAGGTAAGCCGGGATTTAGGTTTTGTCAAAAGCTGGTCTGATCGTTTCGGGGTGGCGGTTAACCCAACAAAGTGCCAGGCTATTATTGTAGGGAGTCCCCATAGCCTGAGAAGGCTGAATGGCTTAACGGTGCCACCGGTTGCCTTTGACGCATTTCATTCCGTTTAGCTCTGACGTCAAGGATCCGGGTTTGTATGTTGACACTTGCCTTGACTGGCGTAAGCAGGTCGCGATGGTGAGCAAGAGAGTCACTGGAACGTTGCGGTCGCTCTATCGGCTAAAAAATATTCTACCATCACACATCAAGGTAATGCTTGTACAGTCCCTAGTCTTCCCCATAATTGACTACGGTGATGTGTGCTACTACGACCTGAATGCAGATCTCCTCAATAAACTTGACCGACTTCTTAATAACTGCATTCGATTCGTTTTTAATCATCGTAAGTATGACCAGGTCTCCGCACATCGGTCACTTTTAAAATGGTTGCCCATCCGACAGCGTAGAGCGTTGAGAGCTTTGACTACCCTATTTTCGTTTCTTAATAAGCCTACTTCTCCTTCTTATGTGACTACTCATTTTCAATATTTATGCTCTGCGCACAGTAAGAATCTTCGTTCTTCCAATAATCGTCTTCTACGTTGTCCTTCTCACCGCTCTGGTTTTCTCAAATCTTCCTTCTTTGTCCAGGCTGTCTTCCTTTGGAATGCGCTCCCTCTGAACGTCAGGTTGGCCAACAGTCGGTTCACATTTAAAGTTAAAGCTCGCGAACACTTACTCAAGAAGCTGGCAGATTCATCTCATAATTAAATTGTTGTTAGTAGTATATGTATTTATTGGTATATTATTTATGTATTCATTGTTATATTTTATTTGTAAATATTACATTACCATTTGTTTTGCTGCACCTATTATGTTTTCTCTCTGCATCACCCTAAGGTAGACTAGTAGAAAATGCCCAAGGCATTAAGTCCGCCTTTGTACAGTTTTTTTTATATTTGTGCATAAAGTTTTAATAAAAATCCGGAATTTTCGGAAATAAATTCGGAATAATACATATTATACAATGATACAATATGTATAAGTATTGCATATCACTTTATTTCATGTAATAATAGGAGATTTAATTATTATAGTACTCGATATTAAGACAGAATAGTTTTAAAATTAAAGTTAATTATTTAAAACAAATTTTCTTTTTTTTTAACATTATGGTATGCTAACTAAAGTTTATAGCAAACATCATCATTCATTCTCTTGGCGTCATCCCAATTTATTTGGGGTCGGCGCAGCATGTCTTCTTCTTCCATACCTCTCTATTACTTGTCATCTCATGAGATACATCCTTTCGTGCCATATCATCCTTCACACAGTCCATCCATCGTTTCTTTGGTCTTCCTCTACCCTTATACCCATCCACATTCATACTCAAAACTTTCGTCACGACATTTTCCTCATTCCTCCGCATCACATGCCCATACCACGACAACCGATTACCGCAAGTTTAGAGAAGAAGATATATGGATAGAAGTTTATAGCAATCGTGTTATGAATAATGATTTTATGACTAACAATTTTAGGTGAATAAAGATTTTACACCATGTTTTACGCTTGTGATGAGGTAACCAATGAAAGATCATTCTGTTCTGTTCACACATTTAGAATTTCTTTCCGCAATCGTCCGTGCAAACCAGATGCGTCACACCCACCAGCTTCCTTTGATTTCTATAGAAATTACGCAACAAAAATGTATCAGGCACGTGTGAATGTTGATTGTTAAAACGTGAGTTATATTCCATCAATCTCATTCAATTGAACGATCAAACGCATTTTATTGCCATTCTAAATATATTGAATATGTCCTCTTAAGTTTTGATGTTCAATATTTTTATTGATTGGATCTGAGCGTTTCGATGGAAAATTTTCATGAAATATATTTGCCCCAAAATTCATGCGAACTCCACTTGCTGATGCAGCCATAAGATTGTCAAGTGCGCAGATGTCAGGGAATGCAGCGCAAAATGGAAGGTGGCCTTGTCTTTGGAGACACTCCACACTCCTCTTAGTGGACGGCTCAGATCTCTATCTTAGCCGTCCATTAACCCCCATCTGAGATTGTCTTTGCTACGGCCGATTGGCCATGATATTATTATACTTTCTACAATTCTTTGTAAAAACTTTAAAAGAATAGTAACAAAAATATAAGTTGCAAATTGGATAAACAGCATGACTAACCTAATGGCAGAAAAACTCTAAAGCAGTCATTCTGTCTTTTTAGGGTTCCGTACCCAAAGGGTCAAACGGGACCCTATTACTGAAACTTCGCTGTCCGTCCGTCACCAGGCTGTATCTAATGAACCGTGATAGTTAGCCAGTTGAAATTTCTACAGATTATGTATTTCTGTTGACGCTATAACAACAAAAACAAAAACCGGCCAAGTGCGAGTCGGACCCGCGCACGAAGGGTTATGCACCATTATTTATAAAAACGAGCAAAAAAATCTCTTTTTTGTATGGGAGCCCCCCTTAAATATTTATTTTATTCTGTTTTTAGTATTTGTTGTTATAGCATCGACAGAAATACACAATCTGTAGAAATTTCAACTCTAACTATCACGGTTCATGAGATACAGCCTGGTGACAGACGGACGGACGGACGGACGGACAGACAGACAGCGAAGTCTCAGTAATAGGGTCCCGTTTGACCCTTTGGGTACGGAACCCTAAAAACTGAAAAAAAAATATTTAAGGGGGGGTTCCCATACAAAAACGTGTTTATTTTCGTTTTTATAAATAATGGTACGGAACCCTTCGTGCGCGAGTCCGACTCGCACTTGGCCGTTTTCCGCAGCAGACCAGTTTTTCCTAATGTCTGCTACTCTATTAAAAGACCAGACGTTTACTGTAAAGAACATAGATGTTGTCTGGTTTTTTGTAAAAAAAAAAGTTGTAATAAGTAAATTATTGAATTAATCTAAGTCTGGGAATGTTATTTCTTGACCTTTATGTAACAGTCTTAAATCTGAATCCGTTATTTATTCAAGAGCATCATATATCTACTAATCTATGTCACCGTATCTCAAAATATTTGTTTTACGTAAGCTGTATATGTATCTTGTATCTCACAGTGTAGACAGTATAAACTTGTCGTGGTAATGAAAAGACATTAAATATTACTATGTAATATAAAAAAAGTCATCATGAAACGGCATTGGTGTCAATGTAACTTATTTTGTTTTCCTGCTTTTCCGGAAGCTAGAGATTTTATTGCAATGTTTGACGTCTGCATCGTAAACACTAATTGCCCGTTGAGTATTCGCCATAAGATCAACACGTGGAGATAAATATAAATTCATGATTTTTTTTTTTTATTTATTTATTTATTAAAGGGTCTACCAACAATTGTTTACACTGGATACAGCGACATAATACATTCTAAAATTAAATTACAGTGCAACAATTACTTATAGGTAAACACCACATGCACAAAAACAGTATATTCGGAAGATAAGCTATCTTGATATGATTACTCGGATAGTACCTTGTCGTATTTAGTATTACTTTTTCTAAAAGATTGATTTACCCGTTCCTTGTGTATTCTCGTGGACTACTAATAGTCAATGTTTGTGTTTTATATCTTCTACAGGGTGTAATGTAAAGGAAAGGGTATATACATACTTAAGGGTGTGCTACAGACCATCAAACTGAACATGTTTCTCCATCAGACAAACATCGTAACAGTGAAAAAAATATCAGCTGCCACATATATTTGGGTCTAATAGGTATTGAATTTTTGTATGGCGCAACAGTTAGTGTTTTCGGCTATTACGATGTTTGTACGATGGAGAAACATGTTCAGTTTGATGGTCTGTAGCACACCCTTAAGTATGTATATTGTATACCCTTTCCGTTACACCCTGTATAAACACTTAACATAATCTACATGTAGTACCTATCTATAACAATAATCGCACCACAAATATACGTGAGAACACCGACCCTGAAGGGATACCTTCAGGGTCGGTGTTCTCACGTATATTTCCATGGAGAAACCCCGCATAATCACTAATGCCCCGTTTATACAGATTTAACAGAAAATGCAACGTTTACTCAGAAATACACGCCTTTCTGCGGTTGCTAACCATACCTATATATTTAACCGTGAGTAGTGGACGGTGTCATTTATGGACAAGTGGTTGAGACGTTGGCACGATATTGTTGTTTACACCGTAAGATCAAATAAAAATTTAGGCACATTGTGTTTTAAATATATGACGTTTTGAAAACTCTAACCTTGAAATAAATCTGAAAATGTAGTAATCACACTTAAACCATTAACATCTTATAAATATTTACAGTGTTTGACTTCTAATATTTCTTCAAAGAGTACTAAGAATGTGAATGTTGTGAAAAAAGTGATATAAAAACTTTTAAGAGATACTGTGATGTGTTGACACAAAATGTCTGCTGGTGTGTGGGATCTGATGCCGTCGAGGTGTCGCTGGATCGAGACGCTGCGCCACTGCGGCAAGACCTTGCTGCGGAGGCAGAGGCGGCTGCTCAGGAGGTTGAAGAAGGTAAACTTCGGAATATAGCGGAGCTGTAGTTACGTGATATCATAGGTTTAATCGGCCTAGGTAGCATTGTTATCGATGTTAAACGGTGGTCACTGCTGATAGCAGCAACAGTGTGTTATATGACAATTTACTTATTAACAACAGCAAGTTTAGTGGCTAGACTACATTACTCTTCGAAAGGAAATTACTTAAATTTTTTTTTTTTTTTTCTTAGTTTATTTTTTTGTTGTTGTCAAATTATTTACGTAAGTAATACCATATGCATTCCATTTATGTAATTATGTTATCAATTTTAATGTCAATGACCTCTATGAATATTTTTTTACCGCTTAGGGTAGGTATAACATAGCGCGCTTGTAATTTTTTATAACAACTATTTATTTTACCTGTATTAACAAATGATTAAATGACTTTTGACTTAAAATTAAAAATGTGTACTACAGAAAGGCATAGCGATTGCCTGATAAGACGTGCAGAACATATTTACGAGGGAAGTAATGGGGTAAATAGAACTAAGCAAACAGCAAGAGCTGACTACAACGGTCGAGTCACGTTCGTCAGTGTATCGAATTTTAATGTCAGCGGTTCTGCTCATAACTATACCCTTATTTGTGAAAGCAAGACCGGAGCAATTTCTTCATAGGCATTTACAACCTTTCAGTAATAATACGCATGCACCTTATTACTTTATAGATTTTATAAAGGTTTAAGTAATCGCTGGCCAACAACCAGGCTGTAAATTATTATTATTATTTATTTATTAGACAAATTTTATTACAACTTTCATTTAAAGACTATGCCCCACAAAATGAATAGGTTCCTAATGGTCGATTAAAATATAATAGGTGGCTAGGAATTTAATTGTTTTTTCTTTGCAAGTTAAAGATTCTCTGGTAACCTATTGGGTTTTCATGTTTTTTTTAAAACATTCATGCTATTTATGCACTGAATACTGAAAAGCTAAAAGATAGTTTTTATTACACCAGTAACTATGAAAATTATAATACAAATATTTGATTTAGCACAGTTATTATTTTATGGTACAATCCGTTAAAAATAATTTACGACTTGCGAACATTTTAAATGATTAAACATGCTTGAGGCATAAGGTATGATTTAACTTAATCCTTTCATATTCTTAAATTATTAATTTTATGACGGCTATCTTTTAAAATATTATTTTATGGCATACCAAGTTATTTCAATTTCAGTTCTCATGAATCTTTAAACTGTGTCCAAAGGGCAGTGACATCATTTTTAGGGTTCCGTACCCAAAGGGTCAAACGGGACCCTATTACTGAGACTTCGCTGTCCGTCCGTCCGTCCGTCTGTCACCAAGCTGTATCTCATGAACCGTGATAGTTAGCCAATTGAAATTTCTACAGATTATGTATTTCTGTTGATGCTATAACAACAAATACTAAAAACAGAATATAATAAATATTTAAGGGGCTCCCATACAAAAAATTTTTTTGCTCGTTTTTATAAATAATGGTACGGAACCCTTCGTGCGCGAGTCCGACTCGCACTTGGCCGGTTTTTATTGTTCTTTTATTTTTTACTTAACGAAAACTGAATATTGATAATTATATTTACTTGTAGCATTAACATATTATTTTTCATTAATTTTCAATAAAATTAAATATGAAAATGCAAGTTTCAACATTAATGAAGTACCCGATCTTCAGTGTTAGTCACTGTTGATCTGTTCGCGCAACAGTCACGGCCGCCAGTACAATACCAAATTGTGAAATATCTTGTTACTTTATTTTCATTTGTTCATTGTCTTTGCACTATTTAATTAGCTCCGATGTCTTATTGATGAGTCAGTATCGTGCCTGATCAGTGCTCAGATTAACATCTCTGGAATTTGTTATGGTGCTCTGTACTTCAAATAGTCTATTGTTTTACTAATCGCTGCTGTGAACCGTTGCAACCACATCTTGTAAGTCATATAATAATTTAATTATCACGATTCTTTCGCAAGATTTTCGTATTTATTCGTTTATTCGATTTTTTCGTTTGATCTACGATTTTGAACCCACTCTATATATATACTTATCTTAATTTTCATTATCGTTTTAGTTAAAACTTTAACGTGAATTTAAATAACACCTTTATTGCCAAAAGCATAAGATACATATCTTTAAACCTTGATATTCGCAAGCCAGATGCAGTAGTGTTCAAATAATAATCTCCATTTCACATATCACTGACTGTCTAGAGTCATATACTGCTTAAAGTGGATTCAACACCACTAGTTTACCACTGAGAGCATCGTTGACCCATTTCGATTTCGTCTGCACACTACTTGTGGCACAAGCCGAACATCTGTGTTGATACTCTTAAACTGTTCCACTAAAGTATGTTTGTCCCTGGTACCGTATTCACAAGTGGCCCATAACCTCAACTGCTCATCGTAAATCGTAATATACGGTTTACGCGATAATTTTATGACAATAATGTAAGCAGACACTTGGGATTGTTTGCTAGGAATCAAGGAAGTAAGGCATAATCATAAAGATTGTTAGAAGGCTTGCAAAACATAGTCCTACCGAACAAACAGACATTTTGATCCGAAGTTTTCACACTTGACGAAATGATGATGATGTTGCAATGTGAAGGACTCAAAGATCGTGAAAACCCCAATGAAACGTTAAGGTTTATTGTTTCTTGCGTCATTGAGGCTTACATGGTAAGGTCCAAAACTTTCGGACCTACACACATGATATAAATTAGTGATACAAAATTATCAGGTCACAGATTTGACTTTACCTTAAAATATTATTTAAATTTTGTTGACATGGAACGCTCAATTCAATACTGTATTTGTTATGTTTCTTATAATCTATTCTATAATGTAATGTAAGATGTAATTTTATTTTGTAGATGTTTAATGAATGTTTTAGAATAATTGCTTACCCTTAAATATGAATGTTGTGCATGTCTGTAAGTGATGTATTTACACAGCATCGAAGACTTGTAAACTTACGTGAAAATAATTAAAAAAAAACACTAAATTATAGAAGTTTTCTACTTTTTTACTGTAACTATGCATAGTAAAAAAGTAATGATTTTGTTCATTTTAGTCTCCTTTTATTTCAATCCATTTTTGTTTGCATATTCATCCTTAATTTTATAGTTGAAGCCGGAAAACTTTGGAACTTTCCCATTATTACAAAGGTGAATTTATTGGAAGGTCCCTTTTAGTAATAATCGTTGAAGCATTGACCTGCCTCTGCTGTAGTAGCGAAACCTTCATTTACTTGGCTTCTAACTTCACACAGGTCGTTCTGGTCAAGGTTAGGTTCGTAATAAATTTCAACCGGAGCTCTAAATCCTTCAGGGATTCTTTCTTGGCTGTGCGTAAAATGAAATCTGGGGATAAACCTCGGATTTACGAAAATGTAGGCCGAATATATTTTAAGCTAGCAATTACGAAATTTTATGGTTCGAATTTATAATGACGACGTGTGCGAGAAGACTTAATCGTGTAAAATTTTACACGATTAAGTCTTCTCGTTGGCATTTGAAATTAATCCACATACTAAAAATAAAACTATTACGTAAGTTTCATTTGCTAAATTTAATATAAGACTTCTAAAAATATATCGTTGTACAGGTGTATTTACCGGTGTATGTTTTTTTAGCGCCTAGTAGAATTGCGCCACGCATCAGCGCGCTTGCCAAACTTCGTTGTTATTATATCTGGGGATTTCACTTTTGCGAATCTTGATACCAAATACCTGCAGATGACACGATTGTCAATTGCCTTATAAGATTTGTTTTTCAACATGATGCATTGTGAAATTGACATGCGTAAGACGTTGTGCATGCAGGAAAAAATATTGAGTGTGAGCGTTGACGTGCTTTTAGTTCGAATATGCTTTAGACATGCTTTACTTGTAGATGTGGCTACAAAATAAAACTCATTATCCGGCGCTATTTAGAGTATTTAGTTTGGTTTTTTATCAATGTGTACAATTCAGATTTAGATTATAATCTACATTAATGTGTTCGCATTCATGCATTCGTTGTTATTCATCAAAGTAAAAAACCGGCCAAGTGCGAGTCGGACTCGCGCACGAAGGGTTCCGTACCATTATATATAAAAACGAAAAAAAAAAAATTTTGTATGGGAGCCCCCCTTAAATATTTATTTTTTTGTGTTTTTATTATTTGTTGTTATATCGTCAACATACATAATCTGTAGAAATTTCAACTCGCTAACTATCACGGTTCATGAGATACAGCCTAGTGACAGACGGACGGACGGACGGACGGACAGCGAAGTCTCAGTAATAGGGTCCCGTTTGACCCTTTGGGTACGGAACCCTAAAAAGCATAAAACACAACCTTCGGTGGTGGAAGATTTTGCTAGTTTTTTTTTTTAGATTATCATAATAATGTAATTCCGGTTCCCTGATAATCATTTAGGCAAATATTTGATGTGATTTAAATTCAAACACATTATCTTCGTCGTATTTGCTTTGTCTGTTTGTCTTGTGTTTAACAGCCCATACATTAAAAAGGATTCTGTACTTAATAGTCTATTAAAGACCATTACAACATTGTGTTTCGAGGAAGTATAACATTATATCGGTAAACATGTTTCCAATAAGCATTTTCCTTAATTATCCATTGTTATAGAGCTTATGAGTATCAGATGTCGAGCGAGACTGATACGAACATAACGAACTTATCGAAATATTTTCGTAGAACTTATCAGATTGGCAGTTGCGACAAATAGCACTTACCAGCTGCATACAATTTTAAATATTAGAAATACCAAGTATTTAATCCACGAGGCAGCTGTATGTTTTTGCATTTATACCCATGTTAGGGTGAATTATTGGCTCACGATCAAGTGTAGCAGCTAACATTTTGTGTCATGTTAAACCCCTTCTTGGTTTTGATGTTTAGGAAAATTACGATAACTTTCCTAATGTACAGTGTCCAAAGGAAATAAGTAACCAGTTACTCAAACTACTAGTAAGAAAAACTGGTTACTTATCTCCTTTGCAGACTGTACCTATGAGTACAGAACCGTAACCATTTTGCAAACGTTTTCAAGTATCATGATGAATATGGTTCAAAACGTTTTTCTTGACTGCCCCAGTTTATCTTTACTCACTTTTCGTAGGCCTCTTTTTGACTGAGCTGATGTCAGCGTTTCTTTGCCAGTCTCTTACAAGATCGTCCAGGGGCCCAAATCTGCTAATGACATTGTGCCAGAATAATTATTCTCACTCACCAAGCCACTCATCGACGCCGTAATTGTTGATTTTGGCAGTTTTGATAATCTCATAATTGAATGGCCTCATTATGGATTTCCGATGGCGGCGTGCTACTGCAAAGTCATTGGTCTGTCGTAGGCACGATTGTTCGGTAATCTCCTATTATTTTGACATTTCTTAAGACCATTATGAATGCGTTATATAGCGTTGACTTGGACATGTTTATCAAGATTGTTATGACAAATAATTGAAAATTGGCGACTTGGCCCGTTGGCCAGGGGGCCAACTTGGCCAAGGCCAAGAACTTTGTCATAATATTAAGAAAATAAGTCGCTAACCTTTCGTTTCGTTGTTTCCAGGCGTACCTACACAGTTGGCGCTCTGCGGACGAGCTGAACATGTTGGTGGGTGCGAAAGTCGGCGGCGCGACTCCACTGGTCATCGCCTGCAGAAATGGACATTACGACGTAGCCGAATACCTCATCGAGAGGTGCAAAGCGGACATCGAGCAGCCTGGTTCAGGTGAGGTCTCTTACCTTATTTTTCATATATTTACTGGATTTGTGACATGTCACTTTTGTGGATTACGGCCCACAACCTCTCACTAAGGAGGGTCTGTGTCCGAACAGTGAGAACATTATAGGCTTATTATAAGTCTTACTTATCATTTTAGCTATCGAAATATTGTTTCTAAGAAAATAGTATGTATGACTTAGCAGATTGACAGTTTTGACAAATATCACTTATCGCTGCATATTATTTTTTTCTTTTTAATGAGCGCTTTGGAATTTTTTGAGTACCTAATTACGTCTATCAAAATGTCAACTTAATTAAGTATAAAAAAAAACATATGCGTAGGTACCTGATTCTTAATTATAAATGAACAATGAAGCTTTTGTCCTTTTTACAATAACCGGTAAGTAATTAATATTGTTATTCACCAATATTTCGTCTCATTTATTGCACAGTCATTGTGCCCATACTTGAAAAGACTTCAATGTGGTCACTGCGTTGAACATAACTCGTTCTTTGATGTTTTATTTACATATTTTTCAATGTTCTTAACAATGTTAATCAACTGCAAAAATCTTCGCGTGATGAACTGAAATTATACCTACTGTGTTTATACTGCACTAGCAGTCCGCCCCGGCTTCGCACGGGTATTTACTAAAAATAAAAATTACAATACTGTGTGTATTGTATTTTTTATTTTTAGTTAACAAAACCATTATATTTGCGTCAGGTTACTAAAAAAGAAAATTATAAAGAAAGTTTGAATATTCCCCTCCCGTACGGCCCGTACCCCAGCGACGCCTACATCGCATAAGGTGCTGTCTAGCTAGCCAGCTGAGTAGGGTGAGCGGCGACCACGCAACTTTTTTTTAATACAAGTATCTTTCGAATGGAATGTCCAAATTGAATAATTCAAAATGTTATATAAAGATATTATAGCAGTCTTGAATATGAAGTTATTTATTTTGATAAGGATTAATAACAAGATACAAATACAGAGCCTTTTCTAGCGGAGGCATTTTTTTTTTTTAAATAACATATTATATTCATCTTCGCTAACATTTTATATATAAGACAAAATATCCATTTATACAGTAAAAACAGTGATATTCACAACATAAACACTCGAAATAAGCATAAACTACGTGCTCCCTTTCACCGGCTTCATAAAGTTCATAATTCATTCGTAGGGCTTGGTATAACCTTTTACAACAAGCTACCATCTTCCTTTTTAGACTTGCCATTTAATGCGTTTAAAGCTAAAGTAAAATCTAACCTTTGTTCAAAGGCCTACTATTCCATTAACGACTATTTAAACGACAAGAATAGTTGGTCGCTGGGTTGAACTCAAGACAATGTTTATGTTCTTTCTCCAAATTAGCTTACTGATTGTTTTATAACTTCATGCATAGATCTTCTACTTAATTTTTTTATTATCTTTTTTTTATATTACTTTATTTTTATTTATTATTTTTCGTCTGTATGCACGTGTAAGCGGGCACGCCCTTTATGCTTTAATAATTCTTGTTTTTTTTTAATATTTTATTATTGGTGTGTGCTAGCTGACATGTGACATTAATTAGATTCTTTGTTTATATGAACTTGAACACTTTATTTCTCAAAAAAAAAAAAAAACTTAGCAATATTTTACAGAAAAGACTTTGGCAGTATTAGTTTCTAATAAATGGATGTAGCCACTGCAACCGAACTAAGCAATGCCTGTATTTCGGTTTACAGTACCTTTTCCCTCGATATTTCAACAAAAAAATGCCAACAAAACGAATATGTTTGGTTGTGCTACTAATTAATTTAGAATAACTAACTTAAAACTAACTTAAATGTTACATTATTTTAAAATTATAATTACATTAATAATATAAGTAAATGATCTATACGTGAATAAAGTGGTTTTGAGTGTGTGTGTGGACTAGTAGGTGATTGATGTGGAGTTTGAGTGATGTGGGTGTGTGTAGTGTGTGAGAGTGTAGGGGTGTGTGTCTGTGTGATTGTGAGTGCATGAGCGTGGTTATAAGATTTTTAAACTAATTTAGGTATATCTAACTTTCTAATTACTGTACAACGTTGAGTAATAACTCCGTTTCTTCATAATTGAGTTGTTGCAAATATTCACTCACTATTTGTTTACATTTAGATTTTGTAAGAGGGTAGATATTTAATTCTTTATTTATTCTGCTATAAAGAAACGGACCAAGAAATTCAATAAATCTTTCGCTAAATTTTGTCTTGCAAGTAGTCCGTTCCATACTTACTTTTTTAGTTCGACGTTTTTGCGCAAGTGGATCATACGGTAGTTTTGTATGTTGTTTCAAAACAATGTTGAGGATGAAAAGTTGTCTCACCGTCAGAACCCCACAAATCTGATATAGGGTGACAGTAGGAAAAAGGATAGGTTTAAAAATACACACCTTTAGAATTGCGCGCTGGGCGATTTCAATGGACTTCATTGTGGTTTTACAAGCACCCCCCCAGGATGAAATGCAGTAATTTAATAATGACTGACCTAGGGCATAGTAAATTTGTTTTAGGAGATAAGGCTCAGTAGCATGCCGTAAGTTTTTAAAAACATATATGAGTTTGCGGACTCGTGCACCAAGTAGCTTGATATGTTCTTTGAAATTCAGATTTCTGTCTATAGTAACACCTAGATATTTAATGTTGTGAACACGTTCCATTGACGAACACGCGCAGTTGGCTTCCAGGGTACACTCATGAGAGATGATTGTGTGGCTGTTACTTAGACTTGAATAATTTTTGATGCTGAACGAAATATACTTTGTTTTATCTAAATTCAAAGTCAGTATGTTCTCCTGGAGCCAGGCTCTAGTGATATTATAGCCCTGCTGAGCAGCATCAAATACCTCATCCCAGGTATTGGCGGCAAAGACTAAAGCAGTGTCGTCTGCGAAGGAGATGATTTCGCCTTGAGTGAGTTTTAGATTTGTCAGTTCGTTAATATAGACTAGAAATAAGGTGGGCCCCAAGATGCTGCCCTGAGGTACGCCATGTGTAACTGGGAGGTAAGTGCTTTTGTATTTACTCGCACGGACACACTGACTTCGCCCAGACAAGTAACTTTCAAAGAGTTCTAGCTGGGTACCTCTAATTCCTATCTTCTCGAGTTTAGCCAATAAGAGGGAAACAGAGATCGTATCAAATGCCTTGGCGAGATCGAGAAATATTGATAGACATTTTTTTCCTTTATCCAGATTTGTGCTAACAAAGCTTGTAAGTTTGTTTACTGCTTGTTCAGTGGACTTACCATGCCGAAATCCAAACTGGTTTTTAGATAGTAGGTTATTTTTTTCCAAATAATTTACCAAGCGAGTGTTTATGATTTTTTCCAATATTTTCGATATCGCCGGTAGTATGGATATGGGTCTATAATTAATGATTCGATTTCTGTCCCCACTCTTATATATTGGGCACACTTCCGACCTTTTCAGGGCATCAGGGAATAAGCCCGACTGTAAGCTATCATTGATAATTTTCGTAATCACTGGAATAAGAATTTTTTTATGTAATTTTAGAAACTTACTACTTATCTTATCACAACCAGATGCGCAATCTATTTTTAGACCATTTATAATTTGTTCAACTTCATGCTCATCAGTGTCCATCAAAACAAATGAATGACTATGCTGGTTACACTCATCTATGTGATATTGGAAAGGTCCATCAGGTGTGTTAGTTTTTTTATATATTTTGTCAGCCAGTGAGGCCCCAACATTTATGAAGTAATTATTTATTTCATTCAAAGATTGTTCTGGAGAAGTAGAGAATGTTAGAAGTTCTTTTGTGCTTTGCATAGGTTTTGTTGTGTTAGAGATGTTTCGAATAGCTTTCCATAATTTTTTACTGTCTTTTTGTGCATTATTTATTAGGTCTTTTTCGTACTCTCTCTTTATTTTTCGTAATAGTGCATTACAAAAATTCCTGTAACGTTTAAAAGTGATTTGGATATTTTCATTTTTCGGTGATAATTTTGCTTTTCTGTGTAACCTATCCCTATTTCGCATACACCTTAGTAAACCCGGAGTTATCCATGGCTTTATTATTTTTGACCGTCTTGGTAATGTTTTTGTGACTGTGTTTTTTTCAATAATATTTTGAAGGGATTGTATCAAGTAATTTAGTGTATGGTTAGGATCTGCCGACTGATAAATTGGATCAAGATCAAATTGTAATAGGTCTTTTACTATTCCTTCATCGTTAACTTTAGTTATAGTTGTTGTTGTATAATGCCATGTTTTTTTTAGCTGCAGGCATAGTAAAACCGGATAATGGTCAGTTAACGTTGAAAATGGGACTATTGCAGTGGCAGGACTTATAGTCTTTATTAAGGCGTGATCCAAGCAAGTTTCACTGTCACCACGAGTTACTAGGCTATGTGCTGGAAGTAGGCCGTGTGTAGCAACTAAAGTTAAGTATCGTTCCCCGTGCATGTCTATTTTGTTTGAATTTATTGGAATGTTTATGTCACCCATTAACACATTGTGTTTATAGACCGATACTAGATGAAGTGTTTTGTCTAAAGAAGAAAGGAACGGATCTATGTTGGTAAATGATGGCGATCTGTATAAACCTATAATAGCAACTTGCTCTTCTACAATAGCCACCAGACAATTACAATCCTGAAATGCAGGTTCCTCTATGCGGACGTTAAGGTTCTCTTTATAATAAATAACTACACCATCATTTTGTTTGTTGTTAACTTTAGTCGCAACATGACAATATCCGTCCAGTTTTGGTATTACTGATGCACAAGAGAGCCAACACTCTGTCAGTATTAGAATGTCGCACTCCAGTTTTAATCTACTTAACAAAATCTCAAAACCTGACATATTGCAGTTTATACTACGGATGTTCTGCGTTAGTATAAGTATTCTATTACTAGAAGTACCAGCGATGACAGTGTGACATTCTTCTATGTCAGCAGTTTGCGAATGGGATACGGATAAGCTATCAATGTTAGCAGTAAGGTCGATTATATCACCGAATTTTGGTAAAAGACATAATTTTGTAAGGGATTTTTATCGGGGGCTGAACATTATTATGAAAAGCATTTATAACTGTAGTGGAGTATGTAGTGTATGTATTTGTGAGGAAGTGTTTGTATAGTATTTTTGTGTTTATATTGTGTGTGTGTATGATTGTTTGTTGTATGTTTTGGACTATATGTGTTTGAGTTATTTTTAAGCTACAAATGAACGTATAATAAGAGAGGTGTGTAAATAAGATAAATGTATGACTTGAATATGTTCTGAAAAGTGTATTACAAGGAGCAGGAATATATCTTACATTAATACAATAAAAGAAAGCATGCATGAAAAAAGCTTCAAGACGTTTGGAGAGACAGATCGTAGCAAATAATTGTCATATTGTGTTCCGTATCTTTTCTAAGTCCGCTGCGTCGTTGATTCGTATATGCGTGGAGTCTTCGTCTTTTTTGAGGTACACAATCCCATTTGTTGTCCAACAAAAATTGAAACCATGGCTATTCTTAAATTGTCTCGCTAAGAAGTAAAGTTTTTGAGTTTTGTACGTGAGAGTTTCCGCCACATATAAAGGTTTGGCCACGGACTTCCGGTTCAAGTGAGTAGAATTTAATTTGTCACCTTTAGTTTTCAGCTTATTGAAACTCTTTACAGCCTTAAGAAACTTGTCTTTCAGTATAACAGTTGTTAGATCTACGATCACCGGGTTTGAGTCATCTTTTGACTTTAGTCGATAGACATCTTTTATACAAGACCCGTTGATATCGATGTTAATTGTTTTTCCTAGTATCATAATTTCTTTACATAAAGATTCTTTTGTCTCTCCATTCTGTTTCGGTATATTCCGAATTTCAATGCCAGTTCCGCGGGTTTTTCGTTCCATTGTCTCTAGTTTGTCTTCCAACTCTTTAATTTGCATTTTATCTGCTTTTCTTTCCTTCTCAAGCGTACTTATTTTTGACAAAAATTCGTCATATTTATTTGACATTAAGTCCATGCTCGTTTTAAGTTCTTGAAAGCGTTTGTCCTGTTCCCTTGAAAACCCGTCAAACATTTCCTTAATAAGGACCATGACGTCAGTACTCTTGCCATCAAACTTTCGTTTTTTTCGCTCTGCGATGTTTATAGCAAGTGAGTGGAGATCGGGTTCTGACTCACAATGCTGCAACTGTAAGTCGGTAGCTGTCTTTGCGAATGTTATGGCAGTGCTCCGGATGTTATCTGTTGCAGCCAACGATTTTGAGGGGGAAGGCGAGGCGGGAGAAGTTTGCAGTAGCGGCATGATAAAAATAAAATTGCCTTTAAAAAGTTACACCAAGTACCAGGACAACATACGTTGTAAGCGATAGATTCTTCACAGCCGCGCCAGAGGTCAAGCTTATCTAGCCGCAATCGAGGAATGCGAGGTGTTTGTCTTTCCGTCCAGTGTAGTGAGAGCTATGCTTTAGACAATAGATGCGTAAGCGCCCTTTCTCTGAGTAGCTGGCAGAAACGTATCTATCTCTTTCTCGCACGTTGACACGACGCAGTTCTATCCTTTGCGCACTTTGATGTTTCTGTTACACATACAGCTGACGTTTAAGTACGTGAAATAGTTAGTGTGCGTAAAAGAGCGTACTCACGGATTTCGGCAGGTTCAGACTCCTACAACCTTATGCACTCCTATTTTTTATCGAGTAATATTTTGGTATAAAATTAAATAATTTTGTAGTTTAAAATTGTAAAAACTCTGTGGCACGTCTACTCTTGGCAGAGGTCCGAGGGGAAGGGGAACACTATTGTGTAGAATCTGGTTCTTCTAACCTAACCGACAGATGTGTTGCTGGGGAGTTTGTTCCGCCACTTCTTCTTCCCAGCTAAAACACTAGGAAGTGGCGAAGGGCGGGCGTTTTGGGGGACTGTCTCTTGTAATTTTGACGTTCAAAAAGTGCTGATTATCAGCCTAATTTGAATAAATGACTTTTGATTTTGATTTTGATTTATGGCATAACTAACATAATAGTAAGAAATATGCTGTCGCGACACTTTTTGAAATAATGATGTGTTCTGAAGTTCTAAAGAATATTTTAGGTAATTTTTGTACACCTTGGGCTACATTATTGGAGTTTTAGTAAGGATCCCTAATTTTTTTGAAAATATATTATAGCCTATGTCACCCGCGGATAGTGTAGCTTCCCAACAGTGAAATAATTTTTCAAATCGGTTCAGTAGTTTCGGAGCCTATTCAATGCAAACAAACAATCAAATCTTTCCTCTTTATAATATTTGTATAGGTTTAGGTTAGATAACTAGTAATCGAATGCAATTAGACTAAAAATACTCATAAGGTGGAACGAAATTTATAGTAATCGGATTTTCATGGGATTCTTTTATTGAGTTCCTAGAGATGTGGAAAGGATTTTTTTCATTGATTTATTCTTTTTTTTTTTAGTTTAGGAATAACCTGATATTCACTGAATTAATATTGTGGCCAAATAGTGTGATCTGTGTGTATCCATAAAACGCCATTTTTTTTAAACTTTCTTCTTCACATCTCTAGGAACTCAATAAAAAAGTCCCATGAAAATCCGTCCTCTATAAACTTCGTTTCACCTTATTGTCTAATTGCACTCGACTATATTTTTTTAAAATAGATAATAATTAAGTACGGTACTTTATAAAGGATCATAGTAGCAGTTTTGTTTAGAAGAAGAGAAAAAAAGATACGACAACTCAATAGGAGAGAGGTCAATCTAGGATGAATAATTGACTTTGAAATGAAGTGCGTACTTACATTGTTTCTCAATAACGCTATTCCATTGTGTGTCGGTGTTGGCATCAGGTCAGGCGGTCAATACCGTCGGCGAAGAGTTTCGCCGACATTCCCAGTCGGCAGAACGTGTCGGTCAATCAGGACCTTAATTAATCACTAGTTTGTCGTGTAAATACAATTGTTTATTTGCTTTATGCCTGAATTGTCACGCGTCTTAACGGCTTTCCAATTGCGTCAATACTTTGGCTAGAAGCCATTTTACTACGAATTGTTCAGCTGAAATTGTCGCGGCAAATATATCTTTTGTGTTTTTTTGTATAGCAACATGGGCAATAAACTTTTCATGAATCATTGTATGGTTTTATGTTATTCTGTGGAGGTCATTAACATATACCTACCTATTGTTTATGTAAAGGATTCAAGTTTATTGCACTACGCGATTTGGAGATGTATTTCAATCAATGTAAATTGTTCTTTAAAAAAAATATGACGTCGGCCAAGTCTGGCAACTTTCTAAAGGCCCCCTTACATGCAGCTGACCTTTGTGGGCTTCGCTAACCTTTGGCTTAAAGGGAAACGTGAAAACAAAGTAATTTACATTTGATAAATAATTGAACTTAACTTAAACATAAAATTAACTTGTAACGAGCAATAAGTATATTTGAAGAAAATATTACCGCACGAATCTTTCAGCTGTAGTTCGAGAAATTCACAGAACTAGAACTAATCAAGAACGTCTAGATTTTATGTCTACTCCAATAACTATAGTCTTGTTATGTTTACTTCTAGAACATAATCACAATATTCCGAAATCTTTCTACTCAGAACTTCATAAGCGGAGGCATCGCAAAACTTTTCAAATACTAACAACGTATTCTCGTTATTCGTATTCAAAGCTTTCATACGGCCGCGACCTTCAGATTCTTTCAGTATTGGAGGAAAAGTTTTGAACTTGGATTAATCTCGGGTACGTTATTACGATTATTTATTCGGTGTCTCGGGATCGGGAGCAAGTTTTTGCAAAATAATTTGTTTTCTCATATTATAACACTGGGCTGTGTGCATCATTAGATTGTTTCCGAACAAGTCATTCGTGTCTTATTGTAAACGTTAAGCTAAGCTGCACAATATGCAAGCATAACTCACGTCTCTAGAGCTTGTTATCTAAAATACTTTTTGAAGTGAAACTTCTTAAGCGACTTCCAACAAGGTTGCGTTAAACGTTTAACGCTACCATGGAGGGGGTATGAAAGCACTCATTTCCACATTTAAAAAGTTTCACTTCTTCCGCGCGGAGGGACTCCACGCACTATTTTTTTTTCTGGGTGAGTGCGCACGGCGACCTATCAAGCCACCAGTTTATGCGAATCATTCACTGTACGGGAAATCTATACAAAGCGAGGCCATGTTATACTGGAAATTTAAAACTTGATGTCTCGCCGTGTGTACATGAACTTATCAACACCATGTGCCTTACGTTCACCTTCAAGCCCGAAATATTCGGTTATGAACACGTACATTACTAATAGTCTCATTGTTTAAATGCCCTTGGCCTTAATCTAAAGTTTAACCAATACCCAAATAATATATTACGAACTTCTACATGGTCTAGTTCTTGATATTGTACCTACACTTCACATCATTTAACGCCTTCGGTCACATGTTTTCACGATACCTTTTGTCACATTCTTAATTATCAAATCAACACGGTCACACTTTACACATTCTATCGACAACTATAGGAAGACAGTACTACCCATTGTCTTGTTATGATCTCTTATTCGCCGCGGATTTAGAGAGATTGGCACATAGATAGACTGTACGATGACCCTATGTCGTTCCCACTGCTGGGACTCAGACACAGACCTTCTGTGAGAGGGATTGGGCCGTGATCCTCCACGTGGGTCCTGTGTGGCTTTTTGGTTGCAGTGAGGCTCTGCAGTATTAGCCGATTTCGGTCATGCCCGGTTTTTTAAGGTATTTTAATGTAGTTCATCTATTCGACAGTGATGGAGTTTTTGCACTCGCACTTAAGAAAGAATTTCGAAATGACTGGAATTAATAGCAGAATATGTACAAAAAACAAGCAATAGGTCGCCTGCCCTGCTCTATTTGCAAATCAAGGTGCACTTTGAGGTACCTCTCCGAAGCCACAACTAGCGCCGTCGATGTGGCAGAGCTTTAACTTAAAGAAAATGCGAATCATCGACACGATGAAGAAGCAAACGTCAATGAACAATTACATATCGACGACAATGCAGTCGCGTAACATATCTATTATTTCTTGCAGTGACATTCGACGGCGAGACGATAGAGGGCGCGCCGCCGCTATGGTGCGCCGCGGCCGCGGGTCACTTGCCGCTGGTGAAGCTGCTGGTCCGCGCTGGCGCCAATGTGAACTCCACCACGCGGACGCACAGCACCCCTCTCAGAGCCGCCTGCTTCGACGGCCACTCTGATATCGTTAGATTCCTAGTCGAAAATGGCGCCGGTGAGTTACATCATACATATGAATGTATATGGATCTTTGGAGCGTGGCCACAATCTGATCAAACGCCTCTGTCCCGTTTTTTAATACATTTGTCAGCGTTATTTGAGCGCTGAAAGTTCCATGTAGCACTCTATAAGTCTGTCGTAAATATAGAACTTCTAGCTTTAGAAAGAAACTGTCATACTGATGTGAGTGGCAGACACGATACTCGTTAATACAAAATACAAACATTTTTGTTGCAATTAGTCTATAACTCAGCAATTCTTCTTCTCTCCATTTTCAGACATAGAAATAGCAAACCGTCACGGCCACACATGTCTAATGATCGCTTGCTACAAGGGCCACATTAGAATCGCCAAGTACCTACTGTCGCTAAATGCCGACGTGAACAGAAAGAGCGTCAAAGGAAATACGGCCCTACACGATTGTGCCGAGAGCGGGTCTCTAAACATACTCAAGATGCTGTTGGGACATGGAGCTACTATGGACGTTGATTCGTACGGTAAGACACTTTAACACGTGGGTGTGGAGACATCAAATTGGTCCTTGAAAATGGCAAAACCATGCCCTGTGAAAGGTCTCGTGCCGGCTATATGACCTTTGTCTCAGCCAAGAGACGGCCCTTGCCGCATGACATGAGCCTCCCCCAATCTATGCCAGAATCGTATCAATTGCGTCACACACTCGCATCCCCAATGCCATCGTGCATTTCAACAATAATTATTGCCTGATTTACGTTTTCAAATCAAACGAATTTTTAAAGGATATGTGTAAGGTGATGTAATGTGTTCTGTATGGTGTCGGACGTAAAGAATAGCACCATCCTGTATCTTCCCGTGGGTGTCGTAAGAGGCGACTAAGAGACTTGCCAGAGAATGGGCAGCAGCGTTCTCTGTTCTTTTGTAACAACCGTACTGCGATCGCCAACCCGCCTGCCAAGCATGGAGATTATGGCAAAATCCCCCTTATGTCAATGTGGCGTTGCTGGGGGAGGCCTATGTCCAGCAGTGGACGTCTTTCGGCTTAAATGATGATAAGCAATGGGTTAAGCTTTTCCTTCACAAGTGTTCGGATTGTCCAATTTCGGTTCTCAGCGCTAGGCGCATCTAGCTGATTCTTAAGTTGTTGATCCATCTTAACACATTAGTATACTTCTTGCAGGTATGACGCCACTTCTAGCAGCCTCTGTAACTGGACACACGCACATAGTCGAGCACCTCATAAATACGGAGTACGGCCTAGTGACGCGACAGCAACGCATCGACGCGTTGGAACTACTCGGTGCCACATACGTGGACAAGAGACGCGACATGGTCGGCGCACTCGCGCTCTGGAAACGAGCCATGGATGACAGGTAAATTGTCTAGAAATAACTGTGCAAACCCTTTATTTTTTGTTAACCAGATCTGTCAGAATCCTGGTCAAAGACCTCTGTATTTCCTCCCACTTCTCTCGATGTTGTGTTTCTTCCTGCCAATACACGAGGAAGCTTCTCCTCTTTTTTTAGCTGTCTCAAAGCTCGTGTTGCGATGTAGGGGTCCACAGCTGTACCGGCAGACATGATCTGCCCAGACCAATTTAGTCGCTAAGTTGGAAATTTGCAGTTACCCCTTGTATTATTGTTACAAGCATTGTTTTTACCCTTGTTCAGATTCCCTTCGGACGGAAGCGAGCCCATTCCCAAGCCAAAAGACATACCGCGCATAGAGGCGTATGACTACGCAGTGGAACCGAGCAATACGCAGCAGCTAGAGGAGATTCTTGCAGATCCTGACGGCATGCGGATGCAGGCCTTGGTCATCAGAGAGAGGATTCTTGGTGAGATCATAACTAGTTAGACTTGAGATGTTTTTTGGCATTTTCATAGTTCTATGAAATGACGATAATTTACAAACTTGAATGTTTTACCCTCAAATTTGTTTTTAGATCTACGAATATAAGTATGAAAATGAATGGTGTAAATTTTTATGACTGCCATCTTGGCTATGGTTTTGAGCACATCGGTGGAGAGAAACGATGGGTTTCCAGTTTTGTCAAATAAAACGCTCGCGTTGCGACGAGCCTTAGGTACAGGGCGTACGCCACTCTCCCGGCTTCCTCTATCTGGCCCCTTGTAGACGCGCACGCATTGCGTCGCCGCACACCACTGATTTAAATGAAGAAAGACGCAGAGTCAGCACTCTTCTTCGGAGTATTATGTTAGCTGTGTATAATGTATTATGTATGGCTAGGCCCGGCACACCCCGACACGTCGTACTACGTGCGCTACCGCGGCGCGGTGTACGCGGACGCGGGCCGCTTCGCGCGCTGCCGCACGCTGTGGCACCACGCGCTGGACATGCAGCGCGCCGTGCTGCCGCCGCTGTCGCCGCTCACGCAGAGCTCGCTCTACAGCTTCGCCGAACTCTTCTCCTACATGCTGGCCGAGCGCGCGCGCCCTCCGCTCAGAGGTACGTCAACTAATTACCCTAGATGTCCACCAAACATTTTTATAACAAGGAATTACGACCGAACTCGGCACGAACGCAACTTACTACAAATTACCAAGTGGAGCGGTGGTGCATGTACCCAACTACCCACCCACATTCTATTTTAAACATTTGATTCCAGGGTTTTCTCAAACTGACTCACCTAACACAGAAGACACCCAAAACCGCTACCATACCCAAAAGACCATCACGGTAACATACGACCATAGTTTTCATTTTGTTTGGCGAATCAGAAGTCGTGGTCGCCAAAGGGTACTTCCTAAGTTTCCGAACGAACGAGTGAATGTGTGTAACTAACTGCGTAGTGATGAACGCTACGAAGCGACGACCGCTTATTCGTGTGACAAACAACACACAAACATGATTTCAACCAGGAATTTGTTTTCCACAGGTCGCATAGTCCCCCCTGTGACCTTCGAAGACATTGAACCGGTATTCAGGAAGGCATTATCCGAGATACACCGAGGCATGGAACTCCTAGACTCAAAACTCAGCATCGACAGAGAACAGACCCTGAGCACACTACAGAGGGTGCTGGTGATCTCCTTACACCTGGCGGCGTTGATGGCGCGGCTACTCGAGGAACCCGAGTGTACGGAGGAAGTCTCACGGAAGATACACACGGCAGTCTACTCGCTTGTTAAGTTAGATATTACGGTGAGTGTGGGAGTGGTTTAGCACTGGTTATTCTTGAGATGGCAGAGCAAAATGAAAAAAAAATTGAAAAAGCCAAGATCATTTCTTTATTGGCAAGTGTCCTAGCCGTGTAAAGTGTTTCATGAATTAGGGGCGCCATATTTAAAGATTAACTTTATAGCATAAAACGATCGAATACAGTACAATTATTTATTCTGCTACATTCATTATCATCTAAGGCTTTCAACTAAAAATATGTGAATGTGTGTGTTGCAGGTGCGTCAAGGGCGCTCAGCCCTGCACGTGGCGTGCTCGGCCGAGGGCGCGCGCGGGCGGGGCGCGCGCGCCTGGCTGCCCGCCCCCGGCGACCCCGCGCCCTGCGCCGCGCACCTCGTGCAGCTCATGCTGCGCCTGGGCGCGCCGCCCGACGCGCGGGACGCGGACGGCAACACGCCGCTGCATCTAGTCTGCAAGGTACGGTATACACAGAGCGCCGCGCACCTCGTGCAGCTCATGCTGCGCCTGGGCGCGCCGCCCGACGCGCGGGACGCGGACGGCAACACGCCGCTGCATCTAGTCTGCAAGGTACGGTATACACAGAGCGCCGCGCACCTCGTGCAGCTCATGCTGCGCCTGGGCGCGCCGCCCGACGCGCGGGACGCGGACGGCAACACGCCGCTGCATCTAGTCTGCAAGGTACGGTATACACAGAGCGCCGCGCACCTCGTGCAGCTCATGCTGCGCCTGGGCGCGCCGCCCGACGCGCGGGACGCGGACGGCAACACGCCGCTGCATCTAGTCTGCAAGGTACGGTATACACAGAGCGCCGCGCACCTCGTGCAGCTCATGCTGCGCCTGGGCGCGCCGCCCGACGCGCGGGACGCGGACGGCAACACGCCGCTGCATCTAGTCTGCAAGGTACGGTATACACAGAGCGCCGCGCACCTCGTGCAGCTCATGCTGCGCCTGGGCGCGCCGCCCGACGCGCGGGACGCGGACGGCAACACGCCGCTGCATCTAGTCTGCAAGGTACGGTATACACAGAGCGCCGCGCACCTCGTGCAGCTCATGCTGCGCCTGGGCGCGCCGCCCGACGCGCGGGACGCGGACGGCAACACGCCGCTGCATCTAGTCTGCAAGGTACGGTATACACAGAGCGCCGCGCACCTCGTGCAGCTCATGCTGCGCCTGGGCGCGCCGCCCGACGCGCGGGACGCGGACGGCAACACGCCGCTGCATCTAGTCTGCAAGGTACGGTATACACAGAGCGCCGCGCACCTCGTGCAGCTCATGCTGCGCCTGGGCGCGCCGCCCGACGCGCGGGACGCGGACGGCAACACGCCGCTGCATCTAGTCTGCAAGGTACGGTATACACAGAGCGCCGCGCACCTCGTGCAGCTCATGCTGCGCCTGGGCGCGCCGCCCGACGCGCGGGACGCGGACGGCAACACGCCGCTGCATCTAGTCTGCAAGGTACGGTATACACAGAGCGCCGCGCACCTCGTGCAGCTCATGCTGCGCCTGGGCGCGCCGCCCGACGCGCGGGACGCGGACGGCAACACGCCGCTGCATCTAGTCTGCAAGGTACGGTATACACAGAGCGCCGCGCACCTCGTGCAGCTCATGCTGCGCCTGGGCGCGCCGCCCGACGCGCGGGACGCGGACGGCAACACGCCGCTGCATCTAGTCTGCAAGGTACGGTATACACAGAGCGCCGCGCACCTCGTGCAGCTCATGCTGCGCCTGGGCGCGCCGCCCGACGCGCGGGACGCGGACGGCAACACGCCGCTGCATCTAGTCTGCAAGGTACGGTATACACAGAGCGCCGCGCACCTCGTGCAGCTCATGCTGCGCCTGGGCGCGCCGCCCGACGCGCGGGACGCGGACGGCAACACGCCGCTGCATCTAGTCTGCAAGGTACGGTATACACAGAGCGCCGCGCACCTCGTGCAGCTCATGCTGCGCCTGGGCGCGCCGCCCGACGCGCGGGACGCGGACGGCAACACGCCGCTGCATCTAGTCTGCAAGGTACGGTATACACAGAGCGCCGCGCACCTCGTGCAGCTCATGCTGCGCCTGGGCGCGCCGCCCGACGCGCGGGACGCGGACGGCAACACGCCGCTGCATCTAGTCTGCAAGGTACGGTATACACAGAGCGCCGCGCACCTCGTGCAGCTCATGCTGCGCCTGGGCGCGCCGCCCGACGCGCGGGACGCGGACGGCAACACGCCGCTGCATCTAGTCTGCAAGGTACGGTATACACAGAGCGCCGCGCACCTCGTGCAGCTCATGCTGCGCCTGGGCGCGCCGCCCGACGCGCGGGACGCGGACGGCAACACGCCGCTGCATCTAGTCTGCAAGGTACGGTATACACAGAGCGCCGCGCACCTCGTGCAGCTCATGCTGCGCCTGGGCGCGCCGCCCGACGCGCGGGACGCGGACGGCAACACGCCGCTGCATCTAGTCTGCAAGGTACGGTATACACAGAGCGCCGCGCACCTCGTGCAGCTCATGCTGCGCCTGGGCGCGCCGCCCGACGCGCGGGACGCGGACGGCAACACGCCGCTGCATCTAGTCTGCAAGGTACGGTATACACAGAGCGCCGCGCACCTCGTGCAGCTCATGCTGCGCCTGGGCGCGCCGCCCGACGCGCGGGACGCGGACGGCAACACGCCGCTGCATCTAGTCTGCAAGGTACGGTATACACAGAGCGCCGCGCACCTCGTGCAGCTCATGCTGCGCCTGGGCGCGCCGCCCGACGCGCGGGACGCGGACGGCAACACGCCGCTGCATCTAGTCTGCAAGGTACGGTATACACAGAGCGCCGCGCACCTCGTGCAGCTCATGCTGCGCCTGGGCGCGCCGCCCGACGCGCGGGACGCGGACGGCAACACGCCGCTGCATCTAGTCTGCAAGGTACGGTATACACAGAGCGCCGCGCACCTCGTGCAGCTCATGCTGCGCCTGGGCGCGCCGCCCGACGCGCGGGACGCGGACGGCAACACGCCGCTGCATCTAGTCTGCAAGGTACGGTATACACAGAGCGCCGCGCACCTCGTGCAGCTCATGCTGCGCCTGGGCGCGCCGCCCGACGCGCGGGACGCGGACGGCAACACGCCGCTGCATCTAGTCTGCAAGGTACGGTATACACAGAGCGCCGCGCACCTCGTGCAGCTCATGCTGCGCCTGGGCGCGCCGCCCGACGCGCGGGACGCGGACGGCAACACGCCGCTGCATCTAGTCTGCAAGGTACGGTATACACAGAGCGCCGCGCACCTCGTGCAGCTCATGCTGCGCCTGGGCGCGCCGCCCGACGCGCGGGACGCGGACGGCAACACGCCGCTGCATCTAGTCTGCAAGGTACGGTATACACAGAGCGCCGCGCACCTCGTGCAGCTCATGCTGCGCCTGGGCGCGCCGCCCGACGCGCGGGACGCGGACGGCAACACGCCGCTGCATCTAGTCTGCAAGGTACGGTATACACAGAGCGCCGCGCACCTCGTGCAGCTCATGCTGCGCCTGGGCGCGCCGCCCGACGCGCGGGACGCGGACGGCAACACGCCGCTGCATCTAGTCTGCAAGGTACGGTATACACAGAGCGCCGCGCACCTCGTGCAGCTCATGCTGCGCCTGGGCGCGCCGCCCGACGCGCGGGACGCGGACGGCAACACGCCGCTGCATCTAGTCTGCAAGGTACGGTATACACAGAGCGCCGCGCACCTCGTGCAGCTCATGCTGCGCCTGGGCGCGCCGCCCGACGCGCGGGACGCGGACGGCAACACGCCGCTGCATCTAGTCTGCAAGGTACGGTATACACAGAGCGCCGCGCACCTCGTGCAGCTCATGCTGCGCCTGGGCGCGCCGCCCGACGCGCGGGACGCGGACGGCAACACGCCGCTGCATCTAGTCTGCAAGGTATGCGACACGCTTTATCAGAAACAAAATACATATCTTAGACACAGGTAACCTACTCATTGTTACGCAGATGAGAGATCGCGTGTCGCTTTACAACACACAGTCGGGTTCTTCTCTCTTTCTTTTAGAAGAAAAACAGTCATTTCTAAAATATTTTCGAACTCTCGATTTTGTGCACCTCCGCACAAAAAGAGGGGTGTTATAAGTTTAACTTGTGTATCTGTAGATCTGTTGGTCTGTCTGCGGCATCGTAGCTCCTAAACGGATGAACCGATTTTGATAAAATTCATTTGAAAGGTGTTTTAATCGAGAGTGTTCATAGCTATGTTTTGAGAAAATCTGCTCAGCCGTCTGAAGATCATCACCTCTTTTCTAGTTGATGAAGAGATATAAACAACTTCCACAGGTCTGGTCGATACGAAATTTAAAATTTTGTCACTTGTCACCATGGGAATCGCCAGGGAGAGGCGACTAATCTTAAAGCTCTTTTTTTTCAATTTATTACTTTCCTTGTTTATAAACTGCCTGATCTAGCAAAACTACAATAATAACGTTATCTTGTTAATTTCCAGCTGAACCCGTGTCCCGCCGAAGTGGTCCGCGAGCTGCTGTCTCACGGCGCTCACATCGACACTGTGAACTACGAGGGCGAGACGCCCGAAGAGATCCTGAAGTCCACGCAGCAGAGCCTGAGCGCCATCGTGAACCCGCTGCGCTACACGTCGCTGGCGTGCCTGGCGGCGCGCACCGTGAAGAACTACCGCCTGCCGTACCGGCACGTGCTGCCGCTGTGCCTGCACGCCGCCGTCATCACGCACTGACGCGACCACCTACTGTCGCTGAGCACTATCCTATACACGCTTACCGGTACAACTACTACAACACCGGGCACGATCCTCGACTCCCGATTGGTTCAAAACCGCTCCCCGAGCGTATGTTTCCATTGATGACGTTCGAGACGTCAGTGACGCGTGTCAGCCTGGCACTGTAGATTTTGAGACTTGTAGTTTTGTTTGAAACATTATTTTAGCATTTTAGATTGGAATGATCAGTGTATATTTTAGGATCTTTTGAGGCTACGTTATTATACTTTTAATTCTTTGTAATACCACCGGATTTAATACCTTTACTTAACTGCCATACGAAATAGACTAATAAGGCAAAGGTATGATTTCGGGTTTATACTAAAATTGTGAAGTTAGATTGATATAAGTAGTCAAACGAGCGACTAACATCAGCAGTGTAGCGTAAACTGTAGTGGAATCATTGAAATATCAGTTTTAGCATAAACTTGGTGTTACTCTGATGTCTAATCTGTCACAGTATTTAAAAATCGGTAGCTCAGCTCAAAGCGGAATTTATATAATATATTATTATGTATTCTATCATTATATTTAATAGTATAAACTTCATAATTCTGTGAATTTATGGTTTATACTTAGTTTTCTTTATAATTCCTTCTCATTGTTTATATTTCAAATCAATAATTGAATATTTATTATTTCATAGCGTTGTTTTGTCTATTGATCGTACATTTGAAGTAACGTATTATTTTTGTATGTGTCAAAAGTAAAAAAAAATAACGTCCTTATTATTGGTAGTCTAAAAGGTATATAGAAATTAAATTTCAGTGCTGTGCCGTACGTGATTTGAAGTAGATGTAATTATGTACATTGGAATAAGTAAAATTGATGTTATAGTATATAATATTTATGTATTCTGTAAATTACTGTTTCATGAAACGTCTGGGTACACGGGAGTTTAATGTTATTGAATGTGGCCACTGTTTATACAATATATCATTTTTAATGTCACAAATATTATAATTTTATCTTTTTGAATTGTTTTAGAGCTCAAAATCAAAATCATAATGTTATTTTGATTACTGTTTGCGTGATAACCCGCATGTATATTGCTATATCATTAATGTACTTTGTAATCGTAAAGGTTACCTATGTAACACTTCACAATGATTATAAATAGATGAAGTTTTAGTAGATCCTATGTAATGGCACTGCGTGTACTTACTGTTTTAGTTTTGTACTGAATTATAAGACTTTTTTCTGAACACAATACGGCCATAGTTAATTTTAATATTCCTGGTGTTTAAACTATTGTAATTATACTTCATCTGTGTATAATCGTTGACTTGTCCACCAAGTGATATTCGCTTTTAATATTTGACTATGAACGTAGCTAGACTGGACTAGAGTCAGTAGTTCGGCTGTTTCCACTTACACCTCTCTAGTCCCTTTTTACTATAGTACATCCTGGATTACTTTATATACACATACAATCTTACTTCTTAAGTCAGTGATCATCGCTTGACGCATATATCAATGTAAAAACAAATTAGACATAAGTAGGCATATTAGAAATTAATGGAGATACGTATAAATTGGTATTGTATATTAGCAGAATGGATAACGACAAAGTAAACTATTAGTACTGAATTATGATAAAGATGTTGTCCTCGTTCGTAACAACGGCATCGTTCGCTACTTTGTGTGTATTTCCTCATAGTATATTATAAATTTAGTAATATTGCGTGATTATATATGCTAGTTATTTTTGAAATTAATAAAATGCTTTAAAATAAATTGTTTTGTAATTGGTAACACGATGGTTTTACGCCTTGTTTCTGGAACGCAAATCATAACATTGCTAACAAATTACGAAACGCGTTCTGTGACTGGTTCACTCAACCTATCTCATACTCATTTTTTTCTATTAGACCATTACAGGCACTTCTGAAAGTCCAAAAAAATAATAAAATATAAGTGCCAACCTGAGCACTTGAGTACTAAAACTCGCGTGCCCCTTCGTACCTGCTAGCGTCGCTGATATTATTTTTGAATAAAGACACGCGAGCGTGCACCCTCGCATGTTTAAATTGACACCCTGATTCGAGATTTTTTATATTTATTTTGAAAATGTGTGTTAGTAACCCAACCCAAGGGAAAACAAATAATTTAAATGTGTCTATTATTTGTTCATGGTCATTCTCCTGCCCTTAACCCAATTTATTTGGGGTCGGCGCAGCATGTCTTCTTCCATACTTCTGTATTACTCGTCATCTTATCAGACACCTCCTTTCTTCCCATATCATCATTCACACAGTCCTTCTATCGTTTCTTTGATCTTATAGCAATCCACATTCATACTCTAAAACGTTCGTTACAAAATTTTCTATATTCTTTTGTGTCATTTGTTATTCATACAATATTACGTACCAAAAGAACATGGAATTACTTTACTCTGTGTCTACTTGGAATGCCAAACAAGTAATCATAAGGTTACAGTAAGGCAGATCACATAAAAATTAGACAACGATGTAGTCTCAAATGCTTTGTATCCTTATGTAACTATGTAGCTCATAGATAAGGACGACAGGGCTCGTTAGAAATGTCAAGCATGTTAATATTACTCCTAGATAACAAAAACAAAGGATCAGTTGTAGGTCAGTTTAATAAGAAACATTAAAAGATTATAATATTTGTAGTACATGCATATAAATGTACCAGTACAACATTGATAAAATATAAAATGGTGGCAGATTATGATAAAAAATAGTTGAATCTGCCGGTCAGTTTTGATCCAAAAAGAAACTCAAAAATGTCAACCGTGGAACAGCTTCTTTAATTCTGGTGTGTCCTCAACCAGAGTCTGCAGGTCTCTGAGTGAAGTGCCCGCGAACATCAACCAGATACGTTTAGCTGTCACCAGGTTGCTTTTCATAACCTTAGCCATAGTCACCCCGTCGGCATTCTTTATGTTGCCCATCTTCACTACCAATTCGACGGGAAGCTTCTTTAATTGGTACTTGCGCATTCCGCATAAAAGAGGCCAGAATGAGAACTGATCGATCAAATGCTCGGTGCCGCTTACAGCTGATAGGTACAGCTTACATTTATCATCGTTATTCTGATCCCACACCAGTCCGAGGAGCTTTGCCTCACTCGACTGTATGTTCGGGAATTTGTTGCGATTTTCGTAAGCAAAACCGGCGGCCAAAGCAACCAGACGGTTATAAGTGAATTCGTAGTCTTCCACTTTTATGTTTTTAGCAGTCTTCTTAATCAGAAGTGGTGTGCTGGAATAATAAAAAAAAATTGTCGCAACTAGGGCACATTTTAAGGTTCATGAATTCATGACTTGCTTCGTTTATTAGGGTTACGTACCCAAATGGTCAAAGGGGACCCTACTACTGATACTTCGCTGTCCGTCCGTCCGTCCGTCTGTCACCAGGCTGTATCTTATGAACTGTGATAGTTAGCCAGTTGAAATGTCTACAGATTATGTATTTCGGTTGCCGCTATAACAACAAATACTAAAAACAGAATAAAATGAATATTTAAGGGGGGCGCCCACACAAAAAAGTGAATTTTTTGCTCGTTTTACTCGATTCGACTCGCACTTGGCCGGTATTTTTTTTATAAAGAATTGTACGGAACCCTTCGAGCGCGAGTCCGACTCGCACTTGGCCGGTTTTTTTATAAATAATGGTACGGAACCCTAGTCCGACTCGCACTTGGCCGGTTTTTTTTACCATTCAATAAATAAAACCGTATCAGTTAATTGCTTATGTAATTATGAGTTCTTTTTGTGTTTTAGATGATTAAGTTTTAATGAGTTTTTTTTTCTGTAAGTACCAGCAATACAAAGACGAGCGTAACGAGCGGCGAGCGTATGTGTATACTAGATAAGAGGTTTATTTAGGGCTCGCTCAGTATAAACGTTTATCAGTTCGACTTCATGTAAACGAGAATAGCTCATGAAAAAAAAATCTGAGACCTGAATTTTGCGAGCTACCACTTATTCCGACCGGAATTTTGAGAATAGCGAATTTGCAGGAAACTGTTGAAGACTTACTTCCGTTCAAGATTCATTCCTTCAATGACGATGGTCTTGCCAGGCTCAACGGTGCTGAGCTTCCTCCTCAGCTCGTACCCCTGCGCCAAGAGTCGCTCAACGTTGGCATCAATTCTCAGGAACTCTGCATCCTTGTACACGTTGTAAAAGTGCGGCCCATTGAACGTGGTCGTCGCGGGGGGAGTCTTGGGCTCAGATGAAAATTCAAAGTTTTCCATGACTCGTTGCTGAACAGAAAAAAGGCGAAATTATGGTAGGTACTAGAGTCTCGCTGAGTATTAAGACGGTACTATAACGGCGACGGGCGGTCCTCATAGAGGTGCAAAGGTCCACACAGATTTTACTTTTCGTCGAGCAATGTTTGCAAGAGTTAATGGGCATTAATGCATACCGATATTTTTTATCATTAGCCGCAAAAGTAACTTAATAACATGTTGCATTTTGCCTTACAAAAAGTAACTTCGGTGTAGATGCCACTTTATAGCAGTTACAAGCTTATCGTAGAACGTGTAATGTGCATCGGATGCTTCTCTTTCGTAAGGTGACGGGCCTCCGCGTCCTCACGCGACTGATATGCTGACACCTTGACGGTTTTATTGTTGAGCACAATATCGATGTGGTCAATAAATATTTGACGCCACAAGTGTGTAGGTACTTAGTCAGAACAGTCACGCCGTACTTTGTTACCAAGCTGTTTTGTTTCAACAATCATAGCATACACATACAATTGAATCGATTATTTGAGAAACCCCATAAGTCAGCTTTTTTGGCAAAATTACTTTTTTTGTAATATGCATTCTTTGGCAGTAAATACACACTACAGAGAGAAATCCCACAAGTCAATGCATTAGTATGGAAATTATAACATGCTGAATATTTGGTTTATTTGAGAAACCCCTTAAGTCAGTGACTAATGGTGTTTCTCAAATAAATGATGAGTGCTGAACGACAGTTGATTCGGTGTTGAATGAGTGCAACACCGAATCAACTGTCGTCAATTGTCACTGTCAGTCAGTCTTTATAAAGGTAGTCTGTGTGTCACTCGTTGTTTTGTTTTAATTATATTTTATAAACATTTTCTTGGTCTCATTGCCTTCGTCCTATGATATACTAGACTACAAAAAGTGGTGGCCAAAATTTTACAAAAAGAATATGCTCGCGGTTGAATCAGCTGGTAGACACATACCCAAAGAACAGAAAGTGTCATTCAAGATCAGCCAATATTGCTACTTTCGCTATTCTCACGAAAGAGATGGAGTAGTGGTCGTAAGGGACTTTATTGATGGTCTGATTGAACGTTCTTTCAATATTAGGAATGCAAATAAAGAGAGACTTGTTTTGCCAACCAATAAAGCGTATCCAGAGGGTCAAATACCATTATTAACAAAAAGAAAATGGAAGATTTAAATAAACTTAAAAGTTACTTGCCTCAAGATAAAGAAGTACAGGACTTTTACGAAAAAATATACGCATGGCCGGTCACAGATCGCGATATAGATGACACTTTGGCCTAAGCAATTAATAATTAAATTATTCAGAAGATAATTATTGCTGTATGATATTGTCTGATTAAAACTTCATGATATTAAACCTATAAAACGTGTGTTTATTTGAGAAAGCCCTTAAGTCAACGACATTCCGGCGCTATTTATTCCATGATAAGGACAAAATTTTAAGAAAAAAAGCATCAATTTATATAGATTTCACTTCAACCATTTAAACTAAAAACAAAACACTTCCACTTCCATATATTTTTTTTTCACGTAGAGGTTTTTTTCGTTTCCTGTAAAGTTAGGGTCTGTTGACTTATGGGTTTTCTCAAATAAACTATTCAATTGTACATTCATTTATTGTCAGGCAACTTTGGCAGTTTGGCCCATATTCATATAAATATATCACCTTACAGACTCACGTAGGTACATATGATAAATACAATTTGTGTTAGTAAATAGAACCTTAAAACTATGTTAAAAACTCATGTTAACTATTTTCTGATCAGATCTTTATGTTATCCTATTTTTACTGTCGCATTTCCGTCTTTGTTTATGTTATTTAACTACAATCTGATACTTAACAATACGTATCTAATCAGGAAACAGATTAGAGATTTGTCATGCCATTGAAACATCTAACTAAATCAATGCATTTTACTGTTTATTATGTTTTTTTTACACGATGTAGGTACACGCGCATAAAACCACAATTTTCACCAACCATGTTTCTCTGAACAAAGTAAGCTGTTTTGAATATTGTTCTCTCCTTTTAAGTCTGGGTACCAAAAATTAAGTCTTAATAGGTAGGTATATATGTATATAGGTACATAAGTTTAAAAGTTTATAATAATATGCACTTAATGTTATAAAAGTAGCATGTTATTGTTATCTAAACGAAAACATCCTGGTCTGTACGCATCCTATTGCTGTGAAAGATGATAACAAATTAATTTACCTACCTAAAGAGATCCCCAGACTTGTTTTGTAAATAAATAAATAAACAAAGAACAAAGGGTGTCAATTAAAAGAACTAAGCAAGTAGGTACTATTGATTGGTAGGTACCAGAAATAATAATGATTTCATTTTACTACTAAATAAATCAATTTAAATCATAACATAAAAATCTAAGGATAACATCCGCCCTTATGTCGACCCACTGACCTAAACTTTTAACATGTTGATGATACTAATTTATACAAGAATAAAACTTACTTTTAAATCAGATTTGTTATGGACACAGAAAAAGGACACTGTTCGAACAAACTTCCAGGTTCGGGGCTAACTGACTGAATTAGATTAAAAATGAGAATGTTATTTTATAGAGTGACTAATGGAGGACCAAAGTGATTAGGTACTTACTTTATTAACCAGTCAAAAAGGTGTACGCTATGAATCGACTATTAATCGAATACAGTGTAGTATAAATAATACAGCCAAGTTTATTTTGTTTTGCATCATTGAGTAGTCTACTTATAGCACATAAACAAGTAGTCATAAAACAGTCTTAATTTCGATTTGCATTATTTTTTTTTTAAATAATTTTGTCTTTATTAAATACGCTAAATGGACCAAAGAGATCTTAGGATGTCATTTATTTCATCATCAAATTAGAGTTTATCTGATTTTTTACACTAATCAGAAAATAATAATATGAAGTTTATTTATAGCAAAATTAGTAAGTTGGATCAAACATCGTCTAAATAAGACTGCCTTCTGTCACACTTTAGTCTATGGTTGGTCTTTCCCTTTTGGTGTTGGCAGACTTGGCAGAACGGAGACTCGGCGTGGGCGAGCGAGTGCGACGTTTCGCGGACTCGGTAACCGTACATATCAATGTACTTTATTTACATAGATGTTGTACAGCTAAATGAGATCCACGATGAGTCATTGTGCACGCTGTGTCTGTGGTCACTGCTTGATATGGGTAAAGTTATGGTTTCGTATTTCCTAAATACACATACAGAATAAGAATAGTTCACATTGTTTTTTACTGAAGTTTGGAATTTATTTCTTTGTATTCTGTGGATTCTATTGTTTTGTAAACATAAAACCTCTAATATCTATGATCTTATTATGCAAAACAAAGTTCATTTAGTTGTAAATAAATCATAAAATTAAGTAATGGAGTAAGTTTTGTCATTAGTTTAATTTGTTAAAAATAGTGAAACTCATTAGTAGTCTTAATAAATAAATCTCTTGGAAAAACCAAGAGATTTATTTATTATAAAAGAGTACATGCTTGTTATGTTTTAAAATAGCGCCATCTCTTACCAATCTGTCGAATTTGACAGTGCCTTTGTATGGCGGTAGTACACGTGACTCTAATCTTCGACAGAGTGCAAGCTGTGCATGTTTGTTTCAAAAGTAAGTACACGACGTCGATAGGTGTCTATTGTGTCCTGAGATTCTGGCTTTAGGTTAAATTTCGTTGGATGGTCCTACCTACGTAGCGTATGATGTTTTCGAATATCGGTTTTTGTTTTAATGGTACCTAATCAGCGATGGAGCGTTCATGGCAAAGTTAAACAGAAACTTGAGAGACAGACAGATTGCACTCGCCCCAGTTGCTAATCAATACAGAAAGTTAACACTGACTTAGACATAGACTTAGATAAAAGCCTTGTTAGGGAACCCTTATAGATTCGTTCTGTTCGTCTGTCTATCTGTTTGTCTGTCCGTCCGAATCAATCAAAGCCATTTTAATCCAACACTATTGGTACCACGATTGGTACCATACAGTTGAAATTAGAGAAAACGTCCCTTTTGTGAACGGTTACATAATTTATAATGTGAAATTATGAAGAAAAAAAACAGGGGTGGGCCACACATACATGTGACTGAGGGTTGAAAAAAATCTATCTATAGGTCTTGAAAAGTAATACCTAGTTTTTCAATGGTTATTGAGACATTTGCTTCTAAAGTCGTAAAAATTGTGCCCTCTAGATTCTAAAGAAAGAGAAGGAAAATTGTGAAAAAAATAGGTTTGCAGAACGTACAAAGAACTTTCAACGAAAAATGGTTGGAATAAGATTTGATATTTAGTTACTTTGAGAGATATGGGCCTTTTTTGTTACGAAAACAGTACCTAACATTGTTTTTCATCAACATACTATTATTATTTATCATTTATTGTAGGCAACTACGGACCATAAAACACAAAAACAAAAGAAAAATAGTTTTGATGCCGAAATCCTGCGAAAAAAAAAAAAAAAACTCGAGAGGTACAGTGGACGCGGACGAATTCGCTGGCATAAACCAGTAATACATAAATGGGTATGAAACCGAAGTTTTCCATGATTAATTGAACAATATAACAACGACACACCTTTTCCACCCTTAACTTAGCAAGACAGAGAACCTTCAAAACATGGGTGGATAAAAATAAAAGGCTCATAAAAATGTATGAGCGGCACAAGATGCGCAGCTAACAAGAGAAGGTTTATCGCCACTCGCCCCACTCGCCCCGCTCGTCCCACTCGCCCCCGCAAACTCGCCACATCGCTAGTTATTCCGCGTCACCGGTAATTGTGACAAATGAACGTGTTTCGTTATACTTACAAAATAGTTATAGGCGAGCGAGGAACACGGGGGTTTTGTTGCTAATATTATCATGTTATATTTGGTGGAGAACAGAGAACTGGATTGGTTGATGTATAAAATGGCGCTTTTCGTGGTACTGAGAACGCTAATCGGTGAAACAGCGAATGTCTGTCGAATGTGGGGAATCATACAATAAATTGTATAGATAGGTCACACACAAAGTAGGTTTACACGACATTATTAGAATAAGGCATAGACCACATGACAACACACGTTTAAACGTTTCACTTAGCTATTGTTATACAATGTTGTTATATGCATTAATATGAATAATAGAAAAGATAATACTAGTCATCGCAATAGTAGTACACATACAGCACAAGCCTAATAACTAATTTGTTAGCCAAAAATATTGTAGATATCCCGGCAAAGACAGTGGTCGAAAACAATTTAAATGTTGATTTAAGTACTAATTAGGTATTGAATTAGCATCATGATAGTCCGGCTGTTCAAATGATCAAAATCTCAATTCAGTCAAGTTCTCACGATTTGTGGCTTTCAAACACAGATCAATGCATGAGGGACCTGCAAGCTGGATTGATGGATAAGCGGGAACACAAGTTAAGTATAGCGGTTATAACAAAATTAAAGCAACCAGATTACACAACTATTTACGATTTATTCCAAACCCATTACAATCAATAATTATATCACAATACAAGACAACTCAACCCTAAATTGCAATCGTATACAACATACGTAACATTCAGGCACGTGGGTCAAACGGACCCATTGAAAAAACTAGGCACGCGCCATGTCGCAATAGAAAGACGTCGTTAAACAAAGAGGCTATTGTGCCCGAAACGATCCCGGGTGGGCAGTTATTGTACAAATACGGCTGATTCGCGGAATTCGCAGGGAGACGCTTAAAATTTGCGGGAAAAAAGGCGCGCTCGGGTAGATACGGCCGATTGTGCCTGATAGGGTTGATACTCAGGGTTGTTTGTGTTATAGGGTTAAACAATAGTTCGTTATGGATGATATCTTTTATTCGACGTCAGTTTTTGTTGACTTAATGGCGGATAAAGGTATACCGTAGAGATATTGTTATTTATGTATTTTATTACATGACTGAAAACTTGTTCCTCATTGAATTCCTATTACGTCTGTAGTTTAAAAAAAAGGACAAATTAATGTTCAAAGTTAATTTCACAAATGAACCGTGATTTTACCCACATAATATAATTATGAGAACATCATAATCCATGAACCAACGATGCATCGAGATACTACACAGTTCAGACACAAAACGTCAGAAAATTCCACCAGACAACCCTAACGTGTCTCCATTCTCTGTTATTAATAACGGCAGCATATTACAATTCAATTTGAGCGGTCCGCCCCCTCCCCCCACTCCAACTCGTAATCCTTGCGTATAATCTGCCAGCAGATAAACTGAACACAATTATATTAAAAGCCAACATGAAAATTTTGCCAAATCTCTGGCAAATGCTATTAAATCGACGTCTAATAGCATTGTCAGCTGCTACACACGTATTAACGTGTTCCATGAGCTGTTTAAAAAAGAAACTCGAGTTTTGGAGGGTTATGATTTCACCATTTATTATGGTTTGTATACTACCTACCTACTTATCCTACCTAGTTCTTTCAATCTGCTTGTTGGGCGAAGGCCACCATGACTTCCACTTGTCAACTCCGTCGATCCAGGGCTTATGTGGTGAACAATGGCTATTTATTTGCTTCTATCTTCCCGTCATCTTCTAAGGGATCCGATTGAGGATAGGTACGTTTTAAATAAAAACGACAATATAATATGAACTTAAACTATAAAACAAGCGTCAAATACTTATGTTTTCAAGTGGGATTGTTTTTCAATTCGCAAGAAGAAGAAAAGTTATGTAATGTTCCATATTCTCGTCCCTGAAGTAAACAATCTGATATATTTACAAGTGTTCACGGATGGCAGGCTGCGGGTATCGGTTCTCTCATTTAACGTAATCGGTTTAGTATAACCAATGCTATTTGTCGGTACACTGGACGCGCCCTTACGGCGGGCATGAGTAAGTGCTGCAGTGATTGTTATGGCGGGTTTGTACTTACGTTCTATAGATACAATAGTAGTAAGATATTGGTTAAGACATAAAAAGATTATTATATTAGAATAATGTTAATAATGTCGACAGAGTGGATGACTGGATGTTAAGTATGACCATAGTAGAAAAATAACTTTATAACCGACCTAACAAAAACCACAATTTTGTTTTAACACTCGACGTATACTTGTATGACGCTGAGCTCCGGCACGCCGCGGCCGGACCCGGATCACCTGTGTCACCGGCAGCAGCAGTCGCGTCGAGCTCCAGTGACGAATATTTTTCCAATTCTTAGTGCTGTAGAGGAAGATGATAAGGTTGCCACGGTAAGTAGCCAGTGCAACGACCGTTTGAGGAGCGCTCTGCAAGATGCGCTTCAAGGGTATCGATCCACTCGTGCCCAACGGTTACCCTTAAGAAAAAAAATCCTCTGGTGTGTACCTAGTTGATACGCACTCGATCCTGTATTGTGGGGCTGTAACGGCTTGTCGTTTATAAGCTAGCTACCTCGCTAGCTAGTTTAGCTCGACCAAAACCAGCCGTAACAGCCTGGCAACGCAGGATTGAGTGCCGTATCGACGGTGATGCGTTATGTGAGCCGGGCATTCTCGGGGACTGGCACAGCCTTCAAGATTACATGTCCCGAGTCACAGCGCGCATTGACTTTTATGCATGGGCGAACCGTATTCGGCAGTATAAGAAGCGTGTTGATCGGTACTCGCAGAATCGCATGTTTCAGAGTGATGAGAGTTGGGAATACAGAGCTCGGGAGAGACCCGAGCAAAATTTGTCAGACGTGTGCCGCCCTTATGATGCTGCCACGAACTCATTCTGGCGCAGCATCTGGTCGGTGCCCGTCTGTCATACGAAGGCTGACTGGATGCGAGATGTCGGGCGAGTGTGTGCATCTATCCCAGAAATGGAAGAAGTTTCAATAACACCGTTAGATGTTGCCAAAGCAGTTCGTTCCTTAACGAACTGGAAATCTCCGGGACCGGATGGACTGCACAACTTCTGGCTCAAATGGCTAAGTAGTTCACACACTCTCGCCTGGCATCTCAATTCCAGTCATGCTTAGAGCCTGGGTTCAGACATTCCTGGAGATTCCTTTCCTCATCCGAAAGCGATAAGTATTTGGGTATCTCGGAAGCGTATAACGTAGTAGGTATTAACGTAGCTGACATGAAGCAATCGTTGAGGGAGCGCTTCTTCGGTCGCCTGAAGAAGGTACGTGAAGGCTGGAGAGAGCCTCAAAGAGCACCGAGCACAAGAGGCCCCGCTCTATACTAAGCATATCAAAGTTTTACATTATTTTGCGTAAATTTTTCTAAAAAGTGTTTTTGTGCTTAGTTTAAACAACAAAAAAAACTTTAACAACAATTGATTATATTAGCACAATTTCTAAATCACAAACAAAAAAACATTCATAAAAATCAAATAATAATTTATGATTTTAAATGCGAGCCTGAAAACGCGGTGGGCTCTATTTAGTTTGAATAGTATATTTCTATGTACCAAGGGACTTACGTCATTCACCATTTGAAATGCGACAGAGATTCATTTGATATTATAAATGTGCTTACATAATTACTTAGTTTAAATAAGAAATAAGACAGTCCCCTGTTCTCGCTAACTCTGGCAGACATAACTAAAAGTGTGAAGGCGCTCCACGGCGAGGCTCCAGTTAATTGAATACTAGCCACTACTACTGGAACTGAAAACGTGATGACATACATTATTTTCCTCCTATTTTGGCGTGTTTGGTTATAGGTATTGAGAGAAAAGGGTCTCCTTCAGCAAGTGGTCTTTTCACTACCGCATATGGCTAAAATAAAGGCATTACAGATTCACAGATTCGTGATCATCTCATTGAGATAGGCGACAGAAATAGGCCTGTTACGTCCCCGCACAGGCTTTTTCATAAAATGTTCTCTCTCGTTTCACGATGGCCTGTCCTTGTGTGTGTGTGTCAGTGCAAATAACCGTTGAGGATTTCTCTTGTGAGGAAGTGATCATGTTTGTCATAAAAATGTATTGTCACAGAACCAAAGGTGTCTGGAAAATTTCAGCTTAATTGATTGGAGGGAACTGGTTAAAAATTCAGTTGCTAGATTTAACGAATACAAACTATCAAACTAACAAGGCAAGTTAAATAAAAGCTTATAAAAATCGGTAAAACCGTGGACACAAGGAGGATTGTAGATAATCTTTTGACAAATCATATTGAGTGGGTAAAGAAACTGATTATTATGATAGTAAAACAATACTTTCGATCGTGGACAAGTAGTAGCGCTCTGAGAGCAGCGGTCCGGAAAGTTAAAACGAGCCCCGCCTCCCCCGGCCCTCTCACCCAACCTCTGCGGCCCTCCAACGCGAAATTTTACACAATTCAATTAAAAGCAGTATTGTTATCGTTTTTAAATATGTCTCTAACAATAAAGGTTACATGTTTCCTCGTTGTTTAGGCACCGAGGCAACGTATGCCTCGTTTCGAGTTGACGAAACAAAGACAATGGCCATTGGTCCGGTCCCTATTACATGAGATTTAAATAATTTGCGAAATATGGATGTATTTTGAGTTCACCTCTACCGAACCCTTTAGGGATTACAAGCCTGATGTTAAGTTATGTCTTTAGTTTTAAGGTAGGTTCGACTTTGTTTGATCAATTTCTCACATCTGTAAAAGTGCAAGCTTGCGTAGAGGGAACTCACTTATTGGAGTCTTGAAGACACCCTGGCTTTATTATATCTATCAAGAAACGGCAATAAGATCTAGGGTGGCTGGCGCATTGCCGTACTTCTGGAATAATAGACAGGTTTCGAGGAATTAAACAATATTTTCAACGTACTCGTTTCTGTGTAATTAGGTATAACTAGGATTGCGTTGTAATGCTAACAGATTCAGTTAAGTAACATTTTTACTGTACCTACTGCCAAAAACAAGGAAGTCAAAATGTCTGGAATTATTTGCAAATATTCGGCTTTTTGTCAGGACTTTTCTAATTTCAATTTTTTTTACAACAAAATCAACCCTCAAATACGGCAAAAAAATTAAACAAATAATTTTATACTCTTTTATTCTACTTTATTGAAATTCCAACCAAACTCTTGCCAATTAACGACAAATATTTAAACAACATTTACGATCGTATGTAACGTACGTCAAGTACGTGCTACTCATTTAAAAAAAATACTGTGCTAGACAAAATCCTCTTTCCCATACCGATAACTCTAAGTAATATTGTATATCAAGTTATTTAATATAAAAAGAGCTTAATCACTTTGTCCTTTGTTTGGCCGTAACCTGAAGCGGCCGGCGGGTGTGGGTTAGGCCCTTCATTAGTTAATCTATTGGCATTACATAGAAGCCGCACTGTACCCGCCGCTGACGACGCGTATTTTGTTTTAATTGATGCCAGTGCCATTTACTTTATCAGTCATTGGTAAGTAATACTCGAACTAACAATGAGTATGCACAAAATTGATTATTTTTTATTTATTGGAGAAGCCCCTTGGAAGCTGCAATAGTAGATTGTTGCATCGAGCGCAAAGTGAGTCATTAATGCACGAGTGTTATGTTGGTGCCCGAGCTCATGCGAGGGCACTAAATTATCACGAGTGCATTAATTACTCACTTTATCGAGGTGCGTAATCTGCTTTTCTTTCAACTACTTCGACAAAATATACCTAGGTACTCAAAATAAAAACTCAAGTTAATGAAACAAAGTTTAATTAATCTTCCCTTCAAACATACAATTATTAAAAGTGCAGTTATTAAAGGTTCATTTGCAGCTGTTTTATATTTAATAATAAAATTTAATTTCCATGATTTTTTACCTTTTTATTTGGTAAATAAGAAGTATCAAAGTTTTACAATGGCACAAAATGCGCGCCATTTGTTTATTTTTTTTTCACCGAATCAGTTTTATTCAGCCGATTTTGACTTTCAGCCAGTAATCTTTTTGATCTAATGCATACATTTTACTAACTTAATAGGAGACATTACACCTCTGTGGTAAATTTAATTCATCATCATCATCATTTCAGCCCTAAAGACGTCCACTGCTGGACATAGGCCTCCCCCAAGTGAACATAAGGAGGGTTTTGCCATAATCGCCACGCTTGGCAGGCGGGTTGGCGATCGCAGTACGGTTGTTACAAAAGCACAAAAAACGCTGCTGCCCATTCTCTGGCAAATCCCTTAGTCGCCTCTTACGACACCCACGGGAAGATATGGGATGGTGCTATTCTTTACGTCCGACACCATACAGAATATATATTGTTTTAAATTTAATTCCAAATTTAAAATTTAAAACAGTGCAGCAATGAAAAACAGTGCAATAATGAGATTTCATATAACTTTTCTGCACTGTTTTGGTTCTAAGCAAAAAAGACATCCTTTGTGATCGGTTTCGTAGTGATTAATGATAACATTACTGCGTAGTTGAAAGAAAAATATATTTTTTAATGATAAATCAGTGTTGTTTTCAGTGTTGTTGTTGGGTTTGGTGCGTCAAACCGAGTGGACTGGACATTGGATTTTTTCAGATATATCAGATTTCAGATATTTCATTAACAAAGACCGCTGTCCGCAGTACAGTAAGCTCGGTTTGACTGCTCCTTCAATATTCTTGATGACTTCTGGGTTACTTTTTCCTAAAGTTAAAACGCACAGAGGAACGAATAAAAATCAATTATTTACAAAAAAAAATATGACTTCTTGATAGTTAATGATTACAAACAAACAAAATAGCGGTGAGAATAGTTTATTCTATAGTGGAAGTCTATACTTAGAATTAGGTGATTAAATAATTATAAGGAAATAACAACATGAGGTCTACGAGGGCTACGAGATGGAAGTCGTAGTGAGTGCTACGAAGCCTACGCCGCTACTACGAGAATTTCATCAGTTCAACGCTACAAAGGTTGCAAATTTTAAAGTTATTTTTCTTCAGTCCTACTGTACATCATAACATTATGAAGAGGTTGTCCGTAACTTTGGATGAAGGAGGTAATCTCCCAAACTACTCCCCCGATTTCATAAATTCTTACACAGGTGGAAAGGTTCACTATTATTTAGCGTCATAAGATAAGGTTTTCTGACAATCTGGAATAAACAAGATATTTATTAAGGATAACCTTAGAGGTAGACCAACTACACGGTAGTACGGTACCAAGGAATAGCAAGAGGAAATACTTAAGTCCATAACGAATGTTATCCACTTTCTTCACAGCTACCTCGATACAAAATAGATGACTTGTGAACAACATGAAGCGTCAATAATTTCCAACATTATTTATTTACCGCAACATGAATTGCTAATAAGTCTCAGCAGTTAAGTACCCAATTATACGAAGCTCACACGCGTATTTGAAATATCAATAGCAATCTTTAAAATCTAAATACACGGAAAAAATCCGCTATTAATTGGTGCCGACGTTATGAGGTTGGGGCGTATTGTATTTGTACGTCGACGGACAAGGCCAGCTTAATGTGGACGATTTGGAAAAAAAAATCTAATAATCATGAGAAATTAAAAATGGCATAACTGTATCTACGTGTGTTGAAATTTCAGTCTTAAGGTAGCTAAGTATAGTGTATTTGAGCGTGAAGTTGTGGATACATAATATGATCATGGTTTTAGGAGATAACACCGTGGTCGCGTGCTTATAATCCTTTCATTGTAAATATTTATCCAAATAAAATGTGGTTGGTGATTCAATGTGATGTCTTACCTGAGATTTTAGGTATAATTAAATATAATCCTGACCCACAAAGGCATTTTTAAACCTTAGCCTCGTTTTCTATATGAATCTTCCGCTTGTAAACTCTTAATGGAATTGGTTTGGTGCGTAATGGTATACTATCTTGTTTGAAATGGCCATGGGTTTAGAATAAACCTGAGTTATTTTAGATTTTTGTACTAATAAACCAAGTAAGATTACGTTATCAATAAAGGTAAAAGATTAACTAAACTTAACTTTTTTATCAAAGAATCACCGTAGCTAAGCAAAAGATATAAAAATGTATTTCACACACAAGAATCACTCAAATCGTTGTAACAGAAACACCAGTATAAAGTAGCGTTCATTAATAGCTGTACATTTGAACGTTTATCAATGAAAACATCTGACAATAAAGCGGGGTGCACAATGATGACAACGTAAGGGCTGGTACACACTCGACAATAGCAAACAGTCGCGGCGTGACAACACTTCATTATATCGGTATTGAACATCGATGCTAGTGACGGGATTGCATGTCGATAGATTTTATTGTCGATGAATTTTAGTAAACTGATTGTGTTAAGATATCTCATCATCACCAACTTCAGCCTATAATGTTCCAACTGCTGGGACACAGACCTCCTCTCTCTAGGAGAGGGAGTGGGCTGTAATCGACCACGCGGGCCCAGTGCGGGTTGGTAATAATAGGTAGGTTAAGATATCTATTTGTAGAAAATTGCTCGTAAATTGAGAAGTAGATTCGGTTATTTCCCATTTAAAATAAATTTGCAAAAAAAATACTGTTGAAAAAAACTACTGTTGGTAAATTCAATGGATATCCATCGAATTTACCAACAGTAGTTTTTTTCAACTAACAAACTACTGTTGGTAAATTCAATGGATATCCATCGAATTTACCAACAGTAGTTTTTTTCAACAGTATTTTTTCAAACTTACTTAAGTAGGTAAATTCAATGATATATATATCCATTGAATTTACCTACTTAAGTAAGTTTGAAAAAATATAAGATAGTTTCTAAAGTGGACATCAGGTAAGGAATTTTTTAACCACTACCTCTAATCAATTATAAATGCACACTGTGTGATGAACAAAAGAAATTCGAAATAGTGGCAAACTATCAAAAGCCAATAAAACTACAGTCTCTTATCGATATAACCAAATCTTTATCGAGTAAACATCAAAACAACACTTCCCCTTAACTACACCGTCAATTGCCGTCGCAACAGGGGCGCGCAACCCTTCATCGCGGCTTAATTCTATAATTGAGGGTTAAATCTCTGGCAGACGGGCTTACTCATTATCACACCATGTTTGTATCTCAGCATTTAATCGTTCACGCTACAGCCGGCAGGGAGCACTATCTTGATGGCATTCTCACTATTGCGTCATAAAAATATGTGATGCTTTTTTTAAGGAAAGGTTGAAATTTTGGTTTGTGAAATTATGGTTTTATTTTTATTTATTTAATACTTTAAGCACACATAATGTACGGAGTCTGACTTAATGCCAATGGCATTCTTTACCAGTCAACCTTTGGGTGATGCAGAGACAAACTGGTAGGTGCAATTTTGAGAAAATTGTGGATTTAATATTTATTTCATAAAAAAACAGCTCCCACCCTGGTATCTATAGTCAAGTTAAAGTAATAAATTGAGCTTAAGTAATTACTTATGCATATTTTATACAATAGACAAGAATTTAAACGAAGCAAGAACCGACAAAGAAAGCAAAGCTAAGAATTCTAACTTTTGCATTTCCAACTTCAAGCTTTACTAAACTACATAAAAAAAACGTATCTTAAATATTGACATTACTCAACTAAACAGTTTGACTTGTTTATAGATACGGCGGTAAGACTCGGACTTACAAGTTGAGGGTCATCATTTCTTAACAAAAGCTTTCAAAAACTGTATAGCAAAACATCGTGAGGAAGCCGCATGACAACATCTACCACCCCATACTGGACCCGCGTGGTGGATTACAGTCCACTCCGTCTCCTTGAGAGGAGGCCTGTGTCCCAGCAATGGACACATTATGGGCTAGTTATGTTATGTAGTATATAGTGATAGGAAAGTCAGCCTGGCTGATGGCCTTCTGAAGACCGACAATTTCAAAGGAATGCCGATAAAGGCGTTGCCGATATTACTTAAACAGTCAGTACTCGACTGGATATTTATCGTTTCGTTATTTTTCCTGAAAATATTATAAGTTGAAGTTGTTATGGTGATTCTAATAAAACCCTTTAATTAGAAAATATTAATAACACAGCCGGTTTAGAACGTGTCCTTATTCTTACTTGTGATTCTTTGAGAGAGGAGTTGAACAGCAGAATGTTAACATATTCTGATTAATTCCCAGAATGCAGCTGATTATGCTTCTTTTTTGAGTTAAAGAGAGCTACTTCTATTCTTTTTATGCTTCTGGTATTTTCTGAGTTGCATATTCAATCGTCTTATGTGTCAATCCTGTATTTTTTTAATAAGTATAATTAACCCAAATGGTACTAAATAACAAGCTGAGGAGCTCATGGCTAAATATTAACAGCCGCACGGGTCGATCTTTAAGGTTAAACCGTGCTTGCCGAGATGGACCATAAATACATACCGAGTTTCCTCCGTGCCTCGGAAAGCACGTTAAGTCCTCATCAAGGTCCCGGCTGTCATTTGTAGATCTTTGACAGTCGTTACGAGTAGTCAGAAGCCGAAAGTCCGACATCCAGTCTTACCAAGGGGTATCGTATTACCCAGTTACTGGGTTGTGGAGGTCAGATAGGCAGTCGCTTCATGTAAAATACTGGTACTCAGCTGCATCCGGTTAGACTGGAAGCCGACCCCAAGATAGTTTGGGAAAAGGCTAGGCAGATGATGTTACTAAATAACAAATACATGGTGATAGAGCGAAAACCAAGAGGTTATAGTGAAGTTTTGTCCGCTTTTAGGTAGCTGAAAAGCTTTTAACAGAAAAAAAAACACTTTAAACAATATTAACTTTATTAAATATTATTAGTATTTTTACAATAAGTCTCCTCAAACCGATGTGATGATTGAGATGTGTTTGATCTACACATCTCAATAACATTAGTATTTAACAGAGCAGCCGTACCTCTAATGTACACAAAGTCAATACGAACAACGGTATCAGATACATGTATAATCCTCCTCATAGTACTACAAGCTCCAGCTGTACTACTTACAGATGTTCAGGTATATTACGCGAACGTATAGAGGTAAGTATAAGTACGGAGGAGGCTTACACTCCCACGGTTTTCTTGTACAAAGAGAGTACTGACTCGAACTTAGTATGGTAGTGTTGGTATTTAAACCTACTTTTATTATTATATTTTGGAAACGAGAACTTCAAAGGTGTTATAACTGTGATTAAGTTGTTAAGTATGATATAAGAATTATAAAATAAATAATAGTCAAGGCCCTCGAAGCGTGAGTCTATTAAAACGTATATGTCTTCAGAAAAAAAACAAGCAAAAGAAAAAGTAAAAAAAAAACATTACATAAAATCAAAGCCTGAAAAAAATCCCGGCAAAACGAATCGAACACATCAGAAACCAACAATGGTAATAATCTCTATTTTAATCGAACGAGCGGGCGCCGGGCGCGAACGAATTATACGTTTATACTTGTAATTTCAATCACAAAATTAATTCTGTCGTTGCCCGCCTTAAATAAGTGCTGGGGCCGTCCAATCGATAAGTTGAGGCAGGCTGGGCGGGCGGGCGTTTGAGGTAAATAACGTTTTGGGCGGGGGCTGATTGGTTGGTGCGCTGGTGGGCGGGGGCAGGCCGGGGCGTGGTGCGATTGGTCGGGGCTGAGGGAGGACAGTCTCGTGGCTACCGCGGCGGTGCGCGGTGTACTACGCGGTACAGTAATGTTGTGAATTGTGACAGCCGTCGAATTCAGGTATGACATTATTTGTTTTCATATTTTTATTTTTTATGAAATTATTCATTTTTAAAATATAGCCGGTGGCACTACGTTTAATATTACTTAAATAATGAAAATAGTATTCTGAAAAAAGTGATTTATGATGAATTATTTTTCAGAGCAAAAGTTTTGTAAAAATACTTTAATAAAACTTTTGTAACCAGCTACGATCTTCCGTAGCGCCGTAGCGTTCGTAGCACTACGGCTACGGAATTTATTCGCTACAACTTTTGCAATCAATTTAACACAGTCATGTTCATATCAATTTTTCGCCTTGTGTGCAAAAAATTGCTTTGCTTTTTTTATCCAAATGAGTATGTACCTGTATTTTTTTAAATTGTTTTGATTTTTCTTAACTAACGTCACACTATAGCTCCTGTATAGTGTAGGAAACGCGTTACTACAAAGTTTTTCAATGATTTTCGAAAGGTTTTTTTAAGAGGAAACCATACTTATGATTAGTTGTTTGACATACTATCTAAGATAAGAGTAAAAGTTGGAGTTAAAAAATATATATGTGATGTAGCCGGTGTTTTACGTTTGAAACTGTTCCGATGACATATTCATGGTATTCCATACTGCATCGTGTTCTATATACACAAATTTAAGTTACAAATCAATGATTTTAATGTTTCCGTTTTCTATGGGTCCGATCTCAACATGTAAACAGGAAAATCTGCTTATATTAACTTAATTATTTTTTTGGTGTTTGCAATGTCTCTCTTTTGAATGAGGAACTCGTGGCTAAATAATAACAGCAGGTAGGGTTGATAAGTTCAGGTTAAGTCGCGCTAGCGTAGGTTGGTCCGTGAATGGGCGATGTTAGCCATCGGCGGTGCGGGAGATATTATAGTGCATAAGTGTGTGCGCAGTCACAGGTGCACTCTGTCTTCCCTCACTCTCATAGTCCAATGGGACGGCAATCCGACACGACCGGAGTCAGGCGTTGTTGTCATATTAACTCGCCTCGGAAAGCCTCGGAAAGCACGTTAAGCCGTTGGCAGGACCAACGGCTTAACGTGCTTTCCGAGGCACGGGGATATCATACCGCCAACTTCCAAATTCCGGGCAACTACTGAGAAACAACAAGAGAGACACGAGACCAACGGGGCAGATGAGAGTGATTATTACTAATAGGACGATGATGATGAAATGTCACTCTTTTCATCAATCTTTCTAATCGGACCAGGAAGGTCTAGATGTAGTACATCTAGTATAATCATTAGGATTTCTCTTGCTAAAGTTGCTAGGACAAGTGTTACAAGGTATCGTGATATGCATTAACTAGGTATATCTGGCGTTGATAATGCCTGCTTAATCGAGAACTCAATCTTCTGTAAAACTTTGGTCATTCTTAATCATTTCCTGCACTTTTCTGGCTATCGTTTCAATTTTGTTTAATATAGAGGTTGTTCAGAAAAAGTTAAAGGTTGTGCCTGATCAATTTTAAATTAAAAATTTATCAGTCATAACCTTAAACTTCGTTAAATCGTTATGTAGTTCAGTTTAATATTATGTAGGAGTTACACGCCATCTTTTCACCTGTTGAGACATTGATTTAACAGTAAAATATTTTAGATCTTATTACTAGAAGTCGAGTTTAAACTGTGTCTAACGATATTTATCATAATAATAGCCGCATGGGTCGATCTTTAAGATTAAGCCACGCTTGCATAGGTCAATCTGTGGATGGGTGGCTTTCTTACTTACCGAGTTTTCTCCGTATACAGCTGCATCCGGTTAGACTAGAAGGCGACCCTAACATATTTGGGATTTAGGCTAGGCTGAAGATAATGATGATGCAGTTTTAAAAAAGATAATTTTCTGGCCAATCTAATATCTACATAGTTGTCCGACTCAACATGATGCTCAATTACATAATCTAAACTAATATTATAAAGAGGAAAGCTTTGATTGTTTGTTTGTTTGCTTTGAATAGGCTCCGAAACTACGGGTCCGATTTGAAAAATTCTTTCAGTGTTAGATAACCCATTTATCGAGGAAGGCTATAGTTTATAAATCATCACGCTACGACCAATAGGAGTGGAGCAGCAATGAAAAATGTTGAGAAAACGGAGAAAATGTGACGCAAACGAAGTTGCGCCGGACAGCTAGTTAATTATTTTTTTTTGGGTAGATCATAGACATGAGGTGAAACAAGCACCGATGAACATAGCGTTGTCTCTCGAAACCCCATCTGACCCAAAAATCACAAAAAATCAAAGAAGGAAAACCCCACATCTCCGTAAAAAGTCATTGCTTCCGTAGATTACATTTAGAACAAGACAGATAAGCGGAAGATTTAATTTTTGTCCCTCCTTAAATATACATGGGAGTGTTACATTGTTTAAACAGGGGAGGCGAAGGGCCCAGGGGAGTCTATAATTGAAACACAAACAGGGGACGGACGATTCGCGACGAATTCATTATTTCTACATTAAGTTGATACAGCTTCGGGTTGACGTCAGACGGATTATGTTTCTTAGATAATCATTGAAGGAATTTGTGCCGTGGTTGCAGTGAGGGATTAGTTTGTTTCTGTTAATTCGTTTGTTCTGTTTTACGCATGAAATTGGGTATGAATGTTGTAGGTGGTACATTTTTTTCTGTCATTCCTCACCATAACTTACTGTTTGCTTTCGAAAATTGGAACGGCTTTGTCGTATGTAAAAGAAAAGTGGTAAAAGGCTTTTCAGTCTACCTACCTAGTAACTCACCCACCATTTAGTCTAAAATTTCTTGTTTAGGTAATGTACACGTTTAAATCAAATATAAACAAATTTCACACGGATGTAATCGTGGCCAATAGCTGGTCAAACGTAAATATAAATTACTAGCTGCGCTCCGCGGTTTCACCCGCGCAGACCGGGACATAAAGTAGCCTACGAATATGTGTTAATCCAGGGTATCAAGCTGTCTACATACCAAATTTGATCAAAATCTATTTTTTGCGTGAAAGAGTAACAAACATACATTCTTAAAACAATGACAAACTTTCGCGTTTATAATATTAGTAGGATTATATACAGGGTGTAACGGAAAGGGTATACACATACTTATGGGTGTGTTACAGACAATCAAACTTAACATGGTTCTCCATCGGACAAACATCGTAATAGCGAAAAAATATTAGTTCCCCGTACATTTGGGTCAAATAGGTTTTGAAATTTTGTATTTGCAGCAGACATTTTTTTCGCTATGACGATGTTTGGCTGTTCAGTTTGATGGTCTGTAGCACATCCTTAAGTATGTAAATACCCTTTCTGTTACAACCTATGTATAAAAATAAACGAAATATAAATTTGAGTTTTTTTTTTATATAAATGGAATTTCTTCTCTTCATTTCGTCAATTCCAATTTACCCCGCGTTCTTGCCAAATAAAAATCAGTTGTCATTTTGACATTTAACTTTTAAAATGGCGCCGCTTTCATCTAACTTTCTTTTATGAGTTTTCCTCGAAGAGTGTTTCGTAAATTGTGTTTATAAAGCTGTTTCATTGTCAATTCGTTTGTTGGCTGTTCTCGTGAACTGGATTATTGGTTTGTCAATTCAATAGGTTGGTACAATTGATTTGTTTGTGTGGAGTATACGCTATTGGGGATAAATATGTTGGGTTGTTAGGAATTCGGCAATTGTTGCTTTTTTGGTCGGTTAAAGGTTAAACCATTAAAAGAAGGGTAACGTAGCTGTTGTATTTTACAAATTAGTTGCAACAAAAATCATCGTTAATTCGGAAAAAAAGAATAACATAGTAAACGACGTAATTATCAAACAAAGGAAGAAAAACCGTATTATTTATGCATAACTCTCCGCATATCTGCGTAATAAACTTAATAGAGGGGGGACGAAGTTAATAAAAAGTGGGCATCTTGTGCCAAGTAGGTAATTTTCATCAAATGAAGTCGACAGATGTCATTTCCCGGCGCGGGCGATTCAATTACTTATATAAATAAATTCGGAGACAATTTACATGTTGATGGGTCTCGTTGAGAAGGGATGCTTGTTTAAACTTTCTCGGTGCCTTACGATAAGTTGATTTTAGAATGAGAAATTATTCAGATTTTATTTTTATATCAACTTTAATAGGACATATTACGTTATTTATTTCACCTGTCTGCCTATGTTTTTCGAATGTATTTTTTAACGGTATTTTTTGGGTATTGTTGATTCCTTGCTTTAAAAGCTCAGCAAGCGTGATGATTCATGGTTGTTCTTCTTCTGTATGGCAATTGAAAAACTTACGGGGTGTTAGTAATATTATAATCCATACATTTAAACAAACAAAGTTGAACTATTTTAAAAAAGGATTAGGGCTCCGTGCAAAAAAAAATAGTAAATAAATTAAAATAGTAATCAAATAGTACACAAATGGGGAAGTAATTTTTTTATAATAAATTTCACGCGGACGAAGATCCTGGGCAACAGCTAGTATTATATACAAATCTTCAGCAAATGATTTCGGAGTAAAATAAGACGACTGATGTGGGTAATGTACCAATTAACAATTCTAGTAAAAATCCCTTGTGAAGTTCTGCGTATTCAGGATATGCCACTTCTTCTTCGAACGTTTTATTTCTTTATGAGCATTGGTAGTTAACAATATAACATTGGTATCTTCATTCAATCTCACCATAATTATTCATTATTTTTCAACTACCTAATTATAAAATGATAATCTTTCAGAGAGATACCAACCTATTTTTTATTTCATACTACATAGTCAATTAAAAACCTATTTAAACTCAAGAAAAGCCAATATCAAACATTTAAATCCAACAACTGTTTAATTTTCAACAAATTAATTTATCAAATTAACAATGGATCCCGGATTAGTTACGAATTCAATTGTGTGAAAAATCTGCGCTGAGGAGCGGAGCAGCGCGACCCGTGTGTCAACACAGCTCATTGTGCTCTGAGCATAGTGAGCGTTCGGGCGATGAAACAAGCGCGCCTCGTTTAGAACTCTATGCTGTGCCAGGAGCAGGCTGGAAAAAGTTGTTTTTTTTTCGTTTTTGGCGGTAGATAAAGAAAATAATGTTATGTGGTTTCTGACGACCCCATGGGAAAAAGGTGTGAGTTAAAGTGTGTTAAATAAATTGCTTAAAATACGTGAAAATAACTAACTCGTATTTATAAACATAATGAAAAGCGAGCGATTTTAATATGATAAAAATCATTAAAACCATAAGTAGACCGTGGCATTCGAGTGCTCACAGCCTTTTTAAGAAAATTTATAAACGCCAAGTTGACGCTTCCCGTGACACAAGGGCTGGCTTTTACCTTGGCCAGAGGCTAAGGGTTGCCATACAACGTGGCAACGCCGCCAGTCTCTTGGGCACATTCCCAGGTGACAGCGCTGAGGAGGAGATTTTTGATGCTCTTTTATAGTTTGTTGATAGTTGAATGATTTAGTTAGTTAAATCGTAATCGTTTTTAATTGTAATAAGGGACATAAGACACTTATACTCTTAGAATCAAAAATTTACTTCTTATTGATTAGTGTAAAACATAGATCAAGATTTTAAACCTCACCAAAAAACCGAAACCGCTCTAAAATCTAAGCAAACATCAAAACATTTATCTTTCAGTTAACATTGACAAAACCTCGCTGGCTCCGAGACTACAACAGAAAGCGCTGATTAAATATGAATCGACGAATTAACTCCATGTCTTTGGCCGTCGACTCAATTAAGCGAACAAAGTAGCAAAGTAAATAACGCCGTCGAATTAATTTTGTACGAAACCTTTTGAATTTGAAGCGGCTTGTTTAAACTATGTGCTTCTATTGTGCGAAGGATGTAGGTACGATTTTAATGGGGCTTAGGTATCTCTTGTGATTATGATGTAAATAATTGCTCAATGTACTGAAGTGAGAAAGAAAGGAAGGGTTTTACCTGACTGGTAGGTACGTAATAGGTAGAAAGGTGGTGACGATGAAAAGTTAGGTAGATATTTATTTCTTTTTCACCATTAATCAATGGGAAATCTACAAAACTATGTTAATCGAACCTTAACAAGTTTTATCAACCTTGTTAGTTTGTTTTATTAAAACCTGCAGTGACAAATTGTTTAACAGACAGGTGCTGTACTCCTTTTCTATTACATTTATAATAAAGAGTAAAAATCCAAACCATGGTAATAAAAACTCTTCAAAAAATAACACTTCAAAACATCAACGAACCAGAACCAGACGTATAATTTTTTTGACTTTTTCAAAGTCTCCATTTCGTCACGTGTCATAAAAATAGCGAACCCTCTACTCACTAGGTACCGTACACCGGACCGTATCTATCTGTAACAATCAAATGGCGGACGGGTCCGTCGGGCGCCGGCGACGGCGACGGCTGTCTTTATAAAGATTAAATAGTTTTGCGCTATACAAAATGGATTCTCAAAGGAACAAGTTCGAACCATTCGTTGTGCGGATTTTGGTAGGGTGACTAGCGGTTGTGTGTTTTTGGTGTGTAAATAAAATAAAATCGTTTGTAGTTCATTTTGTCTTTTTTTTCTGGGGCCTTTCCAATAACTGATGCTTGGTGCTTAAATTAGTATATATAAGTACTTACTTTTCAGTAATTTAACAATAACCCTGGTGTTTCATTTCAAGTCCCTGTTTGCGATAATCTTGTTAAAACAATAGACTAAGTTGTACTGTCAAAATGAAAGCAACTGTCATAATCCAAGAGTAATGTAACAATGCTGCTAGGCTACAAGGCTACACAGAACAGAGTATGTAACCTAACTTATTTAAGCTAATTGAATATTTGTTAAGCAACACCTTTTGTTCTGAAATTTGAATCACCAGTGTTACTGAATTGATCAAAGTTTCGGCCACCCAAAAACAAGTACAACATTAAAATTAGACTCTGCATTTATGACAGGGAATCAAAATAACATAGCTTTTTTGACATGCCAATAAAATTGACGTTTCCGTATTTTGGCCAAATGTATAATTTCACGGTCACCCTACATTGCCGGGGTGCACTTGACACACAGATTCGAGTGTCCCCTTTAGTTACGGATTATCCGGGAAAGTGCACAACATGTTGTCAATGCGGCGATCGTTGCGGGTACTAGCCGTTATTGTGCGATTTGTGCGTCTACATTTATTTGGACACCCGATGATAGCTTTTGAGTGTCACTATTTGTTGTGGGTTAGAAAATATATTTGTATAGCAGTTACGTTTTGATTTTAATTTTTAGGTCGAGCGAGTTGTCCTGCTGTCTGTTGGTAATCAAATGTAATTGTTCCGAATAAATTAGGGGTTGATGATTTCGCCATTTTTTATAATTTACATTTAAACTTTTCTAGAAAATTCAATTTCTTTTCTGCTTCTTAACGTATCGATGGCAAAAAATAAAATATGTTCGGATAATTATTAATAATCATTTAATTTGTTAGAGTTGTAATATTGCGACGTGGCTATCGTGAAAATTATGTTTCTATATTAATTAAAATCCACCGTGTAACAAAATATTCTGAATATGCTGAAAAAAGGTAGGTAAGCACTTAGAAATGAAAATTAAAAGCTTTACAAAGGAAATACTTCCAGAAACTTTAATGGGCACCTGTTGCCTAAAACAAAATCATTAATTCAGAGAAAATAAATTCCGTGAAAGCATTAAACTAATACCGACAACCATAGAGAAAGAACAGATTTCTTCCAAAAACGATTAGTTCCGTTACAAGTGTACACATGTGCTCATCCCTGTCTCATCCCATGGGGTATGACCCCCATGTATCGCCGATATCAACACCATATGGCCCCCATAAGGGATTTATAATTACAAGTGTATTTTATAAAATGTATTGTCTGCGAATCAACAGGAATTGTTGTCAGCTGAGCCGTGAAATGTAAAAAATGATTAATATCATGTAATCTGCATGCAGTGAAGGAAAGATGTGCCAATAAAGATTATAATTTTTATTTGTAATTATTTAATTTTCATATTTTTTTTGGCAGAAGTGCTACATGTAGAAACAAAATCGTTAATTATTTATTAAGATATACTTTTTTGGAAGTATATGTAGATAAGCATTGATACTTAGAGCAAATAAATAACTTAGAGTTTCAGCCGATGGCCTTAACTTTTAAGACACGAAAACAACATTTTCAACAGGAACACGTGACCAACTTCACGATAAGCAAAATATTCCACCTTCATTCGTCACAGATAAAAATAAGAACTAATCTATTCACAAAATCACCACAAAAACAATTGAATGTCCCCTACAAAAACTAACATATGTGATCATTACATTAACGTACCGTCATTTAACTTAATCAATTATTTTGGCGGGCACAGTGGGCCGAGGAGCTACTGGGCCCACAGTGCAGGGGTGACACAAATTGACTAATAACACCCCTTAATGATCTCGCCGGTATGTCACCGCGTTTCGTCCTTGCCAACCCTATTTTGATTTCTGATTTTAAGACAGTTTTAAGTGGTGATTTATCGTTTTAAAGTGGTGACATGTTTCGTTACAGTGTTTTATAATGTTTTCGAGGGTGAATATAGGTCACGTTGGTTTGGGAACCTTCTTAACCCTTTTTTTAATGCACTGGTAGAGAATAACGCATTTAAGAAACTTTAATGTTAGGGCTTTTTTTAGATAAGAGATGATCTACACCAATTAAACAAGAGTAACACGTGTTGTAATTTTTATTCCCCTTTATACAGAACTAGCTGTCCCGCGCAATTTCGTCTGCGTCACATTTTCCCCGATTTTGAAACATGATTCATTGCTGCTCCGCTCCTATTTGTCGTAGCGTAATGATATATAGCCTATAGCCTTCCTCGATAAATGGGCTATCTAAAACTGAAATATTTTTTCGGATCAGTAGTTCTTGAGATTAGCGTGTTTAAGCAAACAAACAAACAAACTCTTCAGCTATATAATATTAGTATAGATTGGACACTAAATGATACTTTAGCGGTAACAGGCAAAACAAATTCAAACATTCTAAATCGATTTGAAAAATAAAAAAAATTGCTCCAGTTTCTGAGTAATTCTTTACACGACTTATAAACGTTAAATACGATTATTCGAAAAAAAAGTAGTAAAATGAGGGTCCCTCGAAGGGGCGGTACTCCATACATTATCGCTCCCCTCAATATGCCCAATTGATATTCGATACACTAAATTCACACGCAAACTGCCTATTTGTATACAAAACGATCACTTTTGTCCTAAATTTATTCGAATATCACACCATGCAGTTTTATTGTACGGAAAAAGTAAATGAAGTCATTTTATTGGTTATTTGTCGTATTAATGGGACAGAATAGCATTCGGTAATGATTTTTGGTTTATTATAGCGTTAAATGACCCAAAAATTTATGAGGAGTAGGTATTAAATATTTGTTTGGTGAAAGATCAAAAAGTAGTTGTGTCTGCAAGAGTCAATTGGTTGTTTTAATCATAAAAAAATTATCTTTGCGCTTTTGTAAAAAATAATTATAATGTTCTGGGAATTTTGAATCATTTTAAGATATCTGATACGTATGGAGGTGAATTCATGAAACACTTTTGGATATTTTCTTTTATATTTACTACGTTTTTAGGGTTCCGTACCCAAAGGGTCAAACGGGACCCTATTACTGAGACTTCGCTGTCCGTCCGTCCGTCTGTCACCAGGCTGTATCTCATGAACGGTGATAGTTAGCCAGTTAAAATTTCTACAGAGTTTGTATTTTTGTTGATGCTATAACAACAAATACTAAAAACAGAAAAAAAATATTTAAGGGGGCTCCCATACAAAAAAGTGATTTTTTTGTTCGTTTTTATAAATAATGGTACGGAACCCTTCGTGCGCGAGTCCGACTCGCATTTGTCCGGTTTTTTATATTAATTTCGGTAAGTTCTTAATAATTTTTATTTTGTCATAGAATGGAAGCCACGAACTTAGCAATGTCGCCTCGTGAGACTCTCAAACCTAGAGCAGAACACAAAGCTTTGCAATTAAGTGGCAAACCCAATCAGGTAAGAGTTGATTACTTTACTTAAATATTTTTTTAAATATATCAGATTTATTTGTATCGTTCAGAGAAAAGAAAAGATAGTAGATCGTTTTAAAATGGAACTTATTAAACTGCATATTGGGTAAAAATACACCATTTTTTCCAGTATTATAAAATGACGGAACTACTGTGATAGGATGGTCTTTAAATAATTACAATGTAGCGTAAGCTGCGTTACGGTACACACGAAGACACATCTAGCTATACATTTCCAGTATAATATAGCCCCACTTTGTATAGATTTCCCTTACAATGAAAGATCTGCATAAACTAGTTTCGTATAGTTCGATAGGTCGTCGTGCGTACTTCATTCTCAAAATCTCTTACGTTTCACATAAATAGAATTCCTGTTACCACCTCCAATTAAGCTTAGTATTGAGGCTTGAGTCAGGAACTTCGGAGTAACTCCAACATTCTATTGTCGTAGCCTATCGCAACTTTTCTTATATATGATTTTATTAGCCGTGCCCCGCGGTTTCACCCATGCAGACCGGGACAAAAAGTAGCCTATTAGTCCGGGGCTTTTAGATTTGAACCTTGCATTATAAATATAAACAGCGATTTTTTTCTTGAATCGTGTACTTGACCTTAGATCTACAAATGATAAAAAAAAATAACATTTTCCAAGACCGGATCAAGGTGAAAAAGACGAAAACGCGTTTTTGTGAATAAAAACATGGGAAAAAGTTAACAAGACAAAATTAGTTACTTTAGGTAAACAATTAGTGACATTAATATATTTTTTCAGAATTAAACATTTTCGTCGAAAAAAAATCGCTGTTTTTAATTATTGCAAAGTTAGCCTAATATTCGGCGTAAATTCCCCTGACTATATGTGTTAATCTAGGTTATAAGCTATCTACATATCAAATTTTATCAAAATCCACAGTAGTTTTTGCGTGAAACAGTAACAAAAATACATTCTTACAAACTTTCGCGTTAATAATATTAGTAGGAAGTAGGATTCTAAACCGGCATCTGTGTATGACCGATATACAGTGGACGAGGCAAAATGCGAGTAAGAATTGTACCGTTGACATTCTGTGGTTTCTGCCCCATGAGAGAAAGGCGGGAATTTATGTATGTTTGTCTTAAATCTTTCTTCCCACAGGTCGGCACCGTCCTCCTCTACGGTGTACCAATTGTCTCTCTGGTGATCGAAGGCAACGAGCGCCTCTGCCTCGCGCAGATCTCCAACACCTTGCTGAAGCAGTTCTCTTACAATGAGATCCACAACCGGCGGGTGGCCCTGGGCATCACCTGTGTACAGTGTACCCCAGTGCAGCTGGAGATACTGAGGAGAGCTGGGGCCATGCCAGTGTCGTCACGACGATGTGGTAATAACACTCCATCTTACTATGACTAGAAGGGAAGTATGGAGATGACTACTGGTAGATATGCATGTGTGAGAGGCAAATATCATACAAAGTTCATTTCAAACCTCCGTCAATGCGATACGATATTTTGGACATCACTTTTTTACTTCCTTTATGCATTTGCCAAGAAACAAAGTGATAAGACAGTTAAACTGCTATATATCCTTTATTTTGTGCTTATACAAATACAAAATACACCCACAATTTATGATCTCAACGCAAGTGGAGTAAGCAGGTTCTAAAATTATATAGTTACAAATAATAATACATACGAGTATGCAGTACGCAATGCAGTTTTTCTGGTATCACTAATGATAAGATTTCCACCTGAGGTTGTTGACATGTTGTGTAATATGAACTATTATTGTGCCGATGGTCGTAACAGCCAAAATGGTCTTATGGCCAAAACCCTCGACGACGAGAAGAAGAGAGAAGACGACTTAATTGGCTATCCTTAGGTGGTTGATCAAGGGCCTAATTCAAAAGGCAGTACTTCTCGGTACGGCTCGCATTGTGAGGAAATTCCTGTCTCTGAAGCTCAAACCACCGCTAGCTTGAACCCTGCTCCCGAGACCGGCGAGCCACTATTTATTATATTACCAATGTTTTTTAACAAATATTTAAAAAATATCGAAATATATATGAAAAATAAATAAAGGCTAACATTTTCCGTAAATAGCATAGTAGACCGTTCTAGACGAAACTCTGCCCACGCTATGTGTTATTGACACTTGTAAAGAAGTGAAAATTCTTTGGCCTTTGTATTTATTGTGTATTTTTATGAATTATTTACCTTATTTACCTGAATCTTGAATAGGTAAATGACATCTATCTTTGTAGAGGTTATTCGATATTATAGGTATTTTTTTTATCAAACTTCGTTATGTTTTTTATGTCGATGTCTGAATTCAAAAACAAACTTAACATTATGATACGCCGAAGAAGTTTACCTACCGAAGGCAGAAGGCTCGACTAAATCTCCTCTCAGTATACGGAGATTTAGCCGAGCCTTTTGTCATCAATCGGGCTGCTACTGACAAATTCCTAAAGAAACACCCATAATCACCTTAAGATTCAGTTAAACCAGTACCACTTGGACGGAACCTTGATTTAAGGTTTTAACTAATACTTTGTTATCACCCAGGTATGATAACAAGGCGAGAAGCAGAACGTCTGTGCAAGTCGTTCCTCGGAGACAATGCTCCTCCCAGACTACCTGATGACTTCGCGTTTGCCGTGCATCATGAGTGCGCTTGGGGATGCCGTGGAGCGTTCCTACCGGCTAGGTAACTATAGAAACGGTAACAGCATATGTCATCATCATCATCAGCCTATAGTGTTCCCACAGCTGGGACACAGGCCTCCTCTCTATGAGAGGGAGTGGGCTGTAATCCACCACGCGGGCCCAGTGCGGGTTATATGAGTGTGTTCAATGTTAATCCAGGTTGTTGTGTAAGGCCCAGCGGTGGTGGTTGGAACCAGACGATTTCTTGAGTGATTGAAGCTAAAACTTGGGTAGCTTGAAGAAGTGGATAGGGCAGGTTGGCATTTGTCCAGCAGTAGGATAACGACAATACAAGTAACATTAAAAGCGTTATTTAAAAAACATGTAAGTATTTGAGTCTGCGTAACACTGGTCAACTTCATTCACTCGTCAGCTTATTTAATTCGACAGTTTCGTTGATAAGCCTGTTTCGTGGATAGGACAGGCTTGTGAATTCGACAGTTGCGTCAACTCGACAGTTTCCATAATTTGCCAGTTTCTCGATTCGCCAGATAGGTACACTCGGGGAAAAATATAATAAACAATTACTGTGGATAATATAACCTGCTGTACCCCGTCCAAAATTGTTTTGTGACGTTTTCTCTATGGGGATACAAGTCTTCTAAAATAAGTTTTAGATTTTCTGCACCATTTTCACGCAACGATTTTCCCTAGGTACAACTCGTCACGAGCAAAATGCATCAAGTGTGCCTACTGCGGGCTATTCTTCTCCCCAAATAAGTTCATATTCCACTCGCACCGCGTCGGCCCTGGTGATAAGTACATACAGCCTGATGCAGCCAACTTCAACTCTTGGAGAAGGCACATGAAGCTCAGTGGAACTCCTCCCGAAGAAGTGGTGCATGCTTGGGAAGATGTGAAGGCCATGTTCAACGGGGGAACGAGGAAGAGGATGTTGTCTGCTGCTAGGTGAGAGCGAGATAGATATGTTCTTGGATGTTCGTTGGGTGAAAGGGTTTGTTTTATTTGAATTGATGATTTGATACTGTACTGAAGACTAGATGTGTCGATATTTAAAAAATATTATTATTCCTCTGAATTTTTTTTTTCTGAAATCGTGTAAAAAAATCTATTGAAATAGTTCAGCCTTAAATTGTGCTTCAGAAGAATGCCTGTTCGTAGGCCGGAGTCGGAAGGCAGCACGGAGGCGAAGAGACCAGCGGCCAGTCCTCCCACTGCGCATGCGCCCGTGCCGCGCCTGGCTGACTATGTGTGGGGGGCCCGACTGCCCTTGCCCTATGCTATACCATGGCTGAAGCCTACTTTGTGGACGCCAGGTAAGATTTTTCTTCTTCGATGATACATTCGTCTAGTAACCTAGATTGTTTTGAACCAGTGATCACATGTGGTTGCGTGTGGTGGCCACATTCATCGCCGATGCAATAGCATTCTTTACATCACTAGTATATTTTGGATAACCTTTTAAATACATAGATATCTTAAGAATATATTCTTAAATAATATGTGCTGTGGAATCGGTGGCTTGTGAATAGTACATACATACTCCATAAAAACCTGAATAAAATAGAAAACTAAAAAAAACAATTCGTACTTCCAACATGTATAAATATACATGTGTTGTGTGGTGTTAATGGTTCATAAGCGTAAGAATATGCCAACACTGACGTCATTTCTAACGTTTTTAACTACAGAACGCAAGTGGAAGTATCCGACGGGAAAACTAAATTAAAGTTAGTAGTAGTACAAATTTTTTATAAAGCTTCTTTTCACCCGGACCTCTTTCTGTCCAGGTGCATTAACAGCATTGAGCAGCGTGAACTCAATAGAGGAGCCTCGAGCGTTCCGTCCGGTGAGGGGACACAGACTGGACTCCCCGCAGCTGTCACCTGGCATGTCGCCACCGAGGTCTCCTACCAGGTAACACTAATATTTGAACTTTAAGTGTGAGACTGTGGACTGTGATTTTCAAATGTGACATACAACCTAACATTTAATTAATTGAATGTTTTTGTGAAAATTAAATGTTTTTGAAGAGGATTACTCGTCAATGACAGAGGATTAGTACTCGATGTAGTACCTCTTCTTTTTTTTTTACTGATTGGAAATCATCAAATGACCCCGGGGTCCCGCTCTGGACGGAGCGGAAGGGAGTGTCAGACTTGTACTGACTGAATCCATGTTCCTTCTTAGCCCTTTATGTTCCAGGGCCACGGTATCTCTTTTGAACAGTCCCGGTCGATGTAGCACCTTCAAACCAAAATCAAACTAAAAGAAGATTAACACACGATATTGATCCTTCCATCTGAAGAAGGCCGAATCGCTGTAAAACCCAATGATAACAGTATTAAAGAGCCGCATCTTTGCCAGAGAATGGGCAGCAGCATTCTCTGTGCTTTTGTAACAACCGTACTGCGATCGCCAACCCGCCTGCCAAGCGTGGCGATTATGGTAAAACCCCCCTTATGTCAATGTGGTGTTGGGGGAAGCCTATGTCCAGCAGTGGATGTCCTTTGGACGGCTGAAATGATGATCTTTGGTAGACTAAAACGCCTAGTGTCTAGCCCATTTCGCACAAACAAATGTGGAATCTTTTAAACCTAGAACATTCCCCAGGTCCCCAATGTCATCATCACCACGTCGGTCATCACACACCAGGTCACCACTGAGGTCACCACCGCCGTCATCGCCGGCACGGTCACCCAAGAGTGACAGAGATAGTGATGAGAGCGTCGATATAGAAACTACTGAGGAAGATCACCCTAGGGATGTGGTAAGTGGCTCACAGATATTCTTATGCTATTTTCAGGAGTTAGAGCTAAAGTTATGGATACTTAGTTGACCCATTGGCTGATAGTGAAACTAATAGGGGATGTTCACTATATTTTTTTCTTTGTCTGTCGGGTTGATTATTGAAAAGTATTGGACACGTATTTTTAGGGTTCCGTACCCAAAGGGTCAAACGGGAGCCTATTACTGAGACTTCGTTGTCCGTCCGTCCGTCTGTCACCAGGCTGTATCTCATGAACCGTGATAGCCAGTTGAAATTTCTACAGATTATGTATTTCTGTTGACGCTATAACAACAAATAATAAAAACAGAAAAAAAATTAAGGGGGGCTCCCATACAAAAAAATTCTTTATTTTTCGATTTTATAAATAATGGTACGGAACCCTTCGTGCGCGAGTCCGACTCGCACTTGGCCGGTTTTTTCTTTTTTCACGTAGTCATAAAATTACGGAGATATATTCAGTTGAAATGGCGCATGACGTCACGTGTAGGTAATTTTTATAACTACTTATGACGTAGTGAGCCCCCACTCTCCAACTTTAATGAGTTTTAACTAAGTAATTTTTTGATAAAACAAAAAATACGTGTCTAATATTTTTGTATTACCTGTCTGACGGACAAAATAGAATTTCGTTTTCTTTACCCAGTATTTATACCCTATTATAGGACTACGAAAAGTTCTTATGTCTGACATTTTTTGTTCATATTGTGTCCTGGTGGAGACTACGGCACCGCGGTCGCCTCCACCAGGCCAGATATCATGGTGCGGTTCTACGTTTGTGTTACTATTTTTCATTACAGAAGAAAGCAGAAAGGGCACACATTCTATTAAATTGTGAAAATATAATCAGTTTTTATCTGAAATCTAGTTTAATTCGCACATCACGCAAATGAAGATTACAATTTTGTAAACTATACTTACAATTTTGCTAAACGTAGATAACATTATTCTTCTCCAATAATACCTTCACAAAAGCAACTAAGTACCGAGGGAAGACTACTCAATACTCGTGAATAAGTCAGTAAAAATAACTCAATCCTTTTATAACTTACGTAAACGTTTCTCAAAGATGCAATTTAATAGTATTGAGTGAATCGTATTATCCACTCGAGTTGGATTTTTCTGAGCTCGAGCGAACGGAGAGTTAGATCCAATTTAAAAAGTTGGAAGAGGAAAATTTTTCCAATCACCTTGTCTGTAACTCGGTAATCGTTGTGATTAGTTTTTTTTGTTCACCTATTTAGACTTTAAGGTGCTCTGCTGGGTTTTGTAGAGGATTTGTGATGTAATGAAACGTGGGATAGAAACTCATATTATAGATGTTTAAATGGGAAAATTATACAAAGAAATAGAGAAGGTGGGTACCCTACTCTTTTGAATAGTATATCCGTATTTTAGTAAAATTAATCCGTATCCGTATTTAATCATTATGAAAAAAACAGATCCAACCATGGTAACAGAAAATTGTTGTTAAAAACCCTTTTACACATCGCATCAGTTTACTCTACAGTCTACACACTAGTCATTAATCACTTCATTGACTCCTATTCTGTTTTATAATATTAACCACAAAGTGAAAAGCCCATCTTCTAAAGCAATGACTAAGTAAATACATTGTGAACAAAATCGGCAATTTAAAGAAAGGAATTAAACACCCAGTTTACAAATAAATAACCACAAAAACAAAAGAAAACTTGTGTAATTAATGCATTGATTAATTTTATTCGCCTTCAAAGATTAGCCATTTAATTCCAAACGGTGTCCGTCATTCTCCCAGAGGAGTACACTTGCGCCATTTTAACAAAATGGCGCCCATTCGAGGCTTTTGCACGTCGTAAACTGTGTAATTACTGGCGGGACGAATTCAAATGAACTTCATTTCGGTTTTAAATAAGAGAAAATGTTTAATTTAGTAGCGATCGGCTCCGTGGACCCAATTAATTGCGGATTTACGTTTTAGTGTCCGCGCTGTACGAGTTTTCGGGGTTTTCTCTTTTTATATTGAACATTGAGTAAGCTTTGCTCTGGCTTTCATGGACTGTAATTAGTGACTGTGCTTGCTTTACGTATTTGCAAGATGAGCTTCCTATTCTTCTTTCTTGGGTGATACAAAATTGATTATTTATCGTAGCTTTAACACTGCATGTACCTAATCATCACCAGCCTATTATGTTCCCACTTACACCGCTGGGACACAAGCTTCCTCTCAATGAGAGGGAGTGGGCTGTAATCCACCACGCGGGTCCAGTGCGTGTTGGAAGATGTCACATGTCTTCAAATTTTTACTTCTAGGACATGCCGGTTTCCTCACGATGTTTTCCTTCACCGTTTTTGAGGGCATATGTGCCTATAGTAAAATTCACACACTTAATAGTAAAATGTTTTGTATATTTCAATTGCATGTAAAGAGTGACCGTTTATTATATTACTTAACCAACTGATGATGATTCAAGAATCAAATCAGAATATTGATTAAACCCAAAACACCATCAATATCATAATGTCTAAGAAATCCTGAGCGTAAATAAGTTATTTACCAGTGTTGAATGGGTATTAGCTTGTAAATAAAAGGCTGGTTCCTCTAATGATTGACGTAAACGTTAGTAATTAACGCGTTTCGAGAACCCTACGATTAATCCCTTCAAAGGACATGCTAGGGTTGCCAGTATTACCACAGAGAAAATTATTTGTTTCAAAGATTCAATTTTATTTCGATGTAAGTAAAACTGGTGGGTTGTAAACTTGGTTTAAAATATTTTTGATTATTCAGACGTTAATGCTATTTGACGGCTTTAAATCAATTATTTAAGTGTACAGTTTTTTTAATGAGTAAACATCTTCTGTTTGCTGACATTTTCAAACTGATAGACCTAGACAAAGTCCAACTTGTTTGTTGATCAAGTAGATAGCTCGAAGCAATTTTCAATTAAATTTTCTTTTTAAGCCCCGGCCCAAAAAGAGGGGTGTTATAAGTTTGACGTGTTTATCTGTGTATCCGCGTGTCTGTCTGTGGCATCGTAGCTCCTAAACAGTTACTGATGACGTATAAAATTACGGTTTAGATAAAATTGGCGCCGTTTGAAAGGTGTTTTAATCGAGAGTGTTCTTAGTTATGTTTCGAGAAAATCTGCTCACCCGCTGGAAGATCGTCACCGCTTTTCTAGTTGATGAAGGGATATAAACAACCTCCACAGGTCTGGTCGATTTCAAACTAAGCACTAACTAGGCGCAACACCGAGAAAACTGGAAGGAATGGGGGGAGGCCTATGCCCAGGAGTGGGACAGTCAAACTAAGAAAAAATAATATACTTAAGTTTAAAAAGGATGAAACAAAACATAAATTAAAAATTTGAAAACGTCCGACACAAAAAACCTGTACACAACCAAAAATAAATTAACCCAATCGTCGTAGCGTCGGGGGTCCGCTTTGTTTTGTGTTTGTACTTAGCGGCCCTCCAACGCTACGAAGCTTGCATTAATTTTAAAATTATTATTTTACATATTTTTTTTTTTATTTATTTCATATATAAAATACAAGTAATCTTTTTACAATATTTACTCGCCAAACTTTACAGTTTGATGGCGAGAAGCGCTCGTTTATCATACTTAAACTTAAAATTATAAAGTTGACTTAAAATTATAAACATGACTTAAAATTAAACCCAGTATCAGACAAACATGCATTTGTTTGCTGATAAAATTACGTTTTCGGATGGACAACGAGAATCAATAGAATTAATTAATTATTATTTATTTTAAAAGTTGCCGTCTAATGGTCTAATTGAAATTTCGAGATGATTTGATTGATTTGTCATTTTTACAAATAGGTAACAGTCGCTAGAGCATTTTATCTTTGTTGTCGAATCTTTTTAAAACGTAATAATGCAAAAGTCTCCTACGTATTTTCAAACCATATTATATGCATGCTGATCTCTACGAAATCAATCAAGTAATGTAGAAACAGATAATACTGATTGCAAATATGATGACGCACAGACAACACAATTGATAATGAATTAGAAAGCTTAACGAGACATGCAACACAAAACCTCATCATACTAACAGCCAAAAGCTCCTCAGGCAAATCAGTCACAATCATCGCCTATATATGTGCCTTCGTTATAGGTATAACAAAACAATTAATATAGATTGCCAAATCAGAACTGGGATTAAAATGTAATCGCCAAATCGGATCCTAGGACCGGCAGACTGGTCTAGATGGAAATCGGCTTAGTGTTCACGCCCCGGGCTCTCCGTTTATTGGATCGATCCATTGTCCGGACATAAGGGCTCTTTGTCCATATTGGATGGATGTTAAGGCTTAAGTAGTGTATGGACCAGTGGCGAAGGGTGAAAATTTTGAAAGGGGAAGCCGAAGAAAAAATTGAGAATTTAAAATTTAGTTTTTTTTATTTTCGTTTTAGTCATCAGCGAACCCGAAAACCCGGATAATGACACCCATGACGAAAATACCAGAATTTTACGTCACACTTTGGCGCTATTTTTAATTTTGGCGTCAGTATCGTTATCAGCGACCCCAAAAACCACGAAAATGTCACCCATGATAAAAATATCAAAAAAAATCTAAGGACCCGACTTGATCCTTTTTTTTGTAACGATAAATGCACAGAAACTATTAACAAATAAAAATATAAGCTAAAAAACCTTTTTGAAACAAGCTTTTATAAAGATGCACTGAAAAGAAGGAAATAAATCTTTGTAAATAAAAACGATATAGGATAATTTTCACAAAAGCTTGTCGCGTTTAGTTTTTAAAGCATTTACCATTCATTCGACAAGCTTCAGAAAACTATAGGAATTATGTTTATTTATAAAAGTGAACGCGTATATTTACAAAGTTTCATGTCTTTGCTACTAACCGTTGAGGAGTTCCCTGAGGAGCCTGTTCGTGAGAAGACCATCCTGGCGATAGGATGAATTCATGATACAAATCGTGATTATCTATCAAATTTGAACTGGATTGCAAAGTTTCGTGTCTGCAGTGCTATAAAATGTTGAGGAGTGAGAAGACGATCCTGGCTGCAGGATGAGATCATGACATAATTCATGTTTGACCATCAAATATGAACGTGCATACAAATTTTCGTGGCTGTGCTATTAACCGTTGAAGAGTTCCATCGTGAGGAGACGATCCTGGTTGTAGGATGAGTTCATGATACAAATCGTGATTATCCATCAAATATGAACTCGTATGCAAAGTTTCGTATCTGTGCTATTAAACATTGAGGAGTTCCCTCGTGAGGAGACGATCCTGGCTGCAGGATTCAGTTATGTCTGTCATAAGAATGTATTGTTCTTAGAACCAAAGGTGTGTGCAAAATTTCAGTTCAATCAGAGATCGGGAAGTGGTTCTAATTTAGCTTTCTATACATAGAAACTTTGTCGTAACTCGATAAACTTCGGCTTACCTAGTTCCTACAAAACGCTGTTGATAGCCGCGAAGTCACGTGTCTGCGTCCATACGAATTTAGTTCTGAATGCTGACACCCGACCATCGGCTTACTGGCGCCACATGTTGCTTTCTTTGTTGACATTAAAAATGTTGGCACTTTTTTATGTTTTCAATCCTAAGATGTATTCAATGTCTATACTGTGAGGTGATACCTACAGATGTGTACATAATTTACTATTTGACTTCAATAGACACTACGTATAGTGCCTTGTTCCCAAAGGGAAGCCGGTAGGAATCGGCTTATTAGGTGCCTTCGGGCCTGGTATGGACAGGTGTAATGGTATTTTAAATGATTGAGCGGGAAGTGCAGGGCATAAATGAATGTGATGTTTGTTTTTGCTGGAAATATAATAATAATAATAATAAGTTTATTGTTCATAAAAGAAACATAACAGTTGTGTCATACAAATCGGTGAGCCACAAACTAAGCATCGCTTGTATCTTGTGGCTCAGGAGTGCGAATTTTACAAATTTAAACATTTAAATACAACAATTTCCAGTAAAACATTGGCATAGTATGTATTAAGGACATGAGAGATTTTATAAGGTGCTCTGAGCACAATATGAACATTAAAGAAATAAAATAAAAATAGAAACAATGTTTGCATATAATGGGCTTGTGTTATGGTGTGTGTGTGCGTGTGTGTGTGTTCTTGTGAGTGTACGTATGTGGAAGTGTGTGGGTGTGAGTGTGTGTGTCTGTTACATGCTATATCAAGGCTTCAGTGTCGTCATATGACAATTTCAGAAGGGCTGATCTTAATATTTTTTTACAGGTGGTCGTAGAGGAGTCTCGTAAGTCGCAAATTTTACTTACTTTATTGTAGGTGTTTGGATGGGAAAAGTTTGTACAGCGTCTAGCTAGTTCCGATTTGGTATTTGGTATAGGTACTCTAAATACCCGCTTGTTTAGTAAGTCGTTGTATTCTGGGAGTTTTCTGACTGTTGCGTGATGCTTAAGCGTTGCTTGAAGTATGAACATTTGTCGTACCCTTAGAACTTCAAACTCTTGGTAAATAAGGTTGGTGGGGAACCTGAAAGGTTTTTTTAGTGCAACCTTGATCAGTGCCCGTGTCTCTAATGTTATAAATGATGTTTTACAGGCCCGTCCCCAAATACAGATGCAGTACTGCATGATAGACTGGCAGAGTGCATAATAAACCGTTCGCAGTACATCAATAGGGGTGCAGTCGCGGAGTTTTTTCATTACATGAATCAGTTTTCGCACTCTGGAGGATAGGGCATAAATGTGGGATTTGTATGTTAAATTGTTGTCTATTGTTATTCCGAGATATTTTATTGTGTCAGTACGTTCAAGGACTTTGCATGGGCATGTATGGTGGGAAGCGTTGTTGTGTTCTTGGGAGCAGGTGTGTATTTTTATGGACATGGTTAGGGATGGGCTGGACGCACTGGTCTTAGAAAAAGCAATATATTTACTTTTACTGACGTTTAATGTCAGTAAGTTAGTGTCTAGGGAGTGCGCTATCTGAGAGAGACCCTGTTCCGCCAAACGATACACCCGTTCCCAGTTCGAGTCGTGAAATATGATGGCAGTGTCGTCGGCGTAGCAAATAACGTCAGCGTTTCTCATTGGGAGGCTTACTACTTGCTAATTATACAGATACTTTAGCGTAGTTTTAATCAATAGTTTCTTTCTACTTTATGAATTCATCGACGTATTAGCACTGCAGGCAGGTACAAGAACTCAAAGACCAAGAAACCTCTGCGATAGAGCGACGAGAATCACTACATAGTATAAAACAAAGTCGCTTCCCGCTGTCTGTCCATAAGTATGCTTAGATCTTTAAAACTGCGCAACGGTTTAGTATGCGGTTTTTTTAATAGATAGAGTGATTCACGAGGAAGGTTTATAGGTATAATACATGCATAATATAGTAGAGAAACACTGATAATTTTAGAGGTTTCTAATGTGATTTTGACAGACATTCTGTAGTATATTTAGTATCATCATTGCACCCGTGCGAAGCCGGGGTGGGTCGCTAGTGTCATAATATAAGTACAATGTGTAAACGTACCGTTCACGAGCTCGTCAACCAAGCATTCTGTACAACAAATTAAGTATCTTGAAACAAAAATGTTTGCTTAGAAAAGACTTATTGGTTTGGTGTGAAAAAACACGTTTTACGGTAAGCAACGCACTCAAAACATTGCCCTGATGGATGCATTGAATGCTACGGGGGCCGTGCAGGTATTTAAAGTAAAGACATTAAAATCTTACACAAAAAAAAAGTTGGAACTTTGACCCCCAATATCTCCGGAACTAGAAGGTTCGCAATGACGGAGAGAACAATAAATACTTTTCAGATTGGTTAAGGGTATTTTTACACCCATTGTTTTAAGGTTAAGATTTTCATTGTGTAAACAGAATCCTAAATATACTTACTCAACGTTACGGATTAGTTACCCAACGCAAACTACATAAGTATATGCTTATTATTAGGATTTAAACCATATATAGATTGGCATGGGCTTTTACATCTTTTCTAAGCATTATTTTTATAATAACATTTATGATTAAAAGGTCAACAAATAAATGTGATTAAAAGCCGTGTAACATTAGAGGTAGCCCTGGCAAGCGCGCTGTTCAAATTAGGGCGCGTTCACAAACAGGCACTCGACACTCTATCATAAGCTCCGATACTTTAAGTCCTCATCGACAAGTTATGGAATTAAAACGGTACATCCCTCCGTTTAATTAATTATTATTAGTGGACTTTTGAGAGATGGTTTCATTTTGTATGTGTTTAGACCTGTGAACTTTGAAACAACTGTTACAAAAAACAAATTGCAACGACTAAAACAAATCTATGGTTCATGTTTTTATTAAGTAAGAGTTTAGTGATTGGATTAGCAGTCTACAATTGCTTTTCGAAATAGATTTCTTGCTTACTAGTTCAGGAAAAGAAAACCTTAGTTAAGATCTTAAGGAAACCTAGCTGAAAGTTTACAAAATATAACAAAGAAACACAACAACGACGAAGAAAGACAACTGTTCCAACACCACAAATGGTAACCACCAAAACAGAAAGTAACGAACCCAAAAGCGTACCGATCTCTTCAAAAAACGAATGGATGTAATCCTCGGGGCGAACATTAAAGAAAAAAAATCCCAGTTTCCTACGAACACATAAATACTTTTGTACCGTTAGTGCGGGTTCGGTAACCGGATCACGTTTCTAATAGATACTTCAGCCGGATTGCGCGAAACGATTCAATTGTAGTACTTGATGTTCGTATAAATCACTCGTTCTACGGTTCCACTTTGTTTTAGGCACGTAGAGATTATGTTTGGGTTTCGTGATGCGTTACAGCGTACGTGGGATTTGTTGAGAGTGTCTTTTCTGTTATTTTGCTGGTCCTTGTTTTCGAATTTGGTTTATTTGAAATGTTTAACATGATATCGGTTCCAGTTAGTTGTTTTTTAGGTCTGTTTTTATTTTTGAAGTTTCGTTCATCGATTCAAAATTCAAAAGATTTTTCAAACTTTTTCCACTTACAGTTTTATTGATCCTGCTCAAATTCAAAGGATCAAAGTAAGTTGCATAACTAGCTAGATTTGAATCATATTAACATTGGAAGAAGTTAGATCGCCTGCAAGGTACAGGCGATCTAACTTCTTCATATTCATAATTTCATATTTCAATGCATTGTATATTACATTATAGCCGTAGGCAATGCCGTACCTCGTAATTGAATTAGACTAAACAATTGATTGTACGCAATGCAACAGTGTCGCCCCCCGGGATGGCCTGCGTCCCGCGTCCCGGCCTCGGGTCCCGGGGGACACTGACGTATCCCAGTTAATTACACGCTTCACACGCTGACGTCACGACAATGACGTCGTTTTGTATTAATTGTGTTTGAACTTCGATCCGAAGTTAGTTGGAACCTACTTCATCAAAAATTAACGTTGTCTGGCTTTTGTTCAGTCCGTTCCATTGAAATAGCAAGAGCTGTTTATTTAATCTGCTGGTGTAAAAACTAGGCTATGACCTTAATGCCATTCTGCCCATACAACGCGAATACAGCTTGAGTGTTAGTTTTTCAAGCGCACACCAGATGGCTCCAATTTTTTTTTGTGACCTGCTCCTGAACTGTTTAAATATTACAATAGCCTCAGCTCTGCATAGGTACGTCTGGTTGGAAGCGACAATTGTGTAATATTTGCATTTAAATAAAAAAACTACAACGTTGATTTATTTTCAAGCTGCAACGAAGCTGGAACCACTTATGTAGGTAGTTCTTTACATCTTTTCTGGGAAACGCTTTGCTAGTATAAGTTCTCTTGCAATAAGTTGATGATTCTGTAAAAATAGTTGTAAAAGTCTGACACTGGCAAACAATAAATAAAATTCCTAATAATAGGTACGACGGTAGGTAGGTGTGCTGTATGGTGTCGGACGTAAAGAATAGCACCATCCCATATCTCCCCGTGGGTGTCGTAAGAGGCGACTAAGGGACTTGTGACTTGTTCTCTGTGCTTTTGTAATAACCGTACTGCGATCGCCAACCCGCCTGCCAAGCGTGGCGATTATGGCAAAACCCCCTTTATGTCAATGTGGCGTTAGGGGAGGCCTATGTCCAGCAGTGGACGTCTTTCGGCTGAAATGATGAATAATAGGTACTATTTTAATAAAGACTACTTAGGTACTATTTTAATAAACTATATTAATAAAGAAAGAAATCAACCAGGAAGTGATGTCGACAAGCATCTTTTCTTAAACTACCCACATACAAACGTGTGTCGCATTACACGTTCGAATATTTCATTTCTTTTCGGTAAACAAGTGACACTTAGTACAAATTACTCTGTTTAAACAACAATACATTTCTTTTATTAAACAAAAGTTCAGGCCATCAATAATTCAATGATATTGTAACGCATGGCGGTTACAATCAAATTATTTGTGTCTATACATTAGTGACAAAGAGATCTTTATCGGAATAATATTAAAAGTTGGGCAGTTATTATTGTTAGATAGTGTTTTATTTGTGGGAATCGAAATCGTTTGGAACAATAGCTGCTTTTGAAGCCTCAATTCAACTTTTGACAGACTGAAGTTAGCTGCTATGATTCGTTAAGGTTAAATGACAAAAGAATGGAAAAAAATAGGTTTTTGGAACTGGCAATTACTATCCTAACGAATTGAATGAAGAACTATGCCTGAAAATGAAATCAAAAACTGTATCATCGAAATTAATGATGCTGGTGGAATGCCATAACCTTCTCCTTTTTAGAAGTCTGTTAGAAAGGAAGTGCGAGTATTTTGCGATTAAACGCATTTTTTTTTCAATACAGTTATTTGAAAAAACAACCTGTATCTATAAATATAACTCAGTCCGGACTGAGTTCCCGAGATTTACCGCTTTGTTTCCTATATGTATATTGTTTCGTTAACAAAAAGGCTACATTGCTCCATATACTTTGGTCATGGTCTTTTGCACAAGAGTCTCAAGCCAACTCACTAAGGAAATTAGTATTTTTTTTTAATTATCAGAACCACGTCGATCACAACGATTGTTAAAAAAATCAAAATTAATCTCCAGTTAATGTATTGCAACAAAAATAGAACGAAGTCTAACCAGAATCATGCCGTTATTTAAATGTCGTTGTGACATTTCGATATTTTTTATTTACCTCTTTTGGGATTTGGCATTTTGGCCCGCCCGTTTTTATTGGTTGCGCCGTGTGCGGAACATTAATTTTGTTGTTCGTTCGTGGGCCGCGAAAATGTATGCCCCTAGTCTTTTGTTGGTCGTGATGTCATTATTATTGCGTAAATTGTTTTTTTTGTTTGTATTTTTTTTTTGCTGTTTTTTCGTCTATTATTTGCTTGGTTATTTTGATAATAATAGAATCAATTATTTCAATCGTTATGGATCATAAAATTCAACAAACAGTAACTGATCTTAAACTACAAGCACACAGATAAATAATACATTTTTATATAAAATATTTCATAATTTAATCTAACACAATAATTAATTTATCTCTAAATAAATGTCATAATTTCTTAGTTAGTTAATTTATTAAAAATAGTTAAATTAATATTATTGTTGGCATGTAATAGTATCAGAAAATAATTTAACTAAAAATACTATTTGAAACGATGAGGTTGGAGTTTTTCTTTTTGCGACTCTCTGGAGTTTATCTGTTTGCGACTTTTAAAGTTGACGTTTACTTCGGTACTGAATTCGGCAACAGTGTTTGCCTTCACAATTTACAAAACAAATAAAATAAAAACTGTATAAAAATCAAGAAATGTCGATAACCCGATTTCATCCGACGCTTAGGCAATAAAGTCTAATGTACCCAACAATAATTCAACAAATCTAAGCCAATAATTACTCATATCTAGAACTAATACCTTTAGAAATCGTAACTAACAAATAGAAGCTTTAATTCAAGCACTCACTGTCACGCGATACATAGAAGTATGTTAATCGAACTACGATATATTATTTAACGCCATAACGTGACTCGACGCCACGTAACGGTAATAATTATATGGAACCGCTGATAAATAGTTTAGTAGGACAGTCATAGAGTTGTCAGAGTATAGAGGGAGAAGGAGCAAGTTTTGTGCAATTTTGGAGTTCTGTAGGCACTCGTAGCAGTGTGCTACGGCGTAGCAACGTAGCAAGTGGAGTTGCGTAGAGGCAACTGATTGAACACTAAAAAGTCTGTTATATCTGTAAGTATAAATTGCATACCCAGCTTTCTCCACCAGACACCAGACTCTGACAAATAAGATACTGAAGTATCTGTCAGAGTCCTATGTCTGCAGCTGGACAGCAACTTGTCCGTACCGGATTCTCATCATCTGCCTACAACAGTCCACTGCTGGACATTGGCCTCTCCTATCGCTTTCGGCAACTCTCATTCAGTTGTCGTATCATACCGGATTGACCTAAACTTTACTAAGGATCTAGATTGTTCCAATAAACAACGCTAGGAACTCACATACAGCTATTGGTATGAATCTAATACATTATTGGCCATGATATGGAGTATTAAACGGGTATTTAAAACTGACATGATTGCGTTTAATGAGTATTTTGGATTTCTGATGCATTCATTAAGAGGAGCTCGTGACTAAATAATAACATCCGCTGGGGTCGATCTTCAGGTTAAGCCGCGCTTGCCTAGGTTTGTTGGTGGGTGGGTGACCACCAATTACATATCGAGTTACCTCTGTGCCTCGGAAAGAATGTTAAACCGTTGGTTCTGGCTGTCATTTAATTTGGTAGATCTTTGACAGTCGTTACAGGTAGTCTGTGACCTGGAAGTCTGGAAACCAGTCTTACCAAGGGGTATCGTATTACGATTACGACTTACGATTCGAAAAATTAAGAGTCCCCATGGAAGCAGAAAAACCAAATATTTCGTGCCAGAATACGATGTTACAGCATTTGAGCATTGTTATGCACTTGAAACGAAAGGTCAAAGTCGAAAGGTTTCGAACGTGTCAGTTCTAAAGCAAAAAACTTCCCTGGTCATTATTTTGACGCCAGCGCATTGGCTTTTAAATCAAACAACAATAATTACTGTGAGCTTTGTTCGTAATGTCACTATCTGTTCGCTCGCAAACTGGACTGCGATGCTCAACATTTGCAGTTTGACAATAGTGTCAATAGCGCAATACTGCCAATACAGCTGTTGTGTGATATCCGCAACTGTTAAATCAAATTGGTAATGGTTTTAAGTTATTTTAAAGGGTTGTGGTATCACTCAAAATTGGTTTTATTTTATTTATAGTTAATTAAAACAGTATAACACCAATTACAATAGTTAACATGGGAACAGAAGCCAAAAAACAAAGGTAACTGGACGACATTCAATAGGTTAAACTAAAAAAAACACGGAACAGTGGACACTCTAGCATACTTTTTCTCACAGAACACCAGACAAATAAGCATTACTTTATTCCATTCATCCGCAAACACACACATTCAAGGTTGCCAGTAAGAAGGGCGTTGAGCATATCGATAATACGAGCCACCGGCGAATTTGCTCTGGCGACCGTTTTGGAAAAAGGTTGGGCAAACCGACGGTGTCTGATGTATTTGTCGGGCACCAATAGCCGGCAGAGAAGACTATGGAGTTCTGGGCAGTCAATACGACCCCGTTAGGTCTTACTGGCTACTGTGAGCTGATCCAAGCCCCTTCCTACCTCCAAAGAGTTAAAGGTCAACACTCCAAACAGATAATTGGTAGGGTACATGTAGGGAAAGAAGTAGTACGACCCTTGGAAAAGGCTTCTCAGGAAGATTTTCTGCACCTTTTCAATCATCAGAGTTAAATTCACGGTGTAGGGGTGCCAGACACAGGCACTTAACTCAAGTTTGCTTCGGACCAGAGTGGTGTACAGTAATCTGATAACATTAGGATTGCGGAAGTCACGAGCGTTTCGCATAACAAAGCCCAGGCGCCTAAAACATTCCTTCGCTAGGATAGAAATGTGGTCTTTAAAAGTCAGACAGCGGTCAAAAGTCACTCCCAGATCCTTGACGTTGGTGGTTCGAAAAATGATTTCGACCACCCAATCTGTAATAGTAATGGATCAGCCGCAACCCTCTACCGTAGGTCATGACGTGGAACTTGCTTGCATTGAAAAAACAGCTTGTTTGTTTGTTTGTTTGTTTATGTTTCCTTACCTCTTGTGATCTTTTACCTACTTATAGCTTTTGCTGTTGTTAAATCATAACTAGGCATATCTCTGATGTCATATGTTGGAAGTTTTGTTATACACCCACTTTGTGCGGAAGTCCATATTCATTTCTATTTGCGTATTTTTTCCTCATCATCATTTATTTTGTGAATCTCATTACGATTACCCCATTACATACCAAACTTTGACAAACAATAAAAATCGCTGTAATAGCATAACAGTAGTTATTAGTTAAGTGATAGTAACGAAGGGGTAGTTTCAAGTGCCGTGCCCCATCAGATAGACAGGCTCTCGTGACTGTAATCGAAAACGCGCGTATTCGTCACGAACCGTATGGAATACGCCGATTACTGTCACTGAAGCATACTTATTATTATACTCTTCCACGAATGTAGTGCATGTATGATTTAAGATTAGGCTTTTACCATGTTATCCTTTGCGATATCAATATTGGATGTTGAGGATCCTTTTACACACTCCTTACCGCTTAAGACAGAGGCTACTCCTACACGCTCAAGCCCCAGACGTCTTGCGACACCTTTGCGTATAAAACATTTAAAACAATTTGTTCAAAGTATACGGTGTGTTAGAGTCCGTTTAAGCAGATGATAACCTCCTAGGTTGACCTGCGAGATGCCATTCGCATACAAAAAATTGCGGAACAGAGGGAGCGACGATACTCAAGCAAAGGTAACAAAACACGCGAGCGCGTGTCGCTTGACGCAAGTCGCATCGCCCGAGGTCATGTACGAAGGCATTACGCTCTGAAAACCGCTAATACCACAAGGATTGATACAAATGGGAAGCAAATAAGTAGCGAGTATTCTTGCCACTGCACGGCACTGCATCTATACTTACATAACTCTCAGAAAATATTGAGATATTTCTTATCTCCCTAGTCTCAGAGATAGCACATTACGCTTATTTTCCCCGGAGTATTAAGTACGTCTTCTTTCCTACGCTGCCTACAATTAGGATATGCGGAACCATAGTATAATTATTTCAGTTCCATAGTAAAACGGTTGTTTTCCCGGGTTTTACTATGGGACCGAAATTCGGTTCTGCATGCCCTACCTACAATAAACCCAAATTTGCAGTTCTGAATGTGTCCTTATTGGTTCGTTTGTTGTGAATCAATCGATAAAGATAAAACCTTTGGGTAGATGCAAATGACTATACAGATTGGATGGAACACCGCCGCGAAAACGGTTACCACGCAATCACTACATCATCGAAACCAAATCAGCTGTTCCGTACATTTTGACCATAAATGTATCCGTATTCGCGTCATTGTCCATTCCACCCTGTATATTCAGGTATGACTTTTCGAACTACAACAATGATCTGAGTGAATGAAGATCAGTCACTACTGACTACTGAGTACAGAATAAACATCATGTGACGTTTGATCTTTTTCACTACAGGCATGCACCTGGCCAATCAGCAGCGTGCCGACTCCTCGGCCTGATGAAAACTGCTGGAGTGGCCTAGTGCCCAAGGTGGAGCGGGACGACGAGTCCAGGGTCGAGCCGTGGAGGCTGCCCGACCTGCGACCCTCGCTGCATTATATGCATGATCGTGGTAAGTGTAAGTTATCGACCCATTTTTTCTCGACAGTTTTAATGATGTCCCATTTTCTCATTTTGTGATGTTTAGATTAACAGAATAGTCTTAAAGACCGAAATTGTCAATTTAAAAGCATTTGGAAATTAAGAATTTTAGTCTGGTAAATTTGAAAAATTTTATATTATAACGAAAGCAACCTTGTGTTCTGCTCTTCTTATTCTTGCGCTCTGTATGGTGTCGGATAAGATAAGATAAGATATATTTATTTGCTTAAACATGTGATTTACAATAATTAATTAGTGCATGTAAGATAACATAATATAAAATAAAAAAATGGTCCAGACATGTTTGCCACATACTATGGCGTGCAAATATTGAGAATAACAAAATTGAGTTTTCTAATTAATAATTTTTCATTTCGGACGCAAAGAATAGCACCATCCCATGTCTTCCCGTGGGTGTCGTAAGAGCCGACTAAGGGACTTGCCAGAGTATGGGCAGCAGCATTCTCTGTGCTTTTGTGACAACCGTACTGCGATCGCCAACCCGCCTGCCAAGCGTGGCGATTATGGCAAAACCCCCCATGTTATGTCAATGTGGCGAAACCTAGGGTAGGCCTATGTCCAGCAGTGGACGTCTTTCGGCTGAAATGATGATGATGAACCTTGTGTTAGTAGAGTAGCTTGATTGTGAACACGGCATTGTAGCCAAGTGCCTAAGAATATCCCAACTATTTGCTACTGAGTCGGATTTAGACACTGGGTACTGGTCCCAGACTGCGAGCCCAAAGTACGGCGGTATAGGCGATGAAAACTCTTGACGTCAAATGCTGTCCGACCTTAACTTAAATGACCTCAACTTTCTCGAAGTTATCTCTACAGAGCTGGATGATTGCGTATTTGAGCTTCAAACGTTTTATTTTTAGGTGTTTAAAACCAAGAATGGACAAAATAGCTAATGACCTAAATCTCCCTCAGATTAAACAACATGTACGAATTCCCTACGTTTCCACTCAACGTTGTATCAATAATTATTAAATGGCTCGTTCACATTTACTGGTGTACAAGCTCTAATTGGCAGTACCGGGAGGCGCAATTATATTCGGATTATGTTACCGGTACCAGGAGATAGGGATCGATATTCTCGTTCACTTCGAAATCGCGGAACAGAACGGTTTATTTGCAAGTCGTGGTGCAGTGGTGTGTGTTTTTTTAAGCTATTGCATAGCTTTTATCGCGGGCTTTAAGCGCGGCGACCGAATCAAGAAATTTCGTAACGAAATAAACCTAAAACCAAGAATTTGAAAAAAATGGTGAAAAAAATTTCATGGCAAAAAAATCGTTTTCTCGTCGGTCACCACGCCCAAAAAGTGTAACTTGAATGAATATCAAAGATAAAAAAATATTGCATAAATATTATAATTGTTGATAAAAATACTATGCAATAGCATTACCGCGGCAGTCCCCGAGTGCCACACGTATTTTTTTTAATGCTGAGCCTATTTCTAGCGTCGATTGTACGTTTTGAAGCTTGATGTGTTACGTTGGGTGGGAATTGTTTTGATTATTAAAATCGTGGGTAGGTTTCACTAGACTTTAGTTTTATAAGTTGGCTATATTTTATCATTAAGCTACTTATTGCTAGAGTACTGGAAAACCTCAAAAGTTAACCAGTAGGTATTTGAATTCACGACACCTTGTTGAGCACACTTTAAGTTATAGCATATACATATAGTTAGTTACTCATGCTTCTTTCACATAACGGTAAGCAGCAACTTCAAAACACAAACTGTAGTTGCAGTTTTTTTTTTGTGTAAGTCTGTCCTCTGTTCTGCCCCACTCTTGGGCAAAGGCATCCCACATATCTATCTTCCCATCTTCCTTATGTCTTGCATTCTCCGGTAAATCTGTTAGGAACCAATTTTAGTTTTAGTTAGTTTTAGTTTTTGTCGATTAAAATAGTTCAAATACTATACTTACTTGACTTTTTTTCTCTTTTCCAGATAGAGACTGCGTAGCCTGCGTAGCGCCGTTACCTCTGCTGCCTCCGCCCGCACCGGCGCCGCATTAGCCAATACTTCTTACAACAATAACATATCTGTAGCCTTAATTAGTTTATTGTAATTATCTACGTAAATGAATGCCTACACTAAGGCTATGAAGTCACGGTGTAATATTTTGCCGTGCTCGCATGCGATTGCGGGGATCACAACAAACCGATATAAAGAGATTGCGGATCAGTTAGGTACTAAAATACTATTACATTTAGGTACATCTATCTGAGTATCTCTGACTCCGAAGTCCTGTGCCGTTTCCGCGTTTGACCAAACCCTCGCTTAAGTACATTTCCACATTATGTGCGGCTATGGGGCCCGATACTGCATGCGTGCACAGAAGATAAGGCATTGGAATTTTTGTTCTCTGAGCAGTCTCAATTTGCCAAAAGACTAGTCGCTTACATTCATAGGTTACATACCCTACACGGGTCAGACAAAACAAGATTACCTACTTTATTTATGTAACCACCTGCCTAATTATCAAAAAAATTTACCTACCCATTTGAACAGCGATTAACTTGTTATATTTCAGAATTGAGAAGTCAATTAATTTGCAATTGTATGCACTAAGTACATTTAACTTAATTAATAAACAAAATAAATATTAACTGACCTGTTTACAATGAATGTAATTAATAAAACCGATTTGTTACAAATGTATTAACTAGCACTGTCGGCCGCTAGAGGGCGTTGATTTGTGTTTTATTTTTGACAGCTAATCCTAGTGTTGCTACAATGTAAAAACAGAAATAAATACAAAAAAGCAAGAAGGATTTGGTTGGTGCACCCACTGCACGAAAGGTTGCATCTTGTCATACTAGCAAAAATAAGTAATGAACAGAATCTAGTCATGTATAGTTTAGTTAAATAACAATATATTTAGTAGTGTAACATAAAAAGCAATTGTAATGAATTTAATTCATTGATTTATAGATTATAGTTATGAAATGTAACCTAGTTAACGACTAAATACAGTTCTAATCATGTATAAAAATAATGTAGATCGCACACATTACGCTAAACGATTAAATTGTAAATAGCTAATAATATTAAATTATGATAACAATTCGTAGTACGTATGAAGTATTAAAATGTCTGGTTAAACTCTATTTCGTTTTAATTCTGTATACATGAAATGCTAAACAACAGTAATTTAGCTCGAAATCAGGGTTGCTAAAGAAATTGCTTTTTGTCATTAAAATTATTTTCGATCACATTACTATTTAATAAATATGTAAATGTAATAACTGTATCAAACTGTAGTGGTAATGTATTAGCAGCACAAATAATAAATTATGCAAAAAAAGTTTTTACATTTTTCCTTACCCCATTTTAATTCTTTGGTTTTTTGGTCGTTGAAACAAAACACTTTTATTCTTTATATGACCAAAGATAAAAAAAAATGCAAACTTAATCACCTTATTAGTTCCTACTCACTACAAAACTGCCAATAGCAGCTTGATACAACACTGTGATGTTCAAAGATTATGTTTAGAACCAAATCTAGCAATACTCCTAGCACCATCTATGTTATCTCAAAGGCATTAGGCTTAGAAGCAACAAAGTTGGAATCGAAGAAAGCTAGCATTTATATTGATATATCACTCACTTAAAAACGTCCATGTATCATAGTAGGTAATGATGGAGTACTTTTACTTTTATTGTAAACTAGAGAAAAAAATAAAAACGAAAATTAGAAAAAAATTATTTTCCCAAAATAAAAACTGGAAAATATGCACCCAATGATGCTTCATCAGACTTTATTTATCTAAAATAAATATCATGGACAGTTACGTTTTCAGAATTTATTTTAATTTTTTTCATGTAAAAGCCACCCGTAATGGTATACACCATTAAAAAAAAAATGTGTATGAAATTGACACGTGGGTATTTTACTCGTGCATTGCAATGCATCCCTTGATTGATAAAAACAATAAACAGCAGAGAGTTTTTTTTTTATCAAATTGTACACTGTGGGTCGGTGCCAGCCAAAATATTTGGGACTGGCTGCACCCCGCGATTTTACCCGTGTAGTTCGTAGGTAGCGTGATGTTATATTATTATTATAGCCGTCCTCGATGAATATCGCCCCGGCTATCCAACACTAAAAGTATTTTTCAATTCGAGTCAACTGGCTGGCACTGGCACCGACCTCAAAGAACAGTTTGCATATTTAGGTATTCTAGATGTTTTAAAAGATTACCTTTTTATTTCCCCGTTTTTAGTTTTTAATTAAATAAATTACAACTTTGAAGTCAGTTTAATTAATTTATTTAAAAGACTTTTTATTTACACATTATCGTTATGACAATGCAATGCAATGCAAGATGAATTAATTGTAAAAGAATCGAATCTATTATTTGAAATAAATCTTTAGTACAGTGCGCACTATATAAATAACAAAAATTAATTTTAAAATGTTATAATATTGATTAGTATTATAAAATTAAAAAATGTTGTTTTTTTTTTTATTTTTTAATTTTGGGCACACTTGGCCGGTCGTTCGCATAGACAATTTAAAAATGAAATTTATTAGGGCTGGCAACACTTTTTACCAGTTGTCAATGTCAAAACTAGTTGTCAAAACCTCTTGTCTATTCCTTTTCCTGTTAAATTTTCTCCTGAGAGGTTGGTTTCGTGTTTGTTAAAATCTAAATTAATCGTGTAAACTACTTAGTTTTGAATTAAATCCTGTAATGGTGTATAAAAGGACAGTGTATTCTAGTTGTTCATGTGTTTATTTTACTAAATATGTGACAAGCCGGAATGTTATAAAATGATAACCTATGTTCGTAAGCATTTGAGACATAAGCCGCTCTGTGTTTCAGAAACTAAACATGGGGCGTTACTCAAAGGAACCTGATAACCCAGCGAAGTCATGCAAAGCGCGTGGCTCCAACCTCCGTGTTCACTTCAAGGTAAAACATTAAACTATTATTTGTATACAAGTCATTGATTCCACATGGACTGGCACTCCACTAAAAGGTTTTTCCAACTTGTAGTAGAAACTAAAACCACATGAAGTTACTACTTCTACATGAGTGTTTTGAGTAGAATAACAAACTACCGCGATAGTCATTTCTGTTATTTTGACGTAAAGAAACAAGCAGTGTTTTACTGTAACCGCCATGAAATTTGTTGAAATCTCATGGCTAATGACAGTTTCCCATCTAGCTTGCGGCCTTTAACCTCAAAAACAACTGCTGCTCTAACAGTTACTATTAACACAAGAAACAAAGAGGATAAATGCCTACTGCTACCTAATGTCAAACATCTAAAATCTTGTCATACTTGTCTAAAATCTTGTCTGTTATATTGAGATTATCAAACATACAACATTCACTGTGATTACATAGTAAATAACAATAATTTTGTCTACAGTTAATCAAATCAGATAATCCACTCTCCTGTTAAAAATTGGCAAACAAATGACTGTCCAAAAATAACCTCTGCCATTTACACATTTTCCAGAACACATATGAGACAGCCATGGCGATCAGGAAACTGCCCCTGCGCCGTGCTGTACGTTACCTGAAGAATGTAACAGAGAAGAAGGAATGCATTCCGTTCCGCCGTTTCAACGGTGGTGTTGGTCGTTGTGCACAAGCCAAGCAGTTTGGCACCACACAGGGACGTTGGCCCAAGAAGTCTGCTGAGTTCCTGCTCCAGCTTCTGAGAAATGCTGAGTCGAACGCTGACTACAAAGGCTTAGACGTCGACAGGCTTGTCATCGATCACATTCAGGTGAACATTCATTCATAAACTTTATTTTATATGAGAAGTTTACTTATGTTGTAAAATAAGAAGAGTTTCATAGCAATTCTGATCCTGGATTTTAAAATCAGGCTGTATAGATCACTGATAGGCTATGCTTTAACATTTTCTTGTCCATTTTAGTACATACTTTGGTGGGAAAGTATATATTGGATCCAAAACCCTACAAGCAGTGGTTTTGGCTGGTTTTAGCATCGGTTATAGGCCAAGGTCCAGCTGGATTGGTAGCTAAAGACCAATACTGAGAGAATTATTCATTACCATCTACTTTATTTTAACAAATAACTAAAAGACCTTATTCTAATCGTATTTTATAAAACTTAATACCAATTTATTTACCTTACACTAAGTTAAAAATAAGGTTAAATGTAAATTATAAAAAATGATCAATAGGTGCTCTAACCTTTTGAACACCAGAGAATAAAAGCACGCGCGTGCCCTCCACACCAAGCCACAAATTCACCGCAAATACTTCCAAATTAAAAAATTGATTTTAAAAGTATTGTTAACTTATTTCTTGTCAAGACATTTATAATTTAAGATATATGGATCACATTTTAAAGATTTATAAATAAACACACACAAAAGTAATGATTTAAATTGCTTATTTTGTGTTATAGTGCACCCCATTTTTTGTCACATATTTGTGTCATTGGCATGCAGGGCACGCGCTTGCTTGTCACATATATATGACAATGGCGTTCAAAAGGTTAAGAGAGGTCTAAGTTTCAGACATGGTGAAATTGCTTGAAAGGTACTAATATTGTTCATTTTTTGTTGGTCTTTATAGTAGGTGGTATAATGGGGATTTTGAATTAAATCAATACCTTGAGCAACTCTAGCATTAACTGCAGAAGAGCATTATCTAAATCCAGAAAATCTGAAAACTAAAGCTCTAGTTCATATTTTCGACAATTATAAAATAAACACTGGAGTTTAAATAATTCATTTTTACTTGTATGCTCATAATTCAGAAGTCATCTTAGCTACATATACCAATGACTCGGTACGAGGGTTGTGCACAAACAAACAAATTATTGTTGACCGATAAATTGCGATATTTTCACTAAGTGTTAAAGTTCAATATTTCTGCATTTAAATGTGCTGCCTTTTGTATGCAGCCAAGTTGGTACAATTTGTTTTGACGAGATCATATTATTATGATCATTTTGTAGCAGCAATTATTCTGTTAAATTGTATTGTTTTTTTGCTGTTGCATTTACTATTGCCAGTTCTCAGTAGTCAATCCAAGCAAATAAAATATACATAGAAAATCAAAGAGTGATTGATTTTAGTTAGACAGTCTATAATATAGACTGACCTACCATATAGACATGGTAGGTCAGTAGTCAGATTTAGTGAAAGCCCACACTTCCACTCTGTATGTACTGCCTATCAGTTTGTTTTGGTGCAAGCCTTTTATGATGAAATGATCAACATTACTGAACATTGCATTGCTAGTTTACATTTTTTAACATCTGTTTAATGTCACTAACATGCCATTGGATCTCTCACTTTAGTGAGTTGCAATTCTAAGTGACAGAAAGGGATAAAGATTTCAAGAAAATGCCAATCTCAAAGATTGTCAGTTCATTTAAACACTTGTAGCTTAAACATATTATACCTACTTTATAGAATTGTAGTGTTTACACATTGCATTGCAATTATTGTTAGTTATAACAAATGTATTGGCCAATATATTGCCTTCTTGCTTGTCAGTGTTACTCTATTCTTGTAATCGCTGTTTTCGGAAGGCATACATCAAAAAGTGGTTAACATAAAGGAAGTTTTCTCTATGGAACTTTCTTTTCTCAATTACTGACACTATTCTAGCCAAAAACCAGCCATGGTTATAATTGAATGAGAAAGGCTGCTGCTGAACTGTTTGACAAGTCATAATTTTAACCCTTCTTTTATCTAATCTATTTGCAGGTTAACCGCGCTCCCTGCCTGCGCAGACGTACATACCGCGCTCACGGTCGTATCAACCCTTACATGTCGTCACCCTGCCACATCGAGGTCTGTCTGAGCGAGAGGGAGGACGCAGTAGCACGCGCCGCGCCCGCTGACGACGCACCCGCGAAGAAGAAGCTGTCAAAGAAGAAGCTGGCTCGCCAGAAGGAAAAGATGATGAGGGAATAGATGTTTAAGGGTTAATAAACGATTTTACAATCAATGTTCTTGTTTAATATGAATAGATTTCACATTCACCTCCACAACTCAGGCATTTAATCATACTTCCGAAAGCCCGGATATCACGAAGAAAAATAGCGAGTCCTTTTGCTTCAAAGCATGTGATGATATTTTTGCTGACATTTCTTCTAAATATCTATCCATGAGAACCTGTAACTCGCTCTATGTATCATATACAATTGTTATCCATCTGTTATAGCTGTTGGTTCTCCCATGATTAAATAAATAAATATAGTATTGGGTCGTATCTCTTTGGTTCAACCGAGAAGAGTGTAATAATAATTATTATTGTAGTGTTCACAGAGGGCACTTCACTTAAAAAAGTACTTAATTACATATTTTTATTCAAAAACTTCCAGTAATAAATACCTAGGTACACAGTGTAATATCGTGGATCATTGTGACTTAGCAGGATCAATTTCTTTCTTTGGTTAAATAGTTGTTTGCATGTCTCAAATTAACAACTTCAACGTATGCTTCAGCAAGACAGTTTTCTAAATAGTAATTAGCCTCAGCTAATTTCTCAGCGTGGTTGGATGCCTCTTTTCTCATCTTTTTTGCTTGATGAATTAGTTTTCTCAATGCCTCATTTTCTGCTCGAAGAGAATGCATTCTCAAGTCGATGGTTTGAGAATTCATTGCTTTTATTTTTGGAAGTGACTGTTGTACTCCCGTAGTTTACAGGCTTCTTGTTTCAGGTCATGTATCTTGCATTTAAGAAAGGTATTTTTTTCCTTGAGGTCTATAGCTCTCGACATCTCCTGATGTTGCTTATCGGTGGCTTCGAGCAGCTGTTCTCGCAGTCTTTCGTTTTCTTCCGCGACTCGTTTTATGGTGCCTTGAAGATTCCAAGTTTTGCTTTCTGAACGAGGGGGTTTTTGCAGTTTCATACTTGAAAATCACATAACACTTGTTAATTTGGTTTTTGATCTAAAATTATAGGTTTGGTTCGGTTTGGACTCATGTCATGGCCTAAAGCCATAGTCATCAATGGTCTATAAATCAAGTATCTATAAATAAAGTTTTTCAAAGAGGTCCTTTAAATTCATGTAGGCAACCTTTTTGCAGGCATCTGTTGAAAAAGCATGGAGATTTTTCACGTGGTGCGTGGCCGTAAGGGAATACATTTTTCAAAACAAATTCCAATGTAACCATGTGATGGGGCACTAATACGCCGAGTACGAGCTAAAAGTCAAGATCCGTGCAAAAAGGTATGCTGAGCGGACTGCGGACCACGTAAATTGAGGGATAAGCCAGTACGCGGAGGCACTACGCCGGGGGGAAACTCCGCTGCCGCGGCAAGTTGTCGCTCACCGGACAGACCTCGCTCCGGCGCGATCTCATGGTGACATGGAGAGAGCGACTATCGCAACCCCGTGCACCACTGCGAGGATCGGTCGGAGGACACGGTGGAGCACACTGTGGAGCTGTGCCCCGCTTGGGCTGAGCACCGCCGTGTCCTCGTAGCGGCGATTGGCGGCGGCGACCTCTCGCGTCCGGCCCTGGTTCAATCCATAGTCCGGAGCGAGAGGGAATGGGAAGCCGCCACCTCCTTCTGCGAAGCAGTCATGCTAGCGAAGGAGGTGGCGGAACGTGAAACGGAGAGAACCTCACGTCCCAGCCGCCGCGGGAGACGCCCCGGGCGTCGGGGGGCAACCAGTGGTCCGCGGCCACCGTAGGCGCGGGCCTGTGGACGGTGAGTAATGGGCTAGCTCACCGTCCGTCCGTCTTATGACGACAGACCGTGCCGACGGCGCGTTCGTGTTCCACGCGCGCCTCAAGGAGATGTCAGCAAATCGGAAGGGGTCCAAGAGGGTTAATGCCTGCCAGGGCTGCGGGTTGTTCGAAAGAGATACCGTGGCCCTGGAACACAAAGGGCTAAGAAGGAACATGGATGGGTTTTTGTCAGTCAAGTCTGGCACTCCCTTCCGCTCCGCCCAGAGCGGGAGAAGTCATTTGATGATTTCCCATACAAAAAAAAAGGGATATGGCAGTAGGATGATGACCTCGGGATCTCCGACTCATGTTTTCTGTAACACATGTCATTCCTTGTGGATGTCAGTATGGATTGAAGAGCCACTCCAGATTTTAGAAGATAGCTCATTCCCAAATTTAGAAGCAAAACAACTGATGTTGTTGGAGTCATTCTGACAAATTCCGGGCATAAAAGCATAACAACAAAGCGGGTAACAACCGAGGGTGTGCAAAAGATCTGGCCTTAAAATAGCAAAATAGTACCGTCAGGGAAATTAATTGTTAAGCAAATTGTCATCCTACTACAATTTACGTAGGACTTCTTATGGCACCAACCCTACCTCGCTTTTTACTGGCAGCCCTACAGCGCGGTTCCAACTGTGTGCACAACTAAACTTGAACGTTGAGAGTTCCATGAGTCCTTCAGTCGTTACCAACGCTGCACGCATGTCGTACGCGCGTACTGCCTTGTTTTGCGCGTGCGCGCTTGCCGTCAACGCCGCGGTCTGCGCTGCGCCGGCGCTGCCTGTAAGGTCTGATAAAAAAGGTAAATACATAGTTTTTTTTAGTAATTATAAGCCTTAGTGTCATTATCGCAATAGAAAAGATAATGTAGCTTTGCCAAAGTCGACTGAGATTGCCAAATTTTTCTTGTGTTATAATCGATCTGACAGTAGTTAATTCAGCCGGTAAAAATTTTTAGCTGCTGAATATATCCAAAAAATACATTGCTCTTTGGTTATTTGTTTGATTTTAGAAGTTTTGCCCTTTGATATTCTACATGAATGGGCAATTTAGAAAGACCTACCATTACGGTCATGTTAGCTATACTAGCCACCATACAGCCCTCTCTCTCTCCACTGACCGAGGCTATACTTGTTTCCCAGCAGTGGGAAGAGTATAGGCTGGTTAGGCTAACCTAACCATATCATTTCCATTGTTCAGCTCAACATATTAATGGGGCCAACGAATGAGGTCATGCAAGGAGCTGTTATTTTTCAGATCAATACCCTCTCGTTCTTCACTCGACAGAAATAATCTGTTTCAGAAATAATCTGGACACTTATTTACCAGATACCTAAGATCTCTCGAAGACAATATATTTATATTTCTAATAATTATTGAGCGCTTCTCAAATCCTATCATGTTTAGGTACGGTCTAGTATCCGTCTCATCGTCGCACGCACAGGATAAAAAATCTTGGTGTCCGACCGGGATTTTCAGCCGAAACCGTAGTTTCGGCTCTGGTTCCAGTTCCAGACCCAGTCCCTAGTTCCCCGTCCCGAAACCGAAAAGTAACTATCTGAATTCGGCCAATTATAGGCCGCATTTTGACCCGAAAACGAACCTGTCAGTCCCTAAAGAATCTTTAGTTCTTAAAGGGCAACTAATTCTTTGAGAGAACTAATTCGAATTAAGTGTAGTATCGAGGTATATGTTCTGTATGGTGTCGGACGTAAAGAATAGCACCATCCCATATCTTCCCGTGGGTGTCGTAGGAGGCGACTAAGGGACTTGCCAGAGAATGGGCAGCAGCGTTCTCTGTGCTTTTGTAACAACCGTACTACGATCGCCAACCCGCCTGCCAAGCGTGGCGATTATGGCAAAACCTCCCTTATCTCAATGTGGCGACACTTGGGGAGGCCTATGTCCAGTAGTGGACGTCTTTCGGCTGAAATGATGATGATGATGATCGAGGTTATCTACGAGATTTTAGTTGAACTGAAGACAGGTAGTTCGCACTAAAGTTAACAGTTAAAGCACACGTACCCACAAGCACTTCACTTGATCAGCAATACCTCATTACATTTCTACAAACTGATTCTAATCAGACGACATGTAGGTATGAGCATAATAGTCCTGCACAATTTCTGCAGCCAGCATAACGCATCAATTTGTAGGACTCTTAGCACGCAATCCGCGTGCTCACACGCATAAAGTTATCAATCAAACGTCTTATAAATCACGAAACACTTCGTGTATTTTAAGACCCGCATCTCCGATCGTAGCATTTAGATCATTGACACCAAACCTGTATCTAAGTGAACTCAGGAGCATGTCAACGATCCTCGCGGCGTCTTTGATCGCATGACCCATATTAGTAGTGCACTTACCGACACACCGGACGTTGGTAAACGCTTGTAAATCGTCACAAGTGTGATGTGATTTTGACCTATTTACAATTGTTTCGTAGTAGGTGCCATTGTTTGAAATAATTTATTATAGAGCAGTGTTCCGCAAACTTTTTATACATGAAAAATTCATCATTACATAATATTAATCAACAAACCAATTTTTATAATACGTCAACAAACCAATTTTAGAAACATGAGCTTGTTTAGTTGAGCATAGACGATCAAAATTTGGGTTTGCTCCTCTCAACTCTTCGTCAGTCGTCCTGAGTCGTTCCATTTTTCAACCGACTTCAAAAAAAGAAGGAGTACTATGTTCGACTACATGATTTTTTTTTATGTTTGTTCAACTCTTTCTCCGCCAATTGTGGAATTGTGGACCGACTTTCTAAAATTCGAAAGCCTATACTTCTGAGTTTCACCAAGTCAAATTCTGATGATGGAATCCCAGGGTAATCGAGGGCAAACCTCCAATTTTATAGACACATAAAATGTTTTTCATATACTTTCTAACGCAATTCAGATATTTGTGCCTGCAGGTAATCATCATCTCATATTGCTGAGCTGATGATGTAACGTATAAGTCAGGATCTGATCCCAGGAAAATTAAGGGCATCCTCAAATTTTATGGTCATCAGGTTATGATCTGATGATGGGATCCTGGAGAAATCGAGGGAACTCTCCAAATTTTATAAACACTCTACAACCGACTTTGGTATTTTTAATAGTTAAGTACCAAGTTAAATCGATACTTGACAAGTATTTGTGTGAGATACCACAACTAATAAGGGTAAATTATAAAGTTTATTGGAAAAATAAAAAACACAAAAGGGATGCTATGGAATAATGGATTTCGAACTCAGTCCATAGGTTGTTGAACTTTATAGATCACGCTTAGGGAAATAGAAATTCATTTTCTAAGCAAGAAACTTCAGGTGTTTAAAAATCAAAGCTTCTCCTTTTTTTCTGGATCAGCTGCCAAGTCATTTGGAAACATTTCATTATTACCATTGGTAGCGAGACCTTATTTTTGCGCGGCACACCAACTTACGACCACGGTACACCAGTGTACCGCGGTACAAACTTTGTGGAACACTGTTAAAGAGCTGTCTCTGTCTCTTCTGTTCTGTGGTCTTCTTCTACTATAAGTGTCGATTTCACTTACATTGGACCGTCTAGTTAGTAGTCATCTGCTCAGTTCAGCTCGACCATTGATTTCATTTAAATCCTTGAATCCGAAAGAATAAATCCTTAAAATTAAATTCATAAATTTATGGGGAGTAGGTGAGGCATATCCTTCGAGTGCCCCACTAGCACTGTTTTTAGGAGGTTACCCATGTGGTAATAAGAAATTGGTATAAATTGGGACAGAATTGGGGTCTATCACAGGATCCCATATGTGATAGGAACTATGAAAGTTTACCCATCATGAGTTGTACTTACCTAACAGTCTAAAATAGCGTTAATTAGCAGCTATATGATTGGATTAGCCAAACTGCTAAATAGCTGTCTTCCAACATTTAAGACCTTGGATTGATTGATTTTGACCGCATGAAAACAGAGTCTAGCCAGTCCTATTCCTAAACTGAAAATTATACGCAAGTCTTGTAATGGTCTTGCTGGTAAATCTGACCATTATGAACTCTCCAGAAGCTATAACAGTCACGAAGATGGCCTTAACTCATTCCATTACAAATCGTGTTTGTATACAGGTCACTGTCATGACACACTGCGCGAATTTCGTCCTCCCGAGGCCCACTTATGATGTTCCATTTCCTTAATGTTCATTGCAAATTGTGCGTAGGTTACCAACACTTGGTCATAAAATTTCGCGAACTATTTTCGGTCGAAATATGAGGCTAAGTTGTTTTCGGATGATTACGTTAAGATTGTTTTCTCACTGATGTCATCGTATCGCCAAATATTGATTCTTTAGGATTTCTCGCGGTCAGATTGAATGGACCAGAAAATGAATGAAAATGTCTCTGTAATTCTGCATCTGCAAGAAAACCAATGTTAAGTTGAAATTACCGTTGACTACTCGCCTAACCGGAGCAAACATTGATTTTTAGAAGTACAAAGACAGTTGCATTTTGAAAAAGACGCAAATCAAAGCAGTTGTTTACAATTCTGCAGTCGCCAAAGGAAATATCGAATAGTCTTTTAATAACTAAAATACTTCAGACCCACAGTCATAAAGTTCCTACTACGTCTCGTAAACGGTCACGTTTACTGCCGTGTGCTCAGATTCACTATTGCGTAGTGTAACTGTCTACAGTTTTTTCATTGTATCTTTCTCCTCCGCCATAGGTAGATCTTTGTTGACATGAATGGAGTGCCCGTTGCTGTTTATGATATAGAAGATCTATCTAAATGTCCGTATATTGATTGCTGCCCTGCATGTAGGGAATTTGAGGAATCGGGCTTTGAAGGCCGAAGACAGTGGTGTGCGTTGCCTCAGAATGTCTATAGTCCGTGCCGTAGAACGGTAGAAGAATAAAGAAATAGAGGTAAAGGTGTTTGTAAACAAGAACCAAATTCCTAGACAGCTGTCGATGCATTCGCTTTTGTTTGGCTGTCCAAACTAAAGCGAATCTAGGCTGTGTAAAGTAACTTGTTTGGAGATGTTTCCACTAGCGGGAATAGTCGCGTGGATTCCTAGTAATTATATTATAATAAATCGAGTTTTGCCGCAGTGTATATGTGTGTGTTGCATAGCTTTATGTCTTAATCCATTCTCACGTTAGTCACGTTTGCATCCATCTGCATCTCAACCGACTTCTAATGTCATCAAGTTTTTTGTTTTCGGTACATCTTGTTTAAATTTTCTAAACACCTTCGAATTATGGTTATGTAGGATTGGAACTAATCCCATGATCAAAATTCGAAAGTCCTAAGATTAGAAAGCGTCGATCCAAACATGTCGCTTAAATATTGCACGTACTTTCACAAAAAGTCAGCGGAACTTATTTATTTAAGTGTTTTAAATACCACAGGCCTTTGGGAACTGAATGTTCTCATTTTTATTTGTGTAAGAAAAAAATACCTATAAAAAATGCTCCATATTTGGAAAACCTCAGTCAAATTTTTGGGTACTAAGTCCCCATTTTTACCTTTGTACGGAAAATTGAGTTTGAAATAGGTAAGGCTGAGATTCAAATCCAAGCCCGCTTGTACCAGAAATCGCTCAATACATTTAACACTAAAGGTATATAAGACTCATTCTGTTTTTGTCATGTGTTCAGTGATTCGCGGTGCAAGCGGGCCTAAGATAGGTTGCAAACTCCTGCTTGAACTCTCGATATGACGGTTTTGATTCGTAATTTCGTGAGAATGTGAGGGCCAAACGTTTTCTGCTACAGTTGGGTTAGGGTTCGTCCTTTTATTTTAAAGGACTTTTGCTTCTGTTTACCCCCAGGGGCACACAGGTTTATCAGATCCTTGTCCCCGTGATCCTTATCCTTTTGTCCCCATGTTGTTTACTTTAAAGAACTACCTATCTAAGGCCGCTAGCAATGTTGCAGGAAGGTTATGCAACACCAATTATGTCCAATATCCATAAATCTGTGGCGTACAACTGTCCTTTTTATGCACATCGCCTTAAGTGATAAATGGTGGTTCCTAACACATACGACCGGGAAGTAGCCGGTACATGTAGACCAATTGTCAACATTGGATTATGAACTCATGTTCTCTTGGTGGAATTCGCAACTCTTTAGGCGATTTATGGATTCAAAATGATTAGGATCTTTTCACAATCGCATGATTCTCATTTCTATAAAAATGATATCAATTTTCTTAGGTCTCGATCAGGCACTATGTACTAATTGATTGACTGGTGTACTTTATTTGAAAGGAGTTATTTTTTTAAAATCAAGTCCAGCTCACAAAACAAGAAGAAATAAAATTATTCGACGTATAAGTTTGAACGATCAACCTTGCTGCAATTTGCTCGGCTGCAATGACAAAGTTTCCCCACTTTTGTCAATTATCATGTTAATGTTTTAACTATTTATTTTGATCTCATTCCATTGTTTGCTTCCTTATTACCATTTCTGAACGATAGTTTAGTTAGTACAAATATAGACCGGGAAGAATCCATTTTGTTGCGACATAATTTAATATGGAGGAAGATTCCAACTCCATATATCATTAATATTGTAATGCTAGTGACATTGAATGTGCTGGTCTTCCTAGTTTCTCGCCGGGAATTATTATTGCTGCCCTAGCGCTTCCGTGTTCGGGTAATAACAAGCTTGGATTTTAATACCCGGTAGATATTGTGATGAGTCCCTACCGGGTACAACATGCATGCATGACCAGTCTAACTTTACAAAAAGTTATACTGGTCATGCATGCATTTTGTTGTTGCTTTGTTGATGTTGTGTCACAACGATATCTTCTTTGTCTGCCTCGTGCCTCGCAATCGCAAGCGGTAGGAACTGCTGAGCATGAGGCATTGGGTTCGATATAATAAAATATCCATTCCTAGATTGGGCAATAATAATTAATAATTTCAACGGAAAAAGTTCACTGCTGGACAAAGGCCCCAACGCCACATTGACATAAGGGGGGTTTTGCCATAATCGCCACGCTTGGCAGGCGGGTTGGCGATCGCAGTAAGGTTGTTACAAGCACAAAGAATGCTGCTACCCATTTTCTGGCAAGTCCCTTAGTCGCCTCTTAGGAAACCCACGGGAAGATATGGGATGGTGCTATTCTTTACGTCCGACACCATACAGAAGATCGCACAGATTGGGCAAACTGTTATTGAATTTTTCCATTAGAATCTAGCCCGAAGTCTGTCTCATAATAAAATTATGATGATAACTGCCGAAATGTAGGTTTGTACCCAGTGGTGCCTTACCTTACCGTACCTTAGTCCATAATACCACGCCTGTAATCCCGAAGGGTTAGACAGAGGTGTACCAAATAGTATGCCGATATTTCACCAGTTATGTTTAAGTCCCATGTAAGAGGGGGCGAGCCTATTACCATCGACCGGGCACGAATCCAGGCTCCATAGCTTCTACTGAGTAATTCCTTATGGAAAAACTGTATAACACTTTGCCCGACCCGGGAATCGAACTGAGGACCCATGCTCGGCAGTTGCGCTTGCGGCCACTAGACCATCTAGGCAGTATTGTGCTGTCTGTGTGTACTATTAATTACACCTCTGCCTAACCTGGCCCCCTATTCACAAACGCTCGGATTCGATTTCGATTCGATAGGTCGTATGTCTATCTTGTTTTGGCATTACGAAAGCGAGCGAGATAGACATACTACTTTCCGAATCGAAATCGAATCCGAGCGTTTGTGAATAGGGGGCCAGGTTAGGCAGAGGTGTACTGTGGTATAAATGTAAAAGACACTAGTTCCAAGTATCTTTACCAGCTTTGAGGCAGTAGGAAAATCTTGTGTAATATTTCGTAGTTTTCATTATAACATACCAGTTAGAACTTGTTTCAGGATCCAAGATGGTGCAAGAAGAAACGATAGTGGTGCGAAGGTTGCCGAACGCTTACTTCTATCCGTTCAGTTTATGGCCGATACCAAAATATCAAGTCAGAGGTGAGTAGCCTCCACATAGTGCACAATTCCTGACAATGTTCACATTTTGGAAAGCGGTCCCACGACGCGACGTCTAATGGATTAAAATATTCCACTTTTTATATTACACGTAAAGGGACAATATTAAGGTTTTTGGTGTCACGGGTTTTTCTAAATTTTAAACCTTAACCTCTTCAATTAGCTTGGACCAGTTACCATCAGACTTATACAAAACTCATAATAAATAAATTTTATTTTCACAGACCATGAAGATTCCAACGAGTCGTTTCCCTACAGAAGAAATTACAACATTAAGAGGCAAAACAAAAGATAGCTTAAGAAATAATAAGTTATTGTTAACATTTTTAGTATTTACGATGACCTGCACTGCCGAATTATTCCGATGAAAAGCCGATCAACCTGCGGATGCTACGCCGTGCTACGAAAAATGCTACGCTGCGGTGAGAGGCTACGCTACGACGAAAGGCTACGCTACGACGAATACTGTTATTGATATTTATTTTAAACTAATGCTACATAAAGTCAAAAACCGCCAAAAGTGTAGATATTTGGAAGGGACCTACACTGTATTGGAGTGACCAAAGGTTGAAAGAGAAGAAGTGCTACACAACAGATACGTGGATGTGACGAATATTTTCGCCCTACTATTCTTTTCGTGAGATTGTATTTTTCGCTACCTTTGTAAAATAACGAATACTCTAGATATATATAGGAAGATATGATAGATAGCTATAGGAGTTGAAAACCAGTAAATACGTAGTCATGTAAATAAATAAGATAGGTTATTTGTAATAAATTAAATTATTAGTTGTTAAACGAGCAGGTGGCTTTAATTTTATCAGATGTAATTATTTATTTTTATTTCAATAAATTATTTTTTAAATACTTTTTTATTTTGTGTTATACTCCAATTCCTTTTCTCGTCTCTTTTATCGTAAAGCAGTACCAAACAAGTAAGTTTTTGATTCTGGATTTCATCGGGAACGATTAGATATCGGTTTAATATTCTATTCTATTCTATTTTTAAGTATGGCAAGTAGAGCCGATGTCGACTATTCTGCCAATGTCGAAAGTGGCTTGGAAAAGCAAGTGTGTATGCGGAAAGTGTTACAAGAGAAGAAAAACTTTGACGATACATTGGACTTAATGTAGATCTTGAGGGGTTAGTACTGGACTGAAACAAACAAAAAGTATATAATTAAATAAATAATATAGGTGTTAAAACATTAAAATATACGTAGGCCATATCCACACACAGAATAGGGGAATACAAATATTATAATTTTATATTATTGTGACGAATGAAAATCATCAACGCCACAAGCAGTTCAGGAGAGGGATATGTTAAAAGAGAGGGGAAATTAATGGGAAGAGGGATCGGTTTAATAGTTTCATATGTAAATCAGATTATAGCACTCAAATCTCGAGGTTTTGACATGACACCATTGCACCCTCTCGAAGTAAGGGCGGGTTGCTAGTTAATAAATTTAATAAAATATGCAACACGAGGCAGATGAAGAAAGATGAACCTGTGAATAATTTATTATTTAACTAAGTGCATTGTTAAAGTCTTTGACTTGAAAAAGGAGTCTTTCAGTTCAGAAATTGAATAAGCACGTATGGTTTGCTTTTGACCATTTTCCCGCTAATGGCGCTGAAGTCAACATTTTTAGTTTATTTTGGTTTATTCGTAATTGGAACATTCAAATTCTCAACATCAGCATCCAAGTGGCGCCATCTATGTTCTTAAAAACAAACCACAACTGTGCGAATGCGTAGCTCTCAAAACAATAGGGGCATAAGTCCATTATTGATTACGCATGCGCGCGGCCACCCTCATCTCAGCTATCAGGCAGCATCTTGCGAATTGTGAACATGTTCCTTTAAAGATATCCGAAAAACATCACAAATATCTATCAAAATGAAGCTGGGATTCGTATTTATTTTGTTAAGTTATGCCAGGAACTGTTTCGGTAAGTAAAGTGATGATATTTTTAGTATTTTTGTGGTGATAATGAATCGTTTGCAGAATTTCGTTTCCGTTTAGTACTTTATAAGTCTGGAAGAGCAGGTAAAACTCCTCTTAAAGTATTTGATTTCAAGTTATATGCGAGATAGATGATATATTTTGAGTATATTAATGTTTCAGAAGATTCATCCCTTTGTGAAAAGTAGAAATAGACAAATACAATTATTATTTGTCATTAACCTTAACGACTTCCACCTCACTCTCTTCTCTCTCCTATAACAGTTGTTGGACTTGGAGGTATGATTCTTTAAGTTCTTGGAGGGCTATTATCAACTTTAGCTCCATATCTTGTAAACAATTTATTCGTTTAAGCTAGACAAATAGGGGATTGCATTATCAATTCAAATATCAAGTGAATTTAAATATTTATGATTGGTCGTTGGTATTTGGGTCAACCAATCGCTACACCGTTCAAGTTTTGACAGCAGATTCGAATTTAGAAAACAGTGAGCATTGTCTTACCGTCTTTTTTCAGGAGTAAAGCTGCTCGAAGCAAATCCAGATGTAAAGCGATTGTATGATGATCTGCTGAGTAACTATAACCGTCTCATAAGACCTGTGACCAACGTGAGTGACATACTGACAGTCAGGCTCGGCCTGAAGCTGTCACAGCTCATGGAAGTCAACCTTAAGAATCAGGTCATGACCACAAACCTTTGGGTAGAACAGGTGAGTTCAATATTTACGCACTGTTTGAATTTTAATGTAGGCTGCTTGTCTTGTACAACGTCTTAGGTTGGTGTAAAAGTATTGCTGTCTCTTTCCAACGGGCAGAGTGAGAAAGAGAAGGCGTAAGTTTAAGAGATTTAAACTAAGTAGTTTATTTACGTGCCTCTGAAAGTTTCATCGAAGTTTTCGCTCTTAAGACTTGACATACCTTTCCGAACGCCGCCGCGCCGTACGGGTCGATCGATCTTTAAGCTTTGCTTTCTGAGGTCGGTATGTAAATGTTTAATTATCCGTTACATATGCCTACCTACCTCTTATAATAATAATAATAATAATAATATTTATTTCAGACCAAGTAAGTCCATATTTAAAAACATAATAATTTTAGAAAACTAGGCACATTTCAAGAACTTATTTTAAATATATGAAAGACGCACGATGAGTGGTCATCCAATGCCACATTATTGGACTGTCCATCCTGTCGGCCACGGTAGCCACCAGTCTATTAGAGCTACCGCGCACTCGCCGCATCAGGGATGCTATTCGTGTCCGCATAATACCGTAAAAATCAGACACGCCATTCTCCGCAAACATCCCCGATGCACTGCAAAAGCGCGGTAGTCCCAACATAAACCTGAAGGCGTTATTATATTGGACCCGCAGAGCATTGTACGAACATTTTGTATAGCCGACCCATAGGGCGCACGTGTACATAGATTGGCAATACGCTCTAAAAAGTGTAATTTTTACCTCTCTAGTACAACGTGCAAACCTACGAGCCAGCATGTTACATCGAACTGCCAATGCTCTGCGTTCCCTCTCAACGTCCACATCATCGGACAGATTATCGGTGACCCAATGCCCCAGGTACTTGAACCTTGTTACCCTGGAAAGCTGAGCGCCCCCCAAGATAACTGGCGGGACAGTGTCGTAACATTTGTTACCCGCTTTGAAAACTAAAAGTTCACTCTTTGTCGCATTGTACCTGAGGCCGTGAGCCATCGCATAGTCCTCACAGATACCGAGAAGCCTCCTAAGTGCACTGATCGATGGGCTCAGCAATACCATATCATCCGCGTAGCTGATGTTATTGACGCAGTGCCCGTCAATGGAACACCCGATATTGGTATTGCTGAGCTCACAGATCAGCTCGTTTACGTACAGGTTGAAAAGCTTGGGTGAGCTGATTCCCCCTTGCCTCACTCCGCATTCCAACCTGTATGCATCCGACAGGACACCAGCCCACTTAACATAATTGTTTTGGTTTTCATACCAAAACTTTAGCATCCTAATGAGATCGCTTGGAAGGTCCTTAATATTTAATAGTTTCCTCCATAGGCAGTCGTAGGACACGAGATCGAAAGCCTTGGAGAGGTCCAGAAAACACGCATATACAGGAGTTTTCCTACTTGCATAGTATTGAACAGTCTGTTTGAGACAGAGGATAGCAGTCTCCGTGGATAAAAGCGGCTTAAACCCAAATTGGGCGTCGTGTAGTGTTAAGTGCTTATCCAGCTGCCGATCAAACAGACCGTCCAACACCTTTGCAATTATAGTAGCCAGCGATATAGGCCTGTAGTTGTTCTTGTCACTCGCATCTCCAGTTTTGTTCTTGATTATCGGCACAACAATAGTTTTAAGTAAGTTGGCTGGAAGATACGAGTGACTCAGGCACAAACTAAAAAACATTGCAAGCACTCGCGGTAAGTGCTTACCTGCATATCGAAGATGCTCTATACATAGACTGTCGTGACCAGGCGACTTGCCTCTTTTCAAGTTACGCATGACAGTAGCTACTTCGCTGGCCGAAAACCTGATAGGCATGTCTTCGGACCCCCCCATTACCTCCGACCCATCCGACGACGGACCTAGGGGAGACTCGATCTTAAAGGCTCTACTGAACAGGTTGGCGATCTCATTAGGATCACTAAGACCCTCAACACTCACAGGCAGACTCGACCTGGGATTCAAACTGTTCGTGGCTTTCCAAAAACTGCCAAAATTCTTTGCATCATGATGACTCGCAATGATGTTCATTTTAATTTGGTCCTTATTGTTTTGGCACCATTTTAATTTGTTCTTAAAAACACTCCTGCTTTTCGCCATTTTTTCGTACAAAGTACCACCTTATGCCTAGGAAAAGAACGTTAAACCGTTGGTCCCTTCTACCATTTCTTGGTATTTGATAGTCGTTACAGGTTGAAAATAGTTCGAAATTTTGACAGCCAGTCTTATTAAAGCCAAGCCAAGTCAAGTAAAGGACAGAAAGGCACACAAATACTGGTACTCGACGGCACCTGGTAGGCAAGAAGCTGATGAAATCTTCTATGTCTTGAAGATGTAACGATATGTTTCAGAAATGGTTAGACTACAAGCTGCAATGGAGCCCTGAGGACTATGGCGGCGTTGAGATGCTGTACGTGCCATCTGAACACATCTGGTTGCCTGACATCGTGCTTTATAACAATTGGGATGGAAATTACGAAGTGAGTATGGTTTTATGTAAACTTATGTTTGACTATGACAATAGAAGTTGTCTTAATGGCGTTAAGATCTGTGCACGCACTGCATACTATAATTTCATTGGTAATTACAAGTCATGACACCACAACGAGAAAATTCTTGAAAGGTGATGGATGGCATCTACATTTATAAAACAATGCAAGGGATCCACAACGTCTCAAGTTCAGCTCTTTAGGATTCTTTCTATGAAACTTTTTATAGCAACGTGCACTTATGAGCAATGTTATCTCCAGGGCACTACTTATAAGTGTGTTATGAGTTTTGCTTACTGTTGATAAACATGACTTTTTAGAGCTGAAATGTTTGGGGATTTATAAAGAATGGGCTTCGCATTACATACTTTTGCTTTAAAATGCCTTAGATTAATTCGTTCATGTGCTCACAACCAGCCTCCCGAGTCGTCGTTATACGTAGCCATAGATTTCAGCAGCAGTAGAAAGTTAAGTAAAAATGGATTACTTAAACTTGGCAAAGAAAGTGTTAACACCATCATCACCTTTGACTTCTAGGTAACCCTAATGACAAAAGCCACCCTGAAGTACACTGGCGAGGTCAACTGGAAGCCCCCCGCGATCTACAAGTCGTCTTGCGAGATCAACGTGGAGTACTTCCCCTTTGATGAGCAGACTTGCTTCATGAAGTTCGGATCTTGGACTTACAATGGAGCTCAGGTGAGAAACCCCATTTATTTACTTAACTTCTAGTATAAATAGAATAGTTGCTAAAGTATTATGAGCTCGAAACACAAAAGAGAAAGATGAAAACAAACAAAGGGGAAATACAAAAAATGAACTAGTAAATAAATTGGTCGGTCAAACGAGAAGCAGAAATAGAACCGATAAATCTGCACATTGACAATGAAACAATTAATTAGCGTTGATTCGTTAGGGATACAAAAAGCTCGGGTACCGTCTGATTGCACTTTGTAGAAACAGATTGTGTGGAACATTATGAGATCCTTTGTGATATTCTTACAACTTACGTTGCACACCTTATATACGAAGTTCTTATTCCTTAAAACTACATTGCAGGTGGACCTAAAACACATGGATCAATCATCAGGCAGCAGCTTGGTGCACGTTGGCATAGATTTGAGCGAGTTCTATCTCTCAGTGGAATGGGACATACTCGAAGTACCAGCTACGAGGAATGAGGAGTACTATCCTTGCTGTCCGGAACCGTTTTCAGGTAAAACTTCAGTATAATAATATGTCTCTTACCATCAATCTCCGTAGAATCATGGGCTTTATCCGGCACTGTTGCTTTTGTAAACTGGGTTCTAATCATTTGTGGCAATTCAACGCAAAAAAATTAACAACGAAGTTAAAAGTATTACTACAGGCTGTAATAATTTACTAAACGATTGTTTTGTAATGAGATTTGGACGTACGGGTCCTAATCTAATCTCATGATTTTATATAATTAAATAGAAGTATGTAGCTGAACATAAATGCAATCATAACATGACATCATGCTTGTAATTCCCGACATACTACATTTCGCCTGTTATGTTTATGTCCTCTGTAATAGGGATTAAATGAAACAATATCATGAAATCAAATTTTACAAAACGTCTGGAGCATATACACTCTCTGCGGAAGTAATTCATGATATCGTACTAAAATCAAACCAAAACACAATGATGTTAAAATAATGAAAAAAGATACACACGAACATAGAACCTCCTCCATTTTGAATATCGGTTATGAAAATTTGAGACCACCGATAGCTCGTGTAAAAGACGACATGACATAAAAGGGTGTGATGACTGACATGAAGGCTAATAGTATGGAAGAAGACATGCTGTGCTGATACAAAATAAATTAGGATAAGGACAAAGGAACGATGATAATGATGATGATGTTTTCACATATGATAATCTTCGTCCCCTTTTCAGATATAACATTCAAGCTGACGATGCGCCGAAAAACATTGTTTTACACAGTGAACCTAATCATACCCTGCGTTGGACTTACATTCTTAACCGTACTGGTCTTCTACTTGCCGTCGGATTCCGGAGAAAAGGTTACTATAGCTTGTTTGATATTACTTTTATTGTGTGTGGTAGACGTAACGACATTCTATTTATTGGGGTGCATATAGTTCCTACTTTCTTCCTTCGTTTCATTTATTCTGAATCTTCTTAATTTGTATGCATCTATTTGGGAGTCATCTTTTCACTTACTCTTTTTAAGAGCTGTTATTTATATTAAAATTCTATTTACTCAGTTTATTTGGATCTGTCGCTGGTAGAGTGACATTCTTTAATAATTTAAACAACAGATATTATAAATATGTATATTCTTAGTTCACTATCTATTCACTATCTATTGTTATTTAACCTTTTATGGCTATAACACAAGTGTTTTTCTACTTCTTAAACATTTGAACAAAAATATGTCTGAGAAACCGAGCATGTAATTTGAGAAAATATTGCGTGCTGATGATGTCGATGGAGATTATGGAAAGTTAAATTTTTAAGTTTTACGAAACAAAGCCATTCTAGTTAAACGCTTGTGAGATAGTACTTAAACATGATAGTTCTTAGTGGGGGGACCAACCAGTTGCCTCACACACACACACACACACACAGTGTGCACACACAGTGTTGAACACTTGCCTTTATGCAAAATTGCAATAGAATGTCGTTACGGTATAGCTTTCTATGTAAATGTGAATGGGATGTTTTAGGGCATGTTCATATAGCCTTCAGTCCGCAAACCATCCTTCATGCCCCTCATCCATTGGTAATGGTCTTTTTTGAATCACTAGCTAGTATGTGAGTGTGTTAGTATCATCTGGATATTGTTTGTGTTTGCTATTGTCTTTCCACACCCCAAGATTCTTATACATCGTATGCTGGTCCCAAAAAATATTATATCAAAATTTCTCCTGTTTCAGAGCCCGTACTATTTTGGATATTTCATTCCATTCTTCTCCAACATTCTTTATCGGCTATGCTCTTGAACTTAGTTTTTGCCACGCTCCTTTGCTATTTGAGAAGTAATTATAATTTAACTTTTCCACGCTGTCTCAAGCTAAAGCAAAGCTCTTGTCGTTTCTTTCCCCATTTTTATTTAGTATAAACTTATTTTTTGTCTATTTCATCGGACAAGGCCCAACAGTTCTCTTATTATTGGGTCCCCCTATAGCTAGGTTTTATATCCGTACTTATATACTGTATAAGTAGACAGTAAGAGTGATAGTAGTTTTTATTAATAACTTCTTTCTAACTATTCCAAGATCCCAAGTAATCTTTTGAATTATCTCCAGAATAATCATTATCATTGCATGCCCCCAAATTATATCACTCATTGATTGTACAACACATTCCATGATTTGTACCTTACTCTTTTCTAAGTAAATGCTAGTGGAAAGACAATTTATAATTATTCAAATGTAATGTGATAGCTATAGTATGGATTTTCGTGCACTGATTTATACAAGTTATTGTTTTGCATCCTCGTCAAAATTCAGGAGGTTGTCACACAAGACATAAATAATCAAATTAAATTAAGCTGTTTTTTGGTTGTTTAAGTTTGTCAGTATATCGGAATAACCCCCTTAACGTGGTTTGGTGAATAATAAATTATTGAATAAACGTTTGAGATTGTTTGTTTGTGTGAAAGCGCAGCTATAGGGCGAAGATCAGACGAATCGCGTTCAAAAGACGGGTGATACACACTTACAGATTTCCGTAAATAAGAAAAAAATAAAAATTACTTACCCATTTTATTATTGATTCGGGTCGAGAATCATAAGCATAGTGGTTTCTATCCTTCCTTGAATTTGACGAGGATGCGAAACAACACCTTGTATACAGGTGGAATTAATTTCTGACTAAGGTTCGTTGGAAACCCCATCGGGACAAAAGTGTAGTGTTAAGCACTGTGGCTAAGCATGGCAATGTGAGTGAACTATACTAATTAACTTGCCGACAGATTATTTAACTGTAATTTTGGACATTTTCGGTTCATATAGACGTTCGACTCCTGTACTAATAACTGTTTTTACTAAGACTTTTGACTTTGTAGTTTTATTTATAATGATTCGCTTCATGATTCATTAAACAAGTCAAGTCATTCGTCTCTACAGGCCCATTTAGAAGAACGATCGTCAGAACCAACATCTCCATCAGCTACCGTGGGGTACCAAGAAACCTTAGTATCACAAGCTAATTCCACATTTAGTGTGCAAAAAACCAAAGAATTGAACAAAATAACTCAAAAGAGACTTCTCTTCCTTAGATATCGCTCTGCATCTCCATCCTGGTGTCCCTCACTGTGTTCTTCCTTGGTCTGGCTGAGATAATTCCGCCAACATCCCTGGCAATCCCCTTGCTTGGGAAATATCTACTATTCACGATGATACTCGTCTCGCTCAGCGTTTGGGTGACTGTTTGCATACTTAACGTGCATTTCAGGTAAATATTCTTTTTTTCTTTTCTCGTAGATATCGTTAAGCATCTCGATTTTGGTGTCGCTGACTGTTTTCTTCCTGTTGCTGGCTGAAATTATCCCGCCCACGTCGCTCGCTATACCTTTATTAGGGAAGTATTTGCTGTTCACCATGATTCTGGTGTCTCTGAGTGTGTGGATGACCGTTTGCGTTCTCAACGTTCATTTTAGGTGAGTAAAGAAAGTTAGTTAGCTTTCCTTCTCACTGTTTCCACTTCTTTGAGTATCTCTGGCTATACTGTCGCTTGGTAGTAGTTGTTAGTTTAATCAATCTTGTTTTAATCGGCGAAGTAAAAACAATATCATAAAAATCTAGTGGCAGTGCATAAAACCTATTAAATAAAGACGACGTTAAATTAATTTTAAAACCTAACATAGCTTTGATAGTTGCTAAATAATTGTGGAGCTTATGACAACTAATATAAGAATTATGTGCCTTTGTATTTTCGGGATGAAAGTCTTTGACTAGTACCCAATTAAAATCTGCAAGCTTAAACATGTACAAGTTGTTCACACAACCTTTACCCTTAGCTTATTGTCTAGCATAATGGCATTATAATGGCTTGTAACAGTAGATACAGATACGCACATAATGGTAGTTTTATGATAAAAGGTAGATCCTACAGTGGCCCTACCCTTCGAGTTTAAGATATTGTAAAAATTAGATTAAACGCTAAAAGGTATAACAACACATAATGTTTTCATAAGTATTGGTTCCGAACAAGCATAGACCCAACAATGCGTGTAAATTTTAAATGCACGGTTGAAAAAAAATTTTTAATCCCCATGTTCCAAGATATGAACAGGCTTCATTGCCAGCAAACAGCATTTGTAAAGAAATCACATTAGATTCCAGTCCTACATAAAGTACTTAGGTATAATCTGGAAATTTTTGGTTCTTAGATGTCCTTTCAACTAATGGCGGTACGATGTATTGTAGCCATGTCAGCCAATTCTTACGGCTGATATGAAAACACTGTGCTACTGAGTATCTGTCGTTTCAAAAAATATGTAAGGCTAATTGTAAAAGTCAGCCTTTCCACTTATCGCACTATTATCTGCTGTTGCGTTAGAGGAGCTCGTGGCTAAATAATAACAGCCGCCCAGGTCGATCTTTAAGGGTAAGCCGTGCTTGCCTAGGTTGGTCTGTGGATGGGTGACCATAATTACATATCGAGTTTCCTCCGTGCCTCGGAAAGCACGTTAAGCCGTTGGTCCCGGCTGTCATTTGTAGATCTTTGAAAGTCGTTACGAGTAGTCAGCCGACTTTTCACCGGGTAAAATACTGGTACTGAGCTGCATCCGGTTAGACTGGAAGCCGACCCCAAGATAGTTTGGGAAAAGGTTAGGCAGATGATGTCTGCTGTTGCTTCAATGTGCAATATCAAGAAACAATTTGACCAATTCATGGCCTACGATGCCATGGTGTAATTATGAAAAGGCTACTACCATGAAACTGATCGTATAGATGTTTTAAGTAACATAAAAATGGCTCGTGTTACCAATGTTTTTTTTTTGTGAATGGTGTCTTCAGTTCAACCTAGGAGGTTGTCGTCTGCTTAACCGGACTATCCTGAGTGTGCTTGAGTGTAAGGCTTCCAGGGTATAAAAACTACTTACAAGCTAAGTGACTACACGCTAAGGCCCCCCCTGTGGGTTACGAGCCTCGGGTTAGGGCGTCGCCGCCCGGGAGAGTACAGCATGGGGACAGGCTGGATCTGAATGTTTTCATTATTTAGGGGCTGATTTAAAACTACTGGCACAGCATCGCAGAGAGAGTTGGTGAGGTATACCACTGTTACATTTACATGGGATATTTAGCCGACTTCAAAAAAGGAGGGGATTCTCAATTCAATTATCAATAGGAAAATCGACCAGGTTTTCGGCGAAGTTATTTAGAATTATTTTTTATCACGCTGTATTAAAAAACTGTATGAGTGGTAAGTTATATTGCGACTTAATGTGTGGAGCTTTCTCACTAACTACATTATGTAGTCAAACAGTCGGTAGTGATAAACCAAGGGCAAACTTCAAATCTCTTTTGTTTTTACTTGTTATTAAATCACTGCGCTGCTTACATTTTAGGATAATGTGAAAAATCCCGTCAAGGCAGAAACGAAAACTTTAAACGGTTTTCTATTCAAACATCTATGAAGCAACTTAAATATTGCATAACCCAACACAAAAAAATATTATAATAATATTCTGCTAAACGTCGTCCGCTAAATAAAGGAGAATGCATAAATCTGCACGTTCATTGTAATAACGTCAGTTCGATAGCGGGACAATGCCGTGAAATATGGTATGTTACACTCTAGTGTAGAGAATGCTCTTTATTGAATGCATACGAAGGATGTAATGAGAATTTAGGTGTTGTGATATGGAAAGATTTGTGTTTATGTGGTTTTGTAACGGTGGAAAAAAAACTTTAATAAAGCCTGGAAAATACATTTTCATGTCCGAATAAAGTTCCTGTTCTTTAATAGTTTTATCTCAACATACCACTGAAAATTTTGCTGATAAATAGTTTTACACAAGTAACTTATGATACTTTTGGGTGTTTTGTCTCTCCTAGCAAACAAACTCAAAAGGGATGGAAAGAGAGGTGAAAATACTACAAAATAAATTCAGTGTATTATAAAAACATCATCATCATCTGCCTAGCGTTTTCCCAAACTATGTTGGGGTCGGCTTCCAGTCTAACCGGATGCAGCTGAATACCAGTATTTTACATGAAGCGACTGCCTATCTGGCCTCCACAACCCAGTAACTGGGTAATATGAAAACCCTTGGTAAGACTGGATGTCAGACTTTTGGCTTCTGACTACTCGTAACGACTGTCAAAGATCATCAAATGAGAGCCGGGACCAACGGCGTAACGTGCTTTTCGAGGCACGGAGGAAACTCGGTATGTTATTAGGGTCACGCATCCGCGGTCCAACCTCGGCAAACACGGCTTAACCTTCAAGATCTACCTGTCCGGCTGTTATTATTTAGCCAAAAGCTCATAGTTTTATCTCAACATAACACTGAAAATTTTGCAGATAGATAATTTTTTATACAAGTACCTACCTCAGTATATTTTTGGGAGTTTTTGCTTTTCCAGCAAACAAACTCAAAGGAAGGAAAGGAAGAGTGGTGGAAATACTACAAAATAAATTCACTACAGTATAAAATCATTGGTATATGAAGATACTTCCGAAATCTACTTAATATAGGCGCCCTGGATGCCCCCAGTTTTGTCCTTCTTTTTTCCTACTAAAGGTACATCCATATTATACAGTTTGGTCCCAGTAAGTGGCCACGTTTATAGCAGCATAACAGGCGATGCTCTAAATTATCGAGGGTGCAGTCAAATGAACACCTGGAACTCACCAGCAGATGGAAAATAGTTTGATCCGATAGTGTTGCCCTAAAATGACCTAAACTAACCATCTTATAAGGATTAACAAACTAATAAATTAAATAACTAAAATAACAATAATCTATAAAAGGGCGTCAAAAAACTCCTCAACACTGTCAGCTGGTAATGTGCCCAAGAGTCTGGCAGCAATGCCTCGTTGTATGGCAATACTTAGCCTCTGGCCAAAGTAAAAGCCAGTCCTTGGGACGCGGGAAGCGTCAACTAGGCGTTAGGAAATTTCCTTAAAAAGCCTGTGAGCACTCGGACCCAACGGCCCCAGAGTTTCATCCTAAACGGCTTGATAATATAATTACAAAATAAAATAATAATTATTACGCCGCTTGAGGTTCTCCGCTGCCATCTTATTTTTTTAATTAAATCGTAACATGCGGGGTAAATACATAGCACGCTTGTATTCCCAAAATATCTCTGTATGGTGACGGACGTAAAAAAATAACACCATCCCATATTTTCCTGTGGGTGTCGTAAGTGGCGACTAAGGGATTTGCCAGAGAATGGGCAGCAGCGTTCGCTGTGCTTTTGTAACAACCGTACTGCGATCGCCAACCCGCCTGCCAATCGTGGCGATTATAGCAAAACACCTCAAAACGTCAATGTGGCACTTGGGGGAGGCCTATGTCCATCTGTGGACGTCTTTTGGGCTGAAATGATGATGAAAATGATGACTGGTGTCGAGCAGACAAACATATTTATTTATTTATAAAAATAAGTCATATGAATGAATGTATCAAGAATTTCTAGAAATTCCTTTGGAATGCAATAGCAAAGTGTTATGTAATTGCCATGCAGGCATTAAAACTACAAAGTTTTGTTGTGAATCATGAAACCGAGCCAGCAGCACCAAAATTCCAGCCATCACAATTTAACTTCCGAACAAAGGAGTATACCGAAGCTAAACGACCATCGAATGCAAGTGAGATGAGTATGAGGGGGTCTCATACTCGTTACAATAAAAATTAACCGACTGCGCTCGTGTAATCGCACTCCTACAAATGGTTCCAACCGTAGTGCGTAGTGATGTGCCAACTACTGCCGCCTATTCGGATAGAATGGCTGCAATGGCGAAAGCAACGGTTTGAATAATTTGGAACAGAATATTTGTTTTCTCTATGGGTTGTGCACGGAATAGGAAACCTATAGAGTTGGGTACTTCTCTCTTACTTGAAGTGGTGGAAAAAAAAAATCGTTTTAGTGTAGTTGCCACTTTCGCCCAATTCCTATGCGGCATGGGGTAGCCATGGCCTGCAAAGTTCCATTTTAATTGGCAACACCTTGGGTTCCGAACAACAGAACCCAGCGACGCGGCCGAACCCAAACATCTCCCAACGCCCAACTCGTAACATTTAATATTCTGATTAAGCGTTACGAGGTGAACTCTTACAAAAGGATTGGATCCAAATAGCCACAGACAAAAAAATAGAAAGTGGGATTCATAATTATTTAGTGTAGTTTATTTATTTTAGTCAAAGAAAGCCAAGTGAAATAAATGAAACAGACTACAAGCCACCGAGGTATTTCTGCGAACCAAGTTTAAAAAAAGGACTAGACATTTTTTAATATTTTGAAGTTTAGGAAATAAGTCATAATTAACTTTTATCGAGCTCTTGATTATTTTGTGATAATTAAATCAATTATCTGTTTAATTTGTTTTTGGACGGAGAATCTACTTTTTTGATGTTGAAAGCCCCGGCTTTCATCATCTTCAAAAGCCGGAACATGGCATCCTATGCCAATTTATATTATTAATTATTATGTATACTGTTTGTTAGAAGTCTAATCACAACTCAACTAATTTCCGAATAACCATCTTCCTACCATACAACGGTTATCCGAATTATTCGAACGGCACATCCCTATTCCTTCGCATCGAATAAATCTTCCGTTTTCATTGTTATTTTGTCATTACAGTAATAGAACATTGTGTGTGTGATATATAGCGTGCAAGATAGCGCGATAAGCTATTAGAGCTTTGAATAATTTGTGCCGCTGTGTATAAAATAAAGCTATATTTCATACAGTAATTAACGAGACAATTTGGCTTGGATCTTGCAGCGCTTAAAGCGATGGATTGTTAAGTGATCGCTATATAAAGACGTGGTAATAGCGTATGTTATCTTCTTTTAGTACTTGTCAAGAGTAAGATTGAGGTAATTTTCTGTAACCATTTTAGATATGTTTTATTTTCAAACTAGCGCCCCCTTAGCCTAGGCGAAGATCCTATAATATTAAGACAATAATTTCATGTTTAATTATTATTTAGTTTATTCTAAAATTAAAAACGTAATGGATCCTTATAAAATTACCAAGTTAATTACTCAGATAATGCTTAGTATAAAACCTTTCAGGCACAATCAAATTATTAGAATAATACTAAGTTTTTTTTTCATGAACCTAACATCGCTTTATAAGCCACCAGCAATAATTTATAAATGGAATATGGATAACATACATAAAAATAAAAATAAAAGGAGATAAAGACCTGTGATCATTCATTTAAAAATGGAATATGGATAACACATAAAAATTAAAAAAAAGGAGTTAAATCCCTGTGATCATTAGAATACCACGTAGTCCAAAATGGTACTAGAACCTCCTTCCTAGACTGAAAGAAGAATTCCTAGTTTAGACTCCCCCCCATCAATGTTACCCCATCTTCATACCTTCAAATTCCACAATAGGTCACCATCAACCCACACAATGTCACCTTGGATGAAGAAGCTGTTCCTTCAGCTCATGCCGAAGCTCCTCATGATGAGGAGGACCAAGTACTCCCTGCCAGACTACGACGATACTTTCGTGTCCAACGGATATACCAATGAACTGGAGATGAGGTAAGATTAAAAGTAAAACGGTTTTTTTTTAATGATGTACTTATTGTTAAAATTACTGACACATTTCCACTTGTGAAGGGGATATTGGTAATGTATTTAATTAGTGAGAATTTTAGGTAGGAAAATAAAGATTTTGCAAGCTCTGGCCACACTGAGGTGGGTCCCGCCGGTCCCACATACCGCACAGATAAAACTCGATCATTTTCACACTCCATACTAGTTAATTAACTATCCCACATTCCGCACAGGATTCACTTTAATCTTAGTTTTAGTATTACAAAAGCTACAGCTTAATTTTAAATAACTTCAATGTTTTTCTTTTCGTTAAAACGTCACTATATAAATATGTAGATTTCCATATGTCTGGGAACTTTCATCTGTTAATTCTATTTTACCCTGTATTAAATTTTGTTTGTGATCGTAGGTCGGAACAAAATGCGTAACTAATATTTTTTAAACTTTCAAGCCCTTCCGACGAACGGCTGCAAAGGCTACTAAGTAGTACATGTACTTCAAGGTAAAAACTACCTGACACAGTGACTGTGTATCCAATGCATCCATGCATGCATGTGAAAGTGGAAAACTGCCAGCTTGCTTCCGACTTCACGACGATTTCCATGATCTTTCCTTGCCTTTCCACGTGTGTGTACTGTGCTTTTCCAAGTCATTTCCAAGTGTAATTGTAAATAACAATACTAATTCGCCGTTGTACACCAGCCCAACACTCAGCTTCACATGTGTTTTTAGCTTCGCTTTGTAAGAAAATATATACATATTATATCGCCAGCTGAAACACGCGCCGTAGTGTGGCCGTATGTCGCACGATTACATGGCTGCCAAATAAATGAACTGCGCAGCTTATGTGTAAAACCTCTCCGTGTAGCCTTCATAGTAGTCAATGGATGTCTTGCGTGTTATATACTTACTTGTCTACAATTATCAATTTCTGAAAGCAAGTTTGTGGACAAGGCCATTTTGGGGAACCCTGCACAATGTTATAGTTAAACTAAAATTGCTGATTCTCAATTTAATTTTAATTAGTGACTTTTGATTTTGACTGGTGTTCTTGCGACGAAGCTCAAATCAATAATATTATATTACTTGTTACGGGTCTGTATAATAGACCCCTAACAAGTAAATTCGTACACATGCCGACTAAACCTAATATAAATATCGATACAAATTCAAGTTATTATAAGATGTCGATGCATCATCGTTCATACAAAGCGTTGAAATCGATCGTTTATTGAAATGTTCGGTTAAACTTGAAATTTTTCAGGACTTTTTCCCTTATGTGAAATGCAATATCTGCCTGTTTATGTATGCCACTGTATTTGAATTTGTAAATATTTACTGGAACCTAAATATTCTTCATAAAGATTCGTTTCCCTTCACAATCTGTGTTTTGAACATAAGACGCCTTTGGCTTCCGTACCTGGGGCAACAATTAATGTATGGTATCTAAATATTACTATTATCACACTTGGCTTGGAACCACATGGTGGAAAGATAATTCAGAATTTAAAAGGAAACCATAAATAAGGTCGAGCACAGTTTATTTAATTTAAAAAATCCGTGTAAAATAGAAGAACATTATTTTGTTAAACGGTTTAGTTTGTAAAGAAACAAAGAATTGAACCAGAACTATATAGATATAGGTATATTTTGCGTAGCCTTTTCGAAAATTAGGCAACACTCTTTAATAACATTGCTTTTATCGTCAAGCGATAAATCGAAAGATTTAACTCACATTTCAACCCTATTCCACCCTCAAAGGGAAGCAGGAATACTTACTAGTAAACCACATAACTAGTAGACAAAGTCAAAGAGGGTGCAAAGTAATTAGCTCCTAGAAAAATATAAAATGGTGTGTATTTATTTACCGTCGCGTAATTCCGCAATGTTTTTTTTTACACTGCACTGTCTTCCTTTGGCGTCCGAAACTCATTTTTCGACGTTTCCTTCCCTATATAAGTAACAGAAAAGGTTTTCCGTTTTCCTCATAAATTGTGTCTCCCAGGATTTTACTTGCAATTTATCATGATGAATACTGAAAGTCTTGCACATCTTCAAAGTCGTCGCCAAGAAAAGAAAAAGAGTCCGAAAAATATTGTTTAGGATTTTAATTCGAAATGAAACAAGTTACCTGTAACTTTGGTATTTATTTAGCAGGGACAGCTTAACGGATGCGTTTGGTGATAAAGATAACGGTGATTATCGCAAATCACCAGCTCCTGAAGATGATATGCTGTCGGCTGGTGGTGCTCACCAAAGACCTTCAGGTAAGAGGTTCCATGCGAGATTTTATGCTCTCAGAAAACAGTATTTTTCGTCATTTTTCTGTTAATCTACAAGGTGTACATGGATCTTTACCTTCACGAAGCCGTTAACCAAGCATTGTATACAATCAAACTAAGTAACTCTACGCTCCCTATGGTGTCGGGCGTAAAGAATAGCACCATCCCATATCTTCCCGTGGGTGTCGTAAGAGGCGACTAAGGGACTTGCCAGAGAATGGGCAGCAGCGTTCTCTGTGCTTTTGTAACAACCGTACTGCGATCGCCAACCCGCCTGCCAAGCGTGGCCATTATGGCAAAACCCTCCAAAATGTCAATGTGGCGACACTTGGGGAGGCCCATGTCCAACAGTGGACGTCTTTTGGGCTGAAATGATGATGAATGATGAAGTAACTCTACGCAAAAATCATTACTGGGTAGCATATTAAGTTTTTGGGTGAAAAATAACAGTTTACGGTAGGACCCAATATAACGCACTTATGCTTATTGATGCAGTATTCAGTAGTATAGCAGGCTTTAAAAGTAAAGTTGTAACATTAAAAGACTTGTACCTATTTAAAAAAAAAAGTTTGCACTTTGGCTTCCAATATTTCCAAAACTAGAGGGTTCTCTCTCAGGTACATCCAGAGCAAAAACATCTCAACGGAGATTCATTGTGTTTCGGCTACGTCGGGCTTCATGGTTCGTCGTATTTAGACTTGTCAGTTAAATCTAATTCATGAGATAACGTAATTGCCTGATCAATCCGTCTGTATTGAGGAGGTATTATTGAAATTAGCTCTCTTTGCGTAATAATAATGAAAGACTGAACATAGGTTCAGCATCTGAAGTACTGAACGTTACGAAAAGTGCTGGAGTTGTATGTAAACTGATATAATAAAATTCCTTCGTAACCTAATGTCAATCCGTCTTACGAATTTTCGATCAGGACACGTGTACTGACGCGAGTTTAACATTTTTTACCCATCACAAAAGTGCACAACGCCGCTAAAGAAGTTTTCACTTCAAAAAATCTAAGCTTCAGTGATTTCTGTTTCTAAACACCGTTATTAGCTAGGTTGACTGCGTCGTAGGTCTAGTGGTCATAAGCGCGGCTGTTGATCATGAGGACCTGGATTCGATACCGAGGTCGAGAAAAGTGTTATTGGGTTTTTCCATGAGAAATTTCTCAGTATCACCCCCGGAGTCTGGATTTGTACCCAGTTGATGGCAATAGATTCGCCCCCCATTACTTGACGTCTTAAAACATTATGGTTCCATTCCTATTCCAGAGTGAAAAAGAGACGGAGCTTTACAGGTCGTCTAGCTTTGATCTCTTTCCCACTCTGGAATAGTAATGGAACAATAATGTTTTAAGCGTCATGGTACGGACACTGGTCACGAGGTAAACTGGTTAATTACAGTCTTTCTCTTTCTTCCCTATAGTGACTGAATCAGAGAACATGCTGCCTCGCCACCTATCCCCAGAGGTAGCGGCTGCGCTGAAGAGTGTCCGGTTCATAGCCCAACACATCAAGGACGCTGACAAGGACAATGAGGTGAGTGACCTTTGTGATAACAGGGTTTTTGTTAGTAGGCTTCTCGCTCCGCCAGCGTGAAATGAGTTTTTTAAATTTTGGGTGAAGGAAATTACCATGTTGTAATTGTATCCTAAATGTTATTCGAATCTGTTTAGCCATGATCTGCCGAGCCTTTATTTATTATGTTGTGGTCGGCTGCCAGTCTAACTGGGTGCTGAATAACGCAGTATTTTACTGGATATAAGCACTTTGAAAATACTAATTGTCAGACTTTCGAGGTTTCGAACAACCCGTTTATAGCTGTAAATGTTTACTCACTTCTAACATCTACGAATAATAAATATCATTTCATTTGTGGAAAAAAAAAGTTCCTTATTAATTTTCATGAACGGTTTTAAATATTCTACACAGACACAAATGTTTATTCAGATGAAAGTTAAATTTGCAAAATGAGCACTCGATATTTTTCAGCATTTCATAAAAAAAGTACCACTAACTGAACTCAAAGGATTCTCTTTGAACAGCCATGAAAAGAAAACTTTTAAAAAGTTCCGTTTCACTCAAAGATCTTATAAAAACCAAGAACTTATTTTCCGACGACGCAAAAAAATCGTAAACAAAATAGTCAGCTACCTGAATGTTTAATAAAAAAACACGGGGAATTCCTAATTATCATCGGATAGTAATAAAAGGACAAAAAAATACATTTTGCTTGTATATATTCAGGAGGACATTTAAATATTCATGTACTGTCAGACTCGTAATGGTTAGGGGAACAGGAAGAATAATGGCGGCGGTGTCGAGGTCGCAAAACTGACAGCTACCGGTGTTGCTCTTGTTATAATTACGTCAAAGCATTTTTATTCATCAATTTTCTGAGGTTCTTTGATTTCGTAGTGTTTTTCTTTATACGCATTGGTCAGTATTTTTGGCCGAAAGTGTTGAGTAGGTGGTATTTTTAAATATAAGTATGTTTTTTTGGGAATATTTCTGGAAGAAATAATGGGTTATGGTTAAAATACCTGCAGTATTCGTAAGTGTAGTATCGTAGCGAGCAAATATTTACGAACCCAATTCGAACTTCGAGAAAGACTATAACAGGGTCTTTGAATACCAATTATTGTCATCCAAAAAGGTTAATGGCATGTGGAGTAATAACGCAGGTCTTATCAATTAATTATGTAGTTGCACGAAATAAATCTACTATGAAAAACCGCAACTTGCACAGAAATACGATATCCTTTTTCTGGCGCTTTATTTCAACATCACGAAATTCTTAAAGAAAATAACGATTACCACACAGTTTACATCAAACACACCCATTCCGTACACTTCCGTGCATCGGTTGTGTTATAAAACCGAATTACTCATAAGTTCATTGCAAGCTCGCGTGCAGTGTACTAGTATCGTGCACCGAAAATCGTAAACCTTACACAAAAATTCGAGGCTGTAATAAAAGAATTGAGAAATGGTACCGTGTGTTTGCGCTGAATTGTAGTCTTTGCGAATGGCTGATAAATCGTACGTGTTGGGTAGTTATTAGGTAGCGTGCAGCTTGCAACAGATTCTCATCTGGTGTAAGAATTTTTAGTGTCTAGGTAAACTGGCAAAATTGGTTCTCTCCCTCGATAAACTTGTGCTTTGATTAAAGTTTTGTAGACCACATTACATTCTCTCTCGTCTCTTTCTTTATGCGTTTTTCTTTTTCTTTTATTTGTTTTTTCTATTGGGATACCTTTTCTACTCTTCCGTAGCTAATTGCTTTTCCCTGTGTATCTTCCAATGTCCAATTCTTTAGATTTACTCCCAGTCAAGTAAGCAGTGTAATAATAAATAAGATTGTTTAGGATGCTCTTTTATGCTCTTTTTTTTAAAGAGCATGCGCTCTTTTAACTACAGAAAGAAAAGTAACAAGTGGTTTATTTAGCTGCATGGAAATTAACATTATCGAAACACGTTCGTTCGTAAGTACCAGGACATCATAGAAGTAAGCGGGTCGCAGCCACGCACAGTGACGCGACAATCAGTCAAAAAATCGTCCAATTTTCATACCTCCTTCCAGCTGATCGATTTCATTGGTTCCTTGCTTCGCCTTGCTGGTTCCGTAAACGTATTAAGGCTCAATCGACAAAACGTCTCTCGTTAATTCCAATTTAAATATTCAATAGGTATTGGATGAAGCATTAAAATTTCGTCGTTCGTTTGTTGAACATCCCTTAAATCGATGTTGGATAATTATGTACGTCTGGTTTAAGGTAACGATGTTGTGGTCTTGGTTAATCTTATTTTGGGAGAGGCGTTCGATCGAATTTGTTTTCTTAATAAAATAAGGGAAGCTTACGATACCGGTTTCTTCAAAGTCTCGTTATTCGAAGTATTGCTTGGGTCACGACTCCTGTTACACAAATACCAACACTTGTATTGTATATCGGACTGCTGTCGGCAACTCCACGTTCAGAGCGCGTACCTATATTTTGAATACAACATGGTTTTTTTTCCGCTATAGATTGTAAATCGACCCTTAGAGAAGCCGAAAGGCACTTGTTCTCCCTCCGTCATTGGGAAACTGGAAACTGTCTAGATACGTAAAGTAAAAAAAAAAATAGTTTTACCATTCAATTCAATCAGCACAATGTTTTGAGTTTTTCCGCAAAACGTGAATTTACATCAAAAAAAGAATTAGTTGTCTGTAAAGTCGGTTGACGAACGAGTTTAACGTGACAACGTCATAAAAAAACATTGATGAAATGATTGCATACCTTTAGGAATAGCAAGCCGAACGTTCAAGCCGATCGTGCCTTTCGCTCACTCGTGCAGCGCTCTCGCCCCGATTGAGCGTAACGTTACAATGAGTCATCCTTTTTCGTGCGTGCAGCCGGATTCATCGATTTATTAGACGTTGTGACGTCAAAATATCTTAATTTTTGATGTACAGAATGCTTGGTTGCCGGCTTCGTGAAGGGTCTGTTTACACCTTGTATACGTTTGCATGGATACAGTTTTCATACATACAGTATGCAGTTTGTCTATGGTACACAATTTTGATGTTACGGCGTAATAATCAGCCTTAATCGGTTGATAGCAAACATCACAGCACAACAATCCGCATAGGTTGTAATTACAAAGTTATGACAGTTCCAAGCCTTTACAAAACCGTTAATATAATCTCGTAAGCTCCACAATCTGCCAAATGGCTCCACAAACAAGCAGATCACTTAATAATAGCAATTAATTTCCTGCCACTATAACACATTTACTGAGCTAATATTGTGGATCCGTTCGAGTGAACGAATGGTCTGTAGGGACCGGGAGTGATGAACGAATGAATGTTTTATTACCTGCGTCCTGGAGGTAACGGTGACGAAATAAGGAAATAGGGGAATAAACGAATTACGGAAACTTATTTCGCTTAGTGATGGAACTATGTGAAAGAAATTAATGAAATTGATTTAGGATATACCTCATTTTCTCAAGAATTTTGGTGATCTTTTTTGTTCTAGAGTATCTATCGATGTATAAAAGTTGTATACTCTAATTTGCTCTCGTCGGAAAGAAGTAAAGTTTCAAAAAAAGAAACGATGAATTAAAAGAAACAAAAAATATGTTGTATTTAAAAATTAAGTACTCGTGTCGCATCTTTTTTCTTTGACGAGTGTAACAGAATTGAAATTGAATGTGTAATTCATAATTATACCTATTTAAGGGCCTCGGATAAAATCTAACTAAGGAATAAACATTAATAAAACATAGAAAATACAAACAACAGCATCTAAAATCATATTAGTATTAGAAAGAAGCAGCAAATAGTCTTTATCCAAAGCGTAGTCCTGAAAATCTTTAAGTGTCTAATGATTTCAACCTTTTCACGATGGACTACTGACTTGACTCCTATGCCAAGAATTTAGCAGCTTGTAAGCATTTTCCGGAAAAGTTAAATGTTTAACATAATCATTTAAAATACTAATACGTTTTTATCTATTTTCCTAACAATCATGTGCCAACACTTTCTAGAAATAACAAATTAAAACGATATGAAACGTCAAATCATAGTCGACTGCATTTAAATTCGGAACGGGCCACCATGACAGCCTGGATGTCGCGTCAAGTGTCATGTGACATAAGTCCCGCTCATTTCCCCCTGTAACACGTATGATGGGTGTGTGGGCGCGCTGACGTTGACCTACTGAATGGTGTTTAATTATAGTCAGGCTGTGGAATAGATGAACGTATTTTTATCCTGTGGTTATGAGAATCACGAACTCATTTGCTTGATCAATCATCATTTATCATGAGGTACTTACTCACTTTAGTTAAGTGACACATAAAACGACATCACGCTTATAGCCTCCTAAGGGTAACGCAGTGGCTCACCTTTGCAAATGTGGGTGACTTAAAAGTAGATATATACTTACACCTCTAGTCTGCCCACATTTCAGTTATGTTTATGTTCCACTTTTAGGAGCGTTTACAACTTACGGCTTTTCATACAAACTTTCAAGTCATTATTTTCCGAAATGACCGATCCTTTTTTAATGAAACTTAATACGCATAAGCATAGGACATAGGTCTAAAAAGTTACTAAAAATCATTTTCGAAAAATAGTGTTACGGCTAAATTAGACCCATTATAAATTATCTATAGAAACAGAAATTTTCAATTATCTTTTTGTTTATAAGACATTTCGTTTGACATTCGTTTTAGACCTATGTATCCTGCTTATGCGTATTAAGTTTTATTAGAATCGGTTCAGTCATTTCGGAAAATAAGGATTCGAAAGTTTGTATGAAATGCCGTAAGGTGCAAAAGGGCGTGCCTATTATCATCTATCAGGCATATATTCAGACAGACATTTTAAATGGATAAATCTAATCATTCTAATTCTGGGACTCGAATCCAAGTCTCAGTAGCGCTTGCACCAATAGACCGCAAAAATATTTCTCAACCTAATTCCACCCAAATAGATATAATCCTCCGTTAATCTATTATCCTTTATCAAACGAACCTACTCAACAGCTTACTGTGTAAACTTTTTCTGCTATTCCCTGTGGCGTTAATTTTCCTCTAATGCAGACAAAAACTCTAAGATAATGTTCAGTTTCTTATCCGAAGACGATGAAGTTGGAGCATATGTGACGTCATTACTTCTACCTGTATTTATGAGGATTTATTACATCTGGGTAGAAGAGTTTTTTTGTAGAGAAAGATATGTTCAGTTCCCTGGTTTTAAAACGTGAATACTATTTTATCTACAACCCAATTTGTATAGTGTTTTATATCAAAATAAACTTATGAAACCACTATATTCAAGAGGGCAAAATTGCTTATGTGCTATATAAACGGTAACTTGGTATGTAAGATACAGGTGTGAGATGTCGATTTATTCCCAAGATTTCTGTACTTATTATAAAAGTGGGCTTTATGTCGAGTCATTTTAAATCGATGCAATACAATAAAGTATGTCAGCTGAAGACGAAATAATCTTAAAGCAAATATTTGTAATTAGCCTGACCTCGAGACTTTCTTTATTTATTTAAACTTCATGTACAATAGTGGTACGTAGGCGGACTTAATGCCACAAGGCATTCTTTACCAGTCAACCTTTGGGTTAAATACGACAACATTGTGATAGGGTACAAAAAATAATTACAAATAACTACTAGTTTTCGAAAATTCATATACCTTCATAGATACTAATACACAACACACACACAATCTAAACACACACCCACACACATACACACACACACACACACACACATACACACTTCTTTATCCTCATCTCAGGAGTTTCATACCACTAAAGTAAAAGTGAAGAAAAAAAAATCTGTTTCATCATCTGCCACCAGTATTTTACATTGAGCGAGTGCCTATCTAATCCTGCTTCCTGCTTTTCGCCTGTCGTGACACAGTTTATACCAATAAATTAAGAAGATGAACATACAAATTATACCTTAAAAACACTTCCATTGCTGATAAAACAACCAGATTAATAAAGATAATGGCGTTTGGTCGCTGGTACCTTAGATCGCTCCTCTGAGACCATCGTGAGTGGTGAGAGGTCTTACGAGGCCATAATGACTCGAGTGAGGAAAATATTCTAATATCTATCTAATACAAGTCGTGCAGGTGTGTTTACGTCGAACACCTAATGTTTTCGTGGTTTGGGTGATTCGTCACTACAAAGTTTGTGTGGATGTTGGGTCAACAATCACCCACCATTTCACCTACATCGATCATGTCCGAAATACTTTTACCTAAATTTATAATAACTATCTTGTTTTCCATTAAAATTTGCAAATGATTAGGCACTAAATTTAAATTAGAATTTTTAATCAGTCCTAAATGATGGTGCTTCAAAATGTCCAAAACCTTAAAAGTATACCCTTCCAAAATACGATTCATTTATATTCAGCACATGATTATAATATCAGCGGTAATAAACCTAATGTATAAGTTAATAATTATATATTTATTTACTAAGCAAACCATGGTCTGATAATATGTTTGTTTTTTTCTCTTTGGTTTTAATTTAATGAAAATATTAGATTTCATTTTATTAAACAGCATTTTTGCGACATAAAAGTACGTTGCTTATTATGTTCCAAGCAATTTAAATAAACATATTTTATTACTAAAAGTAAAATATCAAATTTCTGTACTTTAGGCACTTGTGAAGGAATCGGTCCGTCGGGATGTCTGAGTAGATCGTTAAGTGCTCACTTTAAAGTGTCGATAATAAGGCTCTGAACGAAAAAATATAGCCATTGCGGCTTTTAAGTACTTAAAAAATACTGAAAGCATCGATATCGATTAGTGGACAGCCTTGGCGTGGCGTTATTGCTAATTATTGTTCTTCTAATAATACATATTGTTTGCACATCTTTTAAACAATTCTTTGTTCAGCACCTCTTAGACTATAAAGCTTCATGTCTTTGTAGAATAGAATAATTATTACTTGAAATTGCTGGAAAGTCAGAAATAACATGTTATCAGAATTCTTAAGGTTAAAGCTTCGGGGTTACCCCCAAAATTTTTGCGGTTTGCAGTTAAGTGTCGGCTTGTATGTTGATTAAATTATGATTTGCGGCCGTAACAAATATGAGTTTACAGTTAAATTATGTTTTTTCCTGGCAAAAGGTACAAAAGTATGGAAGCGGCTATTTAAATGCCAATTTTTGTCGCGGGATTGCGAAATTTCATAATTCTTTAGTAAGTATAAAATGTAGTACTCAAAATATCGTAACGAATATTTTAAATTTATTTAAAACCTGGCAAATTTGTTGAAAATAACAAGGAAACAAATTCAACAACTATTTGAATTAGTATTTTTGTGCTGAAATGTCGAATGCTAAAACAAAATGGTAAATACCTATGTCTGGGCATAATTCATTTGGAGCTAAACAAAAAAGTAACTAGACTAGTTTTTTTTAAAATAAACTCCTTTTCCCATACTGACGCGCGCTCCATACTAGTCAACACTCAAACTTTAGGTAAATATGCATCCGAATATCCGATCTCTAGTTATAATCATTCAGATCATCAATACAGCCCTCTAAGTTAATTTAATTCCATTGAATGACTTTTCCATGAAATAGTCATTGACGTAAGATCCGTGGATGGGTGACTATAATTACATACCGAGTTACCTCCGTGCCTCGGAAAGCACGTTAAGCCATTGGTCCTTAGCTAAGCTTAATTAGTTGCATGTCAGTAATATTTCATTGGTCTTTTATTGAGCCAGAAATATTATCATTATTTGCTGTAATATAATTTTTGCTTCCGTGCCTCGGAAAGCACGTTAAGCCATTGGTCCTGGCTGTTATTTGTAGATCTTTGACAGTCGTTACGAGTCAGAAGCCAATGTCTCATCCAGCCTAATCAAGGGGTATCTGGGTTGTGGAGGTCAGATAGGCAGTCGCGTCATGTAAAATACTGGTTAAGTGTAAGTACTGTTGTAAATTCTGGTTAGACTGGCAGCCCACCCCAAGATAGTTTGGAAAAAGGCTAGGCAGATAATGATGAGTCATTGACGTAAGAACATTTCAATTTCACGGGCGACCCTCACTCTTCCACCTTAAGGCATTTTTGCTGCCCACCCGGACGAAATCCACACATTTTTCAAAATAAATCATCTTATATTCAAAACCGACACAAGACACAAATCTCACTAACAATAAATTATTCTCCCCACATAACACAAAGCGAAAATAAAACACAATTAGCGAATTCAAAACGCAGCGTTTTACTAATGCCGTCGTATTATCATGGAGACGAGCATCGAATAGGGTCTAAATCTAATTACGATCTCTCATTACTGGTTACGATCGAAGAAATCAGCACATTTAAATTGCTATCGATCCTCGCCTCTCTAAGGAGCTATACTGGCTTCGTCTCCTCGAAGGAGTAGATACTGGGAATGTGCTGAGATGAATTTCAAACGATTTAGTGGGGAAAGTGGCAGCTGGTTTTTTTTGCTCGCAAGTGTTTTCTAGATTGAGCTTTTGAAGTTTGTTTAGTTACAATGGAGTTTTAGGTGGATATTGGTGAATATTAGTTGCTGTCTCTGCCTAAAGAAAACATGTAGGTTATGATTTTATGTTTTGATCGTGAATTCGTATATTATATTTAGTTAAAATTCAATTTGATCAAATTCATCGGCAAGACAAACTTAATACGGATTTATTCCCCACATGACTCCGCATTAAGTAGGCTGTTCTTTTTGCAGGTGGTAGTTTGTGTAATCAAAGTTTAACTTCGATAGGATTTGCTGTTTACGCGTCTAGTCTCGTCAAGAGGCCGTTAGCATTGTGTGCCTTTAAACTTGCGTATTTAGGTTTTCATAATATTCTTAAAACATTACTTCTACCATTGGCTGCTATACCTACTTAAACGTTTTAAAAGTATTTCATAGGTTTTATTTTATGGCCATTTTCTTGGCAACGAACAAAAATATATTTTTACTTGTTCACAGCAAATTTACTTAAACAAATCCTAAATTCAGGACGACGCTATTTATTCTACGAAGAAATTGTCTTATTTGCGCTCCCAGAGGTACAACGTAAACTGTCTTATCTATGTCAACGTAAATAAACGTAAACACTTGAACGTAAAACAATAAAATTAGCAACACGACTTACGTCACGTAGCACATAAGTAAATTAGTGAGGCGGCAAGCTCCGGGCTAGGCCGAGTGCCAACACCGCTATTGCCGAAAACCGAATTGTTATTCCGAACACGTTTTTACGTCTCTGAGATAACCGCACTTCATTTTTGAAACGACGATATAAATAGCACCCGGAGGCCGAATAAATTTTAAAAAGCATCTCGCCGGATTACCCCGTCGATCCATTTTTGTTCGTGAATTAATATTAGGTTTTTTCTGTAAAAAGATATTCGTTTATTGATATTTGTTTTGCGGGTTTGTTTGGAGTTCGACGGACGGGCTGTTATTTTTATTTGAAATGAAGCAGTTGATTGATTTAATTAGAAAATATTGAAGCTACTTATGTCAAGTACGCACATACAATTTTGTTTTAAAAACAAAACCTATCAAAATCTTGTGTGTTTTTAAATAATTTAAACTACCAGCGGTTTAGATATCTTTATTTCGAATCATAATAACTGCTTTAAGTATAATAAGTCTTCTGATTCAATATGATGTACCTACTTGAAAAAGAATGAATGGAAAAGACACAGCACGTATTCTGTTGAGCCTATTCAACGTCATGAATAATTGAAATAACTTCCCTTTTAAAAAGTATGGAAAGACAGACAGATCGAATACTCTTCACTTAGAATAAATCCTTCTATTGTTAGATTCGTAAACACCAAATAGATAACCCGACCCTATTCCTTATAATCCGAAAGGTTCCGTATCCGATGCACCCTTACATTTCACTTTTGACAACTCAACAAACATTTTCACGCGTCCCTAGTATTGACCTAATAACTCTCTTTGGCTTTCGGCGTCCATCGCCATCATTATTCGGCGTTCGGCTGATCGCCGAAAATAGTCTATTCGTCTATTCACTTTGTTTGCCATCTGCACCCTATATTAATGGTAGTTGGTCTTATCTTCGCGGAACCGACAGGGTCTGAATGCGAAATAGGATGAAATATGTAATATTGAGAGTTTTTGCGGTGTTTTTTCGGCCTCAGCGTTGAAATGCTGAATGTTTGGGATACTGCCTTGTTTATTTGTTGTTCGGTTTGTTCGTTTCGTGTTTTTTGAGCGAAAAAATGTTGTGAAATGGATATTTTAAAAAAGCTTTCGAGCGTTACTTTGGGCCTTACTAGGGGATACTGTATCGCGTTTAAATGCGTGTGTTTTTCTATCGGCTTCCGAAACAATTGTTTAAGCATTTTGAAACCTACATTGCAGTTTTATAATTTTTTATAAAGGTATAAATTCAAAAGAGATATTAATCACGGTAGTGCCTAAACTGACAAAGACTTAAAACCCGATGAGTAAGCTAGATGTATAAAACAATATCAATACTGCTAAGCCCTCTTATATCGAATAGAAGAATCCCCACATGCTGCTTTAACACAAATTTTCTTCTAAATATTTCCAATACTTACATTTATATTTCCTGGAAAAACTGCACGTAGTTGCAAGTGCGGTTGCATATTTGCTTTAAAAGCTTACCCATCCCAGGAGAGGCTGTGTCCCGATGTAAACATGGATGGTATCCTGAAATCCTCCGATCCTCTTCGCGGGATTTTACTCAGTAACATACACACTGCAGTTTATGTTGTTACGTGAGCCCCGACCGACACAGATAAGCAAGCAAGCTATGTAATACAGAGAAAAATATCAGCTTGTGTACTGAATTTTAAATTTAAGTACTGTAGTTTGTTTTTTTGATGAGACATGTGATGTTTGAGTGAGCTAAGGCAGTCTTTGAGCTGGTTTTGTCTTAGGTACGTCTGATACTGCCCAATTTACGATAAGCTTTATCTTTTCGTTGATCTATTATATATTAAAGTACAAAGGAACGTTCCACTTGGGAAGTTCCCTAAAGTGGAACGCATACATCTTTTGTTGGCTTAAAAAATCCTTCAAAAATCTACATCGTTTAATTAATCAAAAAGCTACGTTGCTTTCAAGACAATGATATTTTCTATAAGGAAACGTATGATATTATAAAGGACCACGTCATATCATTTTCCAAAACTTTTTCTGTGGAAACATAGGTTTATCCAAAATTAATGTAGGAGCTTTGTTTTCAATTTAAATTATTTGTCCATAGAGTGGTCTCTGGACAAATAATTTAAATTGAAAACAAAGCTTGTCTGCGACTAATCAACTATCCATCTAACTTCCAAATTGGATTGGGAACCGCATCAATTCATCGTTCCATACAGGTTACCCGTATCCAAAAGTTGTGTGTCACCACCGAACAATGCGGTTGCATGTGATTTGCGGAAACTATGCCAGAGAATTTTGTTTATTTTTTACCTCCTTTCGTACACGATATTATGTACAAAACTATTTACTATTAGCAAAGATAAAAAGGTAAACTTGGCATAAATGCGGTGTTGTACTGACAAATAGAAAAATATGCTTCATGCTTCTGATTCATCACCAAGCGAGTTGAGGCCAAACGCAAGCAAATCTAATTTAAAAAAATATGTAGGGACGTTGGCGCTGCTGGAATCAAATAAAATATACACCTAATGCATGCACTATTATTAACCCTACAATTAAATCACTAAACTATTATTGACACTCACACCCTTGCATGCCTGCGTGCGACCTGTTTGTTAAGTTTTAATTCTTTCTTTTTTATATGATCATATCCTTCAGTGCCTACATTTGTATCATCATCATCTCCGTAGCCTTTCCATCAATGTTGGGGACGGCTTATTTGTTAAAACAAGTAAATTACACTAATACTAATATTTAAGTTATAAAAGAGCGGAGTCTCTTAACACAGGCTTATCCAATACCAGCTGTTAAAGCTGAAATAATAAATTATTTTAGTTTCTCGTCCACGCTTTGCACAGAGATGGAAATATTTCGGTTAGAGGTTCTTGGTTTACCCACATTCAGTTAAAGTCCTATTAGGGTTGAGTCCTATCGAATCCAAGCTACTCCTAAAAAAACTCAATAATCATATTCATTTGTGTTTTAAATAGGTAACTGCGGACTTAATTTTGTTCAATGTAATCCACCACAAACGTTTTTATATTCATCAGAAAAACATCAAATCAGCTTTCATGACATTTCTTATATTTCCTATGTAAACAAATTGGCTGTAATTCTTCTGAATCCATTTAGTCTCATATTTCTGTTGTAGGCAGCGAAGCTGAATGCCGTCTGATTGAACCTAAGACTCAATTTACTCCAGATTGATTCATTTGCCATTGGAATGGAGACTAATAAGCGTTCTTTGAAAATTGCTTGATGTCTGGAGTTACCTAGGTTTATGGTAAGCAACTCGCGAACTAGGAATACACAAAAGACTTGGTGACAAAAACTCTAAACACGAATGCAGTACATGATTTTAGATCCATCCAGCAGAGAAACATTACAGAATCGTTAGACTTGTGAAAAAATCACGTTTCAGGTGGTTATTTTTAGAAAAATCGAACGATTTCCATATTTAATTAAAAACTCTTTCTAAAATTACCTTCCATGAACAAGGAATATTCATTCTAAATTAATGAAAAACAATAGAGTAGTAAACGAAATTATCAATGAATATTATAATTACGCGTCTATAAAGTCGCATTGCGGTTTGATACATAAAGAAAGTCGTAACAGTATAAAATCTTTTACGTTAGCCATCAAAAACTTACAGTACATCCATTTTGATACGAAATTCCGTATTAGGGGTCAAAGTACGTCAAATGAACCAACAACCGTATACCAAATTGCTGAGAGTGCACGGTTCTCGGGGGACACGGCGGGGTCATGGTTTCCTGCTAGATCAGTGTGTTTTAGTGTGCCAGTCCTTTTTGTTCGTATGGCTTTAGTGTGTTAGTGCACTGTGTTTAGATCAGTGTGGATAAGGATTATTGAGAACATTAGGTTCATTGAATTGAGACTGCTTTGCAAGTAATGGTATTTGTTTGTTGGTAAATAGGAAGATAAAACTTTTACAATTTTAGTAAGTGTTGTGTTTGGTACACAACGTTTCCCAATATGTAAGGAATTGGACATATTAGTCGATTTCTCGGCCATCGAACCAGTTTATAAGTTCATAGCAGGGCTCGAAATCACCGAGATAATAATCAATGATAATTATGACTAAGAGTAAGTGGGTTCCTACGTAGTTTTTAGGGTTCCGTACCCAAAGGGTCAAACGGGACCTTATTACTGAGACTTCGTTGTCCGTCCGTGCGCCCGTCCGTCTGTCACCAGCTATTATTGATCGAAGGTCACCAGGCTGTATCTCATGAACCGTGATAGTTAGCCAGTTGAAATTTCTAAAGATTATGTATTTCTGTTGCCGCTATGACAACAAATAATAAAAACAGTATAAAATAAATATTTAAATGGGGCACCCATACAAAAAAGTATTTTTGTTGCTCGTTTTTATAAATAATGGTACGGAACCCTTCGTGCACGAGTCCGACTCGCAATTGGCCGGTTTTATTTTAACTAATTTACAACAAAAAAAGAGAAGGGTAGGGTTGCATTACAATACAACCTACAGAAGTATCACAAGAAAAATCTATCCTCCCATCTCAGTTTTAACGCTTTAGTAAAACTGCATAATCCATCCCCGCTATACCCCCCTCTACTTAAACCATGTAACCGCTATCTACGAGGGGAATGTATGAAAAATTTCCAGTGAAAAAGTCTGGTTAAAATAAATAGGTTCCCGGACAGCCGCTCTGGGTCGGTTCTATGTACTTGTATCAAGTAGACTATGTACTTTAACGGTCGGGGATGTATGTACTAGGTATTTTAAAATACGTTTTCAGTGGTGGAATATTGCTTTTTAGTACCTATGGGCTATGCCTAATGCACTGGTTTTGGCAATGTTGTTCTGTTTTAGGATGCACAAAAACCTACATTGTTTAAACTAGACACAATGTAGGTTTTTTTAGTTACGTGGAAATCTTGGTTGGATAGGAATTTCTCAGTGGCAGAACGTAGTCTAATAATGGAACTAATGGGACAAGGTAAAAAAGTATTCTAGTTCCATGGAACTACTGGGAGAAAAAAATCCCAGTAGTCCCATAATGGAACTAGACAATGGAACTACTGGGATACGGTGATTTCTGGCTGATGATTGATTGCCTCCAAAGGTCAAAGGCCAAAGAGGTTGCAAAGGTCTCAAACCTGACTGGAGAAATATGAGTGTACCAGGCATAGGTAAAAACACTGAATAATACGAAGATCAATTAGCATTCATAAGGCACGTCGAAAGACTGCCAACAAAATGTAGGAAATACTGTAATTCAGAATAATCAGATTATTATTCATTTAACATTAAATCTCTGTAATCGAAAATAAAAACATTTTTGAACGGTAGTAACGTAAACTTGCAAATGAAAACCTGAAATGAAAATCTGAATCGACTATAGTTTACATTTCATCGTATTCAATATTACATCTTTTCAGTAAAATACTAATAAATGTCTATAATTGTGAAACGATTTTCAGTAAAAGCTTAATTAGTTGCATGTTAGTAATATTTCATTGGTCTTTAATTGAGCCAGAAATATTATCATTATTTGCTGTAATATAACCATCACATTAACTGAAGGGTTGTGGTGTGGTGTGGTTGGTGTGGTGTGGTATCTATATGAGTGATGTATTCCGTCATTTTAAGCCGTATTCTGTATTCGTTTAGTGTAGTTTCCAGACAATTATAGGACTTTCTTTATTTGTGGGTGTGATAAAGATAGTTGGGTAGACAGAGAACGACTGCATCCGTCTGCAAATCTTCCACAACCCCTTAATTTTTGGGAGAATTTTGTCAATCTTTGCTTTGTTTTTTTTTTTTTAATAACACTGTAAGATCTAGTAAATTCTCTAGGAGATTTATTTATTCCTAGGTTTTATTCAATAACCCGACACAGTATAAAATACAAAAAAGTAGTAAAAATAACTAGAACAAGTTTGTAATAAAATTGCACGCTACAAAGGCAAATAGTTACGTAAAATGTCGCAACGAATTTTCTAGACCAGAATAAAGGCTAGCGGACACCAACACAAATTGAGATTAATTAACTTATTATTATTTTAATTAATTAACTTTCCGTACTACTTTGAGTACAAAGTGTTTATCTACAAGACAACAAACGTGTCGTATTGTATACATAATCGTTTAGGCACGGTTAATCCTGAAGGGGAAATTGTCCCTTGATACGCTTCCCCTTATTCAAGACTCAAGAGGCCTGTTACGAAAGGAAATAATGAAAAAAAGGCAAGGAAACTCTATTTAGATGATAAGGTGTTCTCAGATGAGACGACTTTCCTAATAATGGCGGTTGATAGCCACTTTTTGTTCCAAACAACAGCGGGTGACGTAATGAATTCGTAAGATAAATGGAGGACGATGAATTGTTCTAGTTGCAATGATTTATATGCGCTCAGTTTGTTAGAAAAGAACTCCTTTGTTAAGTATAGTGTTGTGACAGACTGGTTTAGTTTGAAATAGCTAAAAGTTGAAGTCGTTTACGTAGTATCTTTCAATGGACTTGTTCTGTTATTTACTTTTCTGTAGCTCCTTGATAAAGCATGTACTAACTACTACTACTAACAATACTAACTCATCATCATCATCATCATTTCAGCCGAAAGACATAGCCTCCCCTAAGTGGCGCCACATTGACAAAAGGGGGGTTCTGCCATTATCGCCACGCTCGCGGCAGGCGGGTTGGCGATCGCAGCACGGTTGTTACAAAAGTACAGAGGATGCTGCTGCCCATTCTCTGGAAATTCCCTTAGTCGCCTCTTACGACACCCACGGGAAGATATGGGATAGTGCTATTCTTTACGTCTGACACCAAACAGAACAATACTAACCAATTTTCTTTAACTACTAAATTTACAGCCGCTCTGGCCGATCTTTAGGCTAAGCCGCGCTTACCTAGGTTGGTCCGTGGATGGGTGACCACCCACTTCATACCGAGTTACCGAGTGCCTCGAAAAGTACGTTAAGCCATCGGCATCGGTCCTGCTGTCATTTGTAAATCTTTGACTGTCGTTATAACAACAACATACATTTATTTTCAGGCAACTTTGGCCCTTAGATAATACTATAATACTTTACAGACTAACATATATATGACTAATAATAAAGCTGAAGAGTGTTTGTTTGTTTGCTTGAAAGCGCTAGTCTCAGGAACTACTGGTCCGATATGAAAAGTTCTTTCAGATTTAGATAGCCCATTTATCGAGGAAGGCTATAATTGGCTATATGTAATCACGCTACGACCAACAGAAACGGAGCAGCAATAAAAAATGTTGCGAAAACGGGGAAAATGTGACGCAGACGAAATTGAGTGGGACAGCTAGTATATGGTAAAAAATACAATTTGTGTTAGTAAAAAAACCCTTAAAACTACACATGTTAGTAACACTTCACTTGCGCACTACGTCACTGTGCGTTCATGTGGCCCTTGCCCGCGGAAGCGACGGAGACGTCCTTGCAACCAAAAGGAATAAGGTAGGTAGGTATAGGTAGTAGTCAGTGGCCCGAAAGTCTGACAACCGTTCTTACCAAGGGGTATCGTATTATTCAGTACTTACTGGGTTTTGGTCAGATAGGCAGTCGCTCCATGTATGTCTAGTATTCAGCTTTAAACGGTTAGACTGGAAACCAATCCCAACATAGTTGGGAGAAGGCTAGGCAGATTATGATGAGGATGCAATTAATTGTAAATTCGCAATTTCTGATCTCTGTTCGCATTTGAACACGTCTAACATCATCATCTTCCTGTCCTTGTCCCATTTTATTTGGGGTCAGCGCAACACGTCTCTTTCCTCCATTCTCCTCTGGCATTCGTCATGCTATCATTTACTCCTTTTTCCTTCATATCATTTTTCACACAATCCATCCAACTTTTCTTTGGTCTTCCTGAAACACGTCTTTCAAAGGGGTTCAATTAAATGTGCTCTTTTGAGAACAAGCAAACAACACTTGTTCACATCAAACTGCCTCTTTAGAATAATTGGTCTCCCCTCTCTCTGGGAAAACTTTTAAATTATAGAGGAATAGGGAATCAAAGATTACTTCGAAACTTGAAGAATTTAATCGAGTGCCATTTTAGTTGACATTCATGAAGTTGATTAATAGGGTCGAAATTAATTGGAAAAACTTTCTGATTTGAATTTGTTTAATTCATAATGCGGTAAGAATTTAGTATTGATTTGAATAACTGATGTCCATCTTTCACAGCCTGATTACTTTAGTTTACCAACTGTTTTTAGGGTTCTTCACCCAAAGGGTCAAACGGGACCCTATTACTGAGACTTCGCTGTCCATTCATCCGTCCGTCCGTCTGTCACCAGGCTGTATCTCATGAACCGTGATAGTTAGCCAGTTGAAATCTCTACAGATTATGTATCTCTGTTGCTGCTATAACAACAAATACTAAAAACATAATAAAATAAATATTTATGGGGGCTCTCATACAAAAAAGTATTTTGTTTTGCTCGTTTTTATTAATAATGGTACGGAGCACTTGCCCGTTTTTTTAGTTAATAGATCTTCATTCACTGGTTTATTCAACTGACGTTTCTTACTAAAATTTAAAGTCATTGGAAATGAAATACTGTATTCTATACTAATATTATAAGTTTGTTCCGATTACCAAAAATTCTTTCACTAGCGGGAAGCTACATTATCTCCGTGTGCTATAGGCTACATTTGTAACGTCCCCGTGGGGTAATTTTAGTACATAACGGGAGTGAGCCGCCAGCAAAAGGTAGTCGCTTATACTTAGTTGCTTTCGTCAGGTAAAATAAACTTGCGAGTGTATGCTTTTATTTGCTAAGCTGCGTCTTTGCATCAAGAGCAAAGCAGCAAAATCTGACAAAATTTGAGTGTTATTAAAAATAACAAAGCAAAGATTGTCAAAATTCTCCCAAAAATTAAAGGGTTGTGGAAGATTTGCAAACGGATACAGTCTTTCTCTGTCTACCTATCTTTATAACACCCACAAATAAAGAAAATCCTATAATTGTCTGGAAACTACACGAAATGACGGAATACAGCACTCATATAGATACCACACCACACCAACCACACCACATTACCACCCTTCAGTTAATGTGATGGTTATATTACAGCAAATAATTATAACATTTCTGGCTCAATTAAAGACTAATGAAATATTACTGAGGTGGCCCAGTGGTGGCAGCCCCGACTTACGAGCAGTAAGGCGTGGGTTCGAACCCAGGCAGGCGCGTTACTTTATAGTAATTTAACACCGCTGCCCTCAAATATGGTGAAGGGCAACATCGTGAGAAGACCGGCATGACCTAGAACTAAAAATCGAAGACATTTGACATCTACCAAACCGCACTCGGCCCGCGTGGTGGGTTACAGCCCACTCCATCTCATAGAGAGGAGGCCTGTGTCCCAGCAGTGGGAACATTATAGGCTGATGATGATGATGTATTTGCATACGGAAATTTGCTTTTAATGTTTTGGAAGAATGAGTTGAATTGAAGTAGGTTGAATTGATTTTACTCAATTTTCTGATATATTATCTTTTTAGGTACCTTGAAACCTTATTAAAAGTGATCATGTTTCTCTACATAAAAAAAAATAAATTAATCTTCGTTAACTAACTATTTACATTATTACAATTAAAAACTATTAGATAAACTAAAACTATAAAAGGGCATCAAAAAAATTCTTCCCAAGACTGTTAGCTGGTAATGTGCCCAAGAGACTGGCGGCGTTGCCACGTAGTATGGCAATACTTAGTCTCTGGCCAAGATAAGGTCACGGAAAGCGTCAACTAAGCGTTTCGAAATTTACTTATGTAGACTGTGAGCACTCGGATCCAAACGCCTCGAACATTTAGTTTCCACAAAGGTTACTTATATTTACATGAAGTTATACCAGGGTTTGTTATATATTTTTCCTTTGTCCACAGGTGGTGGAAGACTGGAAGTTCATGTCCATGGTCCTGGATCGCTTCTTCCTCTGGCTGTTCACCATCGCCTGCTTCGTTGGCACCTTCGGCATCATCTTCCAGTCGCCCTCGCTCTATGATACCAGGGTACCAGTAGACCAGCAGATCTCTTCCATTCCCATGAAGAAGAATAACTTCTTCTACCCCAAGGATATTGAGACTATTGGGATTATTAGCTAAATTATTTATTTTAGTGTTGTTTTTATTCATTTTAATCTTTACTGTTACTAAATCTGCATGGTTAAAATCTAGACAAGTTGTAACGTTTTTATTTTAATAATATTGATTTGAGAGCTTAGAAAAGTGACAAGCGCTTTCATGGCGTTAAATGTTACGGTAACGACTTAACGTGGTTGGCATAAGCTTTTATATAGCGTATATCAATCAAATTCACTTTCGCAAAAAAAAACCTCCTCCTAGATAAATAAATACTTTTCTTTCTTTCTTTCTATGTTTTCACTTATAGAATATAACTGTCTAGGCTCTCTGGTGAATAGTGCGTAACAGATCAATTATGTCAATATCAGCATTGTTTACTTCAATGTTCCAGAAGTGTCCTATAGTACGAATATTCAATTATCAAAGTTCGTTGACATTAGATATTGATATTTCTACGAACACTCTCGGTTCAGCTCCTGTTGACACCCGCTGAAATTATTCTAAGATTTTTTGTACACAAAAACATTCTCGGAATTTTAATATGACATCGGAACATGACACGTGTTAGGTTTTTACATTTTACTCGTGTTCCGTTAACTTTTTGTGAGTTGATATAGGTATCTTAATTTGAAGGTTATGCTTCGATATATTTTATTAATTTGTTATTGAACGATCGGAATAGGTAGAGTATATTATATATTTATCTAAACTTTAAAGAAGTTATTTATTTAACAGTTTATGTACACACCTAATACAGAGAAGAAGAAAGGAACAGAAAATAGGTACAAAGGTAATGCTTATTTCTAAATCTCTTCCAGCAACCTGCGAAAGGATATATTTAAAAAAAAGAGATGCAGACATAGTGTGTAAAAGAAAAAGAGAGAATTGAATACATAAAACATAAAGCAAATAACTATTCAAGTTAGTAACAAATGGATAATATTATCCCTTTGTTAGACAGTTTTTTACGGTACTAAATAATTAAGACTTTTAACTTAATATTGGGATTTTAGTGGGAGGCAACATGTGGATAGTAATCCAAAGGTTTTCTTGAACTAAGAAAGTGAAAAATACTTTTCATATTCCGATCTCTGGTATTATTAATGTCATACATTGTAAAAGTTAAACATGCCACAAGGAATTTATCGATCCCTTAGCGGGGTTTTAGATTAAATCTTTTGCTCTAGTATATTTTTCCTTACTTTTCCCTTTTTGGAAAATAAATAATGCAATATTTGTTTACGAGATAAGGTATGCAAGGAAAAATGCGCTGTTTTTTTCTAAGAGATAGATCAACTGTATCTCATGTCTAATAATTGAATTAAATTACTCACTTATTTATTTGTTATAATCTTATTGTATTTTATACATATAATGTTAACTAGTCCAATTTATAGTAAAATATGTTATTGTTATGTTTATGTCAAATAAGTAGCATAATTGATTACTGACTTCCACTTAAAAAAAGTTTTAATTACTAGTACATTACTGCCGCGGTCTATAATGACTACTTTGCTGGTCGCGCTGATTATGGCCGACAGCGCAGCGTAGCGCAGCTCCAGGCCGACACAACGCGGTCAGCGTGCAGCACTTCATGGACGAGCTGAGATAATGGCCGAGACCGTAGGTCGAGGCCTTTACAGCGAGGACAGCAAGGGCTGCAAAGATGGCCAAGCTGAAAGGCCTAGAGCGTAGCTAGGCTAGCTCGAGGCAATCATAGCGGGACCAGCGAAGCAGTCATTGTGGGCCAAGGTTTGTATAGTGCTTTACTCAAAAATGCAAGTACCTAATCTAAATAAAACCAGCAAGTAATTTAAATAAAAAAACGTATTAATTAAAAATTTTCGCTGAACCGCGCTTTAGAATAGAATAGAATATAGAATAGAATGCATTTATTTGTCAGAATATTGTACAAAGCTGTTGTGAATAATGTATTACGATCATAATATTCTGCCGTTTCCGGCGTACAAATATGGTTTGTTAAATTATGGTCCATCATTACATTAAAATTGAGAATTACAAATCATCATTAGAAATACAAATCCGTTTAAATAAATTGAACAATATCTGTATGAGAGATTAATTATATAAGTCAAAATTCGATGAAGTCAAGGAGATTAAGTATAATTTATAGGCAAAAATGTCAAATATTCAGGTAAATTTTTCATTCATAAAATCTTCAGTCGAGTAATAACATTTGTGTAGAAGAAGGTTAAATAATTTACATTTAAATGTTCTGAGGCTGAGAGCTTTGAAGCCATCAGGTAATTTGTTGTAGACAGTAATGGACATGCAGTATACATTATTAGAAAATAATTTAATTCTACGCCTTGGAACATTAAGCATATGCACTTTTCGGCTGGGTCTGGATACAACATCATTAAATAGGTCAAATTCGTGTCTGTTTTGGTGAACAAAAGTACAAATTTCAAATATGTACAGTGCTGGAAGTGGCAGTATTTTAAGTTTTTTAAATAGTGGAACACAACTGTCCAGTGGGTGCGCTCCACAAATTGAGCGCACGCATTTTTTTTGAGCTCGGAACACTCTTTCAAGTTCAACCGAATTACCCCATATTATAATACCATAACGTAAAATGGATGATACATAACCATGGTATGCACATAGTGCCGCATTAACACTAGCCACACGTGTTAGTCTATATAGAACGTATACAAATCTATCTATCTTCTTACAGAGATAATCAATATGAGATTTCCAGTTACAGTTTTTGTCAATTATTATCCCCAAGAATTTTGCGTAATCAACCTGTTCTATTGTTTCGTTTCCATACTGTATTTTAAGCCGTGGACGCGTACTGTTATATGTCTGGAATTGTATCATATTTGTTTTGTTAATGTTAATATGAAGATTATTGCGTTCAAGCCATGTGATAATTTTATGTAATGTCATGTTTATTTCATTTTGATACTCAACAATGTCGTCATTTTCTTTTATAATACTAAGCGTCGTATCATCAGCGTATAATATGCATTTGTGGGAAGTTACATTGGGCAAGTCATTAACATAAAGCAAGAATAGAGGTGGCCCTAGTATAGTCCCTTGGGGAACACCGCAGTTGTTTTCACGATACTGAGACCTATACGTGAGCTTCTGATTTCCTGTTTGTCCCGAAATCTCAACACATTGCTGTCGATGTGTAAGGTAACTTTCAAACCATTTCAACGCGTTACCTCTAATGCCATATCGGTCTAATTTATAAATTAACAATGTGTGGTTCACGAAATCAAATGCCTTGGACATATCTAGAAAAATGGAGACAATTGGTAGTTTATCATTAAGGCTTTTCGTTATTAATTTTAAAAGGGCAAAGCAAGCTGTTGTGGTCGATTTATCTTTTCTGAAACCAAATTGATCTTCACTAAGGATTTTGTATTTGGATAAAAAACTGGAGAGTTTTTCATGCATGGCCTTTTCAAAGATTTTTGCCAGTATTGGTATGAGTGTTATAGGGCGGTAATTATTCATTTCACTTCTATCACCTTTCTTGTGGATTGGTTTCACAATTGAGAATTTTAGCCGTGAAGGAAATAAACCTTGCATAAATGACAGATTAATAATATGGCTAATATGGATTGATAAAAATGAAGAGCATAATTTAAGAATTTTCGTGCTAATTTCATCGTAGCCCGTAGAGTTCGTAGATTTTAGGGAGTTTATTATTTTATATACATTTGTGGCATTAGTTGGAGTCAAATACATAGTGTTTGGAAGATAAGTCATTGGTGGTGTGTAGTCAATAGATGGGTCAATGGTGTCATTCGTTAAATCAATAAAAAAGTTGTTAAAAATGTCAGCTATCTTTTCAGGTTGCGTGTAAGTTTGATTATCCAATTGAATTTTATGAATGTCATGGGAATTTTGTTTTTCGCTGGTATTATTTTTTATTACTTTCCAGGCAGCCTTGCATTTGTTGGTGGATTGAGATAGATAACGCGTGTTTTCTCCTTTTTGAGCCTGCAACATGCATCTTTTTAGGATAGCAGTATATTTACAGTAGGTGTTTTTATGACGTTTTTTATTTGCTGTTGTGAGACGATATTTTAGATATAGACGGCGTTTGTTTAGACAACACTTTTTTATGCCTTTTGTCATCCAATTATGTTTTAAGGGCTTAACAGTTATTTTAAACTTTATAATGGGGAAGCATAGATTATAAAATAATATTACAATGTCATGGAAATAATTAAATGCAATGTCAGTATCTTCAGTCTGGTAAATATCTGAAAAAGACAATGAAGACAGACAGTTCACAAACTTATCAATATTATCTTGATTAAAATCGCGTCTTTGTTCGAAATAGAACGGTCTTTTAATATTCGTGGTGTCAACCGTTACCTCAAAGCATATAGATTGTCCTGTTTCGTGATCAGATAGGGCTAGGTAGTGTATTTGGGGCTTAACGTTTTGGATATTACTCGTAATTAAGTCGATACAAGACAATTGTCGTGTTGGACTGGTAATATGATTATTTATGTTATAGTTTTTTAAAATAGATTCTAGCTCTTTGAAATGTTTATCTGCTTTTATAACGTCTATGTTCCAATCACCACATAATATGATGCTTTTATTATTTCTTTTCACAAGTTTTGTTAAGAGGAGGTTTAAATTATCTAAAAATAATTTAATGTTTGAATTTGGGGTTCGGTAAATGCAGATAACATAAAGTTTTAAGGTTGTAATTTCAATTGCACAGTATTCGAAATAATATAATTTGGGCTCAATTAAATTACACAAAGGTTTACAATCAAGGTCTTTTTTTATCAATATACAAGTCCCACCCCTACGTTGATGCGGCCTTGAAAAGGCTGCCACTACCTTATAGTTTTCCATAATAAGATTGGATTCTGCCCCTTGTCGTATAAATGTTTCACTGAGACAAACAATATCGATACTCAAATTATTTTTCTCTAGTTCCGTTATTGATAATTCTAAAAGGTCTTTTTTGCTCAATATACCCGCTATATTTTGATGTAGAAGAGGACATTTGCGTCTAACCTCGAAAAAACATCGGTTGGCTAGTGTTTTCAGGTTTAGAAATATGAGTAGCGGTCTGTTTTTTAAAATAATATGGGATAGTTCCTTTTTTGCACATATTTGTTTTCGTAACATTGTTATTATAGTTATGTTGCATATCTTTGTTTCTACATCTTGATTTTAATTGTGAAGTTACTAATTTCTGGTAGTTTATGTTGTCAATTTCTATATTTATTTTAGAACACATGAAGCGCTTCGAAACAAAATTAATGTTATTAGAGCTTACCATAACATCAGATGTATCAATGAATTGACAGTTTGGATAATTTTTCACAATCAGTTTTATGTGTTTATTTAACAGGTTAGCATTTAAGTAGCGATTATTTAGGACGTTTAAGATGAACACTTTGTTATTTTTTACTTGATAAAGTGAAGAACTTAACTCAGTTAAAAATAAGTAGGGATTTTTATCGTTACTTCCCACACCTAATACGATAATGTCGTCAGTTTTTAGTTTTTCTGCTAATTTGTCAAAGTTGCACAGGACTTGTGTACTCGTGGCATATGGTTTCGAGATTCCCGATACCGAGTATATGTTGTTCCATTTATTATTGTTTCTCTGCGTTGTTATTTCTTGAGCAAATTCCCGTACTTGTTGGTCACCTAATACTAGTATCCTTGGAGAAGGTATGTTGTGGCTCAGTTCTTCTACTTTTTCTTTGTTTGGACTCTAATTTTTGTCCGTAGATGTCACTAAATTTTGTGTCGTGTGGTTCATGATTTCACGCTTTAGGGGGGGTTGAGGAGTTTTGAGCTCATGGTTTACTGGATCAAAATTCTGACTCTTCGGGGGTGTAGAATGGGGAAATGTACCAGTCTTTCTATAGAGATTGAGAGGTGTAGAATGAGAAGACGTACTGGTCGTTCTAATGAGAATACGTTTACGTGGGGTCGTCGGGGTCCTGTTTTTCGTGTCGGATGAGATGATTTTTTTATAAGTATTGATAATTTTCTGACCTTCGCCTATATCCATTTTTAGTCGGAAGTTTTCGCTGTTCAAGTTTTCGATCTCTTGATGTGCTGATTGAAGTTCCGTTGTTAATCGTCTAATTGTTTCGTTGAGGTTGATTATAGTGTCGTTATCATTCATGGACGTGCTTGGCAAGCTCTTCATGGTGGTATCAAGCAATGACGAATTATTTGTAAACAAATGATCGAGTGAATTTGCCCGTCGTGGCTTTCTAGTTGTAATGTTCTCTAATTCCATTTCAAATGAGTTCATAGTAGTAATCTATTAAATTAAGTTTTATCAGTTTGCAATTAAGAAACAAACAGTAAAACAAAATGAATCCAAAAATCTAAAGTCAAAACCAAAATAAATCAAAAAAATTTCGTCGACGTCCAACTGTGATTCGAACCCGCACCGCTGAGATTCTATGTACTACCGACGACGATAGCCTCCGCGCCACGAGGTGACTTGTTATGAGCTTTCAAATTGTCAGCCTGTTTCTTAGGGCAGTAATTCAAGTGGATGGTCCGTCGTCCTGCATAACCATATAAGGTAACGAATCGGTCCGCACAAACTTTCGATGAATCACTTTGGGTCACGTTCACAACACATGTCTTTTTGTTTGTTACTCACTTTTTTTAATAGTGTTTTGATTGTATACGGCGCACTGTTTGTTAAATGTCTATTTCAATATGAGATTATTGTCACTTGTACTTTTTACTATTGATTGGTATAAGTTTGGACTAATTTTGTGAGTATTTATAATTTTAAGAAAATAATAACACGGAGCTTCCAATATTTGCATGCGCTTCGTACGATGGCGCGCGCTCGACCTTTTGTTACATCTTTGTTTTTTTTTTTTCGAGCAATCGTAATTGGAACTATACAGCCTAATATAGAATAAAATCTTTTTGTACCTATCTCTATAGATACAAACAGCTGTGTTCTAAATAAAATCTTTTTGGATTTGATTTTTTTAAATGTTGAAACGTCAAAATAGCGGCCGGCAAAACATTGCCGGCCTGTTAGAGCGGCCAGCAAAACTTTGCCGGCCGCTCCTTGAAACAGAACGGCAAGGTCTACTTTGCAACAAGGTTGACAAAATAATGACCACATTACATACATTTTTGAGTAAAACATCTTATAGCTGATTAAACATTTGTTTCAATCGTTTTTACATCATAAGTTACACGAAAATAGAAATAGGTGATAAATAAATTGAAAACACATTATAATAGCACCATACAGTGGTGATTAAAAACTACTTTTTTATATTTATTTATTTAAACTTCATGTACAATAGTGGTACATAGGCGGACTTAATGTCACAAGGCATTCTCTACCTTGTATAAACGTAATTATTAAAGTATTTTTTTTGATACTCATTTTAATAAATTTACCTAAATCACAGTATGTTAATCAGCTGAATGATAGCAAAAATAATTTTAATCGAAGTTTTAAACTTTTAATTAGGTGTGTGTGTATCTAAAGTTAAAGCAAAAATAAATACCTTACATTAGATAGTACTAAAATCTAGGTATAAATACGAATTCATGTATCATAATAAGTGCAGACAGTAAGAGCTTGCAATACCTATAAAAATATATGTAGTTAGATTAAAATATATTAATCAATGATTAAGTAGATAAATGTTGGTGAAGAATAAATATTAAATAAAGTTTTTAATAAATTCATTGAAATATAATGTTTCTTATTATGTTGTTATATTTAGAGGAAATGATTTTTAGTAAGATTTATGATTAAGTACGAAACCTTTGACTTTTGTTAATCATAACATAAATGGAAACCACGAATCAAATATCATTTAATCACGAAAACATTAAATGATACTCTCATTTAAAGAACCAGTATATAATCGGATAATTAGGCGCAAGCTTATATGAAAATATAAATTATTACCTATTTAAATCCTAACTCTGTAAACTATAAGGAATTTTAACTTTAAGGAATTTTAACATGTAAGTAACTAATGTAAAAGTTATATAATAAAATATTTAATTTAATGTAACGGCTGTGAATGATAAGTTTTAAATTTTATAAACTGACAAGTTTAATAAATGTAGTTCAATATGTACTGTATTGTACATTGTTATTAACATAAAGTTTAGAGCCTAATAAAGAATTATGATGAAATCTATCTGTTTTATTTATCTCCTTTTATTGAGTGATCTTGATTTGTAGAACCCGAACCATCATAGTCATGATTTCGGGCGTCGCCATTCCAGTTTCCAGCTCATCATCTTAACCAATAGTTAACATGGTAAATATTCCGTTACCAAAGTGTATTGATACACCATTTTGAGTCTGACTAAATATTAGGTGTTTTCTACCCTTGCCCAATTTAAAGTCGATAGCAATAATATTATCGGTGACAAACGGCTGAAACATACAGGCAGACCTGAAATCTTGCTAGTACGGAATCTTTGGATCACGACATTATGACTAAGAACGGATTTCACCAATGAACACGATCAGTATGTCTGAGCCACGTTCTAGAGCTGTCAGTACTAAAATTCCACAATGATGACATGGACAGCTGCTGAATCTGGTTAAGATATTGATTGCGTTCAATTTCCGTTAAACATAACATCACATCTGTATTCCCAGATAGGATAGGCAGATATGTACCTATCAATATTTCGCCAGTTATGTTTAAGTCCCATGTAGAAGAGGGCGAGCCCATTGCCATCAACCGGGCACAAATCCAGATTCAGTGACTGTTATTGAGAACTTCCTGATGGAAAAACCCAATAACACGGCCCAACGTGGGAATTGAACCCCGGACCTCATGAGCAGCAGTCGCGCTTGCAACCACTAGACCATAGAAGCCGTCAAAAAAAAGTCCCGTAAACATATTCAAGATATTCATCATCTGCCAAGCTTTTTCCCAAACTATCTTGGGGTCGGTTACCAATCTAACCAGATGCAGTTGAGTACCAGTATTTTACATGAAGCGACCACAACCAAGTAACTGGGTAATACGATACCTCTTGGTAAGACTGGATGTCAGACTTTTGGCTTCTGACTATTCTTAACGACTGTCAAAGATCTACAAATGACAGCCGGGACTAATGACCTAACGTGGGAAACTCGGTATGTAATTATGGACACCCATCCACGGACTAACCTCGGAAAGCTCGGCTTAACCTTAAAGATCGACCCGTGCGGAAATTACTAGAAACAAAAGACAAACGCTTGGTTCTAAATTCGTTTTTATTGCGAGTGCGGGAACTGAACAAGCCTGGTGATGTAGTCGAACAGGCTGGTGGGGCACTCGTCCACATACTTGTCACAATCGCCGCGGTGACCATCCGCTTCAGCCTCGTAGTACTCGTCTTCTAGATTTTCTTCCTTCGATGATGAGGGCCTGAGGAGAGGAGAGATTGGTTTTCAGAAAATCTAATGTTTGGTCTTCTTTTTCAACTAGGAAGTTAGATTTTAAGAAAATTCTAAATTTAAACGTTAAAGTAGAAGATGTGATGAATGCAAGATATAAGATGGCTATAAGAGTAAAGGAAGACCATAGAAAAGACGGAAGGACTGTTTGAAGGATGATGTGGGTAGAAAGGAGGTGACTGCTGAGATGACGCAGACAAAGCATGGAGAAGAAGACATGCTGCGCCGACCCCAAATAAATTGGGAAAAAGGCAAAAAAATGATGATGATGTCCACAGGCACTGAAAATGTCAGATTTTCGAATCTGGGCAGCTTAACAGCGTAGTTTAACTATTAACTTACTATATTAACTATATGGCTACTGGGACACCCATCTCCGCAGTTCACCGCGCGGTCCAAAGTGTACATTAGTGGAATCAGGGTAATCTCTATTGGATGCATGCCCAGAAAAACCGAGGATAGCAAGATAAAGTATATGTGTATGAGCACGTTACGAGTAGGTAAAAAACGATTGTAACTAGTGAATAGGTATGTTAATCAATTAAACCATGCGGATCATTGAAGTTCAAAGTCTGATAATTGAGGTATGGGCATGTGATGCGGAGGAATGAGGAAAAGTTTTGAGTATGAATGTAGATGGCTATAATAATAAAGGAAGACCAAAGAAACGACGGATGGACCGTTAGAAAGATGATGTGGGTAGAAAGAACTTAACTGCTAAGATGACAAGTAATAAAGAAGTATGGAATAAGCGCCGACACCCAATAAATTGGTATAAAGCCAGGAAAATGATGATGATCATTGTAGTTGAAAACTTGTTTAGCGTAGTAAAGCATGAAGCAGAGATAGCTAGCACTGCAGCGTCGAAATGTCGGGAGAAAAGTTTTGAGTATGAATGTAGATGGCTATAAGAGTTGAGGAAGACCAAAGAAACGACGGATGGACTGTGTGAAGAATGATATGGGTAGAAAGGAGGTGACTGCTAAGATGAGTAATAGAGAAGTATGAAAGAAGAGGGCTTGCTGCGACCCCTAATTAATTAGTATAAGTGCAGCAGAATGATGAGGGTCAATGTGGTTGAAAACTTGTTTAGCGTAGTAAAGCATGAAGCAGAGATAGCTAGCACTGCAGCGTCGAAGCTATTGCTCAACAATTTCTTGTACATGTTCACAGCGTTAGACATAATGACACAAACATTTACCAAGGATTCAGTACAATCATGATTTTAGATTCTTAGCGGTACACAAGTACCTACTAAATGTTCTGTATCCAGGGCAAAAATTACGTAACGATGTCCCTTAAAACTTGTATTAATAATCATTGTTTCCGCATGATTGCGTTAAAAGAAACGAAAAAAGAACGTCCTTTTTTCCGAATCTATCCATCCGTGATAATTTGATTTTTGATTTATTCAAATCACATAATTCCTGAGCGAGACTTAGGTATATTTGTACGAACAGAATTGTGTTAATATTATCATTTACGCAGGAGTTCCTTTTGTCCATACCGTTTATGAATTCTGAATTAAATGGACGAGAATTCGGAATTATGTGTTTGTGTTTACGGGTACCTAATTCCTAATGTGTTTTTTGGCAACATTGCATTGGGGTTCTATGTTTTTATTGGTTAGAAATTAGTGGAATAGATTTGTTTGCTGTTAACGCGCCTTAAGGTTAATAGGACTTTAGAGGTATACTTAACCATAAAATAAGTGACGATCGGTGACTAAGAAAGTAGAATCATCTTCCTCTTTCCACTATTGTCCTAGATAATTATGTTAGTTGGGGTGGTCGCAATACATTCACACTGTTTTCTTACAATATCATTCCTCACACAATCTATCCCATTTTTTGATATTCTTCTCCAGGCATCAACATTCTTCACTATTTAAGAAAAATGTGCCAAGACGCTTCTGGTAAACTTACGTGAATATGATGTGCATGATGTGTCCAAGTATACCGTTGTGATGCAGCGGAGTCTCAGCTGCTTCGCAAATGTTACGAAGCATGCACTCTCTGCCTTTCATGCCGTATCTAGAATTTAAAGTTTACAAGTTATACAGCCAGTTCTTCTATAGTTACAGCCTGACCCTAGGCCTGCTGGCCTAAAACAGGAGGAGGAGATGCTCCCTAAGATGGTGGAAGAAAGGAGTTAAAACCCCTGGCCCTTTTTTATCCGCCCTCCGCCGACGCCCGGTACGTCTGCTGCGAGTCGGGAGGGTTGTCTCCTCCTCCCTCAACCTTTCCGCAGTGTCCTTCTGTGAAATGACGGTTTCAAAGAAGGAGATGACCGCATCCCACGACTGTGCTTCCGACCATCGAACGAGCGACGGCCAGCAGCGTAGGACGGCTCGGACTTCAGTTACGAGGACCCACCCTCCCTGGCCCTGGCGTAACCTCTGTGTGGGCCTTCTACTTGTTGCAAGTATAAATAGAACTATAATATACTCACTCTTGAAATCGATTCTCCAACACGGTGTATGTCAATTCTCTTGAGATGCTTCGACTTTGTCTCGACGTCACAACCTGGAATTCATTGAATTTAAATAAGTACACATTTTTAGTATAGAAAAATCAAATTAGAAAGAGATAATCAGCCAGTCTCAAAACACTCCAATTTATAATTTTTAATAAAAGTCCTTGGTGTTAAAAAGAGATATCTGTTTGTTGACATATTTAAGAAAATTTACGCCATGTATTAGAAGATCATGCATTCAATAAGGTAAGACAGTGCAATATTAAAATACAGTACCCAGTTACTGGGTTGTGGAGGTCAGATAAGCAGTCGCTCCATGTAAAATACTGATAGTCAGCTGCATCCGGTTAGACTGGAAGCCAACCCAAACAAACTTTGGGAAAAGGCTAGGCAAATGATGAGTGCAATAAAAAAATAGTAAAAGGAAGCGCTTTTTGTGAAGGCACAATTGTAAGTTCTAAGCAGCATTGCTTTGTTTCAGTTTAAAAGTAAGTTACAATAGTCACATGGAACATCACAGCTATATCTCTGGCAAAGAAACTGAGCTACATCTATACTAGAACAATTACCTATTTCGGCGACCCCTACCATCTGGTGAATCACCTGGCGATTTATCACTAAGCGATCTAAAAACCTGTACCTGGTCCTGTATGGTGTCGGACGTAAAGAATAGCACCATCCCATATCTTCCCGTGGGTGTCGTAAGAGGCGACTAAGGGACTTGCCAGAGAATGGGCAGCAGCGTTCTCTGTGCTTTTGCAACAACCGTACTGCGATCACCAACCCATCTGCCAAGCGTGGCGATTATAGCAAAACCCCCCCTTTAAGGGGAGGCCTATATCCAGCAGTGGGCGTCTTTCGGCTGAAATGATGATGATGATGATGATCTAAAAACCTAGTTATACTTACTGGTAGATTAGGGAACAGTGCTTCATCGATCTCGGTGATATTGGTCAGGGTGCTGTAGTTGGATTCAAAGTTGTAGGACACGAAGACGTTCTTGTTAGGGATGTCGATCGGCACGGCTATGGCCAGGAAAGTCTGAAAGTATACAGATTAACTATCAGCCATCTGCTATAAACATTTTTGATCTATATTTAGTTAATGTGGATGGGTGGAGATCGAGAGGAAGACCAAAGGAAAGATGGATGGATGGTGTGAGGAATGATATGAAAGAGAAAGGAGTTAATGATGCCGTGACGTCAGACAAGGGAGAATGGAAGAAGAAAGAAGAAGTAGAATAGGACAAGGGCAGGAAGATAATGATGATTTAGTTAGTGGTGGAGCTGGACTAGACCAAAGATCCAGCGAGGGCCTAGGGAATCCGCTGAACATCTTACGACGCGAGAATGAAGAGATAAAGATACAGGGAAATACCACCAACAAACTGATTTCTGCCGTGAAGTAGTGATGATGTTTTGGTTTCAAACAAGTAGGTAGAAGACCTACATCCAGGCCATCTTACACCACTTATGCGAGATTTCAGTTTTGTGTTTCAGCTGAGGTAATGAAGACATTGGTAATATGAAAATATCTTACCCCGTAAAGACTGGTGGGTGGAAATATGAGAGATCTTTTGTGCTCCGACTTCGCTGAAGTAGTGGTCACTATAACAAACCTGAAATAGTTAAGGCAAATATTTTAAATTGGAGAAGAAGATATAGCTGCGATTGTTTTTGGTAATTTTCAGACATATATTTTTTTAAATCTTTTTTAAAGAAAAAAAATAACATTATCGAATCCATAGCTGGTGGAGCTGGTGGCTGGAGGAGATCGTCATTAAATAATAATGGCCGCGCGGTTCGATCTCTAAGGTTAAGCCGTGCTTGCCGAGGTTGGTCTGTGGATGGGTGACCATAAATACATACCGAGTTTCCTCCGTGCCTCGGAAAGCCCGTTAAGCCGTTGATCCCGGCTGTCATTTGTAGATCTTTGACAGTCGTTACAAGTAGTTATAAGTCGAAAGTCTGACATCCAGTCTTATCAAGGGGTATCCGTATTACCCAGCTAATGGGTTGTGGAGGTCAGATAGGCAGTCGCTTCATGTAAAATACTGGTACTCAGCTGCATCCGGTTAGACTGGAAGCCGACCCCAAAATAGTTTGGGAACGAGCTAGGCAGATGAGTTGTTACAAGTCCAGTTAAAATAGCAAGTTCATTAAAAAAAAAAACTAAGTAGGTACTTACAATGTAAACAAAATCTTGATGCACTTCATTTTGCCCAATAGCATTACATATAACACAAACTATATGTAGTATGTACACACAAACACTGCTCCGTACACACTGGCACTAATATTTTTTAGTTGCGCCGGCGACTCTAACTGTAACACATTTTAGTAAATTATCGAGTGCTCGCTAAATTAGAGTGCGATACTTTCGAGACTGGAGACTTCCAAGACTTTCATTTAGCTTGCAGTTCATGTATAAGTATCTAAATAATGTGTGAAGCTGGTTTTAAAATAACAACGCCATCTTTTAAGCTGGATTACGTGCCCACATACTGGGCCCAAGAAATTTAAATATATCGTATCATCGTTAAAAAAGCAGAAAAGGGAGAAGCCAGATACCAAGATTGATTTAAGGTCCTGTAGTCAATCATGTATAAAATAGGCATGAAAGAACCAAAACATGTAAAAGATTTGCACTCCAGACTATGTCCACAAGTGGTGTGTTACAGCCTACTCTCACGAATACAGAAGAAGCCTGAGCCCCAGCTGTTGCTGGAATAGTATAGGTTCAGTACGATTCTTATGAGCACAATCAATATAAACAGTTGAATATGCTGTACTGCCATTACCGTTAAGTGACCAAAGACCAGTCAGAAGGTAAGGTCCTAATTGACCTAGAACATAAGGAAAGTGACCCAGAATGTGTAAATACTGTTGCCATAGCAACTGAATCGTGACGAAATATGCTGTCAAAGACTTGCTTGAAAAGGAAATCACGTTTCAATAACTTTCTGTCTCGACTACTTATGTCCTACTCCCGATTTCTTTCGAACGTCATATTAAGAGCATTTACGCCATACGAAATTTGATACAAAGTTTCAAGTCCTTATTTTCAGAAATGACTGAACCGATTTTAATGAAAAAGTTACTAAAAAATGTCACTAAAAGTTACTAAAAAATCATTTTCGAAAAATAGTGTTATAGCTAAATTAGACCGATTATAAATTTTTATCTTCTATAGAAACAGAAATTTCCAATAATCTTTTTTTTAAATGACGTTTGGAAAATATTTTTCAATATATTTTTAGACCTATGTATCCTGCTTATGCGTGTAAAGTTTCATTAAAATCGGTTCAGTCATTTCGGAAAATAAGGACTTGAAAGTTTGTATGAAATGCCGTACGTTGCAAACGCTCCTAATGGAAACGAAAAAGAGTTTGAGATTCATCAACCTAGATTTTTATGCTGTCGTTTACAAAGTAGGCATACTGATGACTAAAAAGGGAGCTTTAATTAAAATTTCCTGAAATCAATTGATGTTTTCCCTTTTTATTTGCCTATTCTGTCCCACTGCTGGGCAAAGGCCTTTTCAAGGCCTTTCCAACTTTCCCGGTGTTTTGACATCTTTTTTATTTTTTTATTAGAGACGGCTTTGCTCTTGATTCTAGTCTAAGCCAAATAAAATGATAATATAATTATAATTGGAACGAGTCCAGATCGTCACGCCAACGTTTCTTAGGGTTTGACACAAAATGTGTAATTCTCAAAATGAGTGTGAATTTAGAGAAGTGCATATTTTAATTTTAATCCTAACAATAATATTATTATGGTTTTATGTATACACCTGACAAACATTGGTGTGAAATTTCAGTATGATCGGTACAGTGGTTAAGGCGTGAAGAGGTAACAAACAAACACACTTACTTTCGCATTTATAATATTAAAATTCAGATAGATGCATAGCATATTACAATGATTGGCTGGAGTCCTCTTGTATTATGTGAACTGAAAATACAATATAATGAACTAATTTTATCGTGCAAAAAAAAATGCAAACGGTTTTCATTTTGACCCTTTGTGATATGGAAGTATTCACACTCATTTTGAGAAGTGCACATTTTGCGTCAAACCCGTCGAAGGGTGGTCGACCTACCTCGGTGACGACGACCGTCTTCAGAGACCCACTGTTTGGCGATTCTGGCCCATCTGTTCTGACCCATCCTGGAACTGTTTTTCTTATATTGCCTTATTTCGTCTAGGTAAACATAGACTTTAAGTATAGGGCAAAAAAGCACATATTAACGAAAGTGGGTTCACTCAAACACCTATTTTATTCACAACCCCAACAACACCAACATTGGGCCAAATATTCAAACGTAGAGTAAAAAATTTATCTCAACTCTGAGTCACAAATTGGCTCCACGTCGACTTGACAGATGTAATCGTGGAATTTACGTTAGTATAGGATCCCGCCATATAACGACCTTCACCGAGCTGGTTATTGGATGAAACTTATTTTATATTAAATTTAATATGTCAATAAATATATTGCATATGGGTTGCCAAAAAAAATTCAGTCAGGATATTTTTTTTTTTTTTTTAACTTTTCACCGGCTTGGTTAATAGACAAATTCCATACCAATCGAAAGTATAAAGCCCATAGAATATGCAAACGTTAGGTTGCCTTTTCTTTTCCCGTCACAACTCTCGGGTAGGCAGGTATAAATAGGTAAATCGATACTAGTAACTTGCACCGGTCTGGTTAATGAATTAAAAAAGGCAACCTAACGTTTGCATATTTTATGGGCTTTACACTTTCGATTGGTATGGAATTTGTTTATTAACCAAACCAGTGAAAGGTTCCAAAATTTTTTGTTAAAAAAAAAATTATTAATCATATCCTGGACTGAAATTTTTTAGACAACCCATATGCAATATATTTATTTACATATTAAATTTAATATAAAATAAGTTTCATCCAATAACCAGCTCGGTGAAGGTCCTTGTATGGCGGGATCTTAGGCCACGTGACAAAAGCCTCAGCAGACATTATCGAGGGCTGTTTACACGACGTTAGCTGTAATAGACGCATTAGTCATGTAGGTGACGTTTCTCAAAGGATTCTGGATTTTAAATTATGTTAGACGTTTGGTAAAGCCGGGTAACCGGGTGTGTTAATAAGCGGAGGGAAGAATGTCCGATGTTGGTTGATTTTCGTTGCGTACAGGTTAAATTATCTGTAAGTTTAAGTTACATAGTAGATGAAGAGAGGTCCTAGAAAAAGTGTCATCGATAATGGAAACCTCTAAGGTATATTGGTTTGACATAAACCACCGGAAAGTTAATGTCAATCATGTTGAAAATCGTTGTACACTTTAACTTTAAGAACTAAAATAAATGTACCAAGGTTGATATATCAAGGAAAATTTTAATGACGCTACCTTGAACTGCAACACCAAAGCGGTTCACCTAGGTGTTCCACGGTTAACTTTTCGTACCCTTGGTTCACTTAATGAGTAAACCAGTGAACCAACCATTTATACAAAATAATGTACCGTAGTTCAGCTAATTGATGCACACAAAGTGGTCATACTTTCGAAACACGATACGCTTTGAAAGCGGTTGGTGCTTATCTATGCCCTTACGATGGATAAGTATGTTTTTAAATGCATCGGTCTCTGGTATTAATTACTCTTAGATACAGTTAGCGTAAACTTTGGCTTTTCCTTGATTTAAAAAACTTGATTTAAAACATTTTCAAATTTTTTCGTTAAGTCAGTTCAATAGACAGCAGGAAATTCAATTCAGAATCGGTTGCACTACCAGTGCAGTTCTCAAGGCAAAGCGAACCGCGACCAAGAAGATGAAAATGTCAAAGTTCTTTGTGTACCTGCACACAAGTTTTCACAACAATATCTCCCGTGCTCTCAATATGAAAGCTCCTCAATAGAATCTACATAATAAAGTGGAGTTTTCCTTCAAATGTCAAAACCACTCGTGACATCAATACTTATATAAGATTTTTCTTTATTTCCTTTTTCTATATTATGTTTTTATGAAAAACATCGATGATTTTCGTTTTCAATTCTCCTTCCGCAGGTTTGCTGGCAGAAATTTATTAGAAAATAAGCAGTACCTACCTATATGTATATACCTACCTCAGATGTAATATGCGATTTTCTAGTGTTTGCTACTGTGTATACATAAAAAAAACATAATAAATAAATAAATTATTCGAAATTCGCTCCCTTAGAATAATTTAATTGCTCATTATTTGTTTTATGTTTTTTCAAGGTTACTAGTATTTAGGTTTAAGTATTCAATTTCTTTCAGGTTTGGCCAGATGTAGGTGCATCAGAAGAACATAGAAAGAGCGATAAAATCGATTAAAGTCCCGAAAGCAGGCCAAAAATTCAAATAGAAAATTCAGGGAGCTGAATAGTAAAGCATACACACAAATTCTGGGTTTATACCCAGGTTTGGTTTATTTTTTTTAGTTGTGTGTATATTTGTTTATTAAGTAAGGCACACCAACGACATATTTACAGTAATTATCACATAATATTACAAGACTCCGATGCTGTGTAAATACATCACTTACAGGCAAGCACAACATTCGAGTGTTGTTTGGACAACACTAGCTTATGAGTGTGTTGTCCACAGCAATATCCAGAGCGATCGTAGCAAGCCATGGGCGATCATGTTCAATTACTGGCCGATAATTACGTGCGCCAAATCTACGTGATACTGGCTAGTAAAACGGGCTCAACCCGAAATCATTAATTCATTAATTGAATGTTTTGTTGAACGGCTACAATAAGATGAGTGGTCTAATGGGTTTCCACATGACTTTAAAAAAAAATCTGGTTCATTTAAATGCATGATAGAAATACTGTTTAGATTAATTCAAATAGTTTTTTGAACTCACTTGTGCGTCCTATGTTGAGGTTTTGGCTGAGGTTTTATGAAAGTCATACCATTTATTTCAATCAGGACATTTTTGAAGGTACTTAAATTTGATTACCTAACAGATTTTATGAAAAAGGAGGATCTCGTAGCTAAAAATCAGCCGCACGGGTCGATCTTTAAGGTTAAGCCGTGCTTGCCGAGGTTGGTCCGTGGATGGATGACCATAACTATATACCGAGTTTCCTCCGTGCCTCGGAAAGCACGTTAAGCCGTTGGTCCCGGCTGTTATTTGTAGATCTTTGACAGTCGTTACGGGTAGTCAGAAGCCAAAAGTCTGACATCTCGTCTTACCAAGGGGTATCGTATTACCCAGTTACTGGGTTGTGGAGGTCAGAAAGGCAGTCGCTTCATTTAAAATACTGATACTCAGCTGCATCCGGTTAGACTGGAAGGCGACGCCAGTTTTTCATATTTATATGAAATGATATTTTATGAAAAACTTATTTTTGTTTAACATACAATTTATAACAAATTCTTAAATATAATTCGACACTTTTGGACATCAAACTTTACACGTACACAGTTTTTTTTATTTATTTATTTAGGTTAACCAACAATTGTTTACACGATGTACATTTCAGACTTAATGACTAGAGTAACATTTACAAATGCAACAATTAATTACAGGTTAACACCACATGCACAAAAAAAACGGTTTAACATAACATATTTTTACGTTATTGCCATAAGAACTTATACATACAAGGAATAATTTAAAATTTAAAACAATTTAAAAGAATAATTTAAAACAATAATAAAGAAAACTATCAATCATTCATTCAATGCTGTTTAAAACATAATAACGAAAATGACATTGGAATGTAAAATTATAATTGATTAAAATGTGATTGATTGGTTTGATTATGAATAAATATAACGACCATAAATTGATAAATGAAATAAAATTAAGAGATTTAAAAAATAAAAAACACCAAGATTAAACCAAGAAAATAAAAAAAAAAGTGTAAAATGATTAGGATTAGGAATGAAATGATAGTTGCCCATTCGGAAAGATAGTTTCATATGAAAAGCTAGGATGTGGATTGCAGACTATTTCATGGTCTACAAATGCACAGGTGACGGGGCCTGCGAAGCGAACATACATACTTGACTTGTTTGCCCTCGATTAACCCGTATCTGTGGAGGTTATAGGTCAGATAGGCAGTCGTTCCATGAAATTCATAATTGCACAAACAAGTTTCCAGTTTCCTGACTTTCTTGTTGGTCTAGTGGCCGCAAGCGCGACTGGGTTCAATTCCCAGGTGTAAAATTGGTATCGGCTTGCATCAGAATTTTTTCAGTAGAAGCCACAGAGTTTGGATATATGCTAGGTTGATGGCTATAGGCTCGCTCCTATTACATAGGACTTAAACATAACTGGCGAAATGTGGGTCGGTGTACTATTAGGTAGAGTTCTGCCTAATTCTTCGGAGAAGCGTGGTGTTATATATTTATAACTACAAATGTTTCCAGTCTGGTTTACACCTAAGAATAAAAAAAGTCTTGCGTTTAGTTTGCCTTAAGAAAATTACAAACTATAAATGAAAATAAACAAGAAAATGAAAACGCCAACAAGACTTGCCAGTCAGCATTGCAACTGAATGCTCGGTGGAAGTTGTGCAAACAGAAGCGACCTACAAACAGTGGACCAACGAGGTCCGCGTGCCTCAGCACTCCTTGTTTATACGATACCTCGCTGAAATCAGATAGCCTATAGAAGGTAGGATAGAACTGAGTGGGCAATAAAATTGTGGTGGATTTTGTGAAGGTTGTTTTTTAGAGCCAATTTAGTAAGATTCGCGACTGCGGAGCATGATCGGGTCTGGCAAATTGTTGGGTTGGGTTCTTTAGGAATATCTCAGTAGCAGCCACGGAGTCTGGTTTTTTTTTTCCATTTGTGACTATTTAAGGACATGCGTGAAATTTATCTATTCTAAAAGCCTTCCCAAATTCATTTAAGAACTAAGTCGACCCTTGTTGCCATGACAACAGTTGAAAACACCCACCAAATCGTATTCCCAAAATTTCTTCGCCGCTATTGTCTAATCTTCGAATAAGGTACCTCCTCACACTAGCTATTTTTGTCAAACCCATAGTTACATTCTGCTTCAATCAATGCTGAAGATTTCATATGTCACTTAAATCAATGTTAGAGATGTATATAGTTAATAGTTTTCCGGTACTTCAAATTTGACGGGTGAAAAGTAGGCGTATAATTGTTAATTTATAAGCAAACAGGGCGGATTGTAGGCGTGGTTAAGTCAGATTTAGTTCAGTTAATGACTAAGAATACCAGTGTTACTAGGATAAAAACTAAATACTAACACGGAAAATCGTTTTTCAATTGTTTAATTCACACCAAACTGTCGGCATTCAAAGAAATAGTTTCGAGAAGATTCGATGGACAGTTCTTGGTGTATCTTTTGCACTTATTATCCAAACCGTAGTACTCGGCTTCATAGAAACTGTCTGCTATTCCATCTTCTGACATTGATGCTGATGGCCTGAAAAGAATTTTAAAATTTTAATTTATATATTTTTAGTAAATATTTGTAGAGCCTTAGCTTACTCATGAAATCGTTTCAGTAGTTTGTGTCCAATGATCAAGAGTATGCATGTTGCATATTTATTATGATAAAGATAATTTTTCCGAGTAGCTTATTCAGTTTTTTGATGAGTAATTTAGAGGAAAATTGTTGCAACAGTTACAGAAAAGTTTAAAGTAAATAATCTCTGTCTTAGTATGGGCACGTGATGAGGGATGAATCGCATGTGACTATAAGAGTAATTAATGTCTATGGATCGAGAGGAAAAGGAGAACAAAGAAACGATGGATCCTCACTCAATAAGTACCTATTGAGTGAGGAATGATACGGAAGAAAAAGGAGTAAATGATAGGGTGACTGTTGACATGGGCAAATCGAATAAAAAAACGTGTTGCACCGACTCCGAGTAATCAGCGTGTTCATGATTATGATAGTGAAATTTTGGTAAAAAAAAAACATAATCATTTACGTTAGAACAAGGTAAATAAGATCTCCCATCAGTCCATTGTGCAAGAAGTGAGAATGAGCATTCTCACAGATGAGTCGGTGCAAGCATGGCCGCCCGGGGTACCCGTGTCTGTAACAGAAAATACCCCTCTTGAGAACAGAAGAAGCTGAAATAATACTTGTGCTAGTACAAATGACTAGAAAAATAGCAAATTATGGCAGAGAAGCCATGAATTAAACTATAAAGAGCAGCCGGAGTGCAGCGGTGGCCCAGTGGTGACAGTTCCGACTTACGAGCAGTAAGCCGTGGGTTCCAACCCAGGCAGACGCATTACTTTGTGTAATTTATTTCATCACCGCTAGTCACAAAAACGGTGAAGGAAAACATCGATTAATTTATTTAAATTAGTGAGATCTGACACTAATTACAATGTTGGTTAGCTAGATCACAAAGGCCCCAAGCTGTGTTTTACCTTTAACGACACCTCCAGTCTACTTTAGAGAAAATGACCTATTTGGTTTACACCACTAGATTACACAAGTTAAGCTTGAATAGCATTGAGGGATGACTTTTAGTTTGAACTCCAAAACATTGTAAGCTCTACTAATACTTCAAAAGCAAGCACAATGTATTCGGCTAGTCCGCTAGTCTACTAGGATAGCAACAGAATTAGTAGGTGTACCGCTGTTTGGTGGTTAGTAACTACAGCCGTTCGACGGAACAAAGTCCTAGCTACAGCGGCATTTAGTTCTCTTTGTGTTTTATGGGCTCCTAGTGCTTGAAAATTAGTTTGGTGTTGCTTACATGGAGTTTTAGGAACTATTTTGACGGAAAAGATCTTTTCTTAGCGCGGAGTATTTTATTGGAATAAGTAATATAGCCGTCGCTGCGGTCTTTTAAAGGATCGGTGATGCGTGTTGTTCCTGTGATACTATAGTATAGATTCTCGAAGGTCTGTTACAAATCAATATTACTAAGATATTACAAATCGCCAGCAGCCACACCGTTAGGAAGTGGATGTAGACACATACCTGAGAAAAACCCCAAAAGTTCTAGGCAGGATAGATGATGCCTAATTATTGCATTGCTTAGTTAGTAATAATTGAAACCAAGATTACCTTTCCAACATGGATTCAATGAAAGTGTAGATACTGCTTCGGGTCATAACTTCTTTCGGAACTTGAATACTTCGATCCTCCCTGTCTCTTGACACCTAGAACAAAATCAACGCTTCAATTCTTTTTTTTTATTGTACACAAGATAACGTAATTAGCATTTGTTCTTAAAGGTTATGTACAAAGGCGGTGAAATTTGAAGGAAAACATCGTGAGGAAACCGGCATGTCCTAGAACTAAAAATTTGAAGACATGTGACATCTACCAACATGCACTGGGCCCGCGTGGTGGATTACAGCCCACTCCCTCTCATAGAGAGGAAGCCTGTGTCCTAGCAGTGGGAACATTATAGGCTGATGATGATGATGGTACAAAGGCGAGCTTAACCCTGAGCTTGGTTCTCTTACAGCAAATCTCATTATGATAGTGAGATTCGCAAAGAGGATACCTAATACGAGTGGACAAACCTACCTACCTACCTGTGGACCTATATTTATAACTTAACTAATTTGTATTATTTGGGAGAAGATGGCAGGACGCCTTGGATGGCCTTCTCGCGGTGGTGACGAGAAGCACAATCGAGAGAAGTGGAAGGAATAGGGGAGGTCTTTGCACAGGAGTGGGAAAATACGGGCTAACTAAAGAAAAATGTGTTTGAAAACAAAGCATTTATAATTTTTATACAAGTGTAGTAATAATGGGGGTATTAATTAGGATCGGCCATTGGGGTCGGCAGTCGGCTGTAGGTCGAGACGTGACGATTGCATTCCACTTTGAGCTGCTTTTGTTTGGAAGCACCGTCGAAAGCTGTCGATCAATGTCATCATCTGCCTAAGCTTTTCTTAACTGTGTTGGGGTCGGCTTCCAGTTCAACCGGATACAGCTGAATACCTATATTTTACATGGTCGCCACCAAATAATTTGCTTCTTAAGCAATTTTATGAATCTTTTACTCCGACTGAGTGCAGATTTATTTCCATTACAATCTTAGAATTGGCAGGTTCTAAGTGAAATATAACATATATAAAGCGCTACTCACAGTTTCAATATCTCCCAGTAAAGGCTCGAAGTAGGTAGCGTTGTCGACGGTGAAGTAGTTCGCTTCATAGAACCACGCCACGCTCACGTATTTCTCGGAAGGGAGGGATATGGACACCGTTGCGAAAACCTGTGGGAGAAGAAACATGTGTAAAAGCTTAGAAGTTACTAGTACTACTAACGGCAGGTGATGTGCTAACTTATGACTATCTTGTGGACAATATCATCATCTTTATTTGCCTAGCCTTTTCCCAACGATGTTGGGGTCAGCTTCCAGGCTAACCGCATGCAGCTAAATACATGTTTTTTACATAGAGCGACTGCCTACCTGACCTACCATACCTGGCATACCACTGTTAAACCCACGATGGTTTTTGTGGTATGTTTACGTTCTGTCAAATAATTGTAACAATGTTTTTGAATAATAAATAATAAAAAAAAAGAAAAACAAAAAAACCTCCACAACCCAGTGAGTCCAGGTTAATACCACAGCTGACCCCAAAAAAGAAAAGCTAGGCAGATGATGATAGTAAAGTAGAAGATCTAAAGACGTTTGAGATAGTTTTTCCCGAGTATTTGTTTGTGAGCATGGTTTCAGCACGTTGGATAATTTCTCAGAAGCAGCATGTAGTCTGGAGTTATGCTCAGTTGTTGATAATAAGCTCGTCTCCTTCACGCCACTAATGTATGAATGAACACGTCATTCAAAAATGAATATGATAAACAGAACGGAAGTAATTAATGCTTATTCTTCAATACAATCATTTTAGAAGTTCAAAGTGTAATGAAAAGGGAACATTCCTTCTTTTTTTGGTGTTACGAAATAAATCAACTGAGAAACACTCACGCCCCACTGTGTGGCCGGTGTAAACAGTAAGTATCTTCTCGTTCTCTTCTTTGTGACGGTTTGTTCGCTAATTACACTTAATAACACGATGCTCCTGAAATAAACACATGTCAACATTATTTATTTACTTGTTTTTGTTCCTGCAAATAAATATTCCAGTGCTAAACTTGTCGCCATATTTTGGGCTGACTCAATTTAAATTGTCATCGACATAAGAAGAAGCATATAAACCACCACTGGGCAAAATAAAAAATATCATAAATGTTAAGCTATTATGACACATGGAACACATCTGACTAAAAGGGTGATGAAAATAAATGTTGTTGGATGGAGAGGGAGAGGAAGGCTGAAGAAAAGATGGATGGATGTGTTAGAAGTTATATGAAGGAAAAAGGAGTAATGATATCTAGGATGACGAACGACAGAGGAGAATGGAAGAAAAAAGATTTTTTTCTGCCCGTGGGCAAGAAGATGATGATAACCGTTAAGTTATTTCTTATTCAATCATTTTGACTTGAATTTGAATTTATATTTGCCGACCTATATTATTATCGGCAATATAAAAGCATAAACCACTTAAGTTAGATTCTAATCTAGGAAGGTATGACGGACCAATAGAAAACTTTTGAACCCTTCATCTTTTACAAACGTTGGAATGGTCTCTGCATTGTGAGTATTTACATATTATGTATGGAAAAATTGACAAATACTTGCAGTATACAGATAGCCAAAACAGAAGACAAACAAATTAGTCTTCTCCACGACATCATTTGGATTACACAACACATTTTTAAGACATTTCACAATAACCAATTCAATATAAAACACTTACACAATCAAAAAACCGTAGATTAACATTATGCCATAAAACATTTACTTTTCCACAATACACGCTATATTTTGAAGTCTGAAAGTCACACAAACACTGTCGCATGGTCCAGGGTGAACAAACGCCTGACTGCCTGATATTGGATATTGACTCAAGCAATTTGTCAAATGTCGTCGGCGTCTTAATCGCTGTACACATACTCGTACGTTAAAAGCTTAACTAGAGATGTCATATGAAACCTTTAAAAGGTAACAATTTAAGGAAATAGAACTTCTTTCACAAGGTTGTTTGTCTTTGATTTGGATTCTACTATAGTATAGATATACACAGTCTGGTACAGAATTGATAACGAATTTTGATTTGAAGAGATTTTGTATGATAACTTCGTGGTTATTGTAAAGTACTTCCTTTTAGGTTTGTATTCCTTTTTCGAAAAGCTTGCATTTTGGATGTAGTAAACCTGCGTAATTGTTTTGAGTCTTCAAAACAATTACGCACTACGAAAATATGGAAAAAGAATCCGCCGGTTTTTACGAGAATTTTAACCCATATCTTCAACTCGGTCAGAAATTATTAGTTAAAACTTAGTTAAACTTTGAAGACATCTTCTAACGAAACGAAACATCTTCTACGAAATAGGTTTTAAATCCAAATATCACCACGTCGTGTTCAACAAAACGACCCATTAATATTAAAATACTTTTAACCACATTTCACAAATCGAATTTCAAATACCTCCAGCAAAAGATTTTCAGAAGCAAATTGCAGGTTGTCTCTTTTAAATAACACTTGTCGTTTCTACCTGTAATTACATGTAATCCTTTGGATTAATTAAGTGAAGAATCTTGTGATACAAGCTGTCGAGGGATCTTGTTCAATAATTCACCGGTTACATAGTTAGATTGATAGTTGTCTGAGTGTTTCTGCAAGTTTGGGACCCAAAGTTTAAATGTTTCATGTTGCTTGAATAAGGCTCCGACTGTTTTCATTCATATTAATCGTGGTCTACTGTTCACAATAATTGAAGGTGTTTTAGTCCGCCACTGTATAAGATTACACTGTTTGAATTGTTCAAACTCTTAGATTTATTATTATTATTTATTATTTATTTATTGGAACGATTTAGTCAACGTTTTACTTTCTTATAAAATCCCACGGCATAAATCATCTATGGGATATGGAAGTTCCCATGGTAAATTTATGATGTCCTTGTTTTTTCAAACATGTCTGTTAAAAACTAAATAATTATGTTGTCTTGCATCATTATTTTTGTATCGTAGTTTGTTTGTTTTATAATACTTTATAGTAGTTTATTATATAATTTATGAAAATGCTTCCTCTCTCCGAATCCACTTATTTGCTGTACCCGACAAGGTCCATATAATCCAATTATAAGTTTATTACCTAAGAAAAACATGTGGAATGCAATAAAAGTATTGAGTAAAAATCACTATTAGCCCTATTAGCAGCTAATAGTGATTTCCTCAACCGTAATTTTGTAAAGCGAGAATGCTATAACACGCGGCAGCATGTTCTGTTTCTCGCTCTACCAAATGACGGTTCTGAGCGACAGAAAAGGACAGGAGAAGGAAAAGAGACATGGAAAAGGGCAAATCCGTGCTGATAGATGTGGCGCAACCCTTAGAATTAAGACCGCCATTGAACCTAAATAAATGAGCTTTGTTAAAGATGTTTGCATATTTATTATTTCTGGCTATTTATTTTATGTGCATATGTATTTATGACACAAAAAAACATTCCAGTACCAAAAAGATTAAACAAAAACATAAAAGGAACCAAACAATAAAAAACGATTTAATTAACCATAATTAGATTACCAAAGATGTCCTAATTAAACAGATTGTTTTACAATTTACTTGTCCAATTTGCCGGACGAGAAAAATCACGAATAATTTAATTACTGCGAACATAACTCATGAAAGTCAAATTGGACTGAGGTGTATAATAATTTGAGAGGGAAATTAGATGGACGGATCTGAAATGTAAGTAGGTATACATGTACATGTTCCTACAGATTTGGGGCAATTTGATTTGCAACTGTTGTTGCTAGTAGCTTATAGAAGATGGTTCGAATGTTTTCGGTAAGGGATTTATTGTACGAGTTACTAGCCTATGCTGTTTCGCACGCGTGGAGCTCTGTAAGTTTCCCACGCGATTGTACTACCTGGATAAAAAGTATCCTTTGTGTTAAACCAGGTTATAAACTACCTGTGTGCCAAATTTCATCCAAATCCGTACAGTAACTAAAAAGGAAAGGAAGAAACACTATTTATTTGTCACAGGGACATTCACGTTCATGCAAAATAACAGTGAAAACAATAAACTTACAAAGCATAACAAACAAGTTGTAAGAACAATAAGATAAAATATACCACATTAGGATAAAACATTTTGTCAGCTTGCACGTCGTGACTGCGACAAGTAGGTTACCACTCAGCGTGATGCTGTACTATGGGGGACCCACAGCACAGCTCTAGGCAGCAGTGGACACCCGTGAAGAAACGTACGGAAATCAAGACAGCGTTAACATTTTATTACATGAATAAGAAAATAAATAAACAGTAATTGGATTATAAGTAGTAGTAGTTTTCTCGTGAAAGAGTAACAAGCATCCAGATACATATACTCACAGATACATCCTCCCAAATTTTTCATTTAAAATATTAGTAGGATGATACTCACATTTTCGAAACAAACAATTCACGTAAACAGACTAACCAGTTGTGAGAAACAAACCAAGGGAAGTAAATTAATATCTTTATAGAAGGTACACCTCTTTACCGAAGGATAAACAATATCAAGCCATTTATCCCGCTTCAAAAACCATAATCACCACCCTAACATATTTAATCATCCAAAACCAATTAAACAGGAGGAAAGCGCTGAAATGGAAAACCATGGTTTCGTATTAACGCAACCGCTCTCATAACAAAATGCGATACGATACAAAGGAGGAAAAATATCTGTTCGACATATTGCTGCAGTGATGTACAACCACAGAATTCCATTTTAACCCTTCATTTAAATAAATTGGCCAGCGCAGTGTGGAGGGGACTTCACTTTGATGCGGTGGAAAACGGCGGAACCCTGTAGAACTCAGCACATACTGTGGGCAAATGTTTGCCAGAGAGATGTACACGGTAGTGGCAAGTTATTAAATGAAGAGAAAATCCTAATGTTGGTATCTGTCGATGTGTGTATCTGTGTGTTTGTCTGTGGCATCGTAGCTCGTAAACGGATGAATCGATTATGATAAAATTAGTTTTGTTGTATTTTAATCGAGAGTGTTCTTGGCTATGTTTCGAGAAAATCTGCTCAGCCGTTTGAAGATCATCACCTCTTTTCTAGTTGATGAAGGGATGTAAACAACTTCCACTGTTCTGGTCGATTTGAAATTTGAAATCTTGTCATTTGTCACCAGGCTGCATTCGCTCATCCCTCCTAAAAGCTCGGATTTTTTTTAAATTTATAACTTTCCTTGTTTTCGTTAATTAGCTAGAAGAGGCGCAACAGTGGGACAGTCAGGACAGAAGTTTAAAAAGATGAAATAAAAACTAAATTAAAATTAAGAATTTAAAAAACCCCCGACACAAAAAATCCCTAAAACGACAAAAATAAATTAATCCAAGCGTCGTAGCGTCGGGAGACCGCGAAGAAGACCGCTTAGTACAAGCACAGAACAAAGCGGACCCCGCTAATTTTTTTTCATGCTTTTTAAACTTATATTATTTTTTCTTAGCCTTGATTGTCCCACTCCTGGGCATAGGCCTCCCCCCTTTCCTTCCAATTTTCTCGGTGTTGCGTCTCTTCTCGCTAATTAACGAAACCAAGGAAGGATATAAATTAAAAAAAAAATGAGGGTAGGGATGTGCACCCTCCCCCCTCAGCAATGGCCATGGTGACTCGCGACAACATTTCAAATTTTAAATCAACTACCTGTGAAAGTTGTTTAAATATCCCTTCATCAACTAGAAAAGACGTGATGATCTTCAAACGGCTGAGCAGATTTTCTCAAAACATAGCTAAGAACACTCTCGATTAAAATACCTTTCAAACGACACCACTTTTATCAAAATCGATTCATTTGTTTAGGAGCTACGATGCCACAGACAGACACACAGCTAGACAGATACACACGTCAAACTTATAACACCCGTCTTTTTTGGTCGGGGGTTAAAATAGGTTTTTGTAGACGTTTTTTGTGTCGGGGGTTTCTTAAATTTTATCCTATTTAGTCCATTTGAGTTGGTCGCAGAAGTTCGCTCGGGTTGTTGGTAAAGAAATTAGATTTGTAACTAGTTTCTTTCTTTTGAAGTTTGGTAACATGATGAGGGATTGAAGCTGATTGAAGTATTGCCTACATACATAGACTCACGCCTTGTTCGCGTGGGGGTATGCAGAAAACATAGAACATACATACTTACTTACATACCTCTTTTTTACCTCGTACGTATTACATTATTGTACTGTCTAAAATTTCAGCGGTTTCCTTATGTTCCTGTAATTTAAATAATTCTTATTTAATTTCATCGTAATTATCATACTATGTTTCCGTCATTATTTTTGGGGTCTTAAGTTTTTTAATATATTTTTGTGAATCTCTTACAGTTTTCCCCTAATAACGTTTTTCCGATTTTCCGTTTTAAATTTTACCTAGATCCGTTACATTTAACCGTCCACATAAATTAAAAGACATGTATAAATCTATTAGCGGTAGGGTTGAGTTTTTGTCGACAAAACATACATAATTAATGTCTGTTCAATCCCCAAACTGGATATTTTCTTCAGGTAAGCATGTAGAGGTAGTTCAAAAATATAGACCCCATTTTCAGTATCAAAATACAGTCTACACTCGTAGAATAAGGTCGTTATGTGTAATGTTTTGTTAAGCAGAGATGTAGGTAAGTTTGAGCTCGACTCCACGTTGGCAAGCATCTGGGCCGTTCGGTACAGGCCAAATCACGGGGAAAACATAACGGTTCATTAGCCAGACACTGCCGTAGGCTCTGTGTAAACATTCTAACATTTTATCTTATACAGTATTTACACGTCGACGGTGCCGGTACGCTCAGAATCGACGTAGAAACGAAATAGTACGATGTTGCTGGGTTTAATTCTGTTCAATTTGCTTTACCTGTTTGGCGCGGACGCGAGTAGGCAGAGACGCTACCTCGTGTACCCCGACGGAGGCCCAGCCAGGGCACAGGTACGTCCCCCCTGTCTTATTAGAACAAATCCATGTAAATTTACATAGCGTACCTGATTTACCTTAAGCAAATGATGTTTTCTTTGCACAACGGATAGGGCTTAACGAAGCAGTGTCTTTTTTGTTCGTGAATTTAAATGCAATTAAGCTCCTGTCCTGGCTTTTGAAGCGTACAATGAGAGATTTTATTTTTTATTTATTTCTGTTTCAAATGGACCTGTTTTGTCTGTAGTCATCTAACATTTTCATGGGTTCAACTCCGTACTTTGTTGCGCCAAATGTTGTGTTTAAAATTGTAATGAAGCACCAATAGCTTATATCATCACTTGAGTTTCAAATCATTGTAATTTTGTGTATTTATGTGCTTCATTACCCTGATTGTATTAGCGTTTTACCTTGATATTTCTTAACAATTTTCTTTAACAATCTCGTAAAGATACAAGAATATTTGTTTATATTTAAAATCTATTGTGTATTACGTCTTTACGATATGCATTTATGAATATTTTCGTTCAGATAAGTGACATTACATTTATTGGGTTTATTTACTTCATATTGCATATATACACATAAGCTGTTTCCGATTTAATTTAACATAAATCGCGTTCTGTATTTTTTACAAAAATAGCGTTATCGAACTGTACACAATTTCCTGACCTGACCTAGATTGATCTAAATTGATTCTAACTACGTTCAACTTTCTCAAACTTTTCAGTTTATCATCGGTCTCGGTGTTCCCGTGGATTTGAAAGAGCAATCGGTTACCGTAGGTACTGTGATAAAGTTCCAATATGATTTGCCTACAAACAGTACTGAGTATACCAGCCGTATCTACGGATTCGCCGATACAATCTCCAGGGATATGGACGAGGACACTCCAACACAAAATGTTTCGAATGAAGAAGATTCAGATAATTCAGAGATAGAGAGACAAATGAGTGAAACAGAAGATATCGTTACAGACGAGCCTGAGGGAGACAACGACACATTAGTTGATTTGACTTTTGACGACCGACGAAAGAGGTCTTTAGTTTATTCGGAAGCCGGTGTTCTAATTAAGGACAGTACTACTGTTAAGGCTGATTTGTCTTTAGATGAAGCAATTAGAAAACAAGAAATGATTGACCAGAACGCTTTGGAAGAGGAAGAGGAACCGCAAAGAATGAATCGATGGGACTTTTACAAAATAATCGAACGCATGGTTGAAAGGTAATTTTACATGTTTGCTGCAGTTACTGAAGATTATTCATATCTTGATTAAGTACTTGTAACTAGGTTAGATATCTTATTTCAGAAATTGTCGATATTACAAAAACAATCCTTTAAATAAAACTTAAATCAAAACATCATTTAATCCAAGTCTTTTAGAAAGAGTTAACAAGAATTCCTATAAATGTAGGTATAATATTTTATTAAGGTTACCTCATTGAAACTTCAGGTACGGGTATTCAGGTCGGCCGTGCTTGCTTCGAACAATCTGCGAAGCTGCCGAGGTACCATTCACCCATGAAAACGGCTTGCTCGGCGAAATTGGACATATACTATTCACGTAAGTCACTAACGTTATGAAAGGATTTCGGTACTGCTTTATTTATGAATGATATATCATTCATTCGGGTGCAGTTGACGGTTTAAGATTGGAGCTCTTTAGTTAAGGAAAATCGTTTAATCTGGCGTTGTATGTTGTGTTCGGGAGGTTTTATTTGAGGGGTGTGTAAATGAGGGAGCGCTAACTCGGCGTTTTCATTTTTAATGCTTCATATATTTTTTCTGCGTCTGTATTGAGATTTCTATGTTCGCGGGATTAACACTACGTATAATCTTTCGATTTTATATTCTTAGATTATTCGTGGATATCATTCTGTGTATTTTAAACCTATTTACATTTTGACTGAAACATTTATACTGATATTATGAAGATGTAAAATTGTAAGTTTGTATGTATCTTCGGAACTACTGATCCGATTCCGAAAATTCTTTCACAAATGCGAAGCTACATTATAACTGAGTATCAAAGGCTATATTTAAGAGCGTTTACGCCTTACGGCATTTCATACAAACTTTCAAGTCCTTATTTTCCGAAATGACGGAACCGATTTTAATGAAACTTCATACGCTGCAGAATACATAAGTCTAAAAAGTTACAAAAAACCATTTTCGAAATGTCTTTAAAAAAAAGATAATTGGTTGGATAATTAAATTTATAATCGATCTATTTTGGCTGTAACACTATTTTTCGAAAATGTTTCTAGTAACTTTTTAGACCTATGTATCCTGCTTATGCGTATGAAGTTTTATTAGAATCGGTTCAGTCATTTCGGAAAATGAGAACTTGTAAGTTTGTATGAAATGTCGTAAGGCGTAAATACTCCGTTCTCGTTGGATAATTCTCGCCCATAACGTTTGTCAACCTCAGTGTATTATAATTTTAACTGGTTGACTTCAAATCACTTTCTAACAACATTCCAAAAATAGACGATTTAAATAAAACGAGTAGTTTTCTTTTGACGCACGGTCACTTGGATGAGAGCTAAAGTAGCGCTTGACTCCCAACCTGCACGTTTTTGCAATCACTAAATTTTTTAAATATATTTTATTATTATTAGATATATTCATGCAACTTACTTATCTTTCCATCTCCTCAGGCCATCTACAACGAAAGACTCGCTATCCCATCACACGGACAACGAGTACCACGCAGCAGAGAGGCTGGGCAGAGAGGTAGGGATCAGCTGTGAGAACCTGTTCCCTGAGTGCGAGGGTTCTGTCCTCAGCACCTTCACTCACATCGGGGAAGAGACGCTGCATAAGTTTGGGTTCTTGTAAATGATGGATTTTGAGGAGTTGGGGAGTAAAACGAAAACACGAAAACCGAACAGCAACAACTGCATTTCAGTTAATTCAAGAGTAAATGCAAAAATAAACTTAAGGAAGCCCAACACATAGTTATGAGCTCTGGTGGCCTACCATGACGTCTTAAAAAGTTTTTGTTTTGTCTTTTCCAGTGCAGATTAGAGATGGCGCTAGACATCCTGTATAGCTCCGTCTCTTTCCCACACAAGAGTAAAACAATACTGCTTTAATACGTCATGGTAGGCCACCTGGACGGGATCTGAACTTAAGGAGCGGCAAGGCAGCCCGAATTTTTAATTTTCTTACGTTTTTTGCAACTTGCTGGAAAGTGACAGGCTGTATAATAATATGTTGATTAACATATTATTAGAGACCGAAATTTGTATGACTTATAGTCATTAAATGGGATTAAATGAACTTAGAGGATTGTATTGATGATTTTAATTGTTATAATTCGGTAAATACATGAGGAGGAAGAGCTCGTGGCTAAATAATAAGAGCCGCACGGGTCGATCTTTAAGGTTAAGCCGTGCTTGTCGAGGTTGGTCCGTAGATGAGTGACCATAATTACATACCGAGTTTCCTCCGTGCCTCGGAAAGCACGTTAAGCCGTTGGTCTCGGTTGTCATTTGTAGATTTTTGACAGTCGTAACGAGTATCCAGAAGCCAAAAGTCTGACATCCAGTCTTACCAAGGGTATCGTATTACCCAGTTACTGGGTTGTGGAGGTCAGATAGGCAGTCGCTTCATGTAAAATACTGGTACTCAGCTGCATCCGGTTAGACTGGAAGCCGACCCCAAGATAGTTTGGGAAAAGGCTAGGCAGATGATGACATACGTGTTACGGTCACGAATCATATTTTGTTCAACATATTCAGTCTGACACAGACGTGTAAAATGCAAAAAAATAAGAGGACACGGGCTACCAAGCACATCCTTCTTAAGGCGTTCGGGATTATTTTTATGACAATCCATACTGCTTCGCATATTAATAAATAAGCACCGTTAAGGCTTCGCTTTGTATAGGAATCTGGTAATACAAGGGTGATGCCGAATGGGTACAGTCCTTATGTGCTAGGCAGTAAGTAAACCTTTTGAACGCCATTGTCACATAAGGTACGTGAAAAGCAAGCGCGTACCCTGTGCAAACGACACAAATATGTGACAAAAAATGTGGTGCACTATAACATGAAATAAGCAATTTAAATAATTACTTTTGTGTGTGTTTAAATATATCAAAGAAATAAGTTATCAATACTTTTGAAATCCCTTTGGTTTATTTGTAAGTATTTGCGGTGAATTTGTGGCTTTGCGTGGAGGGTACGCGCGTGCGTTTTTGCTCTGGTGTTCAAATGGTCCTTAAGTAAAGTATCGAATCTGACCATATGCATTTCTTTTTAATATCGATTTTAAGCTTGGCATATTCATATAGGAATATTTTAAAACTAGATAATTAAAACTAAAATAACAACAAATTATAAAAGGGCGTCAAAAAACTCCTCCTCAACGCTGTCAGCTGGTAACGTGCCCAAGAGACTGGCGGCGTTGCCACGTTGAATGGCAACACTTAGCCTCTGGCCAAAGTAAAACCCAGCCCTTGGGTCACGGGAAGCGTCAACTAGGCGTTTCGAAATTTCCTTAAAAAGGCTGTGAGCACTCGGACCCCACGGCCCACGGTATATTTTAATGTGCTTACAATAAAAGCAAATTGAACTGATAATAATTATAGTTGCTTAAAACCGATATTAAAAAAATGCATATTTTGTTTGTGTATTTGTGGAAATACGAACCTAATTTTGTTCCTTTTTACTGGGCCACCCATGTCCAAGCCTTTATTTTTACTTTTATCATCTAGTTTTAATATATAATGTTTTTGTATTAGCACTTAAGTAAGGAGGTTATGTGTTACCATAATATGGATATCGTATGATGGATAAGGTACTTCCAAATGTCGACCTAATGATGCTTGACGGTTGGAATATCCTATTAGTGTTTTAGTAAGTAATTTATTTTCATAATAAAATGTAGAAAAGAAAGTGTTTTATTTGGTTATATTAATAAGTCGCAGGATAGTAAGCCTAAGGACAAAACTGATGTTACTTTTCATGAATAAAAGGGATTCCGGATTCAGAAACATTTAAAAAAAACGGGTTGCACTCCGGGAGTGCCGGCAGAAGTGAAAACTTGAATATTAACGTTGTGCATTTTTGATATTTTGGAATTGTTAGTAAATAATTTTGCACGTGTTGCTTCAATTATCAGTATGAAAGTACTATCATTTATGTGGTAATATAGGTACAATATTCATTTATTGCGCTATCGTACAAAAACGTGACAATTTATATTACATTAAATATTTAACACTTCAGAACTATTACAATCCGTCTTACGAATTTTATCTCTTTGGCGAAACCGAAGGTTTTGTTTGTGCATAAGATAATTATCCAGTTTTGGAAACCCAAACTCAATGACAGATGTCATACCTAAAGTTCAAATTCCTACGTAACCTAATGTCAATCCGTGTTACGAATTTTAATTTTAAATAATAATTATTTTAACAGTATAATTTAAATAGTAATATTTCCAGTTTTGGAAACCCAAACCTAATGACAGATGTCATATAGTTCAAATTCCTTCGCAACCTAGTTTAACATTTTTACACATCACAAAAGTGCACAACGCCGCTAAAGAAGTTTTAACTTCAAAAATACTAAACAGAATGCAAACTGCGTTATGTCCATGCATTGAAAAAAACATTAAACTATATTGTTATTGGAACAAAAATCATTGATGTAACAAAATAAAACACTAGCTCAAAGATTGGCTGTTTATAATTCATTCAACCAATGACAGCAGTTTAGCCTACTCGACAATTTGCAAGCAAAATAGTTGTGTTTATTTCCATTCACTAAAATATCATCCCGTATTTCTAAAACCCCTATAATCTCTTTTCGTTTTCGCCACGTAAGATAACAATAGAGCGCAAAATAGTAAAAAGACACTTGCATCCTATAATAACCCACTCTAAGTTGACTTTTGTGAACAGCGTGCAGCGGGGGCTGAAAAACGGGTAATGCACTCTATTTTGTGGCTGATTCATGTGCTGTTTCCGAAAATAGCATGAAATGAAAACCTACACCCTGTATATAGCGGTCTCCCTTTATGAATATGAATGCGGTATCATTTTTCCCTGTGCATCCAGATTATGGTTCGTATTATTAAAAAAGCATTTCAGAGGGAACTTTGGCTATTCAGGAAAACTTAAATTATTATTAGACAGATCAGGCATTACGATTTAAGTCTAGACCATAAAGAAAGTGATCACAGTAACAATACATTATTTTAAAAGTAAAAAAGTTTATTGGTAATTCTCGTCCACTCGATTCAGTCATTATCAAACACTTATAATTATAGAGCTGCATGGTTATTTTGGCGCGTGGCTGTAATCGGAACAAAAGTGGGAAAAAAATCACATTCAAGCGCCAAAAAAATCATGTTGCACTATACCTACACATAAAGGAATCTGCCCACTACGTACAACAAGGTCGGCACATGGCCGTGCTAGGAATGTTTTTTGTTGTTTTGTTTTGTTTTTTTAAAAAACGTTGCCCCACACTAGGAATTTCTCCTGTATCGTGGGTGCGTTTACAAACATTTAAACTGACATACACAAACAGCCAGACCCGGAACAACTATCTGTAGGCCATACAAATATTTGCTCCGTGCGGGGATCGAACCCGCGACACGCAGCGCAGCAGTCGATCGCTCAACCACTGCGCCAACCGTGTCTGACAAAATACCGCATATAGATTGTTTGTGTTGAATAGTATGAGACTATGCCCGTTCCGTTACAAAGCGTATCGGCACCGGCAAAAATTTTCACCAAGGATTCTGGACGCTTCGTGCATGGCAAGCGACGGTGTTGCGTGGTTACTAGGCGTAGTGTCATAGTTTTCAATACAAAAAATAGGTTTTTGCCCGACTCGTTCCTACCATGATCTTGGTATGATACAGTATAGACTCTAAACTTTATACTCGAGAGTCCTTTATTCACTAACAATCAGTCTTTATTCCCTATCCCGCTAGATCATGCAGCTTAGTAAACACATCTATGAAAGACAGTGAGCATCCTTGGTATAAGTTAGTGCAGTCCTGATGCTGCTCGCCGTCGGTGTATGCTTTGATGTACGGGTATGTCACGTCGCTCTCTGAAAGGTCGGTGATGCCGTCGTTCTTGGGACTGGAATTAAAATAAAAATGAATTATAGATTCTTATCTATACTTCGTTTCACAACACAAATTGCAGACGTAGGCAACACAGCCGCCAAATTAAAATGGAACTGGGCAGGTCATGTACGGCGCATGTCACATCAGAATTGGGGAAAATCGTCTATGAACTGGGTTCCAAACAACAGGAATCAGCGACGCAGCAGCCCCAGATGGAGATGGCGGAGGAAGGGAGACCTTTGCTTTGTAGTGGGACACAACAGGCTTATAATAATAAATTCCTCTCTCTGCAGCCCTGATCGCCTGTAGCTTGGACCCTGTTCCCGATAATACTAACACAAATTGCATTCAATCGTATGTATGTTAGTCTGTAAAGGTATATATATATATATATATGGGCCAAAGTTGCCTGGAAATATATGTACATTTTAAAACTTTTTTTTAAATATTGTCCTCTAAAATTTGTGAATAAATATATAAAGGAAATAAACTGGTGAACATAGGACATTCAACAGGTTTTATTATTATAGGTTCTTGATGCACTTCAATGATTAGATACTTGTTACAATGTCCACCTATCCTGTGTTTTAGTATATTCTTAAAGTCACAAAAATTAAATACGATCACCTTGGATGTAATTTATGATTCTACATAGTAGTGGTATTCAGGAGTCCTAAATTCAGTGTAAGTATGTGCCTTTAGTTCTATGTATATGCCTCTAATGGACAGGCAAATATATGACCTGCAGGCGAAATTGTAGGCATATATTCAGCTAACGTATCCAATGCCACAGAACGATTAACGACGTAAAATTACGAAGTGGCAAAGGAGCAATTATAACACGTGGCGGCCTGTAGTTTCTGCATACCATTTAGGATAAAGGCGACGTTTGTATCTTCCAGATTTGACTACCATACATACTCAAATCACGACCGTCACTCAACGGCCATCACAACTAACTTGTAGTGCAAAGAGCCTTCGTGCCTCATCGAGTATGTGCTCATCAAATTGTCAAGTTTTCCTGCTAATAGTCGGAACTAGTTGAGTTGAACTTGTCAACACCACGTGATGTAACTCTGTAGGGTACTGCCGTACTCCGAAGCGGTCATTGAACTTGTGAACTTACTGATCTTATATCGATACCAACAAAATAAAAAAAAAAATTATAAAGAAATAAATAAAGGAAATAAACTGGTTAACATAGGACATTCAACAGGTTTTATTATTATAGGTTCTTGATGCACTTCAATGATTAGATACTTGTTACAATGTCCACCAATCCTGTGTTTTAGTATATTCTTAAAGTCACAAAAATTAAATACGATCACCTTGGATGTAATTTATGATTCTACATAGTAGTGGTGTTCAGGAGTCCTAAATTCAGTATAAGTATGTGCCTTTAGTTCTATGTATATGCCTTTAATGGACAGGCAAATATATGACCTGCAGGCGAAATTGTAGGCATATATTCAGCTAACGTATCCAATGCCACAGAACGATTAACGACGTAAAATTACGAAGTGGCAAAGGAGCAATTATAACACGTGGCGTCCTGTAGTTTCTGCATACCATTTAGGATAAAGGCGACGTTTGTATCTTCCAGATTTGACTACCATACATACTCAAATCACGACCGTCACTCAACGGCCATCACAACTAACTTGTAGTGCAAAGAGCCTTCGTGCCTCATCGAGTATGTGCTCATCAAATTGTCAAGTTTTCCTGCTAATAGTCGGAACTAGTTGAGTTGAACTTGTCAACACCACGTGATGTAACTCTGTAGGGTACTGCCGTACTCCGAAGCGGTCATTGAACTTGTGAACTTACTGATCTTATATCGATACCAACAAAATAAAAATAATAAAATAAATAGCTTGATAGCTGGAATAGCTTTTAAATGTAAAAAGTATAAACCAGCCAGCAAAATAGTAGCTGGTCATTACTTCCCAGAACTTGATCCTTATTAGCAACGCTATCGAATTGTCTATGTGTGTTTTTTTCCAGGTTCTATTCACTGCTTGGAATGTTGTTTTTTAAAAAATCGAATGATTTTTATTTATCATCAAAATCGGCCTCGAGACTCCTTTTTGAGTATTTTTCCCCATTCCACACAGTTCTGATTTGGACATCCACGAAGTTCAATCTGTATGGAAATGACAATAAAAATGGACCTGTTTTCGCTAATGACCTTTACAATAAAAATATATAAAATCTAAAAATCCATGCAAAAAAAACATGCTTCCGGCTGTGCGTTGTCTATCAGTGAGTGAGTTTAATTTTAATACATATATAAAACCACGCCTTTTTTCCATGGGGGTAAGTAGAAACCACAGGACGCCATCTGCCTGCTGCATTCGATTTTAACGGACTTACGATTTCACATAAAACAATTTTGCCGAGATACTTACTTTAAAACGAACATCGCCATTTCGTGCAACAGATCCTCTTCATCATCAGAATGTAACGGTTCAGCTCCGAGTTTGCACAAAGTCTGTAGGACGCACGATTTGCCGTTGTGGCCAAACCTGAAAAAATAGTGAAATCATTTTAGGTAAAATCTAGTAAGACAATTCGGTTCTCCAGTTGGCTTATTCCCATGCGCTCCAAAATATGGTTTCAAAAAAGTCATACCAATGTTTTTTTTATTCTCATAACGAGAAGTTTTGATTTTCTGTACCTACATACTTTGTTTGGGTATAAACGTAAGTTAAAAATAAATAAGAGCTTACAGATATTAATTGTGGTATTTTTTTAAGAGTGACCTACTTGCCATACCTGTACTTGTCATGCAAAAAGTTTATCAAACGAGAATGAATACACGCAGACTAAAATGTGGACGAAACGAGACTCAATGTATGAAAATCAAAATAGTTACGAAACGACACTTTTTTAATGGTATTTTGTTCAGTTGGCGAAAGGGGATAGTACCAGACGGGACGTAGCCGATTTTATGTGTTGCTGGTTTGTTTTTTTGGAGCGCGTGGAAATAATCCTCCAGTTTAACGTGTGACTTACGTATTCAAATATTCACACCACCAAAAATAAAGACATCCGATGTTTATTAAAATAGCCCCGCACCAGTAAACAGTAATAAATAACGAATTTTGACATTCGCAAAATTGGTATTGACGAAAGCAATTTATGTGAAAATTGCTTCCGAAAGCAACCAAGTGTCGGAGTGAAATAAATCATGATTTTGATATCTTGCGCTACCAATCGGTTACCCGTGAATAAACAAACACACAGACAGACTGTGACGTGAGCAGCGCCTTCAAATAATTTTGAAGGGATTTTGAATATTGCTTGAGTAAGAGGGTTCTACATGTTGTCCGACGTAAAGAATCGGAGCACCATCCCATATCTTCGAGTGCGTGTCGTAAGAGGCGACTAAGGGACTTTCCAGAGAATGAGCAGCGTTCTCTGTGCTTTTGTTACAACCGTACTGCGATCGCCAACCCGCCTGCCAAGCGTGGCGATTATGGCAAAGCCCCTCTTATGTATATTTAGGGGTATGAGGAACAGGGTGTAAAGTTCCTCATCCCCGAAGTAAAGGGAGGATCCTCCGGCCAGACAGGTGTTGTGTCTGGCGGGCAACTGCCCGACAGTTGTAGTCGGGTTTTTCTATATACTCTTAAGTCGATGTAAACTTTGCATGTGAGATGTAGGAAATTGATGTTAGTTCTTCCGTCGCGTCATAGATGGCGCTGTAGTACTTTTTGTAGTAAGTTGCTTTTTGTAGGTCGCTACATCATTCCCTTTCGGAGACCGGAGGTCGATAGTAGAATGGGTCTTGCAGTATTTTGCCATGCCAGTATTTTTATAAGCTCGTTGCCGCATTGTTCACGGTGAGTCGGAACAGTCTGCGGTAGTGTGGCGAACCCCAGTGAGTCGGGGCCGGCGCTGCGTTTGCTCCAGTGCGTCGGACGTGGTGCAGCGCCGCGATGTGGCAGACAGCTAGAGAGGTGTCGGCCGGGAGGTAGAAGCTCTCGACCGGCCGAAAGTGCAGTGTGTTGTGCCATGGTCGCTTGAAGAGAGGCTGAGGGTGCTGGCCAGGAATGCGCTTCCGCTGCATGCTGGTGGTCAGGAATACCCGTTTGAAGCTGGCTGGCTGTGAGACTCGCTGCTCGAAAGCTTGACGGAAGTTATGTTGATGATGATGACGTCACGTTGCTCGAAGGCTGCGCTGACGTCCATTTCGGGGTCACCAGTTTAGGGGTATGAGGAACAGGGTGTAAAGTTCCTCGATACTCCTAAGAAAAGGGAGGATTCTCCGGCCAGACAGGTGTTATGTCTGGCGGGCAACTGCCCAACAGTTGTAGTCGGGTTTTTCTATATACTCTTAAGTCGATGTAAACTTTGCATGTGAGATGTAGGAAATTGATGTTAGTTCTTCCGCCGTGTCATAGATGGCGCTGTAGTACTTTTTGTAGTAAGTTGCTTTTTGTAGGTCGCTACATACACTTGGGGGAGGCCTATGTCCAGAAGTGGACGTCTTTCGGCTGAAATGATGAAATATAACTTTTTCTAGAACTTCTTGATAGCCACGTTCACACACTTAATGATCACGAAAATAAAGATTTTGAAAAGTTTTTATGACGAAAACCTCTGCATCATGAAGAGGTTTTCGTCATAAAAACTTATATTCCATCAGCGATAACGATATATAGCTTTCATTAAAATTAAAAGAAAAAGAGGTTTATCTATCAACATTGAACGCACATACAAAGTTTTGTGCCCGTTCTATTAACCGTTAAAGAGTTCTCTAGTGTGGCTATCGGATCAAATAATTTCTATCGTAAAATGCGTCTTCGTTTAAACTGCTCCATCAATGTGGTCATCTCATTAGACACCCCATTTTAAGCCACAATCTTTCGCACAGTCCATCCATTGTTTCTTTGATCTTCTCTTACTTTATAGTCATCCACATAATATTCCTTTTTAATACCATCCTCACGACATTCCTCTTTTAACATGTGGACTGCGAGACTAGTACTAGTAATATTATCATGTAGATTTTACTGGTAAGGTCACTGACCGGGACTCAGGTTAAACCACGATACAGTTAGCTTGATTAGATGTTTGTTGAAGTAATCCAGAGCAACATAGGCTTGCTAGGGTTGTCAACCACATGGATGCACAGCCGCTTATTCCATGATTATTTTCGGTCATGATTTTATATTAGGCGGATCGACCAAAACCCGAATAAAGTGACAATTCAGTTAATTGATCAATCACCTTGCTTAAAACAAAGGAAGGCGGTCAAGTATCCTGGAGACGTTTGAAATTGAGCAATCCTTATTTTAAGACCAACGGAAGACCGCGGGAAAAGAGGGACAAGACCCGCAAATACCAGGGTTAGTATACAAACCGGAGAGGACATGCTCAGTCGTGGGAGAATCAACGCTACCAATTAACAAAATAATCATAATTAAATTGATGTTATAGCAATATGAAAACTAATTTACCTATAATATCTTTACATTTTAACTGTTATGATAAAAATAAATTTCTATTCGAAAAAAAACATTTTCAGTGCATAGAAAGCAACTCTCATCCTTATTTTTCAACAGATTATTCAGAGTCGTGATTGACGTCATTTCGTAAGTAGGTAGTTCCGGCAATACAGTATGTACATTATACTAACAAGAAGTGATAAGTTGGCAAATATATAGAAAGAATTAACTGGTTTAGAAATAAAGAAATAACGTTGGGATATTATTTTGTCCTATGAATTAGTAGAGAGACATACCGAGTAAAACGTTTTAACAGATCAAAATAATGATGACCCTTCAACGGTATAATCATCAGCAGCCTAACATGTTCCCACTGCTAGGACACAGGCCTCCTCTCTATGAGAGGGAGTGGGCTATAATCCACCACGCGGGCCCAGGGCGGGTTGGTTGGATTCAACGGTATAATAGACTATCATAATATGAGAAGACCAAAGTAAAGATGGATGAATGGGATGAAAGTGTCTAGAAAAGGCCCATTAAAGCCATAACGACTTTTGAAATGACGACTAATGTTTGAGTGGTACCTATAGAAGAAGAAGAAGATGCAGTGTCAACCATAAATAGCCAGGAGAACAATGTTGGTGATTTTGATTGCTGATGCTCCAAATATGATTACTCCATTGGTTAGGGACCATGTCAGTTTAAAAACTTAATACGTCACTAAAGGTGCATTAAAAAAAAAAAACAAAATACGTTTCGATATTCATACGGTGATAGTCCTAATACAGCTTGTGATCTCATGACGTCAGAACTTATTAGTTCAGGTCATGGTACAGTAACACCCCGAAGTGATAATTCCCTAACAAATCTGTTCATCTTTAACTAGCACGATTAGCGACGCGACAAACGAATTAACATTCGCACTCACTTCACTACTGAAATCACTTACACGGGCCGTGATTGGGCGATTAATGGATTATGGTTTAGCGGCCATTTTGCATTCTTGTAAAGCGTGATTGGTTTTGGTGTTAGTGAAACTTATGACAGGCTAATTAGACTTGGACAGTGAGAGATTATTAAATATTTCTTAGCAAAGAGTTAGAAGAATAGGAATGAAAATAAAGATGGTAATGCATCCATGGTGGTATACCTTCTATTCTATTCCTAAGATCTTTTCAACTGCAGGAAAAGTAACATAGATCGCGACGCGACCTTTTTGCGTTTGGACGCACAATTCTAGCCCATTTGTTCCTGATTTCTTAACGATATTTTCTTCCACTGCTCTGAACTCGAATTGTCTGAATTTTAACCTAAGAGAAGTGACATTTTGACAAAAGATTATATAAAAATAATGTTTTTTTATTTAACATTTAATTACTAAACATTTTCCTGTTGCAACAAAACTGATAATCCTATTAAGTTTTCTAGTCAATGGTGATTTCAATTACGTAGGTATGTATTAAAAATACATTGAACTACAGTAGTTAACCGTATCCTTATGCAAATATAATTTAGAACAGAGGTTAACGGGAGTGTTAGTAATGTGCAACATATTGTCTGTGGCAATGTGTATTGCGTTATAGCGCAGGTCGGTTATATTGCATTCTAGGCTGATATAGGTTCAATTAAATTGCTTTGTGTTGAGAGAAAAAAAATCTAATTTTTGGACACAGTTTTTGTCAATTTTAGAGAAGACTCGTAATCCACGCGACGGAAATACATCACATAAAAAAGATTAGGTAGACGGCGTTTTGGGTTCAGCACAATAGGTTTTCTTCTTCTATTCTGTGTTGTCCACAGTCACGAAAAAGAGCTCAGGTTTAGGGCGTATCCCAGCCGCCGCGCCGCGGGAGACGCCCCGGGCGTCGGTAGCCACCTGGTGGTCCCCGGCCACCTTAGGCACCGCTCTGTGGACGGTGAGTAATGGGCTAGCTCACCGTCCGTCCGTCTTATGACGACAGGTCGTGCCTCAAGGTGAATGTCAAAGGTGAATGTCAGCAAATCGGAAGGGGCCTGAGAGGGCCGATGCCTGCCGGGGCTGCGGGCCTGTTCCAAAGTGGCCGTGGCCCTGGCACACAAAGGGCTAAAAAGGAACATGGATGGGTTTTAGTCAGTACAAGTCTGACACTCCCTTCCGCTCCGCCCAGAGCAGGAGGGGGTCATTTGATGATTTCCCATCTGTAAAAAAAAGGTATAGGGCGTTTTGGGTTCAGCGCAATTGGTTTTCTTCTTCTAATCTTTGTTGTCCACCGCCAAGCAATCGTAGGGCAAAATAAAAAAAAAAATCGACGTACGGTACTCAAATCTACCGCGGTTGCAAACATTCCATAAACCATTACTCGTACTAGGCTCACATTAATATCTTCCCCTCAAACAAACCACACAACCAGATAACGATCACCTCAACATATTACTGCTATTATCCACTAATAAACGACACACGGTATGAATGTTGTCACAAAACTTACAACTACCAACTAGCGCAGCTGGCTAATGAACTCGCTAAGTAGCAATTACCTCGGTAGTTAGCTACGAAGACATTTTACTCAGGTGTACCAGGATAGCATGGAGCATTAGAAGGATGCATCTTTTTAATGGTTCATGCATTTTCATGCACTGGACTGTTTTAAGAGCTTTAGTTCTGGGTGTAACATACGAGTACGTGTCTTATTGAATGAGTGGTATTCCTAGAGGATTCTGTTACCCGTGTAGTTGCATTTGAAAGTTGGAACCCAAACCCAATCCCAAATATCAACCTAGGTTGGTGGTGGGTACGAAAACTACAAGTACCCAGGTAGCTTTCCCACTTGTCTTCTTTTAGGTAAACACATAAGGAATTAGAGATATCAGGAATACAGATTAAACAAAAGAGAGTCTTCCAAATGGTCAAGGAAACCTCTTTGTTTAAGTCTATCTACCTACATGCTTAAATTAACCTTTTTTTTTTGGATGGGAAATCTTCTTTCCCGCTCTGGGCGGAGCGGAAGGGAGTGTCAGACTTGACTGACTAAAACCCATCCATGTTCCTTCTTGGCTGGCCCTTTGTGTTCCAGGGCCACGTTATCTCTTTCGAACAGTCCTGCAGCACTGGCAGGCATCGGCCCTCTCGGACCCTTTCCGATTTGCTGACATCTCCATGAGGCGCGTGTGAAACACGAACGCGTTGTTGCTTTAATTAACCTCAGGGTTCAGTTCCAGGGTTTGAAACTCTGGGTCCGTGGGTCTTAAGTGCTAACAGCCTCTTTAAGGAAATTTCTAAACGCTTAGTAGTAGCTTCCTGTGACCCAAGAGCTGGTTTTTACCTTGGCTAAAGTATTGCCATACATCGTGACAACACCACAAGTCTCTCGGGCACATTACCTGCTGACAGCGTAGAGGAGGAGATTTTTGATGGCATTTTTTTATTTATTATTAGTTTAGTTACTTTTATTGATTTTTTTTGCCACCACCAAAAAAGTACTGTTTAATTTAATTACTCACCCATCTAACACAGATTCCACATGTTTATAAAAATGGTACAGCTTTGCATCATCCTGGTAATCACCATTCTTATCATCTTTAATTCCCCCCGTCTCTCGCTTCTTTCTCGCAGTCCCAACATATCCGGTGTTGGCTCCTAAGATGTCCTCAGGGATCTGGGTTCGATTCCAGGGTAGTTGAAAGTTGGCTTGGAATGCGTAGTTCACGTTTATGCTTTTTGCTGCGCTTGGGAAGCCGAAGCCTGCGTTGAACTGTAAATTAAGAATAGTTTTTTTTTAATAACAGAAGAACTGTTTTTGTTTTCCCTTAATTTGTGCCATACTTTCGCACTATGTTAACTTGAACGGGGGCATGGGGAGTATGTAAAGATTCGTGAAGTTCTGACATCGCTTGGGTTAAGACGTACAATTGATATTGTTAGATTTTCTAGGTTTTAGTCATATGCGAAAGTTTACATAGACCAATTTTCATGAGTTTATACATATGAAGATGCAAACAAAACTCATGAAACTAGACCAATTCTCGGCAATTTTCAGTCCACTTTAACCGAAAATGGCTTGATCAATTGACGTTCTTCCCAGGGTCGCAACTGCTGTCAAAAAATAAAGACTTCCAGAACAAAAGGGGAACCGACAAATGACTTATAAAATTTTAAATTCAATCATCGCCGCATTTTATTCCCAAGTGTGGTACGCTCACACTTAATGCGGCCGATCATCCATTCGGCAAATGCGATTAATTCCTCACTTCGCCACCACGCGACGAGGTCGCTTTATTTTTTGCCGAGAACCACATGATCGGATTATGCTGCTATATTTCGTTGCAAAGGGATCCCCTAACTCAGTTACCTTGTCCCCCCCTTTTGCGACAAAGGGGCTCGTTTCTTTCTCAGTATAATAAAAGCTAAAACAGCCAGCATTTTCCCGAATATAACGTATTTAAGTTATGATATCTTTTGTGTGTGGTGACTTAGTTGATATTCAGAACAATAATGTGATGTAATTCTGTAAATATCTTGTTTGTGCGTTGGGCAATACAGAAAAGTTGTAATTAAAGCAACGGCAGTGTATATTTGTTTTATAGAATTGTATGATATATCGGGCTAGTGACCGCGATTCTACATCCAAGGCGATTATTTTTCGAACGGATTTAGTTTGCCAAAATTAAAATACAATAAGTAGTACCTATTTTAATTTTGGAAAACTAAATCCACTGGCATCTGCCCTGTAGTAAGACTTTAAAAGGCTGTTTTTATTGCAAAACATATTGTCAACACTAACAAGCAAGATCGATTTATTATATTTAGCGTATTCGCAAAATTCATTGTTTCAAACGAGTGTCATTTTCATTTATATCGATAATCTAGATTGTAAGATTCAAGATCTATTTGCATCGGAACCTAATTGGTCCCAAACCCATTTTGTAATGCCACGCAGGCCCCCTTGCCAACACTACATTAACATAACCACAGATTAGTACTCTCAAACATTTATAATTTACTGCAAATTTCCACAAGCAACTGACTTATATCTCGGATATGTTCGCCAAGCAATTTTCCAATGAATAATCACGCGGTACTGAATACCAATAATATTACATTATAATACGATGCTTGATTGAAGGAAAATACGACGGTATTATGGTTTCCGAAGATTCTTACACGTGTTTGGTTTTATCATTGGAACGAGGAGGAGACGGGAAAAGGGCAAATGTATTAAGGTCATATATATCTGATGTGCTTCCTTGTGATAAGGAATTACAGTAAGAATTATTATAAGTGCTAATATTAAGCCTAATTCTTACTGTAATTTTGTAAAAATGTAAATCATATGTAATGAAAATGGATACAGAAGATAAGTACATCTTATTCATCGTGAGAAGTCTGTCGTGTCCAAAAACCGAAAGTTTGAAGACATGTGGCAACCACCAAGGTGAATGCCACTAGTGACTTAACATCACAGTCAGGAAGCCTTTGACCCAGCCGTGAAACCACTTGACCAAGTTTAACTAACCGTTGGGCCATGTTTGAGTAATTTGAAGGTTACTGATGACGGGTAAATGAGGTTTTAGCAACATTTCTTTTGCACGCTGGCAGAATGTTTACAGCCATCAAAATTTTTTTGTTAACTGATGCCCGAAAGTCCGAAAGTATTCGAATATGTTTAGCCATAATCTGCCGAGCATTTACCAAATATAATGGTCGGCCGCCAGACCACACACACAGCACACAGCAGGATACAGCTGTGTATACCGCAGTATTTTACTGGATAAATGATATTATGATGTCCCTTTGAGAGGAGCTCGTGGCTAAATACTAACGGCCGTTCGGGTAGATCTTCAGATTAAGCGGAGCTTGCCTAGGTTGGCCTGTGGATGGGTGACCACCCATTAAATACCGAGTGCCTCAGAAAGCACGTTAAGCCCTTGGTCCCGGCTGTCATTTGTAGATCTTTGACAGTTGTTACAGGTAGTCAGTGACCCGAAAGTATGACATCCAGTTTTACCGAGGGGTATCGTGTTACCCAATACTAACTGGGTCGTGGAAGTCAAATAGGCTGTTGCCCCATGTAAAATACTGGTATCTAGTTGCATCTGGTAAGAGTGAAAGCCGACCCCAACATAGTTGGGAAAAAGGCTAAATAGATGATAATGATAATGATGAAGTTAGCTGATGATGCTTATCAGTAGAGAACTGTTCGGGATAAAGACTATTTATAGCTTATTGATGATGGCAGTCTTGCATTTGCAGATGCTGAGAATCAGATGAAACTTGTAATTTCGAAAGATCATTATTGTAAAATGATGGTACAGAGGAAAAAAAACCTAAATGAGCTAACTAGCATAGTTAGCGTGTAATTTTGAAGAAATTACCTTTACAGAGTAAAATGGATTACATGACAGTTTAAATAAAAGTAGATATATGGAGAAGATCTCAAATAATTGACGACATGGTTGGCGCAGTCGCTGAGCGATTGGCTGCTACACTACGTGTCGCGGGTTCGGTCCCCGCACGGAACAAATACTTGTATGACCTACAGGTAGCTGTTCCGAGTTTGTGTATGAAAGTTTAATTGTTTATAAACGCACTCAAGATCAGCATCATCAAATTCCTAGTCTCATTATATCATTAAAACTTCTTTGTGTTTTGTCTAATCTGGCGTCGCCATCAGCTTTTCCCAAAGTAACGGTAATCCCAGAACATCTGGCTTAAAAACTTTTTGCTGATAAGTCCTTTTTATAGAAAAACAACATACCTGCAAAAGAGTGCTATTTGGCCATAGTAAGTTCTGCCTTTTACTCCTTTGAAGAATCCCATCGGATAGTTCCATCTCTTTTCCACTTATGGTGAAGAGTAGGTTGGATGCAATAGCAAATGAAAAAAGAAGATCTTTGGAAAACATGATGTTTTTTCAACGCATGCGCCTTGAGTGCGCGTGAGTTGCCGAATTTGAATGACACAGTACGTTAAGTGATGGTAATCGTTTTGTATATCCAATGGATATTGATAGAGATAACGTTAATCTTTATATCTGGCTTAAAAATATGAGGTTCTGTATCTTTATTTTACTTACTATGGCGAGTTTTGCTAGATTCATTGGTGGATTTACATCTTTTTCAATTTTGTTCAAAACCGTATTTTATTGGCTCATATTGGTGAAGTTTTTGTGGTGACTACGGGGGGTTGTTGTTTAATCATGTCGGGAATTGGATTCTTGATCCTTTTTTTCCAAAAATTACTCAAATTAGTATAATAAAGGGGTTGGAATATTTTCGTATGAAGCGTGGCCTACTTGACTTTCGCCATTTTATTTTGTTTTTAGAATAGCGCCCAGGCATAATAACCATATTAATGAATAGCTGGTATCAACACAAACGAGATTTGATAGAGACAAAGTCTTACGTTTCCGAGATATGAGCTATCAAAGTTAGAATCTATTCACTTAAGTCACTACAACTTTGTTTTTTTCAGCCACGCATAAAACGTATGTCAATCAATAGCTGGCATTAATGCAAACAAATATGTTTTAGATTGAGGAGATTGTAACTTTGATGGCTTACCTACATTTCGGAAATGTGACGCTGTGACGAAAATTTTGTCGAAACGGTAAATTATATCCCGCATTTGAATGAGGTAAGGCTAAGGTACTGAAAATAAGGTGACCAATATATCCATATATTGGTCACCTTATTTTGATCCAGTAGCTACCTACAATATACAAGGTGTTGTTTTGCATCCTCGTCAAAATTCAGGATGTTGTCACAAAAGATATAAATAATCAATATAAATTATGGTACCTAGTAAATTATTAAAAAACATTGCTATTTTTTGTTGTTTAAATTTGTCAATATTTCAGAATAACCCCCTTAACGTGGTTTAGGGATTATGAAATTATCGAAAAAACGTTTGAGGTTTTTTGTTTGTGTGTAAGCGACGTTATAAGGCGGGGATCAGACGGCCCGTGTTTAAAACACGGGTGGTTCACAGTTACCGATTTCAGTAAATAAATAAAAAAAAGAAAATTACCTACTCATTTTATTATTGATTCGGGTCGAGAATCATTAGCATAGTTACCTCCTAGAATTTGACGAGGTTGCAAAACAACACCTTGTACATATTAAAATTAATCCAATTCAGCCTACTATATGGAAGTTGGATTGAGAGGTCTTTTTCAAATGCTCAAATGCTGGTACAACAGCTACTTCGTATTAGATGATGACCTTAAAGTTAGACTTACCAACAGCTATACTACAGTGTAGAAATCAAAATCAATGCATTAATGTCGGTGTTCTGACATGTCGGGTTTGTGCTCGGAGTCTGTCGCTCAAGTTGGATATATGCTAACCACGCTAGAAAGCCATCGATGCAGTCGCTGCGGCCGAAATCGGCAAAATGACAACATCATCATCATTAGTGTGTAAGTAAGCAACAGCATATTCAGCCTATGGTGTCCTCGCTGATGTCGTGCCAGCATTGTATATTGCTGCATCCTAATCACATGCTACTGATACGCGCAGTACTGTAAAGGTTATCATCTGCCCAAGGCAACCTCACATCCTGCAGGTCTTGGTAAACCTGGAAACTTATATTCTGGCAAAACAATGATTGTATTTGGAACGTGTCGTTTGTTTGTTTTGCATTAAGATTGGTTTTATTTTGCGCTGATGCAAAAGAACATGTTAACAAATGCAGCGTTGGTTTTCATTAGTGGGGCCGTTGCTAGGACAAAAGAATCTTGATTACCACCATACCCATAAACATTATTAAAATACGATATAACCAACGCTGAAAAGATCCCATTTTGGAGTTTTAATCGTGTGATTTTTTTAAGTGTTTGGTGAAAAACATTAGAGTAAAGGTTTACTTATATTATATTATCAGGTTAATCGGGCTGTGACATACACATGTCATTTTTGTACATAAAAATATGCAAGATAATGTAGCCCGCGCTCGGCAGTTTGTTTCTTCCATTCTGGTTAATCAGCAATATTTAAACCCATACATTATAAGGTTATCCCGTATAATGGTTAATCAAACACATAGGTATGGGTTATGGGTCTAACCGGTTAACGTCTTAACCCAATTACACACAGCACAGCATCGCAGCTTGATCGGGGTGTCATGAAATTACATGAATTCTTTGCGTCGATATCTTTTAGTGTCAAAAGCGTGTTTACAGTTTATGTCCCAAGTTATACAGTTTAAACACTAACCTTTGCTAGAAAACATAATCTAGTAACAATCGAAAATCGAGTTTTAGCCATCGTTTTAGTTCTGAAAGTCTAGTAGCAACTAGTATATTGTTCTTGACTTGGTATAAAACATGGCGCAGTGACATTTAGATTTTTCGAAAATGGATTTCATGTCGTATGGTATATGGTATGTATATGGTATATATGTGTATGGTCGTCGGGTGAAAATAGAGATAACGATTTCCTATTCACAGCTTCATCAATTTTTGCCCCCGTAAACCTATAATGCAACTTTTATCGAAATCAGAAGAGCCGTTTTCGAGAACGCGATTACAAATATTGCTCATTTAAAATTAAAGGATTTGTAGCTGTTTTTATATAAAAGACAAAATACCAGATAGTAAACGCTTGAACGTCCATAAATACTATATTAGTATGTATGGACGTTCAACTAGGTAGGTACTTCAAGTCGTGATTATAAGAAAAAATTAACTGCATTTTAAGCAAAAGTGAGAGATGATGCAAATGTTTCTAATAGCAATAGGGTCTAACATACCTGTAAAACGGAGTTGTTCAGATACAATAACTGCAATTGTCTTCTTTCTCTGTGCACTATCTCACTGGGTCCCATTTCTTCGGAATTTGAAACAAAACATAACGAGTTTAGTAGTGTGAACGTCAAAATAATAAGTAAAGTAAGCATGGTGCGTCTGCAACGATCACAGTGGAGAGGGGCACTAAAGACAATGAAGTTCGAATGGTAACAATGACGTTACGGCAAGGAAACCGATGGAGAAGTGAGATATGAATTTAGTACGACTTTTTTAAATTAAACTAATTTAGTCTATATTAATATCCTATTAAAGTTATAATTTAATACAGGCTTTGATACAAAAAATTAACTAACATTCATCATCTGCCTAGCCCAAGTTGGGGTCTGCTTGAAAAAAAATATGATTTTGGGACCTGTTCATTTCTTGGTCAACTGGGACAGGATAAATCCGCCTCTGTACTATGTGCTTGAAGTGTTATATAAAACATAAAAAAAAAATTTGGTAGTTTATTTCACATAATAGGCGGACAAAACGGTGAAGGAAAACATCGTGAGGAAACTGGCATGTTCTAGAACTAAAAAGTCGATGACATGTGACATCTACCAACCCGCACTGGGCCCGCATGGTGGATTACAGCTCACTCCCTCTCATTGAGAGGAGGCCTGTGTCCCATTTGTGGGAACATTATAGACTGTACAAAGATATCTTAATTAAAATTATATTAAAAAAAAAACTAAAAAATATTTTGCGCAGTGTCTTTCAAATACGAAACTAGGTAAATCCGGATAGCAAGCGATTCCAAGTAGCACACGTAATACGTCAATTTTAAGGTATTGTCTCGTGACCGTTTGTTGTTGGATAAACATATTAGTGTGGCGGTCGGCGGAGTCATGTGACTTCGAGATTTAAAAATAAGGCTACGTCCATAATGGTACAATCAAGAAGGCTAGTTCTGCATTTAGTGTCTGTGTGTCCGTATTAGAATACGCTTGCAGGTTCACGGTAATCGTAATTTATACATAAAAACAACTAAACATAAGGACTATCTTCATCTGCCGAGCCTTTTATCGATTAGTTTGGTATAGTATTTTAAATAGAGGGATATCCCCGACCCAGTTACTAGGTTATATGATACCTTCTAGTAAAACTCTTTACCAGAATTTCGGGCTTCCGAATTCTGTAAATAGTTGTCAAATATCTACGAAAACCACTAATAAGACCATTTTTTTTTTAAATGAAGAATTAGTAGGTTAAATGTTCGTAATAGCTAACGATCACAGTTCTTGCATACAATTTCTTGTGAAAGCGTCTAATTTAAATGATTTTGCGAAACCCACTTCGCTTCGATTAACAAAAATACCTAAGTTACAAGAAAAAATACTGATCCGATTCCAACCGCCAGAATCCGGAACTACACAAATCGACTTCGCAGTGTGAACTCCACCTTACAATGCCGGCTACATTCGAACGGGTGCATTGACACCTTTTCTACCAACAAGACGTTGATACGCGAAGCCGAGACACGTGGAAAATGTGACTTCCTAACTGCTCCCCGATTGGTTGGTTCATGAATTTCATGATTAAAACTTAACTTGGAAAAATGGGGTAAGATACCTAAAGTAATAAGGTTTTTTTTAAAGTAGAGATTATCATTTCTTTTAATCTATAGTGAGTTTATCAATGTGTAAGTCTATATTTTCATGAAATGGCATAAAGAAAAACTAAACTTAGTAAGTAACTTAACTGGGGTACAGTTGGTGGTGGAATAACTTTGCTATTAAAAAAAGGGAAACAGGAAATGCTAATACAGTCAATGCATGATGAATAGAATTAAGTTAATGTAAGTTAACAATCTTAATTTAGTCATAATTTAAAATAAATTTCTAGACTACAATTTGGTAGCGTCTGGTATTCCAAACGCTCTACTAAAAGTGTAGTTTCATTGTTTTCTGAATTCAACCATGTTTAAAAAATTGAGTGTTTTTGTTGAAAATTATTTAATGTTCATGCGTCATTAAAGTAACAAAACAAAATCCAGTTTCAGCTGGATTATTCCGGCCCTGCTGATAATCGCAGTGAGTGTAGCCGCTGACGACGAGGAGGAACACAAAGCCATGGTGATGAAGCGGCAGATCAACAGTTTACCTCTAGTATATCCCCAAGGAGGAACTTATAAGGTACGAAATCGAATAATATCTACCTGTTTGGCAGTTTTACTACTATAAGCAACCTACACAATTGTCGTTTCTTTGGTATTGTTCGTCATGTCATTGAACTCCTTGAGTTATGATTAGTAGTATAAAAAGCAGCACTTAACCCTTGACAGCTAACCCACTCGGTAAAGAAGAAGTCGTGGCTGAGAAATCTGAAACAGTGGACTCGAGTTGCAACTTCGAGTGTATAGCCTATCCGTTTCATGATGCGAGGAAACAAATAAAACAATCATCATCATCAAAAGCTTGTCGCAAGGTTTACTTGTGTAAATAAACTAGTACCTATTTAATTGAGTAATTTAATTAAATACTTATAAGTACTTACGCAAACCTCTTTTCAAATTTTTATGATCATATTAATTGTGTATAATGAGGTTATAAGTTGATAGTTAAAATTTGAAAAGAATATTTTATTTTCTTCTTTAAAGAGCATTAAAATAAAAACTTTTTTTAAAAAGGTTTTTTTTAATTATAATTTTATTATTATTTAATTTTATACTTACATTTTTATTTTTTACCCATTCTTTTCTTGGGTCCCTCTCCATCCACATTTATATTCATTACTCTATTAGTCACATGTGCCTCCTTATCACAGGCCCCAAGACAGACGACAATACAACAACATTTGTCATAAATTAATTCTAACCGTCTCTTCTCCCTTCAGTTCATCATAGGCTTCTCAGCCCCAATCCACGCAGAAGACTACGTCAGCTTAGCCTTCGCAGCCAACTTCCAGTACCAATACGTGCAGTTCGCGAACATAACCCAGCTGTCCCAGTATTACTTCATCAAGACCGTTTCAAGGGAACAGAGAGAAGCTGACGTGGCTGCCAGGAGAGATGAAAGACTCACGTTCTATACTGCTGTCGCCGATATGTTGAACTCGTGAGTGTATTTAGTACTTTTTCTTCTGGGTATTGTTGTAAACTTCGTTTGCAATTTAGTTTCCAAACTTGTAAATAAACGTGTTTCAGGAAATACATTTTTAAAACTAAAACACAAAGTTCAGTTTGCGCCACAACTCTTTTAGTTTTTCATGATATCGACTTTTAGCCAGTGTAAATTAAGTTGAGTAATTTTTAAACCAACTTTATTTAGTAGTCTGACAATACTCAGCCAGTCAGCATGATTGTTCGTTGACTAACCAAGGCGCGCCAAGCCGACAGCTCAGTTCTGGGCTGACATCAATGTTGACATAATTTAAATGGCGATCGATAGGCGAAGAAGAAGTATAAGTTGAATATCGTTCAAAGTGGAAATAATGTCAAGTGGAAGCATGGGTTTGAACAGACTTTAACTCGTTCACCCTGTTCCATAAAAACTCCAAAAGTTAAGGGAAAACTATAGAAGGGGTGACTTAGTTAAAAGCAACAATATGTCCTGCAAATATTATCTCTTGTTCAGTTCAATAACTGTTCACAATTACAACACTTGACATCTGTTACTAATAATTTTCAGAAAAGGTTTTAATGGTGAGGAGTGCGTTTACCGAGCAATTTGTGAGGCTGCACAGTATCCTGTAGAAGAAGAAGGTTTAGTTGGAGAGATAATACACATACTGCTGACGTAAGTTTGTTGGCATAATTACACTTGTAGTTGTTATCTCTATTGGGAGCCAAGAAGAATTCCTAAAAGTTTTAAGAGAACTCAGTAATTACCAGAGGTCGGAATTAGGTAGAGTTATTTGTGTACTTACACTGATTTCATACAGCGAAAGATTATAGTGGATATACCTCAAATCCCGAGATTAATTTTAATTTTAAAGAGCAGAAAAATCCCGTGATTTAATAAATAAAAAAGTTATATATTTTTAACGCAATTTAAACCATCCAACATCGGATGTCCAAAGTTTCAACATTCCAATGCGCACACGCAAGGGAAGATCCATATTAATATCAACATTTTGGATGCAAGTACAAAAATAACTCTACCTAATTCCGACCTCTAGTCTTGGTTGGACTTAGTTTTTATACCGACTTCAATCAAATACAATGTTATGCGTTCGTAAACATAACATCACGACTGTGATCACTGAAGGGTTAGGCAGAAGCGTACCCTAATAGTCCACCTACATTTCGCCAGTTATATTTGAAGTCCCATGTATTACATGAGGAGGCGAGGCCATTGACCCGGCACAAATTTAGACTCCGTGGCGGCTACTGAGAAATTCCTGATGGAAAAACCCAATAACACTTTGCCAGACCCTAGAATCAATCCATCATCATCATCATCATCATCACCAAACTATCTTGGGGTCGGCTTCTAGTCTAACCGGATGCAGCTGAGTACCAGTATTTTACATGAAGCGACTGCCTATCTGACCTCCACATCCCAGTAACTGGGTAATAGGATACCCCTTGGTAATACTGGATGTCAGACTTGGCTTCTGACTACTCGTAACGACTGTCAAAGATCTATAAATGACAGCTGGGACCAACGGCTTAACGTGCTTTCCGAGGCACGGAGGTAACTCGGTATGTAATTATGGTCAGCCATCCATGACTTAAAGATCGACCCGTGCGGCTGTTATTATTTAGCCACGAAATCCGAGAATCAATTCCTGGAACACATTATCCTCTTGGTCAGAAGTCGCGGCCATAAGGCCAACAAGGTAGTCCGTTCGTTAAGTTCCCAAGATAACGCCAAGATCCATTCAGAAATGATGAAATTCTCCAACTAGTTAAATCATGAACTTTAAATAAATGGATGAAATTAAAATTATCAGATTTATTTGACTGTCAATCTCCTTTCAGGTCAGTGATCGCATTGTCTCCATTGTGAATATTTTACACTTAATTAAGTATCAGCTTTATATAATGTGTAAATATGGTGTCAGTAACGATATAATGAACAGCAATAATTAGACAGTTTAACATTCAACAAGAGATTCGACAGAAGCTAAACCGAATTACTAAAATCAACTATATGATGGAATAGAATTAGTTTTTCTATCAGAATCTAGTTTTTTTTTGCCCCACACTAGGAATTTCTCCTGTATCGTAGGTTCGTTTACAAACATTTAAACTCACATACACAAACAGCCAGACCCGGAACAACTATCTGTAGGCCATACAAATATTTGTTCCGTGTGGGAATCGATCCCGCGACACGTAGCGCAGCAGTCAATCGCTAAACCACTGCGCCAACCATGCCGTCAAAATATTATATTGTGGCATGAAAAGTTAATAGGCAGTCGTTCCATGTAAAATACTGGTATTCAGCTGCATCTGGTTAGACTGGAACTGGAAGTGGACCCCAACATAGTTGGTAAAAAGCTAGGCAGATAGATGGATGTTGAAGCCTTGGTAAACACTCATAGTATTTCGTGTACTTTCATGCCATCTCATGTTATTTCATAAACCTAATTTTCGCACTTCAGGCCCGACTACGGAAGGACGCCTTTTGATGAAAAAGATGAAGACTGGGAAGATTTAATGGGAGCATATAACGATGCAGCCGTAGCTGGACGGCAGATGTTCAACTGTGCCTCTGTCTACTCCAAATGCCCTGAGGGTCAGGGCCTCATGGAAATGTTCAGTATTCTGAGGGATGAATGAGAAAGCTGTGGATTATTTATGTTTGATTTGTCTACTGGGTGAAGGTGCCTTTGAAATATTATGTTGTACATGAATATAGAAGTTTTGCGTTTTGTAGATGGTCCTTTGCTGTCGATAGTTATACGATTAACTGAATTTAATATGGATGTTTTCAGAAATTAACAATGTTCCTAATAGTTGGACTAGATTGGCCACGATTAAAGAAGTAGTTGATGCGAAGTCAATGTATTTTGTTTTTCTTTGAAATTCGTTGAAGTTATCATCGTAATTATTTTGAAACTACCTACTGAGAAAGTAGTATCATTTACAACGCCTGAGTATTTTTTGTAGACACAAAAACTTCTTTATTTTCCAAATAAAAAATAACAACATTGCACAGTTCATTCAGTTACATATATGTCGCAGTGTGATGATTTTATTCCGTTTAGACTTGTTCATCATGTGGGCAGAACATGGGTTTCGTGCAATGAAAACACACACACACACTGTACACTGCTTTTATCGAACTAACAAATAACTTGAAATTACAATCCAACACAATAACACTAGGCACCATGAATCGGGTTACAGTTTCGGGACGTCTTGACTCCGCGGTGGTCAGACTCGGACTGTCCGCCTCGCTCGGAGCTCGAAACATCACGACTCTGTAGTAAGCGCGCTTAGGTGTGGGTAGACTGGTAAGTAGGTCGCTTGACCTTTGGCGCGCTTTCGATCCATAGTCAGTCTTGTATCCGTAATAATGACTCTGACTCCGACACGGCCATCCTGCTAGCACACGTCCTCGTGTGATGGGTACCCTGCAAACAAATACTCCACGACAGAAATTTGTTCCACTCGGTCACTCCTGACCAAGCGTTAGATTCAACGGGGTGGTGGGAATAAAAACATTGTAGAACTAGCCGTTTCGTTTTAACCGAACCGATTGGAAATAATCGAAAATACAATAATGATAACCCTGGGCCATGTACCATAGTCGTTCAAATCAACCTTTAAAACACTACTGCAACAAAAAAAAACTACCAAGCTTATAGAAACCCTCGAGTAAAGCCACTAAGGCCACGGCTCTCTAGCCGACCAGCAATCGCATTGCTCTCACACATCCAGCGCATGGATCAAAACTAAAATTAGATCCAACAAACAATTAGGTTAATTAAAATGCAAGAGCAACCAAGTACCTCTTCATCCATCTAATCACCACATAAAGCAGGAATCTCATCCGTGGCCTATGGGCACTCAGGCCCTCCAACAAACCTCTGTTTGTTTTACTACGTTCCTCATGAACGCCGAGTCCCACATGCATGACTCTATGGTCTCTACAAGACCCGACCTCCGCCAGAGCCACCCGCGCACCGCGCATCCACGGACTACTATAAGCAGACACCGACTTCTAACGGACTACGGCTACGAAATGGCCACTGGTACGGTCTGACCATCCGAACCAAGATTCCAAACTATCTCTCAACTCTAAATCATTTTACTTCAAACGGTACTTGACCCTCGGGCATTCTCCTTAACCCATCATGAGCATACTTGTAAGTACGCTTAGAACTTAATGATCTCAATGTGTAGCGATCCCCTTCTAGTACTTCGACTGGTACGTGACCCGCTGGCATCTTCCTTAGCCTACCGCGTGCGTATCTGTAGGTACGCTTAGAATTTAAAGCTTTCCGTGTTAAGGATAACCGTCTAAAACCTCAATCACTCTAAACAGACCTTTAATCTTTAACAACCCAAAATCACCAATCGCAAAACTTTTAAATTTCGCCATCGTTTCGTCAACTCGGCACACTTGTCATTTTAAGCTAAGCTAACCCGTCACGTCTATACGAAACGTACCACCGGATCGTCACCTTAGGTACCGGGTGCAATTCGGCTTGTACTTTCCCGGAGTGAGACTTCGCTACTTAGCACGTAACGCAGCTATTTACGAATTTTCAAACGTACTGAGACTTTCCCGGAAACCAATTATAATCGAAAAGCTTTTCAGCACCAAGGTGAACGATAAGACTCGTGGAAATTACTGATTACCGACCATCGGAGAGCACGAGCTAAATACCATAGGCATTAAGACCTACCATTGCGTTGAATATGACGGTGAAAGACGCCTGGACGTAGCACTGATTAAGTCTTGGCTAGTCATTGCTAGTTACATTCGTTACGATAACAGTCAAAACCGATTGAAACTTGTTACCACTATTATGCCTCACCGAACGTACACAAAGGACTTTCGTTAACGAAAACTCTCTTGCCAACATGTTTGCAACAAAACTCCTGATTTAAAATCTCGCCACCTAACATGACGTCACTTTGTAAATAATTATCAGGCAAACATTGCAACAAAGTTTCGATAGGGTAATCGTTAATCACTACACATCATAAAATCTGTTCTGTACTGAATACTCGTGTGATCGTGTCTGTACTATACCAGTCTTAGCAACAACGTTACTAATAAGTTTGCCATTAAATTTCGATTGAAAAACTTTCTTTCACCAACGAGTATTCAGAATCAGAATAATAAGTAAACCGTAACAACTCACCCCTGTGTTGCAACGTGCCCGCGATGTTGCTTGTACGATGCAGACATCGACGCGGCTCAGCACCCCGCCGTCAGCAGGCCCGCTGCACACTGCCAGCACTGTATGCCGCCACCGACGCACGTACGCCAGACGGCTACGTGAACCGGCATGACACTTGACGCACAGCAAGGGCTTCGCGGCCCCTTGTCGCTTGCCCGATGCCCGTAGCAGCCGGCACAGGCAGCGGCTTCTTCGTGCGACAATCGTTGAGTCCTGGTTTCTCCCTGGTCCGCAAGCATGGCACTTGATTTGCGGTAGCGATGAACACTTGTGACGTTTTTCTTTTCCTTCGTCATGGTCAGTGCGCATTATCTTTAGGGGTTCTCCTTTGGTTTGTCACTACTCAGGTTAATGAGGGTAGTCGTAAAAGTTACGGCGCACACGAATCTGGCCTTGAACAATTATTTAAACTGGTACCACGTCAAACCTGCATAGGTTCTCAGTGTTACGCAAACATTTGTGTTCAAGGTACATCTAGAAATTCGGTAGTACATTTTGGAGGTACACCGTAGATGGAAAATCACCTTCGTTTTCCGAGGCACATCAACTAATGACCACAGTACACCAGTGTGCAGCGGCACACTATGTTACACTATGTAGATGCGGAGCCCTTCAACGCCGTGCTTAACGTCCAAATAAGCTGGATTCCTTCCACTGCACTCAACAAGAAAAAAAATCAAAAGTCACTTCATTCAAACTAGGCTTATAATCAGCACTTTTTGAACTTCAAAATTACAAGAGACAGTCCCCCAAAACGCCCGCCCTTCGCCACTTCCTAAGTGTTTTAGCTGGGAAGAAGAAGTGGCGGAACAAACTCCCCAGCAACACATCTGTCTGTTAGGTTAGAAGAACCAGATTTTACACAAAACAAGTCAGCGATGGATGACGCATTACTAGCGCGCATTGCACTCTGTGAAATGTGGGTATTCTATTAGGTACACTCTGCCTAACCCTTCAGAGATTACAAGCGTGATGATATGTTATGTTTTGTCAGGATCAAAATCCGCTAACACACTTAACAAAAACACTAACCGCCAACACTAGCTTGCTATTCACTGGCTGAGTTTAAGTTCGTATCGCGAGTGCAATTATTCGTTTTGCATTTCAAAAAGTAACCGTCACTGATTGTTATTGTCACTGTTCTCGCGTGTGATTGCATTAGCTAGCACAATTTGATCGCACTTCTGATGTCGCAGTGTGATGATTTTATTCCGTTTAGACTTGTTCATCATGTGGGCAGAACATGGGTTTCGTGCAATGAAAACACACACACACACTGTACACTGCTTTTATCGAACTAACAAATAACTTGAAATTACAATCCAACACAATAACACTAGGCACCATGAATCGGGTTACAGTTTCGGGACGTCTTGACTCCGCGGTGGTCAGACTCGGACTGTCCGCCTCGCTCGGAGCTCGAAACATCACGACTCTGTAGTAAGCGCGCTTAGGTGTGGGTTGACTGGTAAGTAGGTCGCTTGACCTTTGGCGCGCTTTCGATCCATAGTCAGTCTTGTATCCGTAATAATGACTCTGACTCCGACATATATATACGTAGTTACAATATTTGTTTGCTGTGTCGGTACTTATTTTGGTTGTTAACAGAATTGATTTACCGTTCCCCGTACTATAATAAACTGTATTACGGTGGATCAGTTTTCCTCGTTCTTTGTGATTGTACTTATAGTAACGTTGTAATATATAAATAATAAGTTGAGTTGAATAAGACCAGCAACAAGTGTTCCGTATTGGCCCTGGATCGAAAATCAAATCAAAATCAAAATCAAAAGTCATTTATTCAAATTAGGCTGATAATCAGCACTTTTTGAACGTCAAAATTACAAGAGATGAAGAGACAGTCCCCCAAAACGAAACAACTGGAAGTCATGGGGAGACCTTTGCCCAGCAGTGGGATGTCGCAGGAAAACAGTATCAGTATCGGTAATAAGTTGAGTTTGAGTTTTATAACTCGTCTAGAACTCGTCTCAAAGCTTTGATCTTCAAAACCCCAAAACATATAACTATCTTAAAAACCAGCAATTTATCTCCGAGGTCTGCCCAAAAGACCGAAAATCTGGTTCAAAAGAAAGTCTGGACGAGCACTAATCCTGAGCAGTGCCGGTTATAAAGTATCTACAGCAAAGGCGGGCTGTTTGCCCGAACCGCTGCTTGCGACAAATTAAGTAAATCTCATATGTGAAGCCGGTCACGTACAGGCAATCTTTTCCTTGCAATATTTGCATTGACTTAGTGGTCTGTCAACTATCGGTTCTCGATTGCATTTAGTTTAAAACTGTTTGTGTTAGGATGTTGGCTGGTTGATTTGTTTGTGGTTTTTAGCAAAAACACAAAAATTAACTCTTTAGGAAGGAATCCTATGTGACTAAAAAAGTAATGTATATAAATGTTGACGGATGGAGAGGAAGATTAAACCCGACCTCGCCGTCGAGGTCCGTCGCGACGTCCCAGTCCATGCCCTCCCCGACCCTCGCTCGAGCCAGCCCGCGATGCTGTGCCAGTAGTTTTAAATCAGCCCCTAAATAATATCATTCAGATCCAGCCTGCCCCCATGCAGTCCTCCCCCAGCGACGCCCTAAGCCGAGGCTCGTACCCCACAGGGGGTGCCCTTAGCGTGTAGTCGCTTAGTTTGTAAGTTTTTATGCCCTGGCTGGAGGCCTTACTCTTAAGGCACCCACAGGATAGTCCGGTTAAGCAGACGACAACCTCCTAGGACGAACGGCGAGATGCCATTCATAAAAAAAGGAAGATTAAGGAAACGATGCATGGATTGTGTGAAAATTGTAGGAAGGAAAAAGAAGTAAATGATAGCTTAACGGATGACAGAGGAGAATGGATGAAGAAAAAACGTGCTGCGCCGACCGCAAGTAACATGGGTCAAGCGCAGGAAGATGATAGGATCACTTTGTTGTCCGTGTGCTCGTCAGCCAAGATCCTTTTTTCAGTAAAACGTAGAGGTATCACGTTGAAATTTATATCTTCTACTCAGGTCTTCGGTCTCCTTCAGCTGTGAAGCTTTTAATTCATCGCGATTAAAATATATAATATTACCGTTTATGTCGCATATTTCACGATATCACAAGGGAATCAAAATGTCTGTGTAAAGGTTCATTAGCAGGCTGATAAAATTGACATTCCGATTTTGGCTTAAAGTTGTGAGGTAATCGTTTGTCTTAGCATGGGCATGATATACAGAAGAAAAGAAAAGCAAACGTCATGAGGAAAGTTTTGAGTATAAATGTAGATGGTTATAAGAGTAGAGGAAGGCCAAAGAAACGATGGATGGACTGTGTGAAGGATGATATGGCTTGAAAAGAGGTGTCTGATGATATGACGAGTAATAGAGAATTAAATGGAATAAGAAGACATGCTGTGCCGACCCCTAATCAATTGGCATAAGAGCCGGAGAATAATGTCTTATTTATGTTATGGGATTAGATTAATGGTATTTCTTATAATAATATCTCAGCTTTTCGGTGTGTATGAATTAAAACCATTTTTCACTTTTTAATCCCACTTCTAAGTATCATGTAATCTATCTCAGGAAATGAAAAATACTAGTATTTTATTCGAATAAAAATAGTGGTCACCCCGAGGCCCCATTGGGCAATCAGTTAAATAGTAGCCGATTTAGACGCCTCGAGAATTTATTGAGAGGTCCAGTGGTACCTAACCGGATTTATTTTGTGCTAACCACGCACTGAGCTTTCATTAGTCCAGCCGTCGGAGTAGATAGAGATGGGAATAGGGTGATTATGCTGGTATGAGAGAGGTAGGTATAGGTTTATTTGAATGTAGTAATGATTTCGTCCTGCCCTTGCATGCTATGCCTTGCCACCCCTAGGAATATATCTCCAGTTTAACGATTTCTTAATTTAAGGATCCTTCAGACAGTCATGTCGCGAAGCCTTGCACACAGGCGCGACACGGCGTGGCATCGAATCGATTACTCGTTCCTAACGTATTGAAAAGCGACTGAAAAGTGATAGATTAGGATTTATCTTAAAATTGGGTTGTCCAATGGAGATATCCAAAAATATTTAATTTTTTGGATAATGATTTTTATGCCTTACTCTAACTTTCAAAATCAAAATGAAAGAAATAAAAAAGTCAATTTTCAAGTTACGTAATTATACACAAAACAAATGCTGAAATTTTCGATTGCTTTTCGATACGTTAGGATCGAGTGATCGATTAACGACTTGATGCCGCGGCGCGTTGCCTGGCGGCGCCACGCGACAGAGCGCGGCACGCTCGGCGGCATATAAAATGTTGTACGAATCTTTTGTTTCTTGTCGCGGAGTACGTCGCGGCATGCCGCGTCGCGCCTGTGTGAACAGTCGTGCGCGCCTGTCTGCGGGGGCCTTTACTAAAAGTGAACTGCTAAGTAAAGTCTTACAATTTATTGGCCTTGAAAACTTTAAGTGTTTGAATGACAAGCAAATATTATGAGATTTAATTGTCTTGACTTAAATGTGTATTTTAAATGATTGTTGATATTGATTATTTTTCTTTGATTTCCATTGATTGTGACTAATGTACCTGTTATGGAGTAAATCAAGCGGAGGCTTGATTTACTCCATAACTTATAGGTACATTACTTACTATACATCAATATGCATGTAGAGACGAATGCTGGTCTCTGGTCGTTACTCGGGCATACAATATAACGGACGGCTGGACGGCTACTGTGCTGCACATTCAATTTATTTACATCAACGACGTAACAACTAGAATATTTTACATAAAACCTGCAGTGAAAGTAAACTAGAATCCCGCGCGAATAATTTAATTAAAAATGGCTGTAGTCGACGACCGAGCATCCGGGAACAGCTTGTTAGTGCTACATTTTTTATATGACATCATTAGGTACGACGAGCTTCTCATTCTTGGGTGTCAGTTTTTCTGCACTGACTTGTATTTTTTGAGGTGTTTTGAGAAAAGTTCTTCTCCAGTTTATATAATTTGTCAATTATTTAACAATAAACTTTTTAACTACATTTTTTATTTCGAATACAATTTTTGTAATTTGCGTTTTACTTTTGCAGAATCAACCTTTTACATATAACTTTTTTTTTGTGTATTTCTCCAATTTAATGTAAAGTACCACAAAGTGGGTCTCCCGAATTCAATACACCTTGTTCTTCAATATCGTGTTCTTCAATGTCCCTTTCACCGCACAGACTTCATTCACCGATTATTTTTCGTCCAGTCTATTTCTCTGTGGATCGCGCTGCCCCATAAAATCAGGATGGCAACTTATCGTCTATCTTTTAAAATTAAAGTTCCCGAGTGCATTCGGAAGAAGCTAGCAGTGAGTATAGTCACAACGCTAGTATTTTCCCCATTGCTTGTCATTTATTTTAATTTGAAATTATAAGTTTAAAAAAAGTACAAATAGAAATAATATACTGATAAGCATATATTTATAGTATTTTGATATATGGGGTACATTTTGACCTTGTCGGTATTGGACTTTTGTAGGAAACAGCAGATTTTAATTTTTTAAGCGTTTTTGCGTCGGTTTCCCTTACACCTTGTACATTTATAGTATTTTATATACCCTTTTAGTATGTCTTCTAAATTATATTTTACAGACTTACCAGTATTTCTCTCTGCATCACCCAAAGGTAGAAAATGCCTATGGAATTAAGTCCGCCTCTGTATATTGTACTTGAAGTGATAAATTCATAAATAAATAAATACAGAAAAGAAAACAGACAGAAAGATTTTTCGAATAGTAGTTGAGATTTTTGTATTGGTGGTAGATCCTCTGAATTGGTCATAAGCTTTCCCAAGTTGTATTCTCCAGATTTTCCTTGCTTCTTTCAACTAATTAGAGTATATTGTAACTTCTCATTAATCATCCTGCTAGACAATACAGTATAAGGCCTGTTATACGCTAGCTCGGAGCGACGTGGTGCGGGACACCATGACTGCAAATACAAAATTCCTTTCGGCTTTGCACGACATGTGGCAAACCGAACCGAAAATGATTCAACGATTTACGACGCCGAACGGAGTTTACCGATCGGCACAAGCTGGTTATCTGCAGTAATTGGCGTTGTATTTAAATATATTATTTTTAGTTTTTGGACATTCAGTGTGTAAACCGTGAGTTACACTCTAATGCACAGTACTACAACTGCATTACTTTCACAAGTTATTATGCCGTGTGTCTGGGACTGTAGCTTTGTGTTTTGTTCTGTTTTATTTTTTACTTTCAAAAATGCCTGTAATGGTCTAATTGAAATAAACGCTTTGAGTTTGAGTTTGAATGACGTTTGTTTTTGACCACACATGTAGCAGTGGTTAAAAAGCCATAGGCGTGCGTGGATAGCGTCACACTCTCCGCCTGACCGCCGCCGCGTACGGACGTGCCGCAACCTGCTCGCATTCCCGCTCGCTATCAGTGTGTGTCATCGGTTCGTCGCTTCCCAGTGTCGTGACGTCATCAGTAGTCCCTTGACTACACCCCCGAACAATTGTTGTCTTTTTATTAAGACAGCACTTGCTCATTTTGCTTCGGATATTATTCCGATTTAACTTCCTTTGCCCCATCAGGGAAAAGTCCTCAGTTTCGAGGTTCTTGGTGGGAAACCTAACGGTGCCAACGAAACCAAGAGAGGGTGGTGACCCAATCCGCCCGCCTAACCCCTTCAGGGCCTAGGTGAAAAAATTGGGCTCCGTCGCGAACGTGTGCGCCGCCGATTTACTGTGCTAGTGTTTCCCGTTTCAACAAGTTCCTGAAAGCAAAGTTCCCTGGACTGGAGTTGGAGTTGCTACCAAGCCCGGACCCTCGGACTGTGGCTGCGGAAAGGTTGAAGCGGGTGAGTCGCTGGACCCAGTAAATTCCCTACATAATTGTGCAAGGAATTAGGTTGTTAGGCGCGCTGAGCTTCACTCAAATGTCTGCTAACTCTTAGCAGATAATATGGCCCTTGAAGCGGATGAGGAACGCCTTTTTGCGTTTTTCAAAAGCGTTGTCCTGAAAGACCCAGATTTTATAAAGAAATATGGGTCCGATGTCGCTGCTTTGCAGCAACCCAGTATTGCCATCACTGACTTCAGTGACGCGCTCGAGAGCCCCTTGTCGCCGCCGCCTGCCGATAGAGGCTTACCGCCAGCCGTCGCCGCCGCGATTAAGGCTACCCCAAGACCCATTCTTGTGAAACCCTTTGTTTCGCAAACAAAGGTCCAGCCCGCACCTGCGTCCATTGTTCCCGTTTCCGAGAACATGGACAAAGGCTTACCGTCAGCCGACGCCGCCGCGATTCCGGCTAAACCGAGACCCATTGTTTCGAAACCTTTTGTTTCGCAAACAAAGGATCAGTCCGAACCTGCGTCCATTGTTCCCGTTTCCGAGAACATGGACACAACTGAGCCAATCTCCGACTCAGAGTCAATTTTAGACGCGTGCTCTGCCTCGTCATCCTCTGAAGACGACTATAAAGTCGTCGGAAAGGGCAAGAGGAAGAAGGGCAAAAATTCCCAGGCCGCCATGACCAAAAAGATCGTCGCGCTCCCTTATGCCCCCTCTCACGCGGCCTCCCGTCCCACCTTCCCGGTCCCCTTACCTACGTCCGCCGCTGCTCATACCAGTAGGCCAGTCAGCCCTAAGACTAAACCTTCAGCCGCTTCTTCAAAGAAGCTGAAGCCCCCTCCCCCGTTGTTCATTCAGGACAAAGGGAAATGGACAGACGTGTCCAAAATGTGTAATGAGCGCCGTATTCAATACACAAGCGCAAAAAGCACACAGCAGGGCATAAAAGTGGTGGTCCCTACGACAACCGACTTCAGGGAACTAACCCGCCAATTAATCGGAAGGTGCATAGCCTTCCACACCTACTCTCTCCCAGAGGAGAAGCCCACCCGCGTGGTGATCAGGCGGATCCCGAAGGAAATCCCCACGGAGGACATCCTCAATGACCTCCTAGGCCAGGACATCCCGGTCGCAGCCGTCCACCGCCTTCATAAGGCGAGAGGCGGAGACCATTACGATATGGTACTGGTCATCTGTGACCCAGTTGAAGGTCACCACCCGATCTTCAAAGTGAAGTCGGTTTGCTCCCTGACAGGCATCTCAATAGAGAAGCCCTACCGCTCAAGCGTAGTCGGACAGTGTCACCGCTGCCAGATGTACGGTCACAGCCAAGCCAACTGCCATGCACCGCACAGATGCGTAAAGTGTCTAGGCGACCATGGCACGGCAGACTGCCCCCGTCCCAAAGACAAGTCGCTTTGCACGGAGCCACCGAGCTGTGTGCTTTGCGGCCAGTCGGGCCACACGGCCAACTACCGCGGCTGCTCAAAAGCCCCCAAAGGCTCCTCCTCTAACCTGGCGAAGCGTGCAAGCGCCCGCCAACAAAGAGAAAGCCCATCGGTGAGGCTACCCTCTGCCCAGATGCCGGAGAGACTCAGCCCTCAGAGGCCCTCTCCCTGGACCACGCTGAACCACCAGAAAGCCTTCCCGGCTCTCAGTGAAGCAAAGTCCAACCCCATCCCCGGGCTATTAGATGCCCCTGTCCCGACTCCCGCGGCCCAAGCGAGCGCACCGGCGCCCGCTCGTCCCACGCCACCCGGCCCCGCGGCCGTGGACCCCTCTCACAACGTAATTTTAGAGTCGCTAGCAGAGTTAGTCACCCCCGAAGCAGACCGCATGGCGGCTGATCTCAGGGCGGCTAACACTGGTGGTGATAAACTTAAAATTATCCTCAAGTCCCTACTCAAGTTAGGCGACCTCCTCCGCAACCTTAACCTCGACTAACTCCAATGGATAATACGAGATTAACGTGCACCAAACCCCGATCCCTAAAATTAGGGTACTTTAATGCCAATGGCATTAGAGGCCAGCGTGATGAGATCGCCACCTTCCTCCGCGACCATCAAATTGATATCCTCCTCGTACAGGAGACCTTCCTCAAGCCCAGTCACCGCGATCCGAGAATTGCCAACTATCGCATAGTTCGCAACGATCGGTCACGTTGCCACAAGGGCGGGACTGTAATCTATTATAGGAAAGAACTGCATTGCATCCCCTTAGATCCCCCTCCCATGGAGTCTCTACTCGAGACCTCAGTGTGTCAACTAGGCATGACCGGCCATCAACCGATCACTATCGCCTCTGCGTACATCCCTCCCGGCGGCACGTCCGAGGAGCACACTTTGTTCACCAAAGACCTTGCCGTCCTCTTCGGCTTGAGCGACTCCGTTATCATAGCGGGCGACCTCAACGCCAAACACCCCGCCTGGAACAGCACGACGACCTCTGCCAGAGGACGTCACTTGTATAACCTGGGCGAGTCCCTCAACTTCGATCCCATCGCTCCTATGGAGCACACCCACTATCCCCACGACCCCGACCAACGTTCGAACGTTCTCGACATAGCGCTACTCAAGAATGTCAACCTTAAGTTGCATTCCATCGAGACTTTACATGAGCTTAACTCAGATCATCGACCAGTGCTCATGCACTTAGTTCCTCGCTCGGGTCCTTCTGACCCCAGCCAGCCCCCGCCGACCCAAGTGATAACCGACTGGAGGAAAGTCAGCGAAACTCTGAAATCCACCACGTCGCCTCACCTAGAGGCCATCCCCGACCACATAGTCTCAGTCGCAGACACGACGGCCGCCATCAACTCGTTTACAGAACACGTGCAATCCGTACTGAAGGACTGCTCACGGGAAGTCCCAGCAATGAGCGATCAACGCTGGATACTACCCGCTGACGTACGTGAACTGATAAACGAAAAGAACGCGGCCATCCGTGCCTACAGCAGCTTTCCCTGCGAGGCAAACAAAGCCCACATGCGTAATTTACAGCGTGCTGTAAAGAATCGCACCAGTGAGCTTCGTAATAATCAATGGGAAAAAACGCTAAGCGAACTCGAGCCTACCCACCTAGCCTTCTGGCAGCTGCAACGCAAGATGCGCTCCACCGAAGAGGCTTCGATGCCTCCCCTCACCCGACCCGATAAGAGCGTCGCATTCGACGACTCTGAGAAGGCCGAATGCCTAGCCGACAGCCTGGAATCCCAGTGCTCCCCCAGCTCGCAACCAGTAGACAAGCGACATCTCGATGAGGTGAACGCATTCGTCGAACGTAGAGCCGCCCTGCCCCCCGAAGAAGACCCTGATGATCCTCTGCCTCCGGTCACAGCTGACGAAGTGCAAGACATCATTAGCAAACTTCAACCGCGGAAAGCACCCGGCTCCGACGGAATCACCAATAGGGTGTTCAAACTCCTCCCCGCTCAGCTCGTCGTGTTAATGGCGGCCATCTTCAATGGCGCCCTGAGCAACAACGCGTTTCCCCAAATATGGAAAGAGGCCACTGTCATCGGTTTCGCCAAGCCAGGCAAACCCAAGTCTGAGCCTTCGAGCTACAGACCTATCAGTCTCCTGAATGCACTCGGTAAAATCTACGTGAGACTTATGTATAAGCGACTCAAAGACTTCGCCGAGGCTAAGAGTCTCATCCCCAACGAACAGTTCGGCTTCAGGACCGGACACTCTTGCATTCAACAGGCCCACCGCATCGTAGAACACTTGAGCGCTGGCTTCCAGCGTGGAGCGATGACGGGTGTGTTGTTTTTCGACATAGCAAAGGCATTCGACAAAGTCTGGCACAACGGCTTATTATATAAGCTGTACAAACTGGGAGTGCCAGACCGTCTCGTGCTCATCTTACGAGACTTTTTGTCGGATCGCACCTTCCGCTATCGCATCGGGAAGGCACTGTCTTCCCCCCACCCCATTAGAGCCGGAGTCCCTCAGGGCTCCCCGCTCTCTCCCCTTATCTTTACTCTGTTCACCAGTGACATCCCCAAGAGCAAGAAGGCACAGTTAGCCCTGTTCGCGGACGACACGGCCATCTATTACACTGGCCGTAGTCACGACGCTATTTACAGCACCCTCCAAACCTCAGCCAACGTCTTAGGCGCTTGGTTCCGGAAATGGAGAATCGAGGTGAACCCCGACAAGAGCCAGGCAGTTCTATTCTCTAAACCGCGTAAAAATAAGCCACCCGCGCTCAGCCCGATCACTATGTACGGTAAGCCTATCCCTTGGGAGAAGCAAGCCAAGTACTTAGGAGTCTTACTTGACAACCACCTGTCTTTCGCGGCGCACATCAAAGCAGCTCGCGACCGAGCTGCCTTTGCTATGGGTAGGCTTCATTTCATGATCTCGGCAAAAAGCAAATTGTCTCTCAAGTGCAAGTTGCGCCTTTATACCGCGGTGATCCGCCCCATTATGACGTACGCTTGCGTCGTGTACGCTTACACCAAGCCTAAATACATCCATAGGATGCAAACCTTGCAGAACCGGTTCTTACGTAGAGTCACGGGAGCCCCTTTTTATGTCCGTAACGACCGTCTACACGTAGACCTTAGAATGCCCACCGTCCTTCAGTTTATGAAACGTCTTTCGAAGCGTTTCTTCGATAACGCCAGTAAACACCGTAATCCCCTGATCGCAGCGGCCGCCCGTTACGAACCCTCGCGCATTAGTACAGTACGCCGTCCTCGGCATACCCTCGTCACTCCCGATGATGCTATCACCCTCCTCCAGGAGAGTAGTAAAGAGACTAGCACTCTTAATAAGTACAGACACAAACCGCCGTCCTTCCGACCTCGCCGTCGAGGTCCGTCGCGACGTCCCGGTCCATGCCCTCCCCGACCCTCGCTCGAGCCAGCCCGCGATGCTGTGCCAGTAGTTTTAAATCAGCCCCTAAATAATGATATCATTCAGATCCAGCCTGTCCCCATGCAGTCCTCCCCCAGCGACGCCCTGAGCCGAGGCTCGTACCCCACTGGGGGTGCCCTCAGCGTATAGTCGCTTAGTTTGTAAGTTTTTATGCCCTGGCTGGAGGCCTTACTCTTAAGGCACCCACAGGATAGTCCGGTTAAGCAGACGACAACCTCTTAGGTTGAACTGCGAGATGCCATTCACAAAAAAAAAAAAAAAGTGGATAGCGTCAGTTTGAAAATGGAAGTCGACGAATAAATATAACATTTACTGTAGTTGCTCATAATGGCCAAAGAAAAAGGCAGTATTGGGTCTACTTTGTTGTTTAAATAATATTGCCCAATTGAATGTGCCGACCCGAAAAATGTGTAGCACCCCTTAATTATGAAGACTTGAAGGTATGTTAGCAGTAACAGGTTGCTATTAATGTGTTAAGGCCCATCATTTATGAGCATCAGGGGAAAAATAAAGCAGGGAAATTACTTTTCAGGACGCAAATCTGTCTATTACACTCTGAAGGGTCATAGATTCTCTAGCTACCTATTAATAATGTTTTTTTTTTTGTAAAAAATGTACCAAAGCCGTTTTATTGATGAGTTTCTAAAAGAAACTGGCAACCTAGAAATTGCTAGGGAACTTATAATGTTAGTCAATGTTTTTTGGATTACGAACGGTCGTTCGTTTTCTTTATTTTTTAATTTGAAAAAGAAAAACGACTATACTATTTCAAATAAAACATTTATTATTCTACTCAGACTTAAGATTTAAAGTATTTGCGCAAAAGAAACGTCAGATTGCTTGTATCCTGACTGTAATCCACCAGTTTTGACTTAGGTTCAAAGTTAAACATCGGTATACAGAGAAACGTCTAGGAATGAAAATGGGCATAGTGATCGGGAAACTTCACAATCATCAGCAGTTCTGTTGTGCCATTTATCTGTGGCTGATGACTGGTGCCTGAAAATATATAAAAAAAAACAGTTCTAGAATTATGGAGATCTGAGCCAATGGCACGAGCAGGTGATTTAAATGAAACGTTAATACGTAGATTTCAAAATTGAAAATACTCGTTTCATACATAATATTTACATAATTTCAAGAATTTGTTCAAATCTCAGGATGTTGCGAAACAGTTTTACTAAAATGCTGTAGGATCATTTTATTTTCGATAGTAAAATCGACGTATTTACGCTACCAAAAACTTCAAAACTCGTGCAGGTCATTTTACTGTAAGTTTTAAAAACTTTATTTAAATATGGTCTTTCACGTTTTAGGTCGAGTTCAAATTTTTTTTCTTAAATGTTTCCCAATTTTTTGTTTTCGATAACATATATAGTATTTATAATACTGATATAATTCATAAAATTGATAATTTCTAATAACAATAATTTTTGAGGCACTATTTAAAGCGGTAGTTGTATACAGGGTGTGACGGAATGGGTATATACATACTTAAGGGTGTGCTAAAGACCATCAAACTGAACATGTTTCTCCATCGGACAAACATCGTAATAGCGAAAAAAATATCAGCTGCTGCATACGTTTGGGTATTGAAATTTTGTATGGGGCAGCAGATATTTTTTCGCTATTGCGATGTTTGTCCGATGTAGAAACATGTTCAGTTTGATGGTCTGTAGCACACTCCAAAAAATAATTGCCTATTAATTTTTTTCAACTGATCATAATAATCTCTCGAATGTTTAAATTAAAACAGATCAAAAAATTAGTTAGTTCCCATTTAAAATCAAATTCTCAGAAATTATGTTTCAACAGGACCTCTAACTTTTGTTTCAACCAGACCCACGTTACAATTTCCGAACGTGAATGCCCATTTTAGCGTAAAATTCGCTCGTAATTTCATTTCAGCGTTTCAACGGGCGTCACTTAAGAACATAATTTAATTAAAAATGTAATTTTATATTACCTGAAAACCATTTTAAAAAGTCTGTGATATATTTTTTGCGGTTCAGGGATCGTTTCCATTTCGCAAATGGCTCGGCGGACGCAGTGGAACCCATTCAGGCCGTTCCTAGAGCAATCAATTTGTTTTTGGTGAATGTTTACGGTATTTTATGAATTTATGTATTTATATTGACATGTATGTGAACGGTGATAAAGTGGGAGTGCTGCATACAAGGTTTTAGTTTAGCTAGGTAAAAAATTCTAGGTAAAAGGTATAAAATTAACTAACACAAGTAAGTATGTATTTATAACGAAAGGAAATACACAGCAATCATTATCATCAATCTACATCTCTCTCTTACAGGATTCCTTATTATTATCTATTGGTTTATGTTTGCATAAGTCAGTAGGTACAGTCTTTTGGGTGCGGTGCCCAAAAATAAACAGATATTAATTGACCTCTAGACAAAAACGAGGACAGGATTTTGAAAAACTTGGAAACCTGTGACATTTATAAAAAGATGTACAGACGGCGACACATAAGTTATACATGTCCAGTATGACATGGCCTTACTATTTATACAGCTTATCTTTTCAATCAATCAAGCTGTGGATCTCTCAGTCTACGGGAAATCTACAGGGTGTAATGGAAAGGGTATTTGCATACTTTAGGGTGTGCTACAGACCATCAAACTGAACATGTTTCTCCATCGGACAAACATCGAACAACAACACTTACCTGTCCAACAATGTCTCTGTATGACTATAAACAGTTCTTCTATGTATGAAATGGTTCCGATAAGGATGGAAGGTGTCTGGTGGAGGATCCCAATTTAAACGGAACCCGAGGGCTTGTGCAAAGATCTGGTTCCAGGGGACAATGTTAACCCTGCAGTTGAACCGCAGCTGAAAAACGTAAGACAAGGCCATTAGAAATGTTCGTTATAAGCATTCTTCTTCTTAGCATCATCATCTGCCTAGCCTTTTCCCAAACTATCTTGGGGTCGGCTTCCAGTCTAACCGGATGCAGCTGAGTACCAGTATTTAACATGAAGCGACTGCCGATCTGACCTCCACAACCCAGTAACTGGGTAATACGAAACCCCTTAGTAAGACTGGATGTCAGACTTTTGGCTTTTGACTACTCGTAACGATAGTCAAAAATCTATAAATGACGGCCGGGACGTACGGCTTAACGTGCTTTCCGAGGCACGGAGGAAACACCCATCCACGGAAAAACCTCGGCAAGCACGGCTTAACCTCAAACATCGACCCCCCGGTGGCCGTGCGGCGATTATTTACCCATGAGCTCCTCATTCTTCTTCTTAGCATATCTATGACAATGAAAATTGAGTCAACTCAAAACTTGGCGACAAATTTGTCCCTTTCAGTAGCGTCCAATCAGTTCCTGAGCATTAAACAGCAGACAAGTCAAAATTAGTGTGCGATGTAACTGCATAAGTCAATAATTATTTGGTTTAAAAGTATGAGAGTTAGAGGACTACTGTTACTGACAAGTAGACTTCTTGCTCGTGGAAAATTATGATGTTTTTTCAGGGATAAAATATAGATATAAACTTCCCCTGGAATAATTCTTTCTAAAATCCGTTGCGTAGTTTTAAAGATGTAAGCGTACAGACGGCGGGAAGTTACTTTGTTTTTAACCGACTTCTAAAAAAGGAGAAGGTTCTCAATTCGGATGTTTGTATTTTTTTTTTTATGTTTGTTCGCGCATAACTCCGTTGCTTGCCAACCGATTTGAAAAAAACTTTTTTTGTTTGAAAGCGTATATTTCCCTTTTTTTTGTAATAAAATTTAATAATTCTTTGGAGTCGGTGCCGGTGTCGGTGGTATACGATACCTAAATGACTATATACAGACTAAGGCCAGAAAAAAGCAAAACTTAAATCTTAAAGCTTCTGAATATTCATTAATTCTAATTATATTGCTTGGCACCGACTCCAAAGGATTATTAAATTTTATTATAGGTTAATCGTAGGTTAGGTTAGGTTTATTTATATAGGTAGGTTGTAGTATTATTTACAACTTTTTAGTGCGTTAAGTGTTTTCTGAAGTCGGTTTCTTTTTTTGTAAAAATTTTTTTTTGTAATATGTTTAAATAAAGAAGACAAACACAACATGTTTGCAAGCTATATGTATGAAAAATTAATACTTACGAAGAAATGAGTCATATTCTTGAAACTGAGGTACCTTCTGTGACGATGATTATTGATTTCATTAGCCTTACCAAAGTCTATAAGCATAAACACTACGAAACAAATATAGCACAACGTACACACATGAATGTATTTGTACATTTGGTTGCAAGAAAAGTACTTACTAATAAAGCAAAAATAGAATTCTAATGATGGTATTAAAAGTTTGATACCCGCTTCAATTAAGCAGGCAATTACAGTACAATTTACTTCATCGTTATCATTTATGTATGTTGTTTTAAACTTCTAATAATAAAATTTGGGTCATAGATTTTGGCCCGTCTGGTATTTGGTGCAAATTGTGTGCGAATCTCACTTATACTTTGATTTCAGTCAATGAGTATTGCGATTTAATTATAAAAACAACGTTTATCAATATGCTCACTGATTCTAGCTCATATAACATTAAAATTATTTTCGTCAAATACAGTTTTTTTTCAACACAATTTTCGTTTTTCACAACTCACTGTAAAGATGTGATGAGGTGTAACATAGAAATAATTCCTAAAAAAACCTTCTTCTTAAAGCCTTCATACGAGTCTAAAGGGGGTCATATTTGATATATTGTTTATCAACAATTTTTGTGTTTGGTCAACGTAAACTAGTTTATTGGAAGTGGGTTATATTATTATAAGCATTTTATTTTTAAATTAGGAATCCTCGGCTTCGGTTGACAGAGGAGAATAGAAGAAAAAACGTGCGGCGCTGACCGCAAGTAACATGGGCGTGTGCTTGTCAGTCAAGATCCTTTTCTCAGTAACGCGTAGAGGTATCAAGTTGAAATTCATATCATATACTCGGGTCTACGGTCTCCTTCTGCTGTTAAATCAATCTTTTAAGTCGTCCCGATCAAAAGTTTTGACCGTTTATGTCGCATATTTCGCGATGTAACAAGGAAATCAAAATGTCTGTTTGTTGGTTCAATAGCAGGCCGACATTATGATTCCGATTTTGGCTACAAATGAACTAAAATACGATAAAAGGTTGTGAGGAAATCGTTTGTCTTGGCATGGGCATGAGATGCAGAAGAATGAGGCAGACGTCATGAGGAAAGTTTTAAGTATGAATTTAGATGGCTCTATAAGTAGAGGACCCGACAGGGTCCATAATTGTGTCTATTATTTTTTATTTGACCGCCTGTCAAGGTTACATTGTGGATGCCTTAAATTATTTGATTTTAATTGAGGAAGATCAAAAAATTATGGATGGACTGTGTGAAGGATGATATGGCTTGAAAAGAGGGGTCTGATGAGATGACGAGTAATAGAAAATTGTATGGAATAAAAAGACATGCTGTATACTTCAGCTTTTTGGTGTGTTTGAATTTAACCATGTTTCACTTCTTTATCCCACTTCTAAGTATCATGCAATCTATCTCAGGAAATGAAAAATACCAGTATTTTATTCGAATAAAAATAGTGGTCTCCTCGAGGCCCCATTGGGCAATCAGTTCAATAGTAGCCGATTTAGACGCCTCGAGAATTTATTGAGAGGTCCAGTGGTACCTAACCGGATTTTTTTTGTGCTTACCACGCACTGAGCTTTCATTAGTAAAGTCGTCGGAGTAGATAGAGATGGAAATAGCGTGATTGTACTGGTATGAGAGAGATAGGTATAGGTTTATTTTAATGTAGTAATGATTTCGTCCTGCCCTTGCATGCTACTTTGCCTTGCTACCCTTAGGAATATGTCTTCAGTTTAACGATTTCTTAATATAAGGCTCCTTCAGACAGGCAAACCGCGACGCGACAGCGTGGCATAGCGGTGATGCCGCGTCGCGGCATCGAATCGATTACTCGATCCTAACGTATTGAAAAGCGATCGAAAAGTGATAGATTAGGATGTCTTAAAATTGGGGTGTCCTATGGAGTAAAATCTATTTAAGTAATCATTTTTATGCCTTACTCTAACTTTCAAAATCAAAATGAAATAAATAAAAAAGTAAATTTAAAAGTTACGTAATTAGACACAAAACAAATGTCAAAATTTTCGATTGCTTTTCGATACGTTATGACCAAGTAATCGATCAACGACTTGATGCCGTGGCACGTTGCCTCGCGGCGCGACAGAGCGCGGCAGGTTCGGCTGCATTTAAAGGTTGTGCGAATCTTTTCTTTGTTGTCGCGTAGTACCTACGCCACGGCATGCCGCGCGCCACTCGCGACGTGTCACGCTCTCGAAAAAACCCGTCTCGTCACACCGGTGTGAAAAGTCGCGCGCGTTTTCGTAGAAATTGTTCTACGTTGGTTTTGTCGCGGCGTGCCACGTCGCGTCTCGTCGCGCCTTTCTGTAAAGTCGTACAACTTATTGACCTTGAAAACATTTAAGTCTTTCTTAAGTCAAGACCTGGGAAGAATTACCACGTTTCAACACCAGCGAATATTATGAGATTTATTTGTCACGGGACTAAAATGTTAATATTTTAAATGATTGTTGATATTGATTATTTTTCTTTGATTTCCATTGATTGTGACTTTGCTTGATTTACTCCATAACTAATAGGTACATTACTTACTATACATTAATAAGCATGTAGAGATATGCAATGCTGGTCTCGGGCATACAATATCCAAACGGACGGCTGGTCGGCTACTGTGCTGCACATTCAATTTATTTACATCAACAACGTAACAACTAGAATATTTTACATAAAACCTGCAGTGAAAGTAAACTAGAATCCCGCGCGAATAATTTAATTAAAAATGGCTGTAGTCTTCGACCGAGCATCTGGGAACAGCTTGTTAGTGCTACATTTAGTATATGACATCATTAGGTAGGACGAGCTACTCATTCTTGGGACAATTTGTCAATTATTTAACAATAAACTTTTTAACTATATTTTTTTAATTCGAATACAATTTTTGTAATTTGTGGTTTACTTTTCCAGAATCAACCTTTTGCAGAATCAACCTTTTGCAGAATCAACCTTTTTTAACTATCTTTTTTTTTGTGTATTGTGCCAATTTAATGTAAAGTACCGCAATGTGGTTCTCCCAAATTCAATATACCGTGTTCTTCAATATCTTGTTCTTCAATGTCCCTCTCACCGCCTAGACTTCATTCACCGATAATTTTTCGTCCAGTCTATTTCTCTGTGGAACGCGCTGCCCCAGGATATCAGGATAGCAACTTATCGTCTATCTTTTAAAATTAAAGTTGCGAGTACATTCAAAAGAAGCTAGTAGTATCGTCACAACGTTAGTATTTTCCCCATTGCTTGTCATTTATTTTATTTGAAAGTAGTTGAATGTCCACTCATACAAATATAGTATGAGTGGACATTCAACCGATTAGAAATTAAAAAAGAATGTACAAAAAATTTACTGATAAGTATATATTTATAGTATTTTGATATATGGGGTACATTTTGACCTTGTCGGTATTGGACTTTTGTAGAAAACAGTAGATTTAAATTTTTTAAGCGTTTTCGCGTCGGTTTCCTTTACACCTTGTAGGTACATTTATAGTATTTTATATGGGTACACTACATAAATACGAAAAACTGTATTCCGATAGTCACAAGTCCGAATTTCAAAATACCGATTGTCATAATTCCGAATGGTGCAAAATTCCTAATATAACAACTCCGACTGATCATTACTCCTATTTTTATAATTCCTAAATTTTCCTAACGTTTATAATTACTATTTTCAAAATACCGAGTTTCAATAGATCGAATAACAAAAAGTCCGACTTAATGATAATTCGAAATATCAAAAATACGAATTTCGATTACTAAAATACCGCTTAATACAATTCCGAAATAAAACGCCTTGTAAAACTGAATAACAAGACAAATAAACACCTAATGCATGTAACATGCAAGCAGGCATGCAACATGCAAGCAAGCACGCAAGCAGGCATGCAGCATTTAAGTAGGCAAGCAGCAAGCAAGCAGGTATGCAACATGCAGCAGCATGCAAGCAGGCAAGCAGCAAGCAAGCAGGCATGCAGCAAGCATTATTTCTATCACGGCTCCGGCGCTGCGTGGTTTGGGCGGCCCCACGCGAACTTACTGTCGCAGATGGTTTTAATGCTCACCACTGCAGCTTCGGCTTGCTGGCCGGCCAAGCCGGCCAGCCTCAGCAGCGGCGGCGGGCCTTCAAACCACCTGCTCCTCAGCTCGCGGGCCGCTCCTCTCCTCGGCGCCTACGCGGGCTTAAATTACACTCTAGGGGTAGGTTAGACAAGACTGCGTGAAGTCGGTTTTGGGGCGATTCGTTTCTGTCACAAAATTTTGTAGCATAACATGTTGACTTATAGTTTATTCGAATTATTGAAAATCGGAATATCGTTTTTCGGACCTAGAACCCTTCGAGCATCTGATTCTTCGAACGAATGAAAATCGGAAAACTAACAAATCACATTTACGACTTTCGGTAAAATACATTTCGTGATTTTTATTAAATTTTATATAGATATAGATTTTATTTTATTTATTTTTATTATATATAGATTTTAATTAATACAGGTTGGAGTGTGGAGTGAGACAGGGAGGCCTGACTTCACCACGGCTCTTCAACCTGAACGTTGATGGACTGATAGGTGAGCTCAGCGGGGCCGGTGTCGGCTGTTCAGTGGATGGTGTTTTTATGAACAACATTAGTTATGCCGACGACATGGTGCTGCTGAGCCCATCTGTCACAGCCCTTAACTACCTCATAGGGATCTGTGAGAGGTACGCGGAGTCACATGGTCTCAGGTACAACTGTAAAAAGAGTGAAATACACATTTTCAAGGCGGGTAATAAGAGTCCGAAAACTGTTCCACCGGTCAGGCTTGGAGGAATGCCGTTAAGTAGGGTCACCAAGTTTAAGTACCTGGGGCACTGGGTCACCGAGGACCTCTTTGATGACTTAGACATTGAGCGGGAACGTAGGGCGTTGGCAGTAAGATGCAATATGCTGGCACGCGGGTTTGCACGGTGCACAAAAGAGGTGAAAATTGCTCTTTTTAAAGCATACTGTCAGACATTTTATACCTGCAGCCTGTGGGTTCGCTATACGCGTAGATCTTTCAATGCCCTACGGGTCCTGTACAATAATGGTTTTAGGATGCTGTTGGGGTTGCCTCGCTATTGCAGTGCATCGGGTATGTTTGCTAAGGCCAGCACTGACTGCTTTAGGGCTATGGTACGGAAAAGAGTGGCTTCCCTGATGTGCCGCGTGCGGGGCAGTTCCAACGGCCTTCTGAATACCATATTGGGAAGGGTTGATTGTCCGGTGGTGAAGCATTGGAATACTGTTCACGGATCTGGAGGGGTCCTTTTCAATGTAAAATAGACTAATGTAATTAATTAATAATTTTGTAATGTTGATATTGATTATTATGAATATACTAACATAGTTATAAGTATGATTTACTAACAATGTATGGAATATTTCTTTTGATTCTGAGAAAAATGAATTATTATTATTAATAGACATTATAATTCTTAGGTATTTTAAAATTAGGACTTTTGGCACTCGGATCATTGAAATTCGGAATAAAATATTTCGGAGTATTTAGGTGTTCCCATTTTATATATCCTTTTAGTATGTCTTCTAAAATATAGTCCGCGTCTGTATATTGTACTTGAAGTGATAAATTAATAAATAATTAAATACAGAAAAGGAAAGAGATAGATTTCGAATAGGAAATTTATCGAATAATAGTTGAGATTTTTGTATTGATGGTATATCCTCTGAATTGGTTATAAGCTTTCCCAAGTTGTATTCTCCAGATTTTCCTTGCATCTATCAACTAATTAGAGTATGTTCTAACTTCTCATTAATCATTCTGAGAGATAACACAGTACAAGGCCTGCTATACGCTAGCTCGGAGCAAGGTGGTGCGGGACATCATCACCGCAAATACAATGTTGAAATATTTTTGCAAAAATACCTCTCGGCTTTGTTTGACATGTGGCAAACCGAACCGAAAATGATTTAACGATTTACGCCGCCGAACGGAATTTGCCGATCGGCACAAACCGGATATATGCAGTAATGGGCGTTTTATTTAAACAGTATTTTTAAGTTTTTGGACATTCATTGTAACACGTGCGTGACACGTGAAGGGAAGGGTGCGATGGTAAATTGTGCGGTTTGGAACCGCTAAATTCGTGTCATGTATTCAGGTAGCAGTGGTTAGTAAGAGATAAGTGTGCGCGGATGATTATCCGCGCACACTTATCGCTTACTAACCACTGCTGCAGTTTGAAAATGGAAGTCGACGAATAAATATTACATTTGCTGTGGTTGCTCATAATGGAAAAAAGGCAGTATTGGGTCAGCATTGTTGTTTAAATCATCATCATCATCATCATCATTTCAGCCGAAAGACGTCCACTGCTGGACATAGGCCTCCCCCAAGTTTCGCCACATTGACATAACATGGGGGGTTTTGCCATAATCGCCACGCTTGGCAGGCAGGTTGGCGATCACAGTACGGTTGTCACAAAAGCACAGAGAATGCTGCTGCCCATACTCTGGCAAGTCCCTTAGTCGGCTCTTACGACACCCACGGGAAGATATGGGATGGTGCTATTCTTTGCGTCCGACACCATACAGAGCGTTGTTTAAATAATATTGCCCAATTGAATGTGCCGACCCGAATAATATGTGAAGACCCTTAAGTATGAAGACTTGTAGGTATGTTAGCAGTTAAAGGTTGCTATTAATGTGTTAAGGCCCATCATTTATGAGCATCAGGCGAAAAATAAAGCAGGGAAATTACTTTTAGGACGCAAATCTGTCTATTACACTCTGAAGGGTCATAGATTCTCAAGAAACCTATTTAAAAAAAATATTTTCTTTTTTGTTAAAAATATACCAAAGCCGTTTTATTGATGAGTTCTTGAAAAAAACTGGCAACCTAGAATAATTGAATAAAAAAAAAACAATAATACGTTTTCAAATAAATCATTTATTATTCTACTCAGACTTGTTGTTGTTGTGACTGGTGGACTACTACTGTTATCCACCAGTTTGTACTTAGGTCCAAAGTTAAACATCGGTATACAGAGAAACGTCTAGGAATGAAAATGGGCATAATGATCGGGAAACTGCACAATCTTCAGCAGTTCTGTTGTGCCATTTGTCTGTGGCGGATGACTGTTGCCTGAAAATAGAATTAAATAAGTTTTAGAATTCTGGAGATCTGAGGCACTAGCACGAGCCCGTGATGTAAATGAAACGTTAATACGTAGATTTCAAAATTAAAAATACTCGTCTAATATTTTCATAATTTTAAGAATTTATTCATATCTCTGGATGATTATGCTTGTTGCAAATCAGTTTATCTAAAATGCTGTAGAATAATTGTATTTTAGATTCAAAAATCGACGTATTTCCGTTAGGAAAAACGTCATAACTCGCGCAGGGCAGGTCACTTAACTGTACCATGGTTTTAAATACTTTAAAATGAATATGGTTACGTTTTAGGTTGATTTCAAAATGTTTTTGTTAAATGTTTCCCAACTTTTTGTTTTCGATAACATAGATAGGATTTACAATACTGATATTTAAACTATCTAAACTAATATTATAAAGAGGAAAGATTTGTATGTTTGTTTGCATTGAATAGGCTCCGAAACTACTGGTCCGATTTGAAAAATTCTTTCAGTGTTAAATAGCCCATTTATCGAGCAAGGCTATAGGCTATATATCATCACGCTACGACCAATAGGAGTGGAGCAGCAATGAAAAATGTTGCTAAAACGGGGAAAATGTGACGCAAACGAAGTTGCGCCGGACAGCTACTTCATAAAACTGACAATTTCTGATAACAAAAATCAGTTTACATTCAAAATCGAATTCCCAGAAATTATTTCAACAGGACCTCTAACTTTTGTTTCAACCAGACCCACGTTACAATTTCCGAACGTGAATGCCCATTATAGCTTAAAATTTGCTCGTAATTTCATTTCAGCGTTTCAACGGGCATCACTTAAGAACATAATTTCATTAAAAATGTCATTTTATATTACCTGAAAACCATTTTTAAAAGTTTGTGGTAAATTTTTCGCGGTTCAGGGATCGTTTCCATTTCGCAAATGGCTCGGCGGATGCAGTGAAACCCATTCAGGCCGTTCCTAGGGCAATCAATTTGTTTTTGGTGAATGTTTATGGTGTTTTATGAATTTATGTATTTATATTGACATGTATGTGGATGCGGATGAAGTGGGAGTGCTGTATACAAGGTTTTAGTTTAGCGAGGTAAAAAAGTCCTTTTGGTAAAAAGTTAGTGATAAAGCATGTTGTGTACCGGTTAAAATTTTGCTCGTTGAACAGGGCATTAAATAAGGGAGGGTCAAGAGAATTTACGCCTTATGGTAATTCATACAAACTTTCAAGGCCTTATTTTTCGAAATGATTCAACGCATAAGCAGGATACATAGGTCTAAAAAGTTAATAAAAACATTTCCAAATTGTCTTTAAAAAAAAAAACATTTGGAAATCTGTTTCTATGGATTAATTATAATCGGTCTAATTGAGCTGTAACACTATTTTTCGAAAACGTTTTTTAGTAACTTTTTAGACCTATATATCCTGCTTTTGCGTATGAAGTTTCAATCATTTCGGAAAATAAGGACTTGAACGTTTGTATGAAATGCCGTAAGGTGTAAACGCTCTTAAGCAGAGCAGACAAAAAATAGAAAGTTTTTATTTCACAAAACACATAAAATCAGGCCTGTATTCCCTCGATCGACCTCATAGCTAAGCAGTCGCGCTTGCGACCACTCGCCCAGCGAGGTAGTAAGTTGTTTTTATTTCGTTTAGAAAACAAGTATTGATTAATAAAATACGGCTCTTACCTGTCCAACAGTGTCTCTGTATGACTATAAACAGTTCTTCTATGTATGAAATGGTTCCGATAAGGATGGAAGGTGTCTGGTGGAGGATCCCAATTTAAACGGAACCCGAGGGCTTGTGCAAAGATCTGGTTCCAGGGGACAATGTTGATCTTGCAGTTGAACCGCAGCTGAAAAACGTTTAAGACATTGCCATTAGAAATGTTCGTTATAACCATTCTTCTTCTTAGCATATCGACGACAATTAAAATTGAGTCAGCCCAAAACTTGGTGACGAATTTGGCACTTTCAGTAGCGCCCATCAGCCCCTGAGCATTGAACAGTAAGCAAGGTTGTCAAAATTAGTGTGAGATGTAACTGCCTAAGTTGATAATTCTTTGGTTTAAAAGTATGAGAGTAAGAGGACAACTGACAAGTAGACTCCGTGCTTGTGGAAAATTTTGATGTGTTTTCAGGGATAAATCTTTACTACTTAATATTATAAAGCTGAAGAGTTTGTTTGTTTGTTTGTTTGCTTGCTTGAACGCGCTAATCTCAAGAACTACTGAACTACTACTCCGATTTGAAAGTGTTAGATAGCCCATTTATCGAGGAAGGCTATAGGCTATATATCATTACGCTACGACAAATAGGAGCGGAGCAGCAATTAATAATGTTTCAAAATCGGGGAAAACGTGACGCATACGAAGTGGCCCGGGACAGCTAGTTGTACATATAGCCTTCCTCTGGAATAATTATTTCTATTGTTCTTTCGCAAAATCCGTTGCGTAGTTTTAAAGATCTAAGCGTAGAGACGGCGGGAAGTTACTTTGTTTTTGTAATATGTAAAGAGAAAGAAGACAAACACAACATGTTTGGAAGCTATATGTATGAAAAATTTATACTTACGAAGAAATGCGTCATATTCTTGAAACTGAGGTACCTTCTGTGACGACGATTATTGATTGTAGAGTCATTAGCCTTACCAAAGTCTATAAGCATAAACACTATAAAACCAACATAGCACAACGCACACACATGAATGTATTTGTACATTTTGTTGCAAGAAAAGTACTTAATAATAATTAAAAGCAAAAATAAAATTCTAATGATAGAATAAATAATTTGATACCCGCTTCAATTAAGCAGGCAATTACAGTACAATTTACTTCATCGTTATCATTTATGTATGTTGTTTTAAACTTGAGTTCTAATAATAAAATTTGGGTCAATGATTTAGGCCTGTAGTATTTGATGCAAAATGTGTTCACTTTCTCACTTATACTATTATTTTAGTCAATGAGTATTGCGATTTAATAATAAAAACCACTTTTATCAATAAGGTCACTGATTCTATCTTCTATAACATTAATATAATTGTTTCATATAATGTCTTTGCTAATTATGCTTCATGTCTATCACATTTACGAGAAATACAGTTTTTTTTCAACACAATTTTCTTTTGCACAACACACTATTAAGATGAGATGAGGTGTAACATAGAAACAATAAAAGCGACGATATTCGTGCGAAGCCTGCATAAGAGTCTAAAGGGGGTCATATTTGATGTATTGTTTATCAACATTTATTGTGTTTGGACAACGTAAACTAGTTTATTGGATGTGGGTTGCGTCGGCTAGTGTTTTAGAGTGTAAAAAGAAAGCGGGGTTTGTTTAAAGATAGGGGTCGAGTTATACTTAGGACATGTTGTGTTTTGATAATGGAAGAAATAGGTCTCTGACCTAGTAAGTCTTTGTCGAGAAAATTATTTGTAAACTACAAAAAGATCTAAGATAATAATAAAAATATGTACAAGCAATTCACGTGTCCAGATCTGGATGCGAGGTTGTCGACATGTGGGACGTGACAACAGCAGTCATTGTGCCGGTCACATATATATGTATAGTCGTGTCGGCCAATGGCTTAATAGCCAAAAGCTTCGACCAACATCTGCGGAGTCTTTCGCTTCACAGCTGGATCAAGGGCTTGATTCAGAAAGCAGTACTTCTAGACACGGCACGTATTGTCAGGAGGTTCCTCTCTCAAGAGCCCTGACACCGGTAGTTTTTTACATGTAATTTTGTAAAAATATTTAAAAATGTAAAGAATATGTACAGAAAATGAATAAAGAGATAGAATATGTACAAGTATCAAAATGGGTAAAGACCAGGGTGTCAAAAAAATATGAAATGTCAACAGAAAAAGTGCTGCCAGCATTATGGGCACTTTTTCTGTTGACATTTCTTGCCACGTTGGATGGCAATGCTGATTCTTTGACCAAAAAAAAGGCCAGCCCTCTGGTCACGTGACAAGTCGACCAACCGCTTGGCGATATCCCGTAATACTAGGTGGAGATTCGAACCCCATAGCCCTAGTGTTTCAACCCCAAACGGTTCAAACACATTATTACTAATTAAGTTATTGTATTTGCGCTGTTCGATATTTTCAGCATCTGCAGGGTGTCGACGGTATTTGCTAGTTAAGTCTTCAGCTTAGTTCCATTGACAGGGACCTTGTTCTTCCAAACAAGAGTAAGACAAAACCTCTCCGACATCATTTCGCCAATAACTCTAGTCCATGTTTTATAATTTTTATCATGTTTCCTTTCAAATGTGTAAGAGTTCACACTCCCGTTCAAGCCGTAAAACATCATAACAAGATATAAACTCAATAAAACCTAATAATATTTTGTAATTAATTTATTCCAACCTTTGACAAAATCAATATTCATTTACAGAACCTTAAAATCATACAAGATCTGTGTAAGGAGCCACTTGTAATAGCGATAAGGGACATGTAGATAGTGAAGTGTCACAATCTTCTGTGGTTGTATTGTGCCATCGTTCAGTTGATGAGGATATTCTCCTGAAACACAAAATACATGTATAAATAAATGAAAGAGAGAAAGAAAAAATATTTTTTTGTCGCAGGGACATGACATGGCGTGCATGCAAAATGACAAAAATAAACATAGGTTGTACACACAGCTCCATTAAGTACTTACCCTCCCGGCCTCCACGGCTGGAGTGTTGAGGGGTTAGCATATACTGATGCTGTCTGTACCTATGTTTATTGTTTAAAGAAAAAATAAATAAATGAGAGAATTGTTTGAAAAGAGGAACAAGACAAATTGAGTTCAGAGACAGTCAAATTTAAGGACTAGATCCTGAAGTAAAAAATAATTTGTAGTTGGAGTATTCATTAGCGCTGATTATCACCAGTCGAGCCTTATCCCACTTATGTTAGGGTCGGCTTCTAGTATAACCGGATGCAGAATATCAGTATTTTACATGGAGAGACTTCCTATCTGACCTCTATTAACCAGGCACTGGGAACATTATCCCTAGCTCTACTGCAACAGAAAAGTCTGCTATCAAGTGACGACTCCTGCCCATGCATTCGATCAATATAAACTTTGTAACGACGAGATGCAAAAAGAATGAATTACTCTCAACCAGGCCATCATGCATTTACATAACTACCTACATCTTTGTTTCTCCATTAGCATATAAATAAATCCTATTACAGAACCAGCATACGTGCATATGAAATAAGTTTTTTACCTAAAAACCATTTTTAAAAGTCTGTGGTAGATAATGTTGGGTTCCGAGATCATTTGCATCTCACAGATGGCGCGTCGTACGCAATGGAAGCCGTCCAAACCGTTTCTGAAAAAGGAGAAGTTTTTAGGTGTTTCCTTTCAAATATTTTTGTGGTTTTTCAGTTGTATTTGAATATTTTGGGGATGCTTTTGCTCATGCATGCATGTTTTGGGATGTTTAAACGTCGAACAATGTATAGATAAGCAGATGTAGACTTAAACAGCTGCGTTTAGAGAAACTAAACGTTACATTTTAACAGTTTCGTTCTCTAAATCATGAACAGTAACCGTAGGCAAAATGAAGGCCCATGGTTTTTGTACTTTTTGGTGATCTCAAATATTCAAACAATTTTTTTCTAAAAATGTCTTTTCAGGAAAGAAAGAAAATCTTTTGATAGAGTTTTTTTATCTACTGCTAGATTTTTACAAGTCGATGTTTGAAAGTCAATAAAGTCAGTAAATAATGGTCTTATACCACACACACACAATACTATCTATTTTCAAAGCATTTTAGCTTTTTAATTTAATATTTCTTCTGAGCCGATTTCAACATTAAAACTGAATGCGATCAAGAGTTGTCAATGTCATAATGGTTACGGAATATTGACATTAACAGCAATTGGCTTATACAAACTGATCGCGATCAGTTTCAATCCTGAAATTCTCCATAAGTCTTTAAAACATATTTTTATAATCAAAATCTAACTTCTAACAAATAATTAAACTAATGACTAATTCTTACTTATTCAACAGCATTTCCACGTAATCATAAATATCCCTGCGGTGTATGCGGTGGAAGGTACGAAAATTGGGCGAAGGAGCGTCCCAATTCATACGGAACCCTATAGCTTGCGCGAACAGCTGGTTCCAAGGAATTATGTTTGCTTTGAAGTTGAATTTTAGCTGAAAATTTTAAGAACATTGTTGGATATGGTTTGTGTTATGCATTGTTTGGATTTAAATTGGCGTATAATTAGAGTATAGAAGAGGTTGGTTTTAAGTAGAAATCGTTCCTACCAAAGAAAAGCTTTGAAGTTTAGGTGTGGTTTGGGAAATCGGTTTGAAATCACAAATATTATATGGTGTATCTTACAGCATTTAATAAACAATTTTTTTTTGTATCAAAGTTATGTCTTAAGGGTAACGAATGTTTGTTACAAGAAACAACATTTCAGGATACTTCGAAAACTCTAACACTACTAAGGTATTAATTTAGTAGTCGGTTATTTTTTTAGTAAAAATGAGCATTCATTGTATTACGATTTCACCAAAGTCGTCGGTGGTAGAGTCAGACTAAAAATGTACGTTCGTTGCATTTGTGTATATAAATGAAAGCTTGATGATGATGGTGAGACAGGAAGAAAAAAAACGTGTCGCACCGACCCTAAATAACATTTTGAATGAGACAAGGGCAGGAAGATGATGAAGAGTTTCTGTGTTTAAAGAATAAAATAATGTAATCTTAATACTCACATAGAACCTTGTCATATTCAAGAAGGATAGGTATCGCCTGTTCCTGTGTAGCACAGCCTTTGTATCATTAGCCTCGCCGACATCGATTAGGATGAACGCTACTACACTTAGGTAGCATATCAACACCAACGGGATGAATTTGCTCATGTTTGTCTGCTTATTTTGCCGCTTTAATTTGTATGCAGGCTTATAGTGTTCTCATTTTAAAAGTTCGTATTTTTCTAAAAATAGTGGCGCGTATCTAAAAAGATAGATCTATGTATCAGTCCTTATTTTTGTACATATCAGTCTATAACGATAGATGTAAGAATGTATAATCATCATCAGCTTATACTGTTCCCACTGCTGGGACACAGACCGCCTCTGTATGAGATCCCGAGTGGGCTGTAATCTACCACGCCCAGTGCGGGTTGATAGATGCCACATGTCTTCGAATTTTTAGTTCTAGGACATGCCGGTTTCCTGATGATGTTTTCCTTTACCGTTTTTGAGGGCAGCGGTGATGAAATAAATTACTCAAAGTAATACGCCTGCCTGGGTTGGAACCTACGGCTTACTGCTCGTAAGTCGGGACTGCCACCACTGGGCCACGGCTGCTCTCGACAATGTACCAATGACCCAAAAAAAACTAGTGTAGAAAAATAGTCTAAATATAAGTAGGTAATACTTATACATAACGGATAGGTGCTTACATGATCCGGCAATCCTAATTGGTTACCAAATTCCGTAGTAACATTCACTTTACATCGTGATTTTGAATCCGTTATTAAATTTGAAAAGACAAGATTCTTGGAAAACCAGTACAGTCATGAAACGGTTTATTTGAAAATTTATTAAGGTCAATAATATAGTAAGGCGTATAAATGATTTTGTTGTACAAACATACACGAAGTAAAAAAAAAGAATTGCTTGTCCATCTACGATTATGTAGGTTCTGTTTAGGATATGTTAGCACTTACCAAATTATCTTTTTTCGTTTTAAAAGTAACTAATAGATCAGTCTAGATTTCACTTTTGAAACAAGACTACAAAAAAGTTGTAGATGGCTTTGATTATAAAATAGTTTAAAAGATAAGCCGTCTGGATATGAAAGGCACTTAATACTTAATCTTAATGATTTGGTTATAAAACGACATACGATATCACTGTAAGAGAAAATGAACTAAACTATTTCAAGAAAGTAGGTTTTATTTGATTTTTTGATTCATATATGGCTCTTCTGTGACCTGGCTTACATTTTTTTTTGGTAATTTGTAGTGGCATTTACACATGGTGGTTTAAAATTTAAAAGCCTCTTACAATGAATAAGTAAAGCAACATAATATGTATATTTAAAATATCCAGCGATTTTAAATCCAAAATAATTTTGACGAAAATGGTTGAACAAACAATAATACCTCGTCATAATTATTATTTTATACTAAAGGATTTACGTATTGATTTTCGAAAACTTTATCAATTTAACTACTCTCTAAAAAACATTTAAGTAAATTTTTTGTAATAAAATTTCGCCTGTGCCTGACGAAATTTTTTTTGGAAATTGACGCGTGCATGAAAAATAACCATCCTGTATAAGAAGAGTTAACGGTTACGCTTTATTTGTAAGTCGTGATCAACGGTACGTTAGCCGCGGATAATCTTGACATTGTTAACTTAGAACCCAATGCGATACTTAGCTTTACATCTAACGAAATAGAAAAATATAAACCTGATTTTGAAAATAAAGTTGGTACCTTAGTAGAAGATGAAAAACGATCCAATGTTGGGAATATAAACAGAAACAATACAGAAACTGATAAACTAAAAGAAGGAATATTAATTAAAGATAATGATAATCAAAATGAATTTGATTTTAAATTTTACATTGCTTTTAATAGCGTTAGGAGTTGAAGGACAAATACAAGCAAATGATACAAGTGATGAAAAAGAAGTATACAAGAAAAGTGAAATCTTGTCCAGGAGGAAAAGATTCATCATATTTCCTGAAGGCAGCTCTCTCCAATTGGGTAAGTCTAAAGTTAAAGTAAACAATATTTACTTCACGTTTCTTGAACCAAAAATTAGAAGTCATGTGACAACAACTAACCAGCCGGGGAATTTTAGTTCAGTCCTGGACATAGAGAGGAAGCCTTTCTCCCAGCGGTGGGAAAATTATAGACTTATTAGGCTTATGGCCTATTCATATCTTTCTTTGCATTCCATAATGTTTCTAAAGTTGTAAGTGTGAAATCATACATGTTACTTGCGCCAGCATTAAACAATAATATTGTTTTCAAATCAAAGTCCATTTGTGAAGATCGATATGCTTAAACGACTCTCTTTATCGTATTTCTATCAATGAATACTACCAGAAAAATAAGCCAAAACATGTCACTAAATCCCTACTTCCCAGCTCAGCCATTTTTTATTCGCCACTCGTCCGTTCAAATCTGAAGAGCCACAAACATCTAAACTGCATATTGGATGCTGTGTGTCCACCATTACGAGCGGGCAATTGCACTGAGCTCCTAACAAATGGACCTGTGACGTAATATGTTCCTCAAAACACGGACAACGTTGTTATAACAGTTTCAGTCGTATCATTTATAAAGTAAATCCTAGTTTAAATTAGGAGATGTTGGAGTACTGAGGGATTCTTGAACAAGGAACGTTCGTGTTTGAGGAATATATTAACTGATTTTCCTGCTAAAGCAGAAAGTGTTTAGTATGTTTCATATTAACTAATCCAATGTCTGGTTTTGCAGTAGCAGAGTCTAATTTACAAACTAACGAATGGGTATGCTTTGGAGTGATATCTTTGTTGTGTTGGTGCATCAACCAAGTGAGCATTTAATACGAGAAAAATGTTGTGATTTTTTTTGTTGATCGACGTATCCAGGGTGCATGGAGACTTAAACTTTTTATCTTTTATCAACTTGTTATTTAGCCTTGCAGCACCTTTGCAGCTATAAAATATATATTATAGTACTTTATTACTTATTTTCCAGTATTCTGCACCACATATGCCATGGTCTTCAGGATTGGAGACATTTTCCTGTACGGATCGACAGCTGCTTTGGCTTGGGAGTTGCCTCAAGACCCTTACTCACCGTTCAACCATAAGGCTGACCCTCTGCATCGGAGGGTAGACACTAAAACTATATACTATACTGATGAAAATGGAAGGGTTATTGATAAAAAGCCGTATCACAGGTAAGAAAGAGAAATCAGTTAAATCTTTGTTTAATAGTTTTTGTACAAATTCTACAATAGTTTTCATTTTGGTGTTGTGTTTAAAGTTGACGCACTCGCTATAATTATTATTTTAACTTCAGTCACTGGAAGACTAGAGACTGGCAGTCTTAATTGATAGCACTCAAGGAATTTAAATAAATATTGTCCTTCCTTTCCTGTTCGTGATCCCTTAACAAAATGCCAGGAACAAAAATTTCCAGTAACTAAACTAATTCGTAGAAAATCACTCATACCTCAACACCAAGTTAAAACAGAAAATCAGGTAGTAATTGGTCCGAACACAGTCTTTGAAATGAATTCCGAACAGACTTGTAACATACGGGCTAACTTCTCTCAGTCTAACCAGCCCTAGCACCTAACTTAGGCTAATAATTAATGTCGCGTTTGCCAACTTGCAAAAGTAGGAACTTAACTTACTGCCTCAGATTTGTGTAACCAGATTTATATATTTAGAAATCATCTACAAAAAGCAAATACTTTCAAAATTTCAATATGTTGTTGCTTTAGGGATGATTTACTTTATGCCATTTACAACTCTTAACTTTAAAACCGAAGAGTCAATATCCTCTAACACGACGTTTTAATAAAACCCTGACATAGAAACACAAATAGAAACCTAAAAACTCCCAGCAAAATTACAAACCCTAGCAGACAGACTACAAACTATGCGGAATTAACCATCCATGAACAACTTTCAGAAAACCCATAGCGAATCCAGCGTTCGCAAAACGCAGTGTGGACGGGCCGGACAGAAAAGGAACTTTAGAGAAATTCAAAATAGACAGGAAACAGATGCATGCTTCGGAAAACAAACGGGAATATTTGAACGGACGCATGGAGCAACGGACCGTCGAATATCACAGGAGCAGTCGCGCTGCGTTGTACCAGAAAATAGAGACTATGCTACACGGGTCGGTATTATTTAGTGCGGTTGTTAGTCGTGTGAAACGATTTAAGATTTTGTCTCTTTTTGGTTCTGATTCGTGGTCTTTTTTTGTGAAAGAGAATAAAACAAAGTACGTACGTGAATGTATGGTTGTGTGAATAGGTGTAATATGGATACTTCTGTAATTAAGCCTTTCGCGGATTACAGCCTTCATGTTACATGTGTGAATTTCATCATTATCATCATTTCAGCTGAAAGACGTCCACTGCTGGACGCCATAGAGACATAAGGTGGGTTTTGCCATAATCGCCACGCTTGGCAGGCGGGTTGGCGATCGCAGTACGGTTGTTACAAAAGCACAGTGAACGCTGCTGCCCACTTTCTGGCAAGTCCCTTAGTCGCCTCTTACGACACCTACGGGAAGATATGGGATGGTGCTATTCTTTACGTCCGTCACCATACAGAACATTGTGTGTGCATTTATTTTTCTCTTACCGTAGTTTCAGCTGGAACACAGGCTTAGCTTAATGCCTTTGTATCATCCAATGTGTCAAAGTCTTGCATTAATTCAAAAATAGTTTCAGTTACACAAACGTATGCTAACAATATTTTTAAAGAATGTGATGTTTTAAGTTTGCTTCCTTTTTCCAGTCTCGGTGTTAACGGCAAGAATTGTGTGCTGAAAACATTATGCCTGGTCGGTCAAACACAGGACCATCCTCAAGGCGAGTTCTTCCAAGAAATTATGCGAACCGTTTTCACGTAAGTATTTGTTATTGTTTGGATTTTTTGTAACCTCTGTCTTATTTGTATATGTATGTAAGTTTATTTTTATTTTTTTGAATTTCTTCTCGCAGTTCAACCTAGGAGGTTGTCGTCTGCTTAACCGGACTATCCTGTGGGTGCCTTAAGAGTAAGGCCTCCAGCCAGGGCATAAAACTTACAAACTAAGCGACTACACGCTAAGGGGTCCTGTGGGGTACGAGCCTCGGCTTAGGGCGTCGCTGGGGGAGGACTGCATGGGGACAGGCTGGATCTGAATGATATAATTATTCTGGGGCTGATTTAAAACTACTGGCACAGCATCGCGGGCTGGCTCTAGTGAGGGTCGGGGAGGGTTCTATGCAAGAACCATTTTAAAATTTTAATATAGGAAATCACCACGCTTCGCAAATTATTTGCGGTTTTTTAAGAGTGTATTATAATAAGATCATTGCAAAGTCCCTGGTGATTTGAGAACCATGAGAGGTAGTGTTTCACAAACAATAGGACACATGAAATTGTACATATATGAACATAATTCGGATCCAAGTTCTACATCCAATCTCAATGTATGTCTTGTAAAATTACAAAGTATGGTAAAGATTCATAAGATTTTAAGATTTTGTCAAAATTGAAGTTAAGTTTATTATTGTAACTACTAATGGTTGTCAAAAACAATAAAAAGAAAACGTAAATTAAATTATTCATGATTAAAGACGACAAGATTTAGCTCAAATATACATAATCATATTCGAATAATTAATTAGGAGTCTCGAAATTGAATAATTAAGAATATAATTACAGAGATTTTGTTACAAGCCGCAAGTGGCAAGATTTTAAAGGAAAATTTAAAACTTGGAATTATCTACAAAGTTATATTTTTATATACAATGATCGCTCACTGTTTCTTTGCTATGTTTATTACTTTTTATATCGTGGTTTTGAACTATGTGTATTATTTGTATGGACCTTTTTTAATGAAAATTGTAATAGAATAAAAAATATCATCATCACCAGCCTAGCCTATTTCAAGTGTTTTTGGGTCGGCTTCCAGTCTAACCGGATGCAGCTATAGAAATAGAAGAAATACAAATCATTTATTTGCCATTAATGTAGGTATACAGATTATGATGGTAATTTTGATGAGCGTCCCGATACATTTTGCCTTACGGCATGCAAAATTATCAGATGTCAATAATTTTATATAAGCAATATATAAAAAAAGAATACCAGTACTTAATAGCAGATTTTTTTTCTAGCTGTAATTTACATAAAGGGTGTATATAGACACTTATCGAAGCCGAAAGGCACTGGTTCTCTTCATCATTACTATAAATTTCTTTTGTTTTAGACCATCTCTGGGAACCTTCTAGTTACTGAGATATTGGACGTCAAAGATCCAACTTTTTACCATTTTTTTTAAATACTAGTTTTCAATTCTATAACAGTACTTTAAATGAGGAGCTCGTGGCTAAATAATAACAGCCACCCAGGTCGATCTTTAAGGTTAAGCCGTGCTTGCCTCGGTTGGTCTGTGGATGGGTGACCATAATTACATACCGAGTTTCCTCCGTGCCTCAGAAAGCACGTTAAGCCGTTGGTCCCGGCTGTCATTTGTAGATCTTTGACAGTCGTTACGAGTAGTCAGAAGCTAAAAGTCTGACATCCAGTCTTATACCAAGGGGTATCGTATTACCCAGTTACTGGGTTGTGGAGGTCAGATAGGCAGTCGCTTCATGTAAAATACTGGTACTCAGCTGCATCCGGTTAGACTGGAAGCCGACCCCAAGATAGTTTGGGAAAAGGCTAGGCAGATGATGAACAGTACTTTAAATAGTTCTGTATGGTGTCGGACGTAAAGAATAGCACCATCCCATATCTTCCCGTGTGGGTGTCGTAAAAGGCGACTAAGGGACTTGCCAGACTTGGGCAGCAGCGTTCTCTGTGTTTTTGTAACAACCGTACTGCGATCGCCAACCCGCCTGCCAAGCGTGGCGATTATGGCAAAACCCCGCAAAATGTCAATGTGGCGACACTTGGGGGAGGCCTATGTCCAGTAGTGGACGTCTTTTGGGCTGAAATGATGATGATGACTTTAAATACCTCCATGTTCCGTTTACTATTCAAAGTATCTATCAGCACAAAGTTTAGAGTGCGTTACATTGAGTTTTACCGCAAAATGAGATTTTTCGCCCGATAATTATTGCGTAGGGTTACTAAGCAACCCTAGTTTGATGTACAGTGCCCTGCACCATTACCTGAGCCATCTCACAAAGCAAAAAAGAGGCAAGTGGGTCAGGTAATGCTGGTGTCTGGTACAGAATGTTTGGTTGCCGGCTTCGTGAAGGATCTGTTTACACCTTATACAAGATGTTGTTTTGCATCCTCGTCAAATTTAGGAGGTTATCACAAAATACATAAATAACCAATATAAATTACGGTATCTAGTTAATTATTAATAAACACCGTTTTTTTGTTGTTTTAGATTGTCAGTATTTCACAATAGGGGTTATTGTGAAATACTGACAATCTAAAACAAACGTTAACGTTGTTTAGGGAATAAGAAATTATCAAATAAACGTTTGAAATTGTTTGTATGTGTGAAAGCGCGTTATAGGGCGAGGATCCCACGGGCCGCGTTTAAAACACAGGTAGTTCACACTTACCGATTTCTGTAAATAAGAAAAAAAACTACCCATTTTATTATTGATTCGGGTCGTGAATCACAAGCATAGTTACATCATTGAATTTGGCGAGGATGCAAAACAACAGCTTGTATATAGAAATGTCCTGATCGAACCTATTACATGCCGTTTATACTGAAAAAAGAATACTAATTTAAGTTCACATCTATTTCCAGTTTACCAAGAATCTCGGAGGGTGTACAAGATAAACACGCTGAATACGATGCAGCTCTCTCAGCCACCGGGTCCTGTGACGAATTGTACCCAGAATGTGATGAGCCCCCACTCCAACCAGAGGCGGCGAGATTCGCTTACTAGGAGCTGCAGACGAGAGAATTTTTGAAGACCAGAATAATCGCCTGACGGATTTTGTGTAGGAGCTCAAGGGGTTGGATAAAGAATAGTTTGATAAAATTGGATAGAGAAAAAAAATCTGTTAGCATTCGTTAATAATTTGACGGCAAGGTTGGCGCAGTGGTTGAGCGATCGAATGCTGCGCTGCGTGTCGCGGGTTCGATCCCCGCACGGAACAAATATTATTATGGCCTACAGATAGTTGTTCTGGGTCTGGCTGTTTGTGTATGTGAGTTTAATGTTTGTAAACGCACCCACAATACAGGAGTAATTCCAGTGTGGGGCAAAGTTTTGTAAAAAAAAACGGGTTGCACTCTGGGAGTACCGGTAGAAGTGAAAACTTGAATGTTGTGCATTTTTGATATTTTGGAATGGTTAGGGAATAATTTTGCAGGAATTGCTTTAATTATCAGTGTGAAAGTACTATCATTTATGTGGTAAAATACAATATTCATTTATTGCGCTATTGTACACAAACATGACAATTTATATTACATTAAACATTTAACACTTCAGAACTATTACAATCCGTCTTACGAATTTTACCTCTTTGGAGAAACAGAAGGTTTTGTTTGTGCATAAGATAATTATCCAGTTTTAGAAACCCAAACTCAGTGACAGATGAGTTCAAATTCCTTCGTAACCTGATGTTAATCCGTCTTACGAATTTTCGATCACCTGTCCTGACGCGAGTTTAACATTTTTTACCCATCACAAAAGTGCACAACGCCACTAAAGAAGTTTTCACTTCTAAAAGACTTAGTAACAATAAAATTAATATCTCAGTGCTTAAGAATTGTCTCCTTATTATTATAATTTCTTAACCAATGCTCGGTCACAGTTGTAACAGAAATAGATTATAGAATTGAATAAACTAGATTTAAGATTATTTTGAAATTCGACAGTAGTAGGCACATCCAAACCCAAGACTTTATCGTTCGAGAAAACTGTCAAGATGTTAAGAAGGGACTAAAAGTATTAAGGAAAGGGTTTAATTCCTAAGTGTATTAGAAACTAGAAGATTTATCTGGCAAGCCTTTCTCCGATATATCATTGGCGATCGGCTTATGTAAGATAGAATAGATTATTTAACATAGTTGGCTAATATTAACCAGATTTTATGTATGTTTTCGACGAGGCAAAAGGCTTTTTGCAGTTTCTGCCAATCATCATCATTTCAGCCGACAGACGTCCACTGCTGGACATAGGCCTCCCCCTAGTTTCGCCACATTGACATAGCATTGGGGGGCTTTGCCATAATCGCCAGGCTTGGAAGGCGGGTTGGCGATCACAGTACGGTTCTTACAAAAGCACAGAGAACGCTGCTGCCCATTCCCTTGACAGTCCCTTAGTGGCCTCTTATGACACCCACGGGAAGAAATGGGTTGGTGCTATTCTTTACGTCCGACACCATGTTGGTATTGGTTTCTGCCAATACCTCTGGGGAAAGGCCGTGAATATATGTGTGTAAGGTTTCATGTTTGAATTTGGACCTTATGTTTTACCTCATGCTAGTGAGATCAATTGTTTTAATCAGCATTTATTATATTTAATAGTTAGAATCTAAGATAACTTTAATTTATTGAACTAGGAATGTTAAATAAATATTTTCTAATGGAATATACAATTGATCAGTGTTTTGTTTTATTTATTACTATAACCCAACGTACCCTCATTCAATCGGAATTTAAAACCGTAAAACACTGCCTCTCTAATAAGCCCTACATTTCTTTCTTTGTTTCTAGCAAACATTTTATGTTTTTTAACGTTCTGAATTGTCGCACGAAGGTAACAGTAAATCAATTTACACAGTGTTAATTGACAGTTACATTTGTAACATTAGGGTTTCAATAGTTCAAGAACGGGACAGTATATTTTATGATTCTTAACGGGCAACTCCGAATCGCGTTTTGAAATTCACATTTAGAATCTTTAAGTTTGACATGTGGCCAGTTCTAAATAAAATCCGTTAGGAAAGGGTTGCGTACCTATTTTGATTTGAAAAACATTTTTGAATAACTGTTCGGTATTGTTCCAAATATGAATAGTATCTTTTCATATTTCGTAACGCTCCTAGTTTTACAGACAGTAATTAGTGAAAATGTAAGAGACAATGGAAATAATACGGTAAATGAAATTCACGAGGAAAATGAAGGATCAAGAGCGTTGTCGAGGCGAAAGAGATTCGTAATATTTCCAGATGGAAGCTCTTTGCAACTGGGTAGGTGAATACTTGTGTGTTCTAAGCATTTGATCCTTAATGGGATTATGTTTTAGGTTTAAAGTGCAACAGTTGGAGTTCTTTATTTGGTTACTTTTCAAAAGCATTGAGGTTAGTGTAAATGAATGCATGTTACATTGTTTCACATTCTTGTGTTTGGACTAAATATGGAGAATGTTAATTAATCTTAATTGAAAGGTATTTGTTCCTGATAACTGTTTGCAATTTCATTTAAAGTGACATTTCCCATACATATATTGCTGTAAGTTTCTATTTCATTTATTTTTATTTGTGTATTTCATTAATTAATTAAGATTTATTAGTTTAAAGTTCCTTATTTAAATTAGCCAAGTGTTAGGTAAACGAGAGCTAATTCCTACCTAATACGTGCAGTGAGAAACGTTTAGTTACAGCTTGTTTACATCCGGATGCAAACCTCACAGTTATGGCTAGTAACTCCTACTTTACTGTATCGTGGTATTCAGTTATAGAATCAACTGTGAAACGCTTAACTAGATGAAACACATAATACCCGTATCGATCAATTATTGTTTCGAAGTTAATGATTTGCAGTACAGCCACCACATTTCAGTAGATAATTAACGACCCTAAAGCAAAGTACTGAAGGTGAATATTCAAAAGGCTGTGGATAACAAACAATCTCCTTCTTGATTGTCTTCAATTCGAACAGGCTCAAATCAGTATATTGTGATGACGTTTGATGAATCGTCACCAGTTCATCATCATTCGCCTGTCCTTGTCCTTAATTTGGGGTTGACGCACAGCATGTCTGCAACTTCCATATTTTTCTATAACTTGTCATTTCATCAGATACTTCCTTTCTTGCCATATCATCCTTCCCACGGTCCATCTATCGTGTCTTTGGTCTTCCTCTTTTTTATGTCTTGAGAGGAGGCCTGTGCCCCAGCAGTGGGAACATAATATGCTGATGAAGAAGACATAAAAAAGAGGAAGACCAAAGAAACTATAGATGGACCGTGGGAAGGATGATGGTGCGGGTTGGTAGATGTCACATGTCTTTGAATTTTTAGTTCTAGAACATGCCGGTTTCCGCACAATGTTTTCCTTTACCGGTTTTAAGGGCAACGATGATGAAATAAATTACACAAAATAATGCGCCTGCCTGGGTTTGAACCCACGGTTTACTGCTCGTAGGTCGGGGCTGCCACCACTGGGCCACCGCTGCTACTCGCTTTTTCATGTACCCATCCACATTCATACTCAAAACTTTCCTCACGACATTTCCATAATTCCTCCGCATCACATGCCCATACAACGACAACCGATTACCAAATATTCTCGTATAAAAAGTCGCATCAGTAGTCACACCCTTTCCAGTCAGATCATGAATCGTAGCTAATTTAAACTTATATTTCTATATTTCCAGTGTTCTGCTGTCAAACTGCAGCTGTGATCCCGATTGGTGATATCTTCCTGTTTGGTAGCACTGCAGGTCTAGCCTGGATTCTGCCAACGGACCCCCAGATATTCCACATATTCAAAGACAGCGCTAAACTGAGGAGAAACGATGACGTCAGGACTATCAACTACTTGGATGACAGAGGCCGTATTATTGCTAAAGTTCCTTATAAGAGGTAAATTAGGCATAAAGTTTTAATTAAAACGAAGTAATGCTTCCATAAAGGCAAAACAAGAGTGGTAAATCAAAGATCACTAAGTGGAACTTAATTAATGGGTGTACTTAGTAAAAATAGAAAATACAATAAACCTTAAAGTACTGATTACATATCGGCGTATATTGTAACGATACTAATAAATGAGTAATATTTGAATATAATTTGTATTTGTAATCACGTTCTCGAGGAGCTCGTGGCTAAATAATCAGAGCCCCACGGGTCGGTCTTTAAGGTTAAGGCGTGCTTGCCGAGGTTGGTTCGTGGATGGGTGACCATAATTACATACCGAGTTTCCTCAGTTCCTCGGAAAGCATGTTAAGCCGTTGGTCCCGGCTGTCATTTGTAGATCTTTGACAGTCGTTACGAGTAGTCAGAAGCCAAAAGTCTGACATCCAGTCTTACTAAGGGGTATGGTATTACCCAGTTACTGGGTTGTGGAGGTCAGATAGGCAGTCGCTTCATGTAAAATACTGGTACTCAGCTGCATGCGGTTCGACTGGATGCTGACCCCAATATAGTTTGGGAAAAGGTTAGGCAGATGATGATGATGAGGTTCTCGAAAATGGCTTTAACGATTTCGATTAAAGTTGCAATATAGGAGTTTACGGGGTCGGAAAAATTATCAACTTAGGTTAGTAAATAGTAAAATCTGGGCAAATTCGTTTACTCTATTTTCACTCTAGCAGGTCAGCCAGGTACTTTACCATAACACGCCTAAAATGTTTTTCCAGGAGACTAATAGTAAACCCAGCTTTCGCCAAGAGAAGTGTAGAAGACGAGACACTATCATTCAAAGAAAAGTTGAAACTGAAGATAGACCGGAAGAAAATGCACGAGAAACATTTAAAAAGCGATTATCTGAAGCATCATTTGGACAAAAACAGTATAGAGTTCCACAGAAGCAATAGAGTGGAGCTATATTCGAAAATAGAGACACTGTTATCAGCGTGAGTATCAGTTGATAAGATTTTACTCCCATAATTTAACAGTATTATGAGAGCGTTAGCAGATACATATCTTACATTCGAAACTGCAATTGTAAAAAAAACAAATTGCTTATTTTAAAACACACTACAAGCTCTCTTCTTCTACAAGGATCTCCTAGTTAAATAATAACAGCCACTCTGGGTCTTGCCTAAGTTGGTTCGACCACCCATTAAATATCGAGTTTTGCTCCGTACCTCGGAAGCACGCTAAACCGTTGGTCACGGCTGTCACTTGTAGATCTTTGGCAGTCGTTACTGATAGTCAGTGGCCCGAAAGTTTGACAATCAGTTTTACCAAGGGGATATCGTGGTACTAGCTGGGTTGTGTTGGTTGGATAGGCAGGCGCTCCATGTAAAATACTAGTATTCAGCTGCATCTGGTTAGACTGGAAGCCGACCCTGAAAAGACTGGGCAGGTGATGAAGTTATAACTTATGACGAATCATAGCGATGGGACGATACTTACGTACAGGAAACAAATTGATCAGGAACACAGCGACATGCATGTTCTCACACGCATATCACTGTATCCATGAACAGGGTTCAAGGATTTTTTTATCAGCTTGTTTTGTTGTACAGGATGGGGCGAGACGGGCGTCAGTGCGTTCTTTACAAACTGTGTGAAGCAGCGCAGCGGTCTTCAAAGCAGGGGTCATTCCTTCAGGAATTTCTAAGAGCTGTGTTCACGTAAGTATCGGTTTACGTACCACTTTTCTCACGTCATGTCCTCCATTGCTCTACAAACCTGTACCAACAATTCCTCCTAAATTCTCGGTCAGCGGTTCCTCTTTTAGATTCGTTACAACACTATCAACGGATTAATAAATTGGTGCACTTAGGCGGCTGTTATCTCGGAATTAACCTCCTTCCGAGCCAAATGACACGATGGTTTCTATGATTTTCTTCTAAATTTGCCGTTGCGCCGCGAACTCCACGTTGAAGAGTCAGGGGAGAAAATTGTTGAAATAAATTGCTTAGAGCTTGCCATAAGTCGCCACGGCGGCACTAACGCGAGGAAACCTGTCGCTTGACAGGTTGAAATTTTCGTCGCAAGTCATGTCGTCTAAACTCCTTCAAAAGTTTGCCAAAATTCTTTTTAATCATTAATTACATTTCTCCCAATTACAGGTTACCAAAAGGCGAGGAGTTCATATACGATGAACATAAGGAGTACGACTCGGCACATGTTGAGACTGATGACTGTTCGGCACGGTATCCTGGGTGTGTCGATATAGATGAATCGATAGTTACATAATTCATTTATAAAAAAAATAAAGAATAAAATAAAGAAATTTTGGTTTTATAATATACAAGGTGTAAGGGATACCGTCATTCCGTATGGTGTCGGACGTAAAGAATAGCACCATCCCATATTTTCCCGTGGGAGTCGTAAGAGGCCACTAAGGGATTTGCCAGAAAATGGTCAGCAGCGTTCTCTGTGCTTTTGTAACAACTGTACTGCGATCACCAACCCGCCTGCCAAGCGTGGCGATTATGGCAAAACCCCTCAAAATGTCAATGTGCGACACTTGGAGGAGGCCTATGTCCAGCAGTGGACGTCTTTTGGGCTGAAATGATGATGATGATGAAGGGACACCGACGCAAAAACACTTTCCACGTACTTAATACATCATTCTGAAACCTCTGCATAGAAATTTTTAATCGGAAATATAAAAAAGAAAATCTGTTCCATACATTTTGACCGCGTATGTATTATTGTAGAAAACAGCTGTTTTTTGGAATGATGATGAATGATGTGCTGAGTACTTGACTGGTAAGCGTTTTCGCGTACACTTTGTACATAATAGTAAAGTTAGGTTAGTCAGGGAACGTCTTGAGTTCAATTCCCAGGTTTGATAAGGCGTTAGTGGGCTTTTCCATTAGACATTTCTCAGTAGAAGTTCGGAGTTTGGATATTGGCGGTTCGATACCCCCGTGCCACGAAAAGCACATAAAGCCGATTGTCCTGCGCCTGATCTCTAACCGTTCGTATCGGATAGCGATCCCATTGGATTATCAGAGTGATGGCAGAGAGCGCGCCTATGTCTGCGCATACACTTATGTACTATAATATCTTCGATGAGTCATCTCCAATGTCATTGGCAGTTAAGATCGAAAATCACACGTGCCAGCATCAATTCAAATGTGATCTATTGAATTAATTATTTGCGTGATAACACTTTTACGCTAAAAAAATGTGTTTTCACCCTACTTGTTAATAATCCCATAAAAATAATTATTGTATCATCAATCAATCAACGTACCGTATCGCAGTCTGCTGTTAGACATATATCTCTCTCTTCTTAGCTGTGCCATGACACCCAGTTTGCCGCCTTCGGGTCCATTTACGAGGAGTCTCCACTCCAGGACTCCTACCCGTTAGGCCGTTTTATCATCAGCTAAACGAGAAAATTGGTATTCGAAAGTAGTTTCGTGAAAGGAACATACAGTCAGATTACTTCTTTTTACTGCATTGATTAGATTAATTAAATAGAATGCAGGAACAAAGCATTGTTCCAGTTAGTTATATTAAGCATGTGTCCAATAAACATTATGGCGAGTTTATGTCCCTTTACAATTAAACTATACCGGGGTCAGTGACATAAGTTTCATGTCAAGCCAACTAAAGTAACATTGACACGGCCCTGACTACCGATGGGCCAATAGTCAATGGAGCAGACGAGTCCTAGAGACCGCGCATCAAAGGTAGATGGAACGGCGCGCCGGTCGCGGCGGCGGCAGATGAACGGCCTTAATTATGTGGATTGGATGCGGCAAATGGATGGTCGGGTGTTGTGCCATAAAAAAAGGCCTACGGAACGGACTGCATTCGACTTAGTAGATAATTAATCCATACTGTCAAATCTCGCATGGAGAAACCCAAAAATTAATTCAAAGATAAAGGGGTATTTTCTACTGAATTCACAAGAAATAGATGCTATGCAAATAGATCTCGTTAAGTAATTTTTGTAGAAAGAGATTTACATACAACAAACGGGCACAAAAGGTACTCAAACCTGTTTTCACAATACGATACACAAGTCGTGAAGAAGAACTAAACATAGCTGTTATAAGTTCAATAATTAAATATGATTAATGTGTATTGAGCTGTAGAAGTAACGAAAGAAAAGAAAATATTATGAAGAGGTAAATATGAATGTATCATGTTCAATTGCGTAAAATTTAAAATCATAAGAGGGCTTAGAATACCGCCATGTGGTCCTCTATCGTAGATCTCATTATTCAGAGGATCCAAGTGTTTTTAAAGGAGTAAGTACCCACACCTAAAGTGGTCTCGAACATTACTCCAAGTTCTATGCAAGTTGTTATGGTTTTGGTAGAATGATAAGTATTATTTTAAAAATATCGTAATCATCGATGGAGTCAAAAGCACTACTGAATTTCAAAAATACCATTTTAGTTAGATTCAGCACGGTCAAACGGATGTTACGATGCTAGTAGCAGGACGATTCCTCTTAGACTGCTCTTGCTGCAGTTTAGACTAGAAAAACATAGACACTCTAATAAGACCTATTTTGCCTCTTTTGTTTCGAAGCTAAGCTAACATCCTCAATTGTCACTTAAAGTAAGTATCTCAATACGGTGTTAATTGGACATTTCCATTGTTTTTTTACTGGAGATCAATTTTTGAAATTCGGAGCTATAATCTTAGGTTTCTGTTTGGTATAGTCAGTCCAAAATAAAGTTCGCGAGGTGCCACTTGCTTGTGATTTTTTGCAAATAGTTTTTGTTATCAACTTTAAATTATGAATAGTTTTTTACTTATATCGTTTTTTGTAATACAAACAGTAATTAGTGCACACCTCATAGATAATGGAACTGTTACACTTAATGAATGTGCCGAAGAACACGAAGAATCAAGAGCGTTGTCCAGACGAAAAAGATTTATAATATTTCCAGATGGAAGTTCTTTGCAACTTGGTAGGTATAGGTTTGTAGTATGACTGTTAAATCTTTTAATCAGTATAATTAATTTGGTATTAGAAGTAACGTTTTTAAAGACTTATACAAGTCTTAGGAAGGTAGGGCAAAAGTTTTTTTTTTAAACATACTGTTATAGAGAGCCAAGACTTAATAGTCTCCCATTAAATAAACACTAGGTGACACCTAAAAATGCCTGTTTATAGGCACACTGATGTAATTTCAACAGTGCAATAAGAAAATCTAAAAGACGTCATGATAATCTAAAAGAAATAGTAAAATTCATCGTCATCATCTGCCTAGCCTTTTCCCAAACTATCTTGGGGTCGGCTTGCAGTCTAACCGGATTCAACTGAGTACCAGTATTTTACATGCAGTGACTGTCTATCTATCTAAATAATATAATTACTATGAACATTTTTTTTCTTTTCCAGTGTATTTCCTACAAACTTCGGCTCTGATTCCTATCGGTGATATTTTCCTGTTTGCTACCACTGCGGGTCTCGCTTGGTTACTGCCTGCAGACCCGAAAGTATTCTATGCGTTAAAGGAGTTTGAGAAACCTCTGCGAAGAAGTGATGTGGTCAAGACTATCAATTATTTGGATGAAGATGGGAGGCTAATAGCTAAAGTTCCGTATAAAAGGTAAGTTATATAAAATAAATATCAGTGGAACTTTAATACTACAAATCTTGTCTCCTCGGAAAAAGAGTGATAAATCACTGATGATTATCTATGAATGGCAACAACTGTTTATGGTTTGACAAATACGGCACCCAAGAAAGAAAGTACTAATGTATTTTTAAACTTAATTGCGAAACATGACTGTGCCTCTCCCGGAAAAGCCTCACTTTGAGGGAAAAAACGATGTAATATTTTGCATTTTTGAAGTGTCCGTTTAAACTTATTTTAATATACTTAACAATACTTATTTTAGGAGACTTATGGTGAACCCAGCCTTTGGCAAAAGAAGTATTGAAGACAATTTGATATCCGGTGAGGAAAAACAAAACATAGATCGAAAAAAGATGCATGAAAAACATTTAAAGACAGACCTTTTTAAAACCCAACATAACGATAAGGACAGCGTGGAGTTTCATAGAAATAAAAGAGCCGAACTCTATAAGAAGATTGAGACGCTGTTATCTGCGTAAGTATAACCTCAGAAGAAGTAAATAAAGCCTTTTGTTATAAGGATGCAGAATAACAGGTTGATAAGTAAGTAAGTATAGGGATGCAATCCAATTGGGCACCATTAGATGGACACGCCTAGGGTGATATGATTGTCCATATTACCCTAAGCGAGGCCAGTGTATAAATTGAGTTTGAATCAATAACCACATTTAATGTTTTGTATTTTTAGTGCTGTGTCACTCGAGACTTAGCATCTCCGCGGCAGCTAAGCCTCGGTGTGAAACAATATCCCCTTAACCAAAATCTAAATCACTCACTCAAACGCAAAACTTTTACAAAACTCCTAACATGGCGGTTTCATCCTTACCATGTAATGTGTACGCCACAATAAAGGATTTTCTAAACAGCTTAACGAAATCTGTGCAGGATGGGCCGAGACGGGCGTCAGTGCGTTCTTTACAAACTATGCGAGGCGGCGCAGCGAGCTCACAGGCAGGGGACATTCCTGCAGGAATTCCTTAGAGCTGTGTTCACGTAAGTATCGATTTTCGCACTTGTGTTCTATTGTTGTGTTCGTGAGTGGTATTGCGGGGAATTCTTCTCTCGTTAGCCCTGTTGTTGGTGGAAGAATTTAATATATTTTAACGCGCGTTTAAGTTGGGTGTTTTCTGATAATGTAAAGATAAGAAGTTTTCTGAATCTTTCGATGGATTTTGTGTCGGCGCTTTTGTATAATTTATTTTGGATGGTAAAAGGAAGTGCCATAATCTGGCAGAGCCGAGATGTGGTTACGTTGTCTAGAGATTCTTATAATACTTCTTTTTTTGTGTCCATGCCACGGTACTTTTATAATTATTAAATTCAAGTGCAGTTGTATGGATTTTTAGGACAGTACAGTAAGTAGACGATATTAATAACACTTTATTTCACTCCTGCAGGTTGCCAAAAGGTGCAGAGTTTCAAGACGACAAACATAAAGAATATGACATAGCTCATGTTGAAACTGACGACTGCTCAGAGCGGTACCCCGGCTGTGAAGAGCTACAAGAATCGATGCTGTTATAATTATAAAATGTAATTTAAATAAATAACTAAATTATCATGTGAACATTTTCAGTCATAGTAATCTTAATCTTCATTTCGGTTTATTTTTTTAACAGATGACATTTAAGTTATTTAATTGTTAATCATAATTATGAAGTTTGCTGTGAAATTCTATTGATTGATTCACAGTTGCAATCAGTATCTTTAGTCTAGTTATAGGAGATGGTACGTGTATAATTTCTATGTATTGTGCAGTTATTCACACATTTTGGAAGACGTGTTCATAGTTTGAGGTGTCAACGTTTTGTCCCTCAGGTGTGATTGGAACCAACCAATACGTTACTTTTAATTCAATTTGGTATATTTACTTTACTGCAATAAAGAACTATTTACAACCACTAGGTTGTGTTACAAAATAAAAATAGAGAGCCCGACATTAGTTTTGGAACCCGCTGAAAATAAAGAATGCCAAAATCTCAAATAAGTATGTACTTGGGCTTTTGTGATTCTTGATTTTAACAATCGTTTTTTTTTTAATCACGCTTTTTAAGTGAAATTTTTTTAGCCACGTTGAGCGGTTTTTGGTAGGGAAAACCCTATGGGTTCGCGTCATTGATGACCTCGACATGTTCGTGATGTATTGCGCCAGAGTACGCGACGCGACTCATCGCTCCGAGTGCCAATAGTTGTGAAAACAAGGGAAATGTTAATAATTGCAATTTACAAATTATAAAGTTTAAATAATTCAGTGTGTAATTGATTTAAAAATTCAAAAAGAACACTGTATTTCCACTGTTTTGTGTTTTCACTTAGGAGGACTATAAATGAACATACAAACAATTGCAAGCAGAAAAAGAGCAACATCATAACTTAATCATTTTCTTTTTTGTTATAAACATTTGGCAATTTTCCCAAATGGCCGATGATGATGTTAAAGCAAGCCTCGTACATGTAACACGTTGCCGTAAATTTACTGTTAAAGCTCGAAATTACTGGTAAAGCTGATAAAAGGAAGCTATTATTAATAAGCAATTATTTTCAAAGAGCAAAACGTTTCAGGTAGGTAAAACAATATGCTTTCTTGAACGTAGGTTTTTTTTTGTTGTGCAAAATGCAGCAACTCTCTCGCCTTTGTCTTTGCTATGATGTTCTTAGAAGGCATACCAGTTGGGTTTGGTCAGGTATTTAGGTTCTTTTCAAATCACATAACATAACATCGTGCCTGTAATCCCCAAACTGTAGGTCAGAGGTGCGTGTCTTCTTAGATCATCTACTTATTGTCTAAAATCTTCAATTTCTTTTTAAAAGTTGCAGTTTAAAATATTTGGAGCGGCGGCGGCAGCGCGTTGGCTATAATTGTTTTGATATTTGTTTTTTCGGTGAATAATTATTTGATTAACTTAAATTAATAATTTTAAACACAAAACAAATTAACACGTTTTTGTTACCGGGTGTTGTGGTCAACATTTGTTTGAACGTTAATAATATTGAAATGACAGGATAACAGTGGTAACTATTATGGTTTCCGAAATAAAACAATTGATGATATTTCTGCGTGTTAAAAAATTCCGTGCTGCATAAATTATTATTATGTCATAAGGAATATGTTAACAAGCAGTGTTATTCTTCAGTCATCATTCATTTTTTACTACCATAGATAGAGATAGAGAGAGACGCTCAACTTACTACTTTGGCAATTGCCAAAGTAGTAAGTTGAGGGTTTAATCTAGAGTAATTAATCTACGTACCTAGTAGGAAGCGTGATTATGTAGACACATACGATTGTGAAAAAGCCGATTCGTTTAATTTGAATTGTGCTGAGCCCACCCGAACTAATACTAATACCATAACTTCCTCAAAAGTCTGTCCCTAAAGTAGAATGGAAGTTTTGGGTCCATCTCTCCATAGAAATATTTTTTATCAATTATTTTTCTTGGTCTTTGACAAATATCCAAAAGTCCAAACTCAAGGTCTGCCAACGTGCCATGGAGCGCAGCATTCTAGGCGTCAAACTAACCGACCGTGTACGCAATACCACACTGCGCTCCAAAACACAAATTACTGATGTTGCTCAAAAAGCCGCTAAGCTGAAGTGGGACTGGACTGGCCACGTCTGCCGCATGCCCAATGATCTGTGGGCCAAAATAACCACATTTTGGAGCCCTGACATAGCCAGAAGGCGTCGTGGTAGACCTCGTAGTAGATAGCGGGACGAGTTAGACCAGACCAGCGACCAGTGGACCATATTGGCTCTGGACTGAGGCAATCGGAAGTCATGGGGAGAGGCCTTTGCCCAGCAGTGGGATGCAGGCTAACAGTATCAGTATTTTTAAGCTGGACATAATTTACTATTACGACTCAGGTGTCTCATGGCATATCGCAGATTGTTATTAAAGGGTGAGCACATGTCTAATACGCTATGTTTCCCAGTCTGTTTTATTTTGGTACTTTCATAATTTCCTATGAATGTTTTTTTATGAATTAGCATAAGCCAATTTTAACTACTATGTAGTTTAGTATAGTGGGACAAAACCTGTACACCTGTCTACTGTTAATATATTCTGTTTGAGGCTGGGGGACAGTTTAGACCGACTGCTGCGGCTACCGCTAATTATGATTTAGTTGCAAAGCACTAGAAGCTACTACCTTCTCCTGTGGGTTTATGTGCTTTTAATTCATTTTCCCAATTACTTTCAAATTATTTTGTGTGAATCTTCAAAGAAGATGGAAGAGGTTTAATACGACTGTTCTTAACGGACTTTTCAGATATCTATTATTATATAGTTCAAAATCAAAATCAATCAATCAAAATATTTTTATTTTACATAGGCCTACAGGGGCACGTATAAACCGTCGACAAAAAGGTGCTCGGTTCGGGTTGGTCGTTTCCTATGGAGAAGATCTGGCAAGAAAGTCCATGGTAACTCTTTTAAAATCATTTTGTTTTACAATTTTTCTGTTACAGTGTTGGTACTTAAGTATGGGAGGATATCGTAAGCCCGACAATAAGTCGTTGCTTGCTACAACCTTCCTTTATTAACACCTGCAACTTTCCTCTATTGTGCCTCCCCCTCAAACGATCAAACTATGAAAAGACAAATTTTAGTTTGAACCGAGAAACATTCGTAAATTATTAATATGATATTTCGTTATTTACGTACCCAACACTTAATTGACGTAGTAACTTCGTAGTCATATATTGCAGTATTTTGAATAAATACAACAGTAATCCTATTTATTTTAGCAATCAGAAACAAGATAATTGCTCTCATATTTTAAAACTTAATTAATAAAATGTAGTTAACGCTGCGTTTTCGTTCAATTGCTAATACATAATGAAGTGGAGTTTTGAAATATGTTATTAAATGCTTGGAATACAATATTATAGGACGATCTGAATAAAACTAGGCTAGCATTGGTTCTTGGGTTTAAATAATTAGAAATCATAGAGACAGGCTTAGACCTTACACCCACAGTAGAGTCCGGTTAAGCAGACGATAACCTCCTAGGTTGAACTACGAGATGCCATTCACAACAAAAAAAGAGAGGCAGTGGAATCTTGCACGATGGCAAAATCAGGGGCGTTTTTTTGTTTTTTTTTTTCATTTGTTTAAAACGTTGAATATACTTCAGATCATCAAGGTGAACGATATACCAAAATACATATTACATACTTTAACAAATTAAAGTAACTAACGTAACAATTGTAGGCTTTGTATTTTTTTTAATTTATATATTTTTGATTTTTTTTTCACTATTATCTTTTTCTACCTTTTGTACTCGTAGTAAGCGACGACTTATTGTCGGGCCTACGCTGTCCTCTCATACTTAGGTACTAACGCTGTAACATCCAAATATTGTAGAACCAAATGATTTTAAAAGAGTAACCATGGAGTTTCTTGCCGGTTCTTCTCCATAGGAAACGACCAACCCGAACCGTGTCTCTTCTGTCAACGTTTTATAAGTGCCCATATAGGCCTATGTAAAATAAAATATTTTGATTTTGATTAAACTAAGCCGTCATAAAACTACTCCTCACCGCTGTCAACACTGTCAACTGGTAATATACAAGGTGTTGTTTTGCATCCTCGTCAAATTCAAGAAGGTAATATGCTAATGATTCTCGTCCCGAATCAATAATAAAATGAGTACGTTTTTTTTTCTTATTTACGGAAATCGGTATGTGTGAACCACCCGTGCTTTAACGCGACCCGTCCGATTCTCGCCCTATAACCGCGCCTCCACACATACAAACAATTTCAAACGTTTATTCGATAATTTCTTAATGACTAAACCACTTTAAGGGGGTTATTCTGAAATACTGACAAACTTAAACAACCTGTTCTGTGTTGATTAATAATTAACTAGGTACCGTAATTTTACTTGATTATTTATGTCTTTTGTGACAACCTCCTAAATTGTGACGAGGATGCAAAACAACACCATGTTTAAATATAAATATTCATTTTAATCAGATAACAAAGATCCCTTAGGTTAGTAACAATATTCTTAACCTATGTTTGTAGGTACTTAATTGAAAACACAGACATTGTACAGGTGACTAGACACCTCACCAACGGGCTGTCATTTCTCCCGACTCCGCTCAGAATGCTGTTGGGGCTGCCACGGAGTCTGTTTAGCAGCGAGGCTGCATTCATACGCCGTACAGCCTTGAAACAATCGGTACGAGCCTCAGCGAATATAGATGACGCGCTACAGAACCGAGGCAGAGGCAACAGCACCCTAAACGCGTTTTTATACTGGATCCGCAGAACATTGTAGGCCTTAAGGGTGTAGCTGAACCACAGGCTCCCCTTTAAGACCCCAAAAGACTGGCAGCATTGCCCCGTTGTATGGTAACGGTTTTTGGCCAAAGTAACAGCCAACCCTGAAACCCAGTTTCAACTAAGCATTTTGAAATGTCCTTAAAATTGCTTAAATAATTGCCCTATGCAGCTTCGTAGTTTAGTATCTATGTTCTCACAAGAACGTGGCTTAAGAAACTAGTGTACTTCAGTCAAGATAAACGATTTTTTAACCTATTAAGAAAAGCAAAGGCTGTTTGAGTTCTCGTCTAACTTAGAATTTATTTTTCCTACTCGAGATTACTTTCTGAATAGTAGCTAGAATTTTTTTTAATACCTTTTTCATTTTCCGCTTGTAAATCTCCGCTCTTTTCTTTGAGAAAGAGTAGATGTTTAGATTTTTTTATAAGAAGGCTTTGTTTTTTATATTAAACTGGTATGTAGGGAATACCAACGCCAAATATTTACATGATAATACGATTATTAAATACAGCTTTTCACATGAAACATGAAATCACGGAATATGGCGTGATTTTCTGTAAAACCTCCGGATATTTTTAGTGTGTTTTGCCGTGACTTTGTATGGACTGCCAGAGGTTGGTGAAGCAAGAGACAAAGAAAGAGGGTAGACAGATTTCATCATCATCATCATTTCAGCGCAAAAGACGTCCACTGCTGGGCATAAGCCTACCCCAAATGTCGCCACATTGACATTTTGGAGGGTTTTGCCATAATCGCCACACTTGGCAGGCGGGTTGGCGATCGCAGTACGGTTGTAACAAAAGTACAGACAGATTTGTTTGTTCCAAATTATTTATTTTCTATCCACCCGCATTCGCCAGTCACCCCGCGATCATAGTGCATGCACCAGCGTCTAAATATCGAGAACTCAAAACAATGAATAATCACGGAACATATCCCGTAAGTGACAGTATAAGTTTCAGCTTCTTACCTTAATCATTTCATAAACTTCATTGTTTTATGAAAAACTAGCTGTCCGGCGCAACTTGCGTCACATTTTCCGTGTTCGCACCATTTTTCATTGCTGCTCCACTCCTATTGGTCGTAGCGTGATGATATATAGCCTATGGCCTTCCTCGATAAATGGGCTATCTAACCTGAAAGAATTTTTCAAATCGGACCAGTAGTTTCGGAGCCCATTCAATGCAAACAAACAAACAAACAATCAAATCTTTCCTCTTTATAATATTAGTTTAGAAAACTTAAATGCGTGACATTTGTCGCTGCATCAGTTTCTATGCCACTCTACTGATACCTCTCTCTCTCTTACTGATACTGTTAGCGTGCGTCATCCCACTGCTGGGCAAAGGCCCTCTCTCCATGATTACCAGTTGTTTTGATCCAGGACCAATGTGGACCACTGGTCGCTGGTGTTGTCCAGCTAAACTCATGAACAATGTACGGTCTACTTTCTTTGAGCCATTCTTCTTTTACTTTATATATTTTCTGTAAAATATTCTTAAAATTAACAAACAGACAAGGGAATATTTAAAAAAGGGTCAGATTAGTCCGTTGTGCTTTCATTAGCATGTTTCTCAAAAACAATTTGTCGTTATTTGCACGAAGCTGGTAATTTTATGCAAATATTCTAAATGCGTGGGTCATTGTTTTACACTGCATGCCAGTCCTTTCTTGGAATCCGAAAGGGGTAACATTCTTTGGAGAACTATATAAATTGTAAGTATAATAAGCTAAGTTAATTAGTTCGTACAATATTTCTAATTAGTACAACACGTTTTGTTTTATGGTTCAGAAAGTTGGCCCACAAAGGGATGAATGAAAGGCAATTGCATATGGCTGAGGTGAGAATGTTATGGGGGATGTGTGGTGTTACACGAATGAATAAAGTAAGAAATAACTACATAAGAGACAGTCTAAAAGTGGCACCAGTGAATGAAAAGTTGTGTGGTCGTCGGTTGTCTTGATCGGGCAAAGAAATGAGGAAACCTTCGCGAGGAAAGTTTTAAGCATGAATGTTGACGGGTATAAGAGTAGATGAAGGCCAAAGAAACTACGGATTGACTGTGAGAAGGATTATATGGCTAGAAAATAGATGTCTAACGAGTAAAAGAAAAGTGTGGAAGAAGAAGACATGCTGCGCCGACCCTAAATAAATTGGGATAAGGGCAAGAGATGATGATGGTTTATTTTATGAGACGTGTTAGTGATAATACGACCAATAATTGTAAGTTTCTTACAAATAGTACACCTTAGGGCCTAGACGAAGTAAGATTCAACAAGGGAGAACGATAATGGGAAAGCCAAAAAACATATTAGATGGACTTACTACCGAAAAGTAAATATTGGTATTCAGCTGCATGTACGACAGGAAGCCGACCCCCACATAGCTAGGAAAGGCAGGATGCAACCAATTCTTTTTCAATCCTTTCTTTCAGATTACGAAACGCTTTGAAATCTATAGACAAGTGTCAAAATGTCTAAAGAAATTATTTGAAAATGAATAATATAATAATAGATTTACTTTTCAGCATAACATGGACATTTCTGTTTACATCTATATTATATCAATAGTCATGTTTGTTGACAAAACGATATCAGATGCAAACCTAACTTCAGTAACACAACAATTTCATCACAAGAATGAAAAATCTGGGGTAAAAGTGTTGTCTAGAAGAAAGAGGTTCCTGATATTTCCTGATGGCAGCTCGTTTCAAATAGGTAAGGAATTACTTACAATAAATTACAGTACTGCTTTTAAGTGGAACTATTTTTAGGGTTCCATACCTCGAAAGGAAAACGGAACCCTTATAGGATCACTTTGTTGTCCGTCCGTCTGTCCGTCTGTCCGTCTATGTGTCTGTCAAGACCCTTTTTCTCAAGCACGCGAAGAGGTATCAAGCTGGAATTTATATCAAATACTGAGGTTCACTGTTCCTTAGAGCTGTGAAAAAATCAAATTTCTAAGCCAACGCAATCAAAAGATACAGCCGTTTATGCCGCAAATTTCCGCAATTTTTCGACACTCACAAGGGAATCAAAACCTACAGGGTACTTTCCGTGAACTCAGAATCTTGAAATTCGAGATTAAAGCAACGTCTTATAGCAAAGATAAAGGAAAATTTGCGAAAACCGTGAATTTTTAGTAACATTATATAATAAAAATATTTGTAATAATTTTTGTACGGAACCCTCGGTGCGTGAGTCCGACTCGCATTTGGCCGGTTTTTTTTTCTACTCCTCCGCTATTGTTTTCTGATTAATTCTTAGATTTCGTCGACCTTGTTTGTCTCGGCATTTTTCTGGTGGTTGCCACTGTTGATTCTAGTTTCAGGAGTTGCAGTAGTGTGGAAATAGATTGGCGGGCTTGTCCCATAAAAAAAGTACTTACTGCCTTTAATAGTTTTATTAATAAACCTAAAATCTTAATGCCAAGGAAACATTGGGCATTTGCACAAAACTTTACTGACAATTATGATGGAAGTAAGAGTTGCCGAATTCACAAGGGTTGAGTGTTATGTCTGCCATCCACAAAATCTCGTGCAGTAGTATTTCTTCTGGTCTATTTAAAATTATTGTCGCCTCATTTCAGTCTTTTGCACCCAAAATCACGGCTACCTCCAAATAGGCAACATCGTTTGGTTTGGTTCTACAGCAGCTATGGCATGGGAACTGCCCACGGACCCTGGTGACTTTGACATGTTCAGGGACCAATACAAAGGGTTTGAGGGAAAGAGACGGAGCGATGTGCTGTACTATGTGGATGAAGATGGGAAAGTAGTTGACAAGTTTGAGTATAAAAGGTAATGTTGAAGACTTGAACGACAAACCCGCATTTCCGAATGCGCGAGGTCCACAAGATCAAAATAAAAAAGTCTAATCAAAGTAGGTTGACTTCAGCCAACAATCAGATTCATAGAAATTTACCATTTTAAAGAATTACTTGACTTGAAATAGTCCGGTTTTGTAAAAAAAAAACTTTCCCCCTAAAATAATAAGATACTACTAATAAAATAATAACCCAAAAATAATAACTAATTACAGAAAAATCCTGGTAAATCCAGCGTTTGCCAAAAGAAGCGTCGACGCAGCTGAAACAAATGCAAGAAACATGACGAGGGTTAATAAAAAGGAAATGCATAACTCGCACAATAGTAAAATCTCCTTCAAAGACTTAGATACAACCAGACTAGATCGCCATAGAAAAGAGAGACAGAAACTTTATGTAAAAATGGAAAAGTTTTTGCAAACGTAAGTAGCATTCATAAATATGAAATCGGGTTTATTTCCAAGGAACTTTAAAATATTTAAAACTATCTGCTTTATTCTAAATGTGGAGTGTAGCATAATTTTATAACATTACGCCAGTTTTCCGAGAAAGGTAATGCAGAAGTGTGTACGGGGAGGCTCTGTATGGTGTCGGAGCTCCATATGATGTCGCACGTAAAGAATAGCACCATCCTATATCTTCCCGTAGGTGTCGTAAGAGGCGACTAAGGCCAGAGAATGAGCAGCAGCGTTCTCTGTGCTTTTGTAACAACCGTACTGCGATCGCCAACCCGCCTGCCAAGCGTCGCGATTATGGCAAAACCCCCTAAAATGTCAATGTCAACACTTGGGGGAGGCCTATTGACCAGCAGTGGACGTCTTTTGGGCTGAAATGATGTTGGTGATGATGTACGGGCAGGACGCCTGTTATTCCTAAGTCCCATGTGTTAGTGAGAGAGCGTTTTGCCATCAACCGCGCAGCAGACTAGACTCCAAGCTGCTGAGATTTTCTGTAAAAACACAATAACACTAATATTGTAACGCATTTCATTTCTTTTGTTATTTTGACAAAATGTTTTCCTTGTTTGAACAGGCTAGGTTGGAACGGCAAAGAGTGCATCTTGAAAATGCTGTGTGTGACAGGCAAGGGACAAACCAAACAGGAATCGTTTGTGGGAGAAATTCTACGGGCTGTGTTTACGTGAGAAAATAATAAATTAGTAAACGGACGATCAAACAACCTGAAGGTTGATTGGATACAAAAATTGGAACCGAGAGTGGCAGTCAAACATGAAAGAGTCTTATTTCGAGCAGTGCACGACCAACGATATAGAAGCTTGTTCCCTCTTCTGGAAGTGGAGGAAGTTACGTAATCCAACAGCATCTTTTTTTTTAATCATGTTTAATTGCCGATTTTTTTTCCGATTACTGGTCCGATTTAAGTTAATTAATTAATTAAATCGGACCTACTGGTCCGATTTAATTGATTTGATTTAATTTAAGTGGTCGATTTTCATTGGTAGAAGATGCTCGCGCAATTGTCTTTTTATGGCGGTGGCGTAAAAGTCAATGAAAGACCACATAAGTCACCAACTTCCGAAAGTAAACTTTGTTCGCAGATTTTTAGTGTTTTTTTTTTTAAGTCTGTTATTTTTTTTTTGCAGTTGAGGGTTTTAAATAATTTATAGTGACAAGATTTGTTCTAAATGATTATTCGTTTGTCCCCATAAATATTTTTGACCCTATATCAATTAGAACGAATGAATAACGAATATTAGAGTGTAATGCTCAAAGCACACATAAAAACACTGCGCCAGACCGTCATCAGCTCTTTTCATATTTTATTAGCTGATCCTTATCCAAGGCGATGCAAAACCCTCATGGTATAATAGAAATGAACCAAACTGCTCAAGTGGAGGTCAAGCTGATCCCGTGCAGTGTTAAACGTGCATAGCTTAAGAAGGTTTACACCTTACGGCATTTCATACAAACTTCCAAGTCTTTATTTTCCGAAATGACTGAACCGATTTTAATGAAACCTAATACGCATACGCAGGATACATGCACGGTCTAAAAAGTTATGAAAAACATTTTCGAAATATTGTGTTACAGCTAAATTAGACCGATAAAGAGAAATTTCCAATTATCTTTTTTTTTAAACACATTTCAAAAATGTTTTAGTTACTTTTTAGAAATATGTATCCTGCTTATGCGTATTAAGTTTTATTAAAATCGGTTCAGTCATTTCGGAAACTAAAGACTTGAAAGTTTTTCTGAAATGCCGTAAGGCGTAAACGCTCCTTCAAGTAACGTTAACTACAGCGCCTCATGTAAAACAAACTTTATACTCATACAATTCTCGTCCTAATGGCTTGCAGACAATACACGCGACGTTTCCTTGTATACCTAAACTTGGAACATAATTTCAGATTACCAGAAGTCCCAGGTTCGGTGTCCGAACTTCATAAGCAATACGACGACGCCCGGGGGGCCAATGGAAACTGTGCGGAGCTGTACCCGAATTGTTAAGACTTGTCTGTGGGAGTGTAGTGTATCATGTCATATTCATTTTTATTGTGTACTAGCTGATGCTCAAGACTTTGCGTGTATTTCGTATATCAATTTTATGCAGGAATTATCTTTCACCATTATTTACTTTATTGTTTAAATCAAATCTAATTATTTATCTTCGAGAATATGGGTTGTTTTATTATTTTATTGTTTGTATTTAATGTGTAAAGCTAGTTAGCAAAATCCAAGTCAACTAAACCCGAAACTTTTTCCAAACTTTTGAAATATGCTGTCATTGGATAAAAAGCAGCCATTTACGTCTTTTTCTTGACAATTGGATCTGTGGTTTAGCAGTGAAAAGTTAAAAGACAGACAGACAACGTACTACTTTTGCATTTATAATATAAAAATGGTTTTTTATATTGGCAATAAAATTAATGGAATATCGTGTGATTTTCTTTTGGAAGGCTTTATTGTTTTGGATTGAAATTGAAGATCGTTTTATTGATTTATTTGTATTGTAGTTCATAAAGGGATGAGAATAAGCGCTATGGCTACCATGAACATGAGTTCATAGGTTTGATTACCAGGTCGGGCAAAATGTCACTAGGTTTTAATAATAATTACTTAGTAGCCGCTCAGAATCTTGATTTGTGCCTAATTAATGGCAAAAGGTTCGCCACTTATATCATTCGATTTAAACAATGGCGAAATGTTGTTAAATTATGGGCACAGCTCTGCCTATCTCCCTCGAGGATTACGGGCGGAGTGTTATCTAAACTAATATTATAAAGAGGAAAGATTTGATTATTTGTTTGTTTGTTATGATTTAACCCAAAACCTACCCGACCGATTTTAATTTTTTTTTTCACCTTTAGAAAGCTACATCTTTACCGAGTAACATAGGCATATATTATAACACAATTTTTGCGTACGAAGTCGCGAGCGAAGTGCTAGTTAGGGTTCCGTAGCCGAATGGCAAAAAACGGAACCCTTATAGATTCGTCATGTCTGTCTGTCTGTGTGTCCGTCCGTATGTCACAGCTACTTTTTTCCTAAACTATAAGAACTGTACTGTTGAAACTTGGTAAGTAGATGTATTATGTGAACCACATTAAGATTTTCACACCTAAATAGAAAAAAAACCAATAAATTTTAGGGTTCCCCATACTTAGAACTGAAAACCAAAAATTTTTTTTTCATCAAACCCGTACGTGTGGAGTATCTATGGATAGGTGTTTAAAAATGATATTAAGGTTTCTAAAATCATTTTTTTCTAAACTGAATAGTTTGCGCTAGAGCCACTTCCAAAGTGGTAAAATGTGTGTCCCCCCCCTCTAATTTCTAAAGTAAGAGGAGGAAAATTCTGAAAATATTTAGGATTGTAGAACATAAAAAAAAACTATCAACGAAAATTGGTTTCAATAAGATATGATTTTAATTTTTTGAGATATAGGACTTTTCATCAAACTGCAGCAGTAACTTTGTTTTTCATAAACATACTATGAAAAACAAATTTAGTTTTGCGGTTGAGTGGAAGTTTACCAACTAATACTACTAACTAATGAATGACAGTTCAAAATATTGTTATTATATTGTTTGGGGCTATCGAACCCTGTGTGCGAGTAAGACTCGCACTTGGCCGGTTTTTTTTCATATTTTTTCTCAAATGCTCAAGCTGTTAAATCAATACTCATTCAAAATAAAATAACTAACGTCAGTCCCTATCAGAAAACCTTTATAGACCTATGTATGTATTTTTTTTATAATGGTTTACCATATGACCTTGCGTTGTCTCTCTTCCTCCCTTAAATGCATCCAAAGGTTATATAATATACCTGTAATTTTTATATTGATTGTATCTATCTATTTATTTTGATCCCCGAACAGCCTGTTTACAATACTTATTAGATGCAACTCCTAATTACATTGCATAACTGCGCGTCTGTGGAAGACTGCGACGCCGACGTTCAAAACAGCAGACGACAGACGTACTCTAATTACTTGATCAAACGTTGAACTTGACGCTACGAACGTTGCACTCGAACATTGGTTTTGTATGGACGAGGTTTTGAGGTTCGTTACTTCTATTGTTTTAGGACTGTCTGGTATGCATTGATATAAACTTGCAAGGTGGATTTATACGTCTATTTATTGCCATTTGTCTTCTTAAAATCTTTGAGTGCCATAGACCAACCATGCTGAGGCCAGTTTCCTGTCCAACAGAGTACGCCTAAACACCAGTTATATTTTATATGGATTTTGCACATTCGAGCTTATTTCTAACCACCAGTAACGACTGTCAAGGATCTACATGATATGCCCTGGTCAAAACATGACAATATGAAAAGTTATAGCCCTTTTAGCTTACTTGTAACATGACATCATCTGCCTAGCCTCCCAAACTATCTTGGCTAGTCTAACCGGATGCAGCCGAGTACCAGTATTTTACATGAAGCGACTGCCTATCTGATTTCCACAACCCAATAACTGGGTAATACGATAACTCCTTGGTAAGACGATGTCAGACTTTTGGTTTCTGACTACTCATAACAGAATTTAGTCTAGTTAGTTAAAACATGTTTGTTTTGAAAGTTCTCGTGTCTGTCTGTCAACTTAAGTCAACATTTCTGAACAATGTGCTAAATAGACTACGGGTAAGGTTAAAACCATACACGGTCATTGACCTTAAAAAGTCATGTGCCAACTAATGAGATAGAGGCAACAATATTTATTTTGACTTCAGACACACTGCAAGCAACAGTTGGATTCGCGAAGAACACGAAATAAAAATCAACAGAGAATAGTCCATAAGACGCCATCTTGAATTTTTGTGAAGTCACGTGGTTGGTGGAGCCAATGTCAACTTTTGACATTGTTTAAAATATTTAGTACGTTGCAAATAGGAATATGAATGTGATACATTTGTTAGTGATAGTTTTCGCAGTGAATGAATGTTTTTTAAACGCGAATGGTGAAGGGAAAGACCGGTGTGATAATGTGAAGACTTCTTTGAATGTGCTGCGAAAGAGAAGGCATTTGACGTTTCCTGAAGGAACAAATTTGGTTGTAAGTACAATATTGTTTTTTTTTATGCAGTTCAAACAATACACGGTAATAATGAGGTACTATTAAATACATCCCCACTGCTCTCAAAACACGAGGAGAGGAAACCGGATTACCATGTCCTGGCACCAAAAAATCAAAGAGATGCACTGCGTCTACCTGGTCAATTATAGCGCATTCCCTATCTGTGCGAGGCCTGTGTCCCAGCAGTGGGAACATTTTAGGCCAGTTATGTTATACTGACTAATTGATTTTTACCTAAAATATTAATACTGTGATAACTGTTAATAATTAAGTTACTGAAACCAGATTTCGTTATGCTGTAAATGTGAATAAGTTTGGTTAAGAAAAATGTTATGTCTGAAAATGTCTCAAATAAATTAGTTATTTCCTAACTTTTAACCTCCTTGACTGTCAATGTTTATCAAAAACTTAAACTCAGCCAGTCTGTAGTTTCCCTTACAAGAATACTACAGCAGAACATAAACAGTTACGGTTATAAAAAGTTTACTTCATTTAAGCGGAATTAACTTGAAGACCAACTTTGAAATAACTTGCCCATATAAAATGCACGGATTCTGAAGTTTTTATGGAAAACGACTTCCTCAGTCTTCGTTATAATGTATAATGACTACGATTTTGAACTTTAATGCTATGATGGAAACGGTACCTGGATTTTGGTCTTTATAATGTATGAATAAAAGATATAGTTGTGCTTGGACGCAAAGTATGTTACTTACTTAGTTTAAGTTAGGGATATTCTTGTCCCTTGTGTTTTACTAAATTAAAAAAACTCTCAAGAATTTGCCGACCATCCTTATGGTATCACCGCTATTTTAAAGCTACCATAATTTAAACCTTTTTTATTGTGATGGTTTACAAGAAATCTTGCATCGTAAAGATTTGAGTTTTCTAAACTAATATTATAAAGAGGAAATATTTGATTGTTTGTTTGTTTGCATTGAATAGGCTCCGAAACTACTGGTCCAACTTGAAAAATTCTTTCAGTGTTAGATAGACCTGTTATCGAGGAAGGCTATATGCTATATATCATTACGATACGACCAATAGGAGTGGAGAAGCAATGAAAAATATTGCGAAAACGGGGAAAATGTGACGCAAACGAAGTTGCGCCGGACAGCTAGTATCTAATATACTAGCTTGTGGTTACTCTATACCATCCATTTAAATTAAAAAATGGGGCATTTAGAATTCCCTTCATCTGCTTCTTCTTCTCCTTCTCGAAGTGATGACTCAGATTTTGTCCGACCAGTACCTAGCAACCTGGACAGCTCTGTCGTTTGCATCATTCAAGACCAGAAGAAGAGGTTGCAATTAGTTGTGCATTACGGGCAGGAGAGAAGGTGTGGCATATCCTGTGTTGGGACTCAATACTTGCATTGTTTGGAGCTCCATCAAACTCCATTCAACTCCATTCAAATCCTCAACTCAAGTCCTTCCATCTAAAAAGGCGTATACAATAATTAATTCATGTTTCTTTCTTTGGGTTTCAGCTAACAATGTCGGCACTAAAAACAGTGATGGTCCATGCTCCATCAGGCTGGAATGTGCTATTGGAGATAGATGTGCTGTATCCCTTGCTGAGTCCAGAGATTAAGAACTCTTTGTACAGGAAGAAGTTCCATCATCGACAGAAGAGGGAGTTCTGGGAGAAGATGGAAATGGCTCTAGAGAAGTAAACATCCAAAAAAGACTTTACATAAACAGCTCATGGCTAAATAATAACAGCCGCACACACTCATCAATCTTCAAGTTAAAGCGCACTTGCCTAAGTTGGTCTGTGGATGGGTGATCACCCATTATATACCGAGTACCTCCGTGCCTCGGAAAACACGTCAAGCTGTTGGGCCCGGCTGTGATTTGTGACAGTCGTTACATTATAGTCAGTGGCCCGAAAGTCTGACAATAAGTATTACCCAGTACTAGCTGGGTTGTGGAGGTGGATAGGCAATTTCTCCATGTAAAATAGTAGTATTTAGCTACAGACGGTTAGACTGGAAGCTGACCCCAAGATTGTTGGAAAAAGGTTAGGCAGATGATGAAAACTTTATTTATTCTGCCACGTTGTTCTAGTGTTTCAAGTGGTCGGACAATTGATTTTGGTATTAAACATCTCAGGATCACCCCATGACTACAGTTTCCTTAGTATTCAACTTCTAAACGTATAAATTGAATACTAAGGAAACTGTAGTCTGTAATTATTTGTGCAAATTTAATGATTCTGGACCTAGCGGTTGAGGCTGCGATGCATTGCCTATCTACTTAAAGATTACCACATTACCCGTGATAAAAAAAAATGTTTGTCTATATACCAATTTCCTAATTACTTTATTCCTTTCCATTTCTTTATTTGAATTGTCCTCTCACAAAACTATGTTAGTAGTAAACCATTACACTTACTTATAACAAAACCGTTTCATAAGACTAAGTTTCGCGTAACAAGTGTTCAGTAAATCATTTTGTTTTCAGTTACAACTTGAACGGTCGCTCGTGTATTTATCGAACCATATGTGAAGCGAGAACACACTTGGCTCCACCGGGAAAGTCTTTGGTGCATGACATTTTGAGGACAATATTTTCGTGAGTTTCTTTTTCATCTAAAGGCTGTTGTGGAATTACCTGGTTAATTCATGTCATAGGAATACTATTGAGGATTTCTGTATAAGCTTTCAAATCTTTAATATTTTGGTTTTGAATCGTATGTCAGATAATTTTATACAAACGAACATCGATGCATTCACTATTACCAACGGTGATTAATAAAACCATAGCAAAGTTGATACAAGATAATAGAAATCCATAAGCAAATCATTATTCCTTGAATTGTATTAATAACCTTTGACGGGAATCGGGTTACCTTAAGCCAATTGCTTGATGACTCAGTTTATTGCATGGCTGTCATAATTACATCAAAGGAGGATTTACACCGTGATTATTGTGAAAATATTTATAAAATACATTATTTCTTTTAATAGCCTTTTCTCGGTCGTGAATTAAAGTGAGCTTTGACTAGAGTTACTGGTCTGCCTTGCCTTGCTATGCCTTTATATTTCGCAAGTCATCAGTTGCTCTTCGAGTTACCATGCCATAACAGGAAAAGAGCAAAAGTTCGGTCAAAGTGGAAGACACATTTCATACCGCCTTTGGGCATTGGACCATGACATTTGACACACTTTATCATTGAAATATATTATTGTATCTGTCATTTTCTTGTGTATGTCAGGAGCCAAGTCCAACTTAACTTTCATCATCTTCATAAGCCAATTGAAGTTAATCATCGTCATCATCAGCCTATAATGTTCCTACTCCTGGGACACAGGCCTCACAATGAGAGGGCGTGGGCTTTATTAATCCACCACGCGGGCCCAGTGCGGGTTGGTAGATGACACATGTGTTCAAATTTTGAGTTCTAGGACATGCCGGTTTCCTCACGCTGTTTTCCTTCACCGTTTTGAGAGAAGCGGTAATGAAATACATTACACAAAGTAATACGCCTGCCTGGGTTCGAACCTACGAATTACTGTTCGTTATTTTTTTTATTGTCTTGTTCTACCTTTTGTAGTAAGCAACGACTTATTGTCGGGCATACGCTGTCCTCCCACAGTTATGTACTAACGCTGTAACATTTAAATATTGTAAAACCAAATTATTTTAAAGTGTTGCCATTCAACGTGGCAACGCCGCCAGTCTCTTGGGCACGTTACCAGCTGACAGCGTTGAGGAGGAGTTTTTTGACGCCCTTTTATAATTTGTTGTTATTTTAGTTTTAATTATCTAGTTTTGTTTAGTAATTAATTTAGATTTAGAAATTAGTATTTTAATAATCAAACGTTAAATTAAAAAAAAATATTTTAAAAGAGTAACCATGGAGTTTCTTGCCGGTTCTTCTCCATAGGAAACGACCAACCCCAACCGTCCATCTTTTGTCGACGTTTTATAAGTGCCCATGTAGGTCTATGTAAAATAAAATATTTTGATTTTATTAGTCGGGGCTGCCACCACTGGGCCACCGCTGCTCCCCTTGATTTGAAGTTCAATGTCCCTCAAATTCGACGCCATTAAACTCAATCTCCAACAACATTTATCTACCAGCTTCTACCAGCCCAGCCTCCTAGCAAAGATCGCTCCACCAATCATAACTTTACAGTCTGTGTTAAGTATATCGACGGAAATTTCATAAAGCCTTGTCTAAAGTTACCCTGGCCAGTAATAGAAATTGTTCGTTTTGTTTCAAGCGCCCCGGTTCACGAGAAAGGATTTAAGGAGGAACTTAATGAAAGTTATTACGAGTTATTGGAACCAAACGTCTGCGAAAGAATCCACGATTGCCCCATTTCGATACTGGAAGTTATATTAGGTCTGAATAAAAATAGCTACATATAGCTAAAGGAAAGTTTTTGGTTTTATTTTTATGTGAGTAAGTTTTTGGTTTTATTTTTATGTAGTAATTGTGTTTATTTTTTAACCTGTATCCTTGGTATAAACTTAATACTTGGTGTAACTTAAATAAGTTTATAATTAGAGAAAGTATAATATTTTCAATGATATTAAAGGAAGTTAACACAGGAAATTATAATACAGAGTGTAAAAGACATCGTCGCACAATCTGTTACCATGAATTCGTCACGATCATCATCCTATAATGTTCCCACTGCTAGGACGCAGGCCTCTTCTCAATGAGAGGGAGTGGGCTTTAATCCACCACGCGGGCCCAGTGCGTGTTGGTAGATGTCACATGTCTTCGAATTTTTAGTTCTAGGACATCCCGGTTTGCTCACGATGTTTTCCTTCACCGTTTTGAGAGCAGCGGTGATGAAATAAATTACACAAAGTAATGGGCCTGCCTGGGTTCGAACCTACGACCTACTACTCGTAAGTCGGGGCTGCCACCACTGCGCCACCGCTGCTACGAATGAATTCAGTACTTAATAATTATAGACCCATTGACGTTGAAATACCCTTTACACTGAGTATAATCACTGCAGCTGATGATAAAAGTTCTGTACAAAATGACGCAACCGATTCGAAAATGGAATTGTCACGGTATAAAGTTATCAATGTCAGAGTACATTGTACCATTAAACCTGACCAGCAGTAATATTCTGTGAACGATATGAAAGGTTTATCCATTACTCCAACTTTAAATACTATTCCCATTCACGCGTAACTTTTGTGGTAGATGACGGAGCGGAAAAAATGTGCTGCTACCAATTCTTCCGTAACCTTGAAAGTTTAGGGTTGAATTTGCTGTAGCAAAGCAGTCAGATTCCAAGGAGGTGTGACTCGTGACTGAGCTAATGAGGGTAGGCGAGGCTCTAATTCTTTGATCCAACATCCCGGGTCAGTGAACACGCTGGAAACGCGCGGGAATCACATTTTACGATATCTTTGTGTAGATAAGGTTTGCATGCAATTCCGTTTTTTGGCTTTTTAGTTAAAGGCTTAGTGATTTGGGTGGCTTTTTAAATGGTAGAGATGTTTGGGGTTCCATGTTCTTATGATTTTCTACACAGTTTACTATGACGTATGCGTAAATTGATGGATTATGAGCTGCTGCGCCATAGGTTTCTTAGCCCCACCATCAATTGAGTCTCATAGTAATAGTGACACGCTTATGTGTATCTTTACTACACCGATTTATATAGGTACTGTTAGTTTTTGTTTTTTAAATTATTCTAAAACCTAAATGAGAGTTTACCCGTGCAATATGTACTCAATTACCTGACTCAATTAGTAAAGTAAACTATGTAAAAATCCTTAAAAAGAAAAACCATCACATTAATCTTTTTTTAAACCGTTTCAATTTATTGAAGTTGTATATAAATGTTTTAGAAACCAATCAAATCAAAATATATTTTATTTGCATGCATCCATATCCACACAAAAAGAAAAAACTAGACGCCTCGGCGAATAACTCTTAATGCATCGTAGATAACTCCAGTAGAAATATTTATTCACATTGCAGACAGTTTAGCAGAATGGATAAATAAATACTTCTGTTCGTTGTGTAGTTCAATGATTTATTTCTAGATTGAACAATCGGATTTATGTGTTTGCAACTGGATATCAGCTATAGCTTTTGAGTTCCAAACTTTCTTTAGGAAACTTGAAGGATGTAGAAAATTATGCAGGATCAGATTTTTGAATTAACTTAAGAGAAAAGTTAGATCCCTGAGGGACCCTTATAGTTGTGGATGAATTAAATAATATTAGATGAGCAGCTTTATGGAGTAAACTGATTAAGAAGAAGGCCCAAGTAAGTATGCACATGAAGTAAAAATTGTATCACCAGCAGGCTTCTCAATTGAAGCTACTTTTCAAATCAGACATTGTGTTTAACCCTGTCAAAGGCTTTGGAAGAGGTTTTATAATGTAAAGTAACGTAAAATGTAGTCTGCAGAATATTGCACAGTCTAAAATTAAGTTAAAATCAAGTATACATTGTTTTTATTTCAATCAATCTTAAGTCTAAACACTGAAACAAAATAAAAAAATTGCAAGCACACAAAAAACAAAAATATCGGAGCAATTTTTACAAACAAAACTAAAACCAAAACAGTGATATATTTGCTATCGCTCCACGAACTTGCTTAAACAGATCCCTAAACACCTATACTAAGCCATCACCGTAGCTTATCCCATCCGATCAGTGCGTGCAATGTGTGAAAACGTAAAGAAAAACGTACACGTCATGGTCTGATACATATAACTGATTACCAACTATTATTAGATGGTATCTGGTACAACCTAGCCGCACGACAAATACTTATAGACGTGGAAACAGAAATAGATAGATAAATAAACTAAATTAATGCTCATTGAGCAAATATTGACAGTCATTTTAAATTTTACGTTAGATATACCAAAGACCGTATTATTTAAAAATATCTTTTTCGATTTTGTAATGGATTTGAAATCGTATTTGTTGATAGCCTTTATTTTAGCAAGTAATGTTTCTGGTGAGTTCTCTGTGAATTCTACAATGAAGGAACAATGTCCAAATGATAAAACTTCGTTGGTGTCTGTGAGAAAGAGGCGCCATCTTGCATTTCCACCAGGATCGGCTGCTTCGGTAAGTTTTTTCTTATATTTTTCTTATCATCGTAAAATGTGAATCTCTTAGAAGATGATGATAATGTTAAAATAGGTTTAAGACGTGTCAATGATGGACTAGACAAAAAGACAATATTTATGCGCAACTAGTAAAAAGCAGGTAACCATCACTGTATATGGTTGATAAGGGACTGCATTTTAAATACGTATTAACCGCATTTTACTATCAAAATAAGAGATAATTTCCCAGTAGATTTTACTTCTATACTGCATAGGTACATATGTTATACAATAAACGAAGTACCTAGCCCTTTTTTTAGTTTTTACTTGAGAATTCATCATTTGTCTTTAGTGAAAACAATTTACGACAAGATGCTGTTTGCATTAAACTGCTGTTTTGACCATTAACGTGGTTGTAACATATAATACGTAATGCAGATTATTTTGTAACTCACTTATAAGTAAAATGTGACCAAAAACCATCCACGTAAGTTACCAATTCCCTTTTCCAGACATTGATTTTATCCGCCAACACCTGTTTCATCTTTTTCTTTATCAGTCAAAGTGAAATGTACCATTCAGCCAATTTACAAATGGTATGAGCACTTGGGGCAATACAGAAATGTGTTTATGCATGAAGGCTCGTGTGGCTATATTGTAGTGGGGTTGCAACGATGCATGTAGAAGGCGATTTGTATAGCTGTGAAGCCGTTTCGTTGAAGAAATAACTTTGATAACTTAGGAATAGGTACATTAAAGAGATAGGAGTGGTAGGCGTGCTATAACGAAGCTTATTTAAACTTCTACCTTGATTTTGAGCACCATTTTGTATGGGTTAGACAAGTACATACAATAGCTATAAAACCCGTATTTATATAACGTCATCCAGCGGAATTGAAGTAAGTTTTTCGGTGGCTTATGTCAATCCTAAACATTTTTACTCATTTCAAGAATGTTACTTTATCTAGCTAGGTCTTCTGATGGCAAACAAAGAGATGGTCTATCGATAGTGAAAAGGAAGTTATATAACAAATGTCATATTTTGTGACATCAAAATTGGAGCTTCTCAAGTTCTTCTTATATTCTGAGATCCCGCCTTCACCCGTCTGGTTACCGAATAAAATATACTTACAAGAATTAACTTAATTATTGCGTTGCGCATGGCTTGCCTGATGAAATTACGTCAAGTCGTTCTGACTTGAGTGAGGAATAGTCTGTGATGCAGTTCCACATCCATTCAAGTAATTGTTTTTTTTTGTATGGCATCTCGCAGTTCAACCTATGAGGTTGTCGTCTGCTTAACCGGACTATCCTGTGGGTGTCTTAAGAGTAAGGCCTCCAGCCAGGGCATAAAACTTACAAACTAAGCGACTACACTCTAAGTGCACCCCCTGTGGGGTGGGGTACGAGCCTCGGCTTAGGGCGTCGCTGGGGGAGAACTGCATGGGGCAGGCTGGATCTGAATGTTATCATTATTTTGTTTTAAAACTACGGGCGCAATATCACGGGCTGGCTCGAGCGGGGGTCGGGGAAGGCATGGACCGGGACGTCGCGACGGACCTCGACGGCGAGGTCAGAAAGACGGCGGTTTGTGTCTGATCTTTTTAAGAGTGCTAGGCTCTTAACTAATCTCCTGGAAGAGGGTGATAGCATCATTGGGAGTGACGAGGGTATGCCTTGGACGGCGTACTGTACTAATGCGCGAGGGTTCATAACGGGCGCTGCTGCGATCAGGGGATTACGGTGCTTAATGGCGTTATCGAAGAAACGCTTCGAAAGACGTTTTATAAACTGAAGGACGGTGGGCATTCTAAGGTCTACGTGTAGACGGTCATTACGGACATAAAAAGGGGCTCCCGTGACTCTACGTAAGAACCGGTTCTGCAAGGTTTGCATCCTATGGATGTACTTAGGTTTGGTGTGTGCGTACACGACGCAAGCGTTCGTCATAATGGGGCGGATCACCGCGGTATAAAGGCGAAAGGCGTAACTTGCACTAGAGTGACAATCAAGTAACTGACATGACTTTTGTGTATATATATTTAATGTTTCTGTTTAAACGCCAAGTCACTAAGTCTACCAATACCCAATGCGAAAGTATAGTTAAAATCGAGTTTCTGTTACGTGGGTTTAGAATAGGTCCAAAAATGACACGTGATAAATTAATTTTGACATGCTGTTTCGGCATGTAAGATTTGTAGTAAATTTTCCTTGCTTGGTTAATCCAGATTACCATATGATTAACACTTCATTGTGTGGTCAAATGATTAGCAATCTTCTAACAAGGCGCCTGATGACGTATTAAGTAAGGTGTTGAAATTAGCACCAATCACCAATGAAAGCAGTTGTGTACGAGTGTCATATTTTAATAAAGTAGTAGGTAAATACGTATAGAGCTGCTTTAAATTATTTTTTCTTCTATCTCTCTATATGTATGACCATTCATCAATGAGGAAAATGTGATTAAAGTTTGGAATTTGAATGTGGACGGCTATAAGAGTTCGAGAAGACCAAAGAAGTCAAAGTCAAACTCAAATTTGTATTGCGAAATAAGTTAACAATGTTTGTGTTATTTTATGTTGGTAATTAAGACTTAGCAGCCTTTTACAAGCATTGCAATTATCATTCGCCTGCCTTTATCGTCCTAAATTAGCAAGCATTAAATATTATTTTATATTAGTACAATTAAATTGAGAAATTTTATTTATGTCAACATTAAATGACAATAGTTATGAATTCAAAAGAATTATTCAGCAATATTAATTTCATCCGTCAAACGAAGGATGGTTGAACCATTCATAAGTACAAGATATTCATAGGTATGTGCAAAAGAAATTCGATTCAATAACCATAAACCTAGTTAGCTAAATAAGAATAATATGAGATTTCCACTAAAAGAAAGAACAAAATACTTTCACAGTAAATTCTTAAAATAAATCTTTTCATCTTTCAATAAAATGCAATGCCTAAAAAGTGCAATAGACCTCTACTCACTCTCTAAAACACACAAACCAAACGGTTTAATGACTACAAGCTGCCCCTCAACCAACACACTAACAATTTCTGAACAAATCTTTAAGACTAACGAACCATCATGTACTTACGTACAAACTTCATTTGGGCGCCAAAACTTGGCTTTTGGGCCGCGTAACGTTGTTTTGACAAGTTTCTTGGAGCAGGTAAATTCATTCAAGATTGCCTTCACTTGAGATGTAGGTAGGATATTGATTTTATGAGGCAGTATTTGTAGAGACTGCCTCGTCGGTCTAGCGGTCGCATGCGTGACTGCTAATCATGAAGTCCTTGTGGAGCTGGAGGGTAAAGTGTTTTACGGTTTTTGCATCAGGAATTTCTCAGTAGCAGCCACGGAGTCTGGAATTGTGCCCGGTTGATAGCAATATGCTCGCCCCCTATTACATGAAAAAATAAAAAAAATAGTTTATTTCAGTCCATTTTGGCTTAAATGCATGTCGAGGATAAACTTACAAATAGATAACAAAAGAGAGAAAAAATAAAACTACGGTACTATAAATAAAACTGTTTATGTGTGCGTGGGCGTGTATGTGTTTGTGTGTGTGCGTATGTGTGTGTGTGTGTGTGTGTGAAAGGTTGAGAGACAGATTTTGAGTGTACATGGAACTTGAACATAACTGGCGAAATGTGGGCGTACTAATAGGTACACCTCTGTCTATTCTCTCGGGAATTACAGGCTTGATGCTATGTGTTGTAGAGGCACACTTCTATTTACAAGAAAAATATTGTTTGCATTTGTTTTGCTAGAGTTTTGATTGAAACAATCCTTACTTTCTTCGAACGTGACCTCTTATCTTGTTGACTTTACTGAAAAGGGATTTTGGTTCTCGCTAGAACAATATTAGATGAAACAACTCTAGTTTGCTGAATAACAAGCCATCGGAAGTTATGTTATAGGTATTATCAAGGATCCAACTTCATCTTTTCACAGTTAAATCCGTTGTCTAGCAGACAATAAATGTATTTGACAACATACCTGGTGACATTGTGGCTACTCTAAAGTTAAAAGTGCCATAAATCGTAGTATATTTTAAATAAATGAATAAGATTGATTTGGTTTGATTGATTTGATGTTATGGTGCACTATCTTTAGTTCTGTCTATCTACCTCCTTTTATTTAATAGCCACACCTACAACACCTACAGCCTGACATACAACAAGTTTACTGACATATGCGTGCGTGTTTTTTTTTTTAAAAGACCTTCGGTCTCCGCTTCTCAGCTGCATAGTCCTCACATGATTTGGACCAAGACTGGACTCTGGACTTTTAAAGGATTTGAGCCAGACAGTAAACACCGACATTGACTTGTTTGTAAAAATGACTTGAATTAGTAAGTATCTTTAGTTACTTGCTTACAACAATAAATACCATTTCATTCCAAAAAATTTCAGGTAACCACATCAGTAGTGAAAACCTTCATGACTCACGCACCATCAGGCTGGTTCTTGGTGCTTGAGGCTGAAGTGGTGTACATGCTGCCGGATCCCGAGGTCGTGGCCGCTCACAATAGAAAGAAGCTGCATCATCGGCAGAAGAAGGAAATTTGGGAAACTATTGAGAATGTTTTGGAGCAGTGAGTGTTTTAGTATATTGTGTGGTCTACAATGCCTCTTCTATACTCCATTTATAAAGCTGAAGAGTTTGTTTGTTTGGTTGAACGCGCTAATCTCGAAAACTACTTTTCAAAATAGAAAAAAATATTTTAGTGTTGGATAGACGGAAAGCTAGAGACTATTAACATGGTTTAGGGAATAAGAAATTATCGAATAACGTTTGAGATTGTTTGAATGTGTGAAAGCGTGGTTATGGGGGAAGATCAGACGAACTGCGTTTAAAACAAGGGTGGTCCACACTTCCCGATTTACGTAAATAAGAAAAAATATAAAAAATACCAACCCATTTTATTATTGATTCGGGACGAGAATCATTAGCATAGTTACCTCCTTGAATTTGACGAGGAAGCAAAACAACACCTTGTATAAGTTTCTGTTAAGTAGTTAAGTAGTGTTAAGTAGTTTGTTGCACTTGTTTGACCACCAAGTGGCCACTAAGAAATTTAAATAAAACTGGCTATCACATGCGAGTGCAACAGGGCTAATCGATACTTTTGCAAAATCGCCAAAAAGCATATAGAACTAGCTGCGTACCTGTAGTTCCTTAAAAATAACTCATTGTTTTTGAGAACTTACTAAACTAAACTAAAGTGCTTATTAAACGTGCTCTATTTGTCATTAGTTTCTTCTGTTCAATAGCTAAATAATCATTTCACAATTTCAGGCGCAACATGAATGGTCGTTCCTGTATCATAAGGACGATATGTGAAGCCCAAATGAGTCTGTTGCCAAAAGGAAAGTCCCTCGTTCATGACGTACTGAGAGCCATGTTTACGTAAGTATTACCTCGGTAAAGTTAGTTGGCTGTAAAGTTTATTTCAAGACATTGTAGGAAAACATAGAGGAAAATAGCATATCCTAGAAAATTTAAAAATATTCGTGGTAAATTATGGCCCACTCTCCTTTCAACTCCCAGCAGTGAGATTTCTTAGGTTAACCATGGAGTTTCTTGCCAGTTCTTCTCCATAGGAAACGACCAACCCTAACCGAGCACCTTTTTGTCGACTTTTATAAGTGCCCGTGTAGGCAGGGGTATATGAAATAAAAATATTCTGATTTTGTTAATTATGCACAAAAGATTTTTTTCAAAAAAACCGGTGATAGAAAACTAATATAAAATATAAGAACACCTGCATTCGTCATTCTCATGACTTTATTTCTATTTATTTGGATAGAGCGCAGTTTTTTCTATACATAACATAAACATAAAATAATCCCCCAAGTGTTAAGCAGAAGTTTACCTAACAGTACACTCCAATTTCGCTAGTTATGTTTAAGTCCCATGTAAATAGTTGGCGAGCCTATGGCCCTCAGCCGGGCTCGCACTCCATAACTGCTACTAAAAATTCTTGATTGAAAACCCCAATAGCACTTTGCCCGTATCGGGAATCAAACACAGGACCTCTTGCTCAGCTTTTTCTATACTTCTCTAGTAATCGTCATCTTAGTATTCACTCCCTTTCTAGCTGTATCATTTTTACGCAGACAATTCGTCGTATCATCATCATCATCAGCCTATAATGTTCCCACTGCTGGGACACAGGCCTCCTCTCTATGAGAGGGAGTGGGCTGTAACCACCACGCGGGCCCAGTGCGGGTTGGTAAATGTCACATGACTTTGAATTTTTAGTTCTAGAACACACTCTCCGTCGTATCACTCAAAAGATAATATGATAAAATAATGTTTGAGATACAATTAACTCTTCAATGTTCTGACGCTTTGCACTTCCCTGCTCTGCCTTTAACTTTAAGCAGAGTTTCTTCACAAAAACGATAAATTTTAAATCTGCAAATAGCCCAAGACAGTTTATCAAGATAAGATAGGTGTATTACCGAATTAAGACCCTCGTCTTAAGCAGAGATTACCCAACTTCCAATTACGTAACGTAACCGACGTATTACAGCTGAAGCGTTTAGAGACCTACATAATTATGTAGATAGTTCCAATACATAATCCCTGCTCTATCATAACTAAATTATGTAAAGCTAAACCTTTAAATGTGTATACATTATTCAAACTGTAGATAATAACTGGTGTAAGATAACTGGCTCGCTGCTGAATGTTCGTACTCCGCTAATTGCCTTATAATCCGAATACGTGACGTTTATACGTCGTGGGATTACGTCATAATATTATGTACTATGGGACTGAAGACACTAAAATCACCAACGCTCAATACTCGACATTTTCCTACAAGCAAAATCTCCATTGCCGCATTTATTATTTTAACAAGAAACTGGGTCTCTTTACGAGCGCGCAATGGATGTGTTTCAAAAATATTTAGTGAAGATTGGGGATTTGGGAAGCGTCGCGTAGTCTGCCCTCGTTGTTAAAATTGCCTTTAAACTTTCATAAATGGTATTGTGAAGGGAAATGAGTAAATGACGTCATATGGTAGTAATTAATAGATATTTAAAGTGAACCTTGTTTGTAAGATCGCCTTGGGTGTCGTATTATGGTAGGGTAGAAGTGAGTTACTGTCAACCTCTTAAGAGCGTTTATGCCTTACGATATTTCATACAAACTTTAAAGTCCTTATTTTCCGAAATGATTGGACCGATTTTAATCAAACATCATACGCATAAGCCTAAAAAAAAACAGAAATGGTATTACAGCTAAATTAGACCGATTATAAATTATCTATAGAAACAGAAATTTCGAATTATCATTTTTTTAAAGGAAATGTCCTTTTAAGAGATGGTTACATAAGTAGGGGAATATATTTAATTTGTATTGCGTTTGATGTGTCTTTGAAAGTAAAAAATAACGATAACCCGTAAACGAACGATACACTAGAAGCTGATCCTGAAATATGTAGGTAGAAAATGGCTAGGCAGATGATGAGTTATTTTTATTTATAACTTTTTAGGGTTCCGTACCCAAACGGTCAAACGGGACCCTATTACTGAGACTTCGCTGTCCGTCCGTCCGTCTGTCACCAGGCTGTGTCTCATGAACCGTGATAGTTAGCAAGTTGAAATTTCTACAGATTATGTATTTCTAACAACAAATACTAAAAACAGAATAAAATAAATATTTAAGAGGGGCACCCATACAAACAAGTGTTTTTTTTGCTCGTTTTTATAAATAATGGTATGGAGTCCTTCGTGCGCGAGTCCGACTCGCAGTTGGCCGGATTTTTTAAAATAATGGTACGGAACCCTTCGTGCGCGAGTCCGACTCGCACTTGGCCGGTTTTAATGAATATTATCCATATAGTAATATATATAGTAGTAGTAATAATAGTTGAAAAAAAAACATTTATTTTGCATTAAAATCAAAACAATTTAGGTGAATTCGCAACATAAAAACTGAAACCAAATTAAACTCTTATGCACCAGAAGTTACAATTTTTTTCAACTAAACCTTCCCAAATTCTACAACATCTGCTAACTTCTAGAAAACAGCTAAAAGAAGCTTATAAAACAACATATCATTGCAACTGTTCTTGGCAATGTATCTTATGAACACCTCTTGGACTGAGAGGCGCTAGCTCCCGCTAAGAACAAAATAAATTGTATCATGTACTTGTGATATAATGACACTACCAAAGAGATTTAAAATACTTATAGAGTACATTGGAGATTGGGAATACTTTCATACAAATATTTAGATCCCGAAAATTTACGATTTTGACACACGAATGCTAACTGAGTGATCTCATGGCTTTTTTAACGTACCACAAATATAAATTTGATTTTCACGGTTAAAATAATATTCCCTAGTTTTTTTTACTATCATATATCTATGACTTCAGTCTGTGTCGTCTGTGACTTTTCATGCCTTAGAAAAAAAAAACCTTTAAATATTCAACAGAAACAGTTCTAAAGATGTCAAAAGCATAAAATTCAAACACGAGTATATTGGAGTGGGTGGCTCGCAGCTGTGGTTCTCCACAATCTAGCTGGTAACGATAGAATAATCGACAGTAAACTATTCATAGCTCGTATGTAGAAACAGCTGGTGATACTAGCCATTGCTGTGAGGACAGAAATTGGTTAAATTACTTAATGTAACCTGTGAGCTAGTGCTCTGTATGGTTCGGACGTAAAGAATAGAACCATCCCATATCTTCCCGTGGGTGTCGTAAGAGGCGACTAAGGGACTTGTCAGAGAATGGGCAGCAGCGTTCTCTGTGCTTTTGTAACAACCGTACTGCGATCGCCAACCCGCTTGCCAAGCGTGGCGATTATGGCAAAACCCCCCTTGTGCCAATTTGGCGACACTTTCGGGAGGCCTTTGTCCAGCAGTGGACGTCTTTCGGCTGAAATGATGATGATGATGATGAACCTGTGATGTGAGCTTCTGCGTCTTGTATGTAAATGTACTGCTTTGTCTGCGAGATTTTCCTCTTCGTGTCGCTGGCACGACATAAGTCAATGTTGGCCCAAAAACCTCACCACTATATCTGTCACGAGATTACTTTATCTGCAAGTCCTGGCTGGAGGCCTTACTCTTAAGGCACCCACAGGATAGTCCGGTTAAGCAGACGACAACCTCATAGGTTGAACTGCGAAATGCCAAACATAAAAAAAAAATATCTTCAAGTTTAGTGGCACCGACACAATAACAAGGTGGAATGCACATAGTTTTGCGTCGCATTTCAACATCCGTACTGTGCTGCGCTCGTAATAGCAAATGCAGTAATCGTCATTTTTACGATTTTCCGTTTTGGTCAAAAATGCCATCAGGGTCATATATTTAAGCTCCAAGTTTTTTTTTTATTTAGTCTGGAACATTGTGAAATAATAAAGAAAAATGCAGTATTTCGTGTGAAATTGTTTGGTATTGTTAGTATGAATGCAGCAATAATCATACACCAGATTAAAATGTAGTAATCACGTATTTTCATGGTACTACTGAGCCCATCGATCGGTGCTATGAGAAGGCTCCTTAAAATTTGTGAAAGTTATGCGGTGGCTCATGGGCTCAAATACAATACCGAAAAGAGTGAATGGATGGTATTTAAATCGGGTACATTAACCTATAAACAGCTGCCTGAACTCTCACTCTCTGGGACTCCTTTGGTTCGGGTTCCGAGGTTTAAGTATTTGGGTCACTGGGTCACTGATGACCTAAAAGACAATGTGGACTTGGACAGGGAGCGCAGGTCGCTGGCTGTCCGTGGCAACATGCTGGCACGCAGGTTTGCACGCTGTACTGACTCTGTTAAAATAACGCTTTTTAAGGCCTTCTGCCAGTCGTTTTACACGTGCAGCCTGTGGACTAAGTATACCCAGAGGGCATACAGCGACCTGCGCGTACAGTATAATAATGCATTCAGGGTGCTTCTGGGGCTGACGTGGCGGTGTAGCGCGTCAGGGATGTTCGCGGAGGCGTGCGTAGACGGGTTCGCCGCGATCATGCGAAAGCGTTGCGCTTCCATGTTGGCGCGCTTGCGTTCCTCCTCTAATGGCATTCTGAAAGTGTTCTCAGACCGGTGGGACTCTCCCCTCTTACGAAGGTGGGTCAGTGTTCAGATCCACTTAGACAAATGAACTGATGAACCATTGAACGAACAGTTCATTGGTTCATTAGTTATTTATTATTCTATTATTTTCTAACTCAACACAATTGATACTAACATTAGGGTAAGTTTTATTGCTACTAACACTATATGGATTTGTTTATCTGAAATAAATATTTTGAATTTGAATTTGAATTTGAATTTAGTACCAAGTTATAATGCAGTATTCGTCTGAATACTAGTAAGAAACGCAGTAGATACACGCATTTTGGCTACGTTTTAAATTAGTACTTCCCTGTAGACCGTATTTGTTTAGTATATGTTGTCTAAGGTGAAGTGCAGTAATGGTTTATACTACGATTGACCATTACCACTAAAACTTATCCAGTGCCATCATCCAGTTTAAGGCGAAAGCGAATTAAGAATGATCTCATTCCTTTTTTTAAATTATTTTAATTTAAATGTTTAATAATTTGTTTTTATACTGCATTATGCCTTCTATTCTACATAATATTATATTCAAATAAAATGAATTTCCTAAACACAAATGCAGTAATAAACACGAGTACTGCATTTCACTTTGATGTATCACAAATAGAGACACAATGACACAAGGTTTAAGTGCAGTATTCAACTTTCTAAAGACCTGCTGATAAGAAAAATTTACTTCAAAACTAAACTAAACAGTACTTTGTATTTTATGTACCTTTTCCGTAACAAAACATATAAGTTTTATGTCAGTTCAAGTAATAGATTAAAACGCTGCCCAGCCGAGTCGGATTCGACGATTGACTTCTTTCACGAAGTTAGACCTACCCAACTGGACCGTTTGTCCCAGGTAGACATAATCGTCTACAACTTCGAGTGTAGAGTCCCTGATCTTGATAGAAGTGGGTGTTACATGGGCATTCGACATGATTTTGGTTTTGTCCCTGTTCATTTTAAGGCTCTACTGAGGTCATCGAGCATTGTTCTGAGGTCCTCCATGGTCTCAGCCATGACCGTCGGCAAATCGAAGGTTAGAGATGAACTCGCCATTGACGTTCATGCCTAGCCCTCTCCAGTCCAGAACGTTGTAGACATCTTCCAGTGCAGCGGTGAACAGTTTCGGCGATCAGATAATGACGTCTCCATGTCTCACACCTTGCTGCAGAAGTATAGGTTCCGAGTTATATATGAGTTTAATAGAAAAAAAACAAAAGAGTAGTGGCATCATTATACAGCTTTAGGAGTTCATAATTATTTTAGGTCGTGGCCAAAGTCTCGGAACTAAATCCGCAATTTCATTGTTTTTCCAATAATATTTTCATACCCAATTTCACAAAATGCTGATCAACAATGCCTTCCTAAGAAAGCTATTCTAGTTCCGAAAGACAAGACCATGATAGACAACATTTTCAAGAACGTTAATCTAAACATCAAAAACCCCCATTTTCCATGAAACTTTTACAGTTGCTTCTAACCGCCCCCGACGCCATTTTCCTCCAGAAACTGTTTTAAGATGAATCCCCACTATTCCCTCAAGTAAGCTTTCATAAATTATTTTTATTACAGGGCGCCTTTGCAGGAACACGAGTTTGTCGAAGAAATGGGCCTGACGTATAGTGAGTTATTGGAACCAGACTTTTGCACGAAAGCCAACGATTGCCCACTATCTATTTTAGACTTTTTGTTGGATTTAAATCAAATGCGATAACAGTTTGTTAATAAATTGTTTGTTGTTACGGTGTTGTTGTATTTTTACCCTTATTTCTTATGCATACTCATACTTATTTCCACACCATAGAACTGGATTCTGTTAGTCGCTCCATGTAAAATGCGGGTATTTAGCTGAAAGCCAACGTATTTCATATTACTTCGAGATATTGCGTGGCGATGCTTCTAGTATTGCAGATGTACATACATAGTTTGAGTATAGTTAGCAATTACTCTTAGGTGGGAAACAAATTAAGAAAAAGTTACATTTATCCGTCAAGCCTTGCACAACTGAACCCACGTGTGACCACGTGTTGGCCCTTTCTATCTTATTTATATAGAGAGAAGATCAGTTGTGGTCCCAGCAGTAGCAACGTGATAGGCTGATTACATTATACATATATATAAGCCTTTTTCCAGTACCGTTATCTTTTTGGGACCACTAGTCAAGATTTTGTAACACATTTTGATTTAAAAGAATGTCCATGGAGTTTCATGCCTATTCTTCTCCATGGAGATCTACGCTTTGGAATAGGCAATTAAAGTACTTTCACAAGTGATTATGTCTTGTGACTGGGACTGTAGCATCGCGGTTTTTTGTTTTTTGACTTTCAAAAGTGCCTGTAATGGTCTAATTGAAATAAATGCTTTGAGTTTGAGTCACTAAAAATATCATAATACAAAGTAGATTCAATTCGTTATGAACTTGAATGATTAGGTATTAACGCAAGTTGTATCAACTTATCTAATGTCGTTATTCCATTAGGTAGGATATGAAGTCGGTTAGGTGGGTTTGGTTTAAATTACAAGCGAGACATTTGAGAGAGATATGTTTTGTCGCTTTGGTTCTTTTACGAGCTGGAAGATTGACCTTAACATTTGTTGAAGACAACAGTTCGTCTGTTGTGTTTATGACATATTCCTGCCATTTTCTTAATAGCTTCGTAGGTAGAATCCTGAGAACGCAAACAGCGCAACCCTGTTTAAAATTCCTGTGAAACTAAAAATACGTGATACTCAAAATTTATAGTTTTCAAGGCTAATGGTGATCTCTATAGACATGAGGAACAGGGTAAAAACTTCTTCATACCACATTGAAACTTTCAATAACGTTAACTTTGAACCCTTTGGAGTGGGACAGTAGACAGGCCGAAGCGGCACTACAAAGGGCACTACAGCACCATCTATGACTCACATGAAGAACTAACATCAAATTACCTACATCATTTGACGGCACGGTTGGCGCAGTGGCTAAGTGATTGACTGCTGCGCTGCGTATCGCGTGTTCGATCCCCGCACGGAACAAATATTTGTATGGCCTACAAATAGTTGTTCCGGGTTTAGCTGTTTGTGTATGTGACTTTAAATGTTTGTAAATGCACCCACGATACAGGAAAAATCCTAGAGAGGGGCAAGGTCTTTTTTCGCGCGCTTTTAAAGTTATTCGCAACTTAAGGATTTATAGGACAACCTGACAAACCTGCCAACAACTGTCGAGCAGTAGACCACCAGACATAACACCGTGGTCGGATTATCCTCCCCTTTTCTATGGAGTATTGAGGAACCTTACACCCTGTTCTTCATACCCCTATAAGACTAATAAAAAAACCACTTGAACTTGGACCACACAGAAAAGGGTTGCAGCCCTTCGAATAGGGGCATACATTAAGATCGATCATATTCCATAACACGCAACACGCATTTGCATCAGATATCGATCATTGGCTCGTTCCATATTATAATTAGCTCTTTATTATTCACAGTATACATTAGAAAATTGCTATCGGTTTATTTTGAGAGTGTAATGGATACTTTTGCATACAGATTTTTGTAATGGCGCTTTTCTTTTGGCGTGACCACGTCTAATAAATGGATGAACGCCGGCTGCATGCACGAAAAAGGATGACTCATTGTCCCGTTGCGCTCAATGCTGTCAATATTTTGTTATGACGTTGACACGTTAAACTATCCTCCGTAAACCAACTTTACAGACAACCAATTTTTTTACGATCGTCATATTTAGAGTCTTACTTTTTTGAGACAGCGTCTTTTATTTTGGTGCAAGTGAATCTGGACTTTTTCATGTTAACTTTGGGTGACAAGGGTAGCAAAATTGTGTATAAGACGCTGGGATGCATTGGTTCTACAAATGAAAGATCCCAGGTTACACCTGATGAACTAGACAAACTGGAGTAACAGCGACAAGAATGATGGTATATGTTTTTTAACGGACATGGTGACATCACTAACACTATATAAGTTATTGCGGGTTACTTCAGTTTATCCGTGATCATAGCGTTTGCAACAGCGCTGAAATATCGGGAGCTCAAAACAAATAATAAACATGGTAAATATCCCGTTACAAGTGTTATTGATTAGGATGATGGTAAAGTCAATATTGTGTTCGATTGGTATATCTGAAACTGTTCCAAGTGTTTGTAGGAATACGAAATGCTTAAAAGGCAAAGGCCACTGGTCTAAGCCCTCTGAATCAGATTCGCCTAGACCAAATAGAAGAGGGGTATACCCAGAACAAGGCCACCAGTCATAATGATGTCATATAGTAGCAAATGTTTTTTTTTTAAATCATCATGAATACGCTCTGGTACACATTTGTCTCCATCTAATACAAAAACTAGCTCCTTACAATAGCCAGCTGAACACAAGCTTGGCTTAAGTTCAGCTCAAAACACGTTCTTACCGATTGGCAAATGCTTTTTAGTGCTGGATCCCGAAAACGGTTATCGCCTTACACACCGGTGGCTTTTATGTGCCCTACCATTTGTGTTTAAATCTTATTTCATGCTATGGTGTTCTTTTAAATTTGTATTATAGAATGACATTGAAAATGAAATGAAATTGACTTTAATGTTTATTTTGAGATAGAAATTTACTCCTTATCCTTTCAATTAAAATCTACCCAAAATCGAAATCGTTGACGAAACTAATAATATTACTTTATATCGGAGAAATTAAGAATACAATTTGGTAGGCGTTTCTGAGGCTGTTGTCAAAAGTAAGCAGAGTTGAGTGTGAATTGAGCATATCCCAGCCGAAAGACATCCACTGCTGGACATAGGCCTCCCCCAAGTGTACATAAGGGGAGTTTTGCCATAATCGCCACGCTTGGCAGGCGGGTTGGCGATCGCAGTACGGTTGTTACGAAAGCACAGAGAATGCTGCTGCCCATTCTCTGGAAAGTCCCTTAGTCGACTCTTACGACACCCACAGGAAGATATGGGATGGTGCTATTCTTTACGTCCGACATCATAAAGAACAAGACAAGCTTTTCAAGCAACATTAATTTAGAAAAAACAAACATTTCCCTGACTCTGAACACACAAAAAAACTCCAAAAACCAACCCGATCCATCTGCAAACTCCGAAAAAGTAAGTAACCGAACCAGAACCACAGAAAAACAACCGATGACCTCATTCACCTAACACACATAGAATTTGTCAAGTTTTTGCCCAAGCCATTGGGCCTTTGTCCTCAAATAATAACGACGGCCATAAGTATCGTTCGTCAGCCATTAGTAGGGGAGGTCAACTCGCCACCGTGATGTATGTTTTCATAAATCTTTTGAACGCTACGACTGTGCGGATAAAGGGGGTAAAGACCTTAGTTTTGGGGATCTTGCTAAATACAGGGTTTTGGATCGTGGCTATACGTAGGTATACTAAAGGATATTTTCGCAGCAGATGACTTTGATAACGTACGTTGCGATCTTAGTTTATTTTTTGTCTTTTTCGGACTGGGGATCAATGTTTGATCAAGCAATTGGATTAGAAACGAAGCAATTGATCTGAGTTTTTGACAGGAATTACAAATTATAGGCTGTCAATGACACTAAAAACAAATAAATAAATAGTAAACATGGTAAATATCCCGTTACTAATGTTATTGTGACCATGTCAGTTTAAAAACTTATAATTATAGGTTGGTGTCGTAAATATACTTGGCTGGTAAACTTTAGAATGATTTCATCGTTCCCCTTTAGACACAACGAGGTTGTAATTAGACAAAAAACGTGACCGTAAAGCAAGACCACCTGCAGCAATCACATACATTATCGTCAGTGGTGTTCTTACGTGTCTATTTTGTGCTCGGAGTTTTTAGTCAAAGTTGGATATATATGTTATTCACTTAAGAGCACATGAAAGAGCAGCATACTAAAGTGCACAACAATCAACCAAGACAGCCCTCAAATTCATTTGCATGTGACTGAAATCGTCTAGATGGTATCATCATCACGCTAAAGATGATTAAACAAACTTAAACTAAAAAAATCTGTCTAGCCCTCTTTGAATTAGATTGATCGCCAGCATAATCTTACAGTTCAGCATAGTTTTAATGATAGTGTTAAGCGATCCTAACCTAACACTATCATTAAAACTAAAAAGGGGATACTTTAGATTCATTTTAAGCTTCGAAGATGCGCTGGCGCTGTAGCAAGCACCATGATCACGGATAATGTAGGTTAGGTTGTTATAGTTTATCATGAACAGTGCAGAAATATCGGGCACTCAAAATGAATACTAAAAATGGTAAATATCACGAATTTAGTGTCAGTGACCAACTCACTTTAAAAACTTATATCTTACCTCCTAAGCTTGCTACATGACATTTTTACTTAGTTTTCAACAAATTCAGCTGACTTTTCAGAGCACAGTAGTTCAACATTAACCTTCACTGCACGAGGGAATAAAATCGTTAAATTTTATTGCTTTCAATCTTGACTTGAATTTCAAGTGGCTTTATAAGACGAGAGAAAAGGGATTTTAAGAACGGCTACAGAGGTTGTAATGACACACACACTTTGTGATGTATAAAATCAGGATAATCGGAAAAGTTGTTATGCAGCAGGCTTTTACGAAATCCGTATCGGCGATTTTGTAAGTTTGGATTTTGTTGATCTTGTTATTTTTTGGTTATAAACTATGCGCGCCTCTTTTTATGCTGGATTAAATTCTTACCTGATGCATCTGCAGGTAAATTGGCTGAGAGGTTTTACGTTTTATTACTCTGCTAATCACCTAATTTATACTTTCCAATACGTAAAATAGAAATCAGGTCTGTGTTTGATACCTCTTTCGATGCCTTGTATTACGTAGTATAGAAATACTGGTTTAGAAATACAGGGTAGCAATATAGCTCCCGTTATACTAAATTACTCTGGGCTATAAAACTCATATCAGTAAAAAAACCTATACAACACTAAACAGACTATTTCGAGCATATGTGAAAAGTTTTCTATGTATGTGTAAATGCTATACTATAAAATAGTATATCCCAAATATCACCATGCCTCACCCATCGAAAAATCGTAAAGATCTCATCGATTTCGTCCACAAACGCAATAGAGACATGATTTGTATACCAACGGATTTAGGGTAATGGCGGTACCATATTCCGGCCTCTGTCGCGTTACAAGCCTAATGGAATGTCTGCTATCAGTCATCGTGTTCAGGTTTTTACTCCAACAATATGCAAACTGGGGCTCTTTTTACCCTAAGCTCACTTTTATGACGGTTGAAGTATTTACACATGATTATTTTTTTGGATGAGTACTCTTTGATGTTGTTTTAAAGTAAATTATTCAAGAATTTGAAGGAGTTCTTGATAGTGATTAATTTTGTGTTATGGTAAGATCGTTTTATTTATATTTTTTATGGTTTCTCAAATAGCGGTTAGGAATGCCAGTATCGTACCAACACACACTGGGCCCGCGTGTTGGATTACAGTCCACTCCCTCTCATAGAGAGGAGGCCTGTGTCCCAGCAGTGTGAACATTATAGGCTGATGATGATGATGATGCCAGCATCGAATGTGCGTTTCATATATAGTCTGAAAATCTGAAACGACGCATTTCGAAGTCCGCTAAAAGTTTTTCTTTAAAATAAACGGTATCCAATAAAGCGTGCCTAGACTAACTCTATTGTAAAACTTTTTAATTAAAAGGTTAATTTAATATTAATAATCAGTTGCGTTCCATTACATCTTGTTATTTATAAACTTTGTTTATAGTTTGACCCTCTCCTAACTATAACAAACGAGTTTTAACTTTTTATTCCAAAAACATTCCAAACATGTCGTAGTTTCGAGAAACAATGAGAATATTCTTTATTGATATATGATATATAATTTGTCAAATAAGTGGCACTTTCCTACAAATGTCACACATCGATCGGTGTCTTTTAGCGACATATTAAACTATACAGTTATAACGTTTGAACAATAGAAGCGAACTAATTTCCCGTTAGACGTAATTCAACTTCATTCCACTGTTTCACCTTCTATCTGAAAGATAGAATTATACGCAATTTTATATAAAAAAAAGTTGTTTTAAATTAATAAGTTATTTAAACACAAGTTAATTATTTTAAAATTAAGTAGTCGACTTTTTTGTTCGTTATAATTTTATTATATTTTAACGATGTATTTTTATATTAATTTATTAGTTGTGATATTTTTGAGCTGTATACAGTTTAGTGAGTTGTCGAACACAAGCGATGTTTTGCAGTCAAAAGTTTTGTCCAGAAGAAAAAGATACGTCGCTTTTCCAGAAGGTTCCAGTTTTTCAGTAAGTTTTGCTTTACATAATTTGATATTAAGCTAAATAAAGTGTCAAATATCACAATGAAGTATGATCTATCTGAGTTTAAATCTGCATAGTAATAACTGTCCTGCTATTAAGGTTAAGCATGCACGTCGTAAGCAACCTGGCAGTAATCTTATCCTTTTATAAATGAGAAGAGAGCTTTGCCATGTGGTACGGTCAGTTGCTGTTTTAAATATAGGGGTGCCCTTAGCGCATAGTCGCTTAGTTTGTAAGTAGATTTGTGGCCTGGCTGGAGGCCTTACCCTCAAGGCATAGGATAGTCCGGTTAAGCAGACGACATACACCAAAAAAAAACCTCGTTAGCGTCGAACATACATAATCTATTGAACTTGGTTTCGATAGCTTTCTATCAGTGAAAGCATTTTTGAGCACTATCAATAACACTAATTTATTTACTACTAGCTGCCCGAACCCACTATCCCATATCTTCCCGAGGGTGTCGTAAGAGGCGACTAAGGGACTTGCCAGAGAATGGGCAGCAGCGTTCTCTGTGCTTTTGTAACAACCGTATTGCGATCGCCAACCCGCCTGCCAAGCGTGGCGATTATGGCAAAAACCCCCTTATGTCAATGTGGCGACACTTGGGGGAGGCCTATGTCCAGCAGTGGACGACTTTCGGCTGAAATGATGATGATCAATAACATTATTTTAATATCCCGTTTCCAGTGTTAGTGTCCATGCCAGTTTCAAAACTTATATCATTATTGTGCAGTTTCGGAGACTACCTACATCAATCTTATGAATAGATTTAACTTTTATTACATATAACTTATTTTTTCCAGTGTGCCGGTTGCATGACAGTAGGTGTCATCGGCCAGCCTGCTCCCTCCTCCAGTCCGGGCACATTCACCTTCAGTGTTAACTGGGCAATAGCTTACGAGCTACCCAACGTCACGGAAACAGCTATATACTACCAACAGAAAAAGTATAAACAGCATCTGCAGAAGAGGATCAATAGGCGAGAGCTGTATGGGAAGCTGGAGACTATTATGGACAAGTGAGTGTTAACAGGTCCTATGAAGAGAGTGTGGCTTGGTTTTTATGAACAACTTTGGTTTTTGTCATCATCAGAGACCTCAAGAAAGGAAATGGAATTGATTAGTCTGGGCTGCTGTCACCGAATACGGTGAAGAAGATCCTATACATTTCATCATTTTCCTGCCCTTGTCCCTTGTTTACTTGGTGTCGGAAAAACACGTTTTTAGGGTTCCGTACCCAAAGGGTCAAACGGGACCCTATTACTGAGACTTGGCTGAACGTCCGTCCGTCCGTCTGTCTGTCACCCGGCTGTATCTCATGAACGGTGATAATTAGCCAGTTGAAATTTCTACAGATTATGTATTTCTGTTGACGCTATAACACCAAATACTAAAAACCGAATAAAATAAATATTTAAGGGGGGTTCCCATACAAAAAAGTGATTTTTTTGCTCGTTTTTATAAATAATGGTACGGTACCCTTCGTGCGCGAGTCCGTCTCGCACCTGACCGGTTTTTTTCTTCCATTCTCCCCTGTCATCCGTCAATCTATCATTTACTCCTTTTTCTTTCTTATCATTTCTCACACAATCCATACATTGTTTCCTTGGTTTTCCTCTCCCTCTCCATACATCAACATTTATAGTCATCACCTTTTTAGTCATATACGATTCATCCCTCCTCAAGACATATAGCAACATTTTAATAAATGAGTCGTTACTGATCGCGATCCAAGCTTAGCTGAGACCATCGACGATCACTTTCAGATACATAATTTACAGCACAATTTTTTATAGTCCCTGGTCTGGCCTGGCCTTTAGTTACTTACTCAGTGCGAATCTGAATTTTCCAGTATTATTGGAAAGCAGCGAACGTTTTGTAACTATTCAAGCTTTATCAGGATTATCCTTTCAATAATGGGTCTGGTTCTGTATGGTGTCGGACGTAAAGAATAGCACCATCCCATATCTTCCCGTGGGTGTCGTAAGAGCCGACTAAGGGACTTGCCAGAGAATGGGCAGCAGCGTTCTCTGTGCTTTTGCAAAACCCCCCAAAATGTCAATGTGACTTGGGGGAGGCCTATGTCCAGCAGTGGACGTCTTTTGGGCTGAAATGATGATGATGATGATGAATGGTGATGATGATGATGAAATGTTAACGCACCCACGATACAGGAGGAATTCCTAGTGTGGGGCAACGTTAAAAAAAATGTTTTGATGGACTTGTTTCTAAGATAAACTCTTTTATATGATTTTAGTATGGGCTACAGCGGCAGAGAGTGCATCCTGAAGACTTTATGTGAGAGTACACAGAGACTAGTACCACACGGCGATAATGTGGTTGAAGAGATGTTCAGAACTTTGTTTTCGTAAGTACTAACAGTTTTATTTTCTGAATAAGTGTTTCTATAGCCAGTATTGTTGCCCATTTTCTCTTTCCGCCTTTAACATGGAACTTAGACCTGATTGAGGAAATATAGCTGTACTATACTTTCACCTCTGCCTAACGGTGCGAGGACTACGTCTTATTTGCTGACCAAAATTACCACCGCACCGGTTATAGTTAAAAAATCTTGCTATAATCGGAAGATCGACACCATAACATTTTTTTAAAGTCCTTAAATAATGTTGATAATTCGTTCATGAGGAGTCATTCCTCTAAAAATATCCTAGAACCATAATAGTATAGGATCCCGCCATATAACGACCTTCACCGAGCTGGTTATTGGATGAAACTTATTTTATATTAAATTTAATATGTCAATAAATATATTGCATATGGGTTGCCTAAAAAATTTCAGTCAGGACATTTTTTTTTTTTGACACTTTTCACCGGTTTGGTTAATAGACAAATTCCATACCAATCGAAAGTATAAAGCCCATAGAATATGCAAACGTTAGGTTGCTTTTTCTTTTCCCGTCACAACTCTCGGGTAGGCAGGTATAAACAGGTAAATCGATACTAGTAACTTGCACCGGTCTGGTTAATGAATTAAAAAAGGCAACTTAACGTTTGCATATTTTATGGGCTTTACACTTTCGATTGGTGTGGAATTTGTTTATTAACCAAACCAGTGAAAGGTTCCAAAATTTTTTGTTAAAAAAAAAAATTAATAATCATATCCTGGACTGAAATTTTTTAGACAACCCATATGCAATATATTTATTGACATAATAAATTTAATATAAAATAAGTTTCATCCAATAACCAGCTCGGTGAAGGTCCTTGTATGGCGGGATCTTAGGCCATAAAATTCTCTTCGATCGCTTTTAGAAAGAGCGGACATGTTTCTCAGCAGTACACAATAGGGTGTTTTTTTTAACTAATACATCTTCTTTTCACAGAATGCCAGCAACAAAAGTACTTCCATCAGAACCCCTAGAGCATGTAATCTACGACGCAGCACATCGTCTAGGTCGCCTCTTGGAGTCTTGTGACCGATTCAGATGTCCCATCTCATTGGTTGATCTGATGAAAGGCTATTATAATGCGCCGGCGCCGACAGTTGATGTTGGGAAGAACCCTTGGGCGTTGTTTAGTAGCAATTTTGGATAATTCACATAGTATTTAAAAATGTGTACTTTTTTAATATAGATAATATTTTTATAGATTGTACAGACAACAGCAGCAAAATATGTCAAATGAATGTAATTCAATAGCGAGTTACGTGCAAAATAACTATTGCAATTTTGAAATAATAATAAAAGTTGTTAAATAAAGTAAGGCTCTAAAATATGATGATCGTAAACAATAAAAAAATAAATTAAATTACCATCAATACAGTAGAAGAAAACCTTTTTTAGGAGTTGCCAAGAGCATACATATTGGTGCTTGTGACTGTACGATAGGAAAATCTACATCTCTTTTCTTATGACATATATCTTATAAGAAAAGAAGTGTCCAAATAGTTTGTAGCATCTATTGGGTAAAGTTACTATGTGGGTACAGCCGCTTACGCACAGAATAAATAGAATGGAGTACTCAGTTCAATTTTATTTAATCCAACTGTGACGATATCGAGAATAATACCTATGTCAGAATATGTGTTACAGAGAAACGAGCAGTCACACATTATTGGTGGTAAATCTTGGCATATATACATAACTGTCATCCCAAATTGTTTTAATTGTTGTTTATTTAAATGTATCTTTGTCTCTACATAACTGGCAACTGTTGTACCGGTAATATACTTTAGTCGAATAAAATATTGATAATTTTGTATTTTACTTCCCACTAAATTCCAGCCTGATCATTTCATAAATTCAGAATTTTGCTCCAAATTAAAACATCTTTTTCACAATCCATCTCAAAATAAAATCCGACAATGGACTAAAAGAGATATGAAGGGTTAAAAGCATTTACTCCGTGATAACTTTTGGGTATAATTGATTCCCAATTTTGACGGAACCCACGTTAACAGGCAAATGAATGGACCGTCAATAAATCGTTGTGAAAGGTTTTCAGTGTGTTTCAGGGTTAATTAATCAACTTTTCATATTCTGACGGGTGTCTTGGCAGAATTGTTAAATTATTTTTTTTATCCAGCGGCCTGGGAGGGTTATGTTTTTCAGTGTATGTGACTATAATAATATAAAAAAATTACACTAGGAATTAACGGTTTCGATGTATTTGATCCATATTTTTTGACGTAGGTATTTTATGTATAGCTATTTCACGTACTTATTCACAGCTATGTTTTGTTAACCTTTTCTGTACTAAAGAGTATAACTTTGAAATGTACTATTGTTGGTTTTCACATATTTAAATTAATTGAATATAATTTTAAGTAATTAAATTGTGTAATTTATACTAAAATAAACTAACAAAAATAGACTTTGATCCTCATAAATCCATCACACATTCAAATGAATTACAATTGCCACCTAAATTAATTGAACACGAATGTGATTATTAAATTCCAAATTAAACCATCGACAGCCAAGCATGACTGACGTATTACTTTTTAGTTCAGTATACCGTTGACTTCGTGGGGCCATAGTTAGCTTCAGTAATAACATGAAAATTGATGGAACCGTTATTTAAACACGGTTTAACGGATAAACCGTGGGCCCTACCATTGCTATACCCATTTATGAAAGGATGAGCACGATATTATTTTCCTAAAAATGGTTCTTAATTCAAAATTTATTGTTCTTTTGATACTGGCGTGTTGTTATGGTGAATTGTGTGCTGCCAAAGCTGGTTCTAAGGTATTATCGAGAAGAAAAAGATATGTCGCTTTTCCAGAAGGCTCCAGTTTTTCGGTAAGTTTGTATTTTCAAACGTAGAAATGGAACAAGATTTATTTAAATAGGTAGCTTAAATGGGGCACCAAAGTGAGCTATGTTTTTGTATAGCAATAAACAGATGGGCATAAAATGTAATGATAAAAGTTTTAATTCGAAACAGAACCCGGCAAAATTGGGGAGGAACTCGTATGTATTAGAGTAGCTCTTAGATTAGATGCAGAGCCTTAAAACGTATCACCCAGACACATAAAACTTGGTTGATTACGTACTTTTTCGAATTTTATCTCTCTTAAATTTTAAGAGAGTTTTTATGTCTTATTCACGATTTATGAGCGTCGTTTTTCCTTCACATATATTTCCATGGTTGGCATAAATTATTATCAGGTTGATGTTCGTTGCCATAAGGAGTTAATTTAAAATTCCTGTGATGCTCGCAGACGGCTTACTAACGCAAGACTTGTTATTGCTAAGGTGGCCAGCTTACTTTTATGAGACATGTACATAATTTCCAGAGGAGCTCTATTTGATGGCAGTATGAGAGCTGAATAACTTAGTAAGATTATTTGTAGTCGGCTGTGTGTCGCCATCTTGTACGAGTTCGTTGCTTGCATTGAGATTCTTGTATACTGAACTCGAAATAGTCTTAGTCGTTTTGTACTTAAATCTTTTTCTTTTTTCTATTGTGTATTTCATCGGCCAGTCCCAACTCGGTCATTTCAAAAACAGCTTCTATGAAATCACCCACAAACACACAATAATCGAGGTACAACCTATTAATGAAATAATCAAGTCTCTCATACATTTTCCCTAGTAGACACTTTTGTATGATACAGATTTTTTTTTTAATTTCCTACAGAAAATAAAATAAAGCTAGTCAACCCACCAGCGTTTTTTTTATTGTTAAAATCATGTGCCTGGGCTTACAGGAATCACAGCAAGAAGTTATAAGTCCTTATTCTATCCTGTGTTTACTTCCTTCGACTACACAACTAAACCCTTAATTTCCTTCTTCCAGTGCGCCGGCTGCATGACAGTGGGTGTGATTGGCCAGCCCTCCCCCTCCTCAGCCCCTGGCACCTTCACCTGGGGCATGAACTGGGGCATAGCGTACGAGCTGCCGAACGCCACAGAGACTGCCAAGTTCTACCGCAGACATAACAGATTGACGAAGCCGATGGAACAGAGGAGGAGTAGAAGGGAACTGTATGGGAAGTTGGAGAAGATTATGGAGAAGTATGTTATTGTGATGAAGGCCACGACGTTACAGCAACATGTTAAATTTTTAGTTTTGAAGAACGTACCCCGTAAACGTTGCCTTTTTTCTTTTTATATATATGGTATATCATCAAATGACCCCCCCCCCCGCGCCGGGTGGAGCTGGAGGAAGTGTCAGAGTTGTACTGACTAAAACCCATCCATGTTCCTTCTTAGCCCTTTGTGTTCTATGGCCACGGTATCTCTTTCGAACAGTCCCGCAGCCCTGGCAGGCATCCCGGTTTGCTCACATCTCCTTGAGGCGCGCGTGGTGACCGTTGCCTTGAACGTTCATTATCTTGGACGGGTAAAGCCAAAATCGGACGCTTTACTTTCTGTGCTTTGCTAATTTTTGTGCAAAGTCAAACGTCTGAAGATGAATCATCTGATGGCCTACCATGACGTCTTTAAACGTTATTGTTTTACTCCTTTTCCAGTGTGGGAAAGAGATGGCACTAGACATCCTGTATAGCTCCGTCTTCTTCACACATTAAAATAAGAGTAAATCAATACTGCTTTAAGACGTCATGGTAGGCCAGCTGATCACGTCATGACATAAAGGTGAACATTCACTCGAATGGAGCATCTGATATCGGTTCTTTTATAACGATACAAATTTTCTTTTACTGATTACATCCATTGTCACATGCACATAAGAAAATCAATTATCTAATTGTAATTTATTTATTTAAACTTCATGTACAATAGTGGTACATAGGCAGACTTAATGCCACAAGGCATTCTCTACCAGTCAACCTTTGGGTTAAATACGACAACATTGTGATAGGGTACATACCAATATTTACAAATAACCACTAGTTCTCAAAAATTCATATACTAACATAGATACTAAGTGGATATTACACATTAAACAACACACTAATTAATGTAATCTATTGATTATTTACAATAAACTGCTTTGTTAGGCTACTGGACGCAAGCGCGACTGCTGACCCTGGTCCTGGGTTCGAAACCCGGGTCGGCCAAAGTGTCATTGAGTTATTCCATTAGGAATAACTCAGTAGCAGCCGGAGGTCGGACATGTGCCCGGTTGATGGCAATAGGCTCGCCCCATATTACATGGGACTAAGAAAATAACTGGTGAACTGTATTATTACAGACCTCTGCCTAACCCTTTGGGAATTGAATTCGGTGTGATGTTTTGTTATGATTGATTATAGCATGGGCTACAATGGCAGGCAGTGTATCCTCAAGACGTTGTGTGAGACTACGCAAAGGCTTGTTCCCCATGGAGAAAACATGGTTGAAGAGATGTTCCGGACTTTGTTTACGTAAGTACTGTATCTATATCTATACCAATAATAACGCTGAAGAGTTTGTTGGCTTGAACGCGCTAATCTCAGGAACTGCTGGTCTGATTTGAAAAATTATTTGTGTTAGATAGCCCATTTATCGAGGAAGGCTACATATCATTACGCTACGTCCAATAGGAGCAGAGCAGCAATGAGAAATGTTGCGAAAACGGGGAAAATGTGACGCAGACGAAGTTCCGCGGGACAGCTAGTTTGTTAATATTATGACTTCTCATGATGAAAATGATCATGGAGCCCAGAATCTTGTGTAGAGCTAACTTAATCCGTAACAATTTAGATACCATGGGATGAGGCAAAGATTTTGTTATCACGTAACTGTAGGTATTTATTTCATCGTTGTGTTTTATTAAATGTTTTCCGGCCTATCTAGTTCTACTTCAAGTCATGTTTGTAGCCCTCAACTTAAGCGAATGCTGTCTAAAGTGATTGACTCTCTCTCCAATGATTTCTCCTTCAATTTGATACTTACAACCAAGAAAAATCACGAGTTGACGTAAAGGGAATCGACGTATCGGGAATAATTCCTTACTGAATCCTTTACTACATTTATCATTTCCACATTCCAGCTTACCAATGACGAAAGTCCTTGCCTCGGAGCCAGTAGAACATGCAACCTACGACGCTGCTCACCGCCTCGGCCACATACTCTCGAATTGCGACCAGTTCACTTGCCCGATATCGTTAGTTGACTTAGTACAAGGGTATTATAATGCTCCCTCGCCTAAACTGGATACTGCTTTGAACCCTTGGGCCTTATTTAGCAGTAGTTTTGGGTAGGAATAAATTATTCGAATATAAATTTGTTTTTTTTTTGTTTTTTTCAGTAAGCCCATAGTAACCAGTGACTATTGCTTTAGAAACGTTATGTATTTCTGAAACGACTTTCAAAAGCATTGACATTTTGGTTATTTAATAAAATAATGTCAGTCCAATACAGTTTTTACTTGTCGAACATAGTTATCGGTCGCTGATAACTTTGATAGCTCTCTAACTATTTCTTATAGCTCTTTAATTATTATATTTTCTGTTGTAGAACACTGGCTGTCAATATATCTACCTACTTGCCAGACATAGATTGATATTGCGTTAAGGGATTTAATATAATTATATTTTGAATCTTACATCAGTCCCAAAACATAACTTATTATTGGACTTCCCAGGACTATTTTCTCATCTAGTAACATCTAAATGAATCTTATGTGTGATATAAGTGTGGTGTATCACTTTATGTGGTGAAGTGTTGGGACTTGCAAAAGATTATCGTTATGAATAAAACGCACGTGTTTATTATTAACGCATAACATTTAATATTTATAGTTCATATTTATAATACATTTCAATGTTAGCAGTAAGAAGTCATGAGTGTATTCATAATGGTAATGGTAGTGCTTGATTTTTGATTTTTAATTAACATTACAAAATGGGACTTAAACGATTAACCTTACCACTTAAATTATTTATTTTTTTATTATGTATATTATTTCGCCTTAACCCTAACTTTGCATTCACCTATTTTTATAATAATTGCTTAATAACTATTTATTACAATTATTTCAATTACGGATTTCATAAATTATTGAGCTATTATGACTTAGAACGTACAATACGAATATTATTATATTTATATAATATAATATATGTATATTATAGCATAGTGCATAAATCTTAAAAGTAGTAAGTGGCAATGATTCGTGATACAAGTGACTGAACAGTTAAGGTGCGGCCACACTAACGTGACTTGCGACATGATGCGGCACGATTCTCATTATACGTAAGTACAAACATAGCTGACTGTATGCGCGATAATTCTGGACTTAGCCTACAAATGCATTTAAAAATTCTCCTTCTTCAAAATGTTACTTTGTTTATTATTTTTCTTATCGTTCCATTAGGGCACTACAGTCAGCTGCTACAGTAGCTGACAAGTCGCGCGCACGTTCGCGCGATCGTCACGTCAGTTTAACCGCGCCTGTAGTCGACTATTTCCCTAACACTATTACTATTGAGGACATTAAGATTCCCATAGAAGTCTATTATTGTATGACGTAATATTATAGTACCTTACATATTAAAATAATTTAGGAATTTCCTCTCATGTAACTATCATTCTATCATCTATATTTGTATCATTAGTATGGTGTTCGTTTGCGTCATGCCATTTTCACTGGTCAGTTTGTCTTGTGGGAATTGAAGACAATCTTCTACGTCAATGAGATATAAAGCTAGATTTATTCGATTTTAAAAGCTAGAAGAAAATACTCCAGTAAATAATGGTGTTGAAAAATGTTTGGTTTTGATTTTGAAATAGTTAGTGATCGTTCAAAGACGACAGAGATACCAGAAAGTTGCATGCCAGGTTATGACAAAAATGTTCATTTAGTTTTTGAAGTTATTTTAGGGATATGTGAAGAACAGGGTGTAAAGTTCTTTATCCCCTATTGAAAAGGGGGAATCATCTTACCAGGCGAATGTTGTGTCTGGTGTCTACCTCACGGTTGTTGTCGGGTTTCTCTATAATAAGTCCTAAACGAATAATTAAGCGATTTTGATATTAGTTCCTCATTTGTGTCATAGATGGCGCTGTAATAAATTTTATACTACGTTGCTGTAGTGCTTGTTGACATACCAAATGGTGAATAAGTTTATTGTTGAAGTAGTTGGATTTTTACTGGTAAAAAAGTGAAGCGTCTTCGTTGAACGATTTTAATCAAGAATGGTGCAGTGACCATCTATTGTAGTAATGATATTGAGGTAAATATAAAAAAAAAAAAATAGAAGTCGCATCATATCTTCAATTCCTATAAAACAAACACCGTTACTCGTGACGAGAAAGGTGAAAAACAATTCAATAACAAACAAAAAGTTATCATAATTAATAACTAGTTGAGGACATTAATTACACTTAACATTAATAAGACGAAAAACTTCGAACATACACTTAACCTACACGTCGTTGCGACACCAAATTATTTCAATGATCTGACAATATAAAATCTTTAACTTACACAAATTTAATATGAGTACGATTGCTTTCGTTTAAATTAAAGTAAATACACAATTTTACCTTAAATACAAGTCCGTCAAGACATCGATAAAATTATTTGAACTAACTTTGGTTAGTTAACTAAGGTAACTAATTCTATTTGAAGCACATAAAAGGTTGAATTATGATACAAAAGTTACTAGCGTTTTAGTAGCATGTTACCGTGGTAAAGATTAAAACAGTTTTTTTATGTTCTCCTCAAATTTAACTGACCAAATTTGAGTATACTACAGTAATATATCTGCCTAACCCTACGGGTCACAGGTGTGATGTTGTGTAAGTGCACTCATGCAGCTGTGCCACAAACATTTTTTAAAAACATCAGCATCACTTACGTAAAGGAGAGTGTATATTATGTCAACTCCCGGGAAGCGCATTGCAGCCCCGAAACCTAAACTTGGCACAGTAATGCGTGCCGCAGCACGACGGCAAATTGTGTGATACAGTATATTAAGGAATACGTGCTGCTTGACCCATACGTGGTATTGAGCTGCTGCACTATGGCGTGGACTATATTAATTGTATGGGAATTATCCGCATGGATTGTCGCGCCGCGCCGCGCAGCCTTACGACTTTGTGGCCTATAACTGTAAAGTGCACCTTTACTGAGTGATAGGTTTCGATTTGACTACTTTTACTTTTGTCTATTGATTGATACTACTTAGTAAGTTTGTGTTACTTTGGATAATTATTTTATTGAATGTATCGAGAGTTCTGAATCTTTCAAAGTTATGCCGAGAAAATGATATTGCCACAAGTATCAATTTTGAAAAGATAATTTGATATTTCTTCAAACAAATAAATAATTCGATTCTTTATTATATTAACTTACTTCAACTCTCTGAAAACTATGTTTTTTTTACTATTTTTCTATACTTATTTCAACTTTGTTTTTTAATCTCTCCCACGGTAATGGCATGAGACCAGTAAGAACTAATAAAATAAGGCACACATAACTTAAAATTTAATGTAACAGTTATTGCAAGTACACGCTAGCCAAGAACAGATGCTGACTATTAACAATGAATTTATCATTCATCACAATATAACAGACCAACTGCTAAAAACGCAATTTCTTTCTCCGAAATAAAAAAAACCTCTTCGGGTTAAAGAACAGTCACGGATTTACATAGACACGCGACAACTCAAGCGATCTCTGTGCTTTAAGTTATGGCAGTGCCCTGCTTTCAATTTGTAGGTGCGTTTATTTTAATTTAGCTATTCTTGTGTTGTATCGCCGTGGTGTAGTGTGTCCGTACCTTAACACTCCGTTAAAAACAAAATTGTTGACAAATTATAATTGTAGTAGTATTTAGATTTTTCAGTATTGACTGAATACTGGATTGAATAAATTAATTAGAATTTTTTAAATAATTAATAGGAATTTAGATTTTCGAACACAATTTCACGACAATTTTTAATCGAAGGTTTTGTCTTTTATTTTTCTATTAACAGTCAGCATCTCTAAACGGCTCTCCGCTCGTCTAATAAATACATCCATTTGTTCCATTACAAAAGAAGGAAGTGTCTATAATTGTGAATAGTGGTTTATTTATTTCTGTATTTACATCTAATCGTGTTGGAAGCTCAACGCAAATTTCGTGTGGTTTCATCTACCTATTAATTACACTTTTTACTATCTATGTTTATCATATCAGTAAACTATCAAGGTAATACAGAAAGTAAGAAATATAGGAAGAATATAACAGCTTTAAGTAAGCTATTGAATGAGGTTGTGGCAAGATATTACTCACAAATAGCGGACTACGACTTACGAATATTCTAGGTCGGGCACAGAGTAAGTGGCGATTTTGCATTAGGAATTTTTCAGTGGAACCAACGAAGTCTGGATTTCTGCCCGGTAGATGGCTAAAGGCTCCCGGTTCGATTCGGTTTCCCTCGTGCTACGCAAAGCACGTTTAGCCTTTGGTCCCGGCTGTCATTTATAGACCTTTGACAGTCGTTATATGTAGTCAGTGGCCCGAAAGTCTGACAACCAGTCTTACCAAGAGGTATTATCCAGTACTAACAGGGTTTTGGAGATCAGATAGGCAGTCGCCCTATTTAAGATACGGGTATTCAGCTGCATACGGTTAGACTGGAAGCCGACCCAACATAGCTGGGAAAAGGCACATGATGAGATATTACTTGCGACTAAGTTACATGATCGTTTCGGATCGGTTTCAGATTGGATCTTTTTTCGGTAGTGTGTCGAAGCAAGCTTCGATAGACGTCGGACGAGTAATTATACTACGTGATCAAGAAGTTTAAGAGAAAAGGGAGGATTGGTCGGTTTATTTGCTGAGAAGCTGATATAGACATTATTTTTTACTTTTATGACACAAATTCTTACTTTTCAGAGGTACTAAAAGGTAATAAGAGTGTTAGTACGTACAAAGAGTGTAATTCGCAATCTGTGAGTTCTATGAAGCCACAACCTGAAAGATTCGCTTGCAGTGGTTCAATTTCTTTTTAAAGATTTTCTGGACCCAAAACTGCGTATTTATGGATTGTAGATCTGTGTATAATAGAATTTTGTTCTGAATTTTTATTTGTGCATTTTTTCTTTTGACATTCTCTTTCCAGCAGCTAACTTACACTAATTAATACTCTTTAGTAAGTGTAGTAGCTACTTAAGTATTTTCTTTTTGTTCTTCTTGTAGTGTAAGTTGTCTGCAGCTACTCCAGTTTTGTCAAACCAGCTACACGGACCACTCTGTCGGAACCATGGGCAGAAAATTTGTGTAGCCTACATTTTAGTTTAGCTTTGTTTGGTATTATTATTTAGTTAATGATTGAACCACTGCAAACTCAGTAAAAGTAACAATAGCGATTAGGTTACACACTAAACTAAAAGTTCAGACTAAAAAACTGAATTATTTATGAAGATAACAATAAAAAACATATAAAGCAACAAATCGAAGAGTAACACAACAATACCTTACGTCACTTTGGAAGACGTTCGATTAAACATGCAAATACGACTAACTTACAAATATTTTTAGATAAAGAGTACTTTAGTTATGTAAAGATTAAGACAAACGATCCCAAAAGCCAACGAAAGGTAACGTGCAATAAAGCATATCCAAAAAGTGTCGTAGAAGAAATAACTATTCGAAATTCTAGATTTCGTTGAACCTAATTATAAAGCGTTACGGATTATTATACTGACTTCCTTTCAAAACATATTCAATTTACATATGTAAGTCAAATAAAATGCTTTATGATCGAATCTAACTAAAGTATCGAAGATCTTATTGCTGTATTAACACTCACTGATGAAGCAAACGTCAATAATACTACAGCGTCCGTCCACTACGCCTACGTTAGCTCTAAGGGTACGTGAAAGGAACGTAGAAAAATAACTTGTCAATTATAAATATTATTTAAATTTCTATGTTGAACTGCTATATTTACACGTCAACATTTCGGTTAAGTTGATTCTTAAAATTATTGACAGCCATGTGATAGCTGACTATGAGTTCACAACTCTGTCACCCGATGTAGACAAACTTGTTGACAAAATAAGCTTAGTATTAACTGACGAACACAATGAACAAACATAACCAACACACATATCTAATCTAATTTGCTACGATCCTAAGAATAACAAATATTTGGCACAGTCCCAACCTTTTTCGTTAAAAATTCTAAACTAACGAAACACAAAGCTGACAATAAAAAACAAATTTATCTGTCATCGCGTCGCCAAGTTGACTCATTCGTCGACTAACTCTAAAAACACTGAGAAGCTAATCATTTATCATATTAATTTACCCTAACACTAAATACATTATTTCATATTATCTTTAATCTTATTGACGAGTGTACTAGCATTGTGTTTATTGTTTTTATTACCTATCTAGTGTCAATTATATGACAAAATCCTATACGTTCAGTTACCCGTTTATCACCCGAAATATTATAATATTAAACAGACGATTAGCCTGTAGCTAACACGTTTTCGAAAGACAAAACATGACACAAACGGTAACGGAACAGGGGGCCCAGACAAATGACTGTCACTTTAAAAGCGTTTCATATTATCTTCAAGGACTTTCAAGAGGTTTGACATGAGCGTTTGGGAAATAGCTGGCTATAGATGATAGGTTTTGTATGTGCATGAGCAGTTTTCCCTATACAGTCAAACTGTGCAGGCATGCACGAACATGTGTAAGAGAAACAGTCATTTTTGCCGTACATGTAACCTAGAAAAAATCGAAATAGATATTTTTCCGCGTGCAGGCCCATGCATAGCTCTCAGTTCTCCGTTGTTTCCTAGTTTTTTATAAAAAATTAATAAACTCTTTGAAGCAACTATATTGTAGAATGTTGCTGGTGATGGCATGCTTGCAAATGAGCCACCCTATAGGCTTGCAGTTACGTTTGTGTTCTCTATTTAACTCGGCTTTGCGTTGACACAGGGAATGCTGTTCCTTCGCTTCCAAGGGCAAGAGCCATATGAACGTACAGTGTCCTAATGCAGTGAAGTGCTACTAACATACTTTGAAAGTTTCTATTTTTAACACGATTTGTATTTTTACGAAATACTACGTGTAACGTTAAATGCGCAAAACCTGAAAATAGTTTGATCAGAATAACGAGCAGAATCAATTGAACCACTTTTTAATATAGGTCACATTTTTCAAAAAAATCTTTATTAAAAATGTTGCCCTGTCTATTTGTTCATAGGTCAAGCCATAACGTGCGCAAACCTGCAAAATAGGTAAACAAACACAAATGTTTGTCGTCCAATTCAAATTTTCTTATACGCGGGAAAAAAAGAAAGAAAGAAAGAAACGATCAGAATTTCCAGTTAAACTAAAACAGCACATAAAACCTTTACGTTTTTTTAATGGTTTTTTTCTCTCAGTCTAAGGTCAATTGATTTTAAAATCATTTGGGGTGTCTGAGGTTTTGCGCATTTAACGTTACACGTTGTATATGTTATTCTGTAAGGTGAAGCCTGCTGGGTGAGGAGCTCGTGGCTCAATAATAACAAGCCCTCGGGTCGAGCATCAAGTAAAGCTTAGCTAGTCTAGGTTGGTCCGAGAAAGGGTAACCACCTATTTATTACATACCGAGTTTCCTCCATACCTCAGGAATCACGTTAAACCGTTGATCCTGGCTGTCATTTGTAGATCTTTGACAGTCGTTACAGGCCCTAACGTCTGACAACCAGTCTTACCAAGGGGTATAGTAATAACCAGTTCTAACGGGGTTGTGGAGGTAAGAAGGTCAGTCGCTCCATGCAAAATACTGGTATTCAGCTGCATCCAGTTAGACTGGAAGTCGACATTTATATAGTTGGGAAAAGGCTAGGCAGATTATGCATAACCTATCGTCTATGGCCGGCTCTACCAATACATTTTGAACTTTTCCGTCATTGATACCGCTGACAAAATGTCACTTTGTCTAGGCCCGCAGGTCTTTTAGACGAGGAGTAACAAATTAAGATCCGAGATCATGGTAACGATGGAATGATTATATTGAGCTAAATGCCTTGACTTTGAGTAAGACTACAATTTTGGAATAACGCTTCGAAAGATCTAATTTGGAAATTAGCAGCAAATTGGTTGGCAGACTCTGATTTTTGTATCTATACAATTTTAACCAGTAGCATTATAAATGATGCCAAAATTAATTGACATGGGCAAAGCCTACCTTTAGGTGGAAAGTATTTGACTCATGTTCGTGTTTTATTAAGTCACTTTCACGTCAATAAATTTTGTACATGATTGTTTTTCTAAGTAAGATTGTCTTCTATCAAGATGATGGCTTGCTTATACAAATCGTCATATCAACTTATTTAAGTTTTCATTGCAATTAAGTTAGGTAGTCAGTGGCCCGAAAGTTTGAGAACCAGTCTTACCAAGGGGAAAGGACGGGATGTTATCGTATTACCCAGTACTAATTGGGTTGTGGAGGTCAGATAGGCAGTCGATTCATGTAAAATACTGGTATTTTGCTGTGTCCGGTTAGACTGGAAACCAACACCAACATATTTGGGAAAAAGCTAGGCAGATGATGATGCAATTTAAGTTTGTATTATAGTTTGACATACATCAAATTGATACATTTTATTTGTCCTACTCGATAATATGTTGTTTCGAAGTGTTTTAACAATATTTATATCAGGACTTGTAGATAATTTAATAAGAGCAAGGAATCTAACGACTTCTATCATTTGCGAAAATCTTGTTATAATTCGTTTTGCAGTCAATATCGTTTACATGACAAGATTTCGTAGAAATTGTTAATATGTGGGTATATTTTTTATTCCGCGCATGGGTGACCATCCACTACATTACAGTTAGCCGTTGGTCCCGGCTGTCATTTGTAGATCTTTGACAGCCGTTACAAGTAGTCAGTGACCTGAAAGTCTGACAACCAGTTTTACCAAGGGTTGTTGTATTAGCATAATCAGCCTGTAATGTTCACACTGCTGCGACATAGGCCTCCTCTCTATGAGAGGGAATGGGCTGTAATCCACCACGCGAGCCCAGTGCGGGTTGGTGAATGTCACATGTCTTCGAATGTTTAGTTCTAGGACATGCCGGTTTCGTCAAGATGTTTTCCTTCACCGTTTTGAGAGCTGTTATTTGTATATTTTTGACAGTCGTTACAGGTGCCCAAAAGTCAGACTACCAGTCTTACCAAGAGGTATCGTATTATTACCCAGTACTGACTGGGATGTGGAGCTGAGATAAGCAGTCGCTTCACGTAAAATACTAGTAATCAGCAGCATCCAGTAAGACTGGAAGTCTAATCTAAAGGCTAAGCATTTTTTTTTGTTTTACAATCTTGTGTGCGTTCTCGATGATAAGATACAAAAATCAGAGTCCAGAGATATTTAAAATCTATAAACCAGCCAAATTAAGATAACACCGCATACGTCCTTTGCCATTAATCGTTGTATCGCATATACATAGCTCATTAATAAACAGTATACGTCAGAAAAGTTGCAGTACACCAAGATAAATAATACGATTCTTTTACTCTGTGTCGTTGCAATATAGAACCCGATCCGTTCAAACTACACTTAGCTCCATAATTCACGCTCGAGTAAGTACGTACAACGTTTTGCTTAACTTTTAACATCCCCACTGAACGTCACTCGATCCTAAGCACATACCCTATGGTGTTATAGAAAATCTAACTATTATTTATTTGCAGTCATATAAAAATAACAACAGACCGTTTTATCTAGCAAATATCTACAATTAAAGTTCGGATGATTACGGAACAGTGTGCCAAGCCTGTGGACTTAATTAATCATTATTTGATAAATAGTTTATAACACTAAATTGGTGTATTTCGGTGGTGCAATAGCACGATCCTACGTTCTATTCTCGTGAATGTTTCAATTAGAAAAATTAATCATAGTTTTGAGGACTCGTCACAATTCCATCCAATAATTCCTTTAAAGCCAGTTCGTACGTGTTACAGCGCGATATCGTAAACTTCTGCTAATATTTAACATCTTTCAACCTTTAGCGAGCTTTCCACCACGTCTAGTACGTTAGACCGTTTTCTAGTTTTATTTACGAATCATCTAAGTCTAGACTAGCCATTTTTCTGCGTTACCCTCGACACGAACAGCTATACACATTCAATAACACTTATAATTACGAAGACGAACCACACAAAACAATTTGATTTTTTTTTATTTATTTTACATTATCCATCCCTGTTTTCCTAACTGCTCGCTGTGGATTTTATTCATCATTAATATCAATAACTCTGAACTTTATCTAAGTAATTACCTAATAAACATTATCATGATTTACTTTGACATATCAAATACGCGGCTCGAAATATTTTTTTTTCATTACTTTAGACTGCTACGTTTATCCTACAGAATGGGTTGAAGTGAGGTAAGAACGCCTGAGGCATCCGGCTGAAACAATAATTAACTATCAAAGTAAAGTGAGTCATGACTTCAAAAACGAAAGATAACATCTAACACGAGTCTAGTCTAGGTACAAATTAATATAATGTTACCTAATTACTTACTAAAGTCACAAACCTCAACAATTATTTAATATCTAATAGTGTTAGTGGTAAAGTGCCGATAAGTGAGTAAAGACTTTACATTCGGTGAAAATTTGTGAGAAATATAAATCAGGAGACATTCGTGTACTAAATTTACCCTGTACTCTAGGTTTTATAGTGAGAATACTGTTAATATTAACATTACGGAAGAAGTGTGTCCTCGCGCCCTCTCTCTACCGCAGACAAGCGGGCGCGTCCAAACTTAAGCATTAAGAAAGTGAATTGATCAGTCATTACATTTTGGGCAAGCATTCGTTTTACTTATAAATACATCAGAATATATTTAAGCGAATCCAAAAAGATACTTCTAACGGCAATTAAGTTAGCGCACATAGAAAAACAACATCATCGACTTGCAAAAATTCTGTTCTATGAAGTCTCGCAGATGGGTTTGGCACTCCGTTTTAAAAAATCTAATAAAACAAGTTATCGAACTACCTAAGAATACCCGATCTTTATAAAAATGTTTTAATATCTTTACAATTGGCAGTCAATTGTGTTACATAAATACATCTAATCATAGAATTATCACGATCGCGATGTGACTAACTATCTGGCATGATAAGTGTCCTTACTATACTGATGCCTAGGCTTTTAACCTAACTGTATCTACAATCTCTTATGACATACTAATAAGGGAAATTATTACATTTCGTCAGTATCGATATTGTCCTTATGATTTTTACGCGAGTACGCAGTTTATCAAATATTATATAATGTATAATTCAAATTTATTTCATAATAATTTAGTACATAATCTACATAGTCCGGCTCTCATCGAGGACGTTCGCTCGTAACTATTATTATAAATGTCTGATTCTAATCGACGACTTTGAATATTACCACTTTACAATACTTACATATTACGAATTTGAGCTCGATTTATTCGAAGTAAATCTTATAGTTAGTATTCTATTACATTATTATGACCCCCGAAAATGAATTCGACTATCGCAAGAAATTAATACAAACACCTAAAGATAATCTGTACAATGTTTGTGCGCTCATATCAAATTATTACTCGAAAAAGAATCGTTCCGTTGAATAATTGTAAATTAATACGTTCCGCTTAAAGTATAAACGTTCAATACAGCGATTCTAATATAAAAATAGTTATGGCAGATCGGAGTCCGGCGACTACACAAACCGGCCGTTGCTCGAGGTCGCTGTGACAGTCCAACATCGACGGACAGTTTCGACATCGAGTTAATGATTCTATATAAAAAGACGGCTTAGGATACGCTTACGGCGTGTACACGTCCATGGGCGCACCGGGCGCTTGGCACCACACACAGCACAACAACACATAGTTCTCGCCTCACAGTTCCCACCTGGGAGTCTTAAATAGATCATCCGTGCCACCACATGACGATCAACTCCCAGAACGTCTTCGGCGGCGAGTGGCCGAAGACGTAAGACGAATTTCAGAGACCCGGGTCACCTTCCGAGCCCATCTTTAGTAGCTCCAACTTCTTCTTGGCGATCTTCGAGTACAGAATATCGATCGGCTTCGTGTTGTCGTAGAAGGTCGGTGCCCTGAAGATGATGAGCGCCGTCCCCAGCACGCAGGCTATCGTGAACAGGAACAGGAAGATTCTATCCAACACCATCGCTACGTACTTCCAGTCATCCTCCACCTACAAACAATATCATGCATAAGGAAAGTATGTATCCAAACACGAGAACAAAGTGGTAATGGAGTACTTACACTTTCAAACTTATCCTTATTTTTGACATGCTGCGCAATAAATCTAGAACCTTCTATTGTCTTTTCCATCTCTCTCACGTAAGGTTTTTCTAGAGATGGGCTACCATCATCTAAGTCTAAACGGCACGGGGATCCAGGAGGCGGGGAGAACAGTTCGTCATCACCTCCCGGCGGAGGGGGCGGGGAGGGAGGCATGCCTGGTAGCTCATACTCCTCACAACCCCATTCCTTGAACTTTCCGTCCATGTCATCCGGGCCGAAGACATCCGTGAGTATCTGGAAATAAAAATCAATTTGAAAACAGTAAAAAAATCAGTGTCAAAACAATCTAAGAAATTGAGTGTAGAGTTAAAGGTCGATTCATTTCAATAATGGGAGTCGGATGAAATGCCAGGAGATTAAAACGTCAGTGCGCGTTCCGCGAGGGCCAGTGTATCGACGCAGCTTAAGCCGGCACACAATTAGGCCGGAGTGGAGGTTTTGGCTCGGGCCGTGCCTGCTGGCGTCGTATATATCGCGCGATCCGTCCGCAGCCACCAGGGGAACATAAATAACGGAGGCCGCGCGCGCTCGTTAAGCCCGCCCGGCGTTGAGTAATAAAGGAAAATCGAAATGGAATGAAATTGGGCTGGAAGCGATATTTTTGCGATACACACAGAGCACAATGGATTTAGAATATCGTTGAAAGGAGCGTTTCCCAGAAGAGTCCCGCGGCTGAGGACAATTAAAATGGTTATTGTTGAGGGCGGCTTCGACTCCGCTGTAATAGCGTTCTGTTTGTATTGAATCCGTTCCGATGGAAAATGTTTTGGATGGAGGAAACTCAATGAGAAATGGCGCCGTGTTGTTTTTTCGTACTGAAAGAGATTCTCTCTAAAGAACTTCATTTGTGAACGCTTTTATTTTACAAATTTAATTAAAACGCTACGAGGTTGTGAGATTTATCCAGTCTTGGTGTGGGATAAACCGATGCCTTTCAGATGATTAATGATTTACCGAACGATGTGTTCCGGTTCAGTTCGTATTTCGTGATGTTGGTGATTTATTGCAGAATCAATATTTCTTACCTCGCTTGGTTTATCGTTATCGTCGTCGTCATCGGGCGGTTTCTCTGGCCTCTGTATACACAATATTTTGGGTAAAAAATCTATAAAGACTTTCCGCACCCACGGGGCCATGTGGTGGGTGACCGGCGACCTAAAATTTATGTTTAGCACCACGATAGTGACAACTACTGATAATGTAACTAGCATCATAGTGAATAACAAATATTTGCCTAACAAGGGGACCGTTAGCGATGTCGGAGGAATAATTTCGGCTAACAGCAAGAAGAACACGGTCAACGATAGAAGAATCGAGATACAGAGCGAGATTTTCTCTCCGGAATCTGAGGGTAGGTAGAATACTAATACTGAGAGGAATGAGATCCCAACGCAGGGGATGATGAGATTGACCGTGTAGAAGAGGGTTTTTCTTCTGAGAGTGATGTTGAAGATGATGTCAGGGTACGGTTCTTCACAGCAGGAGTAGAACTTCTCGTTCCTCGTGGCCGGGACCCGCATGATGTCCCACTCGACTGAGATGTAGTACTCTGACAGATCGATCCCCATCCCGATGCGATCCGAGTCCGGCGTCTGTTTCAAGTGCCTCAAGTCCACCTAGAAGAGAAAACATGGTCAGACAATATTTCTAAGTGTTGAAATATGTACTAAGTATTGTCTGTTAATATCAAATAGTTCAAGTTATTTTTACCCCTCTCATTATGTAAGAGCTAGGTAAATAAAAAATGCAATAGACGGGTTTTGGATGTGGAGTTGCGGCCACCAGCCCGATAAACATAAATGCAATATTTTCCAAAAATGAAAACAAATACCCGAGAGTTAATAATACCATCCTTTTCAACACCAAAATAGAGCGATCAAGAGCACCCCAAAAGAGAGAGCTCCAGTTTGAAAACGAAGCATAACAAAACACCCAAAGTAAGGCAATCCGTTATTAAGGAATCAAACCATTCACGCGAAGCTTTACAAATAGCTGTTATTGCTATCTCATACAACTATCTAAAGTAAGACAGGGATGGAGCATACCTGAATTCCCTCGTGAACCTTAACACAGCGATATAAGGCGTAGACGTAAGCCGAGTCTTTATTTATGTGAAGTAGGTGACCACAGATTTATTAGGTTCCTTAGTGTAATAGATGAATGCGTCTGTATTGAGCTTTCAAAACCTTTGTAACTGTAGATTTGAGCCTACAGTCACAAAGTCTTTGAAAGCTATAGCTTCCCGTTTTTCTTTCGTGTATGTATTTTCCTGGTATTAGAAGGCCAAAGTTTTCACGTCAGAGGTCCATAAATTTCTTGTGTTACGTGACTCCGTTTGGAAGAAGGTTTGTTCTTTGTAGATATTATGATATACTGGGATAGTTTAAGTTTATAGAAGTAGTGTATGTAGTATATACAATAGTATAGTGAAATATTGTTAAATTGTTTTGGGAGCCTCTCATAAATTTTTAGTCATCACAGTTCGATTTGATTCATACCTTTGATTTGATCTTAGTGACAGGATAGGTACATACGCTATAATTTTTATACTTTGGCGAAGTAAAAATCGTGTATGCACTCAAATCATGACGACATTCATTGCTATAAGTTTATGGTCTACATTATTGCTATGATAAACTATTCAGGCGTTGGCATTTATGTTTTTTTTTTTTAAATACAATCTGTAGTCGAAACAAATTATCGTAAGACAAAAGTTTTATAATAAATACGAGAACGTAAATTGGGTTAGCGATGTTTTTGGCCCAGTAACTATTATACTTGATCGTCTGAATACTTCTCAACATATAAGCCTAGTAATAAATACTGTGATATTATACTTGAGTTCTGATATAACGTTACACTTAAACTATCTCTAAATATTTATATACAGGGTGATATAAATATTTCACTAGACACTAAGTATTGGAAAAGGCTTTTTGCAAAGAATTCGATTACATTCCCTCTAAGCGTTTCGCTACGAAATTCGTTTAGGACTCTATTTTTTGTTTCATTCAATTTTATGGGTCGTGGCCTTTCGTGAAAAAAAAAATGATTCCTAAGCGAAAATAAATTTTCGGTGACCGATTTTTTAGATACTAAGTTTTAAGAGATATTTGTTTTTGTTATGAAGAGTTTCGTGACAGATTGTCGGCGTTCTTGAAAATTGTTTCAACAGTAAATTATACTCTGACAATAAAAATAGAATACATACATATTCTTGCTGACATTCTGTTCTCGCGTGAATTTTCTTCAATTTTATAGTGATATAATAACAACAAAAACAAATTACAGCAACAAAAAATATGATATGTTTGGAAATCCATATAATCACATTTTGATTCAATCATTCCCGCGTCAGTTTCCCATGAAAGTCAATTTGAATGGACATAGCATAACGTAACGTCATACGTTGTGTTTTTATGAAAGTGTTATTGAGGTTTTATTCAGTTAACTTTAATGTATTTTCATTGAAGCTGCTTCATAAATATCACATTTAACTATGATTTAAACATTAGAGTTTATTATTTTTTACACTAAATATTATTTATGACCACTGTCAACATTGTAAATTAGTATAAAATGTAGGTTTATCTCGAGGAAATGTGTGTTCTGTATGGTGTCAGGGTTCTGTATGGTGTCAGACGTAAAGAATAGCACCATCCCATATCTTCCCGTGGGTGTCGTAAGAGGCGACTAAGGGGCTTAACAGAGAATGGGCAGAAGCGTTCTCTGTGTTTTTGTAACAATCATTCAGCGATCGCCAACCCGCCTGCCAAGCGTGGCGATTATAGCAAAACCCCCCCTTCTTGGGGGAGGCCTGTGTCCAGCAGTGGACGTCTTTCGGCTGAAATGATGAATGAATGATGTAGGTTTATTAAAAAAAAAAACAAATCAAACACTGATGAAAATGAGCTTGTTTTAAACTAATCTCTATTACTAGTAAGCCTTTTAGTTATTTCTATTACTCAAGGGGCACAAAACTCTTGGACAATCTTTCTTTGAATTGGATATCCAAACTAAATTGAACTTTATTTTAGAAAGAGAAAGAGCCAATCACACACATCCTGCCCTGTTCCTCAACCACGCTTCGCTTCACACTGTAAGCCCACTCGCCTCTAAACTATCTCGCTCAGTTAACCGTTATGGCTCCTGGACCGAATTGCTCACTTTGGCACATTTTCCACATCCATCGCGGCATCCGTGTTTGAGGTATTTATCGAAGCAGTTAGTAATTTAGCTAGAAGCAAGTGCCAACGTAGGCCATTTGTGCAGAAACTATTACATCTTTTTACGAAGAGTTAAGGGTTAATGGAAATTTAGAAGATGGCTCGTGTGGTATTTTTTAAGCCAAACTAGACATAGTCGGATGATAAGAAAGAGCTATGCTACCATCTAAAGAGTCACGAGAAATAACGTATCAATAGTGACCACGGTAACTTGCTAAGGGTAAAGTACTTAAACTTGACTATGACTTTGCCGATTAAAATAAGTGTTTTAAAAAAATTTGGTCCCTGTTAATATAACACACTTATTCACATTCGAAATAAGCAATGAGTACCCAAGAGAAAATCTGAAAGTGGCGCCGGTGACTGAAAAGTTGTGTGGTATGGTATGCCCATACCGTATGCCCATATTATGCGGAGGAATCAGGAGAATGTCATGAGGAAAGTTGTGATTGTGAATGTGGATAGAGTAGAGGAAGACCAAAGAAACGATGGATGGACTGTGTGAAGGATGATATGGCAAGAAAGGAAGTTTCAAATGAGATGACGAGTAATAGAAAAGTATGAAAGAAGAAGACAGGCTGCGCCGACCTAAAATGAATTGGGCAAGAGAATGATGTTTTATTCACATTCGCTGATAGCCTTAAGAACAAGAATAACGTACCATTAAATCGGTGAAGTTTGCTCTAAGTTGGGTGATTGGGTGATATTGTACCTAAACATTGTATTCATACAAATTATCATTTACGGATAAATCGCAACTCACCATGTAGCCATCGTAGCTCCAAGATCCGAACTTCATGAAGCAAGTCTGCTCATCAAAGGGGAAGTACTCCACGTCAATCTCGCAGAAGGACTTGTAGATGGCGGGTGGCTTCCACACCACTTTGCCATCGTGGTGGAGGATCGCTTTCGTCATGATTGTCACCTCGTAGTTACCGTCAGCGCTGGAATAAATAGCAATATGTGAGTATAGAGTATTTTTAACAAACATTACATTACGCTTGTAATCCCTGAAGGGATTAGGCAGAAGTTACCCAATAGTAACGCGACATTTCGACATCTTTAAGTCCCATGGCCAATAGGGGCGAGCCTAGTGTCATCAATCGTGCATAAATCGGTGGCTCCTACTGAGTAAATCGTGATGGAAAAACTCAATACCACTCTGCTCGTGATTAATTGATCTATTCTTGTTTTTTTGACATTTCCGTTTTAACTATAACTTTTATTATTGCCATTTTTCAAATAATTTATTAATTTGATACTTATTCTGACATTGTTAGTTTTTACTTGAAATTTAATTAATTTTCAGAGAATATTATATTGATTTATCTAACACTCTAGCTCTTTCTGTAATTTTTATTTGATATTGTGAAATAAATTATGTAATTGATATAAAATCGCCTAAAACCTTATAAAAATGTAACATCTCACACACCTGTGTATCTGTAACCTATGTTTACAAATAAACATTCTAATACTGCGTATAAATATTTGTAGATATTAAGGTAGTCTGAATAATAATAGCATTAATTTAATTATATTATTGACGAGGAGGAATGGCCGTCATATGTCATGCTCAGGTCCAATATTGTGATACTGAGGAACCATAGCGGATAATTTATCTCAAAAGTTAAAGTTCTAAGAAACATCATCATTACTATGCCAAGCAATAAAATAAATTAATATAAAATATGAAAGAATAGAATGTCTCCTGGGCACTTAAGTTTTGTTTTGGAGGCAATCTATGTATAAACAGCATAGATTCTTACAATTACCGCCATAACAGCACATGACATAGGATATTCCAAGGAAAGCAACTGTGGGAAGCGTATATTTCGTACATAATAATATTGTTTCAAATCCGTCTAAATTCAGAGTTGTGAAAAAAAAAATAGGTTAACCGTGGAGAGGAAAATATACTGCGTCGCTTTTGAAGGTTTAAATGAAATCATTTTAAGCTTTTCACTTTGCGCAGGTAACGACTCTTATTAGGAATTTAAATTCATATTCATGTTTCTTGGAATTTTGCGTATATTACTTTTTCTGATAAGGTAAGAGTTGTGTTTTTCGAAGAAATGTTATTTAGTTACTTAACTCATGATACATAGGTATCTGTATACGTTTAGTCATGTTTTAGTCATGTTTAAATAAATACATCTTGTTTATTATTAAAACATAATTGACCAAGAAACTGTATTTAATTAAATTATCATCATTCTCTTGCACTTATCCTAATTCATTTGGGATCGGCACAGCATGTCTTTTTTTCTATTCTTCCCTATTACTGATTTATTATTCTCTATTATTATTACCGAGCAGCTTTTATTATTTAGCCACTCGCTCCTCATTTCTGCTAGTTCTGATGTAGAAACCGCGTTAGATACCAAGATAGAGCTTCTAAAAATTTACCAGTTCGAAACAGTCAACAAATCTAGTCTATAAGCTTAGTCACTTATATATGTGGTACTTGCTTTAGTGTTTCTGCTGCGTCAGTACATCAAGTTGATCCTTGTACGTGTCAAACTAAAGTGGCTGATTTACTACCTCGCAGCTAATTACACAGCGAGTGTAATCTGATTGACTGTCCTTACTATATTAGGGTTGTTACAGTTTGTGCGTAATGAGATATTGTGTCCTTTGAATCCATAATAATCTAAACTAATATTATAAAGACGAAAGATTTGATTGTTTGTTTGCATTGAAAAGGCTCTGAAACTACTGAACCGATTTGAAAATTCTTTCACTGTTTGGAAGCTACACTATCCCCGGGTGACATAGGCTATATTGTATTTAAAAAAAATAGGGATCCTTACTTAAACTCCAATAATGTAACCCGAGGTGTAAAAAAATACCTAAAACATTCATTACATCGCGTGCGCTGCGAAAACTATTGATGATAGAATAAAATAATATACTATGACTTTGCCGAAAACATCATTATTTACAAAAAGTGTCGCGACAGCTTATGTCTAACTATTAAAGTTATGCCACAAAACATGTCCTCTTATTTAAAAAAAATATTGAAATGCTACCGCTAGAAAAGGCTCTTTATTTGTATCTTGGTATTAATCCTTATCAAAATAATTACTTCATATTCAAGACTGCTTCAATACCTTTATATAATTTTTTGTATTATTCAATTCGGACATTCTATTCGTAAGATATCACAAGTTTAAAAATAAGTACATATTAGAAACAAGTCGTGTGGTCGCCGCTCACCCTGCTCAGCTAGCTGGCTAGGCAGCACCTTATGCGATGTAGGTGTCACTGAGGTACAGGCCGTACGGGAGCGGAGTCAATGTCAAGAATCGATTGTTTATTTGTGTGTATTATAATTTCGAAATTTTTGTTAAATATCTACCCGTGCGAAGCCGGGTCGGGCTGCTTGTGTTAAATAAATTACCAAATACGATAATAACCAAAAACATTATGTATCACGCGCTAGTCAGAAGTCACCTAGAAAAATTGTAGTGTGGTCTGGTCTCCTAAATATAATGTGCATAAGCGTATCGAACAATTGCAGAAGAGATTGTTATGGGATCTAACTTACCTTTGTAATATGGGTAAAAGTCTCAAATCGTACATGGAAAGACTGAAATATTTTGGGATGGTCTCATTGGAGAAACGACAAGATATGTTTGCTTTAATTTTCCTTAAAATGCTAGTAACAGGCTCTTTGAAGGCTCTCAGGCTCTCTGTCCTGAGTTGCTCAGTAAAGTGTCATTCCATGTGCCACAAAATATGCCAAGAACATCCAATAGGAAGCTATTTTGCATGCCAAACTGAAAAACAAATTTAAGGCAACATTGCCCACTGTATTGAAGATATCGACCTATGTCACACATCTGTGCCTGCTCTCAGGAATATCTTAAATTGTAATTCGCGTAATAATTAAGTTTGATTCTATTATGTAAGCTTCTGATTGTTTTTTTTTTTTCATTCTTTCTTTCTTTTTTGTTGTCTAAGTAGCTGTTAGCTGTAGGCGCATAGTATAGTGCATGTAGTGCTCTTCTTTAAGTGATGGGGCACTTAGATTTAAGTTGGTAATGTTTTTTCTAATATGTTTAGTGTACTCGTTAAAGAGCCAAATTAAATAAATGCATATCTGTCTTTGTATGTTACATTTTGTTTCTTAAACGCCTGAACGGATTAGATACACGGATAGTTCATGATCTGGGATAGTATTCAAAGGATACTTTTTATCATGGTAGGATCCCGTGGGATAATTCCTGATCTCCACGCAATGTACCTACAAATTTTATTGATTTTTCTTAAAGCCGAATTAACCCCTTTAAGTTCTTTCACAAACATAATGTAACATCGTAATATAAATCAGAATTACAAAGCCGTTTAAATTGACTTAAAAAGCCACTCAATCAAATCGACTCAATAATTACAACAGAAAACGTCTCCCAAAATATCTATATGAAAATCATCACCCTTACTTTTGATCCCGCCATTCGTTGTCGGTACAAAATTGACGTTGAAACCTCTAAAAGCTTTGTCATAACCAACTTTTGCGCATTCATGAAAATTGTCCCGTAAAATAGGTCGCCTTGTCTTCCATTAAGCCAACGCTGTACCATTAAAAATAAAGTTAACACTGAATATTCGTGGAGTGGGCTTTTAGGGGAAGTCACAGGTGCATTAGAGTGTTACCTCTATTTGGTTAAATTTAAAAATATTACAGTCACGTCAACGGCGAGCTTCTAACAACCTTAATATATCAGTAGAGCTAGGAGAATATACATTTTATTTGATATAAAGTTTGCTGCACTAAAGTAAGGTGTTTAATTCATACTTATTAGGGATTTAAAAATGTCTTTTTTTATTTGAGCTGGGTTTGCTCTTGATTCTAGTATAGGTCAGAGATGACAGAGACAAAGTTGACGATTGTACAAGCTTACCCAGAAGAAACCTGTTCACTCTAACTTTGACGAGATTAGGGTTGTAAGCGTTCGGAAACACAGACGCAAGCAGAAAGTTCCACTCCTTTGCTGTGCGCATTATGAAAGACGTTTGAAAACGCTTAGTGCGAATTGGTGGAATAGCAACAGGGTAAGGATGGTAACTTGCAGTGCGTCTAGATGTTAAACAATCAATACATTTGACTTTAGTAGATTCGACTTATCATTTGGTTTCATTACTGTAGATATTTTCCTGTCAAATAAAGTTCCTAAATTGTATGCCATGGTAAGCCTTGAAATAAACGTTGCTTTCGTTAACCCTTTGGATTGCCAAAGGGTTAACGAAAGCAACGTTTATTTAACCGATATGTTTAACCGATATGTTTTGGCCTCATACATTAATTGCTATTGAGCAATTAATGTATGAGGCCAAAACATATCGGTTGCATCTCATTAGCAAATCCTATTGGCACCTGGAACAGGCGACCACAGCCAAGTCTTAACACTTATTTATAGATCAAATCCAACCGGAGGAATCACAACCAAAACCATTTGCAATAAACTACAAAGTTAAAATAACTTGGCGCCGTAGCTTAACTGTTCCTGGTGTCAAACTTAGATAATCCAAAATTAATCCAATCGCAAACTTGTGTCGAGCGGGAATTGAACCCAATTCGAGTAATTTGAATGCTTATTATGAAACTTCGTCAAACAGGACAAGATTCAAGATTCCAGGAAATCTTTTGATCGGCAACGTGATAATTTTATTAAAATATTAAATGATACTGCGTAAAATATTAATGGCAGTTATGTATTAATGTAATAAAAAGGCAAACCAGGGTTTGTCAGTGAATATGATGAAGAAATAAACCAAAAATAAAAGAGAATAAGAAGGTAATGAGAAAGTTAAAAATAAATGGTTACTGGAACTGTTACATCATTCGCTATCTCAAAAAAAATACGTAGAGTTGCTGTTACTCAACTAACCGACGAAAACTCCCAATGAGAGATGAAGCGCTGAATAAAATAGATGAAATTAAGCAATCCACCACGACAGTCAATTTAGAAATTAGGGCAACTGTTCTAGTAGTAGAATATTTAAACGACACTGAGACGAGTGAAATGAGGAAACTTGTTGATAGAATTTTTATACACATCAAGCTTAAGAATTTTAATAATAATGACGGATAAAACAAGAAATTAAATAAGGAACTGTATTGGAAAAGACTATAACATTTGATGAAATATTTAAGATTTTAGAAGAAAAGAAAAATAGGTTTTGTGGAAAATATTCGATTAAAAAAATGTAAAATACTGGTATTCAGCTGCGTCCTGGTATTTAGATTGGAAGCCTAGCAAAGTTGGTAAAAACCGAGGCAGATGATGGTGATGATTTGATCAAAAATTGTGATCTCGGATGAATCGGAACAAATTAGAGCAAACTCTTTATTTAGAATAAAGAGTTACTAAAAACAATGAATACGAACTAAGAAAAAAATGTTACTAAAAACAATGAATACGGACTATTTTGTTCTGATTTCACAGACAAAAGGGTCGCAGTGGTGTTGAATGTTTGTATCAAAAGCAAGTTAATTTGTTCTTTACAAATAAGAACAATCAATTTACCCTGGGTGGATCTGAGATTTGTGTGGGAGGTTACGCAGCTGATGTATTCTTTCGATTACAATCCGATTTGTACGAAAAACAATGCGACAGAAAAATGAAAGCCATTTATTGAAAAGTATCGGGAAATCTGTTTTCGGAGCAACTAGCAGCATAGTTTAATGATAGATGTATTTCCATGAATGTAACTGTAATTAGCTTTAAAGCTTCAATTCCAGTTAGAATTTAGTTTCCTTTGATATAAATTGAAACTAAACTGCATCAGACAGATTTCAATGTCTAACGTTTGTTAATAATGAATGCTTACCGTGGCGTGTTTAGTTCGATACGCTACCTTGATGCTATTTAGATTAAAGCCCGCACTTATCGTGCCTTCCGCCTGGCCAACTTCGGGCGTATTCTCTGCCTCACCTAGATACCAACTACCCATTCAAATTTCAGCTTTATTTGAAAGAAGATAAGCTTTTAACTCCCGCAGAGTGGAGAGCTTACGTGGCGTTAATGCATATAAATGCGGTGAACTGCCACTGATAATGGTTAGCGTTGCAAGTATAAGGATTTTTAAAGTAGTCTCGCTTTGCTATTGGAGGGCGCTGGGATCGATTTGGAGTCTTGAGTGTCTGCCAAGTGTGGTTATTGATTGTGTGTTTGGTAAGTTTCGACGATTGCAGTTTTCAATTATGCTAAAAGAATCTCGATACTTCATCGTTCACTATTTGCGGGAAGTGATCCGAAATGCATTACTATTCGTATATGGAAACGGGTGCCCATTTTCCAACACATAAAATATTATATTTATTCTGAGCATTTGCATGGAAGTTTGTGATGGCAATAATCCAGCTGGGGAAGCTTTTGGTTAAATTTTCAATATTTCCTTTTTTTGTAGAACTGTCTTGTTATTTTGAACAGCTTGAGGGTAAATGGAAAAGCTCAACAAACAAAGAGAAATCATTAACAGCAAAATATACGCTTCCAGGTAAAGCACAAGTTAAGATTAGTTACATACTTTTGTCTCAACATCTGACTTTACCGAGGAGTCTCGTCAAGATGTCTTGATAATGCAAAGTAATGGGATTTTTGTCCGCAAACCGGAAATGAAGAGATAAGGTCCTTATAAGAAGAGTTTATAACAAAAGAAAAGAAAGAAAAGTTAACTTTCATTGGAAGGAATGGGGATAGTGACAAACTTGTGGACACAGGTTTGTTCCAAGTTTCTTAAATTGATTCCCCAGTAAATGGCTCCGGAGTGAGATTAATGTTTATCGCTGGCATTTATAAGAACTTAAGTGTATTCGATATATTGTCATGTTGCTAAAAGAATAATGAATTTCAAGTAAGAAAAAATATTTCTTAAGATTGATGTTGCTACTTTGCCACATTAAACGGTGAATGAAAGACATTGAACAGTGACAGTTGAAAATTCTATTAATCTCAACAACTTTCACGAATAGTTTCAAAGACTTTGAGTGATTTGGCAAATTATTAGACTTGGTGAACTTTAATGAGAATTGTTTTTCGGCTAATTATTTTCGTAACAATGAAATATAATTGTTAAGTAAGTCATTTAAATAATCCTTGAACATTGATAACGTTAAAATTGTTAATTTGTAATTGTTGCTGTATTCAGATACCAATTAAAATTTAATGTAGTCAAGATAGAATTTGGATTTTTATCCACATAATAATGACGATAAAAACACAGAAATGGCAATCTTTATGGTCGAAGAGTGTTCCCTGTTAAAGTGCTCATAAAATTGTATGTACTCCATAAAATTTGGAATAGAATTAGAATAAAATTATGTGAAATTGAACTCACTTATTGTACAATACGATGTCTGGCAGCCATATGTGTTCAGAAGGTACATGCAGAGTCTCCACACCGCCGTAGTCATCTGGGTTCCACTTCAATTTATAGTCGTTCCATTCCTGCAACAAAATAAACCAAATTATTCTATAGAACTCTTTCTATGGCATAGTGTGTTACTATGAGATTTGGTTTGAATTTTTCAAAGAACATGCTAGTCTTTGGTTTGATCTTCTAGATGTAACATTACTTTTTTTTCTGTTATATTTTTTTTTTCTAAAATTATGGTGTCGCTACGGGCTTTTAAATTACTTGAGTTAAACGGGTCTAGTATTTCCAAAAATTCTACTCGACAAAGTCTTGGGTCTTAGTATTACGTAACTAGTTTCAAGATTAAGCTGAAAAAAGCCACTTCGCTTTGAAAGAATTTAGTCGACTTTCGTATTTCTTAACTTTATTAAACTGTCTTGCCACATAAATTGGGGTCGAAACTGACCAGACCAAAATGTCTATTAGCCTTTTTATCCTCTTAAGAAGTTTTTTCTCAAACTTAAGTCGGTTCGAAGACATTCCCGAAAGTACTTTCGTTGGAGGCGGCATAAAACAGTGTTGTTGACAGAGACCGGTTGCTGAACGTCGGAAATTGCGGTGGCTTATTGGGTTCCGGTCGCGGGAAGGTCTATTGAAAATCTGGTGCTGTGGGCGAAAATCGACTTGACCGCTTCTCACTTAATGTCCAGTCGAGCCAATACGGATTTCTCCTTGAATTACTTGCATTACCACAGTTAGCTAAGACCCTTTTTTACAATTTTATAGAACTTAAACGCTGAATGAAAATCTTAATAAACTGAAGGATCCATTACTAGCTAGCTTCTTGAAAAAAGATGAGGTTTTTCTCTTGTGTCTTCATAAATTTGGTTTATCCCTAATACCTTTCAGTAGAAATATACTAACAGACATTAACTTACCACATTATACTTAGTTCAATTTACATGACGTCTTAAAAATTGACTGAATGATAATGTCAGTTGTACCTCAGGGGCGTAATGAAATTTTCTATTTGTAAGTTCTTATTATTTTTTAAGTAATGTTATAAAGTAACTGAGTGAATATAGATCTGATTTCCCAAAGGAGGTTTGTTTTGTGCTTTCGTAGGAGTTTCAGGGTCTCGTGGAGGGCTTCATTTGTGGGCATTGAAGTATTTTGTGTCCCACGTCGGGCGCCAATAACAACGATATTAGATTTTTCTGCTACAAATGCTGCGTATGTATCCATATGAGTTAGAGCTTTAATTTTAACTCCTGGCTCGAGGATATGTGGTCGTAAAATAGGTGGACTTTACTGTTTCACTGCATTGACTACCTATATTTTCTACTTTTATTTTTTTATTGCGATGTACCAGATTTTACAATAATAGCTTCTTTCAAGCAGATTGTAGTTTTCATTACAACATTCTATGTTCGTATTTCTTCGTACAGATCAAATATAATAATAAATGTATATGTCGGTTGTTATTTTAGCTTCGATTCTATTATCCTACAGTGACAGATGGTAGACCTTTTCTATTCTTTGGGGACTTTGTATTACTTACCAACTTGTCTATGTTATTTTGTACAGATAAATTGAATAAGGAAAGTATTCCACCACTAGAAAAAAAAAATAAGTTGATGAGATATTATAAGGCAACATTTGCTATTGGTAAAACATTGCCTTATTTGAATCCAAAATTCAAAAAAGAACTTGCTTTCAAACCTTTTTACACGACTGATTTACATATTTTTGAAAGAAGTTAGTTCTTTACTGTTATAATATCTCCTTAAATTAAAACTCTTCTGAACAACAAAAACAGAAACAGACTTTGGTTCTAACTTATCAAAATATTAGAATAGAGAATGCACGCTAAGCCAATACTCATAATTCTAAACTTTTTGACAACACGAAACATCACGACAAACTAACACAACAACATAAATTCAAAGATGTAAATAACATGTAGTGCCCAAAATATTTGGCAACCCGGCGGAACTTATTTAAACCTCATAAGTTTAGCACAGCGAATGGTTCAGTATTATACGGAACCCAATTATTATTTTGGCGGGCCTTGTAGTCTCTGTTAGGCCGAATTACTGTTACTAAAACTCAATTTAAATTTGTCTTCACAGACTTAATTTGAAATCGTCTTTGCGCATGTATGGGTCGGTTTTCGGCGATGAAAATGTCGACGTGCCGAGCGGAATTGAAGCGAGGAATAAATCGTAAAGAAAAGATTCGAAATAAAAATGGTTAGATGATTATAATTTGACTTTTGTATGTCAATTTGAATTTTTAATAAAGTGTCTTGGAGGTTTTGAATATTATATTCTGGTTTATGATTGTTGATCAAGTCATAACTGAAAATGTCAAAGAGATTAGAACACCATTCAGGTAAATAGTGTAAATGTAAAGTTTTCATTTGACAATCGAAATTAGACAATAATTATAATTTTGCCTAAATACACAAGTTATAACAAACCAGGAATAAATTACGTTATACATATAAAAAAAAACACATACATTATAAATATGGACAACCTTATTATTATCGAACATCTATGTAGGTACTTATTACCCATGTTTGCAAAGAAATAACTGATTTGTTTTGATACTAGAAGAAGTATTTACGATACTGAAACTTGAACTCAATCTTAACCTCTTTAGAAATTCACAAATTTTTCCATTTGCAATTTAGAAAAAATATTCAAATGCTCTAAAACAACAAAGCCAACATATGCTCCTTTAAGGCAAAATTTATGCACACGTGATAACTCAGAGGATCGAAGATGTGTACCTAACTCATGTAAGATTACATAAGAGAATTAATTCTATAGGCTTTCACGGTGCGACTCCGTGACTGCCGTGCCGTCTTAACTTACAAATCTCTTAAACAATCAATGGCGGATAATGTTTTATTTGGCAAATATGATATCGGTTTAGTAAGAATAATTAATGTGTACTTGATTTTGAGTGAGTTTGGTTTTGTCTTGTCTGTGTGGTGTCGGACGTAAAGAATAGCACCATCCCATATCTTCCCGTGGGTGTCGTAAGAGGCGACTAAGGGACTTGCCAGAGAATGGGCAGCAGCGTTCTCTGTGCTTTTGCAAAACAACCGTACTGCGAATGCCAAACCCGCCTGCCAAGCGTGGCGATTATGGCAAAACCGTCCAGCAGTGGACGTCTTTCGGCTGAAATGATGATGAATGATGATGAGTTTGGTTTGGTCCATGAAATGTAAAGTTGCTGCTGCTTCCTTTGCCTTATTCTCAATACTTATATATATAGCTTTAATCAAATCCAATATTATTCTGAATACTACTTTCTTCTTTGTAGAATATGGAGTGAATATACTCAACGTGTTCAAGACGATTCAAGCTTCCGCCACTTTCACAGCCCCAATCCAAGGCTGAATGTTTAATTGAATCTCATAATGGGATATGCGTGTGACGCGAGATTTTCGGTCGTTTCCTTGGCAATAATCTTTAATATGAAGCTGTGCTCCACATTTTCTACACCGTGTAATGTCTGTTTTAGTTCAAATTCTATTCATATTGCGAAAGTTGTTTGAGAGTTTTATACCTATAAGAGCAATTTGTGCTCAAGTTTTCGTTTTAAAAGTATTTCTTTCGATATCTTCACTGAAAAAGGCATTAAGGAAAAATAAATATTTGTCTGTCTGTCTGTCCGCGGTTTAGCTCAAAAACTATTAGTACTAGAAAGTCGTAATTTGGCATGAGTATACACGTTAATGAAGCCGAAAAAGTGGTAAAATAAAATTTTGAAAAAAACTATTATTTAGGGTACCTCCCCTACTACCTACCTATGATATTTTTTTTTCCGTCCTTTGCATAGAGTAGGATATCGTTGGATATGTCTTATAAAAATATGATGGGTTTAGCAATACCGTTTTTTGATTAAGTACACCGTTCCTGACTTATCAACCTTTAAAGAACCAATTTTCGTTACGGTCAAGGGTCCCCCCCCCCTCTACAGACTAAACGGTTGTAGTTAGAAATACAAATGTCACGGCAGTAGTACTTATATACAGGGTGTAACGGAAAGGGTATATACATACCTCCCCGACCCTCGCTCGAGCCAGCCCGCGATGCTGTGCCAGTAGTTTTAAATCAGCCCCTAAATAATGATATCACTCAGATCCAGCCTGTCCCCATGCAGTCCTCCCCCAGCGACGCCCTGAGCCGAGGCTCGTACCCCACAGGGGGTGCCCTCAGCGTATAGTCGCTTAGTTTGTAAGTTTTTATGCCCTGGCTGGAGGCCTTACTCTTAAGGCACCCACAGGATAGTCCGGTTAAGCAGACGACAACCTCTTAGGTTGAACTGCGAGATGCCATTCATAAAAAGGTATATACATACTTATTGGTGTGCTACAGACCATCAAACTAAACATGTGTCTCCACAAAGAAACATCGTCATAGCGAAAAAAATATCAGCTGCCCCATACATTTTGGTCGGATAGGTATTGAAATTTTGTATGGGGCAGCAGATAATTTTATCTGTATAACGAAGTTTAAAGGAAAACTATCACACATAAGTGGGCTTTACAAGTTTACGAGTAATAGTCGACCAATTGTATTTGACTCGAAAATTTCGAACAACTCCATAGAAATGTCAACAGATGGCGCTAAGCGTCAGTTGTATCACGCTGTTTCATTCTTAAATAAGTTTTATAAAAAAACAGTTGTTGTTGTTGTTTGTATAGGAAGTCAAATTAGGTAGGTAGGTATGTTTGGCTTTTAGTAAGAAAATGGTACGAAACTATCAGTCAGCGAATACGACCCGCACTTGGCTGTTATAAAAACTACGGAACCCTACACTGCGCGTGGCCCGACACGCACTTGACCGGTTTTAATAATGGAATGTATCGAAATTAGTACCTATATTATACATGATTAAACCGTATGAACCAATTACTACCATGATATACCGGATTCCAGCTTTGCAATTACGTGCTATTAGTAACAGATTGTTAGCTTATTACTTACATTATTGAGTAACACATTTCCGATATTCAATACTTGGCAAAAATATAAATGGCAAAAGACCGGACGGCATGTCGTTGTTTCCTTGGAAGATGGGTAGGCCTTTAGTGTGGGACGCAACATGCGTCGATACTCTTGCGCCATCACATCTTCCAAGCTCATCGTGCTGTGCTGGCGCTGCCGCTGCGGCTGCGGAGAACCTCAAGCGGCGTAAATATAGTAACCTTTGTGGTTATTATATCTTTGAGCCGTTTGGGGTTGAAACTCTGGGGCCGTGGGGTCCGAGTGCTCACAGCCTTTTTAAGGAAATTTCGAAACGCCTAGTTGACGCTTCCCGTGACCCAAGGGCTGGGTTTTACTTTGGCCAGAGGCTAAGTATTGCCATTCAACGTGGCAACGCCGCCAGTCTCTTGGGCACGTTACCAGCTGACAGCGTCGAGGAGGAGTTTTTTGACGCCCTTTTATAATTTGTTGTTATTTTAGTTTTAACTATCTAGTTTTATGTTAAGTAATTAATTTAGATTTAGAAAAAAAAATACTTGTGATATTTGGGATAATAGGTACATATGTTCCTTGGCTGTTGTTATTAGACCTATATCTAGGTTTTCACTATATTCTTCTATAAAAGAAACAGCAATTTAAGCCGCATATGTAATTACTCGCAAGGGAATCACAACCTAAAGGGTACTTCCAGTCGACCTAGAATCTTGAAATTTGGCATGAAGCAATGTTTTATAACACATATAAAGGAAAAAATCCGAAAGCCTTAAATTATAGTTACATCACATTTTTTTTTAATAATTATAAACTTATTACTCTTTTCCTCATGAACGCGTAGAGATATCAAGTTGAAACTCATATCAAATACTTAGGTCTAATTGCCTTTATGTAACCCTCGGTGCGCGAGTCCGACTCGCACTTGGGCGGTTTTTTTATGGTTAACGGTGTATGCAGCCTGATGCTTATTATAAACTATTGAAACACGATAAAGAAAATTCTTTCTAGATATTGCAAAAAAACCTTTTGTTCGTCATCTGTCCTCATTTACTATACCGTTATCTCTGCCGTTCTTACTATCATTGTTTTTAAACAAAACACTGAAGAAATAATCTGTACTTTAGGTACGTTATTCTGTATCATATTATTATTATAGGACTGCCTACCCAACTGTGAACAACCCTACTAAATGTTTATTTAAAGGTCTATGTTTGCTTTACGAGATTCAACCAAAATACCTTAGGTTTATGATTCATTAAAACGAAATTTAATTTACGCATATTACGGACATACTGGTGTTAATACTTTGCAAAAGCAATGAGTGTAAGGTAAAGTCGTTATTTTAGTAATAAAACCAAAGGAGAATTTAAATATGTTGAGTGATGTTATTATCAGACATATTTAAAAAATAAATTTCTTTGAACAGAAGCTGTTCACTGACACATTATGTCATCAAATTATCAAAGCCGGTCAAATATGAAAAGCTTTGTGTCGTACTCTGACAGAAAAAATGAAGTCTAATATTAAAAATTCGCAGGTTTTAACACACCCTCGGGGCGAGCAAATTGTCAAGAGTTTCAATTGACCGCGCCTGCCATTTCCTGGTGGCTCGAGTTTTTTTCATCGGATCTTTTTGGCTGTGGCCACTTTTGTAATGGGAAGCTACAGTTTATTTTCGAGGTTCGCCTCAACGTTGTTTGTAAACGTCGCGCGTGATCTTTTTGATAATGTTTAGGTGGTAACGGAATCGCTGCTGAAGAGGGTTTAATGGAAGATCAGAACGAATTGGGAGATACACACACGTTTCCAATTACATTATACGATAGTAGGGATTGAGATGAAAGAGAAAACTGGTGAATTTAAGATAATTTCGACTGGTATTGGGCACTGTTTGTAGCAAAATGAACAGATAAACGCGACGATTGAAATGTGTTTATTGAAGAAATTTTTCAAATAGAAAGAGAATGAATCAAATGAAAAAGTTCAATCCAAGTGTTGTTTTGCTGTTTACGCAAACAATTCGAACGATGAATAACGAAGTAATGAAATAACTTCCAATGCGAATAAGCCAAAATATCATCAACAAAGCGAAAAACAAACGATAATGCGAGAGATTGTTGGTAACAAAAATGTTGGAAAGTTGTTAGAGGGCTCTCGCTGGCAACTCAGCAAGAATCCGACACAAGTATGCGTTTGGATGCGATGTTTTTAAAATGTTATTTGATAAATTTTAACGGGAACAAATTTTCTGATATAATCGGCAATTTCGTTCGGGAATTTTTGGCAAGCACGCTTTGCCTACGGAAATTTTAAAAATTTCCTAATATACATTTAGTCGTATATATATTTCTGAACTATATTATAAAATTGGGAGATATTTTTGTAAATCTTTTCAAAATGTTAAATATTTTTGGGATTCATATCTATTTTCGATTATCTTATAGCTACTTATCACTTACACACTAACTATAGGAACTCAAAACATTTCTACAAAAATGTCGAAGTTATTAAAAGGAAATTCATTTAGAAACACAAAAGAACAAAGATTGCAAAACACAATGAGAGAGGGAGATGGCGAGAAAAATTTGAAGAACTTTTAATTATAGAAAATCTCTTGAAGCCAATTTCACCTTAAAGTGGGCTGCAAACTTTGACTGGCAGGCTGGATTCTATTTAAAAGTTTTGACCGACATCAAAGCGATTCCACAATGATTTATTATGCGAATATATTTTGGAGTTTGATGTTTGTTTTGGTATTTAGACATGTGCATTCATCTTCTACGTTATAGAATTTGATGGCGGCAACTAAGTTTGAATTAAATATAGATTAAGCTTTCAAAAGATACTATGTAATGCAACGTTAGTAGTGTGTTGTTTACATAATTCACCTAATCATATAATTACTCAAATCAAATTTGAATCAACATTATTATTATAAATGCTGTTAACCCTGCTATTCCAAACTAAGTTTTGGATTACCACTGGATAAAAAAATGCCATTTACATACGACTTTTACCATATCCCACGATAATCACACATAGCGTACATAAGCCACCCAAAAAATACATAATACGCCAAAGGATATATCCTGGGGGTTGTTCAAAAACGTGTTAACTGGTAGGTGCGCAAAACGGGAATGATTTATGATACCCTGCAGGGGACGGCTGGGTAAAAACCCTTCGAAACAGCTGCAGCGGTCTGTTTCGATACACATCTAAAACTTGTTTTTATATCGAAAAATTTTATTTCATCGGCAGCTTTTCGTGCTGGTTTTCATCATAACGTTTTCAAATATAATGGAAGTGGAAAAAGGAGTTTGAAGTTTTAGGTTTACGTTTCAATCGGCTCGAATAGTTTGTGGGTGATTGGATGTAAAAAGAGGTTTTATTTACGATCTCTTGTCAAGCGTTTGACCTTAGTACAGTCATCCGTCCGTCCATGGTAACAGTCTGATTTGAGTCGACCCTGTTTTTAATAGCAAAGGTCCTAGCCCGAACGCACGACGTAAAAGAATGAACGATTTTTAAATCGTCAACCAACTCAGTATGTTGGTTAAAATTTTTGCTACAGGAAATTACATATAAATGAATAAAGTCTTAACTAAATTTATTATTAAGACTTGAAGTTAAAAGTACTAAGTATTTGCCTAAGGCTGGTTTTCGACATTTTTAGTAATTTTACTAGACGTGCACTTGATCATACAAACGCACTATCCAAGATAAAGTGGCCTACCATGACGTCTTAAAGCAGTATTGTTTTACTCTTATTCCAGTGTGGGAAAGCGACGGAGCTATACAGGTTGTCTAGCGCCATCTCTTTCCCACACTGACGTCACCAGTTAGGTAGGCCAATAGTTTAACTATAAGGGGAATATGTTTTCAAGAATACTCAAATTTTTGATCTTTTAAATCGGTCTTCGCAGTCATGACAGACATAATACTCTCATAAGTAGCGTTCCCACTCGATCTGAAAGGTCAAGATATAATTCTAAACAACCACTTGACATCATTATTTGTGTATTATTACCCTATAACATAATATCGATTCCCCTATTCGTTTTCTTCAACAACTTCGTACTTTTATCCCTCTTTTTCATACGAGCAAATAGTTGTCATCTCTTTCTAACAATCCAAAGTTTTTCTGCCAAACAAGTTGGTCCCGCGATAATAAAAATGTTATGATCGCAGAAGTAAGTTTACGATTTATTTGTTGGAATGCTGATAGTTTGGGACAACCGTATATATTTTGTTAAGGGATGACAAATGTCCAAGTTTTCAAGGATCTGTCCCAGTTTTCAACACGAGGTTGGAGTTAGCAAATTGTGTTGTAAATTATGAGAAATTTTCGAGTGAGTGGGAGAGTGGGGAAAGTAAAGGTCAGTAGTTATCAGCTGTTTCTACAAGCTTACATTTTAGTAAAGGTTACTACTAAAGCCGAGTACAGACTGAATAAAGAATGTTCTTAGTCAGACTAGTATTGTCAATCTTTGAAAACAATATCTTATAGCTACATTACTGTTCCGGTTCTGTATGGTGTCGGACGTAAAGAATAGCACCATCCCATATCTTCCCGTGGGTGTCGTAAGAGGCGACTAAGGGACTTGCCAGAGAATGGGCAGCAGCGTTCTCTGTGCTTTTGTAACAACCATACTGCGATCGCCAACCCGCCTGCCAAGCGTGGCGATTATGGCAAAACCCCACCATGTTATGTCAATGTGGCAACACTTGGGGGAGGCCTATGTCCAGCAGTGGACGTCTTTCGGCTGAAATGATGATGATGATGACATTACTGTTTTGTTGAAAACAATTAAATCATAAGTTTAAAGGTGAATTTTAATAGAAGAATTTAAGTATTTCAACGTTCAAATGTACCATCAACCCTAGGGTTTCTGAAAAGTAATAAAATTATTTAAGAAAGTTCTATCTCAGACGGCTATTAAAATGGTTTTTTGTCTGTCAAACAACAAAAATTGTTTTTCTTTAAGCCGATCTTTAATTTGACTGTTTTTGTACTGGGATGACAAATAATAAAATATACCTACTTTCCTTTGGCTTCTTTAAAAACTTTGGGAACTCAAAGTAACAGAGTAGGTACTGTTATTTAAAATGATTAAGCATAAACCTCTACACAAAAATATCCTTAGCCAGTTATAGTGACTAGCTTAAGATATATGTATGTATGTATGCATAATAAACGAAAAGTTTCTTCAGTGCCTAATAAATAAATCTCCTATGTTTTTGTTCTGCTCAATGGGGTAGAAAATAATATTTACAAGCGTGTTTCCTTGTTGCATAACTTTGGTGTGACTTATATTTATACAAACACAAACCTATAGCTTACTTAAGTTAAGCATTCATACTTGTTTTTGTGGGATGAAAAATGATAACCACATTTACCACAATTGCATAATCTTGTAAACTCGTTTATTCGTTTCAAGACTTTCTCACGTATTTTTTTTATATTATGTTACAGAAAAATTTAATAATACTTATCTTCGTTAACTAATTGCATCCATTATTACCATTAAAAACGATTAAATAAATTAACAACACACGATAAAAGGCCATCAAAAAAATCAAATAATGTGCCCAAAAGACTGGCAGCGTTGCCACGTTTTATGGCAACACTTAGCCTTTGGCAAAGGTAAAAGCCAGCCCTTGGGTCACGGGATGCGCCACTAAGCGTTTCGAAAAGTAAACTCCTTAGATTTTTCTCTTTTTAACCAACTCTAAAAAAGGAGGTTTTTTAGTTCGTAAATTTTCGAAGCTAAAGTTATAAATAGGCAATATAATAGTGTAAAAAGGCAGTGTGCAGGGGCAGTATAATATCGACAGCAATTTTTTTTTCACAATATTTTGACCTCTTTATTCTGCCTCCTTAGTACCCATTGTCTATGTATTTAAGTTGGGGTGTTTGTTCCACCATTTCTTCTTTCCAGATAAAACATTAGGAATTGACAAAGAGTGAGCGCTTTGGGGGACTGCATCATGTCATCTTGAAGATCAAAAAAAGCTGATATCAATTATAAATAAATTTTCAGCCTAATAAAATTTGCATAATGAATTTTTATTTTTATTGGTCCTCAAGGCTCATGCATTTCCATGTTTTACTCGTCTGTTTGAAAGCACATAAGTTGCTGTATTTGGTTTTAGTTAGCAAATATAACGATAGTATATTATCAAATAAATAAGCGGATATTATAATTAGCCGCAGCTTTCGGTTATCGTAATCGGTTTAATTTGAAGTCGCAAATGGAAATGTTAATTAAATCAATTCCCAATACTATCGCAAATTATGCAAGCTCTAACGAGATAATTGCGTAGTTATAGAAATACTAGGAAAGGTAATAGCTTATTTTGAAATTATTCCATTAGAGCATAAAGGTACAATTGATTTAATTCTAGCTGTTAACGACAATAGGCGTTGACTGTTGATGTCCAATCTACTAAAATAATAAGAGGTTTATTCTTAGACAGGTGGAAGGGACAGCGACGCTTAAGACGGTTTACACCTTACGGCTTTTCATACAAACTTTCAAGTTCTTATTTTCCGAAATGACTAAATCGATTTTAATGAAACTTAATACGCATAAGTAGAATGCATAGGTCTAAAAAGTTACTAAAAATATTATCGAAATGTCTTAAAAAAAAAAGACAATTGGAAATTTCTGTTTCTATAGATAATTTATGATCAGCCTAATTTGGCTTTAACACTATTTTTCGATAATGTTTTTAGTAATTGGTAGACCTATGTATCCTGCTTATGCGTATGAAGTTTCATTGAAATCGGTTCAGAAAATATGGACGAACGTTTGTATGAAAATGTCGTAAGGCGTTAACGCTGTTAAACGGTTGCTGCGTATTCAGTCCATCATTCTGTACCTGATGAAAAAACTGTTGTTTCATACATTTGGCATGTAGGGGCCAAATGTATGAAACAACAGTTTTTTTTATCTTATTTCGACCTTTGGAGCGCCGGTGTCCCCTCCACCATGTATAAAGTCTGACTAAGAGATTATCTTTACCTTAGCTAGGTAAGGTATAAAAGAGTGGTTTAGCCTTAACGTGAAGAACATGGAGATTAGCATAAGGAAAGCAGCCTGTACCCTGCAGCGGGTTATGTCGGGCTGTGAATGGTGATGATAAGCTGGTAGTATTATTTTTTTGACGTAAAGGAATTGAACAAAAATATCGCTGGAAACTTATTCACGTATTAGCGTCAGTCTCCTGCCGTTATCCTTTATTTGGGGTTGTCGCAGTCTTATTCCATACTTCTCTATTACTCGTCAATTATTATTATATTATCTCAATAAAATTGATCTTACTTCAATTTCACTAAAGTCCATTTGTAGCTGTGCGAGATGTGTTTATAAACACAGCTCAGCACAGATCTACGTAACAGGACAAATTCTGAGTGTAATTTTGTGTGGCTGTGAGTAAAAAGAAAATACACTCAGTAACATTTCAACATTAGCAAGGCTGATGTATCTAATATAGACACAAAGTAATGATACACTAAAAAAACCTTCACACGCCAAAAAATACGAAAATCCTTTTCCTCAAACGAAAACATTTAATTTACATTATCCCTCCGAAATCCACAATCATTTAAAGGAGAAACAAAACACATTCTTTGAAAGAGCTTGAGATCTTTCAAAGAAATGAGAAGTTTTTCTTCTTTCGATTCTGAAGAGTTTAAAAGCCTTTACGTCTTTTTACATTAATCACTTTGGAATTGACAGGAGGGTGTCCGCGTCCGCTCGCTGAAAGAATGACAATCCTTACTTGTCTTCACGGTGACACGTCAATGTCCCTTCCGGGTGGCCATTTGTCAGGAGTATAGTGTGGGGGAAATGAGACATGTCCTGTTCGTAACGTTTTGACTTGTATTGTGATCTAATATGTTGGTTGTTTATCGTCGTTTTGGTTATTTGTTTTTTTCGTAGGTTTTGATTTTAAATTCTCGTTTCTTCTAGATTTATTTCACGAAGAGCTCTCTGAGAACCGTCTACTCCTCACGTGGATAAGGTAGTAACATACCTTTAGCTTAGGCGTAATTTCATTCAGTGTTAAAGTGGCTGACTGTTAGTGAATCTGCCAATTTTGACAAAAAGAAAAGTTTATTTATCCTTAGCATTCTTTACTTATCATTTGATATCTTACTCTTATATTTTTTAGTTTTAATATGAAGCTTATGTGACAGTATTTTATTAGTCAGTCGTGTAAATAGTTTTAAACTTACCTGTTCTACCCACACGTTCGTTGTCATGATTTGATTCTTAAGATTCTGAAACAAAAGAGAAGAATTATTTAATAGGATGTTCTAAAAAAACATACTACATAACTGTACCTACCTATCATTTAATAGAAAGGACACCGACCATGTCCCATAAATCTTTGGGCTCACAATTTGATGAACCGTTACAAGTTCCAAATTAGTGTCAAATGATAAATAAAAATATCAGCTTTAAGCTGCTTTATTTTTCGTTTGCGTTTAATTGCTCTGTATGGTGTCGGACGTAAAGAATAGCACCATCCCATATCTTCCCGTGGGTGTCGTAAGAGGCGACTAAGGGACTTGCCAGAGAATGGGCAGCAGCGTTCTCTGTGCTTTTTGTAACAACCGTACTGCGATCGCCAACCCGCCTGCCAAGCGTGGCGATTATGGCAAAACCCCCCAAAATGTCAATGTGACTTGGGGGAGGCCTATGTCCAGCAGTAGACGTCTTTTGGGCTGAAATGATAATGATGATGATGATTTTTCGTTTGATTGAAAATTGCACAAGCAAGATAAATGAGAATAACAATAACAACCAATTTAACAGCAGTGTATGATAACACTATTCGGTTGGAGTGTAGCCTTAGGGGCGCTATGGCGCGAGGACTTATAGAAAAAAAAAACTTTTTTTTTTATCAACTAAGTTCCTCGTAACGATCAAAATGTGGATAAATGTAATCTGTTATGAATTGTTTATCAATATTTTAAGATTATGTAGCACTCAATAATGTAAGTATTTTGGATTAACACTTAGTTTTTATCTTGGTAGCACGATCTCAGGGATAGTTAACGTCTACGCGCGGGCACAGCTAAAACCATAATTATACTAAAATAGTCCACTAGTATCTGTGGCTGCTACATGTATATACGAGTACATACACGCCCTGTATCTATATAATTTTATTAAAAGGTTTCATAACCCACTCAGGTGGACACAAACTACTTATAGTCTTCAAACATAAACCTCTTTAAAATTTTAACACTTCAATAGTTTGTATAAGAGGATCCCAAGTTTCAGGGAACTCTAATCTAAATTTGTTTACTCCGTTAATTGCCTTTGACGACACCGCGCTCCTATAGGAAGTGACGGGGCGGAATTTTCTAGAAACTTTGCTACTTAACTAAACTAAGCCAACTATAAAGGATGTTATTAATGTCGAGGTATTTGAGAAGTTAGAAGGAGTTAATATAAATTATGTTGCTTTAAGATTTAATACAAAATTAATTGCTATTATTAAGAAAGTATTCAGATGACAATTCAAAAAGGAACGGTGTAAAGGATGATATTTTTTCAAGAAAAGAGGTGTCCAATGATAATTATGACTAGTAATAGAGAAGTATGGAAGAAGAAGACATGCTGTGCTGATCACAAATGAATTAGGAAGAGGGCAAGATAATGATTGATGACAATTCAAAAAAGGAAAATTGGTTCTAAAAATAAATGAAAACGGCGACGCGGCCGAAACATAGGAACCCATTTTTTTCTTATTCACGATGACGTTAGGTTAGGTTACAATAGCTGGGCTGTTTCCGCGCTTAGCCTCTTTATTGGGCCATTTTACGTATGAAATCCTCTTGTTACTCCAACCATCCCAGGTCCTCCCAGAAAGCTAGGAGCGATGCCGGCGATTGAAGAGTCCGTGCCCGTTGATCTGCCACGGTTCTGCACTCCATGAGCACGTCTCGTGGTATTTCATCCGCCTCCACGCATCCTCTGCACAGAGGGCGGTCTGTCACACCTATAGTACATAGGTGTTGGTTTAGTGGATAGTGGCCGGTTATGATACTTATATAATCTTGAGTTTCTATCTAATGATGCTGCGGGAAAATCTCTTTGATGTTTCCGGAACTGCACTCTTTGTTTGCCTGCAGGTTACACTGTTTCTCCATTCCATTTGGTGTGTTTCCTCGGTTTTCTTACGCAACCATGATTGTATTTGGGCTTGGGGTATGGGCAGCAGTGGTTCCGGATCGTATACTGTTATCTGCGCTCCCGCTGACACATACAAGTAAATTACTTCATGTAAAACAGTGGCAAGTATTCAGGCTGCACACTGGCTGACTAGAATCGACTCCAGCATGGTTGAAAAAATGATAGACCGGAACGTTATTTTTGTTTAATGTTTTGTTAACAAACACACGTTCTTCATTTTCTCTTTTACGGAGTAATTCCCCGACTTTGGTTGTATCTAGTAAAGTAAAAAAATAGAATCAAGTAAATGTAGATTCTTAACTAGGTCGTCATGATCTACATTAGGTTGGTTTACGTAAGATGAGGATTAGAATATCGTCTAGGATTAGTTAGAGTTCGTACAAATACTGCCTGGTTTAGATGAAAATGCGGAAGATTTTGTGCGAGTGTTCACTATGGAGAGTAAGTGAAATGTGGGTTGGAAATAAATTCCCACAGCAGATTTAAAGATGCTTTGAACAGACATTACATCATTAAATTTTTTCGTCATCACTTTACTCAAAACGGTGTAGGTTTCGGGGATTTAAAACAGAGTGGGTGTAAAATTTTTCATCCCCGGTTGAAATGGGAAAATCCTCCGACCAGATGGGTGTTCTCTCTGGTGGGTTACTGCCCGACAGTTGTTGCTGGGTTATTCTACATGCGATTAAGTCGTGAATAACTTTAATAGCCGGATTCAGAATTTGGATGTTAGATATTCACTTGTGACATAGATGGCGGTGTCGTACTTTTTGTATAGTGTTGCTGTAGTACTTTACGTGCGTTTTGTAATGACGCTAAGAAAGAAAACACCGTGAGGAAACCATCATGTACTAGAACCATAAAATTGAAGACTATGCTATAGTACCTACAAGCATAATTACGAAACATTTTTTATATTAAATATTGTTTTAATTTTTTGGGTACTTTTTTAACCATGTAACTTCGTGAATAAACCGTGCTTATATCACCTGTACTATATTATAATTTTGGTATAGTGAAGGAATATATTGGATAGGAAGTTTGTCAACAGTGTTACTTGTTTTTCAGTGTCCGACCTTTTTTATAACGCTTCTAACACGATAGCGCCCGAAAGCGGGGGGTAAAAAACACAGCCATGCTTTAATATCCTATAGGATTATCAGCCTTAGAACGCATACAGATTAAGGTTCAGATCTTTTTAACATACCTACCTAACACAAATATCTATATATATATTTATTTATGTATTATATTTATATTATACATGTATATGTAGTGATAACTTAACTTTTGTTATTTAACATTTTTGTGTAATAAGTACACCAGTGACTACCCCGCTTTTTTATTTATATTCCATAATGTCCATCCAAAGGTTGTCTGGAAGATATCGCTATCAGCGATAAGACCGCCGTTGTAACCATATGATTAGCAGTTTTGTAAGCCCGTTATTTTTCATTTTTGGTGTACAATAAAGTTTTATTCTATTCTATTCTATTCTACCTTGATAAAGGACTAACATATCTTCTCGGTCGGCTCCCTATTAGACATATACTACTCAATCATTATCTTCGTTCCCTTGTCATGCCATGTTACTTGGGGCCGGCGTAACACGTTTTTTTGTAAGTAATATTCATCATCATCATCAGTAAGCTAAGTTTGGCAACATTGACATAACATGGGGGGTTTTGCCATAATCGCCACGCTTGGCAGGCGGGTTGGCGATCGCAGTACGGTTGTTACAAAAGCACAGAGAACTATGCTGCCTGTTCTCTGGAAAATCCCTTAGTCGCCTTTTACGTCACCCACGGGAAGATATGGGATGGTGCTATTCTTTACTTCCGACACCATACAAAGCCAGTAAACTAGTAAGTAATATTATCCCCTGACAATGGTCACGCTATTTTTTACTCCTTTTTCTTACATATGTATCATCTTTTGTTTGGTCTTCCTCTGACTCTCCACCCATCAACATTTATATTCATCACTCTTTTATATATTCATGTATTTCATCCCTCCTCACCACATGTCCATATTGTCCATACCAAGACAGACGACTCCCTTTCATCTTTTCAGTTTTCAGGTGCAACTTTCAAACTTCCTCTTGAATGATCATTTCTTACTTTATTCACTGAGTCATTCCACAAATCCATCTCAATTCTCAACATATTATTCGATATACCTACATGTAGGTAGAATCTACTTGAAAGATGTGATACTATTACCCTAAGTGTCTGGTTTCGATTTCTAAATCTGAATATCCATACATGATCAGCAGAAATCTGGGTCTAAATTTCTTCCTAGTTAGTTTGCAATTAAACAGCTTTCCGATACCTATTCGTTACACTATCATCCAACTTCAGTTTACATCACAATATTTGCTACACAGTACTCAGATAAATACTTATATAAAGACTTGACGCTATACATAAGACCATATAAGTTCGTCAAACTTATCAATAAGCTCAAGCTTCAATACTAAGTGGAGTTTACATATTAATAACGTATTATTATAAAACTTCCAACTATTCAAACACACACAATATTAAGTCAAAGTAACTTTAATTATACCTACCATTAATTATTTTGATTAGGAAATTTTGAGCAATACTTGTAAAAGTAATATTTGAGAGGGAGTAATATTTGGTTACTAAAATAGACAAAAGAATCTTTGGTAAACTGGACCCACTTCGAATGATCCCGCGGGATCCCTCGACCAAGTCACATTTTGAATCATTTCGGTCGACTTGACCTACTGCCTAATTTCACAATTAGTATCTTTTAGTTTTATTTTAATTTAGAATTTGAACAGAAATTACTAGGAGAGCAGAATCATGAAGAAGATGTTAGTGCCGTTAAAATCATATGTTTAGTGAATATAAGGGGTTTTCATAAAAAAACAACAAAATGTACTATGCTTGCATGAATGCAATGTGGTATTTTGTTGTTTAAATACGAAAGGGATTGATTGTAATGGATGAGTAGCTCGTGGCTAAATAATAACAGCTGCCCAGATCGATCTTTAAGGTTAAGCCGTGCTTGCCGAGGTTGGTCTGTGGATGGGTGACCATAATTACATATCGAGTTTCCTCCGTGCCTCGGAAAGCACGTTAAGCCGTTGGTCCCGGCTGTCATTTGTAGATCTTTGACAGTCGTTACGAGAAGCTAAAAGTCTGACATCCAGTCTTACCAAGGGGTATCGTATTACCCAGTTACTGGGTTGTGGAGGTCAGATTGGCAGTCGCTTCATGTGAAATACTGGTACTCAGCTGCATCCGGTTAGACTGGAAGCCGACCCCAAGACAGTTTGGGAAAAGGCTAGGCAGATGATGATGAAATACGAAAGGGATTGCCATTACAAAATTTTCATAACCACCAAGACAGTTTTGAACAAAATGGCAGTGTAGGTTTAATTATTAGCTAACTTATTAGATTAATCATTATTCTAAAAACATAATTAATAATTTAAAAACACTCCAATCGACAATGTAAACTGGATATGAAATCAACAAAGTTCTGAGATATTCTTCCCGTATGTATGAATGCAAATTCATCACACTGAGCCAACCTACTTCACATGAAGATATGCATACAAGACGGGAATTAATTGAACATGTACGAGCCAAAATTTGAGACAGATAAAACCTTTGCTGAGCAAAAAGTGGCTCTCAACGCCATCAGAATATATCGTGTTGAACACGAATTATTTTATAATGACCACGTTATAAGTCAAATTAAGTGCTTTTTTTAGTTTGAGAACGTTCGATACGACTGCACTGAGAAAGAACACCGAAACTAACTCGAAGACCAATATTTCTTTTAATTTGAAAGGATTTATTGCACTGATCAGATTATGACAAAAACATGTAAGTTTATCTCTGATAGTGTTTTGAGCTAAAAATCGCAACAGTTGTCAGACATGCACCACCCATTGTACGGCTCATCATAATTCTCCAGCCCTTCTCCCAATTAATTTCATGTCTACTCTTCTCTCTTCCATACTTCTCTATTACTTGTCATCTCATTATATTATATCACTTATCCTAACAGCTCAACATAAATAATAGACCTCAACAATCCAAACTTGCGTACAATTTTTGATTAAATAATTCCAAGGTTAAGTAAACTTAACTGTGGTCTAACAATAACTGAACAAAGTTCGTCGTTGCACCTGGATTTGGAATTGTTTGTTTCGAATGGTTTCTTTTCGTATTTTGCTTTCTGGGTTTGCAAAAAGTTTTGACATAAAGTCACTAGTTGTATGATAGTATAAAGCCAGATAAGGCGTGGCATGTTTTGAGGACAGTGGAAAAACTGACTAAAGAATCATAGCTATGTTCTGCTTGACACCCACTAGGCAGTTAAGAATGTTCCGATTTCAAATGTAACTTCTTTTTGCTCTATATTTTGGACCAGATTCAAAGTCCAATGTACCTTTTCGATAAAGATCGAAAGTCAATTCAGAATTAATTTCAGCTCACAATATTTTAAAACCTTCCATTTTATTTCAACCACAAAATTCCTATTTAAATTGGAAGGTGCTACTAAGTGCGCTTACCTTTCACAGTTACAAGAGTTGATGCGAAACACAGGTTCAACTACAAGTTTCATTGTTCGCTGCACTCCGTAAACTTTCGGATTCCTTTTAACTTTAATTACCCTTAGTTCACGAACGGCATCAGATAAAATTGCATTCCTTTAGTCGAACGTTCAACATCAACACGGGCTGAGGAATCCGAATTATGTTTGCTCATTCGTTCATTCGTTCTTGTTGGGATTGCACGTGATTTTGCGTTTCCTATCCGTGTTTTCTCTGCTTTGTTAGAATTTAAAGGATCGTTTTAATGGTGTTTTATCACTTGATGTATTAAAGTTTTACACTAAGTTCGCTTGCACCACAAATCTCTGAATACATCTAGCGCTAGCGTTTTTAGTATGCTACATTAAGCTTGAAATACACATGCTTTGCAGAAAAGCGTACTAATTTCGAGCAAAGGATATTTAGTTTCACTTAGTGTACGTATATGCTTACAAAGAGTATCATTGTTTTATCAGAGCTAGGTATAAGCTAACGTATTAATTATTAGGAAACAAGAATGCTATTTCTAGCGTGTGTGAGTCTAAATATTTTATTCTATCTATCTATTGTGTTTTATATATTTATGTATGCAGAAAATACTTAACAGGAAATTAAATTAGGATAGAAGAGCACAAACGTACTGCTTATTTCATAAGAAATCTCATCCAACACACCTGCGAGATGCTGGACCTGTTTTCATCAACTGTAGCAAATCCAAAAAAAATACTTAACATGTAGGTAATCCACATGTGTAGGTGCGAGAGTCAAGCGAGAAACAACGACCCGCCGACACCGTTTTTTTATACTATCATCTCGCAGGTCAGCCTATGAGACTGGCTTCTGCGGACTATCCTGTGGGTGACTTGAGAGTAAGAGTAACCTTCAGCCAGGGACACCGAAGCTAGACGAGCGCTTCTACATAGGTACACATTCGCACTCGCCTTTCTTCGAAGTGTTTAGGTAAGAGTGTATACATCCATCTTCAAGCAGGTATACGGGATATCGGAATGTCATCAACAATAGACTTGCGTGTCTCCAATATAAGCTACAAATTTTACAGTTTCATCCTTGTCTTATAAAAGCATTACGCTTGTCCCCAATTTATTGTATCGGTTTAAAAAATAACTTCTTCACTTCATTAAATGTAACTATTTTATCAAAACGCTCAGGTATTTACAACAGCACTTAACCAATCAGCACTATCGTCCAAACTCAATAAATATAAGGTACTCGAATGAATATTACCATATAATTTTATTACCAATTTACCGTTATAGGTAGCCCTTAACCGTTTGATAGGAGTCGATCGTTACAGGGTTTGTCAAAGTGTCGTTAACTCGGAACGATTCATAAAATTGTTGTTACTTGTTCTAGTGACATGAGAAGCGTTTAGAAAAAAAAAACATTTTGAATTTCGAACTAGCTATGTTGTTTGTAAGATGCTGATGGAAAGAACGATATGTAAACAACAAATGTGCTTCAACAGTATTACATGTTGACGCAACAAATTCATTATTACACAAAGTTTGTAAAACTCTTTGTTGCAGTTCACGAAAACGTCTACTAGATGTCGCTAAAAGCAAAGATTGTCACGAATCATAGACAAGCCTTAACACTTTAAGAAAGCTGGGTGTCTCACTAGATGTCGCCACTTGTTGCATATTTTTAAGTGTTGTTGTCATAAATGATATCGTATTGTGAATGTTGTTAAGAAATAAAATATGGCAAATACATTTGCCCTCGCAATCCTTAATTTTACTAAAGATATAATAATAATATATATGATAATTTAGCGTCGTTTTTAATCGCCTGTTTTTAGTTAAACTAATGCTCTTTTCCCAAATCATCAAGATCCAATTAGCTACGTTCTGCGTAAACTCACGAACGAACGCGTAAACAAACTAATTTCCATTGTTACATAAGCGAGTCCCCATTAATTTCGTAACCTTAACTATTCGTATAATGTAAAGTAAGTGTGCAAGTGTAAAAGGGACAAGCTGACGCTTCATTAAACTTTATAATTGGCTTCGAAGCGACATAGAGGCGACGAACTAGAAAATACTTCGCGTTGCTACTGAGTTATCACAATTTCGTCGTACAGATGTGCTGGGTATGCAAATTAGGTTTTGTAATTAGATATAATACCATGTGTGATATCATAGGTATTGAAAATCGTATGCCTGGAGCATATTGCGAAGGTGAAGGTCTTAGGTGATATGTTCAGTGTTAGTGACAATGTGATAAAGAAGACTGTTAAAGTAGGGGTATTAAAAATAATCACCATTAAAAAAGGGTACAATAAATTTTTTGAAATTGTTTAAAAGACAGTGTCTAGTTGATTAAAATGTTTATAAGAACGCACAGAATTTGGATGAGATGACTGGATTGCAACCAAAAATAAAGACACACAAAAGAGTTCATGAAAACATTTATGAAAAATCATGAATGAAATATTTGAGATAGCAAAGCAGTACTTTGTGATACCAAGATAAGTTATACAAAATACCTCATTTTATCATCATCCACGTACCTAGAGCGGGCCGCATAATGAATTCCTGAATCGTGCCACCCCACCGTCAACTATACATTGACGGGTTCCCATAATCCGAACTGTCACACACCCTACTCAATTCTTCCATCGAGATCAAGAAGATTTAGGTCGTGGTTATATATGACCTCATAAAATCCGTCAGCGTATAACTGGATGCGAGTTTTAGTTTGGTGCGTCATAAGAGGAACTTTTAGATGTTTTGAGACCAAATAAAAATTGTGTGTGTCGTAAATTGAAAGGTGGGATTATGGAAATGAGTGATATTGGATGAAAATATATTTAGAAAATGTTAATAAAAATAGACGACACTAAGATGGTGACACGGAAATTGTAAAAAATAAAGTGCATAAAATAGCAACACACACATTGATAATAATGATAAAGAATAATATTTTAAAAACTATTTCAGATGTTATGACGGTAAGCGGAAATAAAGAAAATTTAAATCTCTCTCGCTACTTATTGGATATCGAGTAAAATAATCACGCCTACCAAAAATTTACTTCAGAATCAACATCGGAATTGGAAACAAAAACTTATTACCAAGCTACTTCAATCTACGGTAAAGCCTATCAGTCCATTCAATCCATCATAGTATCTGAATTTGTATGAACAGAATCACCAATCCTATCTTCTAGTCTATCTAGTCTTATCATCTGCCTAGCCTTTTCCCATTATGTTGGGATCGGTTTCCAGTCTAACTAGATGCAGCTAAATACCAGTGTTTTACATAAAACAACTGCCTATCTGAAATACGATACCCCTTGGTAAGACTGGTTGTCAGACATTGGGGCCACTGACTTCCTAACGACTTTCAAAGATCTAAAATCAACAGCCGGGACAAACGGATTAACGTGCTTTCCAATGCAAGGAGGTAACTTGGTATGTTGGTGGTCACTCATAAATGAACTAACCCAGGCTAGCAGCGTTACCTGAAGATCGACCCGACGAGTGTTATTACTTAGTTACGAGCTCCTCAATCAGCCAACCGTAACACCCTCACTATGGACCATATTACAACGCCCTCACCCACGTTCTCAAGTTACAAGCGTGACTAGCGACATCTGTTGTTTGCAGTATACTAGTCCGCGCAGCGATGAGTAATTAAACTTTATAATTGGTTTGGACGACACCGACCAACTCTGACTTGCCACTAAAGTCATTTTGCTATTTTGGCGAGTAATCACCACAGAGATGGGTGCGAAAAATATTTTAGATAAGCAAGATTAGGGATTGGGGTTCACAAATTGTAACTCTTGGTATTGGTTTCAAAGTTGTGTTTCAGCTAATGATAAAGTTCTTGCTTTTGAGCGGGATATTTGCTAAACAACTTTAAGTTCCAACAGGTTGTGTTTTGGTCATACTTTCGCCGATCGATTTTCTTTTACGCAAGTCACTGTATTGTATTGAGTTGACGGTTCAATATTAGCCGAAAAACTCAATTAAAACAAGCGACAAACTAATTTATTATTGTAATAATATTTGTAGGTATTTTTAAATGACTACAGTATGCGACACTGAAGCATTAGTGAAGAATGTATAGTACCTCAGTTTAAAAACAGTTACATTCAGTTAGTTGTGTACGAAGCAAATTAACAAGTTAATGGTAAAAAGTCAGTCCTAAAAAACTTACTCTAAAATAAAACCAAACGAAACACATGCAAATTGAAACAGTACAGTGCTCCATTATGTGTGTTCTCTAGCAGGTTCTATTAAAAATGCTAATTAAGTCCTTGCAAGCACCGCGCTTCCGACTCGTATTTGTCAAACAGAAATGCCACAGCAGAGATCCCACAAAATTATCCAAATAGACTGCACAAATATCTCTGATGTTAATAACGTGAAATATTCATACACAGCCTTGGTAAAGTCAGCAATTAGCCGTTTAAAATGAGCATAAAACCGTCCGATCCGGCCGGCGGCTAGTACCAAAACTTCTGTGTTTCGGCCAATTTCCAACGTTATTTATTATTACTTGGCTATAATGAGCTCTTAGCCGTTACATAACACAATCCCATTATTGTGTTCCACAAAAGCATATCATAAATCAACGGTGCCAGTAAAGTTGACATCATTTTTAATAACAATGGGTCGGCCAAGTCATCTTTTGTAGGGTTTGTTATCGCAAATAAGCGTTGGATCTGTATCGCTGGCTTGAGCCGTCTCGGCTCTTTGTCGACGGTTTGAGCAGGTGATTAGGATATTAGAATTTTGAATTGTGAAGGGAGGTATTTTTAAGATACGAAGATTTTTTCTATTGTACTTTCAATTCTATGTAATGTTTTGTTAACATGCTAGCTACGTTATCGTTGTAGAATAAAGTCAACAATTTGTATCAAGATAGGATACTTTAGAATTGACGTCTCCAAAATGTTGTAAGAATTTGTATTATAAGTTACTATGCTGATATAAAAAAAGGCGAAAGTAACACTGCCAGTCTGTTTCTTTCTTTCACGCTTCGATGAAATTTGGACATAAGTAGAACACCCTAGGTGTGGTAGGTCCTTCACACACTTACTTACTTACTTACTTCCACCTTTCACCATACGATTTTTTATTTCGATAGTATGTATGTTCCTAAGGGGATAATTTCTCTTTCCGCGCGTACAAAAGTCAGTAAACTAATAAATAATGTGAAACAAGTGCCCAAGCGTATAAACAAAACTAATCTATTCGCTAACACAACTTACAAATAAGTCCTTCTCAATCTGTATTAATTGAATTTGTTATTCATAATTACGAGCCTTGTTACCTACTAGTTGGTACATAATATTACAAATCCAAGATCCCGTGCCATAGATAGCATAGGTTGTATTAAATCTTATTGTTTTTGACATAATAGCCAGATTATTATGGCCTAAATACTGACATTATGGGTAACACGTTTTAATCCAATCGAGTTAATTGCTACGTTGGTATTGTAGCGTTTAACTCCTAATTTGGTTAACCTGCTGGTGTACCATGACGGCTTAAAACATTATAGTTTTACTTCTCTTCCAGTGTGGGAAAGAGATGGCGTTAGACATCCTGCATAGCTCCGTCTCTTTCCCACACTGGAATAAGAGTAAGACAATACTGCTTTAAGACGTCATGGTAGGCCAGCAGATCAGTTGATTGAGTCTTGTTCTGAATCTTTGTGATCTTTGTTCAGTCTTAGGCTCCCCAACTGTGAATGGAAAATTCCGCTCGGCCCCACCGAGTTGTCTCAGTTTTGCGTCAAAGTGCAATAATCCCCCTGATAGCTTTTATTACTTTGTTATAACCACAATATAATGTATGGAAGTTTTTCAAAGTCAATACTACCGAAACACGTTGTAAATAAGTTATTTTGCCCGATTAAAAAAACCTTTAAACAATACAAAATATCGAGACTAATTACAAAATACACAACTCTAAAATGGAAATTAATCCGTTTTACAAAATCTGATAAGACGTAACAATTAATCCGTATTACTTAATACCAACACAGCATTAATAAACAGGTTTAATACCAATAATCCATCAAACGAGGATTAAGGGAAGCCTAAAGCTAGTAATTTCTAAAGTAATAAACTTGAAATCCTAAAAGGAACTAACAAGTTATTGTTACTCGATAAAGGTAATAAATTCGCTCTATTTTATGATTCATACACTTCGAGTTACAACCAGGCTTTATTTGCTTTTGAAGCATTTGATTGGTGTATTGTTGTGAATGAAGTATTCTCGTATTTTCTGCTTACGTATGTCTGTTGCCGAGCGGATACTGTATGCAAAATAGATGGAAGAATTTAATTTGCTGATTGGTAGACGAATGGGTGATGTAAGTTCAAACATGTTTCTATTTCGTGATAATTGTGAAATTGGAGGAGCTCGTGGCTAAATAATAACAGCCGCCCAGGTCGATCTTTAAGGTTAAGCCATGCTTGCCCAGGTTGGTCTGTGGATGGGTGACCATAATTACATATCGAGTTTCCTCCGTGCCTCGGAAAGCACGTTAAGCCGTTGGTCCCGGCTGTCATTTGTAGATCTTTGACAGTCGTTACGAGTAGTCAGAAGCTAAAAGTCTGACATCCAGTCTTACCAAAGGGTACCGTATTACCCAGTTACTGGGTTGTGGAGGTCAGATAGGCAGTCGCTTCATGTAAAATACTGGTACTCAGCTGCATCCGGTTAGACTGGAAGCCGACCCCAAGATAGTTTGGGAAAAGGCTAGGCAGATGATGGTTGCAATTTACCGTATATAGTTTTTTTTTTACCAATATCCCTAGCCTATGCCCAGCAGTGGACGTTTTTCGGCTGAAATGATGATGATGAATATCCCTAGTCTCCACTTTGGAAGAGAAAGTTCTGGTTATGAATTTGAATGATTTGTAAGAGCAGAGAATGACCAAAGAAACGACTGATGGACTGATTGAAGGATGATGTGGCCATCATGGAGGTGTCTGTTGAGATGACGAGTAGGAATAGAGAAGTATGGAGGAAAAATACATGCTGCACCAACCCCAAATAAATCGGGATATAGGCAGGAGAATGATGATGATCCAAAGTCTCTACTTTGTTCTTTAAACTTACTGGTAACGTGTCATCATCAGCCTATAATGTTACCCACTGCAGAGACGCAGGCCTCCTCTCAATGAGAGGGAGTGGATTGAAATCCAACACGCGGGCCCGGTGCGGGTTGGTAGATGTCACATATCTTCGAATTTTTAGTTCTAGAACATGCTAGTTTCCTTACGATGTTTTTCTTCACCGTTTTTGAGGGTAGCGGTGAAATAAATTACACAAAGTAATGCGCCTGCCTGGATTCAAACCCACGGCTTACTGCTCGTAAGTCGGGGTTGCCACCACTGGGCCGTAAAGTCACCGTAGCCAAAATCGGCCACAAGTTGTAATATTATTATTTGAAAATAAAACGCATTAACTTAATTATCTTGGTACCACGTGGTCAAGACCTTTAAATGGCTTACGAGACCGAAACTCGCTGAGAGCCCATCATTAAAGCTTTTAAATGGAATGCAATCGACGTAAGAGCATGCAAGGAAAACATCCGGTTGATGCAGGACTATTACAAACCATGGAAACAAAATATATTGAACTATGGGTTTAATATAAATAGCAACGGCACTGCGGAACCCATAAATTAAACCAGAGTTCAGTAACAATCACACAGGCTGAATTTCCAAACAAAATCCAACATAGATCCAAGCATTGAACTATCCTTGAAATCTAACTTACAACACAAGCCAGACTTATAGAATAACGCAGAATATTGTATAATATAACATTATTTAGTTACACAACGGTAGATAGAGGACAACAAACAAATCTCTGTTTAGCATTCCGGATTCCAAGATTATGTTGGTACGCGCTACGTATTATGTTGGTACGCGACGTCTAATGTTGGTACGCGTTGCGTCTTATGTTGATACGCTACCTATAATATTGGTAGGCGTTTCGTGTTATAGTTGAGCTGGGATTAATAGTGAAGCTTGTAAGGAATTAATATTTTCTTAGATGTTATGTTGTTTGTAGGTATAGTTTGGGTGAAGGAATTTCTTGTATTATGGATGGAGGAATTTGAGGCATACTCTTAGAACTAATTTGAAACCAAATCACGAAGGAGTAGGATCCTATTGAGTGCTAAGTATAAGAACATTATAATACTGTTTTCTGGCTCTGTATGATGTTGGACGTAAAGAATAGCACCATCCCATATCTTCCCGTGGGTGTCGTAAGAGGCGACTAAGGGACTTGCCAGAGAATGGGCCGCAGCGTTCTCTGTGCTTTTGTAACATCCGTCCTGCGATCGCCAACCCGCCTGCCAAGCGTGGCGATTATGGCAAAACGCCCCAAAATGTCAATGCAACACTTGTGGGAGGCCTATGTCCAGCAGTGAACGTCTTTTGGGCTGAAATGATGATGATGATGAATACTATTTTGACATTGAGATATTCCAAATTAAAAATTAGGAACACGTTGGCAACACTTCTTGAAGATTACTTAAAAAAAAATCAATCGACACGCTTGATATACAAGGCGTTGTTTTGCATCCTCGTCCAATTCAAGGAGATAACTATGCTAATGATTCTCGACCCGAATAATCATAAAATGAGTAGTTTTTTTTTTCTTATTTGCGGAAATCGGTAAGTGTTGACCACCTTTGTTTTAAACGCGGCCCGTCTGATCCTCGCCCTATAACCACGCTTTCACACATAATCTTAAACATTTATTCGATAATTACTTATTCCCTAAACCACATTAAGGGGGGTTATTCTCATCTGACAAACTTAAAAAACCCAAAGAATCAGCGTTTAATAATAATTAACTAGGTACCGTAATTTATATTGATTATTTATTTCTTTAGTGACAACCTCCTGAATTTTTACGAGGATGCAAAAGAATAACTATACGTACAAGAATGAATACACAGAAATCAATTATTTTTAAATTTATCATCATCGTAACATCTTAGCCATCCCGAAGGATTAAGCAGGAGTGTACCTACTACTACATCCACTTTCGCCAGTTATGTTCCAGTCCCATAATTATTATATAATAGAGAGCGAGCCTATTGCCATCAGCCGGGCACGAATCCAGACTACGTTGCTGCTGCTGAGAATTTCCTAATTGAAAAAGCCAATAACACTTTCTCCGACCCAAGAATCTCTTCTTAGACAACACATTCATTTTTGCATCTCTTGTTATTCCAAACCGAGACTCTTGCGTGTTGTTTTTCGATGAAAAAACTTGCGGACGAGACATTACTTTCTTTTCCTTGTTACCCATAATAAAATATAGAAACGAATACGTTTCAATTGTCCCCAAAATGGAGGACACATACATCCCGCTACATTTTGCGCAAACTTTTCCTAAGTAACTTTGTAAGGGCGGGTATAAATAAAATCGGCTTAAGAGCACTGGACGTTTTAATAAAAACGAGACCTCCATCATAGTTTCCTTTGTTGCACACGTGACCGGGGGTAGTTTACAACCGCCAGATTAACAAGACCCCTAAATCCCCTTTAATAGGTTAACAGGAGGGGTCTCCGTATATTGGTCATAAAAAGGCCTGCGACAAAAGACTTGGCCTTTTTCAGTATTCCAGGTCTAAATGACAAAACACAATACTCGGGTGCGGTTTCAACAAGGTGATGGTCTTTTTGAGAAAATAATTTCTTCCAGCAGGAATTAATCTGTCAGAACTCAATAAAAGAGCTGAATTCAATCAATCAACCAGCTTACTCTACCAACAAAATCTGAAAATTTTCAGTAGGTATCAATAGCAACATTGTCCATCCAAAATTCATCACTAACGCTTTCATCACTATATTAGGTTAAATGTGAGAGAAAACGAACATATTGTCTCTCAATAGAATCAATTAACCCTGCCCTAGTACATTATGTAAGCCACCGCAGCATAATCCGATCATGGCCGAACCTAACCGAATGGGTTCTGTCCTAAACGACACGTACGATTGCATTTACACGTAAGAATTAAAGCCACACCGACTACACAATATGTAAAAATAAGATACAAGTGGCTTGCATAAATTAATTAATTATAAGTGACGTTTATTCTGCAAATTGAAAAACTAGAGGGCGGTTTTTCCTGGCTGGTTATTCTAAGAATAAAGACAGTGTATTTTAAAATTCATTCATAATCTTTGTGAAGTCATTTACAAACATGCAGTATATCTAGGTTGGTTTTTTTAAGGGAAGAAAGAAATAAAAATTTGATGAAGGATTTGATTGAACCTTAAAATTCAGTAATCGTGTAGTTGAACTCAGACATCAAGGAACTCTACGACTATTGTGCCGTAGCGAATTCTCTGGTGAAAATATTGGTATGGGTAAATCACAATGACATCCAATTCCTAGTTGCACACTTCTGTGATTTGCCTATTCGACGCTGTCAATTGTTTTTGACCACAAAGGTGAGTGATAGAGATAGCGTATTTGGTATTTCTATTGCATATGTAATTTATGCCATGGATAAAAACTACATTTAGGAATATTTCTATTTTCATTAGGCGTTGGAGTCATGGTATAACTGTTAATAAATCTGAACATCGTATTCATTTATGGTTTTATGCAATGTCAGTCTCAACGGCATAACAATAACAAAGTGTACAGCGATTTTATAATCTATAAACATCCTAAATCTCAGTCACAGCTAACTGGACACCCTTTTACCCAAAATGCATGCTAATGCACATCCAGTACTGCCAACATTCTGAAATGTACCCAAAACATCATTTATTTCCAGGTCAGCTAACCTCAAAAAGATCTGCCCATATTCGAGAACTGTGCCACATAACGCTTCGCATAACTGAATTTATACGAGTGTACACGAACCTTGCTATAAAGAGATTTTTCATTGTACATAGTATAGGCTGGCTTCATTCCAGCTACATTCGTCATAGCAAGCCGGAGAATTGGCAACGAATACTGCTCACCACCCCGGGTTACAGAGGATGTGTTAAATAACTTTTTTTTCTGGATATTATTTATGGCCTGTACTCGAAGGGGATGGGAAATTGAAACTTGTATCTTCGCGAGGTCGTTTTACCTTAGGGTGGCGATATAGCCAATCGATATTGGCTTCTGGTGCTTCTTGAAAGGGTGACAAGATTGAGAATTGGCTGACAACAAGTATGTAGTATTTTCTGCGTCTTCGGTAATTTATTTTTTCGTATTGGAAGCTGTGTCGTTTGACGTGACGACCTACAAAATATACTATGTATTGAAAATGCTTGACAGTAGATTTTTTTTTTCTTTTGAAAACACCCCCACACTTGGAATTTCTCCTGTATCGTGGGTGCGTTTACAAACATTAAAACTCACATACACAAACAGCCAGACCCGGAACAACAACAATCTGTAGACCTACAGATAGTTGTTCCGGGTCTGGCTCTACAAATATTTGTTCGGTGCGGGGAATGAACCCGCAACACGTAGCGCAGTAGTCAATCGCTCAACCACTGCGCCAACCATGCCGTCAAAGTGAGATGTTTTTACAATTTAGAAAATCTATGAAAGTGAAATAATAAGAGTTAAATTCATGGATAAAATAGTGTCTAATACACAAAAAAAAATGTAAACTAAAAGACACGCATTGATATCAAAATACAAGTATCTACACATCAACATAAACGATAACTACAACAACATTGGCCTCTTATAAAGAAAGAAACCAAGATTGAATCATAACACAACATTAACAAAAAAAAAAAAACTTAAAAAAATACTTAGCAACAGAATCTTGAATAAGTACGTCAAACAGGCTACCGCTGGCAGTGTCGTGCCAGAATTGCACTATTGTACGGACCTCCATTATGCGGTCTTGAACGGGAACGATTTGTTTGAAAGAAGATTTTTATTCCCCCTTTTTCCTATATTGTTCTCCAATATTGAATATGCATGCAGAATGCAGACTCAAGAATTCCTGGTGTCCTGGTATGCCGCGTTACTGTGATTTCGATTCTTTGAAAGGCAGGAATGTTTCTCCTACTTTTTAGGATCGGATTGAGGAGAAAATGTACGGTGGACGAGATTCAAAGGGAATTCTTTGTTTTATGTTGTTGCGACCAGTTGTGACTTTTAGTTGGCTGAAGAATGAAAGAATGTTCTGCTGCTAGACGAATCAATTTTCTGAATGTTTGGGTATTTTGCATACAATTTTGTTTAGGGAAACTAGACCCAAAAAGGAATGAAAAAAAAACAATTTTTTAAAGTTTGTGCAATATGAAATAGCATTCGTTTATGTGATATCGAATTTGGGTTGTTTTTAACAATTTACATCTATATCTATTGTATTTCTAGGGGTCAGACAACTAGCCAGGCAGCGACTACATGTGAATACAAAAACAAATTTGCCTGTCGCACAAATGCTGGCTTGCGTGCAACTCTTCGTCGCCTTACGAGCAATTTTAATAAGAATTTCTGCAGTTTAGATCTGTTTGCTTTGCCGAATGGAAAGTTTAGGCTCATGTTACTTAACATTTTGAAAAATTAAATTTATGTGAAACTAATGTTCCACTTATTAACTAACTTGTACTAAATTCCTGTTTTTTAATGTTTACAACGTTATGCTTTAGTCTAAAAACCAAACTGTCTCATTATATATCTGTGGAGAACGTGGTTGATTTCACATTTGTATAATTGCTGTGTCCTGACTTTTTGTAATTTTTGTTTGTGTATGTGTTGTTGTTTGTTTTCCTTAATAAATAAAATAAAAATAAAATAATATACTCTTTAATAAGACTCTTTTGATAATGTAAACAAAAACACTGAAAACGTGAAATTTACCATGTTTGCTATTTGTTTTAATCCATACTAATATTATAAATGCGAAAGTCACTCTGTTTGTTTGTTTGTTTGTTTGTTTGTTACCTTTTCACGACTAAACGGCTGATCAGATCTTAATGGATTTTGGAAAAAAGATAGATTTAAACCTTGGGAAGGACATAGGCTATATATTATCACGCTAATAACATTGGGAGGTGAGCAATATTGCATTATGTTCATATTCCTCAACTGATTGACAACTGACAACTGTCATAACAAACATTAGAATAGATCGGCTATTTTAGAACATTTGTCACCGAAGTCAATAGCCTGACGGTTTAGCTGTTGACCTGTGAATCGTAGGTTGCAGGATCAAACCTCAGCTTATACACACTTATTGTTTTATTTATTTTTTTAATTTTTGATGCTGTTATATTTACAAAAGTAACCATGGTTCGATCCCCACCCGGTTTAGAATAGAATAGAATAGAATAAAACTTTATTGTACACCAAAAATTAAACATAACGGGCTTACAAAACTAATAATTTTATGGTTACAAAGGCGGTCTTATCGCTGATAGCGATATCTTCCAGACAACCTTCGGATGGACATTATGGAATTAAAATTAAAAAGGGGGGTAGTCAGTGGTGTACCTACTACAAAAATTTTAAATAACAAAAGTAAAGTTATCTACTTATGTATAATATACATATTAAAAAAAAAAAAAGTAAATAAACATATATGTAGATATTTGTGTCTTTAACATTAAAGCGCAAAAATAAAACTAGAATGGTTACAAATTTAACTGAGACTGCATGAAATTACAGAGACTGAAAATGATTTGTAACTAGGCTTTTAAAAGCAACGAGTGACTGTGCTTGTCTTACCGACACCGGCAATTCGTTCCATAAACGGACAGCCTGGACCGTGAAGGACTGGTCATAAAATTTGGTGGAATGAGCAGGCATCAAAAGTCTCAAATTCTCCGATGATCTCAAGTGTCTACTGTGAGTATCATGTAGGAACTTGAAACGTTCTTTGAGATAGGACGGCGTTGTGGGATTAAACAGAATACTGTAGAGAAGGGATAAAATATGGGCATTCCGGCGAAGACGGATAGGCAACCACTTGAGTTTAAGGCGAAACTCTGAGACATGATCATATTTGCGCAAACCAAATATGAATCTGATACAAAAATTTTGGAGTCGCTCAAGCTTATCTAGCTGCACCACATTGAGATCTGGATAACAAGCATCAGCATAGTCGAGGATTGGGACCGGTTTTCACTTTTTGTAAGTAGGTATTTTGTTTTTTTATGCTTTAAGACTTCCTAATCAGTACCAAATAGTGTTATACATCCTTTTAGTTATTATTAACCATTCAAACTATAGTTAAACAATCATTTAGCCTCTGGCCGAAATTAAAGCCAGCTCTTGGGTCACGGAAAGCGTAAGCTATGCGTTTAGAAATTTCTTTAAAAAGACTGTGAGCATTGAGTACTCTCATCTAACGGTCCCACGGTCCAAAGCTTCAATTCCCAACGACTCGAAAATATAAGTAGTTACCGATAAGATTACTTGAAGCTGCTTGAGCTTCCCCGCGGCAACAGCGACAGTACCAGTGTCCAGCACTTTTAGTTTATATAGTTTTGTTTTCGTAAATTTTTAATTATTTAGTAAGAAAGTAATATCATCATCATTCATCATTTCAGCCGAAAGACGTCCGCTGCTGGGACATAGGCCTCCCCCAAGTGTCGCCACATCGACAGGTCCCGTGTGACTTGCATCCAGAGGATCCCCGCAACCATCACCAGGCCATCGGTCCACCTCGTGGGAGGCCTTCCAACGCAACGTCTTCCGATTCGTGGTTGCCACTCCAGAACTTTTCGGCTCCATCGGCCATCCGTTCTGCGAGCAATGTGCCCTGCCCACTGCCACTTAAATTTTGCAATTCTTCGGGCTACCGGGACTTTGGGGTAACCTTGGTTCTCTTGCGAATGTCCTTATTTCTGATTTGGTCACGTAAGGAAACTTCGAGCTTCTCCATTGACCTTTAAGTGATTTTAAGCCTTCTGATGAGGCCCAATGTGGGCGACCCGTTTGGTCCCGTATGTAATCACTGGCAACACACACTGGTCATGGACTTTCGTCTTGAGACACTGCAGTGAGTTAGACGAGAACATATCATGCAACTTCCCGAACACTGCCCAGCCGAGTCGGATTCGACGGTTGACCTCTTTCTCGACGTCAGACCTACCAAACTGGATCGTTTGTCCCATGTAGACATAATCGTCTACAACTTCGAGTGTAGAGTCTCCGATCTTGATAGGAGTGGGTGTTACATGGGCATTCAATATGACTTTGGTTTTTTCCATGTTCATTTTAAGACCCACTCTTTCGGACGATCCACTGAGGTCATCGAGCATTGTACTGAGGTCCTCTATGGTCTCAGCCATGACCACTATATCGTCGGCAAATTGAATGTGAGAGATGTACTCGCTATTGACGTCGATGCCTAGCCCTCTCCAGTCCAGAAACTTAAATACATCTTCCAGTGCAGCGGTGAACAGCTTCGGAGATATGACGTCTTCCTGTTTCACTTCCCTGTCACTGTCCATGTCTCTCAGGAAAATTATATAGTGAATCTCATCAAAATTACTGCTGGGTTAAGAGCTCCCCCATAGCCTTACAATCTTCTCTCCGTGCGATTTTGTGGTCAGAAATTTATGGTCGAAAACCAAAATAAAAGATTACCCGACCCGGGAATCGAAACCAGGACCTCATACTCAGTAGTTGCGACGACTATACCAGCGATACAGTATATTAACAGCATCTTATCAGTCTGTTTTAACTTTTTCACGCCTTAACTGGTGAACGGATTTGGATCAAAGCCACTAGCCAGGTCATGATCTGGATAAGGACATAATAATACTTTCATTTATACATGAAAGCGCTATACTATTCACTCACCGATAAACTACGCAAGAACTACTAACTACCACTTTTGACTTATTTAATTTGAAATCTCGCAATTAAGTTCTTAGTAAGGCAGAAAGGGATTTTTGGAAAATCCACCCCCAAGTGAAATTAATGTCGGATTAAAGGTTAAGTTTAGGAGAAAATTTGTAATTTTTAAAAAGAGGCATGAATGCACAATATCACTATTTACGTTTTTGGAAATTCTATCCCTATGTTTCAACTTTCAACATCACCTTTTTTTACAGTAGTCGGTAGCGTGTTCGTATACATTGAGGAGTTATACTCGGTTTGCGAAGTTTTACTCACAAATGAATAGGAGATCACACTTGAAGCAAGTTCTTTCAAACGAAAATAATTATATTAAATCAATTTAGGTCGCTAAGGTTGATCTTCAGTTTAAGCTTCGTTTGCCTAGGTTGGTCTATGGATGGGTGGGTGACTACCCATTACGTACCGACTTTATTGTGCTTTGGAAAGCACGTTAAGCCGTTGGTCACGGCTGTCATTTGTAGATCTTTGACAGTCGTTACAGGTAGTCAGTGGCCCGAAAGTCTGACAACCAGTCTTACCAAGAGGGTCGTATAACCCAGTACTAACTGGGTTGTGGAGGTCAGATAGCCAGTAGCTCCATGCAAAATCTTGGTATTCAGCTGCATCCGGTTAGACTGAATGTTCCCAACTTAGTTGGGAAAAGACTGGGCAGATTGTATTAATACTGGAGACATCTGGTAACGAACTTCAAACAAAACATTGGAATCAAGAACCTCCTGACCAAAAGACTTATTTTAAGCAAATCACGAACCTAACGCGTACGAAGTCGCGGGTAACAGCTAGTTCCCAATATTTCGACGCTGTTGCAAGCACCATGATCACAGATAAACTAATAACTACTAATATAGGGAACTAAAAAACAGCAAATATCCCGTTTAAAGCGCTAATGATAGTGTAACAAAAAACCCATAAAATTTTCAGAACTATTTGAAGTTAACTTTAACCAGTACGAAATACTCGTACAAAAACCTTTCGGTCGATAATAAACCTACCTGTGTCCAGAATATATCCTACTAATTTTATTTGAGAATCCTGTAAGAATTTACGAGTGTCTAGAGACGTCAATATTTTCTGTTAAGTCGGGTAAAAGTTACTTACACCTATTAGCTGTACATGAAAGGGTTGTACGTTCTCCTCTAGGGATTGTAACATAGAAACTTGTTTTGAGGTGCGGCCACACCGCGAGTACTGACTAGCGAGTAACTGGGCCTCATGTCTGCTATTACAATAGTGTTAGAATGGCCTATCATTGATTTCTTAATTGTTGATTTTGACAAGTTTGGTAATCTAGTATTATAATAGCGTCACTATGACTTCACAATAGTCAACCACTGACACTTCATTGCAAGGAATGGCATAGAATTTGACAGACCTTTATGAATTTAGCAGATTACGAACTTTTAGCAAAATGACAATGTGATCGTGTTGGAATGACGATGTTTATAAAAATAGCAGACTTGAGGCCCTGGTAACTAGTGCGAGCCTTCATGAAGCATTATACAAGAGTATATTGCTTTCAAAGCATTTCAAATTTCCATACTAATAAAGTTTTAAAGAAATCTCGTGATCATTTGCGAATATGTTTCAAGGTTCTGCTTATATAACTACTTGTAGATTTAACTTTATTACTGTATTTGATGATGTAAAGGGCGCATGATAAATTATTATTGATAATCTTAATATCTGGCTTCGATGTCAGGGTCATGGCTATACGCCTTAATTGTAGTTGGGCAGGACCTCTGGCTAGATGCTGAGATGGCCGATGGAGTAAGTTTTTAGAATGGTGGCTAAGGTTGGGCCTAAAAAACCAAGGCCATGCAAAAGCGCATTGGGTTGACGATACCGTCAAGCTCGCGGGAAACAGATGGATAAGGGACGCATAGGACAGAGAAGAGTGGCAGAAGAAAGGAGAGACCTATACCCAACAGTGAGTGATTCCGGGCTGAAATGATGAATATCTGGCTTACGCAAGCTTTTGCTATGTTCGGAAATTTCAGAAGGGTCTGAAGGATCGAAAATATTAGCCGAACGCTCAACTGCGTAAACGCTTACAGCTGTGGACGTACCTTAAATACTTCAACTATATTTTATAAGGTCCTCCTCGCTCATCATCATCATCATCTGCCTAGCCTTTTCCCAAACTATCTTGGGGTCGGCTTCCAGTCTAACCGGATGCAGCTGAGTACCAGTATTTTACATGAGCGACTGCCTATCTGACCTCCACAACCCAGTAACTGGGTAATACGATACCCCTTGGTAAGACTGGATGTCAGACTTTTAGCTTCTGACTACTCGTAACGACTGTCAAAGATCTACAAATGACAGCCGGGACCAACGGCTTAACGTGCTTTCCGAGGCACGGAGGAAACTCGATATGTAATTATGGTCACCCATCCACAGACCAACCGAGGCAAGCACGGCTTAACCTTAAAGATCGACCTGGGCGGCTGTTATTATTTAGCCACGAGCTCCTCGCTATATGGTAGTAATTTTGTATTTACCTACTTTGAAGGTTTTAAATTGATTCTTATTGTTCCGCGTAGAATACGCCGTCGGCTGCCCGTGGGTGTCGTAAAAGGCAATGTTGGGATTACAGGAAGGGGTGGGTAGAGAGCTCAGGTCTGCTAATAACAACTAACTGCGGTCGCCAGTTCGTCGGTTGTTGGTGACCTTTCGTTGAGAGGTTATTCGCAGGATTAATGTTTTCTAAATTGACCTTAAAAAGACTTAAGGTGCTTGTGTCACAGACCATCTCTCCGTGTACCTCGTCTGCGCAACCACGACCACTCTGACAAGAGTGTTTCGACTAAGAAGGCTTGTGTCTCGAGAGTCACTAATTTGAAAACGATTATTTGTTACTTTAATTATTTGTATTTGATTAAGGTGGCCTTATCTTAGGAGTTTTGAAGAATCGTAACATGTGGCGTTATTTCCCAAGGGAAAAAGATGTAAGCAGCTATTTGTGTGTGTTTTCTAGCAAGTTTTCAAATAATATTTCATTGCATAACATGGCATTGGGTAGACTATTCACCAATATTCTGTTGACCTTTTTTGTATTATTTTTGCCTATACAGTCTTTATAAAATAACGACTAGTGTTCTACATTAGCCCTGAATCGAAATGGCTAGGAGTCATAAGGAGAGGCAGCGTGATAATACAGGCTAACAGTATAAGTAACTTAAAAGACAGCCAGTTTGATTTTCTAATATAGGTTAAATTCAGGAAGAAAACCGGTAACATTTACTCAAGCTCATGAATATTTTGCCCTTAAAGGAGCTTATCCAAAACCCATCGATCAAAAGAGAGATTGAACAACATCCTCTCATCAAAAAATACACTATTATATGCCTTATCATCCATTTCTAAAATATAATATTTTGACTTATATTTTCTTGTAGATAGAGTTGATTAAAATATCCAAAAAGAAATAATAATAGGGTTCTTGTTTGCCTTAGGGTTACAAGCTGATTTGCCTCCCGTATTTTGGGTACGAATTTTCTCTGCCTAGTTTCTTTTGCATGTAAAATATAATGATTTTTAGGGGAACCTTGGATGTAGCTTATTATTGCGGTCGTTGAGTTGATTGGTAGTCATAGATACATATCATTAAATCGAGATGATTTGAGGTTCAAACAAATTACTGTCAGCCATTTTGGTTATAATAGAGGATGATTTTCAAGCGATTCCTGACAAAGGAATGGTTGGTTTGAATTTGGGAAGCAACATTTTGTCAGCTTATTGAGATGTTACTGTTCATGCTACTGCTACATTCATAAGTAGTACCATCCTGATAGATTTCCGAAATCAGCTTGCAGACTACAACACAACTACAATTTATGTCAAGTCAAAGGGGATAAAAGCTATTAAGCTATTTGACTCCAACAGCCCGGTGAGTGGGCAATTTACAAAAAAAAATAGGGGGTGGCCTAGATGAGACCTGCAAAGGCAGGGTAGCATGGCACGAAAGAGAACAGGCCCATACACCGGAGGGAACAAGGCTGCCAATGAATTAAACAATTCGAACAATTAACATCAATACGTTAACGTGTCCTTACGAATAACTATTAAGATTTAATTCCCCAAGATTAAAAGTTAAACATTAAACCAATCCCTTTACAGCTCGTAGTTAACGGAACTAAGTTTGTTCGTGAACTATGAGTTAACTACGCTTGCATCTTGAACGCTGGTTATGTAACTGATATTGTAGACGATTTAGTTATAAGCTGCTCAGGGGAAGGTATAAACACTGTTTAAAAAATTGATTTTGTTTTAATAGCTTCTATATCACGAGTGTTTTTTTTTAGGAATTTCAGCAAAAATAAAAGCAGCTTTGGGCTTGGCGGATAGTGTGTTTCCACACTATTTGCAAATCTGAGGGGAGGTTTCGATGATTTTTACACAAAATCTCAAAGTATAGAGGCGTAGAGGTAAATTAGCCACTAAATTGATTAATACTTTGTTATATCAGCTGACTGATCCAGTATTGAACAATAATAATTTAAAGAAAAAAGATACATACAACTCACAACATAAACCACGAAGAAGAGTGAAATAAAAAATGAGCACTAAAAAAGAAAAAAGAAGAACTTGAAAATGAATCCCCTGAAACAGGTGATGAAAGTTTATTTAGAAGTTCATCATTTTTAGCACTGAATAATTCCTCTGTGCTCTCAGTTTGTAGGAGTTGTAGATAAGGAATATGGAATTTCTAGAAATCTAAAATTACTAGGTAAACAAAAACTGCAGCTGGCAGCTGGCTGTTTGTGAATTTGACTTTAAATGTTTGTAAACGCACCCACGATACAGGAGAAATTCCTAGTGAGGGCAAAGTTTAAAAAAAAAAAAAAAGCTGGAACAGCAAGAACAGAAGGTATGATGATATACCATACTTAACATACCTTTCAACCAGATAGTTTCCATTAAAGCAGCCTTACTTAACCATCGCAGATCTAATTACCTCGGGTCTGGGCACAAGAGGTACATTAAAACGAAATATTACTGAGTAAAACAATTACAATTGTTGAAATAGAAAGCCAAGCCATCGGGTTTAATTAGGGTGCTGTCACACTGGATCGACGTCAGTGGACCGGGGCGTATCGTCCCATTGATTTCCGAACCATTGTGGCTATGGGTGTTTCACAAGGGGTCTTGCGTCCCTGCGATTGATTGCGTTTTATGACCTGTTTTTTTTTTATAATCGAGGGTAAATAATTACTCATGGCTGGTAATTTAAATGGAAGGAAAATATATTTATTTGTAGTTATTAATCAAAATATTGAAGTGTTATATTTTTTGGTACTTTGACAGAATTAGCTTCATCAGTCGTAACTGAGAGCGGTTGTAATTAATAGAATAATGCCATGTATGAACATAATGATTAAACTAACTTTTTATAATCTTGTTAAGAGCGTTTACGCCTTACAGCATTTCATACAAGCTTTCAACTCCTAATTTTCCAAAAAAATTGAACCAATTTTAATAAAACTTAAAACGCATAAGCAGGATACATAGGTCTAAAAAGTTACTAAAAAACATGCGAATTTAAAAAACATATAATCGGTTCAGTCATATCGGAAAATAAGGACTTTAAAGTTTGTATGAAATGTTTTAAGGTGTAAACGCTCATAATTGTTTTTTTTTTTTTAAAAAAAACGTTGCCCTACACTTGGAATTTCTCATGTATCGTGGGTGGATTTACAAACATTTAAATTCACATACACAAACAGCCAGACCCGGAACAACTATCTGTAGACCATACGAATATTTGTTCCGTGTGGGGATCGAACCCGCGGCACGCAGCGCAGCAGTCGATCGCTCAACCACTGCACCAACCGTGCCGTATTAAAGACAACAGACACCCATCATTATCCTCCTGCCGGCGCAGCATGTGCATTCTTCCATACTTCGCCATTACTCGTACTATTTGTCATGTCATCTCCTTTCTTGCCATCCTATATCGTATTATCGTACCTATATCGGCCTTCATAAAGTTCATCCATCGTTTTTTGGTATTCCTACACAACAGACGGTATAAAATGAAAAAGCTTCAGCAAAAACACATTTTATGTAAACGCATTCAAGCATCTAATGCTGGCATGGTTTGCAAGAATAGCAAATATCGTCGCGGTAATCAAACAAGTGTAATGTCCACATTACTCGAATCGCAGCAAGTCAAAAGGGTGACAGGTCAAGATAAAAAGGTCAGTCGTATCTTTTGCTTCACCCAACATCCATCTTTGGCCTTAACAAGGATTTATGTGGTAGAATTAATCCAATTTAACATTGAGCCCTTTGTAAAAAGTACGAATTAAGTGGAAGAGGAAGAAGCTGCTTCGAGATAAGATAAGCAGCTTGCATCCAGTGATAAGTAAAAATAACGACCCGGGAAGATTCGTTTATTTTGTGGACACAGCTTTTCGTAAAAATACAGACTTTTTTCTGAAAATGAGGCAGGAATAGGTTTGAAAATTGAGCAATCATTTACTATTATTAACACTAAAAACGGGATATTTACCATGTTTACTTTAGAAACATGTAAACATGGAAAGTATCCTTTTTTCAGTGTAAATAATAATGTTAGTGACCAAGTCATTTTAAAAACTTAAATATGTACTGCTAGCTGTCCGGCGCAACTTCGTTTGCGTCACATTTTCCCCGTTTTCGCAACACTTTTCATTGCTGCTCCACTCCTATCGGTCTATTGGTATTTACAAAGTAACGTCATGGTAGGTGGCGAGATTTTAAATCAGGGTATTGTTGCAAAAATGACGGCAAGGGAGTATTCGTTAACTAAATACGTTCGGTGAGGCATAATAGTGGTAACTAGTTTCAATCGGTTTTTAACTGTTATCGCAACGAATGTAACTGGCAATGAGTAGCCAAGCAGGCGTCTTTCACCGTCATATTCAACGCAATGGTAGGTCTAAATGCGTACCGTATTTAGCTCGTGTTCTCCGACGGTCAGTAAATAGTAATTTCCGCGACTCTTACTGTTCACGTTGGTGCTGAAAAGGCGACTGAAAAGCTTTTCGATTATAATTGATTCCCGGGAAAGTCTCAGTACGTTTAAAAATTCGTAAATAGCTTCGTTACGTGCTAAGTAGCGAAGTCTCAATCCGGTAAAGTACAAGCCGAATTGCACCCGGTACCTAAGGTGACGAGCCGGTAGTACACGTTTCGTACAGACGCGACGGGTTAGCTTAGCTTAACATGACAAGTGTGCCGGGTAGACGAAACGATGGCAAAATTAAACGTTTTGCGATTGGTGATTTTAGGTTGTTAAAGATTAAAGGTCTGTTTAGAGTGATTGAGGTTTTAGACGGTTATCCTTAACACGGAAAGCTTTAAATTCTAAGCGTACCTACAGATACGCACACGGTAGGCTAAGGAAGATGCCAGCGGGTCACGTACCAGTCGAAGTGCTAGAGGGGGATCGCTACACATTGAGATCATTAAGTTCTAAGCGTACTTACAAGTATGCACATGATGGGTTAAGGAGAATGCCCGAGGGCCAAGTACCGTTTGAAGTAAATGATTTTGAGTTGAGAGATAGTGTGGAATCTTGGTTCGGATGGTCAGACCGTACCAGTAGCCATTTCGTAGCCGTAGTCCGTTAGAAGTCGGTGTCTGCTTATAGTAGTCCGTGGATGCGCGGTGCGCGGGTGGCTCTGGCGGAGGTCGGGTCTTGTAGAGACCATAGAGTCATGCATGTGGGACTCGGCGTTCTTGAGGAACGTAGTAGAACAAACAGAGGTTTGTTGGAGGGCCTGAGTGCCCATAGGCCACGGATGAGATTCCTGCTTTATGTGGTGATTAAATGGATGAAGAGGTACTTGGTTGCTCTTGCATTTTAATAGACCTAATTGTTTGTTTGATCCAATTTTAATGTTGATCCATGCGCTGGATGTGTGAGAGCAATGCGATTGCTGGTCGGCTAGAGAGCCGTGACGTTAGTGGCTTTACTCGAGAGTTTCTATAAGCTTGGTAGTTTTTTTGTTGCTGTAGAGTTTTAAAGGTTGATTTGAACGACTATGGTACATGGCCCAGGGTTATCATTATTATAGTTTCGATTATTTCCAATCGGTTCGGTTAAAACGAAACGGCTAGTTCTACAATGTTCTTATTCCCACCACCCCGTTGAATCTAAAGTTTGGTCAGGAGTGACCGAGTGGAACAAATTTCTGTCGTTGAGTATTTGTTTGCAGGGTACCCATCACACGAGGACGTGTGCTAGCAGGATGGCCGTGTCGGAGTCGGAGTCATTATTACGGATACAAGACTGACTATGAATCGAAAGCGCGCCAAAGGTCAAGCGACCAACTTACCAGTCTACCCACACCTAAGCGCGCTTACTACAGAGTCGTGATGTTTCGAGCTCCCAGCGAGGCGGACAGTCTGAGTCTGACCACCGCGGAGTCGAGACGTCCCGAAACTGTAACCCGATTCATGGTGCCTAGTGTTATTGTGTTGGATTGTAATTTCAAGTAATTTGTTAGTTCGATAAAAGCAGTGTACAGTGTGTGTGTTTTCATTGCACGAAACCCATGTTCTGCCCACATGGTGAAAGTCTAAACGGAATAAAATCATCAGACTGCGACATATATTATTAGTTTAGATTAGATAACTGAAAAACATGAGGTGTACTTTAGTGGCTACATCCACATCACTTATACCTACAAATACGACCGTCTCAAGACATTACTAATTACAGTACATTAATTAGTATTTAATAAAAGGCCATGAACGTAAATAATTGTTGCAAAAGACAATTTACATAATGACAGTAATTTTACAATTAATGACAATTTTCTACCACCACAGCTTTTGGAAATAAAAACGTGTTGCTCCGACCCGAAATAACATGTGACAAGGGCAGGAAAATGATGATGACAGCTTTTTATGACAATTGCCGTTAACCGCAAACACATAATGCCTGAAGCATTCCCAAGAATCACCAGATCCCTTCTAAATTAAACCGCTCTATAATCAATTTATTCGAACCCGATTTCCATAAAAAGGGGTGGTGAACAACAAAAACTCATTCCAGGGATGCAAATGACGTAACTATTAATAAACACTTGCATAATGCGAAAGCGTCTTTATTAAAACTAGCACAGATCCTAATTTCCATTGAATCAAGAAAGCAGAATGAGGAATGCATCTCATATACAATGTTTGTTATATACAACATAGCCCAAGGGATGCAAATGAGCGAAATATACGGCTATATTTTGTGTACGGTGCCGCCGCGGTGGGTGACATGAGAACCAATTTCGGTGACGGCAAATATTTGCTGTACTGTATTAAAATTAGGTGTACAGATTTAGGAGTAGCGGCTTTTGGTTTCATAATTAGGGTTATTAGAATTTTGGCGCAAAATACAAGAGCTGTGTAACAATTGTTGTGTACATACAATAAAATAATACCCATATATCTACTTAATGAAAATGTGTTCTACCAAATAAACCATGCAATCTTGTAGTTTTAGAGAATAACTATGAAGTAGTTAACTAAAAACACTACCAAACTATAAAAGTTATATCCAAAAACGTCTTCAAAATTACTTGCAACTATCACAACAACATACCGAAAAGCACCCCGTATGTTCCCTCACCAAATACTCAGAATGCACACAATGTCAACCATCACTGACATCTCCAAGTTATTATACCCACAGACTCCAAATAAGTTGGCTGCTGTAAATTATTTTCAAGACACGAGACGTTTCGAATAACTTGCGAGTTGTCTAAGCAACATATTTCCTCTAACTTGTGAATAATGTCTTAGTTTATGTTAAGACATAATTCAAACTTGGTGGTCGGGCTCGGAATGCTGTTAAGCAAGTAGATGGCTACTTCGCGTCCATAATGGTATGGTTTTGCAATGTTGGCCGGCTAAATTCCTTGAGTTTTGAGGATTCTGATTTTGTTATGTTGGTAAGGCTTAGGTCACTTGCCTCACTTTCTTTTGACCTTTTCAATATAGAAAGGACGTTTCTTAACATACAATAATATGACACGATGGTTCTGCTAAAACATAATTGTCCTAGAAATATCGAACAGAGCGTGATCACCTTCGTTGTTTGCGCTATTTATAACAATTATTTCTTGATATGCTGTCTTTGTTTACAAAAAGTGGAATTTTATTCAGCGATAATTATTATGGGAGCACCAAAATGTATGGTACTGACATAAACTTTTGCAGTGCCGTTGAAAAGTGAGGCAAATAAAAAACTTTAAAGGAATTGGCACTTGTCTAGGCCATCATCAATTCCATTACAAATTCAAACACATCAAGAATCCAAAGCATTTCTGCATTTTCTTCTAACATAATCGTCATTTTACAACATCAAAAATATCCTAAACATACATCTACCTTTTAAAAACGTTTCCACAAAGCAACAAACTTAAATTCTAACACTAATGTAGACAAAGCAGCGAAGGATGCTTGTTTAGTCATAATTACGGAGTCGGCTAAGTCGTTTAAAACTATAAAACAGTAGGATGGTAAAGTTTCCGTGGCGCGTACATTTTCTCATTAAGTTCAGAAACTGAGGCAAGTAAGTGTTGCGTAGCTTTTTATCACGAGGAGAGTTACTGTACTAGAATACTGGCTAGATAGTGGAAATTATTCTGGTTCTAACAGTAATTAATGTAGGATTCTAGAAACACTTTAACAGTTTCATGGGAAGGAAAAAGTAAAACTAAAGAAACGATGAATGGTTTGTGTGAAGGATGATATGAATATGGTGCCAAATCAAATCAAAATATTTTATTTTACATAGGCCTACATGGGCACTTATAAAACGACGACAAAAGGTGCATGGTTCGGGTTGGTCGTTTCCTATGGAGAAGAACCGGCAAGAAACTCCATGACTCTTTTAAAATCATTGGGTTTTACAATATTTGAATGTTACAACATTAGTACTGAAGTATGGGAGGATATCGTAGGCGAAGACGAGTAATAGAAGAAGACATGATGAGCCGGGCTTAAAGAAATTGGGATAAGGGCAAGACAATTATGATGGTGATAGCTGAAACTGCGTACCGGCTGCGGACACCGGAGTTTGAAAAATATCATCATCAGCGGCAGTCCACTGCTGGACATAGGCCTCTTCAATAGCACATCAACCAACTCGATTCTCGACCAGTCTCAACCAGTATGTACCAGCCATCCTACGAAGATCATCGCTCCACCCAGCCTCAGGGAGGCCCCTACGCTTGCCGATTCGCTGTCTTCACTCAAGACTACGTCTACCCTAACAGTCATCAGTTCTGCGGCAAATATGGCCAGCCCATTGCCACTTCAGCTTACTTATACTGTGAGCTATGTCGACAACTCTGGTTCTCTTGGAACACTTCGTTCCGGATGCAATCACTCTGAGCCTGGACAAATATGACAGTAAATTATCTATTAAAGTCCGTAGCTAACTCAGTTTGACTGTAGCTAAACACAGAACAAGATTTACAAAATAAAAAGAAAGATCAACTTTAACAAAACAAATGAAAGCTTTTCCCTCATAAGACAAAAGACTATCATTCTTAGACTGCACTACATTTCTTAGTAGTTGTTTTAAAGTTTAATTTCTTAATTACTGAGCCGTACGGTGAGAAGCTCCCTCCGCGAAATGTTTGCTACGTACAAGTGAACTGTAATAGTCTAGTATTATGAACTCTGAAAATACCATCTAGAGTAGATTGTGATTTGCGGGCACTGGGCATGCATACCTATTGAAAATTATAAAAAAAAAAAAAACAAATTATAATAAACATGTTGTTATTTTTGACAGGGCCTTTAGTCACTTTTATCACACCACTTTTTCCAGATAATAATTACTACAGTATTTGCTCACAGTTGACAAGTTTAGGATTGGCAAATGCATTAAGAAAAAACGAATCTTTGATGGAAAAGATCATAAGGGAACATTTGAATTTTATACACAAATAATTATTTGTAAGAATTATACACTGAACTAGCCAGTTTTAAGAAACGATTGGAATCGGTTACGAGCCACGTAGCGACAGTAGTCGTAGCGCGTAGCTATTTGCTACGAAATATGTAGCATGTTTTGCTACAATGTGCGCCAAGAAGAATGTGTTTATTGGCTAACATAGACTGTAAAAATAAATGTAGCTAGTTAAGATAAACGCAAAGTATTTTAGTTTGAAAAAAAAAAAACAAAACATCGTAAGGGAACCGGCATATCCTAGAACCAAAAATTCGAAAATATTATCCACAAACTAGCACTGGGCTCCGTGGTGGCCTTGAGAGTCTTGTGTCCCACTAGTGGCAACGTTAAGGTTGATTATTCTATTTTCCACATTTACCACTAGCTCTCCCGCGCAACTTCGTCTGCGTCACAATTTACCCGTTTTCTCAACATTTTATTATTGCTTCTCTGCTCCTAGTGGTCGTAGCGTGATGGTATATAGCCTACCACTGAAAGAATTTTTCAAATCGGACCAGTAGTTCCTGAGATAAGCGCGTTCAAGCAAACACACAAACTCTTCAGCTGTAATATTAGTATATAAATAACACCGTAAATAAACTAAAAGAAACAGGTGGCACAGCATTAAAGACAAAAGACGATGCACATACAAACATACAACTGTACCTAGTAACAACACTACAATAAGGAAAATGTTTGTTTTGATTACTTGTACAGGAACGTCTGTGAGCACACGTAAGTTCCTCCTTAAGTGGGTAAATGTGATTTATTTTGCTAGAACAAAGATCTTACTACGTGTGATGCTGGGATTATTTCTAGGACTGTCGGGTTGTTTGAGATGGCGCTTGACTTTTTACCTGGATGGCTTTATGATATCTTTTCTCTTTTAGGTTATTTTCTATGATAGTTTTTACTCTTCATAAATTGGCTAACAATATGCTTGTAATACGCGCTTGTTGGTACAGGTGTACCAATACACAAACATATCACCAGTTATTTATAAGTGGCATGTAATAGAATGTGTTCTGTATGGTATCGGACGTAAAGAATAGCACCATCCCATATCTTCCCGTGGGTGTAGTAAGAGGCGACTAAGGGACTTAGCAGAGAATGGGCAGCAGCGTTCTCTGTGCTTTTGTAACAACCGTACTGCGATCGCCAACCCGCTTGCCAAGCGTGGCGATTATGGCAAAACCCCCCCTTTTTGGGGAAGGCCTATGTCCAGCAGTGGACGTCTTTCGGCTGAAATGATGATGTAATAGAAGACGGACCTCTTGACGTCATCGTGAAATTAGTATTAGAAAAACCCAATGAAGCTTTGTTCGACTTGTCTATAAACGCAGGATTAACAGTAGTGGTTGCAACCACGAGATCAACGAGGCATTGAATAGTTTAAGTTTAAATAAAAATGCAACTTAAATAGTAGTCCTTTTATCATCATCATCATCAGCCTATAATGTTCCCGCTGCTGGGACACAGGCCTCCTCTCTATGAGAGAAAGTGAGCTCTAATCCACCACGTGGGCCCAGTGCGTGGGTTGGTAGATGTCACATGTCTTCGAATTTTTAGTTCTAGGACATGCCGGTTTCCTCACGATGTTTTCCTTCACCGTTTTTGAGGGCAGCGGTGATGAAATAAATTACACAAAGTAATGCGTCTGCCTGGGTTCGAACCTACGGCTTACTGCTCGTAAGTCGGGGCAGTAGGGAGTAGACCCTTACTTTAGTCTTTTTGTTATGGTTAAGAATCTATACTATTAGAATGTTCATTCTACTTGGAAAAAAGAAGCCATAACATTCATACGACGATAAAAGAAAAAACAACACTGAACATTACAGATATTCCTATAAGAAAACGAGAACCATCTGGCGGCGATGGGAAAAGTACCCATAACGGAAACATATCACCTAAGCGTGAGTCGAACAAAGCAATAACAAACAAAGAAGATAATTAAGAACAAAATACAATAGAGTTACAATCCCTCTGCATTAACACGTCTCCTTTGAAAAAAGATAAACATATTGAGGAAACAGTACACGTAGCCAAAGAAACAACAAATATTCTTGTTCGATAAACTTGTACATAAAACCGCAGTTACAACAGTATCAAACTTCTGCCAAGGTATATCAATGCTGATAAATAAAAGGTAATAAAAATCCCATCCGAGGAAGCCTTAGAGAAGTTTAAAAGTTTCTAGCTTAAAGTGACTGTACACATTTGAACACGGTCTCATACATAGAAAATTGCGCTGCGGTCGTGATATTGGCACTGGGAAAGTATACTGTGGCAGTAGCTCTTAGAATTGCGTGATGCTGGTGTATGGATCGAGTGGATTCGTAAAGTTATCTGCTACAGCACCTAAAATAGGACACGGTTCAATATTTTATAGTGTGTTGGTGTTACTTGTTTTGTAATTAATACTCTAGAAATACTTGAGCTAGCAAGAGCTCACTAGATAATACAGGTCTGTTCCGAGGCTTTGTCTGCATGGAGGTCGGAAATTATCCCAGTGAATAGTATAACTGGGATACAAATTAGCCTAAGTTCTATGTCCTAATTATATAAATGTAGCAAGACCATAGTTGGCGGGCACCAGCCACGCCAGGGAGATTATTTTTGTGGCGATCAAGTAAAACGTTGTTGATTCACTTTAGCAGTTTATTTTTAAAGCCACACTGTGTACGTACACACAGCACTGCTTAAATACATAAACTTAAATATATTGATTTAACTATTTAAAACGTTAGAAATTTGTGGAACGGCAAAACGTGACCGCGCCCTACCAGTGCGAGCTGAGACCAGAACGTTTTAGGTTGGCAGTATTACCAATGTTTTTTATTGTTGTTGCCAAAAATAGTGAGCTATGATTTAATCTAAATTCGCTTAGCAGTTAAAAATAAATAGAGAATAATTACTGTCGCGATCATTCAGTTTCTGATGAAAATCGTTTGGTGCGTATAGTTTAACGGTTGATGATAACTGATACGCTGCGGAACCTCAAAATGGAGGGGCGCTGATTGCCAATAATATTCTAGAAGTTAACAGCTTGACGGTGAACAGTAAGGAAACCTTTCGATACTTAGGGAGGCTTACCTGGCTGGCCACGTCTACGATCAGCTCCAGAGGGACTGCTTCAAACTGCACTCAATTCCCACTTCACACACCGAAGTTCATAGTTCAAAAATGTTAGTCCAAAAAAAGCTCTGTTGGGCCAGTGGACCCGCGAGGTTTATTTAGAGCGATGATGCGGTCTCAGCAATAAGTTAGCTGGAGGTGCTATAACGCGGCACACCGACGATCAGAGATCGATCGTTTCCGAAGAACAGTTTTTCGGACAGCACGAGGCACAGGGATTCCTTTACGCAATCGCCATCTTGCTTTTTTTTCTTCTCGAAACATGAATATAGCCACGAGATGCGATGCGGCCAGTACAACTTCATACTGGTTGAGCTTCGTGTTCCTCGGCAGGAACACAGCCCAAGGAGTGATTGCCGAACACTTTCTACCAGGCGCGCCAACCCTTTTACGTACCTAGTCGGTTCAAATGTCCAACGTCAAGTGTTAGTTATTTTATGTAAATTACACGCAAACACCATGTTGGCGTAACCATTTTCCCCGGCTTGAAAGATCCTACTTTCAAACACAAAGAATGGAAAATTATATTATAATTGCATATCGTCGCGAAAACTCTACCTCTAGCGAGGAAACCTAACAACATTAAGTTACATAATATAGAAAATTTAGTTATATCATAAAGTTGTCCTAACCCTAACTTAAAAATACAAAAAAACTAATTAATGCTTACTGAGTAGGGAGAGGGCACAACTTAACAATCGGTCTGCTCTGAAGCATTCCACCTTGTACCTTCACTGATGCGACTCTACATATCCCTTTCTTGTCCGGAAAGATTTCAGTAATTAAACCTAACGGCCAATGCAAGGGCATGACATTATCTTGCATTGAAACAACGACCATACCAACCCGTGCTGGGTTAGATGGAGTGTTCCATTTATGCCTGGTTTGGAGGGTGTGCAGATATTCATTTCGCCACCGCTTCCAAAAAGATTGGACGAGTTGATCAGTTAACTCGTATCGTGAGATAAGGTGTAAACGTGTTTCAGTAACTTCGCGAGCGGGTAAAAACACAAGCGGTTTAGTATTAAGGAAATGTGCAGGTGTTAGAGCGGTAGGTTCTGACGGATCTGAGCTAAGTGCATAGAGTGGTCGAGAATTTAACAAAGCTTCGACTTGAGCTAACATAGTGCTAAGCTCATCAAAAGTGAGTATTTGTTGACCGACGACTTTCCGAAGATGCGTTTTGACGCTCTTTACCTCACTTTCCCAGCATCCACCGAAGTGCGGAGCTCTACATGGGATTGTTTTAAGAGTTATTTTATGTTCCGCCAGTGCCAATTCCCAATAGGGGCGATATTCTTGCGACAAGAATTGGTAGAGATCGCGAAGATAAGAACGAGCACCAATGAAATTAGTGCCGTTATCGGTATACAGACACTCGATGGGACCACGGCGAGAAATAAAGCGTTTTAGTGCTGACAAGAAACTCGCGGTGCTGAGATCTGAGGCGACTTCCAGATGCAAAGCACGCGTTGTCAAGCACGTAAAAAGACAAATATAAGCTTTACGACTCCTTTGGCCTCTGCCGCGCACAGACGTTATCATGAGAGGTCCAGCGTAATCACACCCAGTGTGTGAAAATGCTTTAGGAGCGGCTTCAACACGTGACTGCGGCAGGTCAGCCATGATTGGAAAACCCGGTCGTGGCTTAGCGCGAAAGCAAATATTGCAGTTAAAAGTTATATGACGAACAATACGTCGTGCGGACAGAATCCAATACCTCTGTCTCAAAAGAGACAGGAGCAAGTTCGGACCTGTATGGAAGTTTTTGACATGATAGTGGGAAACTAATAGTTTCACTACGTGGTCCTGTCGAGGAAGTAAAATTTGGTGACGCGAATCAAAGTCTAACTCAGAGTTGGCTAAGCGTCCACCAACGCGAATAAGTCCATTATGCAGAAAAGGACTAAGTTTCTGTACTGGCTTTGAACATAATTGTTTGCGATTTATATGATTGAGATCTGAATTGAAATGGATGCGCTGAACAGAGCGCCACACAACGAATTCAGCGAACTCCAAATCCGATGCGGTAACGGGTCCCTTCGGGAGACGTTTGAGAAATTTATAGACGAAACAAATTGTCTTTAGATATTTCATCCAAGAGGAAAACCTACTCGCACGATGGTACAGGATGTCTTCTGTTAGACAACTGGTATCTATATCAGCAGAGTCTGCTTTCGTAACTGAGGGTAGAGCCACAGGCTTCCTCTCCGGCAGCTCTTGTACCTCCCCGGATACAAATGGCTTCCCGGGCCATTCGTGACGGGGTGTTTTAAGCCATGGCGGTCCACTCATCCACAGTGGATGATGAACTAGCTGGGCAGGTGTTAAGCCACGAGAAAGACAGTCACTTGGATTCTCAGATCCCTTGACATGGAAGAAGTGCTCAGACGATAAGTTTTCTTGGATTTTAGCGATGCGATTGGCCACATAAGTGTGCCAGCGATGTGGCGATGAATGAATCCAACTCAAAGTTACAGTTGAATCTGAGAACGCTACGACAGCCTCAATGGCGTATCGGGCGGAGTAGAGAACGAAAACTCGTTTGATCAAAATTGATAAAAGGAGTGCGGCGCATAGCTCCAAGCGAGCTAGCGAAATAACATTAAGAGGTGCGACTTTGGACTTTGCACATACCAGTGAGATGACGATGTCACCGTCTGGCTTGACTACGTGGGCATAGACAGCACCACCGTAGGCCTTCTCACTGGCATCCGCAAACCCAACTATGGTAAACTTACAATTTTCAATAACGCCAATATGACGTGCGAATTTAAGCTGAGAAACTTCAGGTAACTCAGCTTGAAATTGTTCCCAAAGGCGAACAATGCGACTCGGCGGGACCTCATCCCATCCTATTTTGACAAGCCACAAATCCTTGATCAGTAACTTAGCGTACAAAATCATGGGCGCGACCAATCCCAATACATCAAAAAGACGAGCGATAGACGACAAGATATTCCTTTTGGTGCAAGGGCGAACATCGGGGTTGACCTGAAATGCGAAATAGTCATGGTCGGGAAACCAGCGTAGCCCAAGAATTTTCAGGGTCGGATCCTTACTTAGATCGACACTGTGCGAGAGTCGCAATGACTCGGGAATAGCCTGAAGGACATCAGCGCTATTGCTTGACCATTTGGTTAATTCAAAATCACCAAGTGAAAATATTTTAATCAGTTGGTGAGATGACTCTATTGCTTGCTCTACATTAAAGGTAGAGCTTGCTATATCGTCCATATAAATGTCTCGGCTCAGTATCTCACTGGCCAGAGGAAATTGGTGCCCTTCGTCCTTACACAATTGTTGAATGGTGCGAATCGCGACAAAGGGAGAGCACTTCAGTCCGAAAGGTAGAACTGAAAATTGGAAAATCTTTAAATTTTCATCTACATGAAAGCGGTAGAGTATTCGCTGAAGTGGACGATTTTCAGGACGAATCCCTATTTTAAGATACATAGCTTTAACGTCAGAAGTTATGGCTACAGCGAAGAGTCTCAGATTCAATAAGATATTTAGCAAGTCCGCTTGAAGAACGGGACCAGCGTAAAGGATATCATTTAACGAGGTACCATTGTCTGACTTCGCGCTTGCGTCAAGAACCACGCGTAACTTAGTGGTTGTCTTGTCTTCGCGAATGACAGCATGGTGTGGGATATAGAACGAGACTTCACCTGGCAAAACTCCTTCCACTAAGGAAATATAGTTATGTTTGAGATAATCTTTAATGACGTCATCATAGAGAAGTTTGACGTTAGGATGCAATTTAAATTTACGTTCGAGGCTAATGAACCTACGACGAGCGATTTCGAAAGAATTTCCTAGCGCAGAAGCGTCCGTCCTCAATGGCAAAGCAGCGACATACTTGCCAGATGGGGTGCGAGTAATGGTAGAACAATAAAACTGCTCGCAGTGTTTATCGTCTACACTGGTGATTGAAGAAGCCTTAACTTCCTCGATCTCCCAGAATCTACGCAAGTCGCAGCGTTCCAAAGAAGACGTCGCGCAAAACGACATCGTAGCGGTAGGAGCGACTAAAATAGGCGCGTCTCCCATAAATATATATCCTAACACAGTCTCTAATGCATCTGGATAACCAGCGGTCGAGGTAACTTTACTTGGTTGCAATAACTTAGCAAACAACTTTACTCCAAGCAGGATGTCAATATTCCCCGGCATTCCCCAAGTATCGTCAGCGAATAGATGCGAATCGATATGATTGAGATCAGCGACATCTATCGGGCACAATGGAAGCTGTCCTGTTATCTCGTCGAGAACCAGTGCCTCGATCGAGTACTTGGGTTGCGCGCGAAGGCGCGAGCTAAATGTGAAGTCGACTGAACCGCGGACCGACTGAGAAGTACCACCGATACCTTTAACCGTGATTATAGAATCGTCACGTATTGGTAGTCCAAGCATACGACAACATCGGGTGGTAATATAGTTCTTCTGAGAACCCGGGTCCAATAGACAGCGAACAACAACATCCTTCCCCTTTCTACCTACCACTAATACTTTCGCAGTAGCTAAAACCTCCGTAGTGCGAGTACTATTATGAGCCGAAGCCGAATGAGTACACAATGAAACGCGTTCCTGATCCGGGGTCTGGTCTACGGCACTGGCAGACGGCGCGGCGCCGACAGCAGGGGCGGGTACCGATTGTGGAGGCGGCGGTTGATCAAAATGTAACAGAGAATGATGTTTACCGTTGCATTTCTTGCACGAGAATGTTGATTGACATTTAGATACTGTGTGTTGACTACTAAGGCAATTACCACAGAAACGGTTATCTTTTATATATTTAAATTTGTCATTCGTGTTTAATTTTAAAAAAGCACTACACTTATATAAATTTGTGTGCGCCGACTGACAAAGCGAACATTTAGGTGACGTAGCTACATACACCTGCGATACCCTGCTAGAAGGTGCGGGGGGAGCATTAGCGCCGGCGCCAGCAGTCGAGCGCTCAGGCTTCTGCGGCGCGGTGCGATAAAGAATTTTTACCTGTTCTCGTACGAATTTCACGAAATAATCGTAGTCGACGCTTTGAGGATCCTTTAACGTGCGAAGCGACATTTCGTAATGTTTTGCGATGTCGGAGTCTACTAACTTAAGACCCGCGTACATAAAGATAAAATCAGACAAGTTGTCGATTTTTAGTTGTTTGAGTCCAGCCACAATAGCGGTGTATCTATCAAAAACCTTTTCTACATTAGCGGGCGACGAACCAGCTGTCTTTAAAGAAAACAGCTGATTTAAATAATTAACGGCTAAAGCGCGCGTGTCCTGATATTTAGCGATAAGCGCGTCCCAGATAACACGATAATTTTCTGCAGCAGGAACAATACCGGCTGCCACGCCTTTGGCTTTGCCTTTGAGATGACCCAACAAATAATGAATGCGATCAGAATCCGAGAGATCGGGGTTTGTATGAATCACCCGTTTAAATGTCTCATAAAAGAACGGAAAGTTCTGAATGTCACCATCAAAGGTAGGTAATTCGATTTGAGGTATTTTGATATGCGAAGCTCCTGCCTGATTCGAGCTAGGAGACTCTTTTGTTGTGGTTAGGGAACTCAAAACATTTTTGATTTCGCATGCAAGATCGTCAAACGAAGACAATGAGCTGTAATTAACCTCATATGTTGGATTAATTTTCAATGAAATAATGTTTATATTATCAATAGCAGTTATGAATTCGGTACGAATTAGATCGATTATGTTAGCTTGCGCAATAAAGGTGGCCCGCGATTTTTCAGTCTTAAGGTTTATTATAGAATCAAATAACTTTTGTGTGCGAGCAAAGTATGCGGCGCGTTTGCCCTCATACATTTTTAGTTTATTTTGTAATTCTTCCATTTTAATATACAATAGAACTCAAGGTACAAATTTACAAAAATATCAATTCGGAACCCACATAAATCCCAGGACACGGAACCCTAACAAGCTAGTACGAAAACTGTGAAACAAACAAGAGAAACAAATGTTTGATCGAGTAAAAACAATAAAATAGGTAGGAACCACTTTTCCTGACCTATAGAAACCTAGTACCAAAAATGGCAACCAGGTGCGATAAACAACTGAATTTAAAAATAATAAACAGTTTTAAATAATTGTGTACGGAACCAACGTTCGTCTGAGCCCGCGGAACCCTAATGGAACGCTTAAGTGATAGACCAACAAAATGAACACAATTAAACAATAGGTACGCAATCACTACTCCGACATATTTAAAGTACCTACCTAGCAGTAACTCAAACAAACCGGAATGCACAAGAGTGTGTACCTAAAACTTATAGGTGAAGGGAATTAATAAACCAAAGTTCAAAAAACAACTTTAGTTTTAGTAGGTATGGAAATAATATCCAACCATGCGAAAACTTACTTTTACGTAGGTGTAATACAGAAATAACTTATCCGATTCCACCAGCGCTAAGTAAGTGCGGTGTAGATGAACAATAAAATTGTTGTAATCTTAACATAAATAAAATAGTTTATATTGCGAATAATTTAACTAAATTGCAATAATTTAATCAAATGCGGAGTGGACTGTATTGCGATTAAATACTCGTACAATACGAGGCGACTTAATAGGATAACATTTACTTACAAAATTTCAGTTTATTAAACTAAGTCAATCTATAACAAAAGTACCTACAATGATCGTTTTATCATGACGGACGCGGTATATAACAACCCACGAATCTACCCGCTGAACCAATAATGTTGGCTTATAACGCGCAGTTCTTAGACAACACCCTATTTCACGACACAAATCACTGTAATTGTATTTATGTATATGATTTTCGATATGATTTAGTATTAATACTGTGATTACACAACTAAAAATATGAAATGTTACGGGAACTTCGTTATAGAAAGCTGATGATAATAGACCTTACGTTTAACGCAATAAGGTCGAGTTTCCTAAAAACGATATGCAATTTTTGTAAATAATTTCTAGATTTTTATAGCTATATTGGATAATTCTATCCAGGCTCGTATGGACCAAAATGGTGCGTATAGTTTAACGGTTGATGATAACTGATACGCTGCGGAACCTCAAAATGGAGGGGCGCTGATTGCCAATAATATTCTAGAAGTTAACAGCTTGACGGTGAACAGTAAGGAAACCTTTCGATACTTAGGGAGGCTTACCTGGCTGGCCACGTCTACGATCAGCTCCAGAGGGACTGCTTCAAACTGCACTCAATTCCCACTTCACACACCGAAGTTCATAGTTCAAAAATGTTAGTCCAAAAAAAGCTCTGTTGGGCCAGTGGACCCGCGAGGTTTATTTAGAGCGATGATGCGGTCTCAGCAATAAGTTAGCTGGAGGTGCTATAACGCGGCACACCGACGATCAGAGATCGATCGTTTCCGAAGAACAGTTTTTCGGACAGCACGAGGCACAGGGATTCCTTTACGCAATCGCCATCTTGTTTTTTTTTCTTCTCGAAACATGAATATAGCCACGAGATGCGATGCGGCCAGTACAACTTCATACTGGTTGAGCTTCGTGTTCCTCGGCAGGAACACAGCCCAAGGAGTGATTGCCGAACACTTTCTACCAGGCGCGCCAACCCTTTTACGTACCTAGTCGGTTCAAATGTCCAACGTCAAGTGTTAGTTATTTTATGTAAATTACACGCAAACACCATGTTGGCGTAACCATCGTTCTTAAAAATACCCAGTAAGAATAAGAAAAAAGGGAACATTACTATAGCCGAATATTTTCTTTGCGCATCATGAACTTTGCACCTATCGATTATCACAAAGGTAAACCTCTACTCTACTGCTGTTGACCTAGTATAACGCCAGATAGCAGCCTATGAATGACGTACGTCAAACATGCTGTTGCCAAACATGTCTCGTGGGATATAGCAGACGTTGTTAACGACGACGAACATGTCCTGCTAGGGAATACATTAACTATCGAAATTGACTAGAGCTTGTACGTTATGAAGGCTTTAAGTGTTGGCGGTATCGATCGACCGCCGTCAGTTTTCTGGTCCCTTGGTACATGGTTATGCAAACATACGGTAGCGTAATTTAATGAAAACAGTTTTTTGTGTTTCAGTTAAGATATTATTAGCTACTAGCTGATCCCAGCATGCGTTGCAATGCACTTGTTCCTACCCACTACTTACCTTCCTGCTACCTACCTACCTACTTAAAAACCTTCTACGAAGCATTAGGAAACGTTATAGCGTGACCAAAGGAAATAGGGATTCATATTTATATACATACTAGCTGTCCCGCGCAACTTCGTCTGCGTCACATTTTCCCCGTTTTCGCAATATTTTTCATTGCTGCTGCGCTCCTATATAGCGCCATCTATTGAATACTTACTCAATCCAGTCAACAGATACCGCCATCTATTAGAATCGTTTGGAGCCAACAGAGAATTGTGACTTAATTTGCAATAAAATAATATTGCGACTATAAATTGAGATTTAAGATATCCTATCTTTCAAGTTGGATCAAACTGCACACGGTGTGCAAATTTGATTGAAATCGGTTAAGTAGTTTAAGAGTCCATCCCCGACAAACAACGTGACACGTAATTTATATATATTAGATATATTAATAGATTGGTATTTGTTACTTGAATACATGTAAACATAAATTCACGTATTTTGCCCAAAGGCAATAACTACAGAACGCCACCTGTTACGATCCTTACATATTTCTTTTGCCTCGTCCACATTCATACATCAGCGTCCGTACCATGACGTCTTAAAACATAATTGTTCCGTTCCTATTCCAGACTGAAAAAGAGACGGAGCTATACAGGTCGTCTAGCTCCATCTCTTTCCCACTCATGAATAGGAATGGAACAATAATGTTTTAAGCGTCATGGTACGGACACTGGTCTGGTGGTCAAGTATTTAGAGCACGCCAGAATTATGAATTATATTTACGTTTTTAAACCAACATGGTCACTAACATTACCATTAAGACCGACAATGGGATATTTTGTTGGTAAAAAATCTAAATCAAAAGTCATTTATTCAAATTAGGCTGATAATCAGCACTTTTTGAACGTCAAAATTACAAGAGACAGTCCTCCAAAACGACCGCCCCTCGCCACTTACTAGTGATTTAGCTGGGAAGAAGAAGTGGCGGAACAAACTCCCCAACTACATATCCCGTTGTCAGTGTTAATGCGGGTAAAGTACGGGTTTTTAACCGGTATTTTTTTGTGTTTATCCGTGATCATAAATAAAAATAATATCGGGAAGTCAAAACAAATAGTACACAGGGTAAATATCCCGTTATCAGTGTTAATGATGCTATTTTTGGCAAAGGATCTTCTGGTATAAAAGACGATCAGATCCTTTTTTATACCACTTTTATGCTGACAGCAATAATTTTGTTATTTAATGTGATACAATATCTCATCTAGCCTTAGTGAAATAATTAAAAACGTTTACATTATATTATGTTTATATTTTTTTCCATTTTGTAATGAAAAACGAGGATTTCGGCTATATTTAACTTTGTTTAAAGGCTTCTCTTTTTTGCGTTGCGTCAAATACCAGATCAAAGAGATATTTCGGGCTGCAAAATAAATGCGGATGGGCGAAATGAATGTTTCGGATACTTTAATTTTGTTAAACAATGTTTGTCTACAATCAAAGGCAGGAACTTCGGTCTCCACGTTTTAGGTAAAAGGATATTAAAATTACTTTTTAATGAAAGAAAAAAGTTATGAACATGACAAAATATTGCTCCTTAATTTTATTAAAGGCGTCATTTTAGTTCGAGTCGAAAGGAATAAAGTTTGACGATAATGTTCATTTCCGGATCTGTATAAAATATGCTTGTTTTGATAAATAATCACTGGACAGTAACTATCACTAATAATTATGTAGCCTTATGTCCATTTATTAATTCTGTGTTTTTCTACTATTTTTATATGTTTTTGTATTTATAACATTTTGTGTAACATTTTTTTAAATCTTTAAAAATGTAAATTATATATTATGAAATGAATAAAGGAAATAATAAAGTATTATTAATATGTAGAACGGAAATTTAGTTGCATAAAACTATCAAACAAATTATTAAAACGAATAGTACGCCGTCGGTAAACACGGACGCACCTGAAAGCAAAGTTTCTAATTTTAGTTTAAATATTTAATGTGTTAACCACATTTAGTTATGCTCCGAGGCGGTTGTTTTGACTAAATAACTGCGTGCATTTGCTAGCTACTGTCGTTAATTTTTAATGGCCACTGACAGCTTTTAACAATGCTATTAAAATTAACGGTATTGTCGAAATGGGAATACCCGTCGATAACAAATTGCTACTGATAAATGTTATGTCTTTTGTGATTTACAGTTAAAATACAAATGAATAGGATTCATATTTACAATTTACTGGTTGTTTTTTTTTTTATGAGAGCTGACATTGTTATAATATCTGGATAAAATACCAATATTTTCTTCACAACCCAGTTACTGGGTAATATTGTGTTACCCAGTAACCCCTTTGCAAGGATATTTGTTAGATTTTCGGACTTTAGACTGTCAAAGATCTATTAATGAAAGCCGGGATCAACTACTGCGTGCATTTTAAATGCCTCTTGACAGAAGGATCTCCGTATGTTTTGGTGTAATGGTCACCTAATCACGGACTGATCTCGACAAGCATTGCTTAACCTTAAAGATAGCGTCCCGTGTGGCTGTTATAATTTAGCTGGGAGTTGTGGGGTTCCTAGCTCGTTTATTTAAACTCTAATGTCACCTATTGCAGAAGCAGTGATAGCCTAGTGGTGTGTCCCTCGGATAGCCAAGTCATAGGTTTGAAGTCCGAATTCAAGACACGCACCTTTGATTTTTCGATTTTTGTGCGTATATATTATCACTTGCTTCGATGAAACAAAACATCGTAAGGAAACCAGCATGCCTGAGAGATATTTCTCGATGGCATGTAAAGCCAAGTCAGAGGTAACCTCAAGATAAAGCTCTATATGGTGTCGGACGTAAAGAATAGCACCATCCCATATCTTCCCGTGGGTGTCGTAAGAGGCGACTAAGGGACGTGCCAGAGAATGGGCAGCAGCGTTCTCTGTGCTTTTGTAACAACCGTACTGCGATCGCCATCCTGCCTGCCAAGCGTGGCGATTATGGCAAAACCCCCCAAAATGTCAATGTGGCGACACTTGGGGGAGGCCTATGTCCAGCATTGGACGTCTTTTGGGACAAAATGATGAATGAGAACTCGATAAAGAAGACAGAACCCATTACAGAAAATTATCTTTACATAACCAAACAATATTAATTCCAGCTTCACCAGCAACATACTCGCCATTATCCAGTAGATAAAGCTCAGTTTGTTCGTCAACTAAATCTGAGGCACCACATGACAGATCATTAATCTTGTCCCTTACATCCGGATGTAATATATAGTTTATATACTCTTAATGACCGTTGAACTAATTTCTCAATTAATTCCCGACTGTTACTCTTAGCGGTTCACTGGATTTTGGTTCGTAAACGTTGTTGGGACTCCTTTGGGTTTCGCCCTTTTCAAATGTTTTGAGATCGAAAATGTTGGGTTGGCGTGTTAAATCTAGTGAATCAAAAGTCAAAGTTTTATTTCGATTAGACCATTATTGAATTTTTAGTTGTAAACCAATGGTTCTTGAAAAAATTATGACAAAAAATAATACGATACTACTGTATTTTTTCGAGACTGTATAAAATAGGATGATTGCCGAGAGATGGCAAGATGAGCACTTGATGACCAATAGCCAGATGGGGGAAGACCTACAGAAGATTGGGAAGAGACTAGAATAATCCAGGGAAACATGACACAAAAGATAAGAAAAGAAAGAGGGAGGTTATCTAATCAACAGTGGGTGCAACAAAACTGGCAATGATGATGATATTGTTGATGATGAAAAGTAAACACATTACTTAGATATATTTTCAAAAAGCCGTCCGTACCAACAAATACTATACAGACTATCCTATTTGTTAGAGAAGTCAATAGTTGACCAATCCTATCGTCCATTATCAGTTCCAAACACTTATCTTGATTAAACTTAAACCCTACAGGTACAGGCCCGACCGATCGAATCCATTTCCTGCTTTCCCTTTCATAGTTAAATTGAGCGTGATAAATGCCCCAATGTCCTGTTTAATGACTAAAGTTAATTTCGGTTGAGTTCGCCATTATCTCATTGATGTCTCGAATGTGTGTCCAATTTCATTGACTTTTGAGCCCTGATTTTATTTTTGTTGACCGTTTTTTTGTTTCGAATCGAGTTGTGGGTAATAAGATTTATTTGGTCGTTTCGTTATTCATCATGCTTGGTTTAATGAGAGTTGTAGTTTTGGGGATCAGTAAAATAATTCATTTCTAACTTTTCTGTACAAATTTGGCTCATCGGTAGGCCAGAGTTGTCATGCTGTAGGTGTCAGAAAACGGGCGTCGTTGCCGAGGGAAGCCTAGCAAGCACTGTGTGTGCCGACTTAGAGGCGTAATTACGAACTTAAACTATGACATCATGAAAATAAAGTCATAAAATTAAACAAATTTTATAAAACTGTTTGCATGTCTGATTTGCCTTAAAATCACCTTTAACGATAGTTAACGTTAGCGAGACTATTTTAAAAATGCATGTTCATTCATTTTGGTTTAAAAACAGCGGGAGTTAACAACTTCACAAACTTTAAATATACCAACAACTTATTACATCAAAAACAAGACACAGACAACCCCATAGGAGAGCTAACCCCTAATAAATTCCAACCGAGCAATTCCCTAGACCGCCAGCTGAAGATCGATGTACCTACCTGTTAACAAATTTGCAACTTCTAAACACGTTCTACCTACATACCTACAGAAACTTTCAGAACATGTGTCTTCTGCTATTGCAAGTGGTGTAACAGCTGCATTTCACTAAGTAATGGCTCTCCACATGACACTGGTGATTCCACCCGGCAAAGTACCACACTGTATTTTTCATGCAGCTCGAAATTGCTTTTGAAGACAGGTCATATTTTACTCAGAATGACTCGGACGAATGATCACTTACATTTTTGACTTGGAAATAGAAGTTGGTGGGAATTTTGCTACGAGACTTTATGGCTGTTTCTACTAACACTAAGCAGTACCTATATAAAAGCGCATTTTAGATTTTCAACTATCAGCCTAGCGCCGTAAGTTGATATTCTAACAGTGCAAAAATATTAAGGGACTCATTCAGGTTTCACTTAGTAAAAACGGGCATTAGAAGATGTTCATCGTCGTTTCATTTTATTTTCTCCTGTTATTCCAATTCTCTTCATCCACTGTTCCATTTATCGGATCCATTTCAAAAATAAAACTGCATTTTCATTTCGCAATCGAATTTCCTTACGAATCTTCTCCGCTCAATTTTGCGAACCCACGCGAAGAGTGTTCTCAAAAGATTACCATACGAGATACCATTGCTGACATTCATTTGGTGCTCTTTTACGAAATTGTGTCATGTCATATTCACCACTTCCTACACTTGGGCCTGAACTGCGGAAAGCTAAAACGTCTCAAGTCCCGTTTCGAGTTTGTAAGTGTCCCTCGACGAAGGCGATCCACGTAAGAGCTAGTATTCTTTTGAATGCCCCAGTATGGAAAATAAACTGTTATAACAAGAATACTAGTGTAGTTAAAAACAAAAATAGCAAACGTACTTGCGTAACAAAAGAAACGCAGGCAAAAAATGATTACAAAGGAAAGTCTACAAAAGGAAAATAATTTCCAATCTGACAATTTACCAAAACAAATAAGGACGAAATAAACGAACCAAATTCTTTGAAACAAAAGCAAAGATTCTCTGAAGAGAACGAAAAACTATGATTAAATTAAAGTGAACTTTAAATGAAGCTTCCAGTAAATAGGGAAGACTTGATATTTTGAGGTTAACTCCGAAAATATTTGAACATAAAAGTTCCTTATTCAGATTCAATAGAAATAGTATCTTAAGTGCTTTCAATGGTAAATTCAAAAGCTATTCACGTTGCTACCGATATAGGTGTAGAGTTCGTGCATTTTGCATAACGTTGCATCTGAATATTTGGAGGCAAGGCCTTCGCTTATGCTCCGTTGTCGTTTAATACTATTAGGTGTACCTCCTTTAGAACTTTTAAGAATGTGTTCTTTAAGATGCCAAGTAGTTTAGAAAATATGGGTTAAATTCCTTTGTCTAGAAGAAATCGTTTAGTTTTTTTTATATTTATGTCAGGGTGTGCTTCAAGAAACTCCATGAGAGACTGTAATGGAAACTAATGTTAAGCCATTCCATGGTGGTACAGGGCAAGCCAAAAGTAGGTACAGAAAATATTAGTAAATATCATATCATGCCAACTCGTAACAGTCGCAACTATGCTCATAATATACTTTTATAAGCCAAACAAAAAGAAAAGACACACAAAACTAGTAAGCACGCACTGCCAAACTTAGCAACACCTACAAAATATCCCAACAATATTTCTTCTAATATCAATATCACATAATACGTACTACGGAAATACGTAAACGTACGCAGCACATGGCCCGGAGTTTCCTCCCAACAGCGTGTTTCATCCCAGACTTCCCTATTTCTCTTCCAGTCGTATATTATCTATATCTGTAAGCGGTACCAGATGGCATCCGATACAGTTTCGTATTAAATTCTATATATTACTGTTGTTATTATCGCAAACGGTACCGATTTACATAATCTTATCATTTTGGATAAATACGTGTTTTTATTTTAACAAATCTTAAGGGAATGGGTCATGAGCGAAAATTTACGATTTCCAAAATTCTAAATCTTATGGTGTGGCTTAATCATAAAAAAGGAGCGGAAAATGGAACCGGGCGAGAGATGTCATGCGGTGTCCCACAGGGATCGGTCCCGGGGCCGCCCTTGTGGAACATCGGTTACGACTGGGTGCTGCGCACCGACCTCCCCAGCGACGTCAACGTAGTTTGCTACGCTGACAACACGCTGGTGCTAGCACAAGGGAGGTCGAACTAGGCACCGGAAAGGATTCGGCAATTGGGTCTCGAGGTGGCACTGCACAAGTCCGAGGCCATGTGCTTTCATACGCCTCAGATTGCGCCACCGTCGGGATTCCTACTGACGGTAGGAGGGGTTTTCATCGGCGTCGAAGTACCTAGGACTCGTCCTCGACAGCCGGTGGAACTTCGGACCTGTGGACGGTGAGTAATGGGCTAGTTCACCGTCCGTCCGACTCATGACGACACGCGTTCGTGTTCCACGCGCGCCTCAAGGAGATATCAGCAGATCGTAAGGCGTCCGAGAAGGGATGCCTGCCAGGGCTGCGGGACTTTTCGGAAGAGATACCGTGGCCCTGGAACACAAAGGGCTAAGAAGGAATGGATGGGTTTTAGCCATTACAAGTCTTACACTCCCTTCCGGAGCGCCCAGAGCGGCAGGGGTCATATGATGATTACCCATCCGCCAAAAAAAAACAAGTGTGGGTGCCTAATTGTAACTGCCCCCTTACAAGTTATTAGACGTAGGCTCACACTTATTTAATCAATACTGATCAAAACCTTGAAAGAATATGAAAACTGTTATGTCATACAACCAACAATTTGAACATTTTTGTCATCTACCAGCCGCTAATTCTTAACTACCAACATAAATTACCACCAACATTGTACACTTAGTTCACAATAAACATTTTGACTTTGACTGCGAGTCTTCCCGATAGACAAAAGAGATCTGTATCCTACTTATGCCAGCAATATGTAGAAATATTATTGGCAGAATATGCTAAATTTGATGGTACTAACTTTGAACGATGTCGTGTCTAAATACGAGTTGCCTACGGCGAGGCGTCTAAGTATATCTGAATGGGGCATAAATACTGATAGTACCTATGCATCGAACACAATATTGCCATAACCTTTAAATTTTACAACGTTGCTTCGACTGCTGTAACATTTTTTAGACTTTATTCCTAAATCTAAAATCCGTTCCTATAAAATGGAATCTGTAATGCTTCGGTAGATTCAATATTTTAGAAGTTGAGGTTAGAACGTTACATGTAGTTTAGGTAGGGGAGACCGGACACAAAAGTATCGGCGGGTCGCAAGTAACAAATTTTCTGTAGGTTTATTGCGTCAGGAGGAGGAGATAGCCGGTGACGCTTCCCCCGCTTGCATTTAGTCTCCGCGCACGCTACGTGCCGTAAAGTTGTGCTAGAGGAAGCCACGTGACTTTACGAACCAAAAGTAAGTTTTTTGACATTTATTTATTTAGTGGTTACGTAGTATTCAAACGATGATATCAATGTGACTATTAGTTTACTCAGTGTTATTATTGATTTTGGAATAGCAAGTTCCATTTTTAAGTAGGAATTCATGAATGAACAAAAACGTGGTTGGGTACAAAAGTAACATAGCACTACGAGTACAAAAGTAACATGTTACGTTTTTCCCCATAATGTAATGAGAACAATTCACCTATTTCGCTTATTGTTTCATGTTAATTATTCGTTTTTTTACCAACAGAATGCCGCGACAGCGAGTGAGAAAGACAGCGCGAGGGACCACTGACATAGACGTGTACAGAAAAGCAGCTGACGAGCATTTCAAAGATAATGCTACAATTACAGTCCTGGCAATAAAGTACTATGTCTGTCATGTGATATTGAATAGGTAAATAAAAAAAATATATATTTTATAAATATATTTTTGTGTCTACCGTATGTTTACTGTTGATGAAGAAAAAAAGCTGCAAGTCTATTAATTGAGAGCTCTGCAGTTTATTTTGGAGCGACCCCGAAGTACGTAAGTTGGCACACGAGTAAGCGATTAAAAATGGCAATTTTTTCCCGAAAAATGGTATGACACTCAAATGGCGGGTAAGGAATGGTTGACTGGTTTTTTAAAACGACACTTGACCCTATCTTTGAGATGTCTTCAAGCAACGAGCCTATCTCGAGCCTCGAGCTTTAATGTGCATAATAGTAACCAATTTTTTGATAACAATTAAAATTATATTGCTGGGTTTCCTTGCACTGGTATAAGTCCATTTAATAGAAATATATTTAGTAATGCTGACTTTTCGCCACCATCTGTAACAGACCGTCCCTTGCAAGTTAATGAAGAAATTCCACTTAATGATCTGTCGACCAGATCCGACGCACCCTAAGCCCTCCAGGTGGAATCGAATATGCCAATAGATGGTTTTAACTCACCAGTTGCAGCACCCCAAGATACTAGACCTATTCCAAGAGCATGTCCGAGGACTACAACAAATAAGGGGCGTAAGAAAGGTTAGACTACGATTTTGACTGACGCGCCCGAAAAAGATATGATTTAAGAAGAATACAAAGAAAGAATGAAAGCAAAAAATCAATTTTTAATACAGTTGCTCAAAAAGTGGCGTATTGCAGGGACGTATAGCGTTCGGGATGTGGGCTATTACACACTCGAGCTTTTTCTTTACCTTTCTCGAACTCGATTCCGAATTTTTTCGCAACTGTATTAAAAATAGTTGTTTAGTACACGTGCGGAACAGTCATTGCAACTTGTTCCGACTGTCAACCCTCACCTTCGGCTGCGCCTCGGCTCGGGTAGACATTTGTCGGAACTCTTTGCAATGACAGGCTTTCCGCACCCGTAATGAAATATACTATTTACAATGTGATATATCCACAAAGGGGAAGTATTATTACCCAAAAACTTATAACTTTCCACCACTTTGTTTCTAGTTATTACAATTAAAAAAAAGTTTGCTTCTGCAAGAAGTTTCGTAGATTACCCTCTACATACAAACTTTACGCTTTTATTATATATTACAATTTTAATGTAGATCTACATCACAATTTACACTAATCAAACAACCTCACGAACGTACCATCTGCCTTCAAACAGAATATAATGACCACTCTATCTTCGACAAGTTCCCTCCACTTTTCAAAGCTGCTCATCCATCTACTAAGAACACACTCCACATTATGTACAGTGCCATTACTCAGTTAACTGAAGGTAGTTTTTCACACGAAAACTCGCACGAGTTCCGATAAGGAAATGCATGTGAATTTGTGTGGCTAGGAAACAGGCGATTTGTTTGCGAGTTTTATGTCGGCGTTGTTGTTGCACGTGCTTGCAATTTTTGTTGCAGCAGGAATTGTTTTTAACGGATAACAATATATATTTTGCAAGTTGCTACTTGTGCTCTTTGTGTAAGTTATTGCATCACTACTGCTGTAATAACGCTGCAGGAATAGTTCGTGAGAAAACCGGCATACAACCTCACTCTAAACACAACAAACGTTGGCCCAGCTAGTCCAGCTAATAGCAACGCCTCTACAGCGAGATGTGACCTTTGGCGGGAGTTACTGAAGCCCCCCGACAACTTCATCGAGCCTTCCGAAACCCTTCCACCCGGGCGTGCTTTGCCGTGGCCGACTTGGAAATCTCTAAATAGACTCCGAACCCAAGTCGGCCGTAGCAAAGACAATCTCTATGGGGGTTCATGGACGGCTAAGATCTCAAGTGTGTATGCGGCGTGTCTCCACAGACAATAGCCTACCTTCCATCTTGCGCTGCATGCCCTGTCACGTGCGCACTTGAGGATCTTATGACTGCATCAGCTAGCGGAGTTCGCTTGGCTGAGTTTTGGGCTCAATATATTTAGTGATTTGCCGTCGACACGCTAAGAAGAAGAAAGACAACAAGTCTTACCAGGGGGTATCGTATTATCCAGTACATACTGGGTTTTGGAGGTCAGATAGGCAGTCGCTTCACGTAAAATACTGGTACCAAACTGCATCTGGTTAGACTGGAATCCGACCCAAACATAGTTGGGAAAAGGCTAGGCAGTTGATGATTCTATTCTAATCATTATTTATTGAAATGACTGATCCTGTTTTTCTTAAGCACACTTCTTCTAGAATATAAAATACTAGCTGTCCGGCGCAACTTCGTTTGCGTCACATTTTCCCCGTTTTCGCAACATTTTTCATTGCTGTTCCACTCCTATTGGTCGTAGCGTGATGACATATAGCCTATAGCGTTCCTCGATAAATGGGGTATCTAACACTGAAATAATTTTTGCCTATTCAATGCAAACAAACATACAAACTAGAGATGAGATATACCTGCCATTCTCCATACCCGGCCTGTAAGGTATGGGTATCACTAAATACCTGGTACAAATACAAGGTATCAAAATACTTCTAAGTATTTGGGTGTGGTAGGATTTCGATAAGTAAACGTATGCGATAAGTATGGTATGCCTCCAATATAATGTAGGTACGATGTTTCAAGTACCTATACGTAATTATGCATTATGAGATATGAAATCTTTCCTTCCTACTTTACCAGGCTTAGGACTGTCGGCTAAGAGTATGACGATGGTTATTAATGAATTCTAGTTATTTCTATATATAACTAAATTAAATCAACCGAATGTTCATAAAGCACGAATGACGTTTCGGGTCCCTTCGTAAGCTGTCGGGTAGCTTCGGGTTGCTTCGGCGTACCGAACTACCGATAAAACTGGGCGCTACCTTGTGGTAGCGCCGTAGCGGTTCGTATCGTACTATGCGTCGTACGTCTGACGTCATACCTTCAAGGTATTTACCCAGTATTTCGGTCCGTACCCGGTCTATGTACTGGGAAGCACATACTTGGTATATATACCTCTACCAGTATATACGTCTCATCTCTAATACAAACAAACAATCGACTCTTTCCTCTTTATAATATTAGTTTAGATTTAGATTAGAAAACACATGATTCGCAACTTACCACCTCAGAAACAATTTTAATTCAACCCAGTATACACAACACTACAACAAATTAACATAGCTCCTTAAATATTTATACAAGAATCCAGGCCACAAATTAGCGGTTTTCCTGGCCACAGCGCAGAGAATACATTGCTATTCGCAGTCACGTGCCTTGAAGAAAGGTTTTCGTTAGCTGGTGAAATGCGGACGGAATAGAATCGGTCCATTATATAATGTATTTTAGCTTAGAATTGTCGTTGAGGATAATATTGTGGATTTATAAAGAAATTGTAGTTGTTTAATGTTGTTATTTATGTTTCATAAAACGACCGAAAAAATTAAGGGTTGATTGTAAAAAAATCGAATGTGAATAAGAATTGGTTTTGTGTTTTAAGGCGTGGATATACGTGAATTGGGCTTCATATGAGATACATTGGAACCTTTTTTTTCCGTAACCCTTACAAGATTTTTTTTCAAAATAATATAGCACATGCTCTCATGCTCTATAGGACATGCTCTATATTGTGTAGATTAATATATATTAATCTACACAATATAGAGCATGTCCTCTTGGCTTCAAAAAAATTAAAAATATAATTGAAATATCATAAATAAATATGCAAAGTGGCCTCTGTTTTCGTAACTTACTACCATTTTTCTCCTAAACTATCAGTCACAGGATCTTTTAATTGCCACCAATATATTATATTTAGTAATACCGAGGGGACCTTTGGCTTATTTTTACCAAAAACTTTCTTAATTATTTTTACGGATTTTTTTTACGTAATCGCTACTCGCAATTCGTACAGCCACCCCTCCGGCGTCCAGTAAATCAGTGCGGGACGAGACGCTGTGCTGAACGGACCTATGACACTTTTCTCCGCAAACAAAATTATTGTCGGTAGCCCAACCAATTATATTTTTTTGGGTTTATATATAGTGTGTGTAAATATTAGGTTATTTTAGTACGTAATTTACACCTCTGCATTAGAGACAGCTACTGGAAGCGATAAGTAAATAGCATGCGGCGCACAGTGTGCGATTTGACCTCTATCGATTCTAGCAGGATAATACGTATTTAAATGAAATGTTTAAAACTACGTTTTTTTAATCTTATTACACTTTCTAATATGTACCTAAATCTTCTAACTGATAGCAAAAGGCAAATAATCCCTTGTTCCTTGGTGTATTGAGTGCTTGTAAGTGTTTTTAGGGTTCCGTAGCCGAATGGCAAAAAAGGAACCCTTATAGATTGGTATGTGATCACGTCTGTCTGTCTGTCCGTCCGTCCGTATATCACATCCACTTTATTCCGAAATTATTCTGAAAAAATATTGGCATGTAGAACGTAAAAAAACTTTTAACGAAAATTGGTTTGAATAAGATTTGATATTTAGTTTTTGAGATATGGGACTTTTTCACCAAACTACAGTATAACTTTGTTTTTCATAACAATAGTTATTTGTTATACAAGAGTGCAAAGTTGCTTTTTAACCGCGTGTTCAATTTTGATGACCGAGCAAGCGAAGGATTCTAAAATTGAATCACGAGCGCAGCGAGTCAAAATTAGAATCCTGAGCGTAAGCGAGGGAATCAAAAGAGCACGAGATGAAAAATTTGAAAATTTTGCACTCGAGTGCAACACGTAACTTTTCATTCCACCTCAGCGAAGAAATGACTAAATGCAAAAAAAAAAAACGTTTACAATCACAAGATAGGTACACTTTTATTTCAGTTTAGGTATTAATTACTACATTATGACAGGTAAGTATTACAGAATAATCTTTAAATTAAAACAAAATAATATTACGGTATAATTAACAATGACGTGAAAAAATGCCGCGTAAAGAACCGCGTACAAAGCAAATTGAAAAAAGAACACCAAGAAGGTTCCGAGTCTGAGTTTTTAACAAATTAAAAAAAGTTGTATGATATATTCGGCACCATAGAGGTAGCAGTAAATAGGTTTAATGTTTTTTTGAAAACTTCCTCGAAAACAAATGTCTAAGCGAGCCATAGATATAAGAATTTTATTAAAAGATTAAAAAAAATATGTTACGTTAGTTTTGTTAGTTTTTTTATTTACTACAACATTCATATATACTCGTATACAATAAATATAATACTTTTACATATAATATAATAATTAGGTTCCCGAGTTTTGTCCCCCTAGATTAGTCAAATCGTCCACTGTGCGGCGGGCGGCGAGGGCCGGGCGCCGGGGGCGCTGCGATGCAATATAATTATAGTACGCGTTGCACGAAATTATTGTTAGGGGTGGGAGGCGCACGCGTGGGGCTTTCTCGTCGTAACGTCCACATGACCAAGGTCACTGGCGTATATCCCGCCCTTAAGACTCGGTATGGGATAAAAATAAAGACCATAAACCATGACGTAGAACATAAACAAAGTGACTAGGTTGTGATCTGTTGTTTGTATTACTAATTTATTTTTTTAAATAGGTACCAGATTTTTTATTTGTTGAGACTGTCAAATGGAATAAAAAATGAAATTAACTTATAAGGTTTTATAATTATTTTTAAGTCAATTTGAATTTAAATCAATAGATTTACTTTGTAAACATAGGTACATCTAAACTAATATTATAAAGAGGAAAGATCTGATTGTTTGTTTGCATTTAATAGGCTCCGAAAATACTAGTCCGAATTGAATAATTCTTTCAGTGGTATATAGCCTATTTATCCAGGAAGGCTATAGGCTATAGGCTATCATCACGCTACGACCAATAGGAGTGGAGCAGCAATGAAAAATGTTGCGAAAACAGGGAAAATGTGACGCAAACGAAGTTGCGCCGGACAGCTAGTTGTTTTTATACAAAGTGTCCAGTCCTTTATTATGATACTAGCTTCTGCCCGCGGCTTTGCCTGCGTGGAGTTCGGCAATTGCCAATGTGTGCTTTACCCTGGCACCCTGCATGAAGGAAAAACAGCGAGTGTCTGAGTATAAGTCGCACAAATGCCTATTCCCGCAAAAGTCCATGCAGATCCCCTAGAAGTTTTTTAGCGTATATTTTGTCCATACAAACGTGTAAAAATTGGCACCCCTTTTGTCGTCTGAGTGGTAGAATTTCCAAAAACGACGAAATACGTATGATTTTTACTAATTTTGTTCAGAAACTTCAATATTTATTCTCATTCTACTTACTTCAAAAATGACGGATTCCGCATATAAACTTTCAACCCCTATAGGCTCTTCGTATTTATTTATTTCTAATCAGAAGCTTGATATGAAACAATTTCTAACATTAAAACTGACTGATTTCCGTACGATCCCCTGTTATACCTCTTCAGGGGTAGAATTTTGATAAACCCTTTCTTAGTGGATATATACTTTTAACAATGAACACACCCTCCAAATTTCAGATCTCTAGGACCAGCGGTTTAGGTTTGCGTTGATATCTCAGTCAGGACTTAGAATTTTATATACATAACAAAATATATAAACTAATGTACCAAAACCAAGATTATTATTATATAATCACGTCCAATTATTTCCCTCTCATAGACAAGACACAAAAATAATCTGCGAACAGATTTTGTCCTTTGCAAATAAATATTTTTCTTTTTAGTTGAAGATCAAAGGAGGTCGAAGTACTTTTCTACTAGACGACACTTATTTTCTTTGTTTATTGTGTATTTTACTTTTGTTTTGGATATCAGTTTTCAGTAGTGTTCAAAGCTGTGTGTGCATAAAATATAGTCAACTTAGCTTATGTGATTTATTTCATCATTTTACATAAATTTAATACGCATGTGGATGCCATAAGTAAAATAATGATCAGTGAAAGGTGGTTTGGATAATCATCATCATCATCATCAGCCTATAATGATCCCACTTCTGGGACACAGGCCTCCTCTCAATGAGAGAGAGTGGGCTGTAATCCACCAAGCCGGCCCAGTGTGGTTTGGCAGATGTCACATGTCTTCGAATTTTTTAATCTAGAACATACCGGTTTCCTCACGATGTTTTCCTTCACCGTTTTTGAGGGCAGCGGTGATGAAATAACCTTTACAAAGTAATGCGCCCGCATGGGTTCAAACCCACGGCTTACTGCTCGTAAGTCGGGGCTGCCACCACTGGGCCAGCGCTGTTCTGGATAATACAAGGTGAAAACGTACCCTTCACGAAGTCGTCAACTAAGCATTTTGTACAGACGCCAGCAGGTCACGCTACCCGAAACTGTTAAATTTTCCTAATGAATATTGATCCGTATTCTTTAAAGATAAGGTTGAAATTCTACTAAAGAAATTTGACAGATTGTTGTAGCTTGATGTGCTTGGTATACATTAAACTGTCTGTAAGTCTACGTAAGAAAGATAGGTGAAAAACGACTTCATTTTACGGTAGGACTCAATGTGACGCACCCAAAACCAGGGACTTAAAACACCTTCATAAAGGTAACAGAATTATAAAGTGTTACATGTTGAATTGGTAACAGAATAAAATATGTAAAACTTTTAAATGTGTTTTCAACCGTAAGATATCTGTGATAACAGATATAAAAGTGTTAACAGTGTTAATTACTGTTCACAGGTAAACGTAGCGTACTGAAGCTATAATTGATTATTTCAGTTATTCATATTAACACTTCTATAAGGTTACAGTTTGATGATTCGGTAACATTATTGTATCTGTTACATTTAAAAGTGTTTTTCTGTTAAAACTGTTTTAAAAAACCGGCCAAGTGCGAGTCGGACTCGCGCACGAAGGATTCCGTACAATTATTTATAAAAATGAGCAATAAAAATACTTTTTTGTATGGGAGCCCCCCTTAAATATTTATTTTATTCTGTTTTTAGTATTTGTTGTTATAGCGTCAACGGAAATACATAATCTTTAGAAATTTCAACTGGCTTACTATCACGGTTCATGAGATGCAGCCTAGTGACAGACGGACGGACGGACGGACGGACGGTCGGACAGCGAAGTCTCAGTAATAGGGCCCCGTTTGACCCTTTGGGTACGGAACCCTAACAACAGTGTTAAAATCACTTATTACGGTTACAGTTTGAGTCCCTGCTCAAAACATTGTGCTGATGGTTGCATTTAATAGTATATCATGAAGGTATTTAAAGTAAAGTTATAACATTAAAAACCTGTACATTATTTTTTACTTGAGAAAAATTTAAACTTTGTCCTACATTTCAGTCACAAAAAAAAAAAAACGATATTTTATTTTTTCACCATTTACTTTACCGAACCACAAACAAAATAATGGAGGAACTTTTCTGAAGGAAAAAAAAATCTTTCTTTTTGCTACCAGATTATTGGATTATCCTATTCTTGAGGAGGAGAGGGAGGGAGGGAAGAGTGGCTGAGGCTTCGTAATGGGTTTCAAGTCCTGACGATGTTATGTGACGTAATCATATCTGTGTATCTGTCTGTTGTCGTGTAAGTAGGTGAGTGGTAAAAATAAATCTTATTGTTTGGATTATTTTTGCTTGAATATCAGTGAATGAAAGATTTTTGTTTATTTGGATAAAAGGACTATTACAGTAGCGGTAGGGTATAAAAGTAAACTAATAAAATGTTATACATTTTGGTGTTCAACGGTAAAGCTGATGCCACTGCTGTTTTAATATTTACTTAACCTCTTTATATATTTTTTTAATGATTTTTTGTACCCTTTCACAATGCTGTCGTATTTAACCCAAAGGTTGACTGGTAGAGGATGCCTTGTGGCATTCATTCCGCCTATGTACCACTATTCTACATGAAGTTTTAATAAATAAATCGTAAGTAGCAAAGCATAAAGTTCTAAAGTAAAAGTTTATCTAATCATTTACTTTTTGCGAGATTCTTTTGCTCCTTACCCGCTAAGATACGCCTAATATTGTAGATGGCACTACAGATGACTTCATTTCATAATCTTTGCACCCCTTTTTTATTTTTTTATTTGGCATGGGTTTGCTCTTGACTCTAGTCTAGGTCAGAGATGATAGCGACAAAGTCAATGATGGAACGAGCTAACCTAGAAAAAGCCTGTTTACTCTAACTTGCACTCCATTGTTTTGAGAAAAATAAAACTATGAGCCACTAAAATTACAGATCACCTAACCTCACCTCCTTCCTAAACCAATCCTCTCCTCCTCGATCTGCCTAACCTTTTCTCAAGTATGTTGGAGTTGGCTTCCAGTCTAACCGTATGCAGCTGAATACCATATTTTACAAGGAGAGACTGCCTATCTGACCTCCACAACCCGGTTTGAACTGGGTAACACGGTAGCCTTGGTTAGACTGGTTGAAAGATCTGTTAATGACAGCCGTGACCAACGGCTTCACTTTCTTTACACACCGAGTTTTGTCCATGCCTTGGACGGGGAAAACTCGGTATGGTAATGGACGGTCACCCCCATACACAGACCGACCTTGACAAGCGCGGCTTAACCTTGAAGATCGACCCATGCGGTTCTTATTATTTAGCCACGTGCTCCACTAAAATTACAAATAAACACTAGAATCGAATTCAAAAATAAAATCTTCCGACAAACTATCGACATCGGCAGTATTTTCCACTCATTGCACCGCGGTAAGTTCCCTGAATTTTAATGCATGCACTTCCCTTCCAGCAGATCTCTTATTCAGGCGCTACTCGAACCTAGTTTATGACGCACCCATTCTATAAAAGACGTTACGAGGAAATAATGGGCTTTTGTTAGCGATATTTTAGGTGTTAAGAGGTTTAAATAGTGGAGACAGTTTTGTTGTCGCTCTTCTTCTTGCTTAACTTTAGTGCCTTACTTAGTGTAGCTCGTGTAGAGGAGCTCGTGGCTAAAGAATAACAGCTGCACTGGGCAATCTTTAAGGTTAAGCCGTGCTGGCCAAGGTTGGTCCGTGGATGGGTGACCATAATTACATACCGAATTTCCTCCGTGCCTCGGAAAGCACGTCAAGCCGTTGGTCTCGGCTGTCATTTGTAGATCATTGACAGTCGTTACGAGTAGTCAGAAGCCAAAAGTCTAACATCCAGTCTTACAAAGGGGTATCGTATTACCCAGTATATGTATATATATCGTATGCAAACAAACAAACAAATCTTTCTTCTTTATAATATTAGTTTAGATTAGATGTATCACTTGTTTCGGTGAAGGCGACTAGAATCCTGAATTAATATTTCACGACGGCTGTAAAGCAAAGATAGAGGCCCATGGGCGGAATAAAAAATCTATCACTAAGTAAGGCACTCATCATCTGCCTAGCCTTTTTCCCAAACTATCTTGGGGTCGGCTTCCAGTCTAACCGGATGCAGGTGACTACCAGTATTTCACGTGAAGCGACTCCCGATCTGACCTGCACAACCCAGTAACTGGGTAATACGATACCCCTTTGTAAGACTGGATGTTAGACTTTTGGCTTCTGACTACTCGTAACGACTGTCAATGATCTACAAATGACAGCTGGGACCAACGGCTTAACGTGCTTTCCGAGGCACGGATGTAACACAGAATGTAATTATGGTCACCCATCCACGGACCAACCTCGGCAAGCACGGCTTAACCATAAAGACCGACCCGCGCGGCTGTATTTATTTAGCCACGAGTTCCTCTAGTAGCGATAGCGATAAAGTGAGAAGAAAAAAGATGTGTATTGGATTGCAGTTGTGTGTATTATAGGTTGTGTGCTGTGTTGTATGTCGTTGTGTTGATTTTATGGATTGTGTTTTGTTATAGTGTTTGATGTTGTGTTGTTGATTGTATTGTATTTTATTTATTGTGTATTAGACTACTTACTAGACTAAAAAGAACAACTTATTAGATGAGAATATTATTGTTTCGGAAACTCGGGAATTGTAGAATGAAAGTGTACATTTTGTATATCTGTAATAAAAGTTTTTGATAGATGACCAGACGGTTTATTATGTTGATGGTAAAACCTATTTGTTTCTATTCTACTTTTTACGGCAGTCAATTTTATATGCAATAAATATTACGTAATTAATAATTGATCAGACTAGCAAAATCGCTTGGTTACCGAAAAAGTAAATAGGCACCACAAAAAAAAGAGAATACCAGTAACAAGTTATCTTTAATATTTTTTCTCATAAAACGCTTATCTCGTAGCCCCCACTGGCTAGCAGTACTAAAATATAATTGGTGCAGTGCTTAAAACTAAATCGTCCTCGCCTTTGTTAAGAAAATCTCGTAAGTTACGTCAGTTGTTTTTATTTCTGTTGGCTTTGTAACAAGCACCACTTATTTACATATTTATGGTGTTTACTTTTTGCTGCCATGTATTGTAATGTTTGTGTGTATTGTGGAGATAATGGAAGTTACTTTACACACCGTTTTATTTTGCCATGTTTATTGTAAACCAAGTAGCTCATGTGTATAAAAACATGTAAAGAATATTAAGCCTTTTTTTTTCCCTCCCCGACCCTCGCTCGAGCCAGCCCGCGATGCTGTGCCAGTAGTTTTAAATCAGCCCCTAAATAATGATATCATTCAGATCCAGCCTGTCCCCATGCAGTCCTCCCCCAGCGACGCCCTGAGCCGTGGCTCGTACCCCACAGGGGGTGCCCTTAGCGTATAGTCGCTTAGTTTGTAAGTTTTTTATGCCCTGGCTGGAGGCCTTACTCTTAAGGCACCCACAGGATAGTCCGGTTAAGCAGACGACAACCTCCTAGGTTGAAGTGCGAGATGCCATTCATAAAAGATTTTAAGTTAAGCCTTTTTAAACAACAAGCATATTATACTTTTTTAACTGACATGGTCACTAACATTATCAATAACACTGTTAAACATGGTAAATATCCCGTTGCCAGAGACTTAGATAAATCAGGCGTATTTCATTTTGCCCGATTCACTGTCCTCAAAAGCACTTCTTTTACTTACAGCGGCTAAAATAGAGCTACAAAAACTTAAACAACTGTGTCTGGGAATAAAGTTCCAGCAGACAGTCGATAATCGAACGGCTCAAATAACATCCACCTAAAAATTTCATAATATAGGAATGTAGAACTACAAAAGATATTTATAGGCTTCTTTTTTCAAGTAAATTATGCATGACGATAATAAAATAACTGCCACTTTGCATTAAAAGTAAAAAAAGACAAAGACTATGCCCCGAGGACGACAAGAAAAGGGGAGAAAACGTGATGAATTTTAAAATTGGAATATCGCAGCTTCGTTTTTATCGATATTCAAATTGACGAATCAGAGGCGATCTGTTCTTAGTGGACAGAAAAAGGACATTTACTCGGGATGATTGAAATAAGAAGTAAAGTTAGTCTTTTTTTCATGCCTAATGAGAACAGAACTATAATATAATTTTCATTCAACTACGTAGTAATGTTATCATTAATTACTATAAAACCGATCACAAAGGATGTATTTTTTGCTTAGACCCAAAACAGTGCAGAAATGTTATATGAAATCTCATGATTGCATAGTTTTTCATTACTGCACTTTTTTATGTAGATATAAATTTACCACAGAGGTTCAATGTCTCTCATTAAGTTTTATATTTTTTTTGCATTAGATCAAAAAGATACTGGCTAAAAATTAAAATCGGCTGAATAAAACCGACTTGGTGAAAAAAAAAACAAACGGCGCATTTTGTACTATTTTAAAACTTTGATACTTCTTATTTACCAAAAAAAAGTTAAAAAAATGGAAATAGATAGCGATAGTAATATGAATTCAGCTCTGGAAAGTATAAAAACAGCTGCAAATGAAGTTAATAACTTATAATAACCGCACATTTAATACATGTAAGCTTTAAATGTTTGAAGGGAAGATGAATTAAAATTTGTTTCATTAACTTAAGCTTTTATTTTGAGTAGGAAAATTTTGTCACGGTAGTTGAAAGGAAAGTAGATTACGCACCTTGCTAAAGTTAGTAATTAATGCACTCGTGTTAATTACACACACACACACTCGTGCAATAATAACTCACTTTGCGCTAGATGCAAAAATTTACTATAAATATAACATCATGACTGACGCTTGTAATCCCCGAAGGGATTGGCAGAGGTGCACCTAATAGTAGGTCCCACGTTTCGCCAGTTTTGTTTAATTTAATTATGTTCTGCTATAATATTATAATAATCACTGTGATCTCGGTCGTTTTCATCAACAGAAAGAACTTTAACGATATTATTTGTGACTACCACTGTAGTAAAAGCAATATGGCTATCAATTTTTCCTGCTACAACATCACAGAAACAGCCCACGGCATTCTCATTTAATAATTTATAAACACAATATCTAAGGAGCGAGCAGTAGAAATAGCGAGCATTTTATTTACGAATATCTCAAACGAATTCTTTTACGTAATCAGAAAATTCCGTTATACGTTTAAAACATTCAAACTAGATTCTAGAACGTTAGATGTACAAAAAATAACCAACCAATCAGATCACGATACCTTTGACACGAAGCCCCAATCAGTGTAAAGCCTCTTTTGAAAAAGGAATGCCATCTCCACATAAGTTGCGTGGTGGGTGTTATTTGTTTATAAACCAGTGCTCTTTTTTTTGTTCTTTTTTAGTTGTTAATGACCGGAACAAATGTATGTAAATTGAAACCTCAATTATCTTTCTTTTTTATCTCGACAGCCATAGGAGTTTTTTGTCTGTTACCCTAGCCGGATAATAACCTTCTTGGGAAATGAGATTAACAAAATCTTTACAGTAAAGTTATGCAAGTAGTCATTGTGACATAAAATCTCAGTAAAGGTTCGACCAAACCAAAGCAACGCGTACAAGTTGCTAACTGGCCGCAGATACCAAAATCTAGGTATTTCAGATCCTATTATTTTGATGGATGAAGAAGGAGAGGAAGACTAAAGAAAAGATGTGAAAACAAGTATGAGGAATGAAATGTAGGAAAAAATTGTAAATGTTAGGGCGACGAATTTAACAGGAGAGAATGGAAGACAAAAACGTGTTGTATCGACCTCAAATAACAGGGGACAAGAGCAGGAAGAGGAGGAGGTCGTGGCTAAAGAATAACAGCTGCACTGGGCAATCTTTAAGGTTAAGCCGTGCTGGCCAAGGTTGGTCCGTGGATGGGTGACCATAATTACATACCGAATTTCCTCCGTGCCTCGGAAAGCACGTCAAGCCGTTGGTCTCGGCTGTCATTTGTAGATCTTTGACAGTCGTTACGAGTAGTCAGAAGCCAAAAGTATGACATCCAGTCTTACCAAGGGGTATCGTATTACCTACCCAGTTATTGGGTTGTGGAGGTCAGATAGGGAGTCGCTTCATGTAAAATACTGGTACTAAGCTGCAACCGGTTCGACTGGAAACCGATCCCAAGATAGCTTGGGAAAAAGGCTAGGCAGATGATGATTTAATTATGTGAAAAATCTTGGGTTCTTAGTGGATTTTATGAGGGATGCTTGGATGAGTAAAATGTTGATGTAAAACGCAGCCCCTAATTTAAGGATCCGTTTGCAATGAATAGAGCTAAAATATAAAACAATGAGCAAGTTTTTTAGCGTAACAACTGCAATGAATTTCATCCAATTAATAATAATAAATAAGATAGTTTGGGAAAAGCCTAGGCAGATGATGAAGAGCAGGATGATGAAAATCTTGTATTTGCCTCTAAGGACTAAATTTTTACAATAACCATATTTTTGCCGAAAAATAATATCTAACGCAGACACTCAAACACATACTTATACTTCTTAGCCTTGTAATTTTACACGATACTAGATACTTCAAATATAAGGTTTGTTTTTATTTGATTCCGAACTTTACTCAATTGAAACTTGAGCGAAAGTCTACTGAGAATCTAAACAATAATATTTTTTTATTGTACTTCCAAAGATTACGATTATTGGAATAAATTGCCTCTCAACGGTTATTTCTTTGTATTTTACACGCAAATATGATTCAGTAGTATTTTAGTATGAGATCAACCTAAATATTTTCTTGAAGAACAATAAAGCTTTCATACATTTAGTAGATCTAGGCATAACCTAGAACCGAAAATTTGCAGACCATTTTTTTTTAATATTGCCTTACACTAGTTATTTCTTCTGTATCGGAGGTGTGTTTACAATCATTTATAGTCACACACAAACAGCAAGACTCGGCACATACTTGTAAAGTAAACTAATGAGCCGAAAGTGTTGCCAAATTTTGACTTCTACTTACTGGGTACTGGATTACATTACAGCCCAGTCCCTCTCACATAAAAAAGGCCCATGTTCCAGCAGTGGGAACACTGTAGGTGATAGCAAGAAGCACAAATATCTTTTCCGCGGAAAACTATTAATTAAATTATTTTTTTAGTACCTTCAATTCAAACATCGATCTATTAAAAGGAAACACCTTCAACAGAAACCACTGCTTCATACTTCAAACAGATACTTACAACACCCAACTAAACGCACGTTCGATAGACAAACATAAACAATCCAAGTACTTACAATATACACTACCAGTCAGAATTACAGACCCAACTTGCCAAAACTGCAACAATACACGTACGTGCAAAGTTTCACACTTTCCATTTGTTTATCAATAAATGCATAGGTATCTACGGCACGTTCAATTCAAATTGCTGTGGCTTAGTTGTATGAGTTCTGGCCATGTGTCAACAGCTAAGTTTAATAGAATCCGGCTGTTAGAATCGAAATTTGTTGGAATGGAATTATGTTATGTTATGGATTAGAATGCTTTAGATTGATGATTAGTTGAGTTGTTTTGGGATTGGATAGTTTTAGTTTTAATTAGAATTTCATTTGTGAAGCTTTGGTAAGTGATTATAATACTCGTTATAAGTGATTTCTGTGTAAACCTACAGAGTAAAAGATAGACAAACTATGGCTGATTACGAAAACGTGTTCGGTCTTTTTATACGCCGACCATTTCTCTCAACAGAAAAGGCAACAAAAAACACTTGAAAAAGTGTGGCCTGTGAATGACGCCTGCCTAAACTAAAAAAAAACCGGTGTCAAAGGGTTACGAAAAACTAAAAATAAAACTGTCGATTTGGAATTTCCTAACCTCAAAAGTTAATATCTGTTAAACTTTCGTTAAACTAGTTTTCCCTCAAACGTTATTATAACTTTCTGTGAGTTAAAGTTACGGAAATAATGAGAATCACGCGCCAAAAATTTTCCGATACCTACATGTGAAAGGTGCAGTAGGTACTCGCTTCTGTTTTGTGACTAAATATTTTGATATAGGATCAGGATCGGGTGGATCGTAATAAGTCTTAATTCAATTTTTTTTATTTTGCATTTTTAAAAAAAAACCTCATCTCAATAATACAAAATAAAGTTTTGGTCCTTTATTTTGGTTTAATGTCTATGATTTGTGTTGAACCACATAAGTATGTTACGGTTAATTGATTAAAGAATGTTTTTTCTGGTGTATGGTGATCGATGAGATTTTTTTATTTATGGTAATTACAAACTTTGAAAATAATTGGTTTTCAGATTATATGAAGAGAAAGCCGAATAAGACATCGGAAAATTATTTTAAATAAAATACTTTTTACTTATACACACAACAGTATATGTTTGTATTGTATTGTGTAAAGAGCAACTCCACGTCCAAAGTGCGTATTTTGCGTACACTGTTACTTTTTATCAATATCACGAAAGATATTATACCTAAGTATCTCTATATTTTTCCTTTGAAATACCGAACAAAATGCAGTAGGATTGTAACGAAACACGATAGTGTAGCTAAGCTTATTTTAAATGAAAGGATTTGACGTACATGTCCGCATAAGCCCGCTATCTCATTCCGAAAATGATTTAGCGGGAAACGTGAACGAATTATAAATTAAATTAAATTGTAAAAGGATTGAGAGTAATTGAAGGTATTTCGGTTCAGTTGGATGATTGACTCAGTATTTTGTAGATTATATTAAATACGAATAGGTTCAAGTTATAGACTTAGGCCACCAATTAGTTCATTACCTTGATAATAATGGTGTTAGTAAAGTACATTTCACGAAACAGTTTAGTTTGTTTTATGTTTTATAATTACATCTATTATTTTATTACTTATTATGTTCGGATTAATAAGAATAGATTGATTTAGAAACCGGTACTCCCGGACACGGCAGGCATAGTGAGAAGGTTCCTGTCTCTAGCCCCCTGACCACCGGCAGCCTGGAACTTGTTCCTGATACCGGTACCAGCTACAAGTGTTAATGTTTTTTTTTATGTTTTTCTTAAAAAATATTTAAAAATGTAAATTTTACGTACTGAAGAATAAACAAAGGAAAAATAAAAATTGTACTTACAACGTCGATGAGCTGACTGAGCCTAAGTCCCATCTTGACCGTGAGCCGATCAGAGTTGTTGCCGACTGGCCGGATCAGACGGTTGTAGTTGGAAAGCAGATCGTCGTATAGCCGCTTCGCTTCAGGGTTTGCGTCGCTCAGGCGGCCCCACACGCACAGAACTCCGACCACCAACGCCAACACCATCTTAGGCTAACACCACCCCTGGAACAAGGAGAACAGATACGTTTAGAGATATAGAAATAGAGTTGCAGCCTATTCGGTGGAAGAAAAAGGATTTGATGGCGTTCGACTTTTGAAGGCACTTTGGCACTTCCCAATGAAACTTTTAGGTTTCATAATAGGTTGAATAACATAACATAATATCGCGCCTGTAATTCCCAATGGACAAAGCAGTTTACCTATATAATAATACACCCACTTTTTGCGTGTAATGTTAGAGTCCCGTATAGAAGGGGGTAGCCTATGGTCATAGTGTCTTGATGATTGTAAGTATCCAATTATATTTATAAAAAAGTTATTAAATGCCTGTCCTTTAATCCGGATCACGTGTAGTCATTCTAAACAGCAAGCAGCGTGTAGCTTTGGTAAACTTAGCTGCGAAAATGAAACAAACAAGACTATTACTTTATACTTTTATTGGAACTCCCAAAAATCGTCTCAATGCAGAAAATCAATTTTCATCATTCTCCTGCCTTTTTTTTTACGTATGGTAAATCATCAAATGACTCCTCCCACTCTGGACAGAGCGGAAAGGAGTGTTAGACTTGTACTGACTAAAACCCATCCATGTTCCTTCTTAGCCCTTTGTATTCCAGGGCCGCGGTATCTTTTTCTAACAATCCCGCAGCCCTGGCAGGCATCGGCCCTCTCGGACCCCTTCGAATTTGACATCTCCTTGAGGCGCGCGTGGAACACTAACGCACCATCGACACGGCCTGTCTTCATAAGACAGACGGACGGTAAGCTAGCTCATTCTCCTGCCCTTATCCGAATTTATTTGCGGTCAGCGCAGCATGTCTTCTTCTTCCATACTTCTTTATTACTCGTCATCTCAGCAGAGTCCTTTCCTTTCTCACCGTAGTATCCTTCACACAGTCCATACATTGTTTCTTTGATCCTCCTCTACTCTTTTACTGTTGTTAGTCTAGTGGTCTTATAACAATATATATTCATACTCAACATTTTCGTCACTACATTTTTCTCATTCTTCCGAATCACCTGTCCATACCATGATAACCGATAACCACACAGCTATCGCGAATACCTACTTCGAAATTCAAACGTACCTTCACCCCATACCATCAGCAAAAACCACCTTTAATTCATCATCAAGTACACATAAGCACATTGACATCGTTGCGTACGAGTATCTAGGATGCACTATGCAGCCTTTCACGCTTGAGTTCCCTCATGAGCAGAGCTTTTAGCAGATTCAATACTGAATGAAATCGTATGCAGTTTTTTTTTTTTTTTTTTTTTTTATGAATGGCATCTCGCAGTTCAACCTAGGAGGTTGTCGTCTGCTTAACCGGACTATCCTGTGGGTGCCTTAAGAGTAAGGCCTCCAGCCAGGGCATAAAAACTTACAAACTAAGCGACTATACGCTGAGGGCACCCCCTGTGGGGTACGAGCCTCGGCTCAGGGCGTCGCTGGGGGAGGACTGCATGGGGACAGGCTGGATCTGAATGATATCATTATTTAGGGGCTGATTTAAAACTACTGGCACAGCATCGCGGGCTGGCTCGAGCGAGGGTCGGGGAGGGCATGGACCGGGACGTCGCGACGGACCTCGACGGCGAGGTCGGAAAGACGGCGGTTTGTGTCTAAACTTTTTAAGAGTGCTAGTCTCTTTGCTACTCTCCTGGAGGAGGGTGATAGCATCATCGGGAGTGACGAGGGTATGCCGAGGACGGCGTACTGTACTAATGCGCGAGGGTTCGTAACGGGCGGCCGCTGCGATCAGGGGATTACGGTGTTTAATGGCGTTATCGAAGAAACGCTTCGAAAGACGTTTCATAAACTGAAGGACGGTGGGCATTCTAAGGTCTACGTGTAGACGGTCGTTACGGACATAAAAAGGGGCTCCCGTGACTCTACGTAAGAACCGGTTCTGCAAGGTTTGCATCCTATGGATGTATTTAGGCTTGGTGTGAGCGTACACGACGCAAGCGTACGTCATAATGGGGCGGATCACCGCGGTATAAAGGCGCAACTTGCACTTGAGTGACAATTTGCTTTTTGCCGAGATCATGAAATGAAGCCTACCCATAGCAAAGGCAGCTCGGTCGCGAGCTGCTTTGATGTGCGCCGCGAAAGACAGGTGGTTGTCAAGTAAGACTCCTAAGTACTTGGCTTGCTTCTCCCAAGGGATAGGCTTACCGTACATAGTGATCGGGCTGAGCGCGGGTGGCTTATTTTTACGCGGTTTAGAGAAAAGAACTGCCTGGCTCTTGTCGGGGTTCACCTCGATTCTCCATTTCCGGAACCAAGCGCCTAAGACGTTGGCTGAGGTTTGGAGGGTGCTGTAAATAGCGTCGTGACTGCGGCCAGTGTAATAGATGGCCGTGTCGTCCGCGAACAGGGCTAACTGAGCCTTCTTGCTCTTGGGGATGTCACTGGTGAACAGAGTAAAGATAAGGGGAGAGAGCGGGGAGCCCTGAGGGACTCCGGCTCTAATGGGGTGGGGGGAAGACAGTGCCTTCCCGATGCGATAGCGGAAGGTGCGATCCGACAAAAAGTCTCGTAAGATGAGCACGAGACGGTCCGGCACTCCCAGTTTGTACAGCTTATATAATAAGCCGTTGTGCCAGACTTTGTCGAATGCCTTTGCTATGTCGAAAAACAACACACCCGTCATCGCTCCACGCTGGAAGCCAGCGCTCAAGTGTTCTACGATGCGGTGGGCCTGTTGAATGCAAGAGTGTCCGGTCCTGAAGCCGAACTGTTCGTTGGGGATGAGACTCTTAGCCTCGGCGAAGTCTTTGAGTCGCTTATACATAAGTCTCTCGTAGATTTTACCGAGTGCATTCAGGAGACTGATAGGTCTGTAGCTCGAAGGCTCAGACTTGGGTTTGCCTGGCTTGGCGAAACCGATGACAGTGGCCTCTTTCCATATTTGGGGAAACGCGTTGTTGCTCAGGGCGCCATTGAAGATGGCCGCCATTAACACGACGAGCTGAGCGGGGAGGAGTTTGAACACCCTATTGGTGATTCCGTCGGAGCCGGGTGCTTTCCGCGGTTGAAGTTTGTTAATGATGTCTTGCACTTCGTCAGCTGTGACCGGAGGCAGAGGATCATCAGGGTCTTCTTCGGGGGGCAGGGCGGTTCTACGTTCGACGAATGCGTTCACCTCATCGAGATGTCGCTTGTCTACTGGTTGCGAGCTGGGGGAGCACTGGGACTCCAGGCTGTCGGCTAGGCATTCGGCCTTCTCAGAGTCGTCGAATGCGACGCTCTTATCGGGTCGGGTGAGGGGAGGCATCGAAGCCTCTTCGGTGGAGCGCAACTTGCGTTGCAGCTGCCAGAAGGCTAGGTGGGTAGGCTCGAGTTCGCTTAGCGTTTTGTCCCATTGATTATTACGAAGCTCACTGGTGCGATCCTTTACAGCACGCTGTAAATTACGCATGTGGGCTTTGTTTGCCTCGCAGGGAAAGCTGCTGTAGGCACGGATGGCCGCGTTCTTTTCGTTTATCAGTTCACGTACGTCAGCGGGTAGTATCCAGCGTTGATCGCTCATTGCTGGGACTTCCCGTGAGCAGTCCTTCAGTACGGATTGCACGTGTTCTGTAAACGAGTTGATGGCGGCCGTCGTGTCTGCGACTGAGACTATGTGGTCGGGGATGGCCTCCAGGTGAGGCGACGTGGTGGATTTCAGCTTTTCGCTGACTTTCCTCCAGTCGGTTATCACTTGGGTCGGCGGGGACTGGCTGGGGTCAGAAGGACCCGAGCGGGGAACTAAGTGCATGAGCACTGGTCGATGGTCTGAGTTAAGCTCATGTAAAGTCTCGATGGAATGCAACTTAAGGTTGACATTCTTGAGTAGCGCTATGTCGAGAACGTCCGGACGTTGGTCGGGGTCGTGGGGATAGTGGGTGTGCTCCATAGGAGCGATGGGATCGAAGTTGAGGGACTCGCCCAGGTTATACAAGTGACGTCCTCTGGCAGAGTTCGTCGTGCTGTTCCAGGCGGGGTGTTTGGCGTTGAGGTCGCCCGCTATGATAACGGAGTCGCTCAAGCCGAAGAGGACGGCAAGGTCTTTGGTGAACAAAGTGTGCTCCTCGGACGTGCCGCCGGGAGGGATGTACGCAGAGGCGATAGTGATCGGTTGATGGCCGGTCATGCCTAGTCGACACACTGAGGTCTCGAGTAGAGACTCCATGGGAGGGGGATCTAAGGGGATGCAATGCAGTTCTTTCCTATAATAGATTAGAGTCCCGCCCTTGTGGCAACGTGACCGATCGTTGCGAACTATGCGATAGTTGGCAATTCTCGGATCGCGGTGACTGGGCTTGAGGAAGGTCTCCTGTACGAGGAGGATATCAATTTGATGGTCGCGGAGGAAGGTGGTGATCTCATCACGCTGGCCTCTAATGCCATTGGCATTAAAGTACCCTAATTTTAGGGATCGGGGTTTGGTGCACGTTAATCTCGTATTATCCATTGGAGTTAGTCGAGGTTAAGGTTGCGGAGGAGGTCGCCTAACTTGAGTAGGGACTTGAGGATAATTTTAAGTTTATCGCCACCAGTGTTAGCCGCCCTGAGATCAGCCGCCATGCGGTCTGCTTCGGGAGTGACTAACTCTGCTAGCGATTCTAAAATTACGTTGTGAGAGGGGTCCACGGCCGCGGGGCCGGGTGGCGTGGGACGAGCGGGCGCCGGTGCGCTCGCTTGGGCCGCGGGAGTGGGGACAGGGGCATCTAATAGCCCGGGGATGGGGCTGGACTTTGCTTTACTGAGAGCCGGGAAGGCTTTCTGGTGGTTCAGCGTGGTCCAGGGAGAGGGCCTCTGAGGGCTGAGTCTCTCCGGCATCTGGGCAGAGGGTAGCCTCACCGATGGGCTTTCTCTTTGTTGGCGGGCGTTTGCACGCTTCACCAGGTTAGAGGAGGAGCCTTTGGGGGCTTTTGAGCAGCCGCGGTAGTTGGCTGTGTGGCCCGACTGGCCGCAAAGCACACAGCTCGGTGGCTCCGTGCAAAGCGACTTGTCTTTGGGACGGGGGCAGTCTGCCGTGCCATGGTCGCCTAGACACTTTACGCATCTGTGCGGCGCATGGCAGTTGGCTTGGCTGTGACCGTACATCTGGCAGCGGTGACACTGTCCGACTACACTTGAGCGGTAGGGCTTCTCTATTGAGATGCCTGTCAGGGAGCAAACCGACTTCACTTTGAAGATCGGGTGGTGACCTTCTACTGGGTCACAGATGACCAGTACCATATCGTAATGGTCTCCGCCTCTCGCCTTATGAAGGCGGTGGACGGCTGCGACCGGGATGTCTTGGCCTAGGAGGTCATTGAGGATGTCCTCCGTGGGGATTTCCTTCGGGATCCGCCTGATCACCACGCGGGTGGGCTTCTCCTCTGGAAGAGAGTAGGTGTGGAAGGCTATGCGCCTTCCGATTAATTGACGGGTTAGTTCCCTGAAGTCGGTTGTCGTAGGGACCACCACTTTGATGCCCTGCTGTGTGCTTTTTGCGCTTGTATATTGAATGCGGCGCTCATTACACATTTTGGACACGTCTGTCCATTTCCCTTTGTCCTGAATGAACAACGGGGGAGGGGGCTTCAGCTTCTTTGAAGAAGCGGCTGAAGGTTTAGCCTTGGGGCTGACTGGCCTACTGGTATGAGCAGCGGCGGACGTAGGTAAGGGGACCGGGGAGGTGGGACGGGAGGCCGCGTGAGAGGGGGCATAAGGGAGCGCGACGATCTTTTTGGTCATGGCGGCCTGGGAATTTTTGCCCTTCTTCCTCTTGCCCTTTCCGACGACTTGATAGTCGTCTTCAGAGGATGAGGAGGCAGAGCACGCGTCTAAAATTGACTCTGAGTCGGAGATTGGCTCAGTTGTGTCCATGTTCTCGGAAACGGGAACAATGGACTCAGGTTCGGACTGATCCTTTGTTTGCGAAACAAAAGGTTTCGAAACAATGGGTCTCGGTTTAGCCGGAATCGCGGCGGCGACGGCTGACGGTAAGCCTTTGTCCATGTTCTCGGAAACGGGAACAATGGACGCAGGTGCGGGCTGGACCTTTGTTTGCGAAACAAAGGGTTTCACAAGAATGGGTCTTGGGGTGGCCTTAATCGCGGCGGCGACGGCTGGCGGTAAGCCTCTGTCGGCAGGCGGCGGCGACAAAGGGCTCTCGAGCGCGTCACTGAAGTCAGTGACGGCAATACTGGGTTGCTGCAAGGCAGCGACATCGGACCCATATTTCTTTAAAAAATCTGGGTCTTTCAGGACAACGTTTTTGAAAAACGCAAAAAGGCGTTCCTCATCCGCATCAAGGGCCATATTATCTGCTAAGAGTTAGCAGACATTTGAGTGAAGCTCAGCGCGCCTAACAACCTAATTCCTTGCACAATTATGTAGGGAATTTACTGGGTCCAGCGACTCACCCGCTTCAACCTTCCCGCAGCCACAGTCCGAGGGTCCGGGCTTGGTAGCAACTCCAACTCCAGTCCAGGGAACTTTGCTTTCAGGAACTTGTTGAAACGGGAAACACTAGCACAGTAAATCGGCGGCGCACACGTTCGCGACGGAGCCCAATTTTTTCACCTAGACCCTGAAGGGGTTAGGCGGGCGGATTGGGTCACCACCCTCTCTTGGTTTCGTTGGCACCGTTAGGTTTCCCACCAAGAACCTCGAAACTGAGGACTTTTCCCTGATGGGGCAAAGGAAGTTAAATCGGAATAATATCCGAAGCAAAATGAGCAAGTGCTGTCTTAACAAAAAGACAACAATTGTTCGGGGGTGTAGTCAAGGGACTACTGATGACGTCACGACACTGGGAAGCGACGAACCGATGACACACACTGATAGCGAGCGGGAATGCGAGCAGGTAGCGGCACGTCCGTACGCGGCGGCGGTCAGGCGGAGAGAGTGAAATCGTATGCAGAAGTCACATACGGTTTAAGTACCAGTCTAGGTGGTACAGGGGGGTGCAGGTAGTGGTATGTCTAGGAAATAGCATTATCGTATTTGCTTGCACGGTGTATCTCCGGGGACGTAGACGTAGTGAGATTTTAGAACGCTTGCGTTTGAATATTTGTTGAAAGTTCTTGTGGGGTTGTGCTTAAATAGAATTCACTGTGTGGATTGTTACCTGGCTGTAATACAGGATTGTGTGTATGTTTATGATTATGCATTGGTGCGGGCTTCCGTTCTTAAACATGGATGAAGTAAAAGATTAGTTTTAGAGCAAATGCTGAAAGCAATCATTTATGCGACAACAATAATATATAACGGTGAAGGGAAACATCGTGAGGAAACCGCCATGTCCTAAAAGTAAAAATTCGAAGACGTGTGACATCTACCAACCCGCACTGGGCCCGCGTGGTGGATTACAGCCCAGTCCCTCTCATAGAGATGAGGCGTGTGTCCCAGCAGTGGGAATATTATAGACTGATGATGAAAAACATATATCATTCCGATACCCCACTCTTACACTATGTTTACACCAAAGTGTAAAACATGTAATCTACATGTTGTGTGTATCCTGTCCTGATCCTAACTATCCTAACTAATATTATAAATGCGAAAATGAGTTTGTTACCTCTTCACGCCCAAACTACTGAACCGATCATTCTGAAATTTTGCATATACGTTGTCAGGTGTACAGAAAAGAACATAGGGTTCCTTTTATCTCGAAAAAAAATACTACTTCCAAGGAAAACACCAATAACGTTCTTATTAATATGATAATAGCACCACGTGTCCAAGACGACTTATGTCAAATTTTAAAAGCTAGTTTAAGAATATAATAACATTTAAAACCAGTTGTAAATTCTTCATTTACATTGAAGAAAGGTGAACAAAATAGTTGACAAAACAGTCTTATCATAAGCAGCGTGAGTACGTTACATCAAATTTTATTTAAGTCTTTTATTTTTATTGTCACTTCGCATTTCCTTCCCGTGGTTGCGTGTCTTGCTAAACGTTGCGTAACAACAAACAAATGCTTCATTTCGACCAATTTATTTCAAATAAACTCATTTATTAGGCAGCTTCTACCATCCTTCTCAAAATTATTTAATTGTTAATTTTGAAGTAGAAAACAATGAGTTTCCCCCGTTAATTAACAGGTATTTCCGATTTGAGAACCATTAACGAACTTGAAATTAAGATAATAATCAAAGTTATATTGAAGAAATGTTGATGAAAGAACTTTGTATTTTGTAGTTGTTGAGTTTATGATTATAATGTAAAAGTGAAATTGTTTGTTGCTGTTTCTTTGTTGTTGTTTTATTTTTGAATTGTTGTTAGCAGTCATGATTTTATTAAAAACAAAAGTATTGATATGGTTTTCAAGTTTCTGATCTAACTTAATCAAAAGCCTGTCAGAATTATCGAAGAAAAAAATTACAGCCTAAAGACAAGGAAATTCTTTATTCAGTTATTTTAGTATCAACTTAAATTGCTCGTAAAATCAGAAAACAACAGTAATTCATTGACAGTTGCTTGAAGTCACTTTAACACGGGATATTCAGGTGTTCTTAGGGCGCCTTCAAATTAGCCGCAAATAGCCGCGCAAATGGCAGCGCGGCTGCAGTGCTGCCGCCGCCCTGTCACTGCTAGGTTCGAGCTTCATAGTGTTGTACATTTAGTTTCACGATGGACTCTGATGACGAAACACTGCTGTCAATGTTACTATGAAAACAAAAACGGATTTTGGAAACCTATGAAAACGTTGCCGTTATTTTGTATAAGTCAACGAACTGAATTTCATTACGTAAAAGCCTGTGACCAAAAATTTCAAAATGACACGATTACCCATCACGAATTCTACGAATTACTATCGTATCGCATCATCACTAGTCGATCGATGAACTGATGCGCGGCTGCAGCGCGGGTGTAGCGCTGCAGTCGCGCGATTTTTATTTATATGGATTAACAAAGCAGCGCGTCGGCAGTGCTGCAGCCGCGCTGCCACCGCGCGGCTCTTTGCGGCAAATTTGAAGGCGCCCCGCGTCATGAACTGAACTTAGTCGTATTTAACCACGCCTACATTACGCCATTTTTGTTTATAAATTGATTTAAAAACGCCTACTTTTCATAATTATGACAAGTTTGAAGTAACGGAAAACTATTAATTATATACGTCTATATGAAGAAATTCAATAAACTACGTGATCGCCTTATTCCCTAAACGTTTAGGGGATAAGTATCCAACAAGATGAAATTTTAATTTTGCAGTTAACTGCGTTTTTTCAATCTTTGATTAAGATAAATTGGGAGTTTTAATATTAAGTTAGATGTGTTGGAGTTATGGAATGATTTTAATAACATTTAAAAATATAAAACAAGGAACAGGGTCCAAGCTACCGGCAGTCAGAGCTCCAGAGAAAGGAACTTCCTAACAATACGAGTCGTGTCCAGGAATACAGCTTTAATATTTATTATTACCACTAACGCATATATTCTTATTTAAAAAAAAATAATGAGAATGAAGTAGCAATATTTACAGTTATAAGTTTTCTTAAAATTAAGCATAGGTACTTATTTATTCAATTGAGAAACGTTATTTGATAATTCCTAGGGTTGTTGGTAGGAAAGTATACATATTTCCAAAGTTGTATATCATTCCAGTGCTCTTCTTGATTCATTAATTTTTTGCATAGCTATTGACGTCACTTTGCATAATACCATAAAATAAAATAGCCGCATTACAACCGATCAGCCTCAAAATTTTCAATTTTTGTCGTGAAACGCTTTTTGCCATTCGATAAAGGGTTTCCTAGAATGTGTACCAAATTCGTGATTCCTTTGTGGAGCATTTGAGGCGTAAGAATCCAATATAAATCGGTCGACAGTCCTCTTTCGCTGTATATATACACATCAGCAACACAGTTTTATATAAAAAATAAACTATTGGGAAATCTGATAAAATTGTAAACTGGAGTAATTTTCTGAAAAATCCTTCTTTTTATTAGTCGCGTTACTTTTACATTCGGCTCCGTTCATTTGTTTTCGGTAAATGTTTACTGCCGAGTCCCCTGTAGATATAGGACCATGATAACTTTTTATTTGATTGAGGATTACAGCCGAATTTCCGGGATGTAAGGTAATAAACTTTGATTAAGGTTTCAGAGGCTGTAACCCGTAGTCTCAACATTTTTGAAAAGATTTTTTTGCCACTAAATTGAATAACGGTTTGTACCCCTTAAAGAATTGACGTGATTTTTTTTTCTTCTGCACAGACCTTAGTCAATTATTTTCATAAAAAAATATAATTTCAGAATTGAATAAAATAAATAGCAAAACAAACACAACAGAATTATTCCAACCGTGCCAATTTCAAGATGTCCCGTTATTTATGCGAACTAATTAAATAAAAGGTCCATTCAAATTTGTTGGTTAACTTGAAAATGTGCGTCAAAACAGGCCGCGTTAATTAAACAAAGAGGGTGGAAATTCAAATGTTGCTTTAAATAAATTATTTTGTGTACTATAGGAGGGGCTCGCTTTCGATATTGAAGTACTGAAATCAGCGAAAATTGACCAAATACCAACTCCACTGACCTTGAGTTGCCGAGAATCGAGTTGAGTGGCGTGATTCAAGAGGCCTATGTCCAGTGTCTATTAGAGTCTACTGGACCCTAGACATAGGCCTCTCGAATCTCTCGAGACTGTTGTAGGTTGATGATGATGAGACCGAAATAATGTTTAGAGGTTGTCACAAAAGACACAAATAATCAGTTAAAATACGGTACCTAGTTAATTATTAATAAAAGCTGATTTTTTTGGTTGTTTAAGCTTGTCAGTATATCAGAATAACCCTTTAACGTGGTTTAGGGAATATGAAATTATCATATATATATAAACGTTTATTACGTTTGAGATTTTATGAAAGTGTGAAAGCGAGGTTATAGGGCGGGAATCAGAAAGGCCGCGTTTAAAACACGGGTGGATCACACTTACCGATTTCCGTAAATAAGGAAAAAATAAAAATTACCTACCCGTTTTATTATTAATTCGGATCGAGGATCGTTAGCACCTCCTTGAATTTGATGAGGATGCTAAACAACATCTTATATAATTATTTGATGTTTAGTTAGTCCACCTTTCGCCAGTTCTAATGAGAGAAGTGATTCTTCCTGGAAAGTAGCTTTTTAATAAAAAAAAAAAAAACAATAAATCTCTTGATGATATGTTTCTTTTATAATATTGTATTTACATCAAACTAACATGATATGCCATCATAACAAACACCACCCCACTGTATTATAATATTATTCTTAATTCTGTGTACTCATCTATTTTGATTTCGTTTATTTGTATGCTTCTGTGAATACCGCGAATTCTTTTAAAAAAGATTTATAAAACCCAACTCTAATTTTTTCAGATATTCCTGCAAAAAAAATAAGAAATATATTTATTTTTACTATTTATGTACACACAGTAGAAATCACAGGAAAAAACATAAAATATTTGAGTACAAAGGTACTGCTTATTTCATACGAAATTTCTGCCAGCAGACCTGCGAAAGGAAAAATGAAAAAGAAATGTAGACGATAGTGTGTGAGAGAATGAAGAGAAAAATGCGTCTTTATGTGCCTTAACTAACTTAACCTATACTATTTTAAATATAAATACATATATAACTAAATATAAATACATAATGCTAGGATATAAAAATACATATATATATAAATCAGAATTGAGAGGAAAGGTAATGCTCTTTCACTCGGGTTTTGAACAATGAAATAGTCTTTAAATCACGAATGCTAGGCGGAAGTGAGTTCCACAACCTTACAGCATGAACAGAGAAGGAATAGGAGTAATAACTGGATTTATGAGGATGGGATTTAAGGATGGATCTAAGGTGCGATCTACATGGTACGTCACTGGGACGTGCGTAAGAAAAACGCTCGCGCAGGTAAGAAGGATAGGACGGGTTGTGTAGGATATTGAAGAGGAGACATAGGATCCTAGTGTTCCTGCGAAGGCGGATTGGGAGCCACTTGAGTTCTTTGCGAAGGTGAGAAACGTGGTCATATTTACGGATACCAAAAATAAAGCGAATACATAAATTTTGCAAGCGCTCAAGCTTATTTAATAGCTCCTCAGTAGCATCCAGGTAGCAGGCGTCCGCATAATCTATTATCGGCTGAATAAGCGTTTGTGCTAAAGAGATTTTAGTCTTCAAAGGCAGGAGGTTCTGAAGGCATTTCAACGAGTGTAGAGAAAAGTGTACCTTACGGCTGACCTCGCTGACTTGAGCTCGCCACGACAGATTCGAATCAACAGTAACACCCAGATCTTTGGCAGTATCTGTATATTCGATGCAAACACCATCGAGGTACAAAGGCATCAAAGATGCAACAACAGCCGCAGTTCGGACAAATCTGCTGCCTATAATCATGGCCTGAGATTTTGTTGGGTTAATTTGCAGACCAAATGACTTAGCCCAGGCGCTGATACAAGCCAGGTCTTGATTCATAGCAGCAATGGCGGAATCCGCATCAGCTACATTAAAATGCCGGTAGAGCTGCAGGTCATCTGCATAAAGATGGAAATTAGAAGCGATTACACAGGTAACCATGTTAATGAAAATTGAAAAAAGAAGAGGAGAGAGAACGCTACCCTGGGGGACACCTTCGGTGAGGCTACACCAATCAGAGAAAGTCTCATCAAGGCGAACGCACTGAGAACGTCCCCGAAGATAAGAATTGAACCAGGCTAAAGTAGAAGAGGAAAAATTTAAAGATTTGAGGATACCTAGCAAAATGTCGAAATCCACTGAGTTGAAGGCACTACTGAAGTCAAGCAATACAAGTACGGTAAGTGACTTACTCTCCATTGCCCAGCGGATATCGTCAGTTACCTTCAAAAGAGCAGTGACAGTACTATGACCCGAGCGGAAACCCGATTGGAAAGGGGATATTAAAGAGTTTGACGTCAAGAAAAATGTTAATTGTTTATGGACTAAGTGCTCAAAAACTTTGGAAAGAAATGGGAGAATAGAGATAGGTCTAAAGTGGGATAGCGAGGATGGATTGTTAGTTTTAGGTAAAGGTATAATGTGAGCCTGCTTCCAAACTGAAGGAAAAGAGCAACTAGAAAAAGAGTTATTAAAGATGTAAGTCAGAACAGAAAGTAAAGAGGGAAGGATAAGAGTAATCATTCTTGAACACAACTTATCGTTACCGACTGCTGAAGATGTAATCGCAAGGACAGATTTCTTAACGTCATCCTCAGAAACATCGTTAAGGTTAAAAAGGGAACATTGTGGCAAAGGTAATCTGGAAAGCTTCTCCAGGGTCGCAGCTTTGGCAGACGAATCGAGAGAAAAGGGAAGAAAAGAGAAGTGTTTATTAAGATCGTCGAGGTTCACATCCTTGCACTGATTGGTAGGTGATTTGCCTATGCCTACAGACTTTAGAAATTTCCAAACATCAGAAGAATTACGGTTGTCGAGTTGATCACGGAAATAGCGTCTCTTGGCATCTTGACACAGATGGCTGCAGCGATTACGTAGCGATTTGTAATAAGAGAGATTAAGCTCTGAAGGTCTGCGCTTATATCTGCACTTGGCTTTGTCCCTTCGTGCCATAAGTTCTTTAATTTGTGCGGTCATCCATGGTGCAGGGTTATGTTTTACTTTGACACGTCGGATGGGTGCATGCATATCATACAAGTCGAGAACTGTTTTGGTAAAATAACTCACTTTCTCCTCGATACCGTCCTTCTCGAGCAGAGGGGACCAGTCGAGATTGCCGGCATCACGCTGCAATGCCTCTATATATACATACGTACATTTTTTTTTTTTTGTTTTATTCCCTTTATTCATTTTTATATACAAATTTGTTACATTTTTAAATATTCCTTATAAATAATAAAAAATAAAAATAAAAACATTTAAAAATATAAAAAAAATGTAGCCCACCGGTATCAGGAACAGGGTCCAAGCTACCGGCGGTCAGGGCTCTAGAGAAAGGAACCTCCTAACGATACGAGCCGTGTCCAGGAGTAACGCTTTCTGAATCAAGCCCTTGATACAGCTGCCTAACGAGAGCCTCATCAGATGTTGGTCGAGGCTCTTGGCAATTAGGCCATTGGCATTATATATTATTAGTATTAGTATTTACGTTAAATTATATAGTATTAGATATATTTATAGTTTATGATTGGTATTTCTTTATATTATATTAAACACATTAAATCTACAAAATTCTCAATTGAACCTACCACAGTTTGTCTACGCATCTTTTAAAGGTTGACCGGTAGATAATGCCATGGGCATTAAGTCCGCCTCTGTACATTGCATTGTTTGCATATTGTATTAAATAAATAAATAAAAGACAACATAGATTTACAACAAAAATCTGTTATACATGTATTCTGGTATATGATAATTCCAGACATCGTTTCTACATGATCAAATTATTCAACTAAAGCAAATAAACAAATAGCTACACTCAACTTAAGCACAAAATTACAAGCACCATTGCTCGATAGATTTTCAAACGATAGAAATTCAATTTACCGACTATAAATTATTGTCATGTCCTTAGGAAAGCTATTACAATGAAATATCGGAGTGCTTGGGAACTCTGAAGATTCTGACAGTGATAAGACGATACAGAGATAAGAAGTACTCGATTATATGTGTTATTCTACGGTGTGAGGGTTGATAATGGCAGAATAATGTTGATTATCTGAGGGATATAGGAGATGTGTTAGATAGAAAGGATGCTGAGATCTATTTAAAAAGAAGATTGTAACAACACAGGGTAAACATTTATTTACTATTTCTTTGATGAATTTTATTTCTATTATATTTTAACGAGAGCAGCGGTGGCCAGAAAGCAGCGGTGGCCCAGTGGTGGCAGCCCAGACTGACGAGCAGTAAGTCGTAGGTTCGAACCCGGGCTGGCGCATTACTTTTTGTAATATATTTCATCACCGCTGCACTCAAAACGGTGAAGGAAAACATCGTGAGGAAATCGGCATGTCCTAGAACTAAAATTCGAAGACATATGACATCTACCAACCCGCACTGGGCCCGCGTGGTGGATTAAAGCCCACTCCCACTCATTGAGAGGAGGCCTTGTATTCCAGCAGTGTGAACATTATAGGCTGATGATGGATGATGAATATTTTAACTGCCCCTTGGTCTCATCGTCGCAAGCGCGACTCCTGAGCGTCGTGGGTTCGATGCCCAGGTCGGCCAAAAAGTGCGATTGGGTTTTTCCATTAGTAACTTCTCAGTAGTTGTCCGGAGTTTGGAAGTTGGCGGTATGATACCGCCGTGCCTCGGCCAGCACGTTAACCCGCTAGTCCTGCGCCTGATCACTCTCCGGTCTTATCGGATTGCCACCCTATCGGACTATGAGAGTGAGGGAAGAGAGAGTGCACCTGTGACTGCGCACACACTTGTGGACTATAATATCTCCCGCGCCGCGCTGACTCAAAACGGTCTGGAGGACTATATTATAACTTACATTTTTTAATATTTTTAAAAACAAAAGTCTCATCATCGTTGCCGGTGGTCAGGACTCCAGAGAGAGGAAGCTCACTATGCATGCCTTGTCTCGGAGTACAGTAGGTACTGTACAATAACTTTATTTAATACCTTTTTTTGAAAAGTTTCGTCACTGAGTTTTAAGCCATCCACAGCAAATTAAATATCTGATTCTGAGAAACAACATGAGAACAGAAAAGGAGTTCCTGGATAAACCTCCTTTTGAGTCAAATTAATTATTATTAAAGCACGCTCAGAACGAAAAGGCAAGAAATCCCATTCTCCTAAACAGTAACGAGAATAAATGTCATCAAATAATATTAAATCCCATTTTTATAGCAAAAAAGTATTCACCATATCGACATTTCCCAAAGAAAAAATCAAATAAAATACATTCAAAGAAGACATCAAAAGAAACGAATCTTTTCAACATTATCAAAGCTAGAAACGACTAACATACAAAAAAAAAAACGAAAATAATTTTATTAAAACTCGTAATTATCACGTGTTGTCGGGATTCCCCCCTCTCTCCCCCTGCTGCCGGATATTTTAATTCTAAACGAGGGATTATGTGCTCTCAAGTCGGTTCGGGTTCTGTTACTGATGTACTCATTACGTTGGCTTAAGTCAGAGGCTCTCGCGGTCAATAAACTTACTTTATGATATTTTTGTCGGCAATTGAGGGTCGGTGCTTGTAATTAGCGGCTTAAGATTGTTGAGATGGTATTAGAAGAGGTTATTTATGATGTCTTTTAATACAGTGAAAAGCGTTGAGTGGAAATCGTCTTCGTTCACTTAGGGTTTAATTTTGAATTAAAAATAAACTATTATTTGACTTCAGAAGTAAGCTAAACTATTATTTGAAAGTGTCTACTTGCCTTTAAAAACGGTATCACTTTTTCTGAAATTTGCGATATTTTTAATCTTGTAAATTTTTATGTAATTTTTTTTAAGCGAAGTATTTGCCAGGTCTAGCTCAAGTTCTTAAGTCTTTTGTTCGTTTGCATAATCTAAAAGACCTGGTGCTTATCCGTACGAATTATAACACAGTATTCTTCTGCTTAGCCGGACCAGGGCTCTATACTCCCATTTGTACCACGCAACATACAAGCAAAAAGAAACGTACATACATATGAACATACGACTCTAAATCTTCAAATCAAATTTCTCTCATTCCACTAATCTTCCCGCCGTGTCTCCTGAACCAGGGCAACGCTCAAAGCCTCCGGAACGCCCATTCATATTTAATCTTTACTAAGCCGATTTTCATTTTAGTAATCCCTGAATTCCAACGATTGTACTTTCTAACCTAACAAGGCAAGTAATTAACAATAATTTATAAGGGTAGTGAACTTATTTTGAGGTTTGATCTTTGAACTTAAGCACCCGAACATGAAACCCTTGGAATTGAACTTAGGGGTAGTTAATAATTCTGCACTGATTAAGCGTAGTTTTGATGAACGTTACCTGGTTAACAAAGGTTTTGGGATTATCTTGGTAGGATAGACAAACGTCAGTGGTAACTAAACCAGTATAACCTGGTCTCCTATTCTATTGAATCTTCGTTCTACACTAGGCCAGCACATAGTCAAAGTGTAACCAAGCTGTGCGGTTTGCTGTTCCTAGTTTGTGGTATTTTAATGAGAGAACGTAAGTTGCACAGCCATAATTATATCCGAGGGCAAAGTAAACAATAACAGTCTTGGTTTTCGAAAGAATCGTAGCAGGCGGCGTTCTATGGTTTCTGTCTACCCCCATGGGACAAAAGCGTGAGTTTATGTATGTATGTTACCTGACGAACTTAAAAAAAAAAACAAAAGAAACTATTTTATTAGGGGGCAAAAGAATTACAAAGCTGTCTTATGATATTGATATCCCGCTTTAAGTCTAAGTCAACTGAACCTGGGTCATACCCCTATCACAGTTGTAGAAAGATTGTAACGAAAAAGCCATTTCAATGACTACAAACCATTTCAAAAAGCCATTGCAATGGGTACTTGCTATGGCTTTTTTGTTTCAGAAACATATCTTCTAATCTCTAAAATCTTCTAATCTCTAATTCTTTAATCTATCTATTTATTTATTAAAGCGACACCGATATAAATGCCCGAAAACAAGGTGGAGGGACATCGCAAAGAGTTACCACGTATTTTTTTAAAGCTGTTCTATTCTTTTTGACCGTGTAGGTATTACACTTTTGTAAGAAACACCAGTTTAAAAAAAAAACAAACAATTACAAGAAATATAATTAATATGTTGGTGTCTATAAGGTGGTTTCCGTTTGTACCCCAATGGCCATTCCACCTTGTACAATTGTACTCTTTGAATTTCACGACGGATTTCGTAGCACGACAGAGCGTAATTTTTTTTTTTTTTTTGTATATGGCTTTTCGTAATTTAGCCTAGGAGGTTGTCGTCTGCTTAACCGGACTATACTGTACCCACAGTATAATCCGGTTAAGCAGACGATAGCCTTGAGTGTAAGGCCTCCAGCCAGGGCAACAGAGCGTTAAAAACCACAAGTGTACTTTTATATAAGCGTTTATTTGTGCTGCTGTTAGTGGAAACAGCAGAGAGCAGTGGTGGCCCAGTGGTGGCAGCTTACGAGCAGTAAGCCGTGGGTTCGAACCCAGGCAGGCGCATTATTTAGTGTAATTTATTTCATCACCACTGCTCTCAAAAATAGTGAAGGAAAACATCGTGAAGAAACCGGCTTGTCCTAGAACTAAAAATTCGAAGACATGTGAGGTCTACCAACACGCACTTGGCCCGCGTGGTGGATTACAGCCCACTCCCTCCCATAGAGAGGAGGCCTGTGTCCCAGCAGTGTGAACATTATAGGCTGATGATGATGATGATGATAGTGCAAACAGGAATTAGTACGTATTTAGTGAATAATCAAAGTCAATATTGCAAGACTTACTTTCCGAAATAGGAAGTATGTTATTGGACCAGGCAAAGAAGATTGATGACAATGCACTTTATAGTTCCTTCTTTCGAAAGACTTTGATTGAAATATAGCTTCCGACTTCATGTAGTTTCCGTAGAATTCGGAAATTTTACAAAAGAGTCTGAAATAAAATTCGGTCTATAGAAAATTAGAAAAAAAGAGAATAAGGTAGTAAATGTTATTTTGGTTTTAAGTATTAAGACATAGGCATTGAAACGATAATAAATCTTAATTTCACCGATAAATATATCCAGGCTTAACGCAAAAATATGCACATGTATATGATGCTTCTAACGCCAGAACATAGCACCCAAATAATTAGTCATCATCATTATCGTCTGTATGTTGGTGGACGTAAAGAATAGCACCATCCCATATCTTCCCGTGGGTGTCGTAAGAGGCGACTAAGGAACTTTCCAGAGAATGGGCATCAGCGTTCTCTGTGCCTTTGCAAGAACCGTACTGCGATCGCCAACCCACCTGCCTAACGTGGCGATTATGGTAACCCCCCCCCCCCCTTTTGGGGGCTGGCCTATGTCCAGCAGTGGACGTCTTTCGGAATGATTGGTCAGTTTTTTTTATTGTTTTGTTTTTTGTTTGTTATGAAGTTTAAATTAAAAATCGGTCTAATTTCGCTGTAACATTATTTTTCGAAAATGTTTTTTTGTAACTTTACTGCTTATGCGTAGGAAGTTTCATTAAAATCTGTTCAGTCATTTCGGAAAATAACGACTTGAAAGTTTGTATGAAACGCCGTAAGGCATAAACGCTCTTGATCGAAAAAGGTTTAAAATAAACCGTAATTGCTATCAAACCGTTTCCTACATTTCTGGAAGTGGAATCTTTCATGACATAATAAAAAAAAAATCGAACCACTTTGGAACTAAAAACCAAAGGGAAAGACAACGTAGACCAAATGCCAAATAGAATTTGGTTTTAGTTCGTCTAGTAAAATAAATCAAACGACTTTAAAATCAGGATTCCACGCAATCTCTCTTTCTATTACCCCGAAGAGTTTTCGGCCCAAATTAAAATAAACCTTGAATTTATTCCGCTAAGAATCAAAACGGCTCTACATGACACCAATTCAATTTAACTCCAATGGAAATGGTTAATCGCAAACAAGTCCCTATTTTATAGACAATAAAGTTTAACTTTGAATATTTTGGTTTAAAATTTATTATTTTATGAGTAAATATTTCTGCAATTACCTCATCCCTAAACGGTCAATAAAATTTTCATTGTGTATATTAAATACGCGTAAACGTTATATACTGGTATGTATATCTGGATTTAAGATAGATTACTTTAAGAATATCTAATATCATATTCCGAATTTATCTCCGAAAAAATTTGTAAAGTGAAAAAATCAGACGCTTAAAAAAAAACTAAGAATAATAACTCAAAAAGGTTGTCTCAGTATATCTAATTCTATTTCCACATTTCTCATACATTCCTTTTCCAAATTGCGATAACTACACATTACTGAGACTCAGAACGAAGTAAATGCAAAATAAAAAGTAAGCTCTTTACAAGAAATATGTACCGTGAATCCCAAAGTTATATATGGTGCTTAGTAACGTTTTTTGGCAGAGAAAACGTTAGGTGAAAAAAATAACGTATAAAAGAGTTTATTTGTGTGAGATACAGGGTGTTACTCTGTTATAACGGCTTGTTTCGGTCGTTAGTGAGATCCCACCACGCGATATGTTTAACGTAAATAAAATTACTTAAACAAACAGAGTTCTGTTTTCATACAATATGTAAAAAACATGTTTAGAACTGTGTGTGAAATATTGGATGTATTTAGGTACCTACAGTTCTTGCTTTTAGAAAATTTAGGATGAGAAAGCCCGCTTTCTTTTTTTTTTGTTTTCTAGACTATTTGGTTGTGCCATAAGCCTTCATTCGGACAGCGGTGAAGATTGCATTCACTCATTCATTGCTTGCGCTCATATATTTTTTCCCACATTTTGTTTTGTTTTACCGCACCCGCATCACCACTATTGTTAGTGTACTTTATTATGAAACAATAATATAGCTAAAACTTCTGTACAAATTTCGAATCAGTTAAGTAATTAATGAATAAACAAAAGAAACACTACGACTGTTCTTCAACTCGTATTGGCTTACAAAACGCGCGCTGTTTGGATTTTCAACACTAATGCGAAGAATGTTTTCTTCTTTCAAGTTTGTCCTTTAGCTACCAGTATTCGCTGCCATTCAAGCCACATCATCTTTCAGAGAATCCACACATCTTTTCGTTGGTCTTTGATGTTATTATAGTATTACTATCCGCCAATCTTCCTCAAAGCTACTGCCAGCAAAAAAAACGGTACTACCAAAATACACCACAATTTTCCTCATCCACACTACAGAAACAAAACACTTTTCCAGCTCTTTTATCTAAGTTTCACTGGATTGATTTATAGAGGTACGTTTTATTGTGGCTTATCCTTCTTTATCCGGTAATTAAGTCGGACTTTGACCGTAATCTGGGTACTAGAGAGTCAACCTGTCTCTCAGTTAGAATTCCAATGACATTGAAAACGGCAAAACAAAGAATGACCCTTGATTTGTTGGGATTAGATAGTACGTGACGCGTGAAAATTCGTGAATCTTGTAAATTTTCAAGAATGGTTATTTTAGAGTATTTTAGCATTTTCTTCTTTATTTTGCAAACATAGAAGTATAATAAGTGAAACGTTGCATAAGTAAAATAATACAGATAAGTTTCGAATAAGGTACCTCCTCTACACTAGCTATCTTTGTCAAAGTCATAGTTGCATTCCGCTTCAATCAATGCTAAAGATGTCGTATGTCAGTTTAATCAATGTTTATACATATTTGAATTTAAATCTCACACACAATGTTCCATAGCCTGATCGATTTTCCATTCAGAATCACAATCAATTTTGTGTTTAGCTAAAACTGTTTGCTGCTCATATTTGCTAACGAATTCCCCGATGGAATTGTTTGTCTATTGCAGATAACTCATTTATGATAATCTGGTAGTGTATGCTCATTGATGCAATGTTAGTATTCCATAACATATGTATTATTATTATCTAGGGCTTATATTCTTATCGCCAGATTTATTTATCAAAATGTACGAATTTATTCCATAAACAAAAGATTCGGACTTTAGAATATTATTTCTAAAATAAATTTGATTATTTTAATTCATTCTTAGGCTTTGCTTTTTATAATTCTTCTAAAGCTAATATAACAGCTGTAGCAATCATTAGAATTACCCAGTACGAAATGGGTTGTGGAGGTCGGATTAGTAGTCGCTCCATGTAAATTACTCGTATTCGGTTGCATCTGGTTAAACTGGAAGCTGACCCCAACATATTTGGGAACAGGCTAGGCAGATGAGCAATGACAAATCAAATTTATATTATTGATGCTACAATTTGATATTCAGTAAGTATTCCCTTTTTTATTTAAAAAATATTGTGGCTTTTATTGCGAAGGTAGATAATAACATATTTTTCAAACAAGTGTCATAATATCTTCATTCATATTCTCTCTTAGTTTTCCCGTGCCATATTTGTCCCAACCAACCCCAAAAGGTACAAACAGACGAAAAAATGCACTTCTTACACAAACACAAGTATGAATAACAAAACATTATCCTTCTATCCGTATTCAAGACGTTGTCGCCGCATAGTTCTCAGGAAGTCTGCCAATGACATCATCTTTGAGATCCGCTAGAACGTGGACCCGGTACATTTGATTTCCGGTATCGGTCCTCGACTCACTGATGTCGGGAAATATAATGTAACTCACACATACACACTTGTCCATACATTTATTTGTGTTGAGAGTCCTTAGTTTATGTATTACACTTGGATTCGTGTAAACAGGGTGAGTAAATACGCTTTGCGTCGTTTGTTACTAGATGGCGCTGGGGGTAGCAGATTGGACGGACATTTGTTTTTGGTTTGGTGATTTTAAGGCTACCAAAGGAGTAGGATTTTGAATTGATGTTATTGAGTACTATGTGTTATTTATGTTACTGTGATTTTCAACCAATAAAATAAGATATTGCAAGAAATGAGCCTTTGGGCTTCGTGCTAAATTTATTTAGGTTTCCAATACCTATTATGTACCTACTTAACATTATTGAACTATAAAAGAGGAAGCTTGAGCGATAGGTAAATGAACATGTTATTTTAATTCCTATTTCATATATTTCGACATTCTCAGAATTCCTCAACACAGAAGCCAATAAACCAAAATTATATGAAAACATATCAAAGACGAAACCAAAGATTCTCATTTCGAAATTCTTTGCGAAAAAATATTTATAATTTCAATATCTCTTTTTGTACCGAGACATCGTAAAGAGCAATACTTTATTGGAAAACGAAGGAAAGAAAAAAAATATCCATATTTGTTCAATAGCGATCCAATCGAAGGGGGAGGGTTGAATGTCGTAGGTCGAGTGAACCGTTTAACCCTATAAGAATTTGTTCTACCTTTCTGATATAGGTTTTATGGCCTATCGGCTGCAAGGTGTTTTTGTTAATAAACTAGGCTATGTAGATGTAGGTCAAAACTATTTTACCTTTGCCTTTCTGTGGATGGTTGACGAGTACCTACCATTAATCAATAACATTTAGAAAATTACGTTACGGCTGACATTTATTTTGTAGCTGATTACCTACGTAATGGAAAAAAAAACATTGATAGTAGAAATTTTTACTATAGGAAATCAAATGTATTTGACAGAAAAGGGTAGTTGACATAAAAAAATCTAATTAGTCCGTCTTATAGATTTCCATAAAATATTGGACACGTATTTTTTCTTTTTTTACGTTAACAGAAAATGAAGACGATAAAGTGCATTTAAAACTCGTGTGACGTCACGACGTCGTACACTTTTTAAAACACGGTGACGTCAAAAGCCCCCACTCTTGATCTTTGATGCGTTTTATCTTCGTCAATTTTTATTAATTTGATAAAGTAAAAAATACGTGTACAATATTTTTCGATAATCTAACTGACGGACTAAATATTATCATATTTTTTTGACTGTGGAAACATCCCTATTGTAACTAATTAAATTACGGATATATCAGATAAGGCTGAAAGCCGATGGTCTTACGTAGTTGTGAAAATGCTAAAATTGCAAATTTATTGAGAGACAAAATCATGAGAACGTTATCCTATCAAAGAAAATATTCTTCAAGGAACAGCTTAATATGAGATTATAAAAGATTAGATATCATAAGACTATTTCTTACTTAAATGTTTTAAGACAATTCTATGACTTCCAAAGCTAGCTTTCACTAAGCTCTTATAATTCTTAATTTTGCTCCACCCGGGAAACCAGAGATATCACCCTATCTTGTCTTAACATTTGGAAGAATTCTATTCTTGGCACTATGCCAAGTATGATAACAGAAATATATGGCTGGTCCGATGACATATAGTATATGTATGCCTGTTTCTGATATTAACAAAATAGGAATTTGTATGAAGCCGTTATTTGATTACGTGAACAGAATTGAGGAGAGTGATTTAAAGGAAAAAGATTTCCAAATTATGTGTAGCAAGAATCTAGAATTAAATATGTATCTGAAATATTGATACGCAATCTAAATGTCACCAGATATTTACTGGAATTGCAAAGGTCGTGTATTTCATTTTAACGTAATAAGTTTAAAGCAGTATTATAAATAGCAGTTGCTATTCAGCAACTGCTATTTATTATACTGCTGTCCGCGATTTCGTCCGCGTGGAAATTTTGATGCGTTTTTCAAGGATGAATTAAACCTAGAAACCTTCCTCATGAATCATTCTGTCTATTGATGAAAACCTAATCAAAAACAGTTGCATAGTTTAAAAGATCGAAGCGTGCCTACAGACGGCGCGTAGATACAAACTTATGATACAAACTACAATATGACAGTAGTCGCTGTTCTAACAGTCTCTAAAATTTTGCCAAAACAAAGCAAATTCTAACAAATAATTGCCTCAGACTAAGTTAGTGAAGCATTATGTAAAAAATGAGACGACCACAAGAAAGTAGCACGTAAAACAGGTACGAAATAATACATAATTTGCATAGTTCTCATAAAGTCTAAATGACAACGACACAGTCCCACTGAAAGCAGAAAAGCATTCAAGGCATTCCCATTACCTCTTCACGCAACAAAAAAACAGAACGATAGTACGAAAATCTGAAATAATCCACAAAAGGAACAGCGTAAACCACATTCAACTTTAAAATATACATAGACGAATCTACAGCGGTCGACAACGTAGTATAAATCTTTGTTAAAAGCAACACAGACGAAGTTTATGCAAGCGGCGGTTATCTTACGAAGGGCCAACGAGCGAGTCTGCGCGGTATTACACTGTATGAACCAATCAAGGAAACACGGGATTTAGGATTTTATGGTCGAATTGTTTGGTACAATAGAGCCCGATTGTAGAAAATGGAGCTATCATGCGGTGGATTTGTGTGTTGTTCAAATGGAATGACTTTGATTTGTTAATGGGTTTGATAAGGTTAAATTTATAGAAGTCATAAATGCAGTGTTTGAAATTTGCGATGATGGTAGAAAATTCATGGAGGTATTTATGAAAACCAATAAGAGAGAAGAAAAGAATGAACACTATCAGGAAACTACAAAATACAGTCGCTGTGATCGAAATCGCGTAGATCATGATAATGATAGAAAATGGATTGTAAGTTTTCATAGAAATAGGAACTTAATGCAACAACAAATACTTTTTGACATTCGTGGTCCAGACAAAATAAAAAAAGTCTCAACACAGACGAAGACACGGAGAACCAATCTTTGCATAATGAATAAAGTTACAAACGTTAAAATGAGATGAAACGAAATTCACAAGCTGCCAGTTATTTTTTCAGTCTCAAAACATCTAGACAAAGAAACTAATTTATACATCTGTCTGATATCTGTACTTTTAATTTGTAAATGGAGGCCTAAAGATGAATAAATTAATAATCTCGACCTGGATTCTGGAATAAAGATAGTAGCAGCGATGTTTTTATGTTTTACGAAGTTTTTTCTCGTTTCAAAGCACTGTTGTTGAGTTAAAGTATAAAATATTAACTATCAAAATTGTTTAGCAAACAACGAAACTTAATATTTGCGTAAACAGTACAGACTGGCAGTGCCTACATCAACTTACAACAATCTGTGAAATTTCTTTAATAGATTTTCAACTTTATTGTTTAAGTACAAGGTTGAAGGTTCAAGGTTGATTGAGAAAATTTAACAGCAGGAACTGTTAAATTATTAGTAATAGTAATTAGTATTTACCAAATTTTAGTAGCATGATATGTTGGCGTCTGTACAATACCAATGAATGTGACACCGACACTAATAAACCAGTAAACGGAAGCTAATACATTCAAATTGAAACTGATACTTCGAAATCTGAACATCAATTTGGAAAATGCATTCATTTTCTAATTATCTTTACCGGAATTTCGAAATTAAACGAAGAGGTGTAATTCCAATATTAGTTCCGCAATTCTGATTTCTATCTCCCCTTCATCCTCCTTAGGATTAAATGATAAACGCAACAGATTTGTGTTACTTTATTCTGTGTTTGTTGTTCTGACAACATTCATTGTTAACAAACTCTCTCTCTGTATCTGAACCTAGAAACTCCATTTATAGTGTTGATGAGTCATTGTTTGCAGACTCATTCAATAGGTTGTACGTTGGCATCTAGTGTAGAGATTCTGTATGTATTATGATGTGTATAACTTTTCATATTTTTGTGTATCTTAATCTCCGTTTCTCAATATCATCCTTAAACTTTGTTAGCTACAAGAAAAGTACAACAATACATAAGCTAAAACGCCTCTATATTATTTTCTAGCTCTCTTAAAAGGTTATATTCAAGTATTATATTCTTAAAACAAACTAAATTTTAACCCGGCTCCGAGTCTTCTGGCCTGTGAGCCATAAATTTGGCAAATGCTGCAGCATTCACTAGATTCGTTCGTGCCGCTTGGAGAATGTAGAATGGACGATGTTGAATTTTTTATTCAATTATTTCTATCAGTGGAATGCTTGTTTAATATTTTTTTTTATTTCTGCATTGTGTGTACAATGCAGAAATTAAAAATATATATATTAAGTAAATACTAAGTACTAACGGATGTTAGTACTTAGTCCTGACATCAAAATTGATTACTCGACAATACCAGCATTGAATAAAGTTAAATCTACCACAAAATATCTGTTGTAATCCACACGCCACCAACGGATTAGTAAAATATAATTATGGGTGGTAGAATTAGTTTGTTTTTCTATAAACCCTTTTCTTTTCTTTCCTATGCAATTGGTGTTTTGTTGCCTATTTTCATTACAACTTGACGTGCTACAAAAATATAGACTTTAAGAGCTACTAGAACATTCAGCGTACAAAACCTTACTGCTCAACAAGCACAAGCATAAATATAACAACTTCAGCACGAGGCAGACACCTCTTTTTGCATGAAGCTATAAATTTACCGAATGCTCGCATTTGGAGATCTCGACGACTGGACGAAGTATGTACCATTCTGAATATTTAACTCCGTTGACTTTTCACTTTCTGTAGACACTAGAGATACTATTGTTGAGATTGTTTTAAAGTTACGAGTTTCTTGTAGTCTTCTGAATTCATTATTGAAGAGATTTATGGCTTGAACTGTACCGATTGTGTCAATTGATGTCTGTTTGTTTCAATTGGTTACTTTAGTACCTTCTTTGTGTAGTCTAGTATTATCAGTTAAGTTAGTTCAAGCACCTCACATTGTTCTACATATTGCATTAAATGCTACTTTAAGACTGCATTGAACTTTAATTCCATCCACATCGCTTTCCACAGATACGGAGGTTTATGTCTCACTAGTGGAAACATTAAGACTAATTATGGTGTAGCAATTTCATCGACATAAACCACAACATGTATTATCATCTTAAATTAGTGAGATTCCTTTCCAAATCTCCTTTTACATCCTCATCATTCCCTTTCCCAACAGCCTCGCATTCAGTACACTTTCTTAAAGTAATTTAATTAATCCTTACGTTCCTACCTACGTTTATACCTTGAACATGTCTCAGTACGAAATAATGACTTTCTTCATACCTTGACGTGTTGTCAAAGAAATGGCGCATACGGTTGGGAAGCATAATTAAAATTTGGCTTTGAATTTCGCGAACATTCCCAAACGCTTGACAGTTTTTGGTTGTACTTGGAGCTTAGTTTAACGAACGATAGAAATAATTGTTTTGTTTGAACAGATTTTAATGTGGTAAAGGGATTGGGGTTATAAATATTTTGAAAAAAAAAATACTTATATTACGACGACGACGATTAAAATCTGCATAGTATTCCGATATATGATTAAGCAATTACTCGGATTGAAAAAGACTTAGTATGTAATCTTTAATAAACAGTTTATCTTTCTTTCTGTTTTTGGTTGATGACAACACGTTAATCAAGCTTCCACAAAACTTAAAACAGATCACTTCTTTTGTTGGGCAGTCATGTAAAAACTACACGATTCCTTAGTCCTTACTCAAACCCAAATTGTACAAAAGCGAACGAAATTACCAACAAAATAATTCATTTAAGTACATCCTAAACCAAATCAACGCTAGTTAGTCTTAAAACGCGTTCTGTTTTAAACTCAGCTGTTGGCGACGTCGAGGGCAATTTGTCAAGCTCTTGGGCCACTTCTGATTTTAATTAAATGTCATTTTAGTCCACGTAACGTGAATTAACCCCTCGCCTATGTTTGCCTATATTTTGGTGGAGTATTCCGCTATTGTTGGTGGAGTAATTTATTTTTCGGGAATGATCTGTTGGTGATTTTAATTATGGTGATTGGTGCTCTAGCTGAGGTCTTGTTTATAATTGGAATTAAATTAATGAGTCTATCAATGACGCCGAACTAAAGACAAGAAAAGGAAACAACCGAAAAATCAAATCTACATCAATTGTATATCTATGACTGGTTAAGATTATAAAGTTAGTAATTCAACAACAGCACCACGTCCAACTTCAAGCATCTCATATTTAATAGCGATTTGATCAATTTGTAACTCGCTATATCATCATGACACCCGAAAACACAATTACAATAAGTTCCACCACACCCGCAAACCTACTATAGATATCAAACGGAGCAAACTTAAGCATTCAAATTAAAAATTCACAAACGACACGCCAAACAAGATAACTCCTGAAGTCCTGACAGTAAAGTTTTCCAATTAATTCAATGTCAAAATACGTCCAATCGACACGGCCGCCAAAATGCGTGAATTCAAAAATTCCATTTCTAACTATGGAATTTCAGTTATGAAATACGATGCTAGATTTTACGACGTATAAAATTCAATGAATTATTTTTTAAATTTCAAAACGTTCGATACGTCGGCGGGGGCGTTCGTTCATTTGCATAACGTTCCCGTTAAATGCGCATTTGTTCTCTATTTGAATCGATTTGTTTTTTTTTTGTTGAAATGAAAAATGTAGCGGATGGTTGGATTTTAAATGTCAGTCGGTTTTGTGTGTGAAAATCCATTTTTAATTATTATTAAAATCGCATTACTTAAAATTCAGTTTATAAAATGGTTAGTGATTTCAGTAAAACCGTTGGCAATAACGAATGTTACTAACTTAATTTCAGTGACAATATGGCAGATAGACTCGTGAAATTGTTCGACCACTTTGATAGCTCAAAAAATTCGATTGAAACTTTTATCACAATTAACTTTTTGCGTCCGCTGCAGTGAATTTGAATCTATCTTTATACACATAGGAATACCTTTGATTAACCCTTTCGTCACTGATGAATAATATCGAGTGTATTGGCCGAGTCATTGATTGATAGGCAAAGTGCATGCAAATAGATTTTGTTCTTTTATCGCTAGTCTATGGTTATATAGGGTAAAAGAAGGTTTCAACAATTACGCGTTTGAAAATTTATTGAAAGGTTTTGTCAGTGCTGGAGGCATTTTTTTTCATATTACAGTGATAATTGGAATAAACTTCAAAAGTTTCCGTAATTTGTGTGTCTCTTTTTTCTTTTAAACTAACATCGATTTAACTACAAAATGTTATGTTAATTCTTTGAATTATATTATAAATATGCTGGTAAAACTAACGGCTAGATGTGCTGGACACAGCTAACTTTAACCTTTCTATCTTTACCACGTTTTCCATTCTAAAAGCTTTCCCTCGCATGATGAGATGTCATGATAATCTACTAAGGTCTGGCATGAAAACGAACGGACTAGCGGAAACGCGAACGGACGGACGGAACGAAACGGACATGACAAAATTATAAGGGACCTTTGAAACAGCGAAATTGCGAAAAGGAAACATAGGATGTTCTTATTCATGGTATGAATAATATGTGATTATATTATCTTCTGCCCGCAGTGTAAAGACATAATGAACCAGTATCTTTCTAGTAGTTTATTGCATAAATGGCTAATGGATGGTCAGTTTAATGTCATAAACCTATGTATGTAAGTGGAACTCAGTTTTAAGGTACAAATTCGAAGGTGGGATCAATACCGCAGCTAGGGCATGCATATGAAATGGGTTTTCGGTCCCCTAGTAAAACCAGTTTTTCACGGGTTTTACTATCCGACCAAAAATCCGTTTTCTTAACTGCAGCGGCAGGTTAGATTTCTGAAGATGGTCATTGCCGTTTTTATAGATTTACATGGGTGAGGAAAATGTCTTAAGGAAAGTTTTAACTATGAATGTCGACGGATATAAGAGGACAGGAAGACCAAAAAAACGATGAATGAACTGTGTGAAAGATGACATGGCAAAAAAGGGGGTTTCTGACAAGATAACGAGTAATAGAGAAGTAAGGAAGAAGAAGACATGTCGCGCCGACCCCGAAAGAATTTGGATACGGTCAAGAAAATGATGTCTTTGAATTATGAAGCCAAAACTATGATAACTTTAATAAAAACCACAGATTAAAGAAAGTTATCATACGTTTCAGTACTATCTTATGCTTTACATAGTGTTTTACCAAGGGAAGACTTAGGACGAGTATAAGCCGCCTGTTTACGCGACACCGAGTCACGCTGCGACTTAACTCCGTCGACTCGACGCACTATTGAACCGTATAACACCGCAACACCGTTGTCGATGAAGCTATTACAAATTTGTGTATTATACGGTCGTGAACTATTTAGTTAAAATGTGTGGTTTTTAACCTATAGATACCTAGTTCCTGTTTTTCAAGGGTGTTACGGTGTCATCTCCAAGCTTAAAAAGTTCTGTGCAAAATTCAAGTCAAATTTTAAAGAACGGTTAGTAACCTGGGCGCGGTAAAGAAGTTGTCGAAATTATGACTGAATTAAATAGCAGTTCCGGACACACAAACGCACACAGAGTAGATTTAGACACTGTATAGATTATGTTAACATACCCCACCCATGACATACCGAGTTTCCTCCATGCCTCGGAAAAGGCGTTGTTTCCGGCTGTCATTTGTAGATCTTTGACAGTCGTTACAATTTGTCAGTAGCCCGAAAGTCCGACAACCAGCCATAACGAGGGGTATCGCATTACCTAGTACTGGCTGGGTTGTGTAAGTCAGTTAGGCAGTTGTTCCATGGAAAAACTGGTATTCAGCTGCATCCGGTTAGGCTGAATGCCGACCCCAACATATTTGGGAGTAATAAAAAAAAAATGAAAATGAAAAGCGTTTATTCGTTGTTACATCCGTACGTTGCGCTGAACGATTATCGGTCGACGTTCGAGGACATCTTGCAGATTGACGACCAAGTCAATCACCTTACAGAATCAATGTTAGAAAGCTACCACTCAGCCTGCCCAGAAACCACTCCGTCCTCTACACCGGGGCAGCAACCGTGGTGGGGAGCGGATCTGGAGCGCAAGCGCAGGAAGGTAAGGACAGCCCTGAACAGAGCCATGAACAGCTGTGCTGATAAGGACTGGGACGCGTACAAAGCGGCAAAATCCTGCTACAAAAAGTGCATCAGGTTCAGGAGCAAAACTGGATGGCGTAAATATTGTGGCAACATCGAATCATGCCAACAAGCTAACAGGGTAAGGAAAATACTGGCACAGCAAAACACGACTGGGCCTGTTGTTCTCCGAAAACCAGACAGTACACTCACCACATCAACAGAAGAAGCGATGCGCGTCCTCATTGAAACTCACTTCCCAGGATGCGCTTTCGCTCAGGTAATTGAGTGGACCGAGACAAATCAAACACCAACAGAGAACGACTGGTGCTACGCACACAAAGTAGTAACGCTGGAAAAACTCCAGTGGGCGATCCAGTGCTTCCATCCTTTTAAGGCAGCAGGTCCGGACGGGATATTTCCCGCCTTACTACAGTGGGGGGGAATCTCCGTTGCCGGTAGACTGGTGTCCCTAATGAGAGCGTGCCTGGCCTTTAGATACGTTCCGAAAGGATGGAGGGAAGTGAAAGTCATATTCATTCCAAAGCCAGGTAAGAGTGACTACACAAATGCCAAATCCCACCGACCGATCAGCCTAACCTCCTTCCTTCTAAAAACCATGGAGAGAATTTGCGAGAGAGAGCTGAGGGAGGGCGCGTTGAAATCTATACCACTACACAGTAACCAACATGCATACAGCTCGGGTAAGTCCACTGAATCGGCACTCCACCTGGTAGTCAGTCGGATTGAAGATGCTATACATCAGAAGGGCACCTGCCTTGGAACCTTCATAGACATCGAAGGAGCCTTCGATAAAACCAACTTCTCCAGCATCAGCTCCGCCCTTTCTCGTCATGGGGTGGAACAAGTGCTGATTGACTGGATCACCAACATGCTGAGCAAACGAGCGGTTCGCTTGGAAGGAGAGCAGCAGATGGCTCTGATAGCCAGAGGATGCCCCCAAGGTGGAGTACTTTCCCCCCTTCTCTGGAATCTGGTGATAAATGATCTCATCACCAAACTCAACGCCAGTCATTTCTACACAATTGGGTATGCAGATGACCTCGCTATTCTCATCTCGGGAAAAGTGACAGGAACAATCTGTAACCTCACCCAACAGGCGCTACGCATCGTGGAACGATGGTGCAGGGAATATGACCTTTCAGTGAACCCCACGAAAACTGAGTTAGTCATGTTTACCCAAAAACGTACTTTAGGACCTTATCGCTTGCCTAAACTATTTGATACAGAACTTCAATTAGCCACCGAAGTCAAATACCTGGGAGTCATCCTAGACAGTAAGTTAAACTGGAGCAGTCACTTAGACAACAAAATAAACAGGGCGTGCATCACCTTCTGGCAGTGCAGGAGGATGATAGGTAAGAAGTGGGGCCTATCTCCCAAAATAATACTTTGGCTATACTGTGCGGTGATCCGTCCCATGATCTCGTACGGGGCGGTGGTCTGGTGGCCACGCACCAGGCTAGTCACGGCCTCGAATAAACTCCAACGCATGCAAAGGCTTGCCTGCATGGCAATTACAGGCTGCATGAGAACCACACCGACAGCGGCTCTCGAAGCCATGCTGGAGCTTCCGCCGCTTCATCTGTACATACAACAGGAGGCAACAATGGCGGCAGCACGCCTTAAAACTCTTCAACTCTGGAGTAAGTCAAACACGCAACACACTGCGGTACTAGAGGGACTCTACAACGAGTTCCCCCTGGCGAAAGCCATTAACGATCGGGTACCAAAACAATTTGTATTCGACAAAAAATACAAGATCCAGCTCCACGAGGATCACCGCTGCGAGGGGTTAAATCCCGCAGAATTACGGATCTTCACGGACGGATCTAAAACAGGTACAGGTACTGGGGCTGGAGTATTCTCAGAGGATCTCAACATCCATATAGCTGTACCACTGGGGGTCCACAACACGGTATTTCAGGCGGAATGCATGGGCATTTCCCTGGCCGCATCAGCCATCTTAGCCAGGAAGGCTAGGGACCACTCTATCCGTATACTTTCAGACAGCAGGGCTGTACTGTTAGCACTTGACAACCACACGGTCAACTCCGGGTTAATATACGAGTGTCACCAGCGCCTTAACCAGGTCGGTAAGCACAACAACATAACCATACAATGGATAAAGGGCCACAGCGATTCCCGGGGCAACGATGCAGCGGACGAACTCGCTAGAAGGGGTTCCAGTATGGCAGCAGTGGGACCAGAACCCATCGTGCCACTCCCCTTCGGGTATCTACGGACTCTGGTAAGGAAACGCACCAGTGATCAACACCACAAACTGTGGCTAGACCATAGTGAGTGTAGGCAGGCCAAGGAGGCACTTCCTTCTATAGACGGCCGTCTCACCAAACGGTTGCTTAGGCTGACCAAATTACAGCTCCGCATAGTCACAGCCGCCATCACTGGTCACGGCTCTTTTAATAAACACCTCTTTGTCCTAGGAGTCACAGATAGCCCACTGTGCAGAGCCTGCATGGAGGAGGACGAGACAGCAGCCCACGTGCTTCTACACTGCCCAGAGGTTGCAACATACAGGGCGAAGTACTTAGGTAACCCAGGTACTCTCCGCGAGATCGTCAGCAACACCAAGGAGCTGCTGGCCTTTCTCGGGGAGCTGGGGTGGTTGGAGTAATGTTCCCACCCGTACGCAAAATACGCGCTTTAGACGTGGAGTTGCGGAAACCAGCCCGCTATACAATACAATACAATACAATACATCCGTACCACAAAAAGCGTAAAACTAAAACATTTTAAGTTGCGCAACAGAATTTCAATTCACAACGGTGAAGCCGCAAAAATCAGATAGTATGACATAAATATATAAACAACAACAAATAATCATAAATGGAATCTACTCATCTCTAGTCATGAAGTTTTGACAAAAGGTGCTAAAAAGAAACTTCCCCATTTTGTTTTTAAAAGACACTTTCGTGGTACAGCTATTTTCTAAATCGGAAGGTATGTCGTTAAAAATTGTTGGCACTAAGCATTTTCTACATCTTTGCCCATAATAATTAGTACAAGTGAGTACCACAAATCTTCTGATACATTTATTCCTTTAGCCTTGGCAGATGATCATAGATTAAAATACTTATATTGCTAGAGGTCTAAAAACAACCAGCACCATACAGGCAAGAACAAATGCGAGTGAAATCGTTTAGAATTACAATAAGTGTTGTAAAAAAAAAACTTCTAAACCGTACTTGATTTCAAATTCCTATTACATTTAATTCCTACAAAGTTATTCTAAAAACGTATTCGGATAATCTTCGAGTTAAATTCAAAGTTCTAGTCTAACGGGTCAGGTTTGAATCTTTGAAGCGACTACACGCTAGGGACTGGTGGAATATTCCATAGTAAATTGGGTATACCTTCCACTGGGGCTTGCAGTTTATAGCAAGCTAACATTCGGTGAATCTGAGTTATAAATACGTCTTCTAGATAATGGAAGATTTAATTTTGTTTGAGAAGTTGTGGGGGCTTATCATTATGATCACCTACTTAATTTGAGGAGTTTGTGGCTTAATTATTACAGACCCTCGGGTCGATCTTCATTCTGGTCAAGCCGCGTTTGCCTGGGTTGGTCCGTGGATGGGCAACCACCCATTCCTTAACAAGTTTCCTCCGTGCCTCTGAAAATATGTTAAGCCGTTGGTTTTAGCTGTCATTTGTAGATCTTAGACAGTCAGTGGACCGATAGTCTGATAGCCGGTCTTACTATCATTTCAGCCGAAAGACATCCATTGCTGGACATAGGCCTCCCCCAAGAAGGGGGGGTTTTGCTATAATCGCCACGCTTGGCAGGCGGGTTGGCGATCGCAGTACGGTTGTTACAAAAGCACAGAGAACGCTGCTGCCCATTCTCTGGCAAGTCCCTTAGTCGCCTCTTACGACACCTGTAAAATATGCACAATTATCTACACTAATAGTTGACTCGCCAACACGCCACCGCACAGGCCGACAGTTCGACAACGACTGCCCGCCCCACCACTCGGACCGGTATCTATAAACGTGCGACGTGCGCGCCCGAGGCAACGTCACAGTACTGTAATCGGCCTGTAGTGCGATGTAATGATATCTACATACACTACAACACCCACGGGAAGAAATGGGATGGTGCTATTCTTTACGTCCGACTATACAGAACATCTATTAGGTCTTTACCTATGAAATTGCCGTTTCGTTTGAAAAAAGTTAAAGTATTTTTTTTTTTCGAACTTATTTATTTCTTTTATTCAAAGTAATCACCCCTGCAATCAATGCATCTTTGCCAACGCTGTGGCAGTTTATGGATGCCCTTCTTGAAAAAATCAGCTGGACGGGAGACAACAAACTCTTCAAAGGCGTTTTGTACTGCCTCTCGGGAATTGAATTTTTTTCCCGCTAAAAAGTTGTCCAAATTTTGGAAAAAGTAATAGTCGGAAGGCGCAAGATCTGGTGAGTATGGCGGATGAGGGAGAGCTTCCAAACCCAACTCATGCAGCTTAGAGACGGTCTGTTGTGCAGTATGGGGCCGCGCGTTGTCGTGAAGTAGCAGTGGAGACGACCGATTGACCAAAGCTGGTTGCAGACGTGCGAGTTTCGCCATCATTGTGGTCAGTTCTTCAATGTACACATCTGCAGTAATGCTCTCGCCGTTTTGTAAAAAGCTATGATGAATCACACCAGCACTAGACCACCAAACTGTGACCATCACCTTTCTAGGGGTCATTTTTCGTTTTGCACATTGCTTTGGTACCGAACCAGGATCTAACCAACTTGCTGAGCGCTTTCGATTGTCAAAAAGAATCCATTTTTCGTCGCACGTAACAATTTGGTTCAAAATTCCTTCATTTCTGTGCCTGTTAAGCAGCGCAAGGCAAGTCTCGACGCGTACGTTGCGCTGGCGATCGTTAAGTTCGTGGGGCACCCATCTATCAAGCTTTTTTATCTTGCCAATCTGTCGCAAATGGACCAATATTGTTTTAATGCTAACATCAAAAGCTGCTGCCAGCTCAGCTGTAGATTGAGTTTCATCAGCTTCAACAATCACCTTTAATTCATCATTGTTGACCAAAGTTTCCGGACGACCACGAGGTTCATTTTTCTAGTCAAAATTCCTAGAACGGAACCGAGCAAACCAATAACGGGTTGTGCGTTCGTTTGTACAGTTCTGTCCGTAAACGTCGTTGATGTTACGGGTCGTTTGTGCCGCGTTGGTGCCACGACGGAACTCATATTCCATAATTACACGAAATTTCAAAGTATTCATTATGAGGAAAAATGTTGAAATGTAATGAAAATACAACGCTAATCAATAAACAAAAGACTGATTTTGTAAATAGAATGTCATATTTTTAAAACAAAATTAATTTGAATTTAGAACTCATAGCCAATCAAAACTTTTTTTTGTTTGAAAAAGTCTGTACTGCAATACGGCAATTTCATAGGTAAAGACCTATTATTATACAGGTCTTACTAAGGGGTATCGTATTACCCAGTACTAACTGAAATCGAAGCACGACATTGTTATTAATTTTACAAATATTATTATCATTATATTCCTGCATTCGTCCCATGTTTCTTAAGATCGGCTCAACACGTGTTTTTCTTCCATTCTCCCCTCACAATAATTATCTTAAAATAAAGCTATAAGTATTAATTTGTCCACCCTCAATTCATTTTTCAAAATTATCAAAGAATCTTTTAAAAAAAAAAACTGGTCAAGTGCGAGTCGGACTCGCGCACGAAGGGTTCCGTACCATTATTTATAAAACGAGAAAAAAAAACACTTTTTTGTATGGGAGCCCCCTTAAATATTTTTTTCTGTTTTCCAGTATTTGTTGTTATAGCGTCAAAAGAAATACATAATCTGTAGAAATTTCAACTGGCTAACTATCACAGTTCATGAGATACAGCCTGGTGACAGACGGACGGACGGACGGACGGACAGCGAAGACTCAGTAATAGGGTCCCGTTTGACCCTTTGGGTACGGAACCCTAAAAATACGCTTCGTATAGAGAACCGTATTTTTAGGGTGTCCTTTTTTTACTTCTGTTAAAAGAACCAGCCAGCAAAAAGTGACGTCATAATTAATGACATCTCATAATATCTCAATGCTACGTCACGTTGTAAGCATGACGTCATGAGTTATGGGGTGCCTGCTAATTAAAGTTTGCCTAATTAATCAAGCGAGAGAAGTTGGCGCGAATATTTCTTGTTTTCATTCGCTATGAATCCTGTGTCCCTATTGGACTTTTTTAGCGAGTTAAATCATATAATTTGGTTTTTTTTTCTGGTGGGAATTTTAATGATTTGTAATAAGAAGGTGCTCTGGGCTCTGTATGGTGTCGGACGTAAATAATAGCACCATCCCATATCTTCCCGTGGGTGTAGTAAGAGGCGAATAAGGGACTTGCCAGAGAATGGGCAGCAGCGTTCTTTGTGCTTTTTTATTTTTATTTATTTATTTATATTTAATTCAGGTACAACCCATAAATTTGTTAGTATTCCTTAACCTATGTTAGTAAAACACACAATAACTAATAATTCCTAATTGCGCCACCTCACGGAGACACCCGGCAACAGTACATGCACTGCGCACAGGTGCCCCATAAGGCGGCCCTCAGTCTTACTAGCAACAACGCTCAGAAGACTGTTGTCGCTGCCCCGCATCCGCCGCAGTAGTGAAGCGGATCTTTTACGAATGATCGCATAGAAGTCGTCAGTACGCGCTGCTGCGAACATCCCTGACGCGCTACAGAAACGGGGCAGCGACAGCAGTATCCTAAAAGCATTGTTATATTGCACACGCAGGGCATTGAACGTTTTCTGCGTGTATCTGGTCCACAGACTGCAGGTATAAAAGGTCTGGCAATAAGCCCTAAACAGAGTTATTTTGACATTGCTGTCGCACTTTGCAAATCTGCGGGCCAGCATGTTGCATCTTACGGCCAATGCCCTGCGTTCCCTCTCAATATCACAGTTATCAGTGCCATCCTCTGTAACCCAGTGACCAAGGTACTTGAACTGTTTGACTCTGTTCAGAGTGGCACCACACAGCGAAACTGGTGGTACCACTTCATAGGTCTTGTTCTGTGCCATAAAAACTAACAGCTCGCTTTTCTTGGCATTATACCTTAGTCCATGGGCTCCAGCATAGCACTCACAAATATTTAACAGCTTCCTAAGAGCACTGATCGACGGACTCAGCAGCACCATATCGTCAGCATAACTGATGTTGTTGAAGGACACACCATCGATCGTGCATCCGATGCCAGTGCTGCTGAGTTCCTCGATCAGCTTATTCACATAGATGTTAAACAATTTGGGCGAGGTCAGACCCCCCTGCCTTACCCCACACTCTAACCTGTACACATCTGAATATGAGCCTGCCCACCTCACAGCGTTGTGTTGGTTATCGTACCAAAACTTTAAAACATTAATTATTTCTGGCGGCAGGTTAGCTTCATTAGACAACTTTTCCCACAAAATGTCATACGAGACCAGGTCAAAAGCGCTGGATAAATCCAGGAAGCATGCATACACAGGTGTCCTCCTCCCAGTGTAATATTGCACTGTACTCTTAAGTGTCATGATTGCAGTCTCAGTTGATAACCCATCCCTAAAACCAAACTGTCTGTCGTTAATTTTTAATTGTTTACCCAGACAACGATCAAGTAAACAATCAAAAACTTTCGCTGTAACCGTTGCCAAGGATATCGGTCTGTAATTATTAACATCAGACATATCACCGGTCTTATTCTTAGGAACGGGCACCACAACTGTTTTCACTAGATCAGCCGGCAGATAAGAATGACTGACACATAGGTTGAAAAGTAAGGCAAGAACCCTTGGGAGATGAACACCTGCGTTTTGCAGATGCTCAATACTTAAACTATCGTGACCAGGCGACTTACCCCTGGACATGTTTTTGATGACGGATGACACGTCCCGGGCAGTGAAACGTACACTTAGGTCATTACAGCTTATATTGGATGTTTGGTTTGCTGTACCCAGAGGTGGATCAATTTTGAAACGCTGTCGGAATAAGTTAGCGATATCGACCAACTCACTTTTGCCCCCAACACTCGAAGGGAGACTCGACTCAGGATTCAACTTTTTCGTTTCTCTCCAAAAGCTTCCAAAATTCTTCGCAGAGTGGTGAGAAGCAATAATGTCCATTTTAATTTGATGCTGATTATTTTGACACCACTTTAGCTTAGCCTTAAAAGCCTTTCGAGAGTCACGCATTTGACTATAAATGGGTCCCACACCGGGTTTACCATATTGCATCCAAAACTCAAACCTTAGTCGAGCCTCCGCATGAGCCTCTTTCACATGTTTGTTCCAACCCGTGACATACCTCCGCTTCAATTCAGTCCGACACAAACAAGTCTCCGCTGCTGACTCACTTAATTTTTTTTTTTTTTTTATGAATGGCATCTCGCAGTTCAACCTAGGAGGTTGTCGTCTGCTTAACCGGACTATCCTGTGGGTGCCTTAAGAGTAAGGCCTCCAGCCAGGGCATAAAAACTTACAAACTAAGCGACTATACGCTGAGGGCACCCCCTGTGGGGTACGAGCCTCGGCTCAGGGCGTCGCTGGGGGAGGACTGCATGGGGCAGGCTGGATCTGAGTGATATCATTATTTAGGGGCTGATTTAAAACTACTGGCACAGCATCGCGGGCTGGCTCGAGCGAGGGTCGGGGAGGGCATGGACCGGGACGTCGCGACGGACCTCGACGGCGAGGTCGGAAAGACGGCGGTTTGTGTTTGAACTTTTTAAGAGTGCTAGTCTCTTTGCTACTCTCCTGGAGGAGGGTGATAGCATCATCGGGAGTGACGAGAGTATGCCGAGGACGGCGTACTGTACTAATGCGCGAGGGTTCGTAACGGGCGGCCGCTGCGATCAGGGGATTACGGTGTTTACTGGCGTTATCGAAGAAACGCTTCGAAAGACGTTTCATAAACTGAAGGACGGTGGGCATTCTAAGGTCTACGTGTAGACGGTCGTTACGGACATAAAAAGGGGCTCCCGTGACTCTACGTAAGAACCGGTTCTGCAAGGTTTGCATCCTATGGATGTATTTAGGCTTGGTGTGAGCGTACACGACGCAAGCGTACGTCATAATGGGGCGGATCACCGCGGTATAAAGGCGCAACTTGCACTTGAGTGACAATTTGCTTTTTGCCGAGATCATGAAATGAAGCCTACCCATAGCAAAGGCAGCTCGGTCGCGAGCTGCTTTGATGTGCGCCGCGAAAGACAGGTGGTTGTCAAGTAAGACTCCTAAGTACTTGGCTTGCTTCTCCCAAGGGATAGGCTTACCATACATAGTGATCGGGCTGAGCGCGAGTGGCTTATTTTTACGCGGTTTAAAGAAAAGAACTGCCTGACTCTTGTCGGGGTTCACCTCGATTCTCCATTTCCGGAACCAAACGCCTAGGACGTTGGCTGAGGTTTGGAGGGTGCTGTAAATAGCGTCGTGACTATAGCCAGTGTAATAGATGGCCGTGTCGTCCGCGAACAGGGCTAGCTGTGCCTTCTTGCTCTTGGGGATGTCACTGGTGAACAGCGTAAAGATAAGGGGAGAGAGCGGGGAGCCCTGAGGGACTCCGGCTCTAATGGGGTGGGGGGAAGACAGTGCCTTCCCGATGCGATAGCGGAAGGTGCGATCCGACAAAAAGTCTCGTAAGATGAGCACGAGACGGTCCGGCACTCCCAGTTTGTACAGCTTATATAATAAGCCGTTGTGCCAGACTTTGTCGAATGCCTTTGCTATGTCGAAAAACAACACACCCGTCATCGCTCCACGCTGGAAGCCAGCGCTTAAGTGTTCTACGATGCGGTGGGCCTGTTGAATGCAAGAGTGTCCGGTCCTGAAGCCGAACTGTTCGTTGGGGATGAGACTCTTAGCCTCGGCGAAGTCTTTGAGTCGCTTATACATAAGTCTCTCGTAGATTTTACCGAGTGCATTCAGGAGACTGATAGGTCTGTAGCTCGAAGGCTCAGACTTGGGTTTGCCTGGTTTGGCGAAACCGATGACAGTGGCCTCTTTCCATATTTGGGGAAACGCGTTGTTGCTCAGGGCGCCATTGAAGATGGCCGCCATTAACACGACGAGCTGAGCGGGGAGGAGTTTGAACACCCTATTGGTGATTCCGTCGGAGCCGGGTGCTTTCCGCGGTTGAAGTTTGTTAATGATGTCTTGCACTTCGTCAGCTGTGACCGGAGGCAGAGGATCATCAGGGTCTTCTTCGGGGGGCAGGGCGGCTTTACGTTCGACGAATGCGTTCACCTCATCGAGATGTCGCTTGTCTACTGGTTGCAAGCTGGGGGAGCACTGGGACTCCAGGCTGTCGGCTAGGCATTCGGCCTTCTCAGAGTCGTCGAATGCGACGCTCTTATCGGGGCGGGTGAGGGGAGGCATCGAAGCCTCTTCGGTGGAGCGCATCTTGCGTTGCAGCTGCCAGAAGGCTAGGTGGGTAGGCTCGAGTTCGCTTAGCGTTTTTTCCCATTGATTATTACGAAACTCACTGGTGCGATCCTTTACAGCACGCTGTAAATTACGCATGTGGGCTTTGTTTGCCTCGCAGGGAAAGCTGCTGTAGGCACGGATGGCCGCGTTCTTTTCGTTTATCAGTTCACGTATGTCAGCGGGTAGTATCCAGCGTTGATCGCTCATTGCTGGGACTTCCCGTGAGCAATCCTTCAGTACGGATTGCACGTGTTCTGTAAACGAGTTGATGGCGGCCGTCGTGTCTGCGACTGAGACTATGTGGTCGGGGATGGCCTCCAGGTGAGGCGACGTGGTGGATTTCAGCTTTTCGCTGACTTTCCTCCAGTCGGTTATCACTTGGGTCGGCGGGGGCTGGCTGGGGTCAGAAGGACCCGAGCGAGGAACTAAGTGCATGAGCACTGGTCGATGATCTGAGTTAAGCTCATGTAAAGTCTCGATGGAATGCAACTTAAGGTTGACATTCTTGAGAAGCGCTATGTCGAGAACGTCCGAACGTTGGTCGGGGTCGTGGGGATAGTGGGTGTGCTCCATAGGAGCGATGGGATCGAAGTTGAGGGACTCGCCCAGGTTATACAAGTGACGTCCTCTGGCAGAGGTCGTCGTGCTGTTCCAGGCGGGGTGTTTGGCGTTGAGGTCGCCCGCTATGATAACGGAGTCGCTCAAGCCGAAGAGGACGGCAAGGTCTTTGGTGAACAAAGTGTGCTCCTCGGACGTGCCGCCGGGAGGGATGTACGCAGAGGCGATAGTGATCGGTTGATGGCCGGTCATGCCTAGTCGACACACTGAGGTCTCGAGTAGAGACTCCATGGGAGGGGGATCTAAGGGGATGCAATGCAGTTCTTTTCTATAATAGATTAGAGTCCCGCCCTTGTGGCAACGTGACCGATCGTTGCGAACTATGCGATAGTTGGCAATTCTCGGATCGCGGTGACTGGGCTTGAGGAAGGTCTCCTGTACGAGGAGGATATCAATTTGATGGTCGCGGAGGAAGGTGGCGATCTCATCACGCTGGCCTCTAATGCCATTGGCATTAAAGTACCCTAATTTTAGGGATCGGGGTTTGGTGCACGTTAATCTCGTATTATCCATTGGAGTTAGTCGAGGTTAAGGTTGCGGAGGAGGTCGCCTAACTTGAGTAGGGACTTGAGGATAATTTTAAGTTTATCGCCACCAGTGTTAGCCGCCCCGAGATCAGCCGCCATGCGGTCTGCTTCGGGGGTGACTAACTCTGCTAGCGATTCTAAAATTGCGTTATGAGAGGGGTCCACGGCCGCGGGGCCGGGTGGCGTGGGACGAGCGGGCGCCGGTGCGCTTGCCTGGGCCGCGGGAGTGGGGACAGGGGCATCTGAAAGCCCGGGGATGGGGCTGGACTTTACTTTACTGAGAGCCGGGAAGGCTTTCTGGTGGTTTAGCGTGGTCCAGGGAGAGGGCCTCTGAGGGCTGAGTCTCTCCGGCATCTGGGCAGAGGGTAGCCTCACCGATGGGCTTTCTCTTTGTTGGCGGGCGCTTGCACGCTTCACCAGGTTAGAGGAGGAGCCTTTGGGGGCTTTTGAGCAGCCGCGGTAGTTGGCCGTGTGGCCCGACTGGCCGCAAAGCACACAGCTCGGTGGCTCCGTGCAAAGCGACTTGTCTTTGGGACGGGGGCAGTCTGCCGTGCCATGGTCGCCTAGACACTTTACGCATCTGTGTGGCGCATGGCAGTTGGCTTGGCTGTGACCGTACATCTGACAGCGATGACACTGTCCGACTACGCTTGAGCGGTAGGGCTTCTCTATTGAGATGCCTGATAGGGAGCAAACCGACTTCACTTTGAAGATCGGGTGGTGACCTTCTACTGGGTCACAGATGACCAGTACCATATCGTAAAGGTCTCCGCCTCTCGCCTTATGAAGGCGGTGGACGGCTGCGACCGGGATGTCCTGGCCTAGGAGGTCATTGAGGATGTCCTCCGTGGGGATTTCCTTCGGGATCCGCCTGATCACCACGCGGGTGGGCTTCTCCTCTGGAAGAGAGTAGGTGTGGAAGGCTATGCGCCTTCCGATTAACTGACGGGTTAGTTCCCTGAAGTCGGTGGTTGTAGGGACCACCACTTTGATCCCCTGCTGTGTGCTTTTTGCGCTTGTATATTGAATGCGGCGCTCATTACACATTTTGGACACATCTGTCCATTTCCCTTTGTCCTGAATGAACAACGGGGGAGGGGGCTTCAGCTTCTTTGAAGAAGCGGCTGAAGAGTTAGCCTTAGGGCTTGTTGGCCTGCTGGTATGAGCAGCGGCGGACTTTGGTGCGGGGACCGGGGAGGTGGGACGGGACGCCTCGGGAGAGGGGATTAGAGGGAGCGCGACTAACTTTTTGGCCATGGCGGCCTGCGAGTTTTTGCCCTTCTTCCTCTTGCCCTTTCCGACGACTTGGTAGTCGTCTTCTGAGGACGAGGAAGCAGAGCAGGAATCTATAACCGATTCCGAGTCGGAGATTGGTACGGTTGTGTCCATTTTCACCGAAATGGGAACAATAGACGCAGGTGCGGACTGATCCATTGTTTGCGAAACAATGGGTTCGGGATTAGCCGGAATCGCGGCGGCGACGGCTGGCGGTGAGCTTTTGCCCATGTTCCCAGAAACGGGAACAATGGACGCAGGTGCGGGCTGGACCTTTGTTTGTGAAACAATGGGTTTCACAACTTTGGGTCTTGGAGTAGCCTTAATCGCGGCGGCAACGGCTGGTGGTAAGCCTCTGTCGGCAGGCGGCGGCGACAAAGGGCTGTCGAGCGCGTCACTGAAGTCAGTGACGGTATCGCTGGTTTGCTGAATGGCAGCAATTTCCGACCCATATTTTTCAAAATTTGGGTCGGTCGTGAAGACGCGGAAGAAAAAACGCAACAGCGCTTTTTCCTTCTCGTCTAAGGACGACATTTTGTCGGTTAAAATTTAAAATTTAGCAAACATTGAGTGAAGCTCCGCGCCTAACAACCTAACTCCCCGGGTGGGTGGGCCCGGGGGTGTGTGGCCTCTCTGTCGGGTGTGCAATGACAGGGAGGTGTGTACCTACTGGTGTGCCCTAAGCTTGTGAACCTGACGCCAGTCTTATTGTGCGACAGGGCCCTACGCCCCAAGGGGCCTCTAGTGCGAAGGGGTAGACACTCCCAACCGACACTAGGTGACTGCTGTGAACGAAGTCAGATTTAACTAGTGTTTCTAGACCAGGCTTGACTAGGGTAGCCCCCAAGGCCAAGATTCTGGCTCCCGATGCCAATGGAGTGCCGGGCCCTGAAGGGGTTTGGCGGGTAGGATTGGGTCACCACCCTCTTGGTTTCGTTGGCACCGTAAGGTTTCCACCAAGAACCTCGAAACTGAGGACTTTTCCCTGATGGGGCAAAGGAAGTTAAGTCGGAATAATATCCGCAGCAAAATGAGCAAGTGCTGTCTTAATAAAAAGACAGCAATTGTTCGGGGGTGTAGTCGAGAGACTACTGATGACGTCACGACACTGGGAAGTGACGAACCGATGACGCACACTGATAGCGAGCGGAAATGCGAGCAGGTAGCGGCACGTCCGTTCGCGACGGCGGTCAGGCGGCGAGTGTGACTCACTTAAAAAGTCAATTACAGTTTTATATAAGCTATCTATGTGTAGTCTGTGCTCCCGGTTGTGGCACATATTATCACAGCATTCATGAAAAACAACCGGAAAGTCAACTTCTTGCAACTTCTCATGACACAACTCATGGTACCTATTTATCTGGCTAGCTTCTCTAAACCCCCACTTAACTCTGTTACATGAGGCCTTAGTGTTAACAATTCTTGGCTGCAATACTTTTAAGTTGCATGTCAGCTGTACAGGTAAGTGGTCTGACCAATAAACATCATACACAATCTTAACATCTACAATGGTTTGACAGGCGGCCTTAGTGACCACACAGTGGTCAAGCCATCTACGACAATTATTATGAGCGTCACTAACATATGTATATGTATCAGAATTCAGTCCGATTCTCTCTATATCTGCACATAACCAGTTTTGTTCATTACAGAAACTAAGTAACTCAACACCAAAACGCTCACCTGGGTGTGAATTAAAATCTCCCAACACAAATACACTTTCCACGTTCTCATTGTCAATAATTGCACTTACTTCGCTTAAACATTCCGTAAACTCAATAAGGTTGTCCATTGAGTCAGTAGGCATGTAAACGGAAAAAACTATGAAAACGCGCTCTGCCACTACAAACTTGGCCGCCACTAGACGCACACTTTTACACTCAATGACGGACACCGATGTAAACAAACTCCGTCTCCATATTAGCGCCACGCCACCATATGGCCGCCCGCGTAGTATCTCGTTCGACGTATTCACAGCCGACTTGCCCACAAAAGCGAACTCTTTGTGGATGGTTCCTACGTAAGCCATGTCGTGCGGTAGGAGCCACGTCTCCTGAAGTGCAATGATATCAGACGAATGGCAAAGTGATCTTACACCTTCAATAGATCTATGAATAGATTTACAGTTGAAGCTTACGAAATTAACTAGACTTTCCATTATGACTAGGTGTAAGTACTCGTATTTTTTCAGCAGGTCTACCTCTGAAATAAACAAACTTCCTAAAATTAACGCCCTCAGGCCACAGGTTGTCGTTCATGAACACTGGTAATTTATGTCTCGGAACGTAAACTTTATAGGCATTGTATTCTCTTTCCTGTTTCATAACAACCTTTTCTAATTGTACGGACACCTGAGTCTTACTTAAAATATAACTCGATATATCGCTCACTGAGGCACCTCTGTCCACGTTATTAATAAAGAGTGGGACTTTAATATCTGCTGCTTTAAATTTCATTTCAACCTCATTCTTTGCTGTACCTGTCTGCCCAATAAAACGATTTCTATATCGTTTTTTCCTAACTTCTATCCATTCTTCGTCTTGTTTACTTCCTTTCCAAATACCGGGCTGCTGTACAATATCCGCTAAGGTCCTTTGCTTAACTTTCTCGATATCATCGCGACTCATTGTTACGTTGTCTACCTTCACTTGCGCATGAGTAGATTCCGAACTTTGAGACGGCGCATGACTCAGCTGTGAAGCCGCACGCACCGTACCGCTGACAGGCTCGTTCATTTGTATCGGCGAAACCGGTTTTGCAAGCGAGACGCACATATCGTTAGCGCGCTCGGGTGAAAGGGACAGCTGATCCCGCGCGTCACGCACTATCCGCTGTTCGCAGTGTGTCACTAAGCCCATTGGCCCGCTATCATAGGTATCGTAAACACAAGCACCTCTTTTGTTATTAACGTTCAAATTATGAACGTTAACTAATGAAGCTCTTTTAAGATTCTCCAGGTCACATTTTAGTACACTGAATTGATCGTCAGTTACATATTTCTCCTTAATATACGATATGTCACTTCGCAAAATTAAGAGATCTTTAAGTAATCTTGTGACGTCTATATGGTCAAAAGATATTGGAGGTAATTTCTGAAGATCTCGCGCCACAAAAATTGGGATCAACTCAGGGTCTGTCTGTTTGAGAAGGCTTATAATATCCTCCAAATTCCTGTTGGTCTTGCCTTTATTTTTGCGGGTTATGTTACGCTTTGAAGTCTGAACTGAATCAAACAACAGACTTTTGGCATTTTCAACTTCCTCTTCAGAAAAAGCTGTCGCACAGATTTGCACTAGACTTTCTTCATCCATCACTTCAATTTTATTTTGCACAAATGCTAGCACTTCGCTGATCACAATGTTACAGTTTTGACATTTTAACACTTTAGAGGCCATTGCGTAGCCTCAAGGTCAATGACCCCACACGGCACCAACGTATAGACGACGCGTAATAGTCGACCTTTTACGATGACGGTTGCGCGTCAACTCAACGCTCACGCTTTTGTAACAACCGTACTGCGAACGCCAACCCGCCTGCCAAGCGTGGCGAATATGGGAAACCCTCCAAAATGTCAATGTGGCGGACTTGGGTGAGGCATATGTCAGCAGTGGACGTCTTTTGGGCTAAAATGATGATGATGATGAATAAGATGAGTAAAGCATAATACAGCATAATTTTCATTTTGTTCATGAATCTTGGGTTTGCAAATATTTTAGTTATGCTAACCCGCGGTTTCGCCCGCGTTGAGTTACGCAATACCGGGGTAAAAACGTAACGTGACAAGCTTTTATGATCATATAAATTGTGTATAATGACTATGAGGTTATAAGCTGAAAGTTAAAATATTAAAAGAAAATTTTTATTTTTCTTCTTTTAAGAGCATTTAAATAAAAGCTTTTTTTAAGTGTTTTTTTTTTACTTATAATTTTTCTAAACTATTGTATCGACGTGAACGTAAGAACTTAATTAATGATAATGTATTTTAAGTAAATAATTATAATTATATCATCACAACAACTACAATATCATTTTGTAACTAAATTTAATTTCTGTTATATTGAGCGAATAAATGCTAGTCTAGACGGACTTAATTCCATTCCACTAATGCATTTAAACTTGTCTGAACGAGCACCGGTTACAAAACACAGCACACAACACATCTACACTAATATTATAAAGATGATATGTTTGTGTGTTTGCATGTAGGGGATAATCTCCAAAACTACTGATTCTATTCTAAAAATTCTTTCACTAATCGGAAGCTACATTTATCCGACAGATATAAAAGAAAATGCTAGGCAGATGATGACCGCGGGCCAAAGCTTGTACACAATAAACAGCAAAGAAAAATCAAATAACCGTCAACGTTGAAATTTAAACGAAAATAACAGTACAATATAAAACAAACTGAGTTAACATAACTGCAGTAAATCTAATGTAATATTAATACAGAAAATATAAAGTGTTGAAGTATGGAAAAGTTACCTATATAAACGTCAGATAGACCATTTCATTGTAACTTTTATGTATCCTCATGAAGTATGGTATAGTTTTATTAAAAACTATTTTGATTTATTCTGTCTGTAGTGGCCAGTTTATGAAATATTAGTTCCAATATTATTTCGGGGATATAACAGAGTTGAGGGGATATTTTAGTGAGGGAATATGTTGTGAGACGATATTAAATAGGTACTAGGCTATCATAAATTGTAAGAAGGTTATCTACTGTACTCGGATACAGTACAGTACAGACATCAATTTCCATTGTAATAATTTCGTAGCTGTAATATTGTAACAGAAACTTAGCCTTTTACTATCTGTCAAAATTTAAACACTTAATATTCGAATACTTTTAGCAAAAAAAAAATGTAAACGTTGCGAAAGCACGAACGTCGTGTTATTAAATAAATGGTCTTAATTAATCAAAGGAGCGATTTGTCAAATACCCGGGATGTATAAACATTGGTGGCAGCCGCTACATTTTAACGTTCGTTCGGGAAAATTTGATGATAAAAGTTAATTTTTATTGTTTCCACGTCACCAATATTTTGACTACAAAATTTGTTTTTTTGAAACACTGCGAGCGAAGTGTTATTTATTTTTTCATTTAAGTGCAGCAACGTTTACGTTTGTTATTGTGTAAAATGAAAACCTGCAAACAATAAACAATGAAGGCTTTTATTTTGTTATCTAGACAGTTGTGAAAAAATTAAGCGTATTAATCTTTAAAATAAAACGCCGTATTGCAAATATCTTTATTTACCACCCAAGTACCCCCCCAGCTACTCTGCTAAATATCTATTTTCACATTATTCATTGGTAAATTAGTACTCATGTAAATACTAATAGCTCTCTAAAAGCATATTACTCCTCAATCAAACTTAATTATGATTAACGCCATCTAAACTCAAACGGTGACATTTCTTATTTAAATAATCATTCTCTGAGGTATATGAATGCAACTCAACAAACGATGCCTTCAATTGCCTACACGATACAATTATTCTTTTTTACAACTTATGCTTCCCCATAATTAAAGTTAAAATTAGTAACAAGCTAGTGAAGAACCGCGGCCTAACAAAAAATATAAAACGATGTTGTATTAAAAAACGAACCCTATACCTTAAATATAGCCTTTGTAAAGATAACAAAAAACAAAACAAAAAAAAAATATAACGACTATACTCGAATATTAAAAAGATGTATACAAAATGCACAACAAATTAATAGTTTAAAATACATCAACAAAGCCAAAAATGCTAGTAAAGCTGCATGGAATTTAATTAAAGCAGATGTTAAAAATATGACATGTTACTCTGACATTGACACAATACAAACCAATAGTGAATCTTATGACAACCCTAACCATATTTGTGAGCAATTTAATAACTATTACATATCCCAAACGAATAAAACTCAAAAATCACAAGACAATAATAATCAAAATATCAATTTTACAATTCCCCAGAATCCTAAAAGCGTTTTCCTAACACCAATAGACGAAACAGATGTGTATAAAATAATTCATAGTTTAAAAAATACGAATTCAACTGGTTACGACGACATAAATACCAAAGTGTTAAAAATTTGTGCATTGAGTCTAGTCTCGCCTCTATGCTTCATAATAAATTTATCTTTAAGTGAGGGAGTTTTCCCAAAGCGACTGAAAAATTCCATTGTCAAACCTTTATACAAGAAAGGCATAAAGTCGGATATGAGCAACTATCGACCAATCACTCTAATCCCCATACTCTCAAAAATATTCGAAAAAGTTATGTTTAATAAACTAGAGAACTTTTTGACATCGTGTGACATCCTTAAAAAAGAACAGTTTGGATTTAGGAAGGGGAGCTCCACAGCTTCAGCATGTTTCTGCTTAATTAAACATATAACCGAAAGTCTCAATGAAAAATCCAAAATAGGCTGTATTTTTCTAGACATGACAAAAGCCTTCGACTTTGTCTGCCACAAAACATTACTCTCTAAACTTTCACACTATGGAATCCGCGGGAAAGCCAACGATTGGATCAAAAGCTTTCTTACCGACCGACAGCAATGCGTGGAAATAACAAGAACCGGTCAAAATGAACAAAAACAGTTCAGATCAAAATACAAAGGAAACAACTTCGGGACACCTCAAGGAGGAATTATATCCCCGCTTTTCTTTCTTGTATACATAAACGACCTACCAGAGGCGATTAATGAAGAGTGCGTACTGTTTGCTGATGACACAACCTTGATTATTAAAAGTAATGATAACAAAGACCTAGAAGCAAAAATTGTTAAAGCTATAGACAAAGCAATCAAATGGTTAGAAATAAATAACTTAAAAATAAATATGACAAAAACAAATATAATCCAATTTCAAGCACTCAACACAAACACAAATAGTTTAGAGATTCAGTATAACAATTCCGTCTTAAACACTGTTGATGAATGTGTATTCTTAGGTATAACCGTGGACAAAAATTGCGGTTGGAAACCGCACATTGACAAAATACTCAAAAAAATTGATCGGTTTGTGTATGTCCTGAAAAGAATAAGACAAACGGTTAATCTAAAGACCGCAATGGTTGCTTACCATGCTTATGTAGCATCTGTACTCAGATATGGTCTCATTATTTGGGGAAACTCAGTAGACGTGGAAAGAGTTTTCAAAGGACAAAAAAAATGTATCCGGGCAATATGTGGAGCCGATTTTTTAGATAGCTGTAAACCACTATTCCAAAAACTTAAAATACTGTCTTTACCATGTCTTTATATATTTGAAACATGCATGTTTGTTAAAAAAAATTATAATTTATTTGAAAAAAGCAGTTATAAAGTTAATAGTAGAACACGACATAAAGACAAATTGAAATTACCCCAAATAAAATTAATGCTATTTAAAAGAAATATTTACTGCATGGCAATTATTATATATAATCATTTGCCAAATAATCTTCAAGATTTGCCATTGTCGTTGTTCAAAAGGTCATTGTTCAGATTATTATTAGAGAAAAATTATTATAGTGTTAAAGAATATTTAGAGGATAAATCGTTAGTATCATAATAAAATAAAGGAAGCCTAAATCCTACCATATTATTATAATTACACAAAAATTGCAATTTTTATTCCAATAAAATGATGTTTAATTAATTCATTCACACTTACCAATATAATGTATTAGTGTTATTAATATTATAAGTCTCGATTTTTACATATTATAGAAATATTTGTACGCCATATAATGGCAGGATATGCTGGAACCCTTATTGTAACGCCTATTGTACCATATTCTTGCAAATAAACATATTTGATTTGATTTGATTTGAAATACAGGGCCGTACTAAGAAAACTCATTTAAAACTCGCTCTGAACTCACGTCACGCGTCAATCATTCAATCGGAATGTTTGACAGAGCTGTTTATTAATTCAACACATCGCCAGCACATTCTACAGTGGAGGAGCGAAACTTTTTCAATTAACACTCTTGGGTCGATAGCATTAAAATTCCAACATAATTCCGAGCAAAACTTACGTGTTATGTGAAACCATCGATGAAAAGCGAGTTAATTATATGTACAGAACTAATTATAAAGGTATGCGGTTTGATTAAAACCAGAGAATTCGTGTGCTATTGATGAAGGAGCTTTTAAAATGGTTTTTAAGTACCCGAACACGATACCTACTTCTCAGCTTCTAATTTGCGTAACGCTATTCTAAAGGTTTGTTTTCGAAAATATATGTGCTTACAAGAAACAATTATTAACACTTTTGACCCATTCTATTTTCACTTGAGTTACAAAATCTAATCTCTATATTAAAACAACAAGCGACAAGTAACAGCCGACAATTCGCTTGAACTTTATTGAATAGTAGCTGTCGTGAAAATGTGATTTTGTTATTTTTTAACAAGTTGTTTTTTTATTATAATCCATTGAACCCTATCAAAAAATTCCATTTTTTTAAATGTCATTCATAACTAGAGTCAAACTGGTCTCATACTTATTACAGAAGTAATACTATTAGCTCTTTGATCGATTCCTTAACAATACACCATTCCAATTGTCCAAAAACTTAAAAGAATTGTAAAAATTTCACAGAGAAATAGAAATAACCCTGAATTCGTTAACATAGCACATATCGTAGCAAAAGTTTCCCCTTGAATTGGAATTACGTAAAGCGTCAAATGCAGGGCCGTAATCGAATTATTATTTTGTGTTGGAATCCAATTTGTAGCGCTAGTATGAATGATTGCACGCTGTAATGTGATTGTTGGGTACGTATTTTAGTTTATGATATTTTGGATAGTGTCTGTTGTAATTTTATGAAAAACAAATATTTTGCTGTAGTTTTAGATGCTTTATAACTACATATTTCTGAGATACTCACACTTGTATATGAGTGTATGTATGTAAGAAAACCTGAAACTAAAAATGATGATATATGAACACCGACAAATTTTTTATGAAATTCACACGAAACTTCCACTTTAAAAAAACGAAACTACTTTGGTATCACATAAAAAAAAAACAAATTGCAATCGCTGTTCAAATTTCAATTTCGGAACGCGGCGCGGCTGCTTGTGGAGTGTACAAACACACACATAAACACAGATACAAATTTGTACACACATAAACACACATTTCAAACGCTAGTCTTTGACTGGTCGACCCGTTACACATAATTACGCCGCTCTAGCTTCTAGGCTTGATGAAATACAGCAAATACGGATCTATTAATCATCCTAGGTTCTCGTTACATTTGCGAGTAAACAGTGTCTGGCAGTCTAATGCTTTTCCGAACTAGGATCGACAGTTTGCACTACGTTTCGGAATCCGGTTTCTCTTTACACTTAGAGTATCGGAAATTGATTAATTGGTTGTATTAGGGTTGGTTTTCGTGTTGCAGTTTTGTCTGAGGAGTTTTTATGAAAAATACAAAATGAATAAAGATAAATATTGAATTTCCGTATCCCCTTTATTCGTTTTTCATGTCTATCTTTATGACCGCTAAACTCCACTTAAGGCGGTTTTAAGTATAATTTTAAAGTTAATTACAGTTAATTTGAAAACTTTTACGTAAAAATAAAAGAAATGTCTATATTTTGACTAGTAGTAGGTACTGCCTAGTAACCGCGTGAAACAGGTATAAGTTACTAATATTTGAATAAAAGTTAATGTTCTTGAATGGAGCATCAATGAAATTCATGGAACTCATAAAATCACCGGTTAAAGACCAATATCAATGTAAAATTCATAGAGAACTAGTTCTCGAACCTTTCAGGTTAATCCATCCATCATAATATAACCATTTTGGTATGATATATAACATGAACTAATGAACGATGAACTTACTAATTCTCTGCCAAGAATATAATTAAAACTAATGAATAAGACGTAATGTTTTATTTAGAACTGATTTTCAGTCCAAATATTAAGTCAAAAAGTTGAAACAAGATTATGTTACGAATAATGGTAATTATGAGTTTATAATAAACGGCTGAAAGACACAATTAATCATTTTAATTAGGAACTTTTTGGTCATCACTTCTCGTCTAATAAATTGACTAAAACTTTCCTCCATTAAGATTTAGTGTACCTAGTCATGTCTAAAACAAATAAAGAACATTTCAGTTATTTTATAATTCTACTCTAGTTTACCCGCGGCATGGCTCACGTTATGGTTAGAATTTTTCCCACGGTAACGTTTTAAATATAGTCACACTATACAAAAGTACACTTGGAGATAATATGGCTTACCAAAAGAGACAGAATATTCGGGATCAGATCTGTATATTCGAAGATTTTCAAAATCTAAATATGTTTATTTCGCATAGACCTTCACATGGGCACTTATAAAACGTCAACAAAAAGGTGCTCGGTTCGGGTTGGTCGTTTCGTATGGAGAAGACCCGGCAAAAAAGTTCATAGTTAATCTTTTAAAATCATCTTTTGGTTTTACAATATTTCTATGTTACATCGTTAGTACTTAGTGTTTACCTTGGTTCTCTATTGTGTCACCTAACTTTTTTATCCATAATTTAAAGTGCCATAACTTTATTTTGTCCTAATCATCATTTGCCCGAATGATAACTTACCCGAACTGAATATCACATAATATCACATGCCATAAAATTGAAATCCCTAAATATAATATGTCCTAAATCCGTTTGTCATAAATATTACAATCAATAATATACAAAAGACATAAAACCGTTTTCAATAAAAGTTACAAGTCCTAAATTCAAATTACATAATGTTTATTTATAATAAAAATATTCTTAGAACATATTTGTATCTACTCTCAGGCGTTAGGTAGATACGATCGGATAATATTTTTTCTTCTACCGTCTTGTTTTGAGATAGTTCACTTGTTATGTAGGGATAAATACGTTTTTGTTTTATATTAAACGCGTATCAAAAATAAATTATTTTAAATGCAGCAATGTGAACTTTTAAAGACTTACAAGGGTGGCATAAAATTAAATTGTGATGGCTTTAATTACGACAAAAATCGATTCTACAACGAAAAATATTACTGGGTGTGTGAAAAGTATAAAAATAAACAATATAAGTGTAATGTGCGAGTGATTACTTCAGAGGAAAATGGTGTACACACGCTGTTAAACAAATGAATGATGGAACACAATGCAGCATGCAAGCAAGCCACGGCCGTAGCTGGGGGGGGGGGGCATTGTGGGGCAATGCCCTACCTTGAAATCACAATGCCCTAAGTACCTTAAAAATACTAAAAACTAAGATAAACTTTTACAATTAAATTGTTTGTTCATAGTTTGAGATAAAAAAAATCATCATCACTAACCTAGAGGTCAGTGATTGATTTAGGAGCCCGTGCTTCTGAGCAGATCCATTATAATATTTTTTTTACTTCCGCCCTACCTGTAACCAATGCTGCCCTACCTCAAATTCGACTCTAGCTATAGCCCTGAAGCAAACACGCAGCATGCAAGCAAGCAAGCAATAATGCAGCATGCAAGCAAGTATGCAACATGCAGCAGGCATGGTTTCTGTCACGGCTCCTGCGCTGCGGGGCTCCGGCGGTCCCACGCGAGTTTATCGTCGCAGATGGGACCGCAGCTTCGGCTTGCTGGCCGGCTTTGCCGGCCAGCCTCAGCCGCGGCGGAGAGTGTTACAACCGCCTGCTCCTCAACTCGCGAGCCGTCTCGCCCCTACGCGCCTACGCGATTTTAAATTACACTCTAGGGGTAGGGCAGACAAAACTGCGTGGAGCCGGATTTACAGCGATTCGTTTCTGTCACTAAAACCTTAATTTTTAGCAAATGTTTTAGGACAATTTTTTTTATTATAAATGAACATTCGGAACAATACACAATTTTTAGCACAATACTTAGGACATATGACTTTAGGTCATGTAAAATTAGGAGATTCACTTATTATAGTACTCGATATTATGACAGAATACTTTTAGAGCTAAAGATAATTATGTTAAACAAATTTTCGGGATTTAGAACATTATGGTTACTGAAGTTTATAGCAAACGTGTTATGGATAATGATTTTCGGACAAACAATTTTAGGAGAAGAAAGGGAGTACCGTTTACCTCCTACATCCAATCTTACAAATATACAAACTAAACCTCTTTATAATAATTATTAAGTATGGATTAGTATAGACGACCAAAACAGGCATTTCAATTAGTAACTTCGAACTTATCAGTTCGAGTCTTATAGTATACAAATCAATGACTTTGTAATTAACTGGTAGAGAATGCCTTGTGGCATTAAGTCCACCTGTGTACCATCACCAAACTGGGTATCGGATCACGGTAAGGACAGGACAGTTAAGTTTTAACGCTGCAAGCAAGGACGGTATCCTTGCTTGCAGCGTTAAAACATAAAACAGTTAAAAAAACTTTCTATTCCTTGGTCCTTTTTTTGTTTTATTCCTATTGGTCGAAAAACGGTGGTCAAACATCTGGGATAATTAACAGAGCCTGAGTTTTTTTTTTAAAACAAAACATATTTTAAAAAAGGGTCGCGCTTTATTCGGTTAAAAGTTTTTTTTTTGTTTAAGTGCTATTGGACGGCAAACTATTTGTGCGGACCAATATAAGTAAGGTTGTTAAACAGATGTGGTCATGTGTACACGGGAATTTGTTTGAAAAATAAGCCTATTTCCACTTTTCTGATAGTACATGAAGTTTTAACAACATAGCATCACCCTGTGATTCCCGAAGGTTTAGGCAGAGATGATCCTCATCATCATTTCAGCCGAAAGACGTTCACTGCTGGATATAGGCCTTCCCGAACGCCACATTGACATAAGGGGGGGTTTTGCCATAATCGCCACGCTTGGCAGGCGGGTTGGCGATCGCAGTACGGTTGTTCCAAAAGCACAGAGAACGCTGCTGCCAATTCTCTGGCAAGTCCCTTAGTCGTCTTTTACGACACCCACGGGAAGATATGGGATGGTGCTATTCTTTACGTCCGACACCATACAGAAGGATCCTCATAGTAGACCCACATTTCGACAGTTAGTTTAAATAAAAAAAATTATAACGGGCAAGCCTATTGCCATCAACCGGGCACAAATCCAGACTCCATGGATGTTGCTGATAAATTACTGATGGAAAAACCCAATAACACGTAAAAAAACGCATACATTTTTTAATAAATAAATATAATCATTAAAGAACGTGTGTACCTATCTAAACTAATATTATAAAGAGGAAAGATTTGATTGTTTGTTTGTTTGTTTGCATTGAATAGGCTCCGAAACTACTGGTCCGATTTGAAAAATTCTTTCAGTGTTATATAGCCCATTTATCGAAGAAGGCTATAGGTATCATCACGCTACAACTAATAGAAGTAGAGCAGCAATGAAAAATGTTGCGAAAACGGGAAAAATGTGAAGCAAACGAAGTTGCGCCGGATAGCTAGTTAATCAATAATCCTATAAAGTAGTAGTCGTAATGTATCTTATTAAAAACCTCCCTGAATAAGACAAACCACCAGCCAATAGAGACAATGGCACGAATGTAACAAATAGTCAACTAAAAGGGATTTACGCAGCGGAGTTATCTTCGACTATCTGGCTAAACGTTGATCAAGTTTCAAATTACACACAATCCTAGTAATTGTTTGAGCTCGGTGTAAGTGAGAAGAGGATGATAGCATTAAAAAGATGAAATTGATAATTGAAATCGAAATTGTAGAAGGAAAGTAAAAACAACATGTAAACAAGCAAGAAGTAAAAATATTGGTAAAATAACTAATATTGGTAAAAGAATTGAATCAGCAAACAACACTGATGAAAATAAATAAAATGCTACAAAGATGACTAATGCAAAACAAAAATACGAAAAGGCAGGAGAAAAAACAAATTGGCAAGGTCTAAAATTTTAATATAGCATAAATGTCAGTGCTTATCATAGACAAATCCTAAAAGTTGTACGCTGGATAGCTAGTTCTGCGATACAAACGATATGTCAACAGGCAAACTTACTATTGGAATAAAGCCAACTGTCATAAAAAATGTTTTTTGGACGCCGTACATTTTTGTTCAAAACAACTTCAAGTGCTCTGTTTTTATGTCAAAACAAACGTCTGTCTGGGTGCACCTTTATATTATTCTGTTCTATGAGCTTTATACCGTCCGTCTGTCTGTCTGACCGTTCGTATGCCATAGCCATTTTACTCTGAGACTGTTGGCAACACACAGTTGAAATTTGGAGAGCACGTGGCCAACCATGACGTCTTAAAACATTATGATTTTACTCCTTTTCCAGTGTGGGAAAGAGATGGCGCTAGACATCTTGTATAGATAGCTCTGTCTCTTTCCCATACTGAAATAAGAGTGAAACAATATTGCTTTAAGACCTCATGGTAGGCCAGCAGGTGTCTTCTATGAACCGCTACACAAGTGTCTAGTGTGTAAAATATTGGGTGGTCTGCTATACATGCAACTGAGAGTTGACACAACAAACTCAACAGCAAAAGTAAATTTATTTTCATAGCATGCTAATGAAAAACAATTACATAAACAATGTGAGCAGCGGTGGCCAAGTGGTGGCAGCCCCGACTTACAAGCAGTAAGCCGTGGGATCGAACTCAGGCAGGCGCATCAGTTTGTGTAATTTATTTCATCACCGCTGCTCTCAAAAACGGTGAAGGAAAACATCGTGAGGAAACCGGCATGTCCAAGAACTAAAAGTTCGAAGACATGTGACATCTACCAACACGCACTGGGCCCGCATGGTGGATTATAGCCCACTCCCTCTCATAGAGAGGAGGCCTGTGTCCCAGCAGTGGGAACATTATAGGCTGATGACGAAACAATGTATGATTTCTCATCCCTTTTGTGTAGCGGTTCATAGAAGACACCTACTTTCCAAATTTCAACTGCGTGGTGACAACAGTCTCGAAGTAAAATGGCTGTGACATACAGACGGACAGAGAGACACAAACAGACAGACGGACATAACAGTTTTTGCCATTTAGCAACGGAACCCTTAAAACGATCGAAACCAAAAACAACAATCTCTATTCTAAACTACATAATATTATATCAAATTGTCTAAAACTAAACTTGCCAACCGCCGAAGCATCGCTCACCGCTTCTCACTTTCAGTTCCAGATAAGGAAATGCCGATTTTCCGCCCTGTATATCTGTTACGACTCAGTACCATCGGCGTTTGTATCGCTACATAGTCGAGGCAGGGAGTGGATTCCCAAATATGAGTCTTTGTTCCAGAATGGATTCCAATTCTAGAATGGTTCGAAATTTAGAATAGATTCCAGAACGCTTCGGCGTTCGCGAATTTCGTTTGAATGTTGGTTATGTTAATCTTTTGAGATGAAGTTTGTAAATTGGGGTCGGGTGAGATAGAATGGAGATTTTAGCCTTTGTGCTAGCTTATTCTGATTCCTGGAGTTGGATTAATTAGTAGTTTTAGATTTTCTAGGCCAATGGTTACCAATTCACGTGCTGAGCAATGTTAAATTATGAAGACTTTTGTTTTAAGATTCATTTTTGTTATATGAAGATTTAGGTCATGCTCGTTTTACACGAAATTCTATTATAGATTGATTTCAAGGGCAAAGATAAACGAATAAGGTTTTTTTGTTATAGTATACATTGCCAGTGCCCCTGATGTTTTTGGCTGACATACATATTTTTAAACTAGCTGTCCGGCGCAACTTCGTTTGCGTCACGTTTTCCCCGTTTTCACAACATTTTTCATTGCTGCTCCACTCATATTGGTCATAGCGTGATGATATACAGCCTATAGCCTTCCTCGATAAATGGGCTAACACTGAAAGAATTTTTCAAATCGGACCAGTAGTTTCGGAAATATAAAAATTAAAACCACCATTAAATCTTTCATAGTTTACCGGGCTCACAAAAAAAGACCAAGAGCGTTCAAGTATCAAAACATACTGCAAGCTCTCGACCCCAGTATTGAATAAAATTCATAATTACTAAGTCCGTACTACAACCGTAAAATAGGCCATGACCTAAGTGCTATAGAATGTTGAAAACACGTATTTCTTCCTACTACGATAGACGCGTAATTTCCCGGTATCTATGTACACAATAATTATTATTCCTATTGTGCATTTTCAACGTAAAAATTCACCGAATTTGTGTGAAAATTCCTGGAGTTCGAGCAACGGGTTTGTTATGACGTCACAGTAATAATGGCGCTGCTGTACGGTCAGCAACTAAAGTCGATTACCGTTGTTACTTTTGTATGCTATATTCAAAATTGACATTGAATTTTTATGAAATTCATATTAAAGAGTGTTTTTTTGGATTTTACATCAACGTTTATTTTTCGTCTAGATAAGTTATGAGCTAAAAATTGTCCCATAGAGACGTTATATCGTAAAAAAAACTATCTGTTTTGTAACCAAGGTCATTGCTTATACTCGTGTCTATTTTCATCTAAATTCGTTTAACCTTTATGGAGTAAAAAGGTAACAGAGATATAGACTTCCTTTCGAATTATTTTAAAATATTGATAAGGATAAAAAGTCAATTGCTATTCTACTACCTTATTGAGTGTACTCGTGTTCTTTTATTTCAGTTTGTAATAGTTTCTGCATAATTGGATTGATGATGTTGTTTCTACTGTCAGGCACAATGTAAACGACGGTAATTGGTCCTGTTTTGGTTTTGTTGAAATATCGAATTAATTAATAACGTTGTTTCAGTGCAGTTTCATCATCATCATTATCATTTCAGCCCAAAAGACGTCCACTGGTGGACATAGGCCTCCCCCAAGTGTCACCACATTGACGTTTTGGGGGGTTTTGCCATAATCGCCACGCTTGGCAGGCGAGTTGGCGATCGCAGTACGGTTGTTACAAAAGCACAGAGAACGCTGCTGCCCATTCTCTGGCAAGTCCCTTAATCGCCTCGTACGACACCCACGGGAAGATATCATCATCATTCATCATTTCAGCCCAAAAGACGTCCACGGGAAGATATGGGATGGTGCTATTCTTTACGTCCGACACCATACAGAGCAGTTTGCATTGTTCAAAAAGAAACCACGGATAGACCTGACGTCATAAGTGCTGCAATAGTGTTTAAAATTGAATGCAACGTAATTTTAGTGACTCGCTCGTAAATGATATGGTTTGTTTACGACCGAAACCTAATCTAAATTCCATTTAACTGTGGAAAATTCAATGTCAGCAATTTTTTTATTTTTTTTCCCAGTCTGTGAATAAGAATGAACATACATACAAACAGCACCCCAATTGCGTAACATACTTACAATCATGATCGTGAAGATTTCGAATGAGATATATTTAAAAAAGTCTCAAACGATAAATAATAACGTAATTAATATTTTTGCATTGAGGCATTACGATTGAAACAACTACACAGCGAATGTGGGGAATAATTAACGGAATTGCTTCGAGCATCCGTAAGTTATCGCAACTCAACGATACTCACGCGAAAGAAAAGTGAAAAATATTGAAAAATAGTGAAAATATGTTTATACTTATTCCAGTGTGGGAAAGAGACGGAGCTATAGAGGACGTCTAGCGCCATCTCTTTCCCACTCTGGAATAAGATTAAAACAATACTGCTTTAAGACGTCATGGTAGGCCACCTGAACTCCTGAACGGGGAGTTATCCATACTCAAGCCTAATCAATTATGTTCTGCTACGTTTCTGGAATTTAAACAAGCCGGATATTTTATATAGGGATGCTGCAGCTATAGTTCGTTCCATTACAGCAAGGATTGAAGGATTACCTCGCTTTAATCTTCTGCAGGTGATCCGCAACGATGTTATTTTACGTGGAGTTATATTGAGCCAGGTCTTAATCGTATTTTTATCAGTCATTTGTATGAAGTAAAAATAATTGAGTCCTTATGAGTCCTTATGCTATTTTGGTTCGCTGTGATTGCTAAAAAACAGCTGTAAAAACTTTATTTTATAAAGTTTCTTTTCTATATAGATAACTATATAGAAAAGAAACTGTAGACGAAGCACAGTTATAAGGGAAGCACAGTAATGCTAGCTATGAGTGAAAAAACAGTAGGTTCTAGCAATAAGTATATAATAATAATAGTTTAAGACATCTGTAACTAAGTTAGGTATCTTGTTTAGCCATATATACTTATTTCATATGTTTAGGGCAAGCATGTATGTGTAAACTGACCAACACATAGCCATTTGGGCATATTTTCATTAGTATATAAGAACATTTCTACTGTAAATAAAGATAAAATAATGTCACTTCCAGTAAAATCTGTGTAAGTGGGAATGACAAGGTTCTAACGTACGATCATAACAAACCACCTGATTGGTCGAGAGATTCCTTTGTTATGATCGTAACTGCGTCATTAGGAAAGCCCCCGTATTGAGGTCACAGGGGTGAAGAGCGGGACGCGAGAGGCAGGGTTTTTTAACGGTTTTTTCTGCATGAATGGTCAAAAGGCGACAAAAAATGCACAACGCCTCCACTACCTGCACCCATGTGCACAGGTATAAATATTGCGGCCCCGGCCGCAAACAGTTTTGTGTAATGAGCGCCGTATTCAATACACAAGCGCAAAAAGCACACAGCAGGGCATAAAAGTGGTGGTCCCTACGACAACCGACTTCAGGGAACTAACCCGCCAATTAATCGGAAGGCGCATAGCCTTCCACACCTACTCTCTCCCAGAGGAGAAGCCCACCCGCGTGGTGATCAGGCGGATCCCGAAGGAAATCCCCACGGAGGACATCCTCAATGACCTCCTAGGCCAGGACATCCCGGTCGCAGCCGTCCACCGCCTTCATAAGGCGAGAGGCGGAGACCATTACGATATGGTACTGGTCATCTGTGACCCAGTAGAAGGTCACCACCCGATCTTCAAAGTGAAGTCGGTTTGCTCCCTGACAGGCATCTCAATAGAGAAGCCGTACCGCTCAAGCGTAGTCGGACAGTGTCACCGCTGCCAGATGTACGGTCACAGCCAAGCCAACTGCCATGCACCGCACAGATGCGTAAAGTGTCTAGGCGACCATGGCACGGCAGACTGCCCCCGTCCCAAAGACAAGTCGCTTTGCACGGAGCCACCGAGCTGTGTGCTTTGCGGCCAGTCGGGCCACACGGCCAACTACCGCGGCTGCTCAAAAGCCCCCAAAGGCTCCTCCTCTAACCTGGTGAAGCGTGCAAGCGCCCGCCAACAAAGAGAAAGCCCATCGGTGAGGCTACCCTCTGCCCAGATGCCGGAGAGACTCAGCCCTCAGAGGCCCTCTCCCTGGACCACGCTGAACCACCAGAAAGCCTTCCCGGCTCTCAGTAAAGCAAAGTCCAACCCCATCCCCGGGCTATTAGATGCCCCTGTCCCCACTCCCGCGGCCCAAGCGAGCGCACCGGCGCCTGCTCGTCCCACGCCACCCGGCCCCGCGGCCGTGGACCCCTCTCACAACGTAATTTTAGAGTCGCTAGCAGAGTTAGTCACCCCCGAAGCAGACCGCATGGCGGCTGATCTCAGGGCGGCTAACACTGGTGGTGATAAACTTAAAATTATCCTCAAGTCCCTACTCAAGTTAGGCGACCTCCTCCGCAACCTTAACCTCGACTAACTCCAATGGATAATACGAGATTAACGTGCACCAAACCCCGATCCCTAAAATTAGGGTACTTTAATGCCAATGGCATTAGAGGCCAGCGTGATGAGATCGCCACATTCCTCCGCGACCATCAAATTGATATCCTCCTCGTACAGGAGACCTTCCTCAAGCCCAGTCACCGCGATCCGAGAATTGCCAACTATCGCATAGTTCGCAACGATCGGTCACGTTGCCACAAGGGCGGGACTCTAATATATTATAGGAAAGAACTGCATTGCATCCCCTTAGATCCCCCTCCCATGGAGTCTCTACTCGAGACCTCAGTGTGTCGACTAGGCATGACCGGCCATCAACCGATCACTATCGCCTCTGCGTACATCCCTCCCGGCGGCACGTCCGAGGAGCACACTTTGTTCACCAAAGACCTTGCCGTCCTCTTCGGCTTGAGCGACTCCGTTATCATAGCAGGCGACCTCAACGCCAAACACCCCGCCTGGAACAGCACGACGACCTCTGCCAGAGGACGTCACTTGTATAACCTGGGCGAGTCCCTCAACTTCGATCCCATCGCTCCTATGGAGCACACCCACTATCCCCACGACCCCGACCAACGTTCGGACGTTCTCGACATAGCGCTACTCAAGAATGTCAACCTTAAGTTGCATTCCATCGAGACTTTACATGAGCTTAACTCAGATCATCGACCAGTGCTCATGCACTTAGTTCCTCGCTCGGGTCCTTCTGACCCCAGCCAGCCCCCGCCGACCCAAGTGATAACCGACTGGAGGAAAGTCAGCGAAAAGCTGAAATCCACCACGTCGCCTCACCTAGAGGCCATCCCCGACCACATAGTCTCAGTCGCAGACACGACGGCCGCCATCAACTCGTTTACAGAACACGTGCAATCCGTACTGAAGGACTGCTCACGGGAAGTCCCAGCAATGAGCGATCAACGCTGGATACTACCCGCTGACGTACGTGAACTGATAAACGAAAAGAACGCGGCCATCCGTGCCTACAGCAGCTTTCCCTGCGAGGCAAACAAAGCCCACATGCGTAATTTACAGCGTGCTGTAAAGAATCGCACCAGTGAGCTTCGTAATAATCAATGGGAAAAAACGCTAAGCGAACTCGAGCCTACCCACCTAGCCTTCTGGCAGCTGCAACGCAAGATGCGCTCCACCGAAGAGGCTTCGATGCCTCCGCTCACCCGACCCGATAAGAGCGTTGCATTCGACGACTCTGAGAAGGCCGAATGCCTAGCCGACAGCCTGGAGTCCCAGTGCTCCCCCAGCTCGCAACCAGTAGACAAGCGACATCTCGATGAGGTGAACGCATTCGTCGAACGTAGAGCCGCCCTGCCCCCCGAAGAAGACCCTGATGATCCTCTGCCTCCGGTCACAGCTGACGAAGTGCAAGACATCATTAGCAAACTTCAACCGCGGAAAGCACCCGGCTCCGACGGAATCACCAATAGGGTGTTCAAACTCCTCCCCGCTCAGCTCGTCGTGTTAATGGCGGCCATCTTCAATGGCGCCCTGAGCAACAACGCGTTTCCCCAAATATGGAAAGAGGCCACTGTCATCGGTTTCGCCAAGCCAGGCAAACCCAAGTCTGAGCCTTCGAGCTACAGACCTATCAGTCTCCTGAATGCACTCGGTAAAATCTACGAGAGACTTATGTATAAGCGACTCAAAGACTTCGCCGAGGCTAAGAGTCTCATCCCCAACGAACAGTTCGGCTTCAGGACCGGACACTCTTGCATTCAACAGGCCCACCGCATCGTAGAACACTTGAGCGCTGGCTTCCAGCGTGGGGCGATGACGGGTGTGTTGTTTTTCGACATAGCAAAGGCATTCGACAAAGTCTGGCACAACGGCTTATTATATAAGCTGTACAAACTGGGAGTGCCAGACCGTCTCGTGCTCATCTTACGAGACTTTTTGTCGGATCGCACCTTCCGTTATCGCATCGGGAAGGCACTGTCTTCCCCCCACCCCATTAGAGCCGGAGTCCCTCAGGGCTCCCCGCTCTCTCCCCTTATCTTTACTCTGTTCACCAGTGACATCCCCAAGAGCAAGAAGGCACAGTTAGCCCTGTTCGCGGACGACACGGCCATTTATTACACTGGCCGTAGTCACGACGCTATTTACAGCACCCTCCAAACCTCAGCCAACGTCTTAGGCGCTTGGTTCCGGAAATGGAGAATCGAGGTGAACCCCGACAAGAGCCAGGCAGTTCTTTTCTCTAAACCGCGTAAAAATAAGCCACCCGCGCTCAGCCCGATCACTATGTACGGTAAGCCTATCCCTTGGGAGAAGCAAGCCAAGTACTTAGGAATCTTACTTGACAACCACCTGTCTTTCGCGGCGCACATCAAAGCAGCTCGCAACCGAGCTGCCTTTGCTATGGGTAGGCTTCATTTCATGATCTCGGCAAAAAGCAAATTGTCACTCAAGTGCAAGTTGCGCCTTTATACCGCGGTGATCCGCCCCATTATGACGTACGCTTGCGTCGTGTACGCTCACACCAAGCCTAAATACATCCATAGGATGCAAACCTTGCAGAACCGGTTCTTACGTAGAGTCACGGGAGCCCCTTTTTATGTCCGTAACGACCGTCTTCACGTAGACCTTAGAATGCCCACCGTCCTTCAGTTTATGAAACGTCTTTCGAAGCGTTTCTTCGATAACGCCAGTAAACACCGTAATCCCCTGATCGCAGCGGCCGCCCGTTACGAACCCTCGCGAATTAGTACAGTACGCCGTCCTCGGCATACCCTCGTCACTCCCGATGATGCTATCACCCTCCTCCAGGAGAGTAGCAAAGAGACTAGCACTCTTAAAAAGTTCAGACACAAACCGCCGTCTTTCCGACCTCGCCGTCGAGGTCCGTCGCGACGTCCCGGTCCATGCCCTCCCCGACCCTCGCTCGAGCCAGCCCGCGATGCTGTGCCAGTAGTTCTAAATCAGCCCCTAAATAATGATATCATTCAGATCCAGCCTGTCCCCATGCAGTCCTCCCCCAGCGACGCCCTGAGCCGAGGCTCGTACCCCACAGGGGGTGCCCTCAGCGTATAGTCGCTTAGTTTGTAAGTTTTTATGCCCTGGCTGGAGGCCTTACTCTTAAGGCACCCACAGGATAGTCCGGTTAAGCAGACGACAACCTCCTAGGTTGAACTGCGAGATGCCATTCATAAAAAAAAAAAAAAAAAAAAAACGCAAACAGTTTAGTATCCTCATATCCTTCGAAATTGTAACACGTCGTAGTTACTCTGCGCCGCGATATCGCCAAATTTCCTAAGTAATATTGTTTTAATCTGTGTTTATGTTTTGCCAGTCTTATTGTTTGTACTCTTTCATTTAAATTAGTTTGTGTGTGATTCATGTAAAGCTCCAGTGTCTGTATCGTTATAAAGTGATTAAACCGTGTTTTAAATCAAGACGAATAGTGAGTTTTTATTTCCACTCCTCTATAAAGACGACAACGTCGCCCCCGACCTACCTTTTCCAAGCTAGTGTCGCATCGTCGACATTTTTGGTCCTTCGCGAGCCGGATAAGGTTTGTCAAGAGGAGTGGAATCATGAGTCAAAAGAGTACCATTACCACGCGAAGCAAGATGAGCAAACTAAGAAGTTTGGCTGACGAAAGGAGTCGTCGTAATAATGACGTAGTCCCAGATTCAGGATTACCGTCTGAAAGAATGCCGGGCTCACCGTCCGCCGCACCAACGGTGGCATCGACGTCAGTAAGAAATATTCCCCTGTCGGGCCCCGGCGGTCGAGTGTACGACTTTACAAGTTCGTCAGAGAGACAGGCAACCACGGCAAGACGCCAGGGTTCGAGGCAAAGCAGCAAAGGCTCCTCTAGGAATAGTCGCAAGTGCGTCGAAAGCCTAAGAAAAAGGATGGAGTACGAAGCTGAACGCGACTTGGTACAATTGAAGGAGAACCTCGTGAAGAAAAGGTTAGAAGCAGACCTCGCCGAACTAGAAGCGGCTGCTGAAAGTGAGGACTCAGACTCGGATGTGGAGAAAACACATCGCGTTGAAGAATGGATAAATACAACGCCCCAAGTAACTCAAACGGACACAGTGATGCAGTCTGTGCCGCGCGAGCCTGTTGAAGTGGCCGCGCCCAGTAAAACAGCTGCCATCCAGGAGCCAACTGTAAGTAGAAAGAATATTGAATCGCTTACTTATAGTGAATGTGGTGTGCCCCGCGAGATAAATGTGTCACGTGTAATAGAGTCGTCTGCGTCAGTCCCGGTGGGAAATATTATGACACCTACTACGCAGACGTACTTGCCAGTGTCGACAGCAGTAAGGTTCAATCTACCCGATTACGGTACCGTCTTTTCCACTCCGGCCGCTTGTGTACCTCGAGTTTCAACACTCGAAGCAGAGCTACGGCGGCAGAGGTTTGACAGAGTGGATGAAAAAGAAAGGCGGCGAGAATCGTCGGGAGATAGAGACAGGAAAATCGACCAACTGGCAGAAGCAATCACGGGCCTGGCACGACCGCGGCCGGTACCTCGGCAGGCGTATGAGTTGCCGCATTTTAACGGCGACCCTGCCGACTGGATATCGTACAGAAACATGTATTACGATACAACAGAGTTATATAATTTTAAAGCGCATGAGAATTTAGCGCGACTAAAAACCTCTTTGCACGGCGAAGCTAAGACCGCGGTTGAAGATTTATTACGGACATCTACAGACCCGACGGCAATAATGCGCGCACTAGAGGAAGAGTTCGGTCATCCGACCCTAGTGCTACAATATGCTCTGCAAAAGGTCAAGAATTTACCCAGAGTGACGGAGAGTTGCCGGGAGCTGGGAAAATTCTCCACAACAGTAAAAAACTGCGTGTCTCTACTGAAAAATATTCACGCAGAAGGATATTTAAACAATCCACAGTTAGTTAGTGAATTACTGAATAAACTAACTCCAGTACAACGAGCGCAGTATGGGGATTTTGCTATGGGTTTGGACAACTCACAGGGAGTGGATTTGAGAGTGTCACCAAGTTTGGAAATAGTATCGCATTTTTTGGTACACTTGGCACGATCAACATCATATTATGTACAGGCAACCATGTACGAGCCTAGTACACAAAAGAATCCTGTGAAGCAACAGAAACAAATTACCGGTCAAGCCCGACCATTGAATACCGCACGTCCAAGCAACAACAGACCGCCGTTTGTACAACGAGTAAACGCACAGAGCGACGAATCTCCAATACCGAAAGAGTGCGTAATATGTAAAGAAGAGCACACAATAGAAAAGTGTGAACAATTTAATAAGTTGAGTGTTCAAAAACGCTGGGACACAATTAAAGATAAGAACATGTGTTTTAAGTGCCTCGTTGGAAAACACCCAAAGAGATTTTGCCGCGCAAATAAATGTGAGAAGTGCGGCTATGCTCATCACCTATTGTTACACGCAGACAAAGCACATAAAGAGAACAAAGAACACAGTGTAACTAACATTGGTGAATGGCGAGCCTCAGCCCTATTGAAAATATTGCCAGTAACGTTGTGTAGTGAAAATAATGACGATATTCAATGCTACGCGTTACTAGACGACGGTGCGACCGTATCACTCATCGACAGTGCACTCGCTACTAACTTGAAGGGACCGCGCGTACCTCTCATACTCAAAACAGCGGGAGGCCACGGAGTGACAGATTTAACCTCAAGAGTGGTACAAGTACAAGTGAAGGGACCAAATGGACAATGCCATAGAATCAAGTGTCGTACAATAGCAAACGCGAACTTACCAACACAAACAGTGCCCGCCGCGGTAATCAGTGACAATGCGCACCTCAGCAACTTGGGTTGCGTGGAAATGAGGGGTGCCAAGCCAATGCTGCTGCTCGGGCAGGACAACTGGGAGCTGCTCGTCGGCCAGGACATTCGCCGTGGACGATCCGGTAAGCCAGTTGCCTCACTTACTAAGCTAGGTTGGGTCATACATGGACCACTTAATAATTCTAACCATATAAATTCAGTAAATTGTACGACAGTCTCCCTTCCTGAATTACATAATTTAGTAAAGTCACAATTTGAGTTAGAAGCACTAGGAATTTCAGCGAACCTTCGAAAACATAAGGACGTTGAACGTGCACTAAATGTTTTAAATAATACTAGTCGTCGCACACCTAACCAGTCACATTGGGAAGTAGGTTTACTGTGGAAACAAGAAAATACACAGTTACCTAATAATTATAATCAGGCTCGTCAACGATTATACGGCATCGAGAGGCGCATGCGCAAAGATAATGAGTTTGCCGAGGCATACAGTAAGCAAATAGAAAGGCTATTAAATGAGGGTTATGCACGTAAGGTAGAAGGCAAAGTAGATAGCTCTCCGGTTTGGTATCTACCACATTTCGGAGTAGTAAACCCTAACAAACCAGGGAAGTTACGATTAGTGTTTGACGCCGCCGCTACGTCTCACGGTACGTGTTTAAACGATAATTTATTAACAGGACCCGATATGTTAAATTCACTATTAGGAATTTTATTAAAATTTAGGATAGGTCCCATAGCATTTTCAGGGGACATAGCAGATATGTTCATGAGAATCAGGATCAGGGAAGAGGACCAAGGTGCTCAATTATTTCTATGGCGAGGGACGGACCAAGATAGAGAACCAGATACTTACGCAATGAACTCTATGATATTTGGTGCCGTCTCATCACCAACCACGGCGATATACATATTAAATAAAAACGCCAGTGAATTCATTGAATATTATCCTGAAGCTGTAGAAGCTATTAGGACCAAGCACTATATGGACGACTATTTAGATAGCGCTTGGTCAAATGAAAACGCTAATAGGCTTATAGAGCAAGTGACCAAAATACACGCTTCCGGTGGGTTCATAATACGAGGGTGGGTCACGAACTCTACAGAACTCAGGGAGAGACTAAAGTTAGACATGCCTGATAAAGTGGCATTGGAAATAGATAGGCTGTCAGACAGAGGCAACTGGCGCTGGGTCCCTTCGGAGGATAACCCAGCTGATGACGCGACCAGATTTCTTTGGCCCGATAATTGCACAAAGTGGCTCTCGGGCCCCTTGTTTTTACGTGATCCACAGGAGCAGTGGCCAGCGTGTTGCGAGTCTGAGGCAGCAGAGGACGACCTGGAGCGCATCCAAAGAGTGCACGTGACAACTGCACCTGCAACACCGCTCTTCGAGTACGAGCGATACTCATCTTGGACGCGCATTAAGCGCGTCATGGCATGCGTCCTAATTTTCATTGGGCGGTGTCGCAGACGTCGCACCACAACAGAGTTACAGCTGCGCGACATGGAGGAAGCACACGACAGCCTCATAAGGTTGTGCCAAGAAGACAGCTTTCACGAAGAACGGGCTGCCATTCTACAGGGGCTCCCCGTGCCGAAAAACAGTCATGTGAAGGCATTAGACCCAATGATTACCGATGATGGGTTGTTACGAGTCAGAGGACGTCTGAGTGCCTGCGAGGAGCTCACGTTTGGAGAAAGGCACCCCATAATTTTGGACGGACGTCATCCATTGACAAGAAAGCTAGTCGCACACTATCACGCGCTAGCTTTGCATGCAAATCATGAAACCGTCGTGAATAACCTAAGGGAGAAGTACTGGATCACTAAGATCAGAGCAGCAGTCAAAACGGTGGTCGCAAATTGCCAACTGTGTCGTATTGGCAAAGCCAAACCCGCCCCACCAAAGATGGGCGACCTACCTGCCGCACGATTAGAGTCCACAAGAAGAGCTTTTGTGCGAGTAGGGGTGGACTACTTCGGCCCAATGGAAGTAGCAATTGGGCGACGCCGCGAGAAGAGATGGGGGGCACTATTCACCTGCCTCACTACACGCGCCGTTCACCTGGAGTTGGCCGCCTCATTGAGCGCCGACTCAGCAATTCTAGCCTTGCGGCGCCTGATAGCGCGCCGTGGGCAACCAGCACATATGTACTCGGACCAGGGTACCAATTTCATCGGGGCCAACACCGAGCTTCGAGCAGCCCTGCGAGAAATTGACCACAACAAGGTCAGGGACGAGGCCACTAAACGTGGCATAATGTGGCACTTCAACCCCCCGGCAGCACCTCACATGGGTGGCTGTTGGGAACGCCTGGTGAGGTCCGTCAAGAACGCGTTACGGACCACACTAAGAGAACGAGCGCCCCGTGAGGAGGTTCTTTACACCCTCCTCACTGAGGCCGAACTCATCGTGAACAGCCGACCGCTGAGCTACGTGTACGACGATCACAACCAGCCGGTGGTCCTGACGCCGAATCACCTACTCCTGGGCACTGCGTCCGGGAGTACTCCGTTTACGTCGAGCAACACTGAAGACATCGATTCCCGCCGGCAGTGGCGGCGCGTTAACGCGCTCGCCGATATGTTCTGGCGCCGCTGGCTGAGGGAATATCTTCCGACGCTACAACGACGTGATAAGTGGATAAATAATGTGCCAAATGTGCGGGTCAGTGATGTGGTAGTGATCGTGGACAACAACAAAGACCGAAGTACATGGACAAAAGGTGTCATAAAGGCTGTATATAATGGACACGATGGTGTTATCCGTGTAGTAGACGTTAAGACAGTAAATGGGGTCCTGCGTCGACCCGTAGCTAAGATTATTGTGCTTCCCACAGACCAAGAAGTAAAAGGTTGAACCCTATTACTGGGGGTGGAATGTAGACGAAGCACAGTTATAAGGGAAGCACAGTAATGCTAGCTATGAGTGAAAAAACAGTAGGTTCTAGCAATAAGTATATAATAATAATAGTTTAAGACATCTGTAACTAAGTTAGGTATCTTGTTTAGCCATATATACTTATTTCATATGTTTAGGGCAAGCATGTATGTGTAAACTGACCAACACATAGCCATTTGGGCATATTTTCATTAGTATATAAGAACATTTCTACTGTAAATAAAGATAAAATAATGTCACTTCCAGTAAAATCTGTGTAAGTGGGAATGACAAGGTTCTAACGTACGATCATAACAAACCACCTGATTGGTCGAGAGATTCCTTTGTTATGATCGTAACTGCGTCATTAGGAAAGCCCCCGTATTGAGGTCACAGGGGTGAAGAGCGGGACGCGAGAGGCAGGGTTTTTTAACGGTTTTTTCTGCATGAATGGTCAAAAGGCGACAAAAAATGCACAACGCCTCCACTACCTGCACCCATGTGCACAGGTATAAATATTGCGGCCCCGGCCGCAAACAGTTTAGTATCCTCATATCCTTCGAAATTGTAACACGTCGTAGTTACTCTGCGCCGCGATATCGCCAAATTTCCTAAGTAATATTGTTTTAATCTGTGTTTATGTTTTGCCAGTCTTATTGTTTGTACTCTTTCATTTAAATTAGTTTGTGTGTGATTCATGTAAAGCTCCAGTGTCTGTATCGTTATAAAGTGATTAAACCGTGTTTTAAATCAAGACGAATAGTGAGTTTTATTTCCACTCCTCTATAAAGACGACAACGTCGCCCCCGACCTACCTTTTCCAAGCTAGTGTCGCATCGTCGACAGAAACTTTATAGGTAAGATTAGCGAGAAACATCGGTATATCAGTAGTTTGCTGACAATTCTCCATATGACAGCAAATCCATCAAAATATTTCAGGTAATATCAACCTCGGGACTAATAATAATCGATTATTTACTAACAGGAAAACCCAATCACACTTTGATCGACTACCGACCCATATAATTATCCCCGGGAAAAAATAACAAGAAAAAAATACTGAAATTCCGCAATTTCTTACATGAATCAATCAAATTGAGTCATAAATATAAAACTCACAAGATCAGACGCTGAGGAAGACCTAATCAAGATATAAGCAGACTTCCAAATCGAATCTTCCGTCAGATATAAAAACCAGCCGGTCTGACTGAATAAAATAAATCTAGTTCCAAAATCGTTTTCCATGCTACCAGTGTCGTCGTAAAATACTGCTGCCCTGCCGCTGAAATGCGGTGAAATATTCAAATTGCTGGTTCAATTGACAATCTCTTTTGCAGCCAGCCAATATATTTAAACTAAAGACTCTATTGCCCGACATTAGTATAAATAGACGAAAAAATTCAATCGCAATTATAAAATTAGAGTAGTTCGAAGACGCCTATTTTCTTTATGAAAGCCAAACTAATTTCATTCACTCCTGAAACTAGCTGTTCGCTTTTAAATTTTGGAATTCTAATTTTAAATTCATTCTTAACTCGTGGCCGTACGTGGCAAAAGCCGAGCAAAGGCGAAACATGCCGAATTGAAATTCTACTCGAACGTGCCGAACGAGAGCTTGTGTTCGAATTTGTAATGTAATTCGTGTAGCGGTTTGTGTAACTATTTGCAAACAAAATGTGAAAATGAGCTTCTGGTCATCGTTCCAGAATTCGCTTATGGATTTTCGGCAGTTCGTGAGGGTTGACAGGTTGCGACCCGTTCCGAGTCGTGTATTTGTAGGTGACCAGGTCGATTTGTGATGCTTACCTGTAACAAGAGAAATAGGACGTTAGATTGGTAGGTAGACGCCAAATTTCAAAACATGTTATGTCAGATATTGATTTCGCCAAAGCATTGGTATGTTGGATATTTGACATGATAACAAACTTCTCAGGGGAAAACCAGACGTATTTTTTTTTTTTTCAAAAAATCTTTTGCGGCTACAATTTAAAAATAATAATTAAATTACGCAAAATAAAGAATAGGTAGATGATGAAAATAAAAAACACGAAACAAAAAAAAAACACTTAACCTTCGCACGCTAAACATTTCAGTTGTTTCATAATCGTTTTACCACGTTTCATGAAAGCAGATGAAATATTTCCAAAAAGGTTACCCGTTTTACAGCATTATCTGACAAATAACTCACCCGCGACTTAATCTGGAGTCTGACAGAGGTCTTTAAAAATATTTTTAATGGCCGCCATTTTGAAGCTTATTCCCAGGTCCTTTTTAACTGATTTCAGGCCCCTACAAGCCTTTAATCTGACGTGAGTTAGAATATAGACCTTTATCTTTGCCCCATGATTTAGGGCCAAAGGTATGTAGGGACATGTGGTGGAAATTTAAATTATCTTTACGCACAGTCTCGTGGAAATTGATATGGTTGTGTAAGGATGTATGATACATTAAGGGCGTCAATGAAGGTCAAGGCTTTATTATTTCTGGAGTTAAGGGTAGATTTTGCAGGGGTGACAGGTAGACGAATATGTTTTGTCTCTTTTCATCACTACCTGATGTCGTTTTCCATGCTTTTTTCTTTGAGTAGGCTATTGATCAGGGATTTTGTAATATTCTAGTGTCTACTTATTTCAAATAAAAGGGAAGATTAAGTTCTTGTTAATTGGGCTTTTTAAGTATTTTTTTGAGACTGACTATTCTTCTTTTTCCTAGCGTATCGATGACAAAAAAGCTTAAATATGTTTAGTCCAAAATCCGGCTACGCGAACTCTTCTCGCTGATGCAGTAAAAAAAGTAGGTGACTCCTGAACTGGAAACTATCTTTTTTATATGTTTGTATGTTACAAAAATCCTCATCCGCATGTAGAGCATTACAAACGCATACAATCAACGTTAATGTGTGCATTGAACTCTACAACGTTGCACATGAACGCACAACAATGCTCTACCTCCGTAGAGACGCTTTACGTAGACAGGTAGAGCACATTATTGACGAATAATTAGTTCAGTTACGATACTACAGCGTGTAGATAGAAATTGTATGTTAAGCTTCGTGTTCGGAGTTTGTAACTGACAAGTCGTTGAGAACTATGAAATAAAGGGTGAAAACCTGACATTAAGCATGAAAAGCCTTTGATAATCAGATAAAGAATGATAGGTAAAATAGTGTTATTTTATTGGTTGGTGCTACGGAACCCTTTGTGTGTGAGTTAGACTTGCACTTAGCCAGTTTTTTTTTTAATATTTAGTACATCGCGTAATCTCCGTACGTATCTTTCTAAAAACAAATAAATAAGCTATAAGAAAGTTCTCTACACCAGAAAATAGTGTGGAATAGATACACGTGACTAAAAAAACCAATCTGTTCGAGATATTTCCCACAAAATCCTATTGAAATGGCACTCCGATCCGTATGAAACCCGACAAACAAATCTAAAACCAGCGCCAATGTTTGCACTCCATCCAAATCTAAAAATCTTTTATTGTTTTGCGATCTATAAAAGATATAAAAGAAGAACACCAACAGATAAACGTCACAGATCACAGTGGAATAAATATTGCATGGAAACAGAGACACTTCGTAAGTAATAATAATAAGATATTTTTAAGTGAATTTTTATATAATTTCGTAAAGACATTAAAAAATTAAAAAAAAATGTATATAAATGAATAAACGGAATAAGTAATTTAGGAATAAGTAATTAATTTACGGAATAGGTTATTTATTCATCAAAGAAACAAAACAGTTGTGTCATACAAATCGGTGAGTCACAAACTGAGCAGATGAATGAACTAAATTAAAATAACCCAGGCTCAAATAAATAACAGCCGCACGGGTTGATCTTTAAGGTCGAACAATACTTGCCGAGATCTATTCGTGCATGGGTGATCCATCCAAAATATATAGAACCCCTCCATGTCTCAGAAATCATGTCTTAATTTGGTATAAGCTGTTGTATGTAGATTTTTCACAGTCGATAGGGCAGTGGGAAGCCCGTAGGACAGCTGGTCATGGTTTCTTATTATTCAGTAAAAGGTTAGATAGGAAATCGACCCCAGCATACTTGGTAAAAAGCTAGACAAATGAGTTATTTCAACGAATCGTATAAATTCATAATATTATTTATTATTCATGCGGCTGTTATAATCTCTCACAACCATACGGATTAATTTTATAATCGCTGCAAATTCATGACCGCAGTGTCAATGCAAACCACAATACATGGATGCATAATAATATTAAACCAATAATTCTTAATACAAAAATACGTAGCCTTTTAGGAATATTACATTTAGGCCCTCTGACTTTTTATCAGTGAAAAACCATTTTTTTCCACTAGCTTTTGCCCGCATTAAGATCAACTGGCCTACCATGACGTCTTAATGCAGTATTGTTTTAATCTTATTCCAGAGTGGGAAAAAGATGGCGCTAGACGACCTCTTTAGCTCCATCTCTTTCACACACTGGAATAAGATTAAAATATTACTGCTTTAAGACGTCATAGTAGGCCACCAGAAAGAATCACGGGAACATACTTCTGTGAGTATTAACCTAGTTCATGGTATATCTGTATGCCAAATTTCATGCAAATTCATTGAGCCGTTAAAGTTATAAAATGTACAGAGGTACTTTGCCGGTGGATGTAATGCAGATACAATTCATATAATAAAATTGTTTTAGGGAAATAATATTTTTCAAACCTTTGACTTTTTATTAGTGATAAGTCATTTTATTTCTTATTTATAGTCGAGACCTAAGCTGGAAGCCGGCAATAATCGCAGGTAACTTTGTTACTGTCACAGTTCATGATATCCTCTTAACATCTAGCCTTCGCAACAAGGAAATGAATTCATGACCTGAGGTCGTCCCGACTTTGTCTTTGACACTTTAATGCAGCCCGTTTTCAGCGTTCTCCACTGCGTGGTTTACAAATAAATTCTAAACTTACGTCATTTATAACCGTTAATGTACGTCGCATCCGTACCCGCATCGTAAGTATAGTGACAGAAGTAAATAAATGTCGTAGTACATCCTCGAAGTTGGCAGTCGATCTTTTGTGTGTAGTTGTCCCCTGAAAGGACTTTGAACTTTGTTACAAGATCATCAGCATAATATTAGCCTCTGTTGGATAGTGGCGGGACGTAGTGTTACTTTAGTGGCACAAACTTCATTGTAGTAGATGGGGGAAACCACGTCTCTTCTTTATATCTGAACAGATATTTTAAAGTTGGTTTTCGTGTCCGTTTCTGTGACAGCGTTGTTTTTTTTTAATCACGCAATCGGTGTTTAAAGGGCTGTCGCCTTCATCATCATCATCATTTCAGCCCAAAAGACGTTCACTGCTGGACATAGGCCTCCCCCAAGTCTCGCCACATTGACATTTTGGGGGGTTTTGCCATAATCGCCACGCCTGGCAGGCGAGTTGGCGATCGCAGTACGGTTGTTACAAAAACACAGTGAACGCTGCTGCCCATTCTCTAGCAAATCCCTTAGTCGCCTCTTACGACACCCATGCACGGGAAGATATGGGATGGTGCTATTCTTTACGTCCGACACCATACAGAGTGCTGTCGCCATAATCCAGAAATTTAATTTCGGAAGGTTCATGAGCTTAATACATAAGTAATTAAAGTTGCATATTACATAGGAATTTCGAGGTTTTGTCGAGTTGTAAAAAAAACAAGGGAAAGCCGGGCCGCAAGTATCAAAGTAAATACAAAAAATATCATAAATTACATACTGAATAAATAAATTAGAATCACATTCTTCATTCATAATATTGACTGACATTATGCAAAATTGATAAAGAAAATTCAAAAAAGAATAATATTATTAGGAGAAATATTGAAAGACGTCTCTTGACGTGTTCTTTCCGGCAGCGATAATAAAATTACAGGCCGCATATTATTTATTTTCTGTTGACGTTGAAAAAATCTACTAAGGTAGCAGAATATCCAGAAAGCACCGTCAGTCTAACAAAAAAATACTCCGGTTTCAATAATTTTTATGGCATTGATAAAAATCTCTTTTAATAGTTTACATAAAGCAAACAAATAGAACTCCAATATGGCGTTTATTTTCTGTAGCTTCAACCAAAAAGATCTAATATTAACCTCGGTCAACAGAAACGTCCAAATATAGAAACTACTAATGTTATTACATCGTAACAAAGACCTTGCCGTTATCATGAACCATATTTAGAGATACGTGGTGTATGCGGGCCACTAATATAACAAAGTCAGTGTACTGTGAACTCCCGTCTGTAGTAAATTAAACAGGAAACTATTCACTTATTTCCCTCGAGAACCATGTGAGGGCACGAACATCGGACGATTTCAATCTAGGGATCATAAGATTATTCAGTTCAATTCTACTATTTCATATTGAGCTCGCTCGTGTTTGAGTTTTGACCGCCTCGCCTCTATGTGAGCCTGGTACTTTCGTCATTGAGTCTGAATTTTTCATCGGCTTTCATGAAAAAATGCTGGGTGTGTAGTAAGAATAGGTGGTACATTTTTTGCAGGTGCTTTTAATAGGACGAATTTTGGGTATTGGAAATTAGAGACTATTAAAATGACTACAGGTTAATGATAACAGTATATTTTATGTTTTAACGTATTTTTGGAAGAATTGATCCTGTTACTTCGCCGTCGCGTCGGCTGTTTTGCGAGAACATTCTAGATAACGTTCAAGTCTAGAATGTCCGAGAGTGTAGAACATTCGAGAGTTATCCTAGAATGTTCTACTATTGAACTGTGAAGTTCAAGAAAGTTGTAGAACTTTCTTTGAAGACCGGTCGGAATAATAAATATCCGTCGAATTTGCAGGAGCAGTCAGTCTGATTTAGGTGACATCGAATCGAATCGGAGTGAACTACAAGTGCGATATCTAAGTAAAAAAGTGCTTGAGTTTTAAGTGTTTTGTGTTAAGTAAATTTATTCGGAGTTACATTGCTGGTGATTTAATTTATCCTTTACTCGGCTCGTGTCAATACTTTAGATGATAAAGCACTTGAAATTGTACAATGATAAACTGAATATCATGCGAGCTAAAAGACGAGTCCAGTGCAGAGCACTTTGTCTACAATATGGCGAATTATATCAGCGAGATCGATAATGGATAAATAAGAATTGACTTATGCTATCAGGATCACTTCAAAGTTCGAGAGAATCGATTTCTTCTGGGCAAGCGTGCTTTACCCTAGGCCGTATACGCAATCCTATTTTTGGAGAGCAGCGGTGGCCCAGTGGTGGCAGTACCTAGCCTAGCCTAGCCTACAGCGGTGGCCCCGACCGCAACTTACGAGCAGTAAGCCGTGGGTTCGAACCCAGGCAGGTGCATTACTTTGTGTAATGTATTTCATCACCGCTACCCTCAAAAACGGTGAAGGAAAACATCGTGAGGAAACCGGCATGTCCTAGAACTAAAAATTCGAAGACATGTGACATCTACCAACCCACACTGAGCTTGCGTGGTGGATTACAGCCTACTCCCTCTCATAAAGAGGAGGCCTGTGTCCCAGCAGTGGAAACATTTATAGGCTGATGATGAAGATGATGATGCAAGCCTACATAATCCAATCCTGGAGAAAGTCTTTGTATACAAATCGCTCTCAGCTATATTATTACACAGTACAGGGACGTGAAAACTTTATAAATCTACATGACAATATACAGTTTACTTAGACTATCAGACAAGGACCGCTTGTTGCGCATTTACGCCTCATAAAACGTGTGATGCAACGTTGCCTGCACATCCTTTAGACCTGTTAACGTTTGAACGCGTCAAGCGTTGTTTATACTATCGTAGTAAAACTGTTACAACATTATTTTGTTATTTTTACATGGTTTAAAATATGTGATGTTTTGCATGTTTTTTTACTAAAATCCATCTTTGGACGACAATATAGTCACTAGTTACAATCGTAGGTCATCATCATCATCTGCCTAGCCTTTTCCCAACCATGTTGGGCCAACCCCAAAATGGCTGAGAAAAGGCATTGTTACTACAATGCCTTTTCTATAATGATGGGGGAAACCACTTGTCTTCTATATATCTGTCATCTGCATCTGCCTAGCCTTTTCCCAACAATGTTCAGGTCGTCTTCCAGTCTAACCGGATGCAGCTGAATACCAGTATTTTACAACGAGCGTCTGCCTATATCTGACCTTCACAACCCAGTTAGTACTGGGTAATACGATACCTACAATCGTACTTTTATTTTAAGTTCTTGATTGTTAAAAACGCCACTTGTAATATATTTTTGAACTCCCATGTAAGTTTCTGTAACTGTCGCTTTTTATGTATTTCGTGGGCAACTTGGAATGGAATTAGAAATATTGTAAAATCAAATGATTTTAAAAGAGTAACCATGGAGTTTCTTGACGGTTCTTCTCCATAGGGAACGACCAACTCGACCGTGCACATTTTGTCAACGTTTTATAAGTGCCAATGTAGACTTGTGTAAAATAAAATAAAATTAAGGACGTCAATAACTTGACGCACCCTTTAACTTAAATGTTGTGTAACAGACTGTTTAAAAATGTATGTTCAAATTACGGCTGTTCAAATTTTGATGGGGCTTTGAAATCTAAATCTATTCCTATCTGCAACATGATTTCTATGTGACATAGATTGTAGAGGGTTTTTTAAAATGATGGTCCCATGAATAGATATCCAGGCCAGCAATGACAGAGGTTTTGCACCGTGCAGCTTTTACCTCAAGCGCCTGGTCGTTACCTTTTAAAATATTATTCAAGACAAATAATTATTAGTAAGTTAATATTTACATGAATGATGTAACCAAGATTTCGTAACAATATTTTGATATAAAAGACTGTCCATGGAGTTTCTTGCCCATTCTTATCCATAGAGATGTTCGCTTAGGAATGGGCAACTACAGTACTTTCACAAGTTATTATGCCTTGTGACTGGAACTGTAGCTTCGCGTTTTTTTTTTTTGTCTTTCAAAAGTGCTTGTAATGGTTCTTTTGAAATAAATGTTTGAGTTTGATACAATGATAACATATCAACAAAAAAAAACCGCCAGTGGTAGGTCCCTTTCATTGAACCACGACAAAAATCACAATTTTGTATCAACACTACACAATTTCATTCCCAACCCACTACAAAGTCCAATCACCGTTCTAATAACGTTAAATTCCCATCTCCTGAAAAAAGGAGAAACCTAACGTAATTTACATCCCATTTCTGTCATCAATCTACAATATATCTCCAGTAATAGTAGGAACAATGTAATCTACCGGGCTGGCCGCCATTACCTACTGTACTATGGCACTCTTTTTATTTTACTAAACAGCGCTTTCATCGCTTGCTAAGCGGAGAAGGGAAGCTAGATTTTTTCTTGCCGGTGTTATTATTAGTTAGCTGGGGGTTGGTTGTGTTGTTAATTTCTTTGTTTAGTTTTGAAATTATTTTATTTTAAATAATTTCAGTGACCATAGATTCAATTCAGTCAGAACTGAATCTATGGTCACTGAAATTATTCATCAAGCTCTTTTTGACTATTTACATAATATGTAGCCAACAGCATGAGTTTTGAGTATTAAATATAGCACAATGACTTATAATAAGTAACTATTACGGAATAACAGTTAAAAAATATCTATTTGTATTGCGTATGTACTATTTAGGACTACGAGTCGATTTGTGTTAATATGTAAAGGCTCTTCCCCGCCCCATCGGAATCACATATGATATGTGGCACCAAATTTAATAAGATTAAGAAAACAGACGTTGGCGATCCGTCAACGCCTTGTTACACGGCACCTTCTTTGACAACCACCCAAGTCAACGTGGCTGCCCGCAACGACTTGACGTTGCCCCAGAGAGAATTGTAGACCGCTTCTCTCTCGTCTGTGGTCACAGTTTAGTTTGCAACGTGAATCATATGAATCTTCCTTGCAGAGTCGCTGTCATATATAAAGTGGGTGTCTAAGTATTGTTTATGTAGATGAGTGCGCATCTAAGTATATAAACACACACTTTTTTCACCGGGGTATTCAAAAACCATACTACGTCATCTGTTGCTATTCACACATCACACATACATTTGTATTACCTACATCTACGAATTTCACAATTTTGTCCCAAATTCAAGCAAAACCAAGATATTTCACGCAATAACTCCACGTGTTTGTCGCATATTGCAAAAGCAATTATTAACTTCGCCGTAACAAAAGAAATGGAAAGATTTCGGGCCCGAAATTTAATTAAAAGCACACAGGTACCGCGTTCGGGATGGCGCTACCAAATGAACAATTAAACCTACTAGAGTTTTATCGGGATATCGAATACAACATTTAGTGGATCGCCGATGTAAATAAAGTATTGAATCTGTAATAGAACTTGGTTTGAAATGTAAAACCTGTGTTACAAGAGCTCCTCAAAAGGTCGCCAAAGGGGAATGCCCATCCGCCATATAAAAAAATGCCTGGAATGAACAACAATGAAATATACGCCAAATTTTACTACATATCGTAGATAACACATTACAATTTTAATAATTATCAACAAACTAGGTAGAAGTCAGTTACAAACATTTTTTTCTGAAATATAGGTTGAGTCCAGGTTAAGGATAACAATTACCACAGTGCAGGTTTTTATCCATTTTTAAATGTACACGGGGCACAAGTCTAAAACAAACAACAACGTCGTATTGAAACCAGGTCAGTTTTAACTTGCTTAAGCAAGTCGCCAGCGCAAAACCAAAAATCAGTAAACAAACAATCGAAAATGCAGTACTTAATGTCAAACTGTCAGTAAGGCAAAGGACATGTGATTCATACAGCCTACGATAAGTTTTCAATTTAAAAATTATTTGATTTTAATTAATATTGACATGCAAATATTATTTGAATTATATTTATGGTACAAATAGGTCGAATTATATAAAATTAATGATAACTATGTCCTAATTCTATAAAATAGTTCGATAAGGTTTTTTTTGACGATTCCTGCTTGGCTGAATGTCACTTACTCGTGTCAAATAAACACTGACCTTCAATAAAAATAAGAATGACTTAAACGGATATCAAGTTAAATATTTTAATTATTTCTGTATTTTTTACACTACTTAAACAAACTTGAGAATTATTTCGTTATACATATTTTATTTAAATACAGTTTAGTGTTTGTCCATTTCAGGCATTTTATGGGCATTGCCCTTTTGCCAATTGATTCAAAGCAAGACACGTTTTCAATAACTTATTTGTACAGCAAGAACGTGATTGACTGTTTTGTGGAGATCAGATAGGCAGTGCATGTAAATTACGGGTATTCATCTCCATTCGGTGAGACTGAAAGGCGACCCCAACTATGTTGGGAAAAGGCTAGACAGATAGTGATGTACAATTATAAATTTTTATTTATTAATAGCTTTTATTTAACTTGCAATGTATGTATGTATGTAAGTTTGTTACGGTGTAATCTTGGAAGCTAAATTAGAACCTCTTCCCGATGTACGATTGAGCTGAAATTTTGCACACTCCTTTGGTTCTGAGGGCAATACATTCGTATGACAGACATAACTTAATCCTGCAGCCAGGATCATCTCCTCACGAGGGAACTTCTTAACGGTTAATAGCGCGGACACGAAACTTAGCATTTATATTTGAATACTTATAGGTACTTACACAAACCTCCCGACAAGCTTTTATGATCATAGGAGCTCGTGGCTAAATAATAACAGCCTCACGGGTCGATCTTTATGGTTAAGCCATGCTTGCCGAGGTTGGTCTGTGGATGGGTGACCATAATTACATATTGAGTTTCCTCCGTGCCTCGGAAAGCACGTTAAGCAGTTGGTCCCGGCTGTCATTTGTAGATCTTTGACTGTCGTTACGAGTAGTCAGAAGCTAAAAGTCTGACATCCAGTCTTACCAAGGAATATCGTATTACCCAGTTAATGGGTTGTGGAGGTCAGATAAGCAGTCGCTTCATGTAAAATACTGGTACTCAGCTGCATCCGGTTAGACTGGAAGCCGACCCCAATATAGTTTGGGAAAAGGCTAGGCAGATGATGATGAGGTTATAAGTTGATGGTTAAAATTTTATTTTCTTTTTAGAGCATTTAAATAATAACTTTTTTTAAAAGGTTTTTTTACTAATAATTTTATTTTATTAGGGATGGGTTTGCTCTTGACTCTAGTCTAGATCAGAGATGACAGCGATAAAATCGACGATGGTACGAGCTTACCAAGAAGAAGCCCGTTCACTCTACCTTTAAAGAGAATTTATAATTATGTACAATAAGAGACAAAAAGCATTAAAAATAAAAAACTTTTTCATTGAATGTTTTTCTTCTTTGGTTCAGGATACCTATTTGAATGCATTATTAGAACAAAAAATCTTAATTTTGCCATTACTTTTCTTGTACCATTTGCATGACCATCCTGATTGGTTCTTTTCATTTACTTCTACTTAGACATTACCAAACAATGTAACCGTTTGGTTCGTTGTACCATCTACCATTACATGATGGTGCTCCGCCATTTTTATTTCACTAAACAATAAAGTTTGATGTCATTACATTTTGATGGCGTGCTAAACTGTGGCGCTAGATTTAAAATTTGTTTATCGGTTTTCACACGAGTGAACTGCTTGTAACTTTCTTACTTTGTAAGGTTTATGACTGGGTAAAACAAAAAGGAAGAAAACATTTTGTCCTTGTGGGTTACCCTAGGACGCATTGCATTTATGACGTAATATATTTTCGAACGGACGAATAAAACCACGATACTATACAAGGTGTTGTTTTGCATCCTCGTCAAAATTCAGGAGGTTGTCACAAAAGACAGAGGTATGCTGGAAGAGATTTCTTTAGAAATAAGCATCACCTTTGTACCTATTTTCTTTTCCTTTCCTCTTTTCTGTATTTAGTGTGTACATAAATTGCTAAATAAATAAATAAGATCTAAATAATCAATTTAAATTACAGTACCTAGTTAATTATCAAAAAACGGAGCTTTTTGTTGTTGTTTAAGTTTGTCAGTATATCAGAAAACCCCCTTTACAAGTACGTGATTTAGGGAATAAGAAATTATCGAATAAACGTTTGCGATTGTTTGTATGTGTGAAAGCGTGGGTATAGGGCGAGGATTAGACGGGCCGCGTTTAAAACACGGGTGGTTCACACTTACCGACTCCCGTAAATAAATAAAAAAAAAATATACCTACCCATTTTATTATTGATTCAGGTCGAGAATCATTAGAATAGTTACCTCCTTGAATTTGATGAGGTTACAAAACAACAGCTTGTAGATTTTGCAGTAAACTTAATTGCAAAATCTATAGTATAGTGGTTTTATTATTCTTAGGCATGCTGCGCCCACCCTAAACAAAATGGGATAAGGGCAGGAAAATGATGATGGTGATGAATAGAGATCGAATATTCGGATACATATTTACCTAAAGTTTGAGTGTTGACTAGTATGGAGCGCGCGTCAGTATGGGAAAAGGAGTTTTTAAAAAAAAACTAGTCTAGTTACTTTTTTGTTTAGCTCCAAACGAATTCTGTCCAGACATACGTGGGACACTCAGAAAGTTTTGCGAAACTAAAAAAAATTGTTCTATACGTACATATATTTTTATTAAATCTTTTCAAAGTACTTTCCACCAGCCTCTATACAAAGATTCATGCGCCTAAACCAGTTTTCAAAACACTTTTTCCAGTCCGCCGCAGACACCTCGTTTACAGCCTGCTCGAACCCAGCCAGCGCATCTTCCGGCGACGAAAATTGTATCCCTTTGAGCTGATTTTTTATTTTTGGGAATAAAAAGAAGTCACACGGTGCTAGATCAGGGCTGTAAGGAGGGTGACCCAGGAGTTTGACTGGCGTGCTGTCCAGGAAGTCCCTCGTTTTGAGTGCGGTGTGCGCAGGTGCATTGTCGTGGTGGAGCAGTAGCCCGCGGAGCCCTGTGTTTGGTCGCTTGTTGCTTATAACAGAGAAAACTTCTGGCAAACATTTGGAAGTATACCATTCGGCATTAATGCTTCTTTGATCCCGTAAGGGAATTGATACCAAGTGGCCAGTCAAATTAAAAAAGCTAGCGATCAAAATCTTACCCCCGCTTCTAGATCGCTTCACTTTGGTAGGCGTTGGCTCATTTTGAAACACCCAAACAGTCGACTGGCGCTTGGTTTCTGGGTCGTATTGATAAATCCAGGACTCATCACCTGTAACGATGTCGTAAACACGCCGAGACGAGCCTGCTTCAAATTTGTTAAGCATATCACGGCACCATTCCACCCGGGCCTGCTTCTGAGCATCGGTGAGGTTGTGCGGCACCCAGCGTGATACTATCCTCCTCACGCGAAGATGGCTGTGTAGAATCTCGTGAACGCTTCCCGATCCAATCTTCAATATGTGTTGAATCTCCTGATATGTAATTCGCCTATTGTCTTGGATTAAATTTTTCACTGCTAGCACGTTTTCTTCGGTAACAGCCGTCAAAGGGCGACCGCTTCTTTCGTCATCCCCCAAAGTTGGTCGACCGCGCTTGAATTCGTTATACCAACGATACACGGTTGCCTTGGAAGGGCCTTCATCCATGAATGCCATTTGAAGTCTATCGTACGATTCATCCGGTTTCAGGCGACACTTGAAATCGTATAAAATCATAGCTCTAAAATGTTCCCGGCGCAGATCCATATTTCAGTGAGACACAATACTTTGAATTAACTCGCAAAAAATGTGGAGGGAAATTTTGAAATTGGAACTTACTTATTTTTACTTATAAATAATCATATTTTCGAAAAACATAATAACTGGCCAGTCTCCCATATATAAAAACTTTTTTTCGCAATACTTTCTGAGGGGCCTGGTAGGTATTTACCATTTTGTTTTAGCATTCGACATTTCATTACAAAAATACGAATTCAAATATTTGTTGTATTTTTTTCCTTGTTGTTTTCAACAAACTTGACAGGTTTTAAATAAATTTAAAATATTCGTTACGATATTTTGAGTACTTTTACTACATTTTATACTTACTAAAGAATTAGGAAATTTCGCAATCCCGCGACAAAAATTGCCATTTAAATAGCCGCTTCCATACTTTTGTACCTTTTGCCAGGAAAAAACGTACTTTAGGTAAATATGCATCCGAATATCCGATCACTAGTGATAGTGATGAATGATAACTGTATTTGTTGCAATCAAAACATGTTATTTAGGGCGATATTACACCAATAAAACTAAACGTGATAGCTCATTTAATCTGAGTTCAAGATGTGTGCGAGTTCATTAAAGTTCATTGCTATGGAATTTAGATAGACTGGCTTGTTGGTCGTTTCATTTGTGAAATTCGCTCTGAATTAGGTAAACAATAAACCAATACCGAACAGCGAGATCAGAAAAAGTAAACACTCAATATAGAGAACATCATAAACGACAAAAACATTTTTAATAACATTGCTGTAAAGACGATGTACTTAGTCTATGAAAACAACATAACCCCATTTACATAAATAATTACAAAATAATACTCAGCTACTCCGGGTCGCTCATAATAAATACACGAACTCCTAAATATGTAAGCGTGAACTGTAAATCATTGTCAACATTCTCTATCTGAGGGAGGGCGAAAGAAAGCCGTGGTTTTGCCAAAGAGTTCGCTATTGTCAAAAAGTTGGATTTATGAGTTGGGTCATCTTTTCTCCCTGCGAAGTTGGAAGATTTGTATTATTTGTGTACATTTTCAACTAACTGTCTACATTGCACAAAAATAAATGCATAATGGGGTGAATTTTAAAAGTTGGTTTTTAAAATAAATGTTTTAAGACATAACACAGCAATCGATATTTCATAATTTAATTAAAATTTTTATCGTTTATTTATTTACTTACATTCGAATTACATTTTTAAATATTTTTACAAAATGACGTAAAAAGACAATTAAAAATATAAAAATAGTATCCGACCAGCATTGGGACAGGGTCCGAGCTACCGGTGGCCACGGCTCTTGAGAGAGGAACCTCCTAACAATACGCGCCGTGTCCAGAAGTACTGCTTTCCGAATCAAGCGAAAGCCTACTCAGATGTTGGGCGAGGCTTTTGGTTTAATTATTGAATTATTGTTAGGAGGTTCCTCTCTCTGGAGCCCTGACCGGGTGGAGTAGCTTGGACCCTGTTCCCGATACCGATAATATATTAATTGATTTAATTCAAGCGATTGATTTGACAGCTACTTGAATAGTTGCTAGATTTCAGAATGCCTTTCTGCCTTGAGAATGCTCTTAAATTGAGTATTCCAAAAATTGACTGAAGATTTTGAAGATAAAAAATACGACAGACGCATACACAAACAGATTGAAAGTCTTCACCTTAACCAAATTGTTCACGAATGTTAAAACTCATCAACTTAACAAGACAGGTTATACATTTAAATTGGCTGCAGCAAACACTTTAAAGCCAAGATAAAAAATTAAATGCCGAAGCAAACTTCTTAAGTTGAGCGAGCGGGGTTGTGGCAAAGAATGAATATTTTATTACTACATCGTATCCTCTAAAAATATGAGATAAATTCGCTGAAAGGGTTGCAGTCTCCTTTGAGAGGTTGCGTCGTCTGAGCACGTTTTTGAAGGAATAGAAGTGGTTCGTTTTGGTACTTTCTTTTCTTAAAACTGAATAGAGATGGGTTTATTGGAAGAAGCGATAAAGGAGAACATCGTAAGAGAGCCAGCATACAAGGTATCGTTTTGCATACTCGTCAAAATTAAGGAGGTTGTCACAAAAGACATAAATAATCAATTGAAAGTACCTGGTAAATCTAAACTAATATTCTAAAGAGGAAAGATTTGATTGTTTGTTTGCATTGAATAGGCTCCGAAACTTCTGGTCCGATTTGAAAAATTCTTTCAGTGTTAGATAGCCCATTTATCGAGGAAGGCTATAGGCTACATATCATCACGCTACGACCAATAGGAGTGGAGCAGCAATGAAAAATGTTCCGAAAACGGGGAAAATGTGACGCAAACGAAGTTGCGCCGGTCAGCTAGTTATTAATAAACGCTGATTTTTTTGGTTGTTAATGTTTGTCAGTATTTCAGAATTACCTCCATAACGCGTTTAGGGAATAAGAAATTTTTGAATTAGCCGCCCAGGTCGATCTTTAAGGTTAAGCCGTGCTTGCCTAGGTTGGTCTGTGGATGGGTGACCATAATTACATATCGAGTTTCCTCCGTGCCTCGGAAAGCACGTTAAGCCGTTGGTCCCGGCTGTTTTTTGTAGATCTTTGACAGTCGTGACGAGTAGTCAGAAGCTAAAAGTCTGACATCCAGTCTTACCAAGGGGTATCGTATTACCCAGTTACTGGGTTGTGGAGGTCAGATAGGCAGTCGCTTCATGTAAAATACTGGTACTCAGCTGCAACCGGTTAGACTGGAAGCCGACCCCAAGATAGTTTGGGAAAAGGCTAGGTAGATGATTGTTTGTATGTGTGGAACCGTGGTTATAGGGCGAGAATCAGACGGTCTGCGTTTAAAACACGCGTGGTTCAAACCTACCGATTTCCGAAAATAAGAAAAAAAAAAACCTACTCACTTTATTATTGATTCGGGACGAAAATCATTAGCATAGTTACCTACCCTCCTTGAATTTGACGAGGATGCAAAACAACACCTTGTATAGTAAAATCAAATATTTGAAGACAACTTGTACTGCGTCCGCATGGTAGTTTATTACTTTTTTTTTTAAAAACGTTGTCCCACACTAGGAATTTCTCCTGTATCGTGGATGCGTTTACAAACATTTAAACTCACATACACAAACAGCCAGACCCGGAACAACTATCTGTAGGCCATACAAATATTTGTTCCGTGCGGGGATCGAACCCGCGACACGCAGCGCAGCAGTCGATCGCTCAACAACTGCGCCAACCGTGCCGTCATTATTATTTATTATAGAAGAGGCCGGTATCCCAGCACTGGAAGCCTGGTTGATTGTATTATACTATTTACCAGCTTATTCCCGCGTCTTCACTGGCGTGGTAGTCGGTAATATCCTACCGGAATAAAAATGGAGCCTTTGTGCTTCCAGTCTATAATCTGTCTCTGTGCCCAATTTCCTCTAGATCCGTTCAGGCGTGATTAGGTTACAATATTCATCCATTCAAACTTGCATTTATACTAAGTAAGATAGTGAAGATACTGTGCATTATTAGTACTACTTTAGCTTACAGAGCTGCTGGATTACCATGACGTCATAAAGCAGTATTGTTTTACTCTTATTCCAGTGTGGGGAAAGAGACGGAGCTATACAGGATGTCTAGTGCCATCTCTTTCGCACACTGGAAATAAGTAAAACAATGATGTTTTAAGACGTCATGGTAGACCACCTGAAACCTTCCCTCTATATACCTACTTGAGTCTGTCTAATGACATCAAGTAATTAAGATAATTCTATACTTGCATACGGGTTGCGAAATATGCCAAATATTGTTTGTTACTTATTGTAGTTAGATACGTTAGTCCGTTAATGATCCAAATATCATACATTCACGGACCCACAGTTTTTCACGATATTGTGTCATTTTCCTCAATTAATCTACGGAACTTATACAAGAAGAAAGTTGATGATATATCTTTCTTTTCCCCCTTGGGTCAATGCACGCAAAGCAAGGAAAATGTTATGCTGAAAACATCACTCGTCCTTCGTTACATTAAAATATATTATATAAGGTTACATTAATAGTCTAATGATCGTAGAATAGTATTAATGCCAACTTCTAGTTGCAATACCATGAAGTTTCTTGCCGGTTCTTCTCCCTAGGAAACGACCAATCCGAACCGAGCTCCTTTTTGGCGACGTTTAATAAGTGCTCATGTAGGCCCATGTGTAATAAAAATATTTTGAATAAAGTACGTTTCGAACAACCGTCATTCACCAACAATCAAGCTTTTTCTGTGGGTATTTAAAATTCTATTTAATGTACGCAAAATAACTGGCCAGCATGCAGTTGTTTAAAGTTAATAGCAAAAAGTGAATCAATTTCTTAGCGGAACGTTTTCCGCAGCTGTTCGACACAAATAGAAGTGTACGTATGACCTACGAAGATATTATAGTCTTATTCATCCTTTTGAATTCACAATATCGGAATAGAACACGGTCCATTCCAAAATCTTCAATCAAAACCCGCTCCAGTCCAAACACAACAAAAAGGTAACAGAAAACATTCAAATCAATTCCCCAGTACTTTGATAAGACAAACACCAGTTAAAAGTAAACAAGAAAATCGTTACCGAGATAGGAATAAAAATCAATCAAAAACTGTCCAAGCGAATGTGGGGACGTGCCGCGGGCAGATCGCAACGATTTGAAACCTCCGTGCAAATTGAAACCGACTGGACTGGACTGGACGCTCGTTTGAATGCATAAATCTCTCAGACATTTCTTTTGGATGAAACCTTCGCTTGTAGGGAATGACAAGGGAGAAAACATGCAGAAATCGAATGAGTTCGATTGTTCTATTTTCTATACAGTACCCGGCGATAAATATTGCACATCGACCTTTGGAAAGAGACAATCGGCAAATTTCGGCTTCGTAGAGCGTTATCTCTGTCGCACACTACCTATGTGACGTTTTGTCAGTCGTTGTTCAAGTGCGATAGAGTGCGGTCGCGTCCAGATCAAAATATATATTAAGAGTTGTTAACACCCCAAAATTTAAATAATTTAAAGTTGTACTAGATCGTATCTTTAGGAAAAAGAGGGTAATCTTTACGAGTTCAGTCACGCGAAATTATGTACAATGTTTATAAATATTTTGTAACCGAAGCTGATATATTAAAAAAGAATGAAGATGAAAATGTAAGTTGTTATTTTAAGAAGGTTCAAGAGCGAGTAGCAAATGTCACTGGAATTTCAAGAAGAACTTTGAACAATATATATTATTAAACGAAGTTAGTACTGAAACACATTCTACTGAAATTAAGTTCAGCACTCCAAATCTATACAAAATAAATCCAAATATATCGAATATCTCGATAAAATACGCAAATTTCGCGAATCTGGAAAAAATATCGTCTACATGGATGAGTCTTACATACATACATCCCACACGAAAGGGAAATCTTGGAGTGATGATAAGAAAAACGGAGTAAAGCAGCCAATTTCAAAAGATCAACGTTTGATAACAGTAATTATCCAAAACAATTAAATACGTAAACATAAACACAACAACAACATAATGTGACATGTTCACATTATGTTTTTTTTTATTTTATTTTACCCCAACCTAAAGCCATCACTTATATAAAAATTGGTGTTATTGGTTGGTTATACAAAGAATAAAAAGAATGATCAAAAGAAGCAAATCATAATTGTTTTAACAGCTCCTAATAGATACTGGACTGTTTGAGTTTCGTGCGACAGAGATAACGCTCTACGAAGCCGAAATTAGCCGATTGTCTCTTTCCAAAGGTCGATGTGCAATATTTATCGCCGGGTACTGTATTTGAATTTGACTTTCATAATACAGACATACATTACATCACCGAAGGCTCACGCAGAGTTAGAAGTTCACCCTCATTTCACCAATTACTATGAGCGTTTACGCCTTACGGCATTTCATACAAATTTTCAAATCCTTTTTTTCCTAAATGAGTGAACCGATTTTAATGAAACTTGATACGCATAAGAAGGATGCATGGTCTAAAAAGTTACTAAAAAACATAAACGAAATGTCTTTAAAAAAAAGATAATTTTTAATTTCTGTTTCTATAGATAATTTATAATCGGTCTAATTTAGCTATTACACTATTTTTCGAAAATGTTTTGCTCATGCGTATGAAGTTTCATTAAAATCGGTTCAGTAATTTCGGAAAATAATGACTTGAAAGTTTGTATGAAATCTCGTAAGGCGTAAACGCTCTTAAGTCGCATGTAATAGGGGGCGCCTCTATTACCGTCAGCCGGGCGCAACTCCAAACTTCATGGTTGCTGCTGAGAAATTCCTGATGAAAAAACGCAATAACACTTTGCCCGACCCGGGGATCGAATCTAGCACCTCAGGCTCAGCAGTCATACTTACGTCCACTAACGAGGCAGTCGAACAGATAGTAAATTCATTTGATAAAACTAGCGTTAATGTTTTCTGAATTAGAGAAATAATAAATGATAGCGTGATGGTTGCCACGAGGGACTGGAAGCAAAAAAAAACGTTAGCGGCGACTCCGAGTAACATGAAAAAAGGACATGATACGATGATTAGGTATTTCCTGCCAAAATGTAGTCATAATATCTTCGTTTATTTAGTGTTCCTATAATAGTTTATAAGGTACGATTGGGTTGGCATATCCGTATGGATAAAAACTCCTTTTAATAAATAAAAAAAAAACTTTGTTTATGGTATAGCATCATACTAGCTCACGTGGCTTTTATGCTTAGATACTCTCTTATCGCTTTCATAAGATTTAAGATACCCTCTAACTGACGACTAGTGCCAAGACAGTGCCAGCCGAATTAAAATAATATGTATGTTTGGTTATAAGTTTCTCGTACTTAATTATAACAGCCACTCGGATCAATCTTTTTGTTGGTCTGTGGATGGGTGACCACCTTCCACATCACACAGAGTTCCCTTCGGGCCGCGGGAAATACGTCAAGCCGTTGGTCCCGGCAGTAATTTGTAGATCTTTGACAGTTGTTACAGGTAGTCAGTGGCCGGAAAGTCTGACAAGCAGTCTTACCAAGGGGAATCGTATTACCAGTACTAACTGGGTTGTTGAGGTCAGATAGCCAGTCGCTCCATTTCAAAAACTTCTCATCTTAGTTAGACTGAAAGCCGACCTTATCATAGGAAAAGGCTAGGCAGATGATGATGGATATTAGTTTCTCTGGCCTATGAAAGCCAGACCCTGTAATTGTCTTGCATAATACCTACGAGTCATTCTCTTCCAAGAAAAACTCAGAAATATTACTCGTTATATTCCATAACAAATGCCCACACTGGGTATTTCTGGTTTTCGCCTCCTTGATCGGCTGACGCGCGAACAAACCCATTTAATTGGATGACCATCGTAAATATCCTAGGACAATCTGGGTACTATAGGCTAGCCGGTAGTTAAGGATTTATACCAATCGGATAAGATGTTTTTATGTGTGTTCCATTACAAAGCATCCAATAAAGTCCGCCCTAGACCTTCCGGACCACATCGCTGTATCAGGACCATTTGGAAACCGAAAGATATATTGGACGGATTTTTTTCTTGCGATTTATCTCAGGATAACGTCTTCATGTAATTAGAATGATAAACTATTATACAAGGTGTTGTTTTGCAACCTCGTCAAATTCTAGGAGGTAACTATGCTAATGATTCTCGACCCGAATCAATAATAAAATGAGTAGGTAATTTTATTTTTTTTATTTATTTACTGAAATCGGTAACTGTGAACCACCCGTGTTTTAAACACGGGCCGCCTGATCCGGCCTTATAACGTCGCTTACACACAAACAAAAAACCTCAAACGTTTTTTCGATAATTTTATAATCGCTAAACCACGTTAAGGGGGTTATTCTGAAATATTGACAAATTTAAACAACAAAAAAACGCAGTGTTTTTTAATAATTTACTAGGTACCGTAATTTATATTGATTATTTATGTCTTTTGTGACAACATCCTGAATTTTGACGAGGATGCAAAACAACACCTTGTATAAGAAACTAGCGACCCGCCCGCCTGGTTCGTCCATCTTTAACAAAACATGAGATTTCTTTACTTAGCACCACAATTGTAGTCCTCGATGGTTTGGGTAGAGGTGTACATTTCGGCAGTTAGGTATGTTTAAGTCCATGTAATAGGAGGCGAGCCTATTGCCATCAACCGGGCACAAATAAAGATTCCAATTTCTTTGTTATACCTACTACCTTTTGAATTGTTAAATTCTCTAAATGATTTTCAAACTTAGTTTGGAAGAAGAAGAAAACTGATACACAGACAGATAAATGTATAGGTAGATGGCGCTGCTGGTATCATATTACCCCAAAATCTGTTTTCTCCATTTTACAGTAGGCAACATATCTGTTACAGTAATCTCGGAAAAACAAGAGCCTTGTAAAGAATTGCTCAATTACCCTTAACACACCTTTGCAATGTGTGGTCGGTTTGGAAATTAATTTCCTTTTACCTTTTTTGAGTTTAAACAAGATAATTTACGGGTTAATTTAGAATTTATCGTGTTTGGACCGGTGGGCCGTTAAAATGTTGCCAATTTATTTTAGTGCGAGACGGCTACTCATTTAAATTAGGAGAAAAATTGGAGGCGTATTCTTTCCTCCAGATTTTAATATGATTTTAAGCTAGCTTGTGAATAATGAGTGCACGTTTGTTCATTACGTAGATGGGGAGAGGGGTGTTTGCAGATACCCGAAAGTTCCCTTTAATTAACAGTACTCACAAGGTTTTTTATGAGAATTGCCAATTAACTCTCGGTCCATCGCGTGGGGTCTTTGAAAGCGTGTTACAAATATGTAAAATTAACGCATTTAAAACTATCCGCGAGTTTTACTGTTTAAGATACCCACTGAAAATGGATTATAGTTAGCGCGTAACGCCGCTATCTTCAGTTCGCTCACTTGTGTAATGAGATACAGAAGTTTTTTTAGCGCGTGGGCCTTCAAAGCCCCACGCGACGAACCACTTCAGTAAAAATATATTGTTGATTTCGTTTGTAACATGAGTTTTATAAATTTTTAAGGTTCCGTACCCAAAGGGTCAAACGGGACCCTATTACTGAGACTTCGCTATCTGTTTGTCCGTCCGTCCGTCTGTCACCAGGCTGTATCTCATGAACCGTGATATTAGCCAGTGAAATTTCTACAGATTATGTATTTCTGTTGCCGATATAACAACAAATACTAAAAACATTATAAAAAAATTAAAAACGAGCAAAAAAAGTCACTTTTTTGTATGGGGGTCCATACTTAAAAGTGTACCCATATTTGCGAAATAAAATACTTACTTACTTACTTACTTTTTTTGCTCGTTTTTATAAATAATGGTGCGGAACCCATCGCGTGCGAGTCCGACTCGCACTTGGCCGGTTTTTTGTAATGTTTTATATTATTTTTAATTATAGTTGACTTTTAAAATGTGTGAAGAACAACAACAACTTATGTTGAGTTGGTTAGAAGATGAACCTAAAGATGTTTACAATGGTAAGGATGAAGTAAATGAAGTCGCTATATCTGGATGAAAGAAGTGTGAGCATAACACGGATGCCGACCAAGAATGTCAAGATTAGGTTCCTACAGAACAACATCAGGTACCTTTGGAGGAACCGGATGAACAGCACATGGAGTTGGGACGTTCGTATAGTGATGATGATGACCCTCCATCATCATCACTATACGAACGAATGAATAAACTTTAAGTCGAGTTCATTGCCCAAAACGAGAAAGAAAAGGAAATTTAAATCTATCTGCCACTTTTGCAAGGGTAACATAAGCCCTACACATACTAAACCGGTATGTACTGATTGTGTCCAAACGGAAAAATAGTTGAATTTAGTTTGCTGAAACCTGTATTTTTATTTTTTGTTAGCGCGAACTAATCTTTGTGTTAATTTGTTAATTATTCTAGCGTGTCCTCAAATATGTCATCATCATCATTTCAGCCGAAAGACGTCCACTGCTGGACATAGATAGGCCCCTCCCAAGTGTAGCCACATTGACATAACATGGGGGTTTTGCCCTAATCGCCACGCTTGGCAGGCGGGTTGACGATAGCAGTACCGTTATCACAAAAGCACAGAGAACGCTGCTGCCCATTCTCTGGCAAGTTCCTTAGTCGCCTCTTACGACACCCACGGGAAGATATGGGATGGTGTTTTTCTTTACGTCCGCCACCATACAGAGCCTCAAATATATAATATAAATTAAAGGTTATTGATTTAGTTGGAATACATGTTCTGCGATTTCAACGGCCTCTCCAACAATGGTTAGACCTGCTATCTTGTATGGATCAGAATGTTGGGCCACAAAATGGATAAATGAAAGGGATTTATTTGCATGGGGCTGAGATGAGAATGCTAAGGGGGATGTGTGGTGTTACGCGAATGGATGAAATAAGAAATGAGTCCATAACAGGAAGTCTGAAAGTGGCGCCGGTGACGGAAAGGATGTGTGGTAATCGGTTGTCATGGTATGCGCATCACATGATGCGGAGCAATGAGGTAAATGTCGTGAGGAAAGCCGCTAAACTACTGAATTCATCAAATCAGCTTCATTTTAACTACAGTTATTTTTATAACAAACATTAGCACTATGGAAGGAGTTTTGATAATTCATTCGCTAAAAGGTTTAATTAGGAGATGAAAGCTTGTATAGAAGTTCGTAGCAATCTTCTCAAAACAGCTTCTTTTTCAAGCACGCCATTCAAATACTCCTTGTTTACAGTCATAAATCGCCAACAAGCAGTCACTTACCCGGATTAGTATATATAAAACTGTTTGCAGGAACTCCATAAAATAGTACGAGGCCGTATAACGGTCACAAAGGGGAGTTACAGTGATGATAAATCCACTCGCACAATAGAACGAAGTTGTGTTAATAATATTAGTGAGCCTGTATTATTTCATGTTTATCTGGACAAGGACTAGATTATTTTTTATAGTCATAAATGGGCTTTATTTATTGAGAATATTCTTGGTCTTGGTTCTAAGCAAGGGCCTAAATACCATACATACAAAAATTTACGCCTTTACAGAACGTTATCTACTGCGATCCTTATAATATCCTTTAACACGTGCATAATCTGGCCATAAACGCACGCCAGCGCCGCGCCGGTTCCAAATAAGTACATTTATATAACATTTGAATAGACCGGGCAAGACTCAAAATGAGTTTAGACATTATTAGAAAGAAAAAGTATAATTTAATGGACTCACACATGACAAAAAATAAAAAATAAACTATAGGAAATATAACAAAATTTCAAAAATGACACAAAAAATGCTCCTGTGCAAGGCCAATAAAGTCTAACATCACCTCATAAGATAGAAAAAAAGTCCCACCAAAAGCGTTAAAGAACACCAACACACACCTTAATGTCGGCAGCATATTAAGCACCAAACATAAACTCAGCAACTACCAAAACGAAAATTAAATTAAAAAGCGTCATTAATAAAATACATCCAATCTGCCCCATTATGGGTGAACCGGGTAAAAATGTACAGCGAGCGTCATTTTATCCGCCCACAGTTTTCTATACGCTTGTTGACTAGGGTAGGCAGTTAATTCGAGCTTACGTCAGCATGCTGGCCGAGGATAATGGCCGTCACAAATGTTTTTTATTTTTTATTCACGCACTGGATTATTCTGTATTTATTGTTCAAAAACATCGCGAAAAAATTGGAGATAGTGGCTGTGAGAAATTGTAATGCTGTCTGACTGTACTTGTTTTTTTTAAGTTTGCATTAAGAATGGTTGTCAAGGCAGAAGCTATTCAGATTCTTCAACTACATATAATAACTTTGAGTTCACTGTTATCTTTAAGACCATATTAAGTATTTATTATGAAAACAATGTCTTTAGCATGATAGAACTAATGCAGTTACAACATACTCATCTGCCTAGCATTTCCCCGACTATGTTGGGGTCCGCTTCCAGTCTAACCGGACTCAGCTGAACACCAGTATTTTACATGGAACGACTGCTTATCTGACCTCCACAAACCAGTTAGTACTGGGTACTAACAAACTGGATCACATAAAAACACAAAGAACAAAAAAAAAAACCTCAAAACTTCTACAAAATCAAACCAAATATAATCTGCCTAAAAATATCCGCTTTATAAGCACTAAACATTCACAGAAATAACAGTCTAATAAAGGTTTCAACAATCGAGTTCAAACAGGATTGTTTTCAGAAAATTGTTTTTTTTTTTCCGAACTGAATGTGATAAAAGAGATAATCCTCCACAAATCTTTGCGGGTCAAAGTGGTCTTTATCTGTATCGATGGGGGTTGGAACGGGGTGTAAAGGGGTGAAGAGGGGTCAAACCTCCATCTGTATATTCACACCCACAAAAAAAAAGGTTGTAGCTCGCTAAATGAAAAAAAAAATAAGAGGAGGTTGTAATAAATGTTTTTGTACGAAGCTTATTTTAAACGCTGGTTACGCTTATGAGTGTTATTTTTTATACTGTACATACGATATTTTGCTTGGATTTAAACAGGAAAGTGGGTTAATATTAATACTATCTATGTATACAAAATTTAAAGTCCTGACTGACTGACTCATATCTCAACGCACAGCCTTAAACGCTGGTCCTAGAGACATGCAATTTGGAGGGTGTTTTGTTTATGAAGAGTAGGTATTCACTAAGAAAGGGTTTTGCGAAATTCTATCCCTAAAAGGGTACAATAAGGGATAAACAATTGAATGGAACTGGTCATTTTTAAAGTTAGAAGCATGAAATTTCCTCTTCGGCTGCCATCGAAACTGCTGGTTCGAAACCAGTTTCGACACAAGAATTATATTTCTTTTGACGAAGTCACGGTTACGAAGATGTATAGATATAAGGTAGGTAATACAAGGGTTAGCTCGCTTGCCAGTAGAATTCATAGAAAGTGGTAATGCGTAGGTGTATCATGAAAAACATACATAAAGCAGAAGAGAAGAGCTGGAAGAGATTACTTTAGAAATAAGCATTACCTTTGTACCTATTTTCTGTTCCTTTCTTCTTCTCTGTATTAAGTGTGCACATAAATTGTTAGAAAAATAAATAAATAAATTCGACACATGCACACAGTAGACAACACCTAAGTTGTCCTCCTAAGTCACCATCGGCTAATTATAATTATAAAGTAATTAAACGCATATTACTGCATTTAAATGCTCTATGCCGAGAGTAACACCTCAGCAAAAACAGTAATAATTATAAGTATAGGCGTAGCTTTCGGTTTCGTTAAAGTAGGGATACTAGCAGCTTTTGGAAAAAAAAACAAACCTGCTTTGTTTTTTATGTAGGACTTAATGATACAGTAGAAAAGGAGAATAATATTCCTGTAGAAAAGACGGCAAAAGAGAGACTAAGTTATAAAACTAGTCAACTGACAATAATAAAGGCACTGAGCAGGATTGTACATTCCATAGTGTAGCTGTAAGGAAACAGTATATTGCAACTGGTTCATACTTTTCGTAATATAAAAGAATAATCGTGATTAGTCTATGGTAAAGAAGATTTTTTTATGTTAGTCTGTACAATTATTATAAACTTACAAGGTGATATTTGTCTTGATGGTATGAACTATATGTTATTTCCTCATATTCGGAAGAATAACATGAAGTGTGTCGATGAATGAATTCGATTTACGATTCCAGATCCGGCCTTGTATATTTAAAGCATTAACTTTTAAAATTAGTAGTATTATAGACACCTCATAATAGCAGCGTCAGGCACTAGCTGACTAGCTCGGGTCTACCTGCATTTTGCTGAACTGGGTCTATATGGAGCAGTCGTGAGTGAGACACACAATATTGTTATCCTTTTTAGGGTTCCGTAGCCGAATGGCAAAAAACGGAACCCTTATAGATTCGTCATGTCTGCCTGTCTGTCTGTCTGTCTGTCCGTCCGTATGTCACAGCCACTTTTTTCTGAAACTATAAGAACTATACTGTTGTAACTTGGTAAGTATATGTATTCTGTGAACCGCATTAAGATTTTCACACAAAAATAGAAAAAAAAAACATAAATTTTGGGGTTCCCCATACATAGAACTGAAAACCAATTTTTTTTTTCATCCTAGCCATACGTGTGGGGTATCTATGGATAGGTCTTCAAAAATGATATTGAGGTTTCTAATATCATTTTTTTCTAAACTGAATAGTTTGCGCTACAGCCACTTCCAAAGTGGTAAAATGTGTGTTCCCCCCCTCTAATTTCTAAAGTAAGAGGAGGAAAATTCTGAAAATATTTAGGATTGTAGAAGGTAAAAAAAACCATCAACGAAAATTGGTTTCAATAAGATATGATATGCGGTTGAGTGGAAGTTTACTAACTAATACTACTAACTAATGAATGACAGTTCAAAATATTGTTTGGGGCTATGGAACCCTGTGTGCGAGTAAGACTCGCACTTGCCCGGTTTTTTTTTTATTTGGAATTAAGTTTTTTTGTTACATTTGTTCGATGTTGTGAGTACTTGTAGCATCTGCCAAATGAACCTATTTTCAAATTATAATTACGATATAACGTCAGCCGCTTTGGGTCATGTTTACATTAGATAACTGGTACCTAAATTAACACAAATTAAACACTCGTATGTATAATTTGTGCGCGTGTAGTATTTTGGTAATTGTGTTTAAAAAAAAAAGAAGTTTAAATCGAATTTCGTTGCTGCATTAACCAAATTCTTGTTTATAATTATTTCGTTCAGAATCATTAACTAGGATGCCAATAAAACCTTCTAGCGTGAATGCAGAATTGTTCACCAAATTTCATTATGAAAAACTTAACTTAACTTTATGACGTTTGCGGCGAGTGGTAGATAGGTTCCAAATGTTCCAATTTGTTTAAGTCCACTCGAATCGATGGATTTCAAATTAGTTGCAGATTATTTGATTAAATTCGAACGCCATTTTTAACGACTAGATTAGTAACTGAAAGTCTTTGGTTTTAGTTATTTCGTATACTGTTATTGTTTTTTTCATTGTAATACATAATTAAATATATTATTGTATTTGGACGATTATGCCAGGTACTTTAAATTGAAATCATCATGTTTATTGATGAAATCAATTCTCTTACCCTAACAGGGATTTCACGATTACCATAAAATGACTTTGAGCTGAAAATCGAAAATCTGCCAAGTTTTTAAGCTTAATTAAATCACCGGAAATTTAATCGTAACACCGGACCCAATCATGTTATAGGCAAGAATATCTAAGGGATTTTCAAAAAATCTTCCTTAGTGAAATTAAATATTCATTTAGGTAGCGATATTTTTTGTAGGAAAATTAAGAGCGAGTTTTTTTTTAATTTTTTTTTCTAGCAAATTTATAATGAAAAGAAGGTAAAATATATAAGATAACTTAGATAATTCATTAGACGAAAACGAAGTGGATTACCTAGTAATACTTATATTTTCGACATGGGCCTAGGCAAAGCTTAATATTGAATCATGCCCGCTATGTTGATCGCTACGTCGATTCACGTAACAAATGACATCTGGAACGTATATCAGCGATAAAAATTATGGACCAGGCAAAAATTTGTCGGTTCGAACTTATGATGCATAATGTTATATTATGTTAGTATATTTTAAAGTAGTTCTAACTCAAAAATGGCCCCTAATTAAATCAATACCAGTCGTCACAAGACTTCCACTTGAACCTAAATAATATGTCTTAAGAAATCTCCTTTATTCCGTCTAACACGATCGTTTTCTCTTAATTGAAAAACTTTAGACAGCCTAAAACTGAAAAAGAACTTTAGAGCGTAGTCGTTGAATCACAAAGTTGTTTTTGTTGGTTATCGCCAGAATTCTTCCAATTGTTCTGGAGCTTTATATGCGTATTTTATAACCTACGTCGTAATTGTTCTAATATATTAAGGTTAAGTGCTTAAGGGTTCTGTTTGTGGTATAAGGGATCAGTTTAAACTCTTGTTGCGCTAATAGGGGTGTAGTTAGGTTAGGTCAGACTAGAGTCAAGAGCGAAAACATCCCATAAAATAAAAATGCTTTTGTTATATTTTGTACTATGGTAGTAATTGGTAGAAACTACGCCCGAGATTTCTAAAAGTAAGTACTTGTTTTAGCTTAGGCATGCTCCCGTCTCAATGTTTCACTTGTAATCATTACGGTTATTTAACCGTGATCATACGGTAAAGAAATAGTTAACACGGTAAATATCCCGTTTTCCGTGCCAATGATAGTTTCACTTGTAGTATTGTCAGCTACTGTATATCGTTTATAGATCTCAGCAAACGATCGCTTGGATCGCAATAAGGATTAGCGATATTATCGCTAATTAGAAGATTATTTAAGTTTTAAAAGTACCGTTTATGCACAAAGCTGTATCCTCTTTGGCAAATTATCCTGTTAAAAAAGGTTTGCTGTCAGAAAACCCAATTCTGGGTTAAGCTCTCCGTTGTACATCAGCTAAATATTATTTGTATGTTTATTTTTTAATTTTATGTGCAATAAAGAATAAGAATAAAACTTTCACCTTGCGCTTAAAAGTTGTTGGTTGATAAACAAAAAAAATTAACCACATGTACCTTTCTTTCTCATTTCTCATCTTCTTACATTCTTTTTTTATTTTCTCGTTTCTCATCTTTTTACATTGCTAAAATTACCTCAACATGCATCCAAGTTAAAAATAATTCACACGCATTTACTCAGAGCTGAAAACATTTTGCAACATACATTAAAAACCCAGGTCATGCACGAGACACAGAGGGATGTCTCAAAAATTTAAATTGGCAAAGGAACGTGCGTCACCCTCGCGCGCCAAATTGAATTCCCAGAGTTCGCCCGCGGCTCGCGAAGTACGCTGATAAATATGTAAGCCTCGAAGAAGGTTTCTTTTGGCGCTCCCGGGCCTTATAAAATTATGAATATTTCGAACTAAACGTCTTAGGGCTACCAGTTTGTGTTTTTGGGTCGGACAGAAGTTTGAACAGATATTTTTTCAGGCTATGCATCTGTCAAGATGACACATCAAAATTTTTCGTTTTATCCCTAAAAATATTACAGGTTTTTAAAATTGTATTGTATTTTATTTGAAAAATCATTAGGTTTCAAATATATTCATAAAGAATGTGCGCAGCGTGGAGTATAATGCCGAGCAATGTATGAGGGTTGACCTGATGCTGCGTGAGCGAGCGTGATCCACCGCAGCTGCCTTTCGAATGGTGATGGAAGATCAACAGCTGAATAAGTTTTATTTGTTCTTGTGCTTCATTGGTGTAATTGCTAAGTGTGGCGTTCCAGTGTAACATAAATAAATAATAAATGATTTGGTAGTTAACACGTGATCTGCGGAAACAAATTAAAAATTTTCTTCTAGTTTTCGAAACTGAAATTAACATAACATCACACTTTGCAATCCCCGAAGGGTTAGGCAGAGTACCTTACAGTACACAGTAAGTCCCATGTAAAAGGGGGCGAGCCAAATCCAGACAAATCCAGACTCCGTGGCTGCTACTGAGTAATTCCTGATGGAGGAACCAATAACACTTTGCCCAACCCGGTAGTCAAACCCAGGAGCTCATGGTCAGCAGTCACGCTTTCAACCACTGCACCAAAGAGGCAGTCCAACTGATATTACTTAAAGCCATTAAAAAGTAATTTGAGAAAACTTGTGTTAATGTTTTCTGAATCAATAATCTAGATCTTGCAGGAGGTTCTGGCGTCATACGACATTAAACTATGTTTTTTCTTCTATAAAGTTTATTTTCTAATCGGAATCTTTCATAAAATGCCGACAAATATCTCTAAAGAGAACCTAGCAACCCTGAATCAGTTCCTTCACCCCTCACAGCGAGTGCTGATGAAATAGTGAAATGAAATACATTCGTATGTTTTATTCAACAGCGTAACGACTGTCGCGGAGTGAAAGTTGCATTATGTTGGATTTTTTGCATTAAAACTTTTCTCTATTCCGTCTCATAAATAAGACGGAATTATTTTCAAAGGTTTGTGAGTCAGCTCTTCTAAAGGATTTGGAATTTTGATGTATTTGTTTATCTGTAAACGAGTTTATCGATCAGTGCCGGATTTCCGTTAAGTTATTAAACTAATATTATAAAGAGTAAATTTTTTATTGTTTGTTTGTTACGATTTAAGAGCGTTTATACACTACGGCATTTCATACAAACTTTCAAGTCGTTATTTTCCGAAATGACTGACCAGATTTTAATGAAACTTCCTACGCATAAGCAGTATACATAGGCCTAAAAGTTACTAAAAAATATTTTCGAAATGTCTTTTAAAAATGAAGACAATTGTAAATTTCTGTTTCTGTAGATAATTAAAAATCGGTCTAATTTAGCTGTAACCTTATTTTTCGAAAAAAAATTTTAGTAACTTTTTAGGCCTATGTATACTGCTTATGCGTAGGAAGTTTCATTAAAATCTGGTCAGTCATTTAATTTAACAATAAGTTCAGTTTATCCGTGATCATGGCGTTTGCAACAGCGCCGAAATATCGGGAACTCGAAACAAATAGTATTCATGGTAAATATCCCGTTACAAATGTTATTGATAGATTTATGGATATAAATACTGATTTAGAAGTTTTCGCCCTTTGGTCTCAATAGGCATGGCGAAAGTATAAAAGTCGACATCATTCTTTCTTCTCCAGACTGTTGACGTATTTGAACGAAAACGTTCCAGTCTACCGTGACTCCAATTTGAGATACCTTTTTAGGGTTCCGTACCCAAAGGGTCAAACGGGACCCTATTACTGAGACTTTGCCGTCCGTCCGTCCGTCCGTCCGTCCGTCTGTCACCAGGCTGTATCTCATGAACCGTGATAGTTAGCCAGTTGGAGTTTCTACAGATTATGTATTTCTGTTGACGCTATAACAACAAATAAAAAAACAAACAATATAAAAACAGAAAAAAAAAATATTTAAGGGGGGCTCCCATACAAAAAAGTTTTTTTTTTTCGTTTTTATTAATAATGGTACGGAACCCTTCGTGCGCGAGTCCGACTCGCACTTGGCCGGTTTTTTTCCTTTAATAGTCCAACATGATTCTTTAATGATGAGGATGACTCATTTTGTGGATGTCAAGGTTTATGTCATTCGGTCTTGGCCAATTATATACTTGAGGCTATCTGAAAATATACCCCCTAAGACTGGAGGATCTCTGGACGACTCAGACCGGTCCACCATAAATTCTCATTTAAGTCGTTAATTGATCTACTATTACCGAGTCAATGATATTCTTCATTAATAACACCTTAGCAATAATAATCATCCAGTACTTAGTGATACAGCCCATTCATAATATAATATCATATTGATAGCTTATACCATAATACCATCAAAGCGAAGATTATTGTCCCAATCCCCCCCCCCCTCTCCTCGTCCTTACCCTGAATAATTCAGATCGATCGAAACTGAACCCTTTGTCCTTAATTTAATAAACATTATATGTACTAGTGTTGGGAAGACAAGCGACGTTAATACGCAAAATCAATTGAAATACCCATTCGTATTTTCCCAATACGAATTTGGAGACGTGTTGCGTTGTGTCACGTAGCTCAGTCGGTGCGGATACGGATATTTATACGGATACAGGGACGGACGGATATAAATGCACCCATCGGGGCGCTTGCGTACATAAATGAGCATTGTTGATGGTTTTTGTGGGTGTAACGGTTTTAAATTACCTGTATTGATTTATTTTCTCCAAATTGCATTTCCAATGGACTGATATTTCTCTATGTTTTATCACCACCTTCTGCTTAACTTACACTTTTTTATCCTTGAGCTGTTGTTTTTTTGGCTATGTTTTTCCGTTGATTTTATTTATTGAAATGCCGTCGGTCTGTCTAGCTCTTACTTGGTCACAATTCTGTATCATTAAAAATAATACGATACTCATAAAAGAATAACGCCCATACATTACATAAACCAAAACAAGTAGCACAATAAAAAAAAAACGAAACAAAACGCAACTACCTACCTAATCCCGAAACACATCTTTCATACCGCGCGCAAGTATCCGGGTATTATGAGAATTTAGCACCACTTTCGTTCCGAATACGGCCCTGTATCCGCGCCGAGCCAGAATATCCATTAAACCGTTATTTACACAGCCCTCTACACTACGTGAGCTTTAGGACCACGACAGGATAATTTTACTAAGGAAATAGTTTTTCGTTCAATATTCGCGTGGAAATAGAAGCAAACCAAGTGGAGGATTGTGAGTGGGGATTGGATTCTTAAGATTTTTTGGTGTTTGAGTGTAGATAGGTAAATAGAAAAACCTTCATTATATAATCAATGTAGGAGACGTCATATAGGACGGTGAGTAATGAGCTAGCTCACCGTCCGTCCGTCTTATGACGACAGACCGTGTCGATGGCGCGTTCGTGTTTTACGCGCGCCTCAAGGAGATGGATAAGATCAAGGAGATGTCAGCAAATCGGAAGGGGTCCGAGAGGGCTGATGCCTGCCAGGGCTGCGGGACTGTTCGAAAGAGATGCCGTGGCTCTGGAACACAAAGGGCTAAGAAGGAACATGGATGGGTTTTAGTCAGTACAATTCTGACACTCCGTTTCGCTTCGCCCAGAGCAGGAGGGGTCATTTGATGATTTACCCATCCCTACAAAAAAAGGGGACGTCATCTAACAAAATATTACCATAGATTCAGTACCTATATGATAGTAGGTAGATAGCAAACTTACTTACGGGATATGCTCCGTGATTATTAAATGGGAGCTTACAATACATATACTTGATAATCATGATATCTCCATGAAGATAGTAAGTGATAGTGTACGTTTAGTGATAAACTGTTAAAGCTTAAAACAGTGTTTGTAGATATCAGTTACAAAATTTTGTCGGACATTAAAATTGTCCTGGGGGAAATTACAAAATGAAACTAAAATAAATAAGTATTATAAATAAACGTTTTCGAGTTTGTCCAGTTTCAAATTCATCGGTAGATCTATCATTATGTAAATGTCAAACGGGAACGTTCAATAAAATACATTATTATGATAAATTTTCACCCACTTCCTTTCGCAATAATAACATAGAGTAAGAAAACTTCTGTATATTACATATGTACATTATTTACAAACTACAAATAAATATAAAATAAAAATAAAATATGTACAAGTATCAAAATTACAGGGCGTCAAAAAATTCGTCGACATCGCTGTCGACAGGAAAAGTGCCCAGAAGGCTGGCCGCATTGCCACGTTGGATGGCAATGCTGATTCTTTGACCAAAAAAGAGGCCAGCCCTCTGGTCCCGTGAAGCGTCGACCAACCGCTTGGCGATATCTCGAAACACAAGATGGGCACTCGGGCCCCATGGCCCTAGTGTTTCAACCCCAAACGGCTCAAATACATAATTACCAATTAAATTATTGTATTTGCGCCGTTTAAGGTTTTCAGCGCCTGCAGCAGCCGCCCCAGCGCAGCTCACCGTGCTAGGAAGATGGGATGGCGCAAGGGTGTCGACGCAAGTCGCATCCCACACCAAAGGCCTACCCAACTTCCATGGCATTATGGTCATACCATCTGGTCTCTTCCCATCGACACGTGCCAAGCCATTGGGTTCTAAGACAGCTGGCACCCCGGCGGTGGCAAGAGCACGACGAATTAGATCATTAATGCTAGCGTGCCGTGCTATCCGACCTGCGCTCTTACTGCAGGAAAGGCCATGGTGTCCGAGGCCGTCGACTGCTTCACCACATCGACAGCGATGTGGAGCCCCGCTAGGAGCGCCCAATCGCAGACATGGATTTAGTTGGCATTTTGCACACAAATTTAGTTCTGATAGCGACAACATAGTTTGGTTATCCGTGATCAGGGCGTTTGCAACAGCTGCAGCGCCGAAATATTGGGAACTCAAAACAAATAATAAACATGGTAAATGGCATGGTATCCCGTTAAAAGTGTTATTGATAGTGTTAGTGACCATGTCAGTTTAAAAACCTATAACATATGTTGAATCCTGTCTTACATATCACGGAAAGAGATATCAAAATGTGTTTTTTTTTTAAATTTATTTTACGGGTTATGTTATAAAACCTTTTAGCTCTTACCTTTGCATGGAAATTACTATCATGCTTCATGATCTGTATGGTGTCGGACATAAAGAATAGCACCATCCCATATATTCCCGTGGGTGTCGTAAGAGGCGACTAAGGGCCTTGCCAGAGAATGGGCAGCAGCGTTCTCTGTGCTTTTGTAACAACCGTACTGCGATCGCCAACCCAGTGCCAAGCGTGGCGATTATGGCAAAACCCACCAAGATGTCAATGTGACTTGGGGGAGGCCTGTGTCCAGCAGTGGACGTTTTTTGGGCTGAAATGATGAATTATAGTATCATGCTTTATCATCTCATCGCGATCCGATTTACAAATATTCTCATATTCCTGGGACATGGGGTTTTCGTTTTTAGAGTTTGCTATACAGGTTGCAAGGGACATCAATGCACAAACAGTTACTAGTACAGAATATTTCAGTTCATCATTCTAAACTTTCATAGAAATTTTACACGCATATTTATTCAAAACAGTGTCCATGGACTTTCTTGCCCATTCTTCTCCATAGAGAACACATCCCATCCTCCATAGGTACAGTCCCTCCTCCATACAGTACTCTCACAAGTTATTATGCCTTGTGACTAGGACTGTAGCTTCAACCGTTTATTTTTGACCTTCAAAAGTGCCTGTTACGTTCGAATTGAAATAAATGCTTTAAGTTTATGTAGTGCGTAGAGCCTAAGTAGTAAAAACCTAAATTATTAATACATACGTTTAAGCACTATGCTTAAACGTATGTATTAATAATTTAGGTTTTTTTTTAAAAATAAATCTGCTGTTTCCTAGAAAAGTTCAATACCAACAAGGTAAAGTGTATGGAACAGCTGATTTTTCATAAGTCGGTTGATTGTGTATACAGTACAGATCATGTAGTAACTGTTTGTTGGTTTGGCGTCGAATTTTCTTCCACCCTGTAAAGAAAGTAATAAATAAAAAATATCACAGATATTGAATAACAGCGGTACCTTGATATTTTTCGTATCAAAATGATAACTCAATATTTACTCGACATTGTCAAAGCTGTGATGGATTTAGGGTAGTAACACCTGTTGGTGTCTGTCAATAAAGTATAACGTGTTATCTACGACACAATACAAGAAAATATTTTCTTAAATAAATATTTTCTTCTGAATATGCGAAGTTTTTTGGAAAGATAGTGAGTTGTCTGTTAAATACTTGGTGTATCTCTATATATTTATCTTGTTATTTTTGTATCGTGAGACGGAATCGAATTTCTTTGGAATAAAAAACATTTTTACAAGAAATATGGAATACCGTCCTGTTTACGAAATTCTGATAACAGAGACAGAAAGAAAATAATAATACAGCAAAGTTTACGATAAACAGGAAAATATTTCCTTTTTCGATAGGTACTTTAGAAGGATTAGTATTTAAAAAACACGCAAACACCTTTTTTAAGAGTAAATCGAATATCTAGCCAATTAGACACCTAAGTACTTCTATATTACTTAATAATACTGACCATTACTACAATCACCTTCAGATAGCCAGCCTCATAACCACGAAAACCGTCACTTACCATTCGTTCATCACAAATCGTTCACAATCAAGCACAAATGATCCTTTGCCTGCAAACTCAATTAAAACTACGGCCATTTGTAACAAGAACCAATCGTAATAAACGTTGGTGTCAGATTTAGCTCCAATAAACCTGTGAATGATCGTCAAAGACCGATGACATTGCCGGTAGAATACCGGAACGCTAAATGGAGCGTACGGATAAGGCCCATGTTCTTGGCTGAAACCGGGGTATGCATTAGACAGCTCTCTACTCTGTACTGGCCAGCATTGCGGTTCCACGATTCATCGATTCTATCCCCGATTTAGGCACAATGCGGTGTGTTCGATTGTCAATTTCATATTTCGAATTTAGTACTGGCCGTGTGGAATTTCAAAAGGTACCGTTTGATTGCCGTGTCAGCTTTAAACGTATTATCTTTTAGATCTAAGTGGACTTCAGGTTTTGAGTTTGAAATGGTTTTTAGCAAGACGGGTGTCGTATTGCGAGGGATTTTACATAAAGAAATACATGAAAAGTAAAGGCAGAGAGGAAGGAAGATTATTCCTGTGTAAAGCACTGACGTAGTATGGTTTGTTTTTTTTTTATGAATCACCAAAGTCACTGTGAATATTCTTGCTAAAATCAGCCAAATATACTAAAAAGTTACAGCCAATAACAACTTCGCTCTCAGTCAAAACAGATGTTTACTTCAAACGCAATAAACAATAGAACTCAACTACCATACTTCAGCTTCAGACCAAACATTTTTGCTTTGAACGAAATCCGTACAGTTCACAATACAATAAATTCACTACGAACAAAAGGCTTTCGGCTTTAAATCGTTATTGCACGAGCGCGTCACGATTCGCGCTATCGTTTATCAATAAATGTGGATACGGCGCAATAAATTATCAGAACTTCGCAATACGCATGGTGAATGCAAACAGCAGACGTCGAAATTACAGTGTAGGGAAAAATAACGGCATGTACAAGCCAGACAGAGAATAATTGTCGGTCGAATGCCGACATGTAGTTAATTCCACTTATTTGTACTTCAAACGGAGAACGGATGTTTAAAATAGGGGTAGGGAGAGCAAAAATGTGCTCAGTGCCCCTATTTTTTCGTCTGTTTTTAGAAATGTCGCGGATGGGAATTGAAAAGTTTTTGTTCTCGGAAGATACAAAGTGATTTGATGTTGTTTGTTTTTATGATGGATGTTTCGCGTCGGTGTTATTTTCACGCCTATTATTCTTGTCGGGACTCGCTTTTTCATGAACAAGGGCTGTAAGTAACAGAACTGGCTGAAAAATGTCGGCAATATGGGTTGGATGTTGGATGAACTTTTGGGTGATTTGTGTTTGTTTAAACAATAGTGACGTATTTATTTAAATAAATTATAACGGGCAGCTATTTATTTCTAACGATGATAAAAATTGGTTAAGTGATGTTAAGGAGGTCCTTAAACATTTTTTTTCTTTTGTGATCTCAAGCTTATATTATATTTCATTACAATAAAGGAAATCTCTACACAAGAAAAACCGAACAAGACCGAGTCGGACTCGCCCACCGAGGGTTCCGTACAAATTTTTATTTTGTAAAGACTATATTTTTTATGATTTAATTACTAATGACTAGACTGCAAATGATCAGTTTTCAGACTTTTCCCTGAAATTGTAGTATAAGACGATATTACTTGCCAAATTCCATAATTTTGATTGCTTTAAAAGTGTCTAAACATACGTTTTTCTGCGGCATAAATGGCTGTTTCTTTTTTTAGCGTTAACTTAGAATTTTGTTTTTCAAAACTTCAAGAAACCGTAGGTCTGAGTATATGGTTTAAATTTTAGTCGATATCTCCTCGCGTTCCCGAGATAAAGGGTCTGGACAGATAGACAGACAGACAGTCAGACGGACAACAAAGTGATCTTATAAGGGTACCGTTTTGTCACACACGCTTACGTTGGTTTGACTTTAAGGTATGGTATAATGTTTTGGGGGAATGCCACTGATCGAGAAAGTGTCTTCAAAGCCCAAAAAAAATGTATCCGGCAAATATGTGCTTTAAAACCTACAGATACCTGTAAACCACATTTTATAAATCTAAAAATATTGACATTCCCATCACTGTATATTTATGAACAAGCATTAGACATTAGAAATAATATTAAGGAATATGAAACGTTAAAAAGCACCAGGCTGGCCAGTACACTTCGTGCAATACGCCATAGAACGGTTATGTTTGACAAGAGTGCATTTTGTATGGGCCCTAGAATTTATAATAAATTGCCTAGTTATTTATAGAAGGCTGAATTTTATTTCGTTAAAAAATAAATTAAAGAGATGTCTAATCTATAAAGCCTATTATAATGTAAATGATTATTTAAATGAAACAATGTAATTTAGATGTCATCATCATCATCATTTCAGCCGAAAGACGTCCACTGCTGGACATAGGCCTCCCCCAAGTGTCGCCACATTGACCGGTCCCGTGCGACTCGCATCCAGCGGATCCCCGAAACCTTGACCAGGTCATCGGTCCACCTAGTGGGAGGCCTTCCAACGCATCGTCTCCCGGTTCGCGGCCGCCATTCCAGAACTTTTCGGCCCCATCGGCCATCTGTTCTGCGAGCAATGTGCCCTGCCCACTGCCACTTAAGTTTGGCAATTCTTCGGGCTACGTCGGTAACCTTGGTTCTCTTGCGGATGTCCTCATTTCTGATTTGATCACGCAAGGAAACTCCGAGCATAGCTCTCTCCATTGCCCTTTGGGTGACTTTGAGCCTTCTGATGAGGCCCATTATGAGCGGCCACGTTTAGGTCCCGTATGTAATCACTGGCAACACACACCGGTCATAGACTTTCGTCTTGAGACACTGCGGTAAGTTGGACGAGAAGATACCACGCAGCTTCCCGAACGCTGCCCAGCCGAGTTGGATTCGACGATTGACCTCTTTCTCGAAGTTAGAATGTTAATTTAGATGTATTAACTATTAAATTATGAAACTATTATTATTAAAATATTTGACATTGCATGTAACACATATTTGCACACCTGTTAAGGTAGAATACGGCAGTAAGAACTTTTGTTTGTAACACCTCTTGTATGTACCCATATTCCAGCAAATAAATGATTTGATTTGATTTGATTCTTTTGAGGTACGGAACCCGAAAAAACAACAACACCGGAATCTGTAATAACAAAATTATCTTCACAAAATCCGAGTACTTTTTGATTAAATAAACAAATTACGTCGTATAATGTTTATTTGACATCAGAATCCGAAAATTCTTTTTATTTAATAAAATATCCATTTCGGTGTATTTTGCCTGCAAAGTTAATCAAAGACAGCTTACTCAAAAGAATATTCAAAAGGTAAGGAGCATCAAAGGTATTGGGTCAACCAGTAAAATAATCAATTTTATGCAAAACGATGAATTATTTACTTTGGAGGTGAAAACAACCATAGTACGATTTCAAGCTTAGTTTTGGTTTGAACAAAGCTTAATTTTACTTTCAGCCTGGGCTTCGATAACACACCACAATGAACACAAACTCCATAATTTCCTTTGATTATACCAGGGGGTTAGAGTGAGAAAGTGACGGAGCTATACAGGTCGTCTAGCTCCATCTCTATCCCACTCTGGAATAACATTCTGTACATCAAACTAAGTAAATCTAAGCAAAAAATATCGATGGAAAACTTGGAAAAGATGGAACTTCGCACCCCAAATTATCTCCATAACAAGAAGGTTACCAGTTCTAGAACAAAAAAAATATCGAATTGACGGAAACAACTGCCTTTGGGCTTCATTAAGGGTACTTTAACACCCATTATTTTGACTAAATCTACTTTCAGAAAATAATAACGACACCTGTGCTGACGTAAGAATTTCCAACGATTGTGGGACAGTCAATCACACTTTAGTTGTAAGTAAAAAATTGCCCTTACTGCTGTCAAACTGAAATTCTTGCCATGAATGTGAGGCTGACTTTACGTGTAATTTTTAAAAGAGCTCCAAATGCATTTCGCAGACCATAATAAGGATCAAATGTAGTCCAAACGATGCTCTTTCTACCCTAACACCACAGAATATCCATGTATCATAAATAGGGTTAACTTCAAATAATGATATTGATCAGCCTGTTTGCCTCCAACACGACCGAGGAAATATGTATAATGGCGACAGAAACTTAGTTCCAGATAAGTTGACGATAATCATGAAACTTGTTCCTTGTTTGATTGAGAGGCGCCATTTTGAAACTTCGCTGTGTTCTGTGTATGTGCCAATGGTGTAAATTATGTGGCTCATGGAGAGGAAGTATTTGATGGCAGGAAATCGTTTTCTGATGGAGATTTATGGCTATTAATGGTTACCTAATGCCTAAGTATCTATCCAAGTGGCTCGAGACGGTATTACATTTCAAAGAAAATACGTTACTCGTCATTAAACGTCGACTAAGGCACAAGTAGGTAAAAGGTAGGTAAGGTAGCTATCGTCAACACCCCGGTAACTAGTGAACACACAGTACTCGTGCGTGCTGCACAGCGCATCCGCGCCATCACCGCCGCCCGCCGCCACGCCGGCGTCACCAACTTGTTGGAATTATGCCCGATTCGTCACTGTTCAGATTCATTATCAATTTCCATACAATATGTGCCGATTCGTCATCATAAGAAAACAAATTAAATTTTATTTAATATCGATGTTCCCGACTTGTCATCAGTATAAAATGTGTCAAAAAGTACTAGATTAAGAAACAAATTGCATGTTTTTTAAATCAATTTAAGTATTTACAACACAATAAAAAATCCTTACAAAAAGAAAAGCTTTTGTTGGTAAGCGTCAGTATAGAAAACGTATCATGCCTGTAAAGTACTAGGGTGTCATAAATAAGCAGGAGTTTCCCTCATAATCTGTTACGTATCATAAATAATTTTACATTAATTAAAGTAAACTACTCACGTCTATGAATGCCAGGTTGATATAAATAAGGAGGTATTTTGTCAGCTATTATTGCTAATCAAACACCTAAGCAGTAACAGGCAGTAATTTTTCTGTGAAATTGAATCGACAAGGCCATAATTTAAATAAATCAAAATAGATGATTTCAAGTTAGCGCATTACATGAGAAGAGGTGGACCTTTTTGGTCTGAATAAGGTTTTTAGGGAAACAATAAATAGAAAAGTTGCCCGGAAAATTTTGAACTTAATTACAATTTTATGATTTAGAAATATAAAATATATTATGTGTTTAAAACTAGTGAAGTATCTTAGTTTTAATGTGTATGCTCTACAGTTACTTTAAAGGTTCATGGCAGCATTATTTATTAAAGGCCTTTGGTTTTTGACAACAAAACTCGAAATCAAGTTCATACAGATAACTCAAAAATGGTTTCGAAAAGTCCCAAACGAGATTTATTTAAATCATCTACTATATTGGGGACCTTCTATAATAAAATGTTTAGGCAAACCAATTTCTGCTTGTGCTAAGTTTTTTTACCAGAATGATTAAAATACCATCTTGTATTCATACAGGGCTAGAACGTTTTAGAGTTTAAAAAAAAAACTTTACTAATACTACATCGACCGACAGCTGTATGCCATTATTTAAAAAACACAAATTATTACCTTTACCGTCTTTGTATATTTTTGAAATTTTAGCATTTGTTAGGGTAAATCAATCTCTATTTCCACGACTAGCAGACACCTTCCCCCGTAATAGACGTGACAATACTCAACTGTGTTCGCATACGTCAAAGACTGCATTAATGGGAAAAAGCGTTTTCTGTATGGCTCCTAAAATTTATAATAAAATACCAAAGTCATATAAAGCATTGCCAGTAAATTTGTTTAAAAAAAAGGTTCGAGATTTATTAACAGATAAGTGTTATTATAATACAAATGACTTTTTGAATGACACTATTTGACATATTATTTTTCTTATTTTCACATTTACATCTATTTGACATTTTTGGATTTATTTATTTTATAATTATGACCTATCAATGTATTACTGACTATTATGTACGTTTTGAAGTGCCTTTGTTATTTCGTTTAATTTTGTAATCTAATTTTGTATTTTTTATTTTGTAAATTTTATAAATTTGTACGCCTTGCGGGTGAAACATGTACGTTCTATTAATATTGTGACATCCTGCATGCTCAATTTGCATGTATACGCTTGTTTAGACAAATAAAATGATCTTTATCTTTATCTTTACAAAGCTTAGAGGGAAAAATATAAGGATCTGTTAAAATACCACCTTGTATTCATGCAAGTCTATTAAGCGCGATGACGCATAGTACAAACAGCGTCAGTATGTGCTAACCACTCTACAGTCCGGACGAGTACGCCAGGGGGGTTAGTTACTACTTAATGACGCTGTCTATACGTCATCACACTAACAGGCGCAGAGGAAAAATGCGTCATGCGTGTGGTGTCATGGTGTGATGAAGGCGTATGAACGGCAGCGCGTGCCAAAATGAACTCACAAACATCGAAAAAGTTATCCACATGTCAGTGGCAAGTTACTAGGCTTACATAAGAGCATATGAAGTAACCGAGAGCACCAACTCTTTTCTAGAAAAGCCAGAAGAACATTGATTATGAAACCACCTAACAAACCATTATCCCTGGTCTTTCCCTAGCAGTGTCGGTTAACTGCACGGTGTAATTTAGCAAGGGAATCAGGAGTAATTATTTCTTCAACGCGCAAGTACTTGATGCTGAGGTGTCTCTAAATGAACGCCGCGTGCACCTACCAGGGAGGCATTTGAGTGTAGAGATCTTCACAAACGATGGTTGAACATTACAGCTGTTTATGAGACGGAATAAAAAAATTGTCTGGCAGTCTGTTTTGTAAGAATTTGTGCTTATGAACTTTGTGTTTGCATTTAATCCTTAGTAATGTTTGAAGTTATTTAACGTATCTGGTGGCGTGCTGAACTTCAGTAATTTTTGAAGAACATGAGCATTTTGAACTGACGAAGAGTTTTAACTACTACACCATACACTAAATAGTAACACTATACATACATCATCTGCCTAGCCTTTTCCCAAACTATCTTGGGGTCGGCTTCCAGTCTAACGGGATGCAGCTGAGTACCAGTATTTTACATGAAGCGACTGCCTATCTGACCTCCACAACCAAGTAACTGGGTAATACGATACCCATTGGTAAGACTGGATGTCAGACTTTTAGCTTCTGACTACTCGTAACGACTGTCTAAGATCTACAAATGACAGCCGGGACCAACGGCTTAACGTGCTTTCCGAGGCACGAAGGAAACTCGATATGTAATTATGGTCACCCATCCACAGACCAACCTCGGCAAGCACGGCTTAACCTTAAAGATCGACCTGGGCGGCTGTTATTATTTAGCCACGAGCTCCTCCATATTCTTATACAAACCACTAACAAAAAGCACATTTCCCAAAAGCACAGACATTCCCTACATTAATGCAAGGCAACCCAATTCTGACACACTACCAAGTTCCGAAGCCAGACATGATCTATTCAAATCTAATTAAACTCAGCATATCTTATTAACATTTTGCATTCCCACGACTGATTGCGGCCCTGTATCAACGGCGACGAATTCATTACAAATGTCACTACGAAGCAAAACTCCTTTATCCATCAAAAACACACCATTTCCTACCTTATTCTCAAGAAATGACGCATCACTTCAGTTTGAAGAGTCTTTTGTGATAAGATGTCATGGTAGATGGGACTGAAGAGTGATTGAATTAGGGTTGACTTTCGAATGAAAGGGTAATGTTACGTGTGGTTTCAATGTGACAAGGTCTCGCAGATTCTAATTCCGATGAAAATGTTTGTTAAACTGTACAGATAGGAAGATATCCTACTTATTGCTGTTTATTTGCTAAAATCTCCTTTCGTGCGGAAAATTAATAGGGGCAAAGTTAATAAGCATTTTGATGTTTGATTTTGGTGTTCAGACACATGGAAGTATTAATTTAATGACATTTAGTAAAGTGATAGTAAAGTGGTAGTTTTGTGTGTCATGTTTGTACATTTTGTAGTTGTCATGATTTTCACAGTGAGGTAATTGATTTTGATTCTCATTAGCTAGAATAAAAGCTTTATTATTAATTGGATGAAATTCATTGCATTGTTGTTACGCTAAAAAACTTGGTCATTGTTTTGTATTTCAGCTCCATTCATTGCAAACGGATCCTTAAATGTGTGGCAGCGTTTTACATCATTTTACTCAATCTTCGCTTTCATACAAGCATCTAAAAACCTCATAAAATCCACTAAGAACCCAAAATTTTTCACATAGTTAAATATTCCCCTAAAAAGGACACCCTCTTCCAAAGCCTTACATACAGTTACAGTCAAAATGGCTGAAAAGAAAGTGGTGACTTCTAACAGTGCAAAGGTGAACGACAACCAGCCAGACACGTTACTCTTTGTACACAACCAACTGAGATACGGAACGCGGGAAAAATGGCGATATTTTTCCTTTTAGGTTTGACTGACTTATAATGCACTTTCGACGTATTTAGTTTTTCTTTTCGCACATTACCTATTTGTCAGATGTCAATTTCTTGGTTAATCGCTAATTGACTAGTTTCCGCAGAGATTGGCAGCCATGACTGAAAACAGTTAGGAGGACTATGGTCCCTAAAAGCTACTAAACCTAGTTAACCATCAACTATTCTTAGGTTTATAAAACTTACTAAAATACCAAAACTACTTCAGCAAAGTAAATGAAAACATTCGCAAGGAAGTTAGCATTCCGAAAACTGCTATAGTTCCGCCATTTTAAGATGGCAACACAAACGATAATGGCAGCACTTCAGATAATTTTACTGTTTAACTTTAACAATATTCAAATATTAGACAACCAAACTCTGACTTCGGATTCACAAACAATATTATAACTAAAACGCGAACCGGAGAAATAATACACAATCGCAAATTGCTGATGGTCCAACTTATAGTAGAAAGTCAAAATATCAACATGAATACCGATATAAGGAGACCCTCCCTCTTTCGACCGGTCATTCCCACCATAATATCTTAGAGTGGTAAAATAAAGTATATGTAATAAAAACAGATAAACTAATTTATGTATGTAGGTTCTTAGACATGTCATAAATGAGTAAGAATCGAATAAAATGGCTTTACGAGCCATAATATGTTTTTATAGTTGCGTTTTCTGTTTGTGTATCGTGGTAATGATATTGGTGGTATTTGTGGGGAAAGATCTATAGAAGTTTATTAATGGGATTTTTGGGTTAAGATATTACCTATAATTGACACAAACTCGCAATTTAATGGGTGTTTTTCGAAGAAAAGTTGAATGAGATTGGATATTTTTCAGATCATTTAATTGATTCTTGTTGAGTGTCTTTTATTTTTATTCCAAGTCACCGAGATCTACAAGACTAAACTTCGTAGTCTATGTGTTAAACAGCATTCGTTACAATTTTGTCTAGACGCAGATCATCATACAGTTACAGATATTTTTCTTGAAACTACAATTTATCTTCCAAATACGTTAAAAATAAAGACAGTGGAGAAGTTACTTTGGAAAAAGTTGTTTTCACAAAAGCACATAAGTAAGAAAATGAAGTTAGTATTCACAACAAGTAACGATCATTTTTACAGACACTAAGTGACTGAAACAGTGGAGGAAGACCAATGAAACGATGGATGGACTGTGTGAAGGATGATACGGCTAGAAAAGAGTTGTTAGACGGCATGGTTCGCGCAGTGGTTGAGCGATCGCCTGCTGAGCTGCGTGTCGCGGGTTCGATACCCGCACAGAACAAATATTTGTATGGCCTACAGATAGTTTTTCCGGGTCTGGCTGTTTGTGTATGTGAGTTTAAATATTTGTAAACGCATCCACGATTTAGGAGAAATTCCTAGTGTGGGGACAAGTTATTAAAAAAAAATGATGTGATTGCTGAGATGACGAGCAATGGCGTTGACCCCAAATAAATTGGCATATGGGGAAGATAATGATGATGACCAAACGACATACAAATTAATGACTAAATATTTTCTCTCGAGCTGTAAAAGTACTTTCATAAAAGCATTTATTTAGTGTTTTACAGTCTATCACTAACTCAAGAGCTCAAGCACTACAACAGAATCGGTTAATCCAAGGAGGCTAGTTAACTCGCAGACATATAATATTCCATGACTAGGTGAACGGTTGACAATGTTGTACCTCCTTCTATGTTATCTTAGGCTACAGTGCATGCGGTAGTCGTACACTCAACAGCGTTATTGCATTACCACTTTTGACAACTTTTAGTAGATTGAAACTTCTTTTTGGTTAGAAGATTATTGTATGAAGCTTGGCAAACTAGTTTTGTGTAAGACACAATCCTATGAAGCGTTAAAAATATTCGTCGAAAATATTAAAATGGCGGAAGTTAGGCAGCCCATTAAATTTAAACTCCTTTGTAAATGTATGATGTGTCAGTGATATTCAAGTTCAACCTTATCGCTTGGCCTAGAGCTAGTGCTCAAGCAACAGAAGCGATTTCGAAGCAACAAATAAAATAATGATTAAAATTACTTAGTCTATGCCACGACCACGAGTCACCATAGATAATGGCAAGGAAAAAAGTGACAGTTGCGCGTGTCTTTTGACGAAGCCGTACTTCCTGAGGTTTTTAACAGCGCGTACGGGTGGTAAAGTAATTACCAGGTCGACTATACTTGTAATTTACTCGTGGTTTTGTCTGTAGCATGGGAATTAAAGGGAAATAATGATACAGCTGCTGCTTCCCGAGGGTCGGATGTAGGTCATTGTTGCTTGTTGTGATATTGGGCTTTTTTGCATATTTTTCTGTTAGTCTCTGTTTGTTGGGGAAGGATATAGGAATTTGTATGTCAAATAGAATCAAATGTTTTAGATTGCCTTAATTATAAAAGAAAGAAAAAATATGAAAAACTAAATCGTTAGGAAATATAAGTAAAGCGAGAAAAAGAAAACCAAAAGACTATAGGTAACAACTTTTTATTATGATTTCTTTAAAAAAATAGAGATGATAATTATCTAACTACATATTTGGTAACAAAAATTCTCAGACAGTTTTAAACAACTAAATATATCTAAGGATAGACACACAGGAAACAATTTAGTGAACTTAATACGACAAAGAAAATTAGCACAACTTAGTACCAAGGAAAGAGGGAAAACCACAAGCACTAATAGGAGCTCTTCAACGAAATACACTACAACCAGTAACTACTCGGGAAGAAAATAAACTAAAAGTACACAAACCCACATATAACTCACACGCACGTTATGACAAGTACATAAATAACACTGCCCTAAGGGCCTTCGCTCACGGTAACTTTTTGTAGCGATAATGTCGCGCGTTTCAGATATGACGCGCGTCAACACGTGGGCTCAAGCGGGAAGACGTTTGAATATACAACTTCGGTAAGTGGGATTGTAGTTAAACAGCAGCTTGGTGTGAGTGTGCTCCACCTTCTGTCCTGCAACCAAAGTGACCTCTGCACGGACACCGACGACGCAGTGAAAGTGGCTAACAATTTTTTTGTTTTTATTTATTGCAGTTATGGTGAATATAATAAAAAAACTGTCGTGCCTACGATACGATAGTAGCGATACAGAAAAGTGGTTATGTGAGCGAAGGTACACAGCCAGCAGAAACTGTAAAAGCCACGCGACTGTACCGCGGCCACTTTGCGTTTGCATCGCAAAAAGTCGCGGTGGGCGGGGTCCCTAAGTTACGCCGTGTCCTAGAATGTATAAGATTACTCAAGAACGAGGCGAATATGTACACTCATAAATTATGAAAAAAATATGCGCATATGGGCATCGGCTTAAGAGATTTACACAAGAAAGTATATGGGGTTGCTTTCGTCATATGAACGTTTTTACTTGAAATATATTCCCTTTGTTTGTTTGTTTGCGGAAATGAAAAGTAACGTGGTAAATGAAGCTGACATTTAAACGATTTGGGAAGTCAATTTGTTTTTTTTTTCAGTACTTTCTTTGTGTTTGTGATATTTGATGTGTTTTCTAAATCATAATATGATCATACAAATCAGAGTCATGGAAGTGTTCATTCTTCAGCATATTATGCTGATATATTTAGGTACATATTAGGAGAACCGTAAAATACAACAAGCTACTGATCTGCTAAAACTAAAGCCATATAAAAATGAGTGCAAAAAAGAAATATAATCACTCTACCTAATAGTGATTATATTGAATTTTTCTGTAATGCCGTTACATATGCCATACATAAGGCTAATTAAATCAAATCGCACTTATAAAACGTCGACAAAAAGTGCTCGGTTCGGGTTGGTCGTTTCCTATGGAAAAGAACCGACAAGAAACACCATGGTTACTCTTTTAAAATCGCGTTAGTACTTAAGTATCGGAGGACATCGTAGGTCCGACAATAAGTCTTACTTACGACAAAATGTAAAACAAGATAAAAAGTTACCAAGGATCTAGGAATCTATAAGGCCTACAATGTCCACAATGAAACAGTCTGAACATGAAAACTATGTACAGCAGAGAAACTTCAATAACATAACAAAGATCTAGCTATACCTACCTCGTAATTCAGGAAAGTGTTAACTACAAACAAGTGCAAGTTATAGTCATAGCGGTTTCTTTAGTGCCCCTAAACTACACGTTAATACAAAAACAAACATAAAACTAGACAAGCACAAAGAAACTATGAAAAACGTAGCGTATAAAAAACAACGACCATTCGTGTTTTTACGACAAAAGATTTATTTCCCTTTCATCCACGTCGGTTTACATTAGCAAGAATTATTGTCAAAGTTGAACATCAAAAAGGAAACATAAAGTCGAACGTGAAAAGCTTCCTCTAGCGAGCTCATCCGCGGAGGATAGATCCACCCAGTCAGCACCGGTAATCTAATTGCTACTACTTTCCTCTTCCCTGATTCCTATTACTGGAGCATCTGATCCTATCGAATAAAGTCCTTCCCGCCATGTTTGAATGGTAACAAAATCAGAACGAATTTAGATTGAATTTTCCAATTATTTGCGCCCCTCGAGCCTCAACAACACTTTGGTGGAAGCAAACATCTTTCGGCAATTTCCCTTCAACAACGGTGTTTACGTCAGCAAACACATTGCCTAACACCACCAGTTTCAGATGACCTACCTCGCTTCCTTCTAATCTTTTAGAAGGAGGGGCAGACGGGGGGTGAGACTATGAATTTTAAAGATCAACTTTTATCGGCCGCCTCGTCATGACTCGGTTTATGGAGAATCTAATATTACATTATAACGGAATAGGGTTGTGACAAGTACCATAATGGAGTGTACCGAGGTACCTTAGAGTCTCAACGACTCCGAGTATCAGAAAATTCAAGCGATTATTATATTAAGAAAGAAAGATTTTATATTAAGAATTGTAGATGACGCGGCTTGTCTTAAACATTCTATGGAGTTTTAAACGAGGACTGAATAAAAGATGAGGCGTGAGAAGTATGAAAATTCTGTTTGGGTGACGATTTTATTTTTAGATAAAAAACACCGTATCACGAGACGACGAAGCGTAGGTGACTGAAGACCTAACATTATTTAATAATATACGTTTCAGCAAAAAACCAAACGTGACGTGATGACGATAGCAGGAATAACAGAAATGTTATTGTGAATTTGTGAGCGGTACGTTTTAAAAGCTGGTTCTTTAGCTGAGCTTTTGTACAGTTGCACCTTTGCGAAGGGCTCACAATTATTGTAGATATTTACCTGTGTGCAAGTCTGCACTAGGCTTTTCTATATTTTTTCGCTTTTGATACCTTTTGTCTATGTTTTTGATACCTATTTGTTTATGAATTTTGATTGACTGATCGACACTTTTGTTTTCTCTACCAAGAACCAGCGCATTTTTATTTGGTAGTTAATAACCTGCAAATTTAGAGTATTTTCGACAGTTTCTTTACAAAACAAATTGCCTTCATCTTATTAATTAAGAAAACCTGTTAAACCGACTAAAACACGAAATATGAAAAGTAAACAACCGCCCAATACTTCAAAATGTATACCATCCTAGAGTAACATTATAAACGAGTTATTATCAACAAAATTAATCAAGAGTACCGCACTAAAATTCCTTTAAAGTAGCCATCAAAAACAAGTAGCGGCATCAAGTATAGTTTGTAAGCGATGTGGTTTAGGCCCACACAGTAAATTTTGAACCGACGGCGCGTCTATAAAGTTTAGCCGACGTTACTGTACGTCGTAAAATATTTACGTATCATGATATTGACGGTTCATGTTTTAAAGGGTGATGGTCCTAACGACGATGAAAAAGAGCTGGTTAAAAAAAAACTATTAGAAAAGCATTAGACATGAAGAAAAGTAAGTTAGCTGTTGTTAATTTTGATTTCACGCGCAAACCTACGTGAAGGCTGTTTTGAAGCTCACATAAGATAATTTATTTGCTTAAAACATGGTATACAGAGGTGTTATTACAGCATATGAGATCATTAATGTTTTGCTTAAAATAAAAGCATGTAAACTTACACGAATAAACAAATTTGAATTGGTAAACATTATAATTTATGTTCAAAAAAATCCTTAATACTATAGATATTATTTTCATTCAGCCATTTATATAGTTTAATTTTGAATAACCTGCAATCAAATATTTTTACTACATTAGGTAACTTATTATAAACACGCACACACATCGCCAGAGAACGTTTTTATATTTTATTTATCTAGGGAGCTCATCTAGTACAAGTCTGTATTGATCACAGCAACTTCTAGAATTAATTTCCTCTGCCGTTTTGAACAAATCACTGATGTCATTCGCTCTCACAACAAAATCGTTTGGTTTTAACCAGAAAAACTGTTCTAAACAACAAACGAAACTTTGTTTCTGTGCATTTGATTGTCTAACAAAAATATATGAGCTATGAGAAGATCTAGAATACGATAAAATCTAGGAGAATGACGGTAAAAAATCGGTGATAAAACAATTCTCAGCGGCGAATTTCAACCCTAAAGCTTTTACCCCATCGAAAGCAACAGGCTTAAAACTCATAGTAAGTGACAAAATATTGACAAAACATACAAAACATTTTGTAAAGTGAGCTTAATCTCGTTAGTGAGGATAAAGGGTACATTTTAAAATACTACAAGAGTTAAAAATGTGTGTACGTGAAAATGTCGTTTTAAATATTGTATTATTTTAACTGTTGGGCAGAATCTAATAAAAGTCTGTTGCAAAATTGTATGTACGAGTTTATGGGACCAATAATGTTTTTCTTCAACGTTTTGCCTTATTCAAAGATTTTAAAGAATCATCACTACTGTTGCTTGGAAACTTACTATCTACTTATAAGTACTTACATTAATTGTATTTTACTTTTCAGTTATTACTTGTCTTTTTGTGTTTTGTGCTCGGATGGTGGCTTTACTACTTACCTGAAAAACAAAAAAAAAAGTATTTAGACACTGATAAATTTAACAACAGACAAGAAAAACAAATCGTGCGTAACCAATATAAAAAACACACAATTAATTATAAATGCTGAAAAGTAAAATATTGGGAACTCAAAACAAATAGATCATCGTCATCATTTCAGCCGAAAGACGTCCACTGCTGGACATAGGCCTCCTTCAAGGTTCGCCACATTGACATTTAGGGGGGTTTTGCCGTAATCGCCACGCTTGGCAGGCGGGTTGGCGATCGCAGTACGGTTGTCACAAAAACACAGAGAACGCTGCTGCCCGTTCTCTGGTAACACACCCTCGGAATGATATGGGATGGTGCTATTCTTTACGTCCGACACCATACAGAGCAAACACACAAACAAATAGATAACAACAGATAATATAATCGTAAAATTACCGTTTTAAGTATTTATGATTATGGCAAAATAGCCTTCAATCCATATTAACAAAACCAGTTTTATTCCAGAAATAGTCTAAAAACATAAAAACATATTAACGCAAATTATAACTCAACAGAGACCTAAATAAAAACAGGTCATTATAATAATTAGCTTGTCCGCGAAGAGCTAAATGAAAGAGTTCCCATCATCCATCACCTCATTGTAAGATTGACATAAAAAGCTTCGACTTCTGCTAAATCACGTTAACGAAATGGATCGTAATGACCTAATAATCTTGTTGAAAAAAAAATGAATTAACTTTGAAAGAATTTGTCAAGACATAAAGCTTGTAGAAGCTATGAAAGGAACTCCTTTTAATAACTTAAGACTTGGATGTCGCATTAAGGGGTTGCCGTCATTTTTGTTCAACATGGCTTCTACCGCTAATACGGGAAAAAGAGGATTTTTAACATTTTCTTTGAGATTTCTGAGAAACGTTCCGTGGTATTAGTTTCATGGTTGCTTTGGATGAGAATTTAACGTGATGATTAACGGATTCGTTTTGACAATGTATTGTTTTTATTTTTGGGTTTGTCACCATTACAGGCACTTTTGAATGTCAAGAACAAGGGATGAGGCTAGAGTTCCAGTCACAAGGCATCATAACTTGTGCCGACGGCGCGTTCGTGTTCCACGCGCGCCTCAAGGAGATGTCAGCAAATCGGAAGGGGTCCGAGAGGGCCGATGCCTGCCAGGGCTGCGGGTTGTTCGAAAGAGATACCGTGGCCCTGGAACACAAAGGGCAAAGAAGAAACACGGATGGGTTTTAGTCAGTCAAGTCTGACACTCCCTTCCGCTCCGCCCAGAGCGGGAGAAGTCATTTGATGATTTCCCATCCTAAAAAAAAGGCATCATTACTTGTGAAAGTATAGACATCTACGGAGTGGCCAACTACAGAGTCGCCCATTCCGTAGATCCCTATGTAGAAGAATGGACAATAACCTCATGAGAATAGAGGGATTTTTCCAAAATCCACACAGAGTAGAATTTCGACCATATTGATAACCAGTCAGATTACAATAAAGAAACTCACACATTTTTTGGACAATCGTGTTAATATGCAGTAGGTAAAACAAAGACGATCGCTCGATTCACAAAATCTTCAGAGCGAGTAGTTACATTTCTTTTTTTTCTCTTGTACCGATTTAAATAATTGTTATTGTAATGTCTGTATTATACAATCTTTAATACGATGCCACTTAGAAACCCTGGTTGTCAGACTTTCGAGCTGTCAGTACCAGTTGATGTAGTGTTGATGATATATGGTAGCATAACATAATAGTAACTGACTTTAGACAACGTTTTGCAAATCCAATCCAGGAATAGCCTAGTGTGCACAGGGCGATTAAATAGCTTAGTGTAAGTCTGAGAGGGTGGAACGGCAATGCAGTTTGCAGATATGGTACCCTGATACCTAAATGTTAATTGATATGAGTATAGGTAGTAAACGTGTTTTTGTTTGATTTTGACACAGATATAAAATATAATTGACATTGCATGTCTGTAAAACTAAAGAGGACCGGTGGCCCAGTTGTGGCAGCTCCGGCTTCCGAGCAGTAAGCCGTGGGTTCAAACCCAGGCAGACGCATTACTTTGTGTAATTTATTTCATCACCGCTGCTCTCAAAAACGTTGAAGGAAAACATCGTGAGGAAACCGGCATGTCCTAGTACTAAAAATTTTAAGACATGTGACATCTATCAACCTGCACTGGGCCCGCGTGGTAGATTACAGCCCACTCCCTCTCATAGAGAGGAGGCCTGTGTCCCAGCAGTGGGAACATTATAGGTTGATGATGATGAAAAGAAAAGTCGTATTCGTCATATTCGTTGACGAGTAATAGAGAAAGAAGTATGAAAGACATGCTGCGCCGACCCCAAATGAATTGAGATTACGGCAAGAGAATGATGATTCCGACTCGTTTTCACAATTTGCTCTGTAGAATAGTAGACTAAACCTTACAGCATTGCACTTAGGTAATTCTAATAATTATATTGTGAATTTCTAATCAATGTTCGTGTTTTTTGTAATCGGAGTCGTAGATGGCAGACTCAGACATTTGGCTATTAAAGAAAGAAAAAACGTTTATTGGTACATGCCACTGGTACACAATATAAAAACAGAAATATATATTTAAAAAAATAACTTAAGACTAAACAATAAAATATTGTGTGCCTCACGGCTGCACCTAATAGGCCCAGTTCAGCAAAATGCCGAACAACGAGTAGATAAGTAAGACCTTATATGAGTTGGTAAGTTATTTCGCTCAAAAGGTTTATTCAGTGTTTCAATCGATAAAAGTCTGAGATTGCCTAAAGCCTATCGGCCGGGCTATAACTCGCCAATCCACCCTCCCAATTTAATGCCACCAAATTAAATATTTATTTAATTACACCCACCATCAAAATTCCAATTTCGCTAGCGATACAAATCGATTTAAATTAGTTAACGTCTCAATAAGTTTAATATTTCATAGTCACGCTCGCTCTTTTATAAATTATGAATATTTATCAACCAATTCGGTACAGGATAAGGGCTTCAATAGCGGCGCGGCGGTAAATAAAGGCTTGGATTTCAAGATGGCGGATGGATTAAGTATAACGTCATCATATGTTTAGCCTTTACACAGCTACGGTGGGGTCAGCTTCCAGTCTAACTGGATGCAGCTGAATACCAGTATTTTACATGGAGTGACAGGCTATCTGACCTCCACAACCCAGTCAGTGCTGGATAATACGATACCTCTTGGTAAAACTGGTTGTTAGACTTTCGGGCCACTGACTACCTGTAACGACTGTCAAAGATCTACAAACAACAACCTAACTGGACCAACGGCTTAACGTGCTGTCCGAGGCACTGACGAAACTCGGTAGGTAACGGGTGGTTTCCATTCGCGGACCAAACTAGATACATACATGCACGGCTTAAAACGGCTAAAGTTCGATCCGAGCGGCTTTTATTATTTAGCAACGAACTCCGCCCGCTATAAAATAAACTAACAGACATACAGGCAAAATACCTTTGTTTAAACACAGGGTAATAAATTTCACAAGATTGTAAAATACAGGTGAATGTACTCCCGAAAATGTATGTAACGATCGCATACCATTTCAAATTCTGCTCATAACAATGACAAAATCACAGACAGACGGCATAAATCAAAATCATGTGGCATGGAACGCAAATATGGTGGACAATGCTAAATGAACTCCCCTTGTTTGATTGGACAGAGCTGTATGTGATGTCAGGTAACGATTCAGTGCACTGTTTTAATTGGTGAACCAGGATGGAGGTGGGTAGTGTGTCTTGAGATTATTTTGGGTATTTCTATCAGGAATTTTCTCCAACGCAGCCATGCAGTTTCCAGCGGTTGATGGCTCGCCCCCTATCACATTATCACACAGGTAAAAATTTAAAATACAAAAAAAAGAAAAAAAAGATATTTAGTTAATGAGTTAAACTAGCATAAAAGATAAACCAAGATTTTGTAAGAAAATTTTGAAATATAAAATGTACATGGATTTTCTCGCCAGTTTTTCTCAAAGAGAGATGAGACGCTTTGAATGAGCTACTTATTTTTTTGTTTTTAAATGATCAACTCCTTGACTATTAATTAGTGTATGTTAGTTGTGGTGATGGATTTAAATAAAATGGTTTGGATATTTAAAAGCGTTCGGATACTTAATGAGATACTATTTGTCTTTATCCGTTTCATAAATGAAACCCTTAAACAATAATGATATCTTATAACTTATATGCCCATTGCCCTATTAAAGAGCAAAATCACCTACCAGATGTCAATACACCTACCTTAATCAAATTAGCTTCACCCACATAGAATAAAACAACAAATAAAACCACCTATTTTCACAACACCAATAAAACAAATGACACTATATTTTAAAATCGCATTTCATTTTGTGTGAAAGTGATTGGCATTAACTAAATTGGACCATTCACCTAAATTCGGTCAGCATCGTATGCATGGACCGAATGACAACATCACATTATAATGAACGTTTACACTGTCGACAGTGTCCATTCGGTCCCGATATGTGTCGACACCTGCCGAACTGTTCCGATGATAATTCTAAATCTGGCCGGTGTTAAAATTCCATTTATATTTCACACTTTTTCCAATTCAGGTACATTTCAATATCGGATTGCGAATTCAAACGGTGCATTTAAATCTGTTTTGGTGATATTGGTATTTTAGTGTTCGTTATATACATTACAACGATTAACAAATTAAATAACAATAAACTATAAAAGGGCGTCAAAAACTTCTCCTCATCGCTGTCAGCTGTTAATGTGCCCAAGAGAATGGCAGCATTGCCACGTTGTATGGCAAAACCTAGCCTCTGGCCAAAGTAAAAGCTAGCTCTTGGGTCACGGGAAGCGTCAACTATCGTTTCAATCGTAATATAAACATCTTTTATTAAAAAAACTGTGTGTTTATATTTTCGCCTTGGGCTCTCGTGATAGATTACGTCCCTCTCACAATATGGGTGCCTGTGTCCAACCAGTAAGAATATTATAAGCCGATCTTGCTTATGCTGGGCTGTGTTTAAATTATAACCTACAGGCGAGTTCCTTTACTTTCAGTTTTATAAAACTTATTACTGTTGTCCCATGTCATCTTCATTTTCCTGCCCTTGCATTTACTCCATTTTTTCATCTTATTCCTCACACAAACCATCCATCGTTTCCTTGGTCTTAAATCTCCCTCTTCATCCATCAAGATTTATGTTCATCACTCTTTTAATCACAAGCAATTTATCCCTCCTTATCACATGCCTATACCATGACAGTTGATTCCATTTCAACTTTTCTCTAACTGGCGCAACTTTCAAACTTTCTCTAATATTCTTATTCCTTACTTTATTAATTCTTGTCGCACCACATATCCATCTCAATATTCTCAACAAGTTCCTGTGTCTAAATGAGTTTCTGTTTTTGACAGCAACTTCTATCTTTATTTTATTTACACACCTACCTACTGCATCGGTTCACACTCTTTGTCAACAACACATAGAACCAAACTCAGTACCGAACATCGGATCTCACACGGCACCTAAATCCGGTCGGTTGTCACTCACGCCGTGTCAATGCCGTCGCATCACGGATAATGAACGTTTACGCTCCCGCATCCGATCCTCTCGGCAGTAGAACTTCATTGATAGCCCTACATCGAGTTCGCATTCAAGTTTTGTTGTGAATGGGATGAATGTGAAGTGGAGTTTAATTGCTGTGACTAGATATCAAATACTTAACAGTTCAAAATTATGTATTAGTATTTTAAATGGACGCTTACACTTCGGGTTTACATAATAATAACTAACATTGATAGCGACTGACTGTGATATCAGAATTAAAAGCGTTTTTAAGCGCCAATAAATAGTAATTCGTCAATGAACATTTTTTTCTTATTGTCGATGTTTTTCAATAGTTCGTGCCCCTCTCTAAGAACCACTGAAAGCGTGGATGCACAATGTGTAAAAAGTACCACACGTGATATTCACACTAAAGATTACATACAATTGTGATCTAAACGGCAACCATCATAATGTTGCCATAATAAAAACTCGTATTATTTCCTTCAAAATGGCATAAAGCAAATGCACCAAAAAGTAAATTACCTCTACAACAGCTGATTTCCAATATAATCCTGTTTGTGTCCATTGTTGATTTAATTTTAATATTGACACAATTTTGTCACACGGCATTCATTACTTATCTGTTGTAATTGAAAATTTATCAGCGGCATTTACAGTGAAATTGGCTTGAGCATCAAAATTATTGTTTACCGTTAATCAACGGAGCGGAAAATTAAATCTGGATCTGTGAATGTCGATGTATCTAAAGTGGCCATGGCAGTTTCATTTTGAACTTTTCGAAAGGTCACATCAAGCCTGTAATCCTTGACAGGGTAGGCAGAGGTGTATATACACTCACGTTGGTTATGTTTTAGTTTTAGATGACAGGAGTTACCATCACTCAAGGACGAATTCAGGTTTCCGGGCGCTGCGCTGCCAAGAAAGAACGTTGGCGAAACGAGACATCTTAATTTCAAAAGCGTTCATGAATCATAGTGAGTACATTATAATATTATTTTACTTCTCTTTACAATTCATAGTTTTAATAGCTTTTCCGTTCATCGCCACTGCGATTTCAATACATAAAGGTTGTAAATAAATAGATCCTTGACGAAGTCGAAGGGCACTTGGTTCGCCCCATCATAGCGATATTTTTTTTTTTGTTCCGGACGATACCTAGGACCCTTCTAGTTACTGAGATATTGGACGTCAAAGTCCCAACTTATTCTTATTTTTATGTATTTTTTTTTTAATTTAAATTTTATAAATGTACTAAACTTTATCCTCCATGACCCGTCTAGAATTTAACATTACACCATGTAGAATCTTAGCTTCAGTTCCTAGATAAGACAAAATTACATTAGACATTTTTCAGTATGAAATCTCGTATATCTGGATTTATGTCGAGCTTATGGAAATTTATATAAAAAATGAATTATGGGACTCGGACATGGCGAAATGTAGGTGTACTAATATAGGTAGGTAATATAGGTAGATACTTCCTAATTTCCTTCTTTTGATGAATGCAGTCTTGAAATTTTCATTTCATTTGTGAATATCTAATCTTATTGTTATTTGAGTAGGTAGGTACCTCTTGTACACCTATTTTAAGATGGAAGACTACATTTTTCAAAAAATTTGAAGACATTTATGACAAATAAAGGGAAAATATTACAGTCCAATTTGTTTTTACAAGCAATTTCAAATTTTGCAATTTCTAATAAAGCCTGCCATTCAGGTGCGGTCAAATAGAAAACTGCAATACCATTCAGAATGTTATTAAGTTTTTCTACTTTACCCACCCTTGAGTTGTCCGGACTAATTCATAATTTGCATTGGCTGTTTTCCAATGTTGCATTTCTTTGTGTAAATTGAAAAGGCACGTTGTTGGTATTGATTTATATCTTTGTAGCAATAACGAGCTATCATATCTGAGAGAGGTTTAACGGGGTGAAATTTAAACGGGCCATAAAAAGAATAATGGCGTCGGTCACGGAACCGTTAGTAAAGTTAAAGAACAGAAATAAATAGAAACGAGTATCTCTCACGATTAACTTACATTTGCTTCTTTGTCTCCTCCTTTAATATCTTTAAGTGGACGTAGGCAATTTTACAAAAAGCCAAAAAAAGGGAATCCTCAGTAATTTGCGGGATCCACTCGGCTATAAATGTAATGAAAATTTTGACGAGAAAAAAGAACTAAATTTGCCTATTTTCTTCTGATGCTTTCTGAAGATGAGGTCTTTTGAGTTATATCGCTAATTTTTAATGATGTTACTAGACATGCAAAGTAACTTTGAATATTTTAAGAGTTGAAATTTGCCACGTGTAGTGTGTTGGAAATGTTAAGAGCTACTTCAGGTAGAGAGCTTGCATATGCAAATAAATTACGTCAAAATATTATCTTCACATTTTTGCGAATTTCACTCAACGTAATGCTAATGAGATAGTAGTTAACACAATTTTATCCCCTACTATTTTAATCATGGTAAAGGGTGTCCAGCGGGAATTTTTTGAAGTTAAAAAAAGTGGGGCCCACTCGGACCCCTTCCGATTCGCTGACATCTCCTTGAGGCGCGCGTAGAACACGAACGCGCCGTGACGTGACCCGTTTACGAACCTTAAATACTTCTTTTGCCTCGTCCAATTTCATATATCTGGTAATACACGCACGTTGGGAGCGAGTATTATGCCTTTGCGAAAAGCATCACCACTAAGGTCAGTGTATGTCCGTCTACAGTTTCCAAGCCTGCGATTCTACGCACAACTGCCTTGTAGTCGTCTTTCATTCTTCCTCTCAAAATGACCAACCCACTTAAAAGAGTAAGAGTTTTAATTTTTATCAAAACCTTTTAAACATTTTAGCAGCCTTGTCCCAGATTTCGGTTGACTTCTTTAAAACTCGACGCAATGACGTAATCCCCGGATATTTCAATAAACGTTAAGGGTAAAGTGGTACTTTTCAGAAAATGTAGCAAACTTTTTAGACATTTAGAATTAAATGAATTTGTTTTGTTTGTTTCGTTTTATTGCTTAAGCCTACCTAGGCTGGCATTTTTAAAACGGCGAATATTGTTCTTCGAAAGCTTTGGATAGAATCGTGTTTTTACAACTCTTTCTAGATGTAAATGTACCTATTTAGGACGGTCTATCATCATTCTGATAGTATTCATTTTTGATTTTGTTTCATGTATTAAACGAAGGTTGTAATATTTTTTGGTATGTATTCCTTTGAGCCACTGTATAAATTAAGTCAACCACTCGTATGCAAATAATCAAATCCTTACTTAATTACAAACCCAAATCGTTTCAAAGGAAACCCTCTATGTGGACTGTCCCAAAGGTTCTGTATTGTAATCAACTATAAATATTAATGTATTTACACATGTTATAGAACTCCCAACTTTCATTAAAGTGAAAATATGCAAATCAACAAAAACTGGGAACGAAAAAGTTGGTTGCGCTAGTTCAGACCTTAGTTAAAATAAATTGGATGTCAACACGTTTGTGATGCAAAACTGGGTTCTATATAAGCACCTGTTTCTACCATGGTCAGCGTAGTAGCCTTTTGGTAAAGTTTTTTTTGCAATTACAACCCCGTAGGACGATGCAAAGGTAGATTTGCATTTTTATTCGAGACCGGCTGAAAGGGACCGGGTCAGTTTTTCGAACACTTTTTTTCAAGCCAATAATGAACGTAGAAGATTTTGTTTTTTAATTGCGTCGAGAATTACTTTAGCGTTATAAAAATTCCCATCTACAGAGATTAAAAGATCTTCGTTATCTACTTTGGTCTTTAAATGGAGGACATAAACATTTATAGACACTTCGGGTGACTTAGAAACATTTTCAAATACCAATTTCGGTGAAGAGCATCAACATTACTGTGCCTTAAACGTTAAATATTGTCAGTAACATCTCGCATATCATAAATATGGAGTCTTACGATATCATCTTTAAGTGTTACGTCCGTTCGAGCGCTGTATTAGGGAAATAAGTCTCGTTTTATGTCGAATAGGGGAAATTTAACAGCAATAACTTCTTTAATAAAGTCGTGGTAGGGAGTTATGGTAGACGATATATTCTTTGAGACATATTGAATTCATATTGTGAGTGATGTGTTTTGTTACAGCCTCTCTAAGATCTTCAAAGTCTTTCACAATTTAGTCATGACAAAAGTTTTGTAATGTGAAAAAGTTGCTGAAGGTTGTGTTCAAGTTTTCATAGCTAATTTAACTCTAAGAACAAAGTGAGAAAATGTGAAAGGTGAAAGAGAGATTCTACAATGAAAATACATGACCTAAACATGCCATTTTGAACCTTAACTACAAAATAAAGCTACTCAATGAGAAGATTAACGTAAACAAAGCTAGACTAAAACTTAACTCAAAAACAATCAGATTGGTCTTGTGTCACAGGTTGAATTCGGAATTGCCTCATCAAAATTTGCAGTGACGTAATTGCCAATGGTTAGTGTTGTCTGTTCACGGTGTTACCGAAATTAAAATCTTTAATTTCGTAAATGTATCTCGTAAAGCAATTGATACCGTTTACCCTTTGAACCAATTAATTACAAAAGTGGCGAATGCTTTGTTTATGATAATAAATGAAAAAAATGGCATGGCACTTTGTTCGACAGTAATGTAATTTGTTGTGCCTAGATAATTATTTTAGTGGGTTTATTATATACGATTAATAAATTATGAATGAAGAAGTATGATATGATTAACAATTAAATGTTAATTATTTTAATAAGAACTAATAAATTGGCAGAACATAGCTATTTGTTACTTTTCGTTTGATAATAAAACCATTCAATGTGTTTGAAGCTTTTCGATTTGGTTGTTTATGATGAATAAATTATGTGATATCATTATAAAATACCACAATTTAATTTAACAATTTAAATTTGCACTTTGTTCGACAGTAATGTAATTTGTTGTGCCTAAATAATTATTTTAGTGGGTTTATTTTATACGATTAATAAATTATGAATGACTAGCAGCCCGCCCCGGCTTCGCACGGGTATTTAACAATACACAAACATAAAAAAACCCTTCTATTTGCGTCAGGTAACTAAAAAAAATCTCTGTGGTGTGAAATTCTGTATGGTGTGGGGTTCTGTATGGTGTCGGACGTAAAGAATAGCACCATCCCATATCTTCCCGTGGGTGTCGTAAGAGGCGACTAAGGGCCAGAGAATGGGCAGCAGCGTTCTGTGGGCTTTTGTAACAAGTGTACTGCGATCGCCAACCCGCCTGCCAAGCGTGGCGATTATATCAAAAACCACCGTATGTCAATGGCGACACTTGGGGGAGGTCTATGTCCTGCAGTGGACGTCTTTTGGCTGAAATGATGATGAACTAAAAAATAATAATAATAAACAAAGTTTGAATATTCCCCTCCCGTACGGCCCGTACCCCAGTGACGCCTACATCGTATAAGGTGATGCCTAGCCAGCTGAGCAGGGTGAGCGGCGACCACGCAACTTTTTTCTAATACTTACATTTTTAAACTCCTGATATCTTTCGAATGGAATGTCCGAATTGAATAATTCAAAAAGTTATATAAAGGTATTGAAGCAGTCTTGAATATGAAGTAATTTAGTTTGATAAGGATTAATACCAAGATACAAATACAGGGTCTTTTCTAACGTCGCGCGTCGGCATTAAAATATTTTTTTTTTTTAAATAAAAGAACACTTATTGTGGCATAAATATAATAGTTAGACATATGCTGTCGGGACATTTTTTGTAAATAATTATGTGTTCTGCAAAGTCGTAATACATTATTTTATTCTATCATCAATAGTTTTCGCAGCGCACGCGTTGTAAAGAACATTTTAGGTAATTTTTATACACCTTGGGTTACATAATTGCAGTTTTAGTAAGGATCCCTAATTTTTTTGAAAATATAATATAGCCTATGTCACCCGCGGATTGTGTAGCTTCCCAACAGTGAAAGAATTTTTCAAATCGGTTCAGTAGTTTCGGAGCCTATTCAATGCAAACAAACAAACAATCAAATCTTTCCTCTTTATAATATTAGTTTAGAAGAAGTATGATATGATTAACAATTAAATGTTAATTATTTTAATAAGAACTAATAAATTGGCAGAACATAGCTATTTGTTACTTTTCGTTTGATAATAAAACCATTCAATGTGTTTGAAGTTTCTCGATTTGCTTGTTTATGATGAATAAATTATGTGATATCATTTTATAATACCACATATTTAATTTAACAATTGAAAGTTAATTATTTTGAAGAAAAAAAAATACCACCATCGGTAGTATCGGTCATCACAAAAATAGTCAAGGAAAATAATAATCTTTATATATTTTTTTCCAAGCCTGTTTAGTCCCACAGCTGGCCAAAGGCCTCCCCCATTAAAATTTATTTATATCAAAGTGAGTATAAATACATGAGGTTCTGCCCCGTCCCCAAAAACAAGTGTACCATAAATTTAAGGTTTTGTCATCTTCAAATCCCCAACAGGCAGGCCAGTCGCAATTTATTTTAACTAAAGCAACCCCGCAACTTCGTACATTTGCATATTTTCATCATATTTACTGTGGTCACTAAGCGAATTAACATCGCTTAATGATTTTATTATATTTGCAGAGGACCGTGGCTACTGAGTTTTACATAATAATAGAATATTTGAATGGCAACTGCTGCTTCCAGGTCCTGGGTGCAATTCCAGGATTTTCAGGCAAAGTGTTGTTGGGTTTTTCTATTAGGGATATCTCAGCAGCAGCCATGGCGTCTGAATTTGTGCGGTTGATGGTAAAAAGCTCGCGGACTTCAAAATCAAAATATTTTATTTAACATACGCCTACATGGGCACTTATAAAACGTCGACAAAAGGTGCACGGTTCGGGTTGGTCGTTTCCTATGGAGAAGAACTGTCAAGAAACTCCATGGTTACTGTTTTAAAATCATTTGGTTTTACAATATTTGAATGTTACAGCTTTAGTACTTAAGTGTGGGAGGACAGCGTAGGTCCGACAATAAGTCGTTGCTTACTACAAAAGGTACAAAAAAAAAAACTACAACTTAAACAAAACTTAAAACATAACTTGCGAAATATGCCGAGTCTGTCTAGGTCTTGGATTACAGGCGTGATGTTGTATTAATGAAATTATAGTCGGATTTGATATAACAGCACATAAAGTAACAGAAACTTTTTATTTCCATTCTCTTCTAGTATCATAAATACAACACCGAAAATACAACAGAACACACTAAAATAACAGCTCATGACTGAAATACAGTTATGAAACATCCGACACAATAGGTATCGGGCATGTCCCATGTCCTCTGAACTCGGAACACCGGGACAGCGGCAGACATGTCAAAAAGGGGCCAGTCCCAGCGAAAAGTTTTAACACTTCTCTCGCTAACGTTTCGTTTTTAGAATATTTTTGTAAAGGGCCTCCGACAGTTTTTGTTGAGCTGATAAACTGTCGACTTTTGAAGTGTTAACAGGGTGGTTGCTTAGTGCTTATATGCTGTTGGAAAGTGTGTCTTGCTTTGTATTATTTTATTGGTACTGTAGAAGATATTCATGATAATTTTGGGATATTATTTAATTATTTTGAATTGTGTTTGATTGGCATGATTTCTTTAATATTTAAAACTAGGTCACCAGTACTGCCAGGGTAAAAAAGATTCTATGTCTTCATAGTTATGGTTTACTTGTCTGTCAAACATCACAATCCGTTCTGTCTTATGGCGAAAGATAGGTAGATAAATTAATATACTATCACATTTATATTTTATTACAGAAGGAATAAGTCAGCAGCGGACTATGTTTCACTCCACAAATCTTCTAAACATGTCACACGAAACTAGCTTTATTTATCGCCCAATACATCGAAGCCAAAACCTCTAAGTTGTACAATGTTAAATTTACGATCATCCACATGTAGCAGACGACATAAAATCAAGTCTACTGCACTTTACAAAATAACATTTGACGTTTGTGCAACGTTGCGCTATAACGTAGATACGTTCGTGCAACGTTATGCTGAGTACAGATTATCTGCAACACAACATCTAATGCAACATTTGAATGTGTTCACGTACACGCTAATAACGACTGCTCACACGTTACGTGCACACAAAAATACACCAAAATGAGAAAAATGTTGCGTTGCATGTTGTGTTGCAAATAATCTGTACCCAGCTTTACGTCTTGTGCACTTTAATGTGGACATTATAAAACCGAATGCTATCGACAGATACGACTGAAGCTTGTATTATTGGAATCTGACTTTGTAGAGAGCGGAAATTACATTTGTTATGTTAAGATGTCAACGGTTGTAGTGAATCTGAATACAGTGTTGGATACTCGTGGTTATAGTTTTATACGACGGAAATCAGAAGGCACTACTAAGAATGTTTAAAGCTTGAGTATGAAGGCAAGAGGCTATGTAAATACTAGACAAGATGATGGTGAAAATACAATTCAAAAGCAAACAAAAACAAAAAACAGGAACAAAACTAAGAAAAAAAAAACAAAATACAATAACATAAAACGAAAAAAAAATACCAATAAATATAACCGTAGGACGGAATTAACGATTCTTCGTTAATTTTATAGAATAGCGGAAAGTTCGCCCTAAGTAAAACTTTCTACCATTTTATTTCACAATAAAAACTCAACTTAGTTTGGTCTTAACGAGGTTGGGTGCTGCGAAGTTTAATCAATTCCATGACCGTTAAAACTGAGTGACGATGGTCGATCATTCTGTATTCTTTAACCATGAAAAGTTTAAGATAAGAGCTGTTTTTGTCCATTTTGTAGTATCCGTGATTTGGAGTACGATACTATTATTGATGGCCTTTTTCATATTTTCCTTAAAAACAATGAAGTGACTTTCTTTTATTTAGTCAGGCCATTTGGGCTATCTAGTCAACTGATCCCACTAAGGTGGGACCCGCAGGTCATCTCGATTTAATGTACATTGAGCGCAAAATATTCTAATATTGGCCATCTAAATAATATCTCGTCAGTCGTAATTTCGTCTATGTGGTGTCGGACGTAAAGAATAGCACCATCCCATATCTTCCCGTGGGTTTCGTAAGAGGCGACTAAGGGATTGGCCAGAGAATGGGCAGCAGCGTTCTCTGTGCTTGCGTAACAACTGTACTGCGATCGCCAACCCGCCTGCCAAGCGTGGCGATTATGGCAAGACCGGGTTCTTGGGAGAGGCCCATGTCCAGCAGTGGACGTCTTTCGGGCTGAAATGATGATGATAAAATAATATATAATTTTATAGTTATTTGAACAGAATTGTTAAACGTATAAATGTCAGTATCGATACACGTAGATAGTAATAGACAATTGGCGGATTGTTCAATATGATATCACAAAAACATAATCAATCGTATTCTGATTCAATTCACTGTCCAATATGGAAATGTATTTTTTAATCCACATACAATTCCATGAATTGTGTGTAAAATCTCGACTCTCATTTAAATGTTCGCTAGAATTAAAAAAATCAACTGAATAATAAAAATTCAAAGGGAGAAAAAAAACAGAATCAGCGGCAGATTTCAAATTTATTATTAGGTAATTAGCATATAACGGTAGCAGTTTAATTTTCTTTTTAAAAGCGTGGTCCCTTTAAGACGCTGTCAAAAACTCAATTTTCCTCCTACCTACTGTATTTGGGACAAATCACCAATTAAGGAACTTAATTAGGACGCTTGTTTAGTATTCATTTTATGTTCTTGACTTGTATAAAGATATATTCTATCGTCTTTTATGATAACTTTTGTAATTTCTTCGAGCATATCAAATTAGTTTCTAATTAGATGATTCGTATCATCTATTTTGTGACTGATTATTATTATGACAATAGCTAGACTTGTTATGTTTCTAAGGGCAGAAAAATAGTACTCAATTTGGAAGCACTGCAGTATTCCTTGCCAACACGAACGCCAAGATGAAATTTAAAATTCTATATTTCGTAGGTACCTCTTCCGAATGAAATGTGTAAAAGAAACTGCTTTAGAGTCGCACATGGGCTTGAACTATTCAAATAATATTCACAAAGCGTTCCAAGTAATACATTCAGAAATTCAAAATTTTGAATTCAAGAAAGCAGTAAACCCGAATGCAAGTCTCGAAAACGTATCATAGGAATAAGCAAACGTATAAATCTGGATTGGGAAAATCTCGATATTTGCGATTGAGATGTTCCTAAGTAAAAACACCACAGACTCGATGTACTATCGGCTTAGTGCCAAACTGGTGCCACGATGTATTTTATAGCGACATATGGCGTTAGTGAGGGCACTAAAGCATCGACGGTACAAAATTTAGAACTTGCAGCACTAGCAGATGTTCTTTTATTTTTGTCTGCTGCTGTGAAGATTTTGAACGCAATTTTGTTTCTGTATCGCGGAATGTACGCTGAAGAAAAGAAGGAAGGAATTTGGAGTGTTTTACTGTCTGTAAGTAAAACTGAACGAAGTTTTATCTGCAGAATCAAATGTTGCTGTAAAATTTTGTCTCTCTACATTTGATGGATTGTGACTTTGTATTTGACAATTTGTCTTTATTGTCAATTTAGACACATCTGCATCAAACTTAACAGATTCCGTACCAACAACTACTGCAGTATTCAGTATAATTTTATTAGTACTACCTTTATGCAAGTCTGACTCTGGCCACTCAAAACCACTGAGGTAATTGTGCTCAAAGCGTCTGGTTCTAAATCTACAACTAGCTGTTTCTAAATCTGTATGGATGAGATTGTTGTCATGTGAGAAAGAAATAACAAAATAGAAAACTTTACTTGTAACTTTAGCATTCATCCAGTAACTATCTGTCTGCTGCCTTTCACAAAAAACAAAAAAAGACATGTGTGCAATTCACACGTGGTAGAAGTGAAACCTTCAAAAACTTTGGCTTCAAGATAATGAGACGATTGTTAAATTTCGGAAAGAGGATAATTGTAGGTTTTAGTAATGATCATAACGATACAAATTTGATAATTATGATACATTTTATTCGTATATATAACATAGATTTATTCAGACTCATTTATTCACTCTAATATAATAAATAAAAATATAATAATTAAAAAATATTTTATTTACAACTAGGTACTGTTAGGACATTACAACACATTTAAATGTCTCTTTTTACCGTCGCTTTTTCGTTTCATCGAGTTTCAAATCACAACGAAGCTAAAGAAGTTTTCACTTCAAAAATTTAAGCGCTGGCTACCACTTGGCAAAACCAAGATAAGTGGCGTGCGATTGAAGAGGCCTATGTCTAGCAGACATATTCTGTATGGTGTCGGACGTGAAGAATAGCACCATCTCATATCTTCCCGTGGGGGTGTCGTAAGAGGCGACTCAGGGACTTGCCACAGAATGGGCAGCAGCGTTCTCTGTACTTTTGTAACAACCGTACTGCGATCGCCAACCCGCCTGCCAAGCGTGGCGATTATGCCAAAACCCCCCAAAATGCCAATGTGAAGACACTTGGGGGAGGCCTATGTCCAGCAGTGGACGTCTTTCGGCTGAAACGATGATGATGATGATGATGTCTAGCAGTAGACTGCTGTAAGCTTATGATGATGAACCATTTATATCTTACTAATAAAAATCATTTTCTATTTCAAAACAGAATTTCAATGAACAAACACACCATAATATTATAAACCTTTATTAACAATCGTTGTTTAATTTTCAAGTACAAAGCTCATCTGTATCGTATCTTCTGTTATTTGGTTTCGTGTAAGCTATCTCGCTCTCTCCCGGGGCGAACTTACAAGTAGGTCAGTATATACAATGTAACAATTAATTAATTTCAAATTTTCATTGAGACTCTTGTTGTAAATATGTGTTTTAGACACTTGTATAATGTATGATGCGGTTGAGTGCCTGTCTTTAATGTAACGATGATCGTATATTTATTAAAGTTTTTTTCATTTTTGAACTAAAATGATCGCTTGCAACCGTTTTCGCTTAAACTTGGCTAACACCTAAATAAAAATACACTGTTGATTAAAAGAAGCTTGTGTCGTTGATTGTTTCCAATGCTCACTTCAGTTCGAGAGCTAAAATTTCAGAAGTGCAATAAAAATAAGTTGAAGTTTTTATTTTAACTTATTTGTATTGCACTTCACTTATTATAATTAGTGAAAATGAATGAAATGGATGGTTTTTTCGAGGACAAGTATTTGTAATTATATTCTTCTTAAAATCATTTGTTGCCAATATGTGCGCATCCCCATTACATGGCAATGAAAAAAAAAAGAATTCGCAAAACTTAGGTTTACTGTAAGTAAAATTTGATTCTTAAAGTTGAGTCTATTATTGGCTGACGTATAATTGCGTGCACATAATGATAAATACAACCTTCAAGCAGCAAATTAAAGTATAAAGATTACCTACAAAACATTAACACTATCCTTTTACAAATAAAAGTATTTTATATAACAGATTACAAAGTTACGCCTAACTCTAGTGCCCGCATACACGACTCGGAATAGTCCTTACACTGCATATGCTTTGACATCACTTTAGCCACGTCCAGATGGTGCCAACGACTGCGACGTGAGATCTTGGCTTACATTAATTATATCGGGACAGTTACTGGCTGCAACCCCAGGTTGGATTTAGGCTCGGTTAGCTAACCTGAAATTTCTCAGTAGCATCCTGGTCTGAATGTGTCCATGTCCATTTGATGCCAATAGGCGCCCATTCCCATTACATGGAATTAAAAAAAGGAACTCGCAAAACTTGGGTTTACTGTAGGTAAAACGTCGGCCAAATCCTTCGGAGAAACAGACGTCATCTTGACATACGTGTTATGCAAAATAATAGTACCTAAGCTAACTATCCCTTGTCTAAATTCCACGAATATTCTAGTTTCAAAATGACGAATCATATATTGTTAGCCAGTGGCGTAACTCCCAGATATTAAATTACTTACAAACAATGCTGTCGATAATTTCGCATCCCATACAATACGAGTAAATCCAGTAAGCCCGTTTAACTCACATAGTACTAGGCGCGCAACAAGAATAGAGAGCTGCAACATTTTGATAGTCGATTAACACGGTAGGCTACAGCTTAGGTTATTACAGAGTCATGTTGCCCTGGTACCGATAATCCATATTCAGGAACATTTATGCCTTAACTAAAGCAATGTTTACTATGCAATTTTGAGGTTGAGGTTTGAGGGCAGTTTAGATTGTGCTGTTTGGGATTTTATTAAAGGTCTTGTTTAATAGACAATTTGCTAATTTTGTCTTTAAATCGAATTTTGAAAGATTATACATCATACACTAGTCCACAGAGACTGTATTTACTATAAACCTTTAAGCACCTAATTTAAACAAATCTCTTGAAATGATAAAAGGAGAATTTTATTTAAATGATTTGAGCTCGCTGAAAAAGTACAGTACTATTGGGTGTTTTAATCAACTTAACAGAGGGGTTGCATTGAAAAATCAACATGCTGGCGTTATATCTGAGCCACGATATCCTTGTTTAACTATAAAGGTATCTACTGTTACATACGTACGCTAAATAAATAAGACTAAACTTGGAAACCCCTATGTTACTTCAGAACACAAAAGACGTACTCAACGCGGTAAATACAAAGTTGAAGCGAGAAAAATACGTCGCGTCATAAACTAAGACAGAATGGCCCGAGCAGCGACCAAGCTTTTGTGTGGGATATTTCATTTCTGTAAAGTGACCATGAATTGTTCGTTCGGTGGACAGCATGAGAATTGAAGCAAATGGACTGTTGTCGATATGTAGTGTGGACATTGATTTTGAACGTTTTGTTCCAGTAAATATTTGTAAAATTGTGATACAAAAAATAGTTTTTTTATTTTGTGGGTGGTAATGGATTAGTTGCCATAGTTTGAACAATGGCAAATAAATAGAGGTATATTGTGTTGATATTTGCTAGTTATACAATCAGATAAAATCCAATTAAAATCTGACAAAATAATATTCACACATCATAAATTCTGCGTTTACTGTGTTCTTTTGAACTATTGAAATCAATTACGATGGGCAGTTAATAATTGAACTAAAATAACGGAAAAGGACATTTAAATCTACGAATGACTTTTACGAACATAAAAGGTTAAAATAGACGCATTACTTAGCACTATTTCTGAGTCTTGTTGATCGAAGATGTCAATTGAACGGTAAATCAACAACATGTTAACAAAATAGCGAGTTGTAATAAATTAATTCTTCCAAATCATATTTCTGATAAACAAACTTGTACGAGCGAATGAAAGTCACTAAGACGACATGACTGTCAGTATAAAAGAAAAAATCAACTACTATTTTTCCCAGTAACGCCGAATTAAAAGCCACATCACCACCCCTCATAAAAACAAAAGATGACACGAAAAGACAAAACAATATCTAAAAGAAATTGCAAGTCATTATGACGTCACTCAGTACTCTTATCATATCAGTCAGCTGTTATAAAAGGTGATGGCAGGCGCTTTTTATCCATGTTCCTTCTTAGCCCTGGAACACAAAGGGCTAAGAAGGAACATAGATAAAAAGGGCCTGCCAGCACCTGTTATAAAAGTAATATTTTAATCTTATTTCAGTGAATACAAAGGATGGAGCTAGTCCTGTATAGCATCTCTTTCCAACTCTGGAGTGACATAAATAAGGAAGCTTGAGTATTAACAAAGCACATCTAATTATAGAAAGACTGTCATATAGATATTAGAGATAGAGATTTTTGCTAAAAGTCAATGTAAAAAATGGTCGTTTTTTTTTTTTCTTATTAGAGTTGCTTGCGTTTGGCCGCTACTCGCTTGATGTGACGCGATGATGCATAGGGTGGAGCACGCTTGCCTAGAAGAAACCAATAAACTCGAACTTTGAAGAGAACCAGATTTTAATCGTCATGGAGTGGAGATGTGACATGATGATGATGCCACCGAGCCGTTTTCGGCCACAGCGACTGCATTCGATAGCTTTCTAGGGTGATTGTCGAGAGCTTTGGTGCACTGCTCTATCATGTGCTCTCCACAGTGAAGTTGCTAAAGTTTGATATTGTTACGTCGTCTGCTTTTCGAGAACATTCTAGGATTACGTTCGAGTCTATAATGATCCATTATGTCTAAGATAAGAAGATTCGAGAACAATCCTAGAATGTTCCACGATAGAAGTGTCTAGAAAGTTCGAGAAGTTCTGTAACTTTCTAGAAGGATTGGTTCCACTATAGAGCAATCTTCTGGACCTTTCTGGAACTTTCTAGAAGGATTGGTTCCACTATAGAGCTATCTAGAAGGTTCAGGAAGGTTGTAGAACTTTCTCGAAGAGGGGTCGGCCATATAAATAGGCGAAGGGTTAGCGGGAGTAGGTATTCTGATTTTGGCTATGAAACGAAGCGATCGAAGTGAACTACTAGTGCGATATTTAAGTGAATAGTGATAAGTTGTGTATTTGTGATTGATTAAAAATGTTTGTGTGTTGTTTAGTGTTAAATAAAGATTTTTAGTGTTTAATTGGTAATGTGTTAATTTATCCTATACCCAGCTCGTAACAATATGCTAGCAAATCAAATTTTGGCCGAAAAACTCCGAGCACAAAGCGGGCACGTCATGGTGGTGTACTATACACCCTGTATATCTGTTTACGGTACCACTGACTTGGCACAAAAATTCTTGAACGGAATCTGTCTTGTAACAATGTCAACGCTGTTTGTTATCTCAAAAGTTTGGGGAAAGGGGACTATGGGGGTTATGCAATGGGGAACGGGAATATGCTGACTATTTTTTGGCAAAATTGTTGCTGTAATTTTGTCTGTGCAGTTCCAGTTTTGTTAAAGCGAAGAAAGTTTGAGATTGCTGTACAAAACTAAAAATAAAGAACTTGGCTGTTTCGACCAAGGTTAGTTTTAAGTAGTAGATATCAGAACATTGTTTTTATAATACTACGATTGTATTTCTTCTACCTTATAGATTATTTTACAAAGAATTTGAAAAAAGTTATAATAATTTACCGTGTAAACTGTGACTATGCAGTAAGAAAAAGAAAGATACTGTCATCTACTTAACCTAACCCACAATGACAAGCAACACTAACATCAACCCGACCACGAGATTCATCATAATATTTGTGTTGATCTCGATTTTATGCATTGCCACTTTTAATAACCCTCTTCTAATAATAACATCATTCTATAACAATAAGACCGGTGAAAAATATCACTATTATTATCTTCCAATCAATACAGTTAAACAAGCTAGAAATGCATGCATTATTTTGAGTCTTATCTTAGAATAGTTTATGCATATCTATTTAGATATTGCCACAATTAAACAGCCAGTTTCTACTTATCTTTACAGCCATAGGACCCAGTAGAGCGGACTAGGTTGCCATGGCAACCAGCTGAGACCCTCCGTACTTATGCATTACTGCCTTCATGGGTTTAGTTATTAATCTGGTTAATTCTGTAACATGTTGTAGAAGTGTAAATAGCTTAACTGTTGCTGTTTTGTTTTTTTAAGTAGGGTAATTATTAAGTTTTTCATAAATAAGGTAAATTGGTTAAATATAATTTTGAGATTTAAGGGTTTGTTTTTGATTTTTAGGGTTTTTTTTTATGACTGTTGAACAGATACCTACATAAATAAGGCCAGGAGCGTATCGGGGTTGGTGAACAAGGTCAAACTGACCCGCCAAAATATCAAAAGTTTTTTTTTTCATCTTTAATTTTTGATTTGTGTATGTATTATCAAAACCAAACATAATTGTAACATTCAAATGTCTATGTCTATATTTTGCGAGAAAAATCTCTGTGAGAGATGGACAAAAAAGTTATAATAGAAAATTTTGACTTTCTTGTTTTCAAGGAAAGAATCTACAAAGAAAAAACAAACATGCTGAGGCAAAGCTGTTGGAGAAATATAAACAACTGCATTAACCAACACAACTATAACAAATAAATACAATTTCAATCACTAAGCTCTGGAACCAATACAAGTCGTGGCGAACAATCGGCAGCGTGCAGCCAAACCTCTTGATTTATACCGCGACTGGCTCTTAAACGCGTGGTCTCAATAGAGCGTGAACCCAGCTTGTGTGTTCTTGTCACAAGCCGAGAACGAGCTTGAAAAACTACGGGTTTTGAAAAATGGATGAATTGTTTTGACGTTGGTTGAGAATTTGTAGTATTGTTTTTGGGTTATTGTTGATACAATTTCCAGTGATAGTTATGAGAAATAGAAAATCATCGTTTGACAAATAGGAAATGGAGGAAATGTAAATTTGAACGGCACAGAGGATCGTTATGTTTACACAAGGAGATAGTTCTCTGACAACACAGAACAAAAGACAAAATTGACTTGAAAATTTTACACTGTACTCACTCTTTTCTGACTCTCGTAGTCCAATGACACGGAATCCGAGAAATATCAGACACAGGACCAACGACTGGGCAGGAACAATGACTTTGTAATCAAAATGAATATTCATTTTCATCCGTCCCAAAAAAACATTAGGTACTCTCCGTCCTTCCATCTGTTTCATAAGTGACATTACCAAGCTTTTAGCAGTCGGGTCAAAAATTACCAACAATCAAATTTGAATCAACTTTCAAGCGAGCGCGACCATTGACAGAGTTCTCGACCTCATTTTGGCTTTTATGTACTTAATTTGCTTTACTGGTTGCAAGAGAAGGAACATTTTATTTTTCCTTTGTCGGTTTTCAGCTCAATGAATTTAAAAATTAGACGCAGAAGTGTAAAGTTAGTTCAAACTCTGCGGCTAAGATACACTTTAGGTGTCTGACAGATGAACCAGAAACTCTGTCGTTCTTAGTTCTATATTTTCTATTAGTTAGAAGATATAGAACTTAGAACTAAGAAGCAGAGTCTGCTTCTAAAATTGCTTGTCCCGACACTCCCAACTGACCATCAACGCACAGCTCAAACCACTGGACGAATCGGGCTAATATTTGGCAAAACTCTATGACGGACAGAGAGCTCGTGGCTGAATAATAACAACAGCACGGGTCAATCTTTCAGGTTAAGCCGTGCTTGCTGAGATTGGTCCGTGGATGGGTGACCATAATTACATACCGAGTTTCCTCCGTGCCTCGGAAAGCACGATAAGCCCTTGGTCCCGACTGTCATTTGTAGATTTTTGACCGTCGTCACGAGTAGTCAGAAGCCAAAAGTCTGACATCCAGTCTTACCAAGGCGTATCGTATTACCCAGTTACTGGGTTGTGGAGGTCAGATAGGCAGTCGCTTCATGTAAAATACTGGTAGGTACTCAGCTGCATCCGGTTAGACTGGAAGCCGACCCCAAGACAGTTTGGGAAAAGGCTGAGAAAAGGCCGAAGGCTTAGGAGGGATGATCTATGACGGACAGTGGTGTATAATAATCCGTCGCTGGGTGAAGATGGTACGGGTCGACTAGTTTCTGATGATATCAAAATGACCAGAGCAAAAAATGATTGCGAATACTTCTTGGAACATAGTTATTCATTTTAAAATCTGTCTATTATATCCAGTAGGATATAATAGACAGATTTTAGCTGATTCAGATTTTAGCAGACTGCTAGCTAATAATATATCACATATTGTTTCAAAGAAAAATAACTTCTTGTTAAAAACTACTTCTGCAAATAACTAATCAAAGACCATTTATCTCATGACATATCAAAAGTGATAAACTACTTATGATGACGTTTAGATAAACAATACCTAGATGTTGGAGTCACACAAGGAATTATTCCTACCGCCCCATCCAAAAGGGTTTAAAAACACTTTCTACCATATTAGACGGTCTGAGGTTTTCGTAATTATGTAAGTTTTTGCGGTACTACGCACCAGGGAAACATGAAGAAATGTTAGATTTGCTTAATGCGGGTTTCACGTCTTGAGAATGTAATTAAAATGTACAGTTATACTGCTGTAATGGTTTTGCGGTGAAGCAATTTTGTGGCTGAATTCTGAATGCTGAAGAGTCAAGATAAAGATGGATGTGTTTATTCCCGTAACCAAATTCTGAGCCAATCTTATTTAGATTGTCGTTGACAATCAAGAACAAGGATAAGACAATCATAGAGTTGACTTGGAATTTAGGTACTAACAAAACTTCAGTCCAGTCCACAATGTCGCTAACATTTTTATAATCCAAGACTTTACTGGCTTAGATATTTCATCATCTCATCATCTGCCTAGCCTTTTCCCAAACTATCTTGGGGTCGGCTTCCAGTCTAACCGGATGCAGCTGAGTACCAGTATTTTACATGAAACGACTGCCTATCTGACCTCCACAACCCAGTAACTGGGTAATACGATACCCCTTGGTAAGACTGGATATTTATGATAATAAATTAATTTTCAATGATTTATGTGGGAACAGTATAAGCTAGATACAAAAACACAACAATGGGAAATACAGCTACAAACGTGGAGATTTTTGCCGTTTGTTTTTTGGTTCTTCTACATAAGAAACGACCCGAACTGCACCTGACCAATGTGAAATAAAATATTTTAATTTTGATTTAAAAGCTTTTTGGTTTAGCAACTTGCGGTCGTATTAAATGAAGCTACAGTCCCAGTCACAAGACATATAATTGTGAAAGAACTGTAGTTGCCCATTCCAAAGCGTAGATCAAAGCCCAAGTCTTTATAATATATATAAAACATACATATAATTTAGGTAAATAAAATATTTTTGAATGTAGATGACAGACCCCAGAATATCAACCAATATCTAATAAGAAACTATAAAACTTTGTTCAGAAAAGGCCAGGCAGATGCTGATCCATTAAGAAACTTAACTATCCCCGTAAAGGTAATAAAACCCTCCATCGATCCGAACCCAACAGTAATTTGTAAACACTTAACGAATCCCTTAAAACCCGTAGTACCAGCACTTCAGAAACACCTTAGAGCTTCCGCGAAATTAAGTAACTCCCCGAACTGGGCAGTTCTGGTGCAGTTAGCGTTAATGGGGAACATTCCTCCCTCGGAATTCCTCGTTCGCCTATTCCCTGGGAATTTTACCGACACTGCGCTGAGAATTTTTTCTGTTCTTGTACTTAGTAGTAGACACGTTATTACTTCATTCCACGAGACGTTGGATTTAGTTTACGTGAATTGTCTGTTCCGGGATTTTTCTACAGCAATTTTAATTTTGAGCTAGCGTTTGGATTGCGCCAGATTTCTGTAATTTTTATATAGCTTTGAATCTGTTGTCTCTATGTTTAGGAAAACTTATGTTTTCGTTACAAACAATAAGAATATTTTGAGATTTGCGACAGTATTAACCTTTATTTATTTTTAAACTTTGCCCCAGGCTACGAATTTCTCATGTATCGTGGGTGCGTTTACAAACATTTAAACTAACATACACAAAAAGCCAGACCCGGAACAACTATCTATAGGCCACATAAATATTTGTTCCGTGCGGGGATTGAACCCTAATAGTAATGAGCTATAGCAATAAAAACCGGCCAAGTGCGAGTCTTACTCGCACACAGGGTTCCATAGCCCCAAACAATATTTCTTTTTTTATTTCAACTGTCATTCATTAGTTAGTAGTATTAGTTGGTAAACTTCCACTCAACCGCAAAACTAAATTGGTTTTTCATAGTATGTTAATGAAAAACAAAGTTACTGCTGCAGTTTGATGAAAAAGTCCCATATCTCAAAAACTAAACATCATATCTTATTGAAACCAATTTTCGTTGATAGTTTTTTTTACGTTCTACAATTCTAAATATTTTCAGAATTTTCCTCCTCTTACTTTAGAAATTAGAGGGGGGGGGGACACATTTTACCACTTTGGAAGTCGCTCTAGCGCAAACTATTCAGTTTAGAAAAAAATGATATAAGAAACCTCAATATAATTTTTGAAGACCTATCCATAGATACCCCACACGTAGGGGTATGATTAAAAAAAAATGTTGGTTTTCAGTTCTATGTATGGGGAACCCCAAAATTTATGTTTTTTTTACTATTTTTGTGTAAAAATCTGAATGCGGTTCAGAGAATACATCTACTTACCAAGTTTCAACAATATAGTTCTTATAGTTTCGGAAAAAAGTGGCTGTGACATACGGACGGACAGACAGACAGACAGACAGACAGACAGACAGACAGACAGACAGACAGACATGACGAATCTATAAGGGTTCCGTTTTTTGCCATTTGGCTACGGAACCCTAAAAATCCTCATAAGCAAAATACCGCAGAAGGAAAACTTACGGTTACAAAAAACACCCACACTATTTTTCATAATACACGAACTTAAAAACCCATTAAATTTTAAAATAACGTTTCGAGTCTTTATTTTTAAGTGCAAATGAAGGTATTCTCGCGTCGTAATAAAGATCTTCGTTGGTTACCTCCAGCAAAACATTCTTAAGGATATTTGCAGGTCATTTTCTCTCAACTTTTCTATTAAAATTTTGCTTGAAACTTACTTATTTTATTTTGGTCAACATTCATCTTCTATTTTATAGACATTATTTATATTTTTTATTTTAGCCCGAGGTTGGACCGTAGATGGGTGACCATAATTATATACCATGTTTCCTCCGTGCCTCAGAAAGCACGTTAAGCCGTTGGTCTCGGCTGTCATTTGTAGACCTTTGACAGTCGTTACGTAGTCAGAAGCCTAAAGTCTAACATCAAGTCTTTCTAAGGAGTACCTATCGTACTACCCAGTTACTGGGTAGTGGAGGTGTTGGCAGTCGCTTCATGTAAAATACTGGTGCTCAGCTGCATCCGGTTAGACTGTAAGCCGACCCCAAGATAAGAAAAGACAAGGCAGATGATTTTGATGATGGATTCTAAATGAATGCCGCGTCTTAACTTAAGCGATTGTTGCAAAAACATGCGACTGTCGCGTTCATTTTAGTTGGCGAGCTCGAACGGAAAGAGGACGCTTGAGCTAGGACACCGGTATGGCTTCGAACAAAATAAGTTTATCATCTGATCCTAAACCAAACAAGGGCTCGTACGATTATAACTAACTTAAATTATCAATGAAATGCCAGAATGTAGCAGCTAAGGTATTTCAATAACGATCCGTACAAGACTTACTAACGCGTTATTGACTAGTTTGTGTTTGCTTGCTGTTCTTGTATAGACCGCTATTGAAATACCAAACCTCGACGAGCACGGCTTAACTTTAAAGGTCGACCCGTGCGGCTGTTTTTATTTAGCCACGAGCTTTTTTTACCTCTTACCAATTTAAAAAAAAAGTAATATAAGTTTTCATTTGTATTATTTGCTATTTATTGCCATTGCTTAACATGTTGTTTTGCTTATATTTGATTTAAATGTTAGGGTTTTCTCGAATGTGTTAGTAGCCGTCCAGAGTCAAGATTTTTGCCGGTTGAACGACAATAAATTCGTCCCCTATTACATGGTACTTTAAACAAAGCGGGTGAAAATGTTATTGAATTTAACACCAAAAAGTCATTATACCCGTGAAGGCTATTTTAGTTAATTAATGAAAACAACGAAAACTAAAAAAGAACCTATCATCCCAAAAGCAAAGCTTTTAGTAATAACCAACTATAATTTGATTTTATACTAACCTATGATGAACGTGGACCAAGGATACAGTTAATAGGGGACAAAAATGGGCACAATATATTAGTTTTATATGTGTTTCGTTCCCCAACGTGTATTGAACCTGAATGTCACAGCACTGGTGTGCTGTGATTTTCCATTGGTGATTGGAATTTGTAACACGTTACTTTTTGAGTAGGCCCGGATTATTTACAAAACCATTCACGTCATCATCGCCATCTTCCTGCCCCTATCGTGTGTTAGTTGGGGTTGTTAGTTGGGGTGCGCTAAAAGTTTTTTTTTTTCTTTTTCCCTTGTCAATCGTCAAGCTATCATTCACTCCTTTTTCCTCCATATCATTCCTCACACAATCCATTCGATCACTCAACATCATCTCAATATCTGCCTCTCTGAGATCGGCTTCCAGTCTAACCAGATGTTACTCAATACCAGTATTTTAGATGGAATGACTGCCTAGCTGACCTCCAGAGACCAGTTACTATCACCCCATGGTAAGACGAGTTGTCACTGTTGTCACTTTGTCACTCTTACCTTTCCCAAAAGATAAATGGAACAAATTTTTAACCAATTCCGTACTGCGGAAACTTTTCCTATTACGAAAATTGTCCTCTAAGCACAATAAATCAATGACGAAGCACTTTCAGTACTCGTTGCTGCAAACAAATTTATATTAAATAAAGTTTATAATTCCTCATTTACACGTGTTGCCTGTTGTTGTTTGAATTCTCTAACTTAAACGTGAAAGGCTTGCGGTTTAGTGCTTGATTACTGAATTTTAACTGGTTGATAGGTAAGGAATTGGTAAATAAGGTTCAATTTTGATCAATGCCGGAAAAAATGTCATCATCATCATTTCAGCCCAAAATACGTCCACTGCTGGACATAGGCCTCCCCCAAGTGTCAAATTGTCATTTTGGGGGGTTTTGCCATAATCGCCACGCTTGGCAGGCGGGTTGGCGATCGCAGTACGGTTGTTACAAAGCACAGAGAACGCTGCTGCCTATTCTCTGGCTAATCCCTTAGTCGCCTCTTACGACACCCACGGGAAGATATGGGATGGTGCTATTCTTTACGTCCGACACCATACAGAGCGCAAAAAAGCAGAAAAAAATGTGCAGGATCATAAAGCAAACGTTTTTATTATTATTTAACAACAACGTAGTAAAATCATGGCTGCCTACATCGCAGATAATTTATATAGATACTATTGTATCATACGAATCAAACTTAATTAAAACTTGTTAGGTGCCTATTACATATAATTATGTTGGTAAAATCAGCAAATGCGTAAAAAATAAATCAAGTTTAGAATTTTTAATGCAATTTAAGTTACTTACAGAAAGCCGGGAATTAGAAAAATACAGAGAATGAAATACTAATCTAGAACAGAATTTTTCTAAACAAAAGTTAACCATTCCCAAAAAATTCCCAAGACCAAGCTGCTGCAACACCAATACATAAATTCAACATGCCAAATAACTTCAACAGCCGAACTTACACAGAAAACACACTCACCTCCAAAACACTTATTCGTAAAAGTATTTATTTGACAGAACAACACCACGGTGTCGCTTTGTCGCCATGTCACGACACGAAATTGTAAACACTGAAAACGCGGTTACATTGTTTGAGAAAATTGAAAATTTTCACAGCACTGTAGGTAAGGAAATATCGCTCAGGTTATGTGAAATGTCTTTTCATTTCGGACGGCTTTATTTTACTTAGATGTTGACAGCGAGCGCGTTGAAATTAATTAAAAGGTAAGAGATGTGTGTGTTTTGCGCTTGACACCACTAGATGGCGTTGGATGTAGCGTTTGAAGGTAATGGTAGGTATGTATTTAGGGCGTAGTTCGCTTTATGATTTTATGGTAAACAATAAGGCCCTAAATAGTCATGTCCCCACATAAACATCAAAATATTGTTGTTAATATTGTTTTTGATTAAATCTGATTGTTGCGGTTTACAAAAATATAGTACCCTCGAAATTAAATAATTATTGTGCACATTTTTAATACCTAGGTCTAAAATTAGATTTTATTCATTAAAAAAAAAAACATTCAAACAATCAAAAAACAACAATCAAAATTGAGACAAAAGCGGCACGTCACTCCACTTAAATGAAAATATCATAGAAGCACACATAAAAATAGTAATAAATAAACTTATATCGTTTGAAAGCAGTGGCCACAATCTCATTGAGGCCCATTTTCCTGTGATATCGCGTAAATACGACACGTTGGGGAACGAAACACATATAAAACTAATATATTGTGCCCATTTTTGTCCCCTATTAACTATATCCTTGGTCCACGTTCATCATAGTGTAGTATAAAATCAAATTATAGTTGGTTATTACTAAAAGCTTTGCTTTTGGGATGATAGATTAAGGTTCTGTTTTAGTTTTCGTTGTTTTCATTAATTATCTATAATAGCCTTTCATGGGTATAATGACTTTTGGGTGTTAAATTCAATAACATTTTCACCCGTTTTGTTTAAAGTACCATGTTATAGGTGACGAATTTATTGTCGTCCAACGGGCAAAGCTCCTGACTCTGGACGGCTACTAACACATTCGAGAAAACCCTAACATTTAAATCAAATATAAGCAAAACAACATGTTCAGCAATAGCAATAAATAGCAAATAATACAAATGAAAACTTATATTACTTTTTTTTTAAATTGGTAAGAGGTCAAAAAAGTTCGTGGCCAAAAGTTGGTGGAAATAACAGCCGCACGGGTCGATCTTTAAGGTTATACCGTGCTTGCCGAGGTTGGTCCGTGGATGGGTGACCATAATTTCATACCCAGTTTCCTCTGTGCCTTGGAAAGCACGTTAAGCCTTTGGTACCGGCTGTCATTTGTAGATCTTTGACAGTCGTTACGAGTAGTCAGAAGCCAAACTCTGACATCCAGTCTTACCAAGGGGTATCGTATTACCCAATTACTGGTTTGTGAAGGTCAGATAGGCAGTCGCTTCATGTGAAAGACTGATACTTAGCTGCATCCAGTTAGACTGGAAGCCGGCCCCAAGATAGTTTGGGAAAAGGCTAGGCTGATGATGGTAAGAAGTAAAAAACGTTCATGAAGTATTTTCTTATCATTTCACAAAAACAAATAGGTATCTAATTAACACAACACACTTCAAATGCTCTAGCTATTTGTCCCATGGTTAATTATATCCATTAAATTAGAGCAAGAGCACACGGCTATTAGAGGGTAATAGCCCCGAGCTACAAAGACCACTCCATTACTTCCCATGAGCATCATTAGAAGCGACTAAGGGATTTCAGACATTAGGAAGACGGCCAACGACTTCCACCTGTGTGCTAATAAAATTAACAATAACTAATCTACCAACCACTAAGGACCGCGCAATGGGTCTTTTAGAACAGCAGTTACTAGGAAAGCAGAAGATAATACTATAACGCATGAAAAGTCATGCGTTAAATATCGTGAGGGAAGTTTTGGGTTTTGGGCTATAGGTAAGAGTAAGCGAAGGCCAAATAAACAATGGAGGAACTTTATGAAGGATATAACTGCTCCCATGACGAGTGATGGAGAAGACTAATAGACGAAGACATGGTTCGCTGACCAAATTTAAATTATGATAAGGGCATGCAGGAGAATGATGACAAAGACGGCCAAGGCCCGTCTGCTAATAAAATTAGCTATAACTTACATATCTACCACTATCCTTAGTGGTGTTAGTTCCCTTAATGGGGCTTCTAGAACATTATTTTCTTTCGTTATTATTTATTCTTTCTGAACAATTAACACACACCTAATATAATCAGCGAATGCAATAAAGGCGTCATTCGAACAAATTATACTACAACAAATTTCTGTCAAGCTGTTAATGTTAAATAACTCCTGCCGTACTCACACTCAATTTCGAACCTAATAACTTGAGTATTAGAGTCAGAATTTGCATGCGAATTGGTAAAATTTAATACCAAATAATTAACGGTACAAAATTGCACAATGTTAGTATAATTCACCGCATTGGGTGTATCGGGCCAATCCCGCGCTAACATACTATCGTTCATTACATTATTAGGGAGCATTACCATTAATATGTGGCAGGATATTTGACTGCCAACTATCGCTTGGGGACCATGCAGATATAAGAGAGGCCGTGGGGACAAATATAAATTAGCACCTGCTTTGTGACTGAATGGCATTAAATGGGCATGTTTTTGCACTGATTGTGAGAAACGTTTTAATTTTAGAAATTTAGATATTAGTAGTGATAATATGTGAATCGTCACTATCAATATATTTAGGATTGTACGACAAGCATTACCCATTAAGGAAGTAAGTCAACATTATCCCTATAAGAAGAAGACATCATTCCTTTACACTAATACTATACGAGATGAGATTTGATGATGATGTGAGATGAGAGCAGCTGTGGCCCAGTGGTGGCAGCCCCGACTTACGAGCAGTAAGCCGTGGGTTCGAACCCAGGCAGGCGCATTACTTTGTGTAATTTATTTCATCACCGCTGCCCTCAAAAACGGTAAAGGAAAACATCGTGAGAAAACCTCATGTTTTAAAACTAAAATTCGAAAACACGTGATATCTAGCAACCTGGTCTGGGCCCGCGTGGTGGATTACAGCCCACTCCCTTTAATAGAGAGGAGGCCTGTGTCCCAGCAGTGGGAACATTATAGGCTGATGATGATGAATACTATAAAGGATGAAGTTTGCAGGTTTGAATGGAATCTTCTGAACTCCTGATTAGATTCCGAAAATTATTTCAGTACTTTTCCATACATAACGCGAAAAAAGCTGTGGGTCAAAGCTAGAGTAATAGATTCATAAATCACACATACTAATGAAAAAATACTGCTGAACTCAAAAACTAATTAGAGACAGATCAACAAAGTTAGGATAAATAGAAACCCATAGCTATTATCGACCAATGCTAAACATAAATCAGTCCTAAGCTTAGTGGAGCGATTCAGCAAAACGCTCCACTGACTTATAACAGGAAATATATTTGACCTATATATTACATAGGCCAGTTTTTGTAAACGACCAGCCATAAGAACTGTAAATACCAACACTATGCATCGTCGAAAAGGTCGATTTAATCTGGCTATCTTTTTGAAATTGCCCAGGAAACATGATCTCTATTAAATATTGGGATCCCTAGATTTGGTGGGACGTACTTGTTAATGAAATGGGGTTGAAGAGGTCTTGTTATGGTGGGTTCGGTTCGACCAATTTTGATGTATTGGGTTACGTACCCCGATGGGTCAATGTGGGATTATGTGAATATATCAACGGGGATTGTGGTTTGCTCGGCGTGTTTAGGGATCATCTGTATGCACAAAGAAATGACATATTAACATAAAATAACCACTAATACTTTTAGCCCAAAGAGTCCAATGTAATTCTGAAAGAATCTATATTCTGTATAAGTACTTAAAATGTTTGCGTATACTAATATAATAAGAGATAGTTTGTAAGTGTTGATGAAGGGGTAATTTTTGGAACGATCCGACTTATTCCGAAAATTCTTTCGATTATGGAAAGCTACATATTAAAAAAAAGCCTCGGAAAAATTTAAAAATAACGGAAGCGACAACACAGGTTAGCACGGACTAGTATTGAAGAATAAAACATCAAAATAATTAACAAACTCCACCAAACCTACATCTTGAAAAGAATTCTTTAATGCACACAAATTTAAAAATGTACACACAAATTGCAATATATAGCTTATGTACAACGACAAGCTTAACCCAAAATTGGCTTTTCAAACTGCAAATCTTTTTTCGATTGCGAGATTTGTAACTGAAGATAAACTTACGAGTATGTGCATAAATAGTAGGTACATTCAAATTTAAATTAACTTATTTTATAACTAGTTGTCCGGCGCAACAACGTTTGCGTCACATTTTCCCCGTTTTCGCAACATTTTTCATTGCTGCTCCACTCCTATTGGTCGTAGCGTGATGATATATAGCCTATAGCCCTCCTCGATAAATGGGCTATATAGCACTAAAAGAATTTTTCAAATCAGACCAGTAGTTTCGGAGCCTATTCAATGCAAACAAACAAACAAACAATCAAATCTTTTCTCTTTATAATATTAGTTTAGAAATAAACTAATACATACTATATAATATACGTAATACATACAATATATACAAATATCGATCAATCTCAAAGCTCCCGTTGCATCTCAAAATCCGGTTTCATACTTGGGAGATTTAATATCTTTCCTTAATACTTCTACGAAAAAAAACAAACAAAATTTAATATCCTTCCTTAATATTTCTACAAAGAAAACTTAGCAAAATTCGCTATGACGTAACAAGAGGTTCGGAATTTGGAGGCTAGATGGCAGCACATAAAATACGGGATGATGGTAGTAATAAACTTCTAGATGGATAAGGAGGAATTTAGCTTTACGATCTTGAACCTTTACTTTGTGCACTATAAAGTGATCAGTGGTTACTGAATCAGCTAGTTTTAAGTAAACTTTTGAGAGGTCCGATCCGTTCGTGCTATATTTGCGTTGACTTTTAAATAAAGATGATGTGAAGGGGTGGTGCATAGGTGTTCAGTGGTATGCTGTTATTCATTGTCGAGGCTTAGTGACTCATAAAGAATTTTATGATAAACACTAGCCTATCCGCGCAACTTCGTCTGCGTCACATTTTTCCCGTTTTTACAACATTTTTAGGTTTCCGTTACCCAAAGGGTCAAACGGGAAGGGTCAGACGGACGGACGGACGGACGGCGAAGTCTCAGTAATAGGGATTACTGAGACTTCGCTGTCCGTCCGTCTGTCACCAAGCTGTATCTCATGAACCGTGATTAGCTAGTTGACATTTCTATAGATTATGTATTTCTGTTGCCGCTATAACAACAAATACTAAAAACAGAATAAAATACATAAATTTAAGGGGGCTTCCATACAAAAAAAGTGATATTTTTGCTCGTTTTTATATATAATGGTACGGAACCCTTCGTGCGTGAGTCCGACTCGCACTTGGCCGGTTTTTATTCATACTCAGCTCCTATGGGTTGAAGCGTGATGTTATATGGGCCAGTTATTAGCTTCTTCGATAAACCGGCTATACAATTCGAACCAGCAGTTCTTGAGATTAGCGCTACAATATTGGTATAGATACGATGCACTTTAAGTAGCTTTTTATAAGAGTTTCTTTCAAAGTCTAGCATTTTCTAGCTACTGCCTATTTGACCGTTGATAACGTACTACAGGGATTAAAAAAAGTATCCTATGACATGACTCATGACCATGACTTATCGGTTCAGTCGTGAAGGCGTCAAAGGTACCTAGGTAAAGGTAATATTTACAATATTAGTACGAAACACATTAACAATATTAGTACAAAACACAGCACTCAAGCAAGATTAATCCGCCAGTATTAGACTAATTAAAATTTATATCAAAACAGAAATAGTAACCCGTATGTAACAGTATCGTCGAATTCGACAACAAAAGCTTCATAAGCCAGCGGATTGTTATTAATTTTCACACTAACAAATCTGTTAGAAACTCATATCAAATATAGTATTCCATTTCAATATTTGATATTATTTAATGCTAATCCACTGACGAGATCGCTGCAATTTACTATCTATACTTGTATGGATATTTCTAGGCTAGCTAATACCCTATGGTATTGGAAAATACATCCTATGAATAAAGTAACAGATTAAACTTTGCTTTGAACTGAAGCTAAACGCTTGTTTATATGCTCAACACAAGGGGTAAGTGGGTGTCATGATCAGATATACACGTTGGAACGGGTTTATGCGCGTTTGGTTTACTAAAATTAACTTAGTATGCTTTAAATAAATCTTTATCAGAAGTTCGTGTTGCATTCATTATCATCGCCATTATCAGCGGCCTTATTCCACCCACTGTTCATCGTAGGTGTTCTTTTTTCGTTCTATGCTTCCCTGGTATTTGCTAGGCTCATCCAAAGCTCCCCACAATCTTCTATCCTATGTTCCACGTAACTAAAAGTTCTACACGAAGTTTTAGAGAATAATCTACCATTGTAAATGCAAAACAAGTAAACATTAAACAATTTGAAATTCTCGAGATCATGATACTGCGAAATTAACCGTTTATAATTCCATTTCTAATTAGTAGTGAATAATTCTAAGAAGAACAGAATAGGACCGCCGAAAGCTGGTACAATCTATGTATAAAATCATGGAATTACAATGAATATATTCTACTAGCAGACCCGCACAACTTCGTCTGCGTAACGTTTTGCAACATTTTTCATTACTGCTCCGCTCTTATTTGTCATAGCGTGATGATATTTATATTCTATAGTCTTCCTTAATAAATGGGTTATCCAACACTAAAATATTTTTTTCAATTCGAACCAGTAGTTCCCGAGATTAGCGCGTCCAACCAAACAAACAAAACAAAAAAAACTCTTCAGCTTTGTAATAATAATTATTATTGTTAGTATAGATGTAGAGAATCATTTTAAGCTAGTATACACATTTCCATCAGCTTGCACCGCCATTTAAACCTGACATGCTGTGGTGGCATTAAATATTAACACTGTTTTAGTAGCCAACATGAAATTAGCTAGATTGTGAACCAAGCAAACATGATATCATTTTGCATGTCAAGTGAAAACGGGGAAAAGTAATGTTTGGGTGAGTATAATAATTGATGGTGCACATTTCTTACAACATAAGCACCAATGAAAAGCTTATGTTGTAGGAAATGAGATTTTTGAAGGGATTGAAGAAGCTATAAATGACTAAATAGCACTCAAAACTCAAGTTTTTCACATTGGGGTAGGTAGAAATTACAAAACGTCATCTGTCCTTTGGTTTCCATATTCAAACACTAGATATCGCGCGCAACTTCGTCTGCGATACATTTTCCCCATTTTTCGCAACATGTTTCATTGCTGCTCCGCTCCTTTTAGTCATAGCGTGATGATATATAGTTTAAGCCTTCCTCGATAAATGGGCTATCTAACACTGACATATTTTTTGAAATCGGACCAGTAGTGTCTGAGATTAACGCGTTCAAGCAAACAACCAAACAAATTCTTCAGCTTTATTATTAGTGATATATAACTTTATTAGATTAAACATACAGGTTTGGGATTAGAGATTCTACTTCGACTTACCCTAGGTACAAAAGTTTGGTTAAAATCGACTCTAGAAAGTATAATACTAAAATAGACGAGACCAAGTCTTATGACAGCCAACGTAGACAAACAAGTTCATTTTCGTAAACACAATGTGAATTCATATTGATCTTGATACTGAATAGAACGAATGCGGTATTACACCCAAACGATTTGAACCCGGCACGAATGGGGATCCATTCTTGTCCTAACACTAAGCGGTTTAGGTTGCCTTACAAAGCTGTCTTAGCCTCACCTAAGCAAAGTCTTACGTTCCACAATAACATAGGTTCAAAGCCGACTTTAAAGCCTTCAAATACCATAATAATTTCGAACGAAGATGAACCTTACATCACGCCTGCAATCTCCGACACTTTACACAGTGAAATTCCTATTGCATATATTGACATAATGTTTCAATCTCATGTAATAATGGGTTAGTTTAGTAACATCAACCGGGAATAACACCATATTTTTTTGCCCCCAGATGGAAAATCCCAATAATACTTTGCCCTATCTCACAATCGATCCAAAGACTTCGTACGTGTAGCAGTTATAGCGCTTAGGACCGCTAACCTAATGAGGTAGTCAAAGAAGAAGAGAAATTCGAAAATCTTTCAAGCCAAGGAAGCGTAATTACAAACTCTGTCTAAACTAAAGCTGAGTCATCCGAAACCAACAAAAGATTCCTTAACGTATATATAAAACAAAAACAAGTGTATTCGTGCTCAACGATAGTTCGGAACTACGCGACGGCGGATGACAAAAGCAGCTACTTACAAAAGAAGTGCTTTCGCGAAATCTTACAAAGTTATGTGATGAGCCGCCCCTCCCCCCCCCCTCGTCTACTTCGCGGGTACTTCAAACACGACCCGTTTTTTCACAGCTCGTTTGAACTATGTGATGTTTTTCGAATAAGTTTCGCTTAAGTCAAATGGTTTTTTTTTTCTAAAGAAGTTGTAATTGGGCTGTGAGAAGTTTTTTTTTGTTAATCGTCGGTAGTTTTAGCTGAATTCAGTACGAATAGAGTAGATAATGGATTTATATTTGATGCAGTGTAGCCTGATTTTTTTGCGGTTAATGACTCAATTGTTAAATATTTTACTGTACACTTCTTAAAAAATCAAACGATCTCCAAGACTCTTTAAGTGAAATACCTTTTAAGAGCGCCGTTCACTCAAACGGTCCTTTCAGTAAAGGTGCCTTCCACATATAATTTTTCAATTCACATTCAAATATATGTGAAAGCAAGTGATTACACCCTGAATCCTATAACACCACTTGATACACACAGACAGGGCCGCTGAAATTTTAATTATTTAAAGATAAGAAGGAAAGATGAAAAGCGTTCCCTTGGGACCGAAAAAAAATTTGAGCATTTCATTCGTCCGGCCTTTTAAAATGAATAATTCCATGTATAATTTTTAGCAATAGATTTAAAATGCGTCGTTTCTTTTGAACTCATAAAACGTTACTTAGATAAGATCCTTTTGTGAATTTCTGACCTTTTTTGTAAATGTGTAGGTAATTGGACTATCTTTGAGACAGCTACAAAGGGATGTAGTCTGAAGTCTTAAGTTTGAAAACGATTGTGTTTGAATAAGTGGGAGTGTTTATAAAATTTACATCAGACTTTAAAAATAATCAGATTTTTAGAAATAACCACATACCTCTTGGAAGAAAAGTAGCTTTTCCTAATAATACAATATGTTTTGTTAAAAATATACACTTGGGAGCAAATAAATCGATCCACTTTTTCTTTTCACGTATGGTTAATATTTTTGGTGTCAATAAAGTTTTATGGCTGATTACTAAAGCTGCAGAAGGCATTAATGTACACTTAAAACATGTCATTGTTAAGGAACTGCAAAGGCGACGGTAAACGCTAAAACTAATCACTCCCATTTTCATTTCCACTGTTTATTATTCCACCATATCAAGTACTTCCAGCTCTTCAAAAAACAAAAAAAAATTACAGCACATAGCCTAGGTAAAACTTTTGTAACAAGTCTCTTGAAAAGCAATCTTACTCCCTTTACTTATTGCACGAACAAGACGCACTCAGAGATTCCTTCTAACTACAATTGGATCTCTGATCTCTGCCTCAGGTAATAACAATGTTCTTTCTAGCAAACGGATTAATTTAAAACGTTGGGGTTAGCCTGGAGGACGTTCTAACTGTCTCGAATAAGCTCACTTACTTAGCTGAGATTACTGTGCAATGAATGCAGTTCGCGGTTCTACTTAGATTAAGCAAAACGTTGGTACAGTTAGATCGTTTTATCTTAAACACCATGAAAATCACGATGCTATACAATACTCTGTTAGTATTGGTATTCAGTCTTGCTTGATAAACGTATTTTACAGAGCGACCGGCTATGCGGCTCTTCAACCTAGTTTCTGTGTAGCACGATACCACTTGGTAAGAATAGTTGTCAGACTTTCAGGCTTCCAACTGCGCATAACGATAACGACTGTCGAAGGTCTACACATGACAGCAAGCGCAGGGTTTAACGTGTTTACCGACCGGCAAAGGGAAGGGGGTTACGTTATGTAATGAGCGGTCTCTTATTCAGGGACCCCTGCAAGCTTTGCTCATTCTTGAATATCTATCTATACGGGAGCTATTGTTTAGGCACGAAACTCTCGAGACGAAGTATTGATTAAATATGTCATTCCGAATTTGTTGTCTTTTTTTTCGAACTAGCTTATTACCGCGGCCTTGTCCGCTTGGAGTTAAAAAATTCTACCACTAGGTAATAGTACCCGGATATAAAGTATCCTCTATGTTAATCCAGAGATCAAAGGTGGCCTAGTGGTGGCAGCCCCGACTTACGAGCAGTAAGTCGTGGGTCAGAACCCAGGCAAGCGCATTACTTTGTGTAATTTATTCATCATCGCTGCCCTCAAAAACGTTGAAGGAAAACATCGTGAGGAAACCGGCATATCTTAGAACTAAAAATTCGAAGACATGTGACATCTACCAACCCGCACTCGGCCCGCGTGGTGGATTACAACCCACTTCCTCTCATCGAGAGGAGGCAGGCGAACCAGCAGTGGGAACATTATAGACAGATGATGATATGTTAATCCAGGTTATAAACTATTTTTTTATTATTTTTCTATATTATCTTTTATTATGTATTTGTGTCCCACTGCTGAGCAAAGACCTACCTTCCCTCTCTCCACTTATTCCTAACCAGTGCTGTTGTTCGACAAATTTCATCCCAGTCCCTTAAGTAGTTTTTTGCGTGGAAGAGTAACAATCATCAATCTATCGATCCTCTGCCTCTGCCTATCCTTTTCCCAAACTATCTAGGGGTCGGCTTCCAGTCTAACCGGATGCAGCTGAGTACCAGTATTTTACATGAAGCGACTGCCTATCTGACCTCCACAACCCAGTAACTGGGTAATACGATACCCCCTGGTAAGACTTGATGTCAGACTTTAGGCTTCTGACTATTCGTAACGACTGTCAAAGATCTATAAATGACAGCCGGGACCAACGGCTTAACGTGCTTTCCGAGGCACGGAGGAAACTCGATATGTAATTATGGTCACCCATCCACGGACCAACCTCGGCAAGCACGGCTTAACCTTGAAGATCGACCCGTGCGGCTGTTATTACTTAGCCACGAGCTCTTAAAATCAATCTATCGATCCATCCATCCATAAATCTATCCATCCTTACAAACTTTCGCATTTATAATAGTAGACTTTTCTACTACTCAGATACTGGTCCTCCTCTCTATTAAAAGGATTGGCTATAATTGACTGCGAGGGACCAGATGGCCTACCATGACGTCCTAAAACAATATTGATTTACGGCGGTAGACATACTGTATAGCTCCGTCTCTTTCCCACACTGGAATAAGAGTAGGTAAAAGAATACTGCTTTAAGAGGTCATGGTATGCCAGTAGTGCGGTGCATAGTGGATTCTTTTTTTAATATTTCGAAAATGTTTCACAAAACACTTTGCCTGCAATTTGACCAAAGATATCTCCAATACATCCGCACTAAAACTTACGCTTCAGTACTAGCAAATGAAGCAATATATTACGATAAGAGACGATCTACAATAAACCATTACAGAGCTACAATAAATAGTCCGAACGTTGACCGTACGGACTTATAGGCTTGGAGCCAGCACTACGCTTACTTTCCAAGGCTTATGAGTCTAACACATGTCGGCAATGTGATAAAACCCCGGTATCTATACGTATGTACATATCTGCAAAATATTTGTTTGGACCCTAAATCTTTTGGCATCAAAGTGAGATAAAGTTTGATGGCGATTCGATTCAAACTGATGTTGTCTTTTGGAATTTTTATGGTGGGAGGGTTTGAGTGTTTGACCCTTTGATTTGGACGTTGATTTGTAGACAGACAAGATTGTTTATTACGTACTCAATCTCATGCCAGCCAACTTCTTGTATATATTTTGAAAAACTCATTTACTCTCAAAACTATTTTCAAAGCTCAATCTGGAATCCGCATGTGGATATAAATGTATATCATTTCTCCATGGTAGCTTGTTGCTGCGTGAGCGACCGTGAACCATCGCCACCCGTTCGATGCCACCACGCATAGTTTGTATGGAAAGCCACTAATACAAAACATTTTTTTTGTTATTTTGGATTAATTGCTTTTGAAATTCTAGTGCGTAAAAAATGCCTATCTTTATAACATTCCTATGAATAATCTTCCGATCTTAACATCAAAAATCAACATCAAACACAACTAAAGTTCAACACTCAAACTCAAACTCAAACTCAAAGCATTTATTTCAATTAGACCATTACAGGCACTTTTGAAAGTCAAAGAACAAAAAAGAAGAACGCGAAGCTACAGTCCCAGTCACAAGACATAATAACTAAAACTTTAAATAAAGTATCACTCATAAAAGTCACACTAACTTTAAAGTTTAGAACGCACAGTGCGCTATTTTAGATGCACTATACACACGTAAGGGGTGATAAAATGCCGTTTGTGTCCCAATAGAGCGACAAGTTAAATTTGATGACACTGTGCAGTTTACTGAGCCAAGGTGTTACTTTGTCGAAGTTTTGAATGAAGTTAACGGAATATGTAGTACTTAGTTAAGTGCAGATAAAAATAAGTTTTCCGTGAGTTAAGTGACGGGCGTGTTTGATGGCACGGTTGTCGCAGTGGCTGAGCGATCGACTGCTGCGCTGCGTGTCGCGGGTTCCATCCCCGCACGGAACATATATTTGTATGGCCTACAGATATTTGTTCTGGGTCTGGCTGTTTGTATATGTGAGTTTAAATGTTTGTAAACGCACCCACGATACAGGAGGAATTTTAAAAGAAGGGAACTTTTTTTTTTAAAAAAAAGAAGGAATTATGAACTTGTAATAAATTTTGTATTCGAAGCTTGAAAAGGTCGTAAATGGCGTATAAAATATAGTCAGCTATTTAATATAGGGAAATTTCATTCACAGCACACTGTAAGAAAACTATAAGTAGATACTGATACTTTTGATTTATTTCTTGTTCTCTATATAGGGTGTAACGGAAAGGGTATATACATACTTAAGGGTGTGCTACAGACCGTCAAACTGAACATGTTTCTCCATAAGACAAACATCGTATTAGCGAAAAAATTATCTGCTCCCCATACATTTGGGTCGAATAGGTATTAAAATTTTGTACGGGGAGCAGATAATATTTTCGCTATTACGATGTTTTTCCGACGGAGAAACATGTTCAGTTTGATGGTCTGTAGCACACCCTAAAAAAAAAAAAACCCATCCACGTTCCTTCTTAGCCCTTAAGTATGTATATACCCTTTCCGTTACAACCTGTATATCTTTAACTAAAGGCAAAAAAATAATAATAGAGGGATGTCTTTGGCCAAGAGGAGAATAGACCTGACTAGAAAAACCAAAATACCTGTGGAGTACTTACTGACAATAACTATGCCAATACAAATAACTCAATATTTTTACACAAAAATCGTTTTCTGATCCTGTCGCATTTCGCCATCCCAAATCAGCTAAAGTTTATAGTTTCGACCTTTGCTCAGCTCTTTGACTATCCTTTCATCAAAATATCCAATCGAAACTCGAAGGATGACCATCCATTCCAGAGGCTTACGGTGCGAACATGTGCCTTTGACATAAAAGCTTATATGGTCCAGTTCATACAAATCATGTCTGAAAGATATCGCTGAGATATAACTGATATTTGAGCCTTAAAACTAGCAAAACTGTTAAAGATCTATGTATAAATTGTGATGTACAGTCTGCAAAGGAGATAATTTAAAACAAAGAATAAGTAAGCATGTCTTCGAATTTTTAGTTCTATGATGTTTTCCTTCACCGTTTTGAGAGCCGCGGTGATGAAATAAAATAAACAATGTTATTGGCTTGATAATACAAAGCATCAATTTATCGATGAGGTAAATGTTATCTCATGATATCTATTTTTATTTTTACTGCATGTTATGGTAAAAAAAAAACTTGCAAATAACAAATTATTTAGAACATAAATATTTTCTTTTCTTAGACCTGTTGCGGTCTGTTTCAAAGTTTGTAGAAGAATAAATAACAAATTAATAAACATAGAATTATTAATACAGAATTTGTATGATAATAATTGCCTGAAAAATTAACAGTAATGTTTCCAAAGATGGTGAAAAGACCATGCGCAGACGTTTCCGTACTCTCTTCTGACCACCTGATCGATGGTTCATCGTTCCATCAACATAATGTAGGACATCTCAACAACTTAAAGAAGTCCAAAAAGTTTTTTAACACAGTCGCGACCTACTCAGAAAGTTGGCAACAGTCGATATGTTTTATTACAACATACTATTCACGTAAAAACTCGACCACTAAATTAGAACAAGTTAATACTCCCAGAAAACGGTTGAGAGAACTCCGGGTCGTACTTAACAGCGCTAACGGTCAATAAAAGCAATAAATTACTGTAGGGAGCCGTGACCAGAGCGTTTACCCCAGGGTTGCCTGCCTGGTTCAACATTTTCGAAAGCTTCTAGAGTTTTCGGGGCGCTCAGAGTCAATCTATACTGTCAAGCTAAAAGAACAAAATTACTAAAACTTATATGAAAACTTACCTAAAGTAATTGGTTTACATATAGGTTGAATATAAGTCACTTTCACTCTTAGATCTGCTTGAAGTTTTCAAGCAAGCACATATAGTTTAGCCAACTTTTTATATTCTCGTAATGACAAACTTCTGGATGGAAGATGGGGGAAGAAAGCTGGAGTGGAGACCACAAACGGGACGGAGGAATGTGGGGAGACAACCGACTAGGTGGACAGACGATCTCATTAAAGTGGCCGGAAGAAACTGGGTAGCCATGACACATAACCGCCAAAAGTGGAGAGATTTGGAAGAGACCTACACTCAGCATCGGGTGGCCAAGAGTTGCAGAAGAGAGAGAGAGAGACAATGACAAACGAGCATGATTCGCTTTAATGTCACTGCAATCTCCTAATTTACCACGAAAATCACAAAAGAACACGTAACCCTAAACTTAACACATCAAAACAAAGTTAACGCTTATCATTTACAATTTAATGGGATTAACTCCATTTTAATATCGAAAGTGTGGCAATAAATCTGTCTAAATCTTGCAACCCTAACATTGTTCGTTCGGAGGGCAAACGTGAGCCTCTGACTCATTTTATGATCACCACATGTGCTGTCGACGTCGATTCAGCATTTTGCGTTCTACAAAACCGGTGACGAATTATTGAAGGTGCCTTTACTTTATTAACCTTGTTTTCTCTTTCTCGGTGAGTAGATTTCATCGTATTGATCCCAAGAAAACCTTCTAGAATTTTCCAGTCAGCTCTTTCTATTTTTCTAGGCCAGTATTTTGATTTATTTTTCTTCATATGAAGTTGGTTGACGTCGTAAATTCGTCTCTGGATAAAATTGGTCCTTTATTGGGAGATTAGAAGGAGTTTATGAGGTTGTTGACTTCGTCGTGACGCTTATATTACTTGATAATGCTTTCGCAAAACAGGGATGCGCCAATAAATCATTATTTGTAGGAAAAACAGGTTTATTGCGTATTTAGTGTGTTTCAGTGTCCGATCAGAGATTATTTACCAGTTCCGCAAATAGATCCAAATTTGAATAAATTATCTGGCAGATAAACAGACCGGAACTTATATAGAGGTCGTGAAACAGGCCATTAATGATTTAAGCTTCTTTGTGAAAGTAACATTAAAACTTGATTATCTTAAAGTCATTCGCTGTCCTCTTAATGTAAAAAGTTTTCTGATACGGACTTTTTTTACCCTAATTTTAATAATTGGCATCTCCTAAAACTTACCAGTACGCCATTTGAAAGAATAAGTGGATGATATATTTTCATGCAAAAGTATGAATGTGTGCATTCATAGATTTTCGTCTTTTTCAAATAGCATTGCTTATATTTTGACGCCATCAACCCATCCGATACTTAATACAATTATCAAAAGACGACTTTATAGACTCACAATAAAGATTAAATTCATATTATATCCAAAGAGCCTTTGAACAACGCTTCACTGACTTCTTCAAGTATTTAAACACATAAATCGTTAAGTTGAACTTTGAAAGTAATTTCTAAGAAATGACTAATGGTGACTCGCTGTAGTAGTATTTGAACATTTGAATTGGAACTTCAGAAAGCTGTGTTAAAGTCGAAAGTTGGAAAGAAGTTTCTTTCTCTAAATTGGTCGGTGCATCGGTGCATGACGGATTTTTTTTTAATGGGGTACCGTTTCCGATATACGTTTGTGAAGCGTAAGATTGGTCGGATGTGTCGAATAGAAGAGAACCTGTCGTTAAAGGGATATTTAGGAGAGGTCTGTACCGCATGTTTTCGGGTCTAGCTATTTGTGTATGTGAGTTTAAATGTTTGTAAACGCTCCTTCGATATGAGAGAAATTGCTATTGTGGGGTATAGATTCAAAAATAAAAAAGTCAGCAATGTAATTACTATTAAATTGCATGAAAATAAATGCTTATTCCAAAAATAGGAAATTACGAGGCTGCTGCCTCACCTTAATAAATTCTGCAATTACTGATAACGCCGCGAATAGTTCAAAGCTTTGCATATTTTTAATCTAATTTTCATCCTTTAGAAAGAATAGGAATTTATAGGTATACAAAAATTCTCATTCCCTCCTCCCCCATAAGAACCATAGGTGGGGACAACAGGAATAAACAAATACAACAAATATTGCATGGATAATACAATAAGAATAGGCAAAGTTCAAAGCTTCTAATTAAAATCTCAAATCTACCAGCCTCTCTAAATTAGACAAACAAATGAACTACACAAGAACTGCAGTATAATTCCCGCAGTATCTTTCTTTGCAAGCTCCGGAGATAACCCAACAAAAACTTAAGTTTATGTTCCAGACCCACAGTTGGACTTGTTCCAATTACTATATTTAAGTTAGGCTACGCGTAGGCGTAGCAAGATGGGCACTGTAAATATCCTAGCTTGCTTACGCCCTCGTCTTCTTTTGATTAAATGTTTGGACGGGACGATCTTAAACTCCTGGGGTTACCTTTATTGCATCGGAAGTGTATTCGTGGAGGAGAAAATTAAAAAGTTAATAATGTATACTGTGGGTACTAAGAAAATTTAACATTTTAAACGCAATTTTTTTAGTTGTTTGATTTTCGTCAGTATTTCAGAATAACCCCCTTAACGTGGTTTAGGGAATAAAAAATTATCGAATAAACGTTTGAGATTGTTTGTATGTGTGAAAGCCCGGTTATAGGGTGAGGATCAGACGGGCCGCGTTTAAAACACGGGTGGTTCAAACTTACCGCTTTCCGTAAATAAGAAAAATAAACAAAAAATACCTAACCTAACCATTTTATTATTGATTTGGGATGAGAATCTTTAGCATAGTTACCTCCTAGAATTTGACGAGGATGCAAAACAACACCTTGTATAGTGCACCCGTATTTCTCCAGTTAAGTTTCAGTACCATGTTAAAGTGTCGTATTGCCTTCAACAGTAGACTAATCCTAACTTCAGGCTGCTGCCAAGAACGTTTTGATGGTAAAAACATATATCACTGCCCCTACTGGCAATCGAACCGAAAAAATATATTTAATAAAATATAAATACGACCTATAAATAATGTTCATTAGATGCATTGTCCCTTTTCTGTTCTACAAAATACAACACCAAATACCCAAGCGAAACGACCACTAAAATATTGCTCAGCCATTCACAACGCATGGTCAAATGCACTTATTTTCAAAACCATTCGCGCACTAAAAGCTTCGAACACGAAGTAAATGCTTTTCCAAAAAATAAGCCAAAAGGTGACAGTTGTCGTGTACATTCAACGTTGCGATTTTACGACTTAGCGTACTTTCCAATGTCTTTTAGTATCAGAGCTTATGAAAGCGATGGTACTGGAAATTGAATTTTCAGTTTACTCGAGACATTTTTAAAATATCTTCTCGAGTATTGCTTGGGACAGTCGCTGACAATATTTCGACGTGTTCCGCCTCACAGTTTGGCAGTCAAGAGCTTACTTACATTCAGTGCCTTTCGAGCGGAAATAAGATGCTTGTATTTATGGCGAGTTACGATTTTGTGTATTTGAATAAGAGAAAATGGGTTGGCATCCAACTAAATATCCAAAAACTTCTTCGATATGTAATGTTTATCGAAGAAGTTTTTGGAATTTGCAAAGAACCGTTCAATGTACTTGATATTCTAATGAAAAACTGTAATTTTGATCAGAAATGACAGATAGAACCCTGTTGCTCTAAGGCGACGATATGTCACTTTTTATGATTGCACTCTTCTTTCTTATGTGACGAAAAGCAATACGTGTCAAAAGTATTCCAGTATTTTTCTAAATAGTTTTTTCTAAAGAAAAGGCTACATTATAATTAATTAGTAAAACGATATTAATTACAGAATGAACCATCCTCCCACAAAGCTCAAAATGTAAACATCAAGCTTCTAAATCACCAGCTATTAAGACGACCAAAACACCAGGAGATCAGAAACGTCGAGTAGGTCACGCAGTCGTCTCATATTTTACTTTTATAGGAGAAAAGGACGAATCCGTTGTTTGTGAAGGGTAGTAGTAATAGCGCCTCCGAGGAGCCTGTCTAATCCCTTTCGAGGGCGGGCTGACCTAAAATTGAAATTCTCAGCCCCTTTCTAAGTGGCAATGTTTCACAGGCGAAGTCCACGTTGTAACATTAAAGTTTAAGTAATGACGGTGTTCTTCGACTTTGAATTTTCTCGTTCCTTCTCAAGCAATAGGTTTTATTGCGGTACGTTTTGAAATATGGTTTGGGGCTGTTAATTGCTTTGATTTAGTGTATATCTAGCTTAAAGGATATTGGAGCTTGACATTAATTTGTATGATATTTTGACGCTGATAATTTCAGACGAGAACCCTCTAAATCCTCCAATTAATTTGACCATGTTTTTCTTCAAAATATGACCATTTTTAGCGTGTCAATTTCAGTCTATAATGAAGCTCAAAACTTAGCTTTATATCACCATTTTCGCAGAGGATTAAAAGTATTTCACGACTACCTCATAAATGTTAAGGAAGCGTAAAACCAATTTAATTGATTGTGAGCCATTTTTTCAAATCAATCTTGTGGGCGGTTCTTACGTTACACCCGTTCTAAGGTTTATGGCTAATAAATTTTATATTAGACCGGTAGTAACTTCCGATGGCAAAGAAATAACGTTGAGTACTTGTCATTCCGAGGTATGTTAAAAATATTGGGATTACACATTTAAGCACCTAGAACATTTTCAACTTCCCTTTTTCTTTACATGAAAACTGAGCTATTTAACGTCTTTAGAAATTGTCCGTGCGTTTTCAACTTAATACAAAAGAGCCCAGCACAAACGTCCGACGATAACATAAAGTAAATTCGAACAATTTTTATATCTTCTAATACATAAAATTCTCGTGTCGCGGTGTTTGTTACCAACTTCTCCGAAACGGCTGAAACATCGGTTCAACCGTTTCAGAAAATTTCATACAAATCGTTGTTTTATACAATGATTTGTGTGCATATCGGGTAGGCCTGAGAATCGGCCAAAATCTATTTTTCATATCCATAAAACTTATCAAAATTTCTACGTGAACAAAGTCGTGGGCAACAGCTATTTTATCTATAAATATTAAAAAAAAAATATTTTGTTTGTGACAAGCACAGTTTAGGTATTGACTGGTATTCTCATGTACAATTTATGTGACAAACAATAAAGTTTAAATAAGGGTTAAGTCAGATATCTACCCAAAAGCCTCGGCACCTACAATTTATATTATTTCAAGGCACGATTTCACTTACCTACAACTATATAATTAAGAAACTAGATAATAAATCCAATAATAATGTACCGCCTGTGTCAAAACACCAATTAAACAGTGTTTAAACTGTGTTAAAAACTGTATTCCTTATACCTATTGTAGAAATCTAAACTAATATTATGAAGAGGAAAGATTTGATTGTTTGTTTGTTGGTTTGTTTGCATTGAATAGGCTCCGAAACTACTGGTCCGATTTGAAAAGTAAATTGAAAAGTAAGTAAGTTCTTTCAGTGGTATATATCCCATTTATCGAGGAAGGCTCTAGGCTATATATATACGCTACGACCAATAGGAGTGGAGCAGCAATGAAAAATGTTACGAAAACAGGGAAAATGTGACGCAAACGACGTTGCGCCGGACAGCTAGTGTTAAATAAAATACAAATATTTTTTGTCTATTGTTTTATTGTTTTTTACTGTTGTATAGTTAAGAGTGAGTTCAGTAGTTCCAAACCAAAAGATTTTTATTTTCTGTAAGATTTAGTACATTTCTAGGTCTTAATCTTCCCTATCATAATAAGATTTTTATTTTCTGTAAGATTTAGTACATTTCTAGGGCTTAATCTTCCCTATTATAATATACCTATTCATATAATAAAAAAGTTGCTCAAAAGTGGCAGAAGAAAGGATAATTCGAAAGAACATTTTAATTCCCTAAAAACAAAATTTTCCCTCATCACCCAGTTATTCAATAAGCCCAGAGGTATTTACAAAAAGTCTTATTCACCATCTGATGAGGATCTAGCACCTAATTAATGGCGTCTGTTCATTATCGGAATACCAACGAAAGGGGTTGACTCCGAGCAAATTCAATGAGTAATGAAATTAGAAGCCTTTCTTTAAATAGGGTATTTTAATACTTTTAAGGAGTATTTATTTACTGATAAAGAGATTTTGTCAACAGTTTATTTATTACTTAGAAGTAGATAAATAAATTAAATAGGTCCGTTTTTGGCCGTAGAACTAAGTCGTTGCTACGCCGTAGCAATAGTGCTACGAAACTACGTAGCGCTTCTTATTATAAAGCTGAAGAGTTTGTTTGGTTGAACACGCTAATCTCGGGAACTACTGGTTCGAATTTCTATTTTTATTATTGACATTCTAAGTTTTTTTTTTTTTGCAATATTTAAAGAAGATGACATATCGTATAACAATAATTTAATTTTCGTTTCGTTTTTCCTTTTTTTTCTGATCTTTTGTTCTATTGTATATTAGTTATTTTAAATTGAATGTGGATTATATCGTTAAGAATTTGTAATTTTACATATACATATGCGAATTATTAATCGTTACTATTTTTATTGAATGTTTTCGATTGTAATGTTTTAATTGTACTGTTTTTATTTAATTTTACAAAATTTCTACACAATGTATATTGTTTCGAAATAAATGACTTATGACTTAAGACATATGAATTAAAAATATCTTTTAATGTTGGATAGCATATTTATCGAGGAAGGTTAAAGGTTATAAAAAATCACGCTACGACTAAGAGGAGAGGAGCATCAATGAAAAATGTTGCTAAAACGGGAAAAATGTGATAAAGACGAAGTTGCGTAGTTCAGCTAGCGTTTGAATAAAAGACAACTAGCAATTATAGCAGCAAAAGTTGGACTGATCAAATATTATATTGCGTTTGCAGCAGATAAAGACCGTTCTTGGTACATACATAATACAAGGTGTTGTTTTGCAACCTCGTCAAATTCTAGGAGGTAACTATGCTAATGTAGGGACACATGTAAGCATGCACGTTAATCAGAACGCAAGGTAAGCAGAAATGCATTTGTGAGCGCGACGTATGAACGGCGGGCAGTTACTGCGCGCTAGCCCGGTCGAGAGGTTCTCCTTGGGGTTTGATCGGAATTAAACATATTCAGTAGTAAACTGACGTTTATTTAACAAGTCTCAGAGGCCGATAACCTGGTAACGCAGTGCTCATATAATAGGGATAAATAAAGTCACACACTGACAACAATATCCCTAAAGTGGTGACCCCGAACGCGAACTATATAATTACGCCGTCACAAAGTGCATAGTGAACAAAATCAGTGACTCTGTAACGTGTATAAGTGCGAACCAAATTGGCAAAAATGCTGGCTCCACAAACACCGGCGGTGCCAGCCAAAAGGGAGAGCGAGGATGTAGCGCCGATAGAGTTGAAGGCGCAAATTCCTGAATTTTGGACAGACGATCCACGTCTCTGGTTTGCACAGTTCGAGGTATTACTAGCGAGTCAGAAGCAAGGGGAGGCCAAGAAATTAGGCCTGGTGCTACCTAAACTAAGCAAAAGCACCATACAACAAGCGCGTGACATAATTCTGAATCCACCGGACAAACCATACACCGCCCTAAAGGAACGACTTTTGACGGTGTACGAAGAGTCGGTCACGCGGAAACTCCAGAAGGTGCTGCACGAATCCGAACTGGGCGAGCAAAAATCCACGCAATTACTACGGAGCATGAAAAACTTGGCAGGAGACAAAATCCCCGATGAAACGATGCGCATTCTATGGATGGGAAGACTACCTGAAACCGTTCGTACATTATTGACCATCAGTGCAACAACGGAGCTGGAAAAACTAGCGGAAATGGCGGATAAAATAATGGAAGAAGCGACACCTAAAAACACTATCGCAGCAGTTGCAACGAGTACCCCAACATCAGGACCAGACCTGCTGATCGCGGAAATAGTAAAGCTTGGTGAGAAAATCGAAGCAATAAACAGAGGCGGGCAAAGCACCTCTAGACCATGGTACCGATCACAGCCACCAGATGTGAAGAGGGAAAAAACATCGCAACGAAAAGGCAGACTGTGCTTCTACCATTACCGATTCGGTAAGAACGCCACCAGGTGCGCGCAACCATGCAGCTGGGACAACGGCGCAGCAGGTGAAAATTCTCGAAGGTCGGGAAACTAGATGCGATGCGGTCAACGGCGGAGCACTGCATCGACAACGTGAATAACCGCCTATGTGTTACAGACACCAGCTCCGGCAAGCGTTTCCTCGTGGACACAGGTGCGAACGTATCAGTTCTACCCCCAACTAAATGGCAAAGACACGTAAGTGACAGTGATAATTTTAAGTTGTATGCAGCAAATGGTTCTGAAATTAAAACCTACGGCACAAGAAACCTAGAATTACATGTAAAATTAGGAAAACCATTAAGATGGACTTTTATAATTGCTGATGTAAAACAACCTATCATAGGAGCAGATTTTTTGCGTCATTATGGGTTGTTAGTAGATTTAAATGCACAACAATTGTTAGATAGGAACAATAGCTTGGTGACCCGCGGCAACATTGTTAAGTGCGCGGAACCCTCTGTCAGCATCGTAGACAGTAATCACCTATTTCACAACCTGTTATCGGAATATGCAGACATTACCAAACCCATACCATTTAGGGACGATAACGCTGACGACGATAACAAGGTAATACATTATATCGAAACTACAGGACCTCCTGTACACGCGAGAGCCAGACCGCTTCCTCCCGACAGGTATCACAAGGTCAAGGAGGAATTTAGGGTAATGCAGGAGATGGGAATATGCAGACCATCCAAGAGTGAGTGGGCGAGCCCGCTGCACGTGGTGGCGAAAAAAAACGGGGACATCCGACCGTGTGGCGACTACAGGCGCCTTAACGCAATCACAAAACCGGACCGATACCCCGTGCCACGTCTGCATGATTTCACCTACATACTATCAGGTAAGAAGATATTTTCCAAACTCGACATAAATAAATCTTATCATCATATCAAAGTAGCTAAAGAAGACATAGAAAAAACCGCCATCATAACGCCTTTCGGTCTGTACGAATTCCAGCGCATGACCTTTGGTCTAAGGAATGCGAGCCAAACATTCCAGCGTTTCATGAGTAATACAGTACTACAAGGTTTAGATTTCCTATTCAATTTCGTGGATGACGTCATAATCGCAAGCGACTCCATAGAGGAAAACGAAAGCCACCTGCGGCAGGTATTTGATAGGTTCAGGCAGTATGGCATCACTATTAACTTAGCTAAATGCGAGTTCGGAAAATCAAATATTGAGTTTTTAGGGTACGAAGTTACAACCGAAGGTATTCGTCCCCTCGAACATAAAGTAGAAGCTATTGTGAATTATCCCCGACCGGAGACTGTAGACCAGCTCAGGCGCTTTTTAGGTATGATTAACTTCTACAGAGCAAGCATACCTAACGCCGCTAGTCAACAGTCGCAGTTAAACGAGTTTCTAAAAAATTCAAAGAAAAGGGATAAAACAATTATTCCATGGGACGACAAGTCTATTCAAGCATTCGAACAATGTAAAGTAAGTTTAAATAACGCCGTTATGTTGTCACATCCAAAAACCAATGTACCTCTAGCTCTCATGACGGACGCCTCAGACACCTGTGCAGGAGCGGTGTTGCAGCAGAAAATTGATAACGCATGGCAACCGCTAGGATACTTTTCTAAGAGGTTTACAAAAGCCCAACAAAAGTATTCAACCTATGACAGGGAATTGTTAGCCATATATATGGCAATAAAGCATTTCCGTTTTCTCTTTGAGGGCAGTCAACTAACCATATTTACAGATCATAAACCGTTGATTTTTGCATTCACCAAAATACAAAGTAATTGTGAAACTGCAAAGCGCATTAGGCAACTATTATTCATCAGCGAGTTTACAACGGATATTAGGTACATACAAGGCGAAAACAATCCGGTTGCTGACGCCTTATCGCGTGTTGAAACAATATATTGTCCAACGGAACTCGACTTCGCGGAATTAGCGCTAGCACAGAAAAATGACACCGAGCTTGCGCAAATGTTAGACAAAACAAATAGCAACGTTCGATTACAGAAATACTTTGTGCCAAATAGCAACGAACAAATATATTGCGAAACCTCAACTAACACGTGTAGACCGTACTTAACTGAAAATTACAGAAAAATTGCATTTAATTCGGTACATGGCATCAGTCATCCAGGTGTCCGAGCAACGCGTAAATTGGTCGCACAACGATTTTTCTGGCCAGGATTAAATCGGGACGTTGGGCGATGGGCAAAAACATGCATACAATGCCAAAGGTCAAAGGTCAACAGACATACAATATCAGACTTACAACATTTTCCAGATAGCAATCGTTTTGAACATGTGCACATTGATATCGTAGGGCCCCTCCCAACATCGCAAGAAGGTTATAAATACCTCGTCACGATGATCGACCGATATACGCGTTGGCCGGAAGCCATTCCAGTAAAGGACATCACAGCGGAAGTCGTAGCTAAGGCATTTTACGGATCTTGGATTAGCAGATTCGGTTGCCCAGTCAGATTGACTAGTGATCAAGGTCGCCAGTTTGAAAGCGCATTATTTACACAACTTATGAAGTATATGGGTATAAATAAATTACGCACTACTCCATACCACCCTCAAAGCAATGGTATGGTAGAGCGCTGGCAAAGGTCACTAAAATCTGCATTAACAGCTCGCCTTATTAATAACTCGTCCTGGTGTGATGAACTGCCTACGGTGCTGCTAGGATTGCGATCAGTAGGCAGAAACGACAACGGCATTAGTCCCACAGAGTACGTGTACGGCCAAATACTTCGTTTACCGGGAGATTTCTGCAACATTCCCAATGAACAAAGACACGACGATCATGATTTTTTAAAAAACTTAAGGCATACAATAAATCAATTAAAACCAGTGTCACGGAATCTGCGGGACTCACGCACATTGTTCATACATGCTGACCTAGAAAAATGCGATCACGTGTTCATCCGCAACGACGCAATACGAAAACCACTAACACCCACCTACGAAGGTCCGTACCGTGTTTTAGAGCGGAGAAATAAAGTGTTTGTGGTACAATTGCACAACAGAAAGATTCACATATCCATTGACAGATTAAAACCAGCATATTTGTTAAACGATGGCAACAATGTCAATCTACCTGACACTAGGTCAGAGCAGCCATCACAAATAAATAAAAACATCGAATCCAAATCAATTGTAAACCCACCTAAAATAAACGAGGGAACACCTGTATTAAAGAAAAGCCGCAGTGGTCGCACGATCAGACCACCATCAAAATTGAATATGTAACAAATACCTAATATTACCTAATATTAACCTTTGCATGGCGTTGTCGTGACGGACACTGCCGGCCTATATGGTGTCATTAATTTATTGCAGAGTGAAAGTCACGGCAACTACCCTTAATGTAATTATAAGCATACAGTGCTATATAGCACATTTATAAGTCGGCGCTTGAAAAATAGACGACCGCACCCTGTACAATTACTAGTACATAATTTATGCGCAATCAGCATCGCGCTCATTTAGAATAGTAATCAAATAACAGCCAGTGTACTTTGAATTTGCTGACACATATTTGTACGCTGACTCTAGCATACTGCAATATCCACTTATTAGTGAAGAGTTATCGCCTATCAAACACTCTTCCTAAAAACTTAGTGCGAACAACCTGTAAACAAGTGCACCCAACATGGGCAAGACTTATAGTAAGGAAGAAGTTGTCATAGCGCAAAATAGCGCAGCAACGTCGCAAGTCGCAAAGTACGAGACAGGTTTTGCAATAATGGCAACCGCAGTACTTCTCATTGTGGTGCTAATCTTATGGCGCCAAGGTCGTCATCGCATGAAGAAATGGATACACAGACAAGTCAACAGTGTATCCGGTGGCATGACAACATCGCCGGGGCATATTGATACCCGCACAGTCCCGCAGCAACCACCCACAGCCAGTTATGCGTAACATGATCGCACCACCGAGCGATAGTGATAAGTGCAGTGTTTATCGCAGTATGTTGGCAACCATAGCGCTCATTGTAATATTGTATTTGACTGTGTTATAGAATTGTTAGAGATAAGTTTACTTGTTAGTTACTAAGAAAATTTTTTTTTGTAAAATTTTTGGGGGGAAGTAGTGTAGGGACACATGTAAGCATGCACGTTAATCAGAACGCAAGGTAAGCAGAAATGCATTTGTGAGCGCGACGTATGAACGGCGGGCAGTTACTGCGCGCTAGCCCGGTCGAGAGGTTCTCCTTGGGGTTTGATCGGAATTAAACATATTCAGTAGTAAACTGACGTTTATTTAACAAGTCCCAGAGGCCGATAACCTGGTAACGCAGTGCTCATATAATAGGGATAAATAAAGTCACACACTGACAACAATATCCCTAAACTAATAATTCTCGACCCGAATCAATAATAAAATGAGTAGGTAATTTTCTTTTTTTATTTATTTACTGAAATCGGTAACTGTGAACCACCCGTGTTTTAAACACGGGCCGTCTGATCCCCACCTTATAACGTCGCTTACACACAAACAAAAAACCCCAAACGTTTTTTCGATAATTTTATAATCGCTAAACCACGTTAAGGGGGTTATTCTGAAATATTGACAAATTTAAACAACAAAAAAACGCAGTGTTTTTTAATAATTTACAAGGTACCGTAATTTATATTGATTATTTATGTATTTTGTGACAACATCCTGAATTTTGACGAGGATGCAAAACAACACCTTGTATACCTTGCTATTTTGTGTTTCAGAAATTTCCGTAATTGAAATAACATTTTTTCCCGAATATAAAACCAGTAGTTGTGATGGTCTGCCATCAACATATCATATATAATATGTAATATCACGCCTGCTTCCTAAAGTAAGATAAAGATATACCCTTAGGTAGGATAAGAGGTTTTTTCATAAACCTCAGTTACCTAACCATATAATTACATCGCAGAAAGAAAGGATGCTAATTCAAAGAATCGTTGCCAAAAAGTGACTCAATCAACAAATAATTATTTTAAAACTGAAACTAAGATCTTAAATAGACAACTGTTGGAGTTCACTGCACTAGACAGACTTGTTTGCATCGCATCCTATTTTCGTAAGTCTCGCCGTTCAAAGACTAGGACACACAGCCGGCAAGCTAATCCGGTAAAGGGGGCAGCTTAAATGCTGAAATTAGGATGGTTTTATGTATGTTGTAAAATGGTGTGATTATTAAGCTAATGTTAGTTTGTCAGCACGTTAAACCGTTGGTCCCGGCTGTTATTTATCGATCTTTGACAGGTAGTCAGTGGCTCGAAAGACTTACAACCAGTCAGTGCCAGTCTTACCAGGGGGTATCGTATTACCCAGTACTCTGGGTTGTGGAGGTCAGATAGCCAGGTGCTCCTTGTAATTACTGGTATTCAGCTGCAACCGGCAAGACTGGGAGCCGACCCTAATATAGTAAGGTAGTACATTTTTTGAAAAGGTTGTCGATTGGCACCGCAATGTTAAATTACGTTTTTTCTTTTAAAAAAATATTAAGAAAGATATTTCTTTTCGGCATTTGGTTAATGAGACGAGAATTACTGCACATTTTGTTACCTGCTGAATATTTATTTTGTTTTTTTTTTTAATTTTGTTATAGGAATATAAGTAAGTTACTTTTACTTATACTTAAACCTTACAAAACTAAAAAATCAATAGCTAAAATAATAATAAGCTATAAAAGGGAGTCAAAAAACTCTTCCTCAACGCTGTCAGCTCGTAATGTACCCAAGAGACTGGCAGTATTGTCACTTAGTATGGCAATACTTAGCCTCTGGCCAAAGCAAAAGCCAACCCTTGGGTCACGTGATCTCTTTTTTTTTAACGTCATCTATAGTGTTTTTAATAACCATATCCATGATTCGAGCACTTATACATATTTTACATCAACAAAATCTCTCGGAAAACAAAAATGTACGTATGATAATCACAAGCCTAAAATCGTCCAACTTTCCTCACCCTGTGTATCATAGGCATTCTTATTCAACAGCCAGGCCAACGACCCCGGCAGGTGTATAAAAATCCACAGCAGGGGGTGCTATTGTTTGTCCAACGGGACTGTACATCAGGGGTGCTCAACGCAACTGATTTTTAGTTACGCGTTCCTATGATTCTTGTTTTTCTCTGTTCCACTTGACTGGACTGTTTCGGATTGGTGCGTAAAAGGAAAAACAAAAGCTAGTATGGGTATTTATGTTTTGGAAAGGTAGTTTATTCATTTCTTTGGATATTATATGATTTGTAGCCATTGCCTTTGATTTTGTACGCATTGTACAAGCTCCCATCATTCATAAGTGATGGTGTAACTTAATGATAAATTATGGCTTTGGAAACATCGTTTTAACAATCGAATATACAAAAAATGTACTATATTAAAATTTAGGAGATCCCCAGCTTACATTTATTTATTTTATTCACAAGTAAGGTTTTTACATAAACTTAAACAAGGCATACGATTAGACCCCTGGGGTCTGTCTTAGCATGCCATGGCCTGAGAGTTGATCTACGCTACTAACAGAGTTTGAATCAAGTTGATGCAATATATTACATCAACTCAATCATTTTCGTTCACCAGACTCAATGAACAATAAAAACAGACATACACACACAGACATAATTATATTCTTTCAGCTTACGCTTTATGTTTTTATTGTTCATTGAGCCTCTAATGTCTATAGGTATTTTGTTAAGTAAATTGGGTATTGTGAAAGCAACGGTACGGCTGCCATAAAAGTTGAAGTCATTTTGATTTGGCTTGTCGTGTTATCATATATAACAGGAATTTGGTATAAAACTGTTCAATGGGGAACAGATAATCAGCGCGTGCAATAACAGGTAATACTTTGCAATGTTTAAACAAGCCTGTGTAATTCTCTCGGTATCAATTTTTTACATAGTTAGCTGCATCCGGTTAGGCTGGAAGCCGACCCCAAGATAGATTGGGAAAATGCTAGGCAGAAGATTTGGTTCATTAATATGTTAACGTGTTAATAAAAAAACCATACCAGTGTAAAAAGGTTTGTGATACCTGAAATCCATAGCAAAATAATCGACAATTTGTAAATTCTCCACAAAAAAAAAATCTAGAAATTGCTTGTTAGAAAGATAGGAAAAATGAAAGTGAAAATCTTTCCCGGAAAAGAGATTGGAAAAATCCGTCGCCGGTATAAAAACGCCACGAATGCGTCTGAGAGGAAATGTCATAGCTAAAAGATTCGCCACGAATTTAATACGAATTTATTATTTTCCTATAGGTTATATTGGAGTGCGGAAATGTGGAAATTAATTGAGGCGAATTTAATTCATTTGTGTTTTTAAGCTTTATAGCAGTATTTATGCTGCTTTCTCAAACATTGAGCTAGTACGCTACTAGTGTTTAGAATAGTAAGTTATTAACATTTAGAATATTAATTTCGTTAATTGACAACACTGATTTCTATTTTATTTTAATTTGGTCATGGCAACACTGTTTCACTTGCCTCCAAAATACAACTGTAACGACGCGTTCGGTGTGCAACTTTGCAATAAATATTAATTAATTGTGAAAGTCAAGAATTTTCAATTCCACCACGAATCCTCGACCTGGATACAGCCTCCACACTATATAATACAAGGAATAAAACCCCAACAACTAGTATAATGTAGTTCCATTGTTAGAATTTGAACTTTCGGTGACTAGTCAAGCGTTTAAAATCCTACAGGACGCTTTTCACAAGGTAGTCATTTAAGTGTTGCAAATGATTTGTAATAATAAGCAATAAATAGAATAGAAAAAGTTCTAAGCGAGTAATTCAATGCCATTTCCCTTAATACATTATTATCATTGCCTATAATTTTCTCTTCAGAAATCGAAACGAAAATATTTGCAACTCTTACATAAATTTTATGTATGTGTGTATTCCTTTCCTTTATATTTCCCGTTTGACACGCATTAAGGTATTGTCAATTCCCCATCAAAAGGCACACACATTACGCTCTCCAAAGTTGAGTCACCCCAAACATAAACCATACAAAACAATCTCCGTCCCAACTTGACATGCAACAAACATTGAAATAAAGAAAGAAGGAAAGAAAAAAAAGGGGGCGTACAAAACACATTTACAAACCCAAATAGATTTGGATTGACGTAAAAAAGGACATTTTCACACAAATGTACGACCAAACATAAGTCTTGGTGAATCGTCACTTCGGCCTATACATCTCAATAAATTGCTTTGACAGTCTGAAGCAACGAACATTGAAAATGGCTGAGAAGGAAAAATTAGTGGAGATGGATCGTTTGTGTTCTGACATTTGGAACTAATTATGCCAGTGATGGGGTCAAGATTATGTGCTTGAAGAGTAAAACTTTATTTTATGTTAAAAGAGTAAATGATCATTGTAATGTGATCGCCATGGCTTCAAAATAGATAAAACGATTGAAAGAAAATGCGTTTACATTTTAAAGCCGAATTTGAACGTGAACGTGTAGGTGTGTGTTATTCAATTTTTTCCCATAAATATAAAAGAAAGTTCAATCTGTTATTTGGATGCCACCGAGGAGCTTTTAAATAAACTTGACTGTTTGCATAATATCAGTTTTCCTTTTGTTTTTAACCTTAAAAAGTATGACCATGTTTCCAACTTTCGCATACTCAAGTGGCTCCCAATTCAACTTCGCCGGAACTCTCGGATATTGTGTCTGCTATTTAACATCCTTCATAACCCAAAAACGCCTTCCTATCTGCGGGAACGCTTTTCCTACTCCCGTTCTTCTGATGCACCTTGCAGGGCGCATCTTACTAAACTCCTTAAATCCCCGCCCCACTCTACTGACTTCTATTCCTACTCCTTAACAGTACATGCTGTGGGGTTGTTGATTTTTTTTACTTCCGCCTGACATTAGAGACTGCCAAACTGTTGCAGTTTTCAAGAGAAAACTAAAAGAATCTATCTTTCCATTCCGTCATAGTTGCATAGGTATTTTGCATTTGTATTTCCACGTTAGTGAGTATATTTTCATTTTGCATTTTATATTTTAAATAGTTATTTGCTTTATGTTTTCCATTTCCTCTTCTTCTTTTACACACTAAGTCTGCATCTTTTTCTAGTATCTCCTTTCGCAGGTATGCTGGAAGAGATATCTTTAGAAATAAGCATCACCTTTGTACCTATTTTCTGTACCTTTCTACTTCTCTGTATTATGTGTCTTCATATCAAAATCAAAATATTTTTATTTTACATAGGCCGACACGGGCACTTATAAAACGTCGACCGGCAAGAAACTCCATGGTTACTTTTAAAATCATTTGGTTTTACAATATTTCTGTAACAGCGTTAGTACTTAAATTGTTAAATAAATAAAAATAAGTGAAAATTACAAATAAATTTTTCGCAAATGTGTGACATTAAAACTGTTATCAATTGATGTCATTTTCATGTCGTCGCGATGCCATTTGCTGCGAATACTAAGGCAAGGTACTAAGTTTTCTGAATTCATCCGTACATTTTCAGCATTAATTTCTAGAATTCATTTTTCTCAGAAATATCAGCGATCATAATAAAATACACGTCGCCAAGCTTCCAGTCCCCGCCCTCGAGTTATAGCTCCTAAAACACCTTTCGTATCAAAAAGCGAAGTGCCGCCTCACACCAGAGAACAATAACCTTTTTCAATAAAAATCCTTAATATTATCCGACATGGCTTGAGACAAAAACGTAGGAAAAAAAACATTCTTAACACGTAGCCGGAATAAAATCCGGCATTCGTCCATCCGATGGATACAATTGCTGTCCAACTGTGTTCACGCATCGCTGGCTTTCGGCTATGGCGACCCGATGACGTAATTAGGTACCTACCCATATTCGGACCCAGCTTTACAGTAATGCTGTTTTATTTTCCGGAAATCTGCAGGAATAACTTTTGCTACGTTTGTTCTGGAGATGAGCTGACATTAGCATCGTTTGGCCTTCTGAAATTTTAGGGCCTTACGCGTAGGCAGTATCAACGACGCTTTTAACGACGGCCTATATTTTTTGGTTGTGAAAAGAAATCCAATTAGTACATCTTCTTAAAAAACATAAATGGCTTTGATTACTACCTACAACAGGGAAAAAAGCCCTGTAAACTTTGATTTACGTACAGAAAGATACAGAGGAATAAAATATTACTTTTAAAACGCTTTACTCCGCATGAATTTGCAAACGTAAATAATATCTTCAGAAAACATGATCTATTTATTCATCAAAGACATGAGACGATGAATATGTGACGGGCTTTTTATAAATTCACGGAATTTTCCTCATATTTCAAGTGTATTAAAAACACCTTTTGAAAATGTGCGTGACGCCTTGATAATTCTATACGAGTATTATATAATATTTTATTAATGCTTTTCGTGAACGATTTAATCATTATGACTTTTATGTAAATAATAAAGTGTTGTTCAAAATAATATTGCTTGATTTCTTTGTTATTAAGAGCGTTTATGCCTTACGACATTTCATACAAACTTCCAAAACCTTAATTTTCAAAATTTCTAAACCGATTTTTATGAAACTTCATACGCATAAGCAGGATACTTAGGTCTAAAAAGTTACTAAAAAAGATTTTCGAAATATCTTTAAAAAAAAGATAATTGGAAATTTATGTTTCTGTGGATAATTTATAATCGGTGTAATTTTGCTGTGAAATAATTTTTCGAAAATGTTTTTTAAACATGAGATTTAAAACCGTTTTAGGATACAAAAAAGTTGAAGTTCAACGATGGATCAATCTTTCGGAGAAATTATTGGCAATTAAGTTTAAAAAACTTTTCGAAAAGAATTGTTACAGCTAAATTAGACCGATTATAAATTACCTATAGAAACAGACTTATCTAAAAAGATTTTCAGGTCTATTTAAAAATACATTTTGAAAATGTATTTATTAACTTTTTAGACCTATGTATTTTGCTTATACGTATTAAGTTTCATTGAAATCGGTTCAGTCATATCGGAAAATAAGGACTTGAAAGTTTGTACGAAATGCCGTAAGGTGTAAACGCTCTTAAGATAGTATCAGATTGTTTCTTAAAAAAAACAACTTACGCGCAACATTATTGCCAAACCAGCAAGAGCGAAAATAATAGGTACCATCCTAAATAAAAAATCCAAGACCAAAATTCTTTGTCCTAAACCCGAGATAATCTCTAAGAAGGCCAATTGATGAAATCTTATCTTTATTGTGACAGTCTTGATCCCGTTCGCTCCCGTCTAATCATGAAGTATGGGCCAATAACAAAGTTCTACCCAAGTTCGTTGGAGTTGCATTAGCCCTCTTTAGGCCCGTGCTCATATAAAAACGTCAATGTAAACTTAAGTTGGATTTATCGAGTTTTGTTAGAGACTTTTCGGTTGTTAACTTTCTTAGTAAATGTTACTTGAAATAAATATGTTGGTGTGTAAGTAGAAGTTAGGCTAGGTTAAGTGAAATAGGGGTAGTGTTACACTAAGGGATGGTAATAGTGAATTGTATTGCTTGTGGTTAGTAACGGTAACATGCGTTTTGAGTGGGAAAACTGTCGAAACCCGAAGTTTTGCGATACTAAAACTGTTGGTAAGTTAGTGGAGTTGGTGCCTTGAAAGCTAATCCCAAATTCTACTGCGTTTTCATAATTAAGAGCGTTTACGCCTACGACATTTCATACAAACTTTCAAGTCCTTATTTTCCGAAATGACTGAACCGATTTTATTGCAACTTTCAAACTGTTTTTCTAAACATTTTCGAAAAATTGGTTTACAGCTAAATTAGACCGTTATAAATTATCAATATTAAAAGAAATTTCCAATTATCTTTTTTTAAAGACATTTCGAAAATGTTTTTAGTTACTATTTAGACCAACGTATCCTGCTTATGCGTATTAAATTTCATTAAAATCGGTTCAAACATTTCGGAAAATAAAGACTTGAAAGTTTGTATGAAATGCCGTAAGGCGTAAAGCCTTTTAAAAAGGCTAAAAAATAAAGGAAAAGGAAAAAAAGAAACAAGTGCATTTAATTCCCGTATTTTATCACGATAGCCAAAAGCCTCTTGAAATGTATTTTCAATTATCCCCAATACTTTAAACAAGGAAAATAAATTCACTACATTGCCAAAAATAACAACCAAAATTAATTTGAAACGACTCCAAAAGTTAAATAAATCTTTTTTAATACAGTTGCTCAAAAAGTGGCGTATTGCAGGGACGTATAGCGTTCGGGATGTGGGCTATTACACACTCGAGCTTTTTCTTTACCTTTCCCGAACTCGTGCGTACTCTTTCCCAACGGTCAAAATAATGTCTATTAAAAAGAAAAAAAAAACAACTACGGAGTTTTTACTAAAAAAAAATCATAGAAGTTTTAATGATTCATGCAAATATTTCTAAAACGAAGCTACTAATTTGTTTCAATATCAGATTTAATGATTTGATTCAATGAGTTAGGTTAGGTTTCATTTCATTTTCATTTAATATCAATAAAAAAAATCTACTGAAGACTTGGCTGTATGGGCATAGTTCCCTTTGCCTACCCAGAATGAGTGAAGAAAACAAAAAAAAAACTCTGCTAATATTCTTTTACTGTTGGCGCCATTTTCCAAAAATGTTCTTTATTAAATTGTTTAATTTTTTCGCAACTGTATTAAAAATAGTTGTTCAATACACGTGCGGAACCGTCATTGCAACTTGTTCCGACTGTCAACCCTCACCTTCGGCTGCGCCTCGGCTCGGGTAGACATTTGTCGGAACTCTTTGCAATGACAGGCTTCCCGCACTCGCAATGAAATATACTATTTTATAGTTTTTTATATCCACAAAGTTTTGCATTGTTACATTGGATTGGTCTGGTTATATCCGAATTTAACCGGTCTGAACCGGTTTCCGAAGTTGGCACACTGTCAAAAGTAGTGCATGGCTTACGCTTGCACCAAATTTGGTTCGTCGCAGATTTATCAGAGCGAATAAATTATAGAAGTAATGTTTTTGCTGAATTGGCCGGTGGAATAATTAAGTTTTCTGTTACGTTGAATTTTCTAGTTTAATCTGAAACTTTCTTTGTGGCTTCACTGGCTGTTGTCATAGTTTAAAAGTTAAAGTTCTTGAATCTTGAGATTTTTGTCTTCTATTTATTTTATCGCAATGTGGTTTCGAAAATGACAAAAGTCATAAGCTCATTTTTACTTACTATATATATTTGCTATGATTGTGATCAATGGATGAGTGGGTACAACAAAGAAAACTGTCATATTAATTATATTAAACAAAGAGAAAAACTACGACTAAGCATCACATTTCTTTTCCTTAAACATTGTAAAAATAACACCAACACAAAATATCATACCAAGCTCCATTCCAGACTATAAAAATAAACGAATAAACCATTTTGCAGTCCGTACCTTTTACAATAAAACTTGCTTTTATACACTTTAAAAGTAAGTAAAACCTTTAGTTGGAACTTTTAGATAACAATCGAGGCTCGATTTAAGTATGCTCTAGTCCAGTAACGTGGGAATAGGCGCAGGGACGTACTTAGCCGTTCTGCATTACGGGAACTCGTTTTTGTTCCCAAAGTAAAACCCGGTAATTCTTAGGTTTGCTATGGGCACCGAAACCGGGTTCCCCAAGAACTAACGTTGTACCGATGTAGGTGAATTGATGCCAATTGTAATATTATGGGTTTGAGTGATGGAGTAATTTTTACAAGGTTTAAAAATGTTTGATTTAATTGAAGATATACAAAAAGAGAGAGACTGCAGGAAGGATCAATTCGTGCCAGGTCTGTACCTAGTAGATCAACACAATATATTTTGAAAGATCAGATATTATGTAGTTATGAAAAATTTGATTCAGTGCGTACTCGAGGGGAATATAATCTGCTTATAGTGTGGATTAAAACGACAAGAAAACGGTTTACACACACATCCTGCCTTTTATAATATTCAAATGTAAGTTTTTTTTTTTATAAAGCTGTCTTTTCTTTTTTTTATAACTCGGCATCGGTTATGAGCCAAATATTTTTATTGGTATGTTTATAAAATTCGAGTAACACAGTTTCTTTTTTTTTATTTGCGTGGGTTTTCTTTTGACTCTAGTCAGTCAGTCTAGTTGGTCTAGTTTCTCAGTATTTAGTTGACAATAACGTCAATAGAATTTTAAATTGCGCTGTGACTCCGACTCTGGTCGCCGTCGTGTCACCAACAAACAATCCTTATAACTCTTCTCTTCAGGGAATGTGCTACTAACGTCTGAGTGTATTTACTTTGTGTGTGTTTCTGACGGATATTATTATAAGTTGTGTGTCTCTTAAAGTCTGTTCTTTTGTGATTTCTTAGAATAAATGTTGGAGTCTAAAGAGATAGACTCATGATTGAGAACACGATTCTTAGAATTAATCGGTCGTATAATAAATTAATTATTCTAATTTGTACAAAACTGCAAAATGGACCGAGTAGCGGTTTTTTTTAAATAACCGTCTAACGTACATCGGACCTAAATCAGATATATTTTAAAAGAACACTTAAAGCTTTTAATTACCGGAATATCTACTACTACAATTTGAGCCGAGAGACGTCCACTGGTGGACATAGGACTACCCCAAAGGGTGGGTTTTGCAATAATCGCCACGCCGAAATATCAATCTATACTTGTATACTCATCATCATCATCATCATCATTTCAGCCAAAAGACGTCCAATACTGGAAAAAGGCCTCGCCCAAGTGTCGCCATATTGACATAAGGGGGGTTTTGCCATAATCGCCACGCTTGGCAGGCGGGTTGGCGATCGCAGTACGGTTGTTACAAAAGCACAGAGAACGCTGCTGCCCATTTTCTAGCTAATTCCTTCGTCGCCTCTTACGACACCCACGGGAAGATATGGGATGGTACTATTCTTTACGTCCGACACCATACAGAGCACCATACATACCGGAATATCATATCCTTTAAATCCTTTAGTTATTTTATTTAACACTATAGTTTTTATTATAACCTCAAAATCACATGCATACCACTGTTAAAGTCTGTTCACCTCAGTGAGTCATAATTTCCTACTTTAGATTCTGTTGCATCTAGAATCTTGTGAAAGCACTGAATTCATAGTAAAAGGTTACGCGTTGATGTCGAGATTCTATATTGTATAATTCTAAAGATAGTTCTGGATAAATAGATTATTTTACGATGCCTACTAATTAGCCTACTAGAGTAGTCTGGATAGGCTTTTGTTCCATTCAAGCGATTTCAACGTCTGGGCTATTGAATTTTCCAGTTGGGCCTAAAGTCAGGTTATACTTAACTTTTTGCCGATAATTATCGAATGTTTTTAATTCCTTCTTTATTATTTCCTTTTAACTGATACAAAAATAGTTTCGGACAATGTAGAGAATTGATTTTAACAAAGTTTATAGTGGGTAAGATTCTTTTTCAGAGGAAACTTTTCCTGACAGCGACAACTAAATTAATACCTGGGACTGTCAAATATCTACAAATGACAGCCGGGACCAATGGCATAACGTGCTTTCCGAGGCACGGAGGAAACTCGGTATGTAATTATGGTCACCCATCCACGGATCAATCTCGGCAAGCACCACTTAACCTTAAAGATCGTCCCGTGCGGCTGTTATATATTATTTAGCCACGAGCTCCTCGTTTAAATCGTTACATATGTAAGGTTGTTTAAAGCACCATAAACCGTAGTTGCATGTCCACTCATACTATATTTGTATGAGTGGACATTTAACTACCGCCGTCTATCTGCCGTCAATATATAAAACATTCACTATTTATTCGAATAAACGTGTGTGATTCAATAAAATATCTACAGCTTCAATAGCTGATCTAGTGTTGCTCAGAAAATATTCTGTTATCATTTTGATTCAGTGATTGTGTCTTGTGTTCTGCTAATTCGATTTAGTAGTCCATGACGCGTCGCTTCAGATATATTCGATCAGTATTTTTGCTTCAGAAAACATGACATATTTTGTTACATCGTGGAAATGTTCCAGATAAATTTATTTTTTGTCTTTCTTGGGAATTATCTCGAATGTTGCAAGATCAATAGTATTAGCTTTAAGCCTCTTCTCGTGTATCTATTTTGAGAGATCCCGTTGATCTCCTTTTTATTTGTTTGGTCTTCTTTTTTCACGAGAAGTTAGAGTAGGATAATGAAAAGGGATTTTGAGATGACTGTTAAAAAAACACCAAAGAAACACACCTCTACGTTAACGGTAACATTCCTTTACGTTTTTCATTTAAACTAAAATCATCTCAAAAACAATAAAAGGAACACCAAAGAAACACCTCGTTAAATGAAAAAAAAAAGAAAATATTATCGTACTCTGTATAAATTTAATATTATGAAGCTTATACCTACCTGGGTGAAGGTTGACTATGACGTCAGAGGCCTTCCCCTCCTACGCACTGAACATTACTAAGTAGGGATGGCCCAATTAGCGTTTGAAGTTCATTACCGACTATCGAGTACGATCTTGTAATCCGAGTAATCGATAAAGCCAATTAATGTTACAAATGTTAAACTTAGAATTGATTTGAGCTTCGTTTTATTGAGACGTTTCGTGTATTGAGATTAGAATTTGAAATGATATTGTTTAAATTGAATTTGAGTTTTGTTTTAATTTCTAATTGAAACGTTGGTCTTGTTGATGTTGAGTTGAAAAGTTAACATAGAGTGGCGAAAAGAAAATGTATTAATATTATGTTTGAAATATATCTATGTTTTCTTCTTTAAATTGCTTACTGTTGTGATTTAATAATGTTTTAATATGTTGAAACTGATATTGCCGCTTAGTTTTGGCTTGCTTACTGATAGGCATTTACCGAACTATTTTTAAGTAACCATTCGAAACCACAGCATTAACTTTGAATGGGAAAAACTGGCACATTTTTCTTACAATGTATGATTTATTATCTAGATGTTTTAAACTAACTGATCATCAAATGTGACTAGTAAGTACACTTCTGCCTAACCTTTCGAGGAAACAGTTGTCAAGTTAAATTATCTATGGTAATTTAAATTTTAGTCTGTATGGTGTCGGACGTAAAGAATAGCACCATCCCAAATCTTCCCGTGGGTGTCGTAAGAGGCGACTAAGGGACTTGCCAGATAATGGGCAGCAGCGTTCTCTGTGCTTTTGTAACAACCGTACTGCGATCGCCAACCCGCCTGCCCAGCGTGGCGATTATGGCAAAACCCCCCTTATGTCAATGTGGCGTTGGGGGAGGCCTATGTCCAGCAGTGGACGTCTTTCGGCTGAAATGATGATGATGATGATGAATTTAAAATTTCAGAACAGAGTAACAAATAATATCGACCAAAACATCGACAAATCGAACTTGCACGTCACTACAAAGAGGTTTATACAACAAATACAAGTGAAATGAAATGATGGATGTGGTTTTAGTCGAGTTCAAAGCGTTCACGGAGTTACTTTGACAAAGGTTAAACTAAACTCCACTGTTTAAGATTTTGTTTGCCTACAGAACGTATCTGTTTTATTTGGTTTTCTAAGAACTCACCTTTTTGCTAGAAAATTCTTGGATTGAATTTTTAAATGAACACTGGTATTGGGGCTTTAAAATAGAGTGGGAATACTAAATTAAGTGTATATATATATCTAAACTAATATTATAAAGAGGAAAGATTTGATTGTTTGTATGTTTGTTTTTTTGTTTGCATTGAATAGGCTCCGAAATTACTGGTCCGATTTAAAAAAATATTTCAGTGTTAGATAGCCCATTTATTCAGGAAGGCTATAGGCTATATATCATCACGCTACGACCAATAGGAGTGGAGCAGCAATGAAAAATGTTGCCAAAACGGGAAAAAAGTGACGCAAACGAAGTTGAGCCGGACAGCTAGTATATATATATCACGGCGGGGATTCCACCATAAATGAATATCGACGCCATATTGCCTTTCAGTCGCTAACTGTGCAACTTTATTCTTCATTATTGCTAATTAGGTGGATGGGTATTTGAAATTACACACAACACTTGACTCAAACTCCTTATGTTTATTTCTAATAAACCAGTTACAGGCACTTTAACACTTAGAAACTTTCCATAGGTTGAGTCGTTCATTCACAAACATGGTTAATGTAATGTGTGTCTTTTGGATCTGTCTTTCAATTATTAAAGTTCTTATTAACATAACTTATTATTGCTCACTTCAATAAACTACTTTCAATTCATTAATATTTCAATTGTTTAATCGCGACTTCGCAAGCTAGCTCGAACGACACCTCGTCTCGCTGCGCCTAGATGGTTCTGAGTGGGCGGAAGTACGCAACACACACTCAGTAGTTCAGTACAGTAATTTATTACATAGTAAGTTCATTAAAACTTCAGTTAAACAATACTAACTTCACCATTAATTATTTTAGTAATTAAACAATACCAATATCGACAAATCCAAAGGCGTTATTAAGTTAAAGCTTAATTACTTTATACAACAATAATTGCTTGCTTAAATTAAATATTGCCATTGTTAAAATCTAAATTGCCATTGCTAAAATCCCAGTTATCATAAAATGCTAATCTTAATTGTAACTATACTTCTAGCTAAAGGCTTTAGTTAATAAATTACTCAATGAGTTGTCTGAAAGATCAAGCCCCATCTAAGCAGTAGTTAACACACAACCCAATAGATGGCGCTCAGTCTCTTAATAATCGATAATGACGTTTCTAGATTCTTTATAATAATTGCACTTCCACTACACAGATGGCATGGCAAGTTCATCAATATTATCACAAATGAGAATTATGAGTTGGTTCTTAATTAGATTAACGAATAGTCTAAGCAGGTAAACGCTCTTGCGGCGACACGGCCATTCTGATCGGCGGTGCGCGCCCTGCACCTGCCGTCGCTGTCAGTATTTGGAGTTTTGAGCTTGTTATCTGGAATAATGGAGATAAATTCTGTCGGCAGATTAATGTTGTTTTTATTAACCTACAATGTTCATTGAAATGTAGGATTTGGTAACAAAAAGTTTGAGTCAACATGGAAAACTTGTAATAGATCTAACATCTATTCAGTTTTCCTCATATTCAAAATGAAATGCATTTATGTATCACCAACACACATATGCACAGTTACAGACTTAAAGCTGCTTGCAGTTTATGGATGATAAGCTGTTAGCTGAATAAAAAGTGTTAATTATTCAATAACATTAACTGAATCAATTTTATTGATATTGTTTAATCAGCCACTAGCTGAATAGGATATTGTTGGCAAAACTATCCGACAACATTAATTGAGTTTATTGATATTGTATTGTCAGCTACTAGCTGAATAGAATAATGTTGCCTCAATTATACAGCAACATTAAATGAGTTGAGTATAGTGATATTGCATGATCAGTTACTAGATAAGTAGAATGATGTTGCCTCAATTATACAGCAACATCAATATGAATTGAGTTTATTGAAATAGAATGATCAGCTACTAGCTGAGTGGAATGATGTTGCTTCAATTATACAGCAATATCAATATGAATTGAGTTTATTGAAATAGAATGATCAGCTACTAGATTAGTAGGATATTTTCGCTTGAACTATCTAACAATATTCATTCAATGGTTATGCTTTGTATGAGTTAGGTTTTTATTTTACCTTGAGACATGGTAATAGATCTACTGTCTACTAGATTAGGCTTAAATAAGATTATTGATTGCTTTAGTTATTTTGTAATTTGTATTTGGTAAGTGTGGTGTAAGTAGCATATTTTTATTTGTTCATTCTCACAGGAAGGTAATGCTCTGTGATAGACACAAAGTCTTGGATTTGACAGGATTAAAGGATAGGATCAGGAACACCGCTCTGTGATGGACACAAAGTCTTTGATTTGACAGGATTAAAGGATAAGGAGTTTAGGACCATTGCTCCGTGACAGGCACGAAGTCTTTGATTTGACAGGATATAAGGAACCAGGCTCTAGGCGGTTCGTACGCCGTGGACCCAGCAGGATAACATGAGAGTATTGTTTAATAGAAGCCTCCACGGCCGCTAATAGTTTGTTATTAACATTATAAATAGTCTCCACGACTATTTATAGATTGTTTGTCATTTTGTGTGTTCATTATCAGTGACCTCCACGGCTTCTGATAGTATTTGTGTGATTTGTTGTATTACTTATCAAGCTAGTTGTTTCCTCCACGGATAGCAATAGCTTGATGTTTGTGTTATTATTTTTTATTTATTAGTTGTAGTTAGGAATACTAATACTTTGCTTTTATTATTGTAGTTGAGCAACCAACAGGATTACAAAAACATAAAAATAATGAAAGTTTAAACATGAGACTCATCACACATGAGCATCATGTAGGTAGGTTGATTTGGCTATTGTATTCAGCCTTTGATGTAACATTATGTAGAGATCAGTGGTAAGGTGTAGGAAGTAGTTTGAAAATGCCTCACCTTTTATATTAGCTTAGGTGTGTGGACACTGAATCAGTAATCCCTGGTTGGCAGTCCTCATGCTGTTCTTCATTTGACAGCTGGCGACACGGTTACCTATTCACCAGGTATTGAAATTAATTGTATTGGTCGGCTAAAACCAAGTTGTGATATGTGTTGTTTAGCAAGCTTATTCTTGAGGAAGCTGTTCTTATTGACAATGGTTTAGACTTCCACACTTGCTGCCATCACTATGGTGGAGTGACTAGGTGCATAGAGTTTTAAAAGTTCCTTTACAGTTGCTTCCAATTTTGTTTCATTTTCTGTGATAGTTGGTTATCATTTCCTTTTTTAAAACAATTTCCTGGAACCTGGAATGTGAGAAGTCATGCAGGTAAATAATAGTGCAAGAAAAGATATCCTACATAACATCACACTTGCAGTCCCTGAAGGGACAGGGGTTAGGCAGGGGTGTAATTAATACATCCACACTTTAAGCACTTTGTCAATCACGCCTAAGCCTCTTATTTAGGAGCAGGCTATTTGCCATTAAAATTATTGTTTGGGTTGTTACTGACAAATTCCTGATGGAAAAAGAACCAATGACACTTTCTTAGACCTCAAAATCGAATCCAGGCCCTCATGCTTTAATGGCAGGGCTCATGAGCACTGACCACAAAGCAGTCCTACTAATGTCTAAATTAGTTGGAGTGATAAGCTATAAGGTAGGTAACCAATTGTTTTGAAATAGTTTTCATACTTAGATTAAGTTAATTAACACCTTCACTGCCGTTCCGGTCAACGGTGACCTCAAACAATACATTTTCAATTGTGTCTATTGTCTGGCAGATTATGTGTTAAACTAAGATAGGAAAGTTAAACTGATCAGAACTAGTTTAAAAACTCTATTGGTTGTGTTAATGCATTGACAAAACATTCACATTCTAACATATTGAAAGCTTTGCTTTCTGTTGATTTATTGCGCTTAGAGTTCATTGTCACAACTCGTTGAACTGAAATTTGTTTGGCACTTCATTACTTGTCTTGTTTTACAAATCAGTTTCATAGCGAAGTGTTTTAGTATGAATCCTGCAACATGTTGTCAAATACATATGCTTTCAAGTTGCATAATTGTTTGAAAAGCTCTAAATTCAAACAATAGGCACCACAAAGATTGTGAGATATTAATCTATGTGAATGTCAAATGAATGTGACTAATTTCTAATAAGAATATTCTGTTTTCAATGTTTCTAGTCACTGCGAATGACAAGTCAAATACTACAAGTTTTGAATTAAAATTTGTTATACTTAGTTAATTAATTCATTTCATGTAATGTTTATGGAAATTCACGTGACTAATCTTTGTACTCAAAAATATTTCTAAGAGAATTTTCCTTGTTACTATGAATTAGAAGTCAACAACAATGTCTTAATTAATATAATTAATTAAAATAATAATAAAATTTGCTAATACATAGTTAATTAATTAAGTTCATGCAGTGTAGATGCAAGTAACTAAATAGTTTAATCTGATTTATGAGTTATGTTTCATCATCTGCCTGTCTTTTCCCAAACTTTGTTGGGGACGGCTTCCAGTCTAACCGGATGCAGCTGAAAATCAGTATTTTACATGAAGTGACTGCCTATCTGACTTGTTTATGGCACATTAATGATTCTTAATCGAATAATAGCTTTAATAAGCACACTATGCATGAGCTTAATAGAGTGATTTAAGTTGTGTTTGTATTTCACTCCGTGTCAAGTTAAAGGTGGCATTGCCACAGCCAGTGTGTGATGTGATAAGTTAAATTGTTGTTAACTGTAAATATGTTAAACAGTATCAACATACTAAAATTAATAAAACAAAATACTTCCCGGGACTGATGATCCGGTCAGTGGGTCATCTTAGATCCGTCAGCAGGTTTATTTAACAATGTGCTTTTCCGGTGTCCAATCTTTGTTTATTTTGCTGCTTCGGTCATTCTGTGCTGTACATGTTGAGCATTTTGAGTGCAATATGAAGTTGTCCGTCACATACAACTTCACTGTTTATTTACCAATGTAAACTGCATTTGCATAATGTGTTCATTGATAGTCTGACTGGGTCATGTGTGTTCAAGTTGCAATAACCCATAATTATCATGTTGGTATCTGTCAGCCACTTGATGAAAATAAATCAAACTCTTTGGCTATCATAGTCTTCAGTATCTTCCTGTTTAACAGTCCATTGCTTCATATAAGACCATAATTATATTGGCTGGGGCAAATCATTATGTCGCACGCTCATAGAACGTTTACGATTTCAGAGATCAAGTCTATAAGCACGCTCTCGGCCATGGCCATGCAAGCCGGTTTCGGATTTTGCATGTTATTCATTGGATGTCCGGCATAAGTATGATCGGCGCGCAAGAGCAATCCACTCTTCTGATATCACGGCGGGGATTCCACCATAAATGAATATCGACGCCATATTGCCTTTCAGTCGCTAACTGTGCAACTTTATTCTTCATTATTGCTAATTAGGTGGATGGGTATTTGAAATTACACACAACACTTGACTCAAACTCCTTATGTTTATTTCTAATAAACCAGTTACAGGCACTTTAACACTTAGAAACTTTCCATAGGTTGAGTCGTTCATTCACAAACATGGTTAATGTAATGTGTGTCTTTTGGATCTGTCTTTCAATTATTAAAGTTCTTATTAACATAACTTATTATTGCTCACTTCAATAAACTACTTTCAATTCATTAATATTTCAATTGTTTAATCGCGACTTCGCAAGCTAGCTCGAACGACACCTCGTCTCGCTGCGCCTAGATGGTTCTGAGTGGGCGGAAGTACGCAACACTGAACACACACTCAGTAGTTCAGTACAGTAATTTATTACATAGTAAGTTCATTAAAACTTCAGTTAAACAATACTAACTTCACCATTAATTATTTTAGTAATTAAACAATACCAATATCGACAAATGCAAAGGCGTTATTAAGTTAAAGCTTAATTACTTTATACAACAATAATTGCTTGCTTAAATTAAATATTGCCATTGTTAAAATCTAAATTGCCATTGCTAAAATCCCAGTTATCAAAAAATGCTAATCTTAATTGTAACTATACTTCTAGCTAAAGGCTTTAGTTAATAAATTACTCAATGAGTTGTCTGAAAGATCAAGCCCCATCTAAGCAGTAGTTAACACACAACCCAATAGATGGCGCTCAGTCTCTTAATAATCGATAATGACGTTTCTAGATTCTTTATAATAATTGCACTTCCACTACACAGATGGCATGGCAAGTTCATCAATATTATCACAAATGAGAATTATGAGTTGGTTCTTAATTAGATTAACGAATAGTCTAAGCAGGTAAACGCTCTTGCGGCGACATATATATATATATATATTTGGAAGGGATCTGTGTAAACAAAATATAACAAATAGCTTAAAGTAGGTTTATAAATTGTCAGGCACAGACACGAAAATTTATAAGATTTTTGTATACTGGTAAATCAATGCACGACACCCAGTCTCTCCTGACAACACCACGTTCATTCAAACATATGTATGTACACCAACATTTATGTAATCCCATCAAAATCTAAACCAATAAAACATATCAAAAACACGACATCCAAATATTAGGCCACCTAAAAAACAAAAGGGAAACGCAAACGATTTTAAAACATCGCACAGTTTACATTGCTGCTGTTATGCGTCATCATATGCGATACTGGTCGTACACAGCCGCCATACGTCATGGCACTTGGCGTTTTTATAGCCTAACCGTCCAATACTGATATTTGCACTTAGACCCACGATTTAATAGGCCTGCGATGACGGATATTGTTTTTCGATGAAAAAATTTCAGTATGTACGAGTATGTTAGACAATGACGGTACAATGGACTTTGTTGGATCCATATATTTCGTTTCGTTTCGATGGTTTTATTGAGCAGTAATACATGAGTTAGCATATTGCGGGATTATGACATGTTTTGTACAATTATTATTTGCTGGGAATTTTGAGCGATGGATATTATATACAAGGTATTGTTTTGCATCCTCGTCAAATTCAAGGAGGTAACTATGCTAATGATTCACGTCTCGAATCAATATTAAAATTTGTAGGTTTTTTTTCTCATTACGAAAGTCGGTACGTGTGAACCACCCGTGTTTTAAACGTGGCCCGTCTGATCCTCGCCTTATAACCTCGCTTACACACATACGAAAAAACTCAAACGTTTATCTGATAATTTCATAATCCCTAAACCACGTTAAGGGGGTTATTCTGAAATACTGACAAATTTCAACAACAAAAAAGCAGTATTTTTTAAATAATTAACTAGATATCGTAATTTATATTGATGATTTGTCTTTTGTGACAACATCCTGAATTTTGATGAGGATGCAAAACAACGCCTTGTATATACAGGTTGTAACGGAATGGGTATATACATACTTAAGGGTGTGCTACGGACCATCAATCTAAACAAGTTTCTCCATCGGACAAACATCGTAATAGCGAAAAAAATATCAGCTGCCCAATACATTTGGGTCGAATAGGTATTGAAATTTTGTATTGGGTAGCAGATAATTTTTTCGCTATTACGGTGTTTATCCGATGGAGAAACATGTTCAGTTTGATGGTCTGTAGCACACCCTTAAGTATGTATATACCCTTTCCGTTACACCCTGTATATATTGGCAGATTAGGCATTTATTACTGTACCATAAATATATATTTTTTAGAAGCTTGCTGAAGTCTGCTGTATTGCCAAGCAGTATCGTATTTCTCAAAGACTAGGTTGAGGATGGCCAGATAGGCCATCTACTCTATGTAAAATAGTGTTACAATACTTTCTGTCACCAAAGTTTAGGTTTGTCACTAATAATAATAACAAAACCCTAATTATAATATCTATTCCCAAGAAATATATTAGTCATCATATTAATCAAAACGGTCTCTAAGTATGAATCATCAAATTAATGTAAATATTTATCATAGATTATAGTTTGATTACTTTTTTCTATAGCCTGGATATTTATTAGGTCATCGAAATTGCATTTATTAGGTTATTGATAATATCATGCCCGTAAAATACTGGTATTCAGCTAAAGTAGTAGTATCCTTGTTAGACTGGAAGCCCCTATTATATTTAAAACAGACTAGGCAAGGCAGGTAAGGTAAAGTAAGTATAATAACATTTGCTTTCAATTAGAAAATACATTACGTCAAATAGATATTCACTCACTATTTCCTTTTCCATTTTCCTGTTATTTTAGGAAAATAATAAACCAGAATCCTTAAGTTTTAAGACAACTTTTGTGAATGTAAGTTGTTGTTGACTCCTTTCTCAAAGTAAAATTTTTATATCAATATTTGCAAACAAAACATAATAATATAATTCAGCAAGAAAGATAATCCCAGCTCAAACAACGATTGATACTATTATACAGCAGCTAATCATATTAAAGATCTCGAACTTCACAGAATTCAAAACTTACAATCATTGAACAAGTATTCCCAAAGGGTAGAATATTTGAATACAAATGTGAGAAAATGCGGAAGATCTCAATAGGGATCTGTTCTCCTAGTACATATTTCTAAAGAAAATCTTACTTTGTATTCTATTCAGTGCTGTATTACATAAAATACACTGTTTAGTGGATGGCTAGACGTAGGGTAGCACCAAGGTTGGGTTCCTGACAGAGGTGGCTAGCTGAATTATGTATTCGTATGCATACTGCTATTGAGGTATGGACTCCTGGTAGATTGTTGTGAATTAAACTACCACATAAAGTCGTCGGCATTTTGCCGGCAAGACCGCAGGGCGCCGCCGATGCTCGATGAACATCACGCCTATTTTGTAGACTTGGTTTCATCCAAAATCTTCGCTTGCTTGTTTTTTCTTCTTATAAAGAATATACAACAAAATTGCGGCAGCAACTGGGATTCTATCGTTCATTTTTGTCTCCATGACAAAGTCATTTGACAACTGAGAATATCGATTCACAGCCACACTTGTCAGCGGCTTTATGGCGGCTTTGCTTGTGGTTAAGCCGCCGGCAGTGCCACTGGGCTGTGTGTATGCACCTTAATATTCATTAAATCAAACATTTCCATTTTACATTAATCTCATCCAGCAGAAAGTAATATTAAGTCATATCAAAGAGAACAGTCGCTAAAAACAACCCCAAAAAGAACAGATACACCCCAAATTGAGTGTTCCACCATACAAAACGGATCATCAATATCAAGTTACTCTCAAATAAGTACGGACAGCAAAACTGTCTTAGCTGGACATCAATAGGCTGTTACTCTAAGAACCTTACAATTTATCTCCCGTCTACACCACAATAGACAAATTCCCATTCATTTATCAAAGCCAAATAACCTAAAAAGAGGGAAAAACAATAGTCTACCCCCCCCCCCCCCTCTAGGAATGAATTAATCAGCGCAGTCACGATCGCCCGTAACGATGGCACGAACGAAGCAAAATATAACGAAAGAAGTTAGTTAGGAACTTGGACGAAGTACTAGGAGAGTAGGAGAAGTTCGATACTGGCTATTGGTGTTTTATACAAGTTTTTACGTCGTTCCTATTATTATCTTGTGTGTGCAATGGCGTGAAGATGATTGGATTTGTTTTAGTAGATGGTCGAAAGTTTTGGCATCAGTCAAAATTATTGACGTTTCCTTAAGTATTGTTTTATGATTAGTATGTAGACGAATAGTGGTTTTACGTGAATCGTTTACGCTAAGTCATAAGTGGTTTCGGATTTCTGAAGACTAGACAGTGTTTTTAGATATTCATTAATCACAAATCTTCTATCCTGTGTAATTAAAATTAAGCGTTCCTAGTTAATTGACAACTTTGACTATTCTACTTGAAATACGTTTTTTAAAGCAATGATATTAATGTATTCTACAAATAATTCGATACACAAACTCATTTGTTATTTTTTTACAAGATTGTTTACGCAAAGTCTGAAACTTCATGAGTTGGGGGTTGTTCATCAATCAATATTGTCAAGTGAACCTGATCAACGTTACTAACTGACGGTACCAGGATTCCATAAATCAAAAAGAGCGATTGCAAGGTTTTAATTCAATCTGCTTAAGTGATTGTTTTGGAAGAAAATTGGGAGGATAATGACCTTTAATTACAGTGATTGACCTCCTAGAATTTATTGAATACTATTTTACGTGTTTTATATACTATTTATGTTACTTATAGTACCCACCTACAATGAAAAGTCGTTGTTACTCATTATGACGACAAGTCGCGTCGTTTTAAATAGACGTTCAGAGCAAATTGACAGAGAGTTTGTAAGTTGTGAAGAAAGAAAATATGTTCATTAATAGTAATGTACCTATAAAGGTACGTAACAAAATTTTTTTCTTCCACTTAAAAGTCGACCAGCTTTCGTCATTTCCTAGTCAACATGCGCTACCAGGCTGCCATAAATCACAGAGAGTCATTGCAGAATTTAATTTAACCTGCTAGGGAATCTTTTTGTTCCAGCTCGCCTTAAAAGCAAAAAAAAAAACGCTTGTACTGGCAACATCGCGGGACAATCTCGGGTGTTAATATAAATTTCATGAGCCAAGCTATCGCTGTGTTGCTATTTTATTAAAAGCTCGTTGTTTAGGCTCGATTCATATTAAAGTTAATCCTGTGTCACACCGTTCCGAACGTGGGAATTTATTTATTGGTACTAGAATGTAGGTCACGTTCGAACATGTCTTGTAGGTCGTTTAGGTAAAAAGGTTCTTATGGACTAAACGAAATACGTGTAATGGTAGACGATTTTTGCAATAGATGTACCTATTACTAAAATCGTCTACCATACACGGATCGGTGGTGGTTTTGTTTTTTAAATGATAGGTAATATATGTTACAGATTTCAAGTATTGTGTCCACCTTAATGTAATTTAAATTGAAAAATACTTTATAATCAACTTAAAATGTAATCTACGTTTCCAAAGTATGGAAAATGATTCAAAATATGTATTTCCCTTGAAAGAGACACAACCATAATAGGTAAGTGTCTACATTCTGGATTAATGGGCTAAAAACTTACTAAAGCTTCAAAATATGTCGCCAAAATCAAAGAAAAATTAAATGTAAATACACTTCGGTGGAAGGTGCGGCTCTAAAAACCGGGGCGTAGTAGCGTAGTATTACTTATTAAAGACTCACAGGAAAGCTAGCTTATAATTAGCTCGTAACTCGAAAGATGAACACATGCCTATGGGAACCATCACTGCTTAAGTGGTACAACCAGTTGGTAAAGTTTTACGGGAATTAATAATTACAGTAAAGCTTAAAAGTTGTTAATTTAAAATTGGTGTTGAAAAGTTTTATTTTAAGGACACCGTAAAAGTACTGGATTTATAATTTTAATGATATTTTCTTTGTGTTATGTTTGTTCTTTGAATTCGAGTTCGTTTAAATTATTCAAGAGGCATTGTGTTGAGAAATGCAAGTTTTTTTTTCTCTTTGGAACAGTTATTAACTTTATGAACAAATTAAAACATGCATCTGTTAAGTAGTTTTAGGGACGTATTTCTTGCAATACGGTTATTTTAGAAACGGACATTATTTATTACAGAAGAAGGTCCACATTGAATCAATCAATTTAATTGGCAAGAGGTTGAAACTCACAACAGTAACCAGCTCACTGGTGTTAAGTAAGTATTTGCTATGAATGTAACAACATAAAACACAACAATTATATAATAATATGTGAGGCCTACCAGTAAGACATGGGTCCTCCTTGGTTGCGTCATCGACAGATCGAGACTTACCTGAAAATAAGCAGAAAAGTATAATTAGATAACATGAAAAATTGTGCACGATACAGAGAGTAAAATTGTTAAAAGTACTATTAACGTGCTGGAATTATTAAAAAATAATTGGTTGTCTGTAAAGTCGGTTTACGGACGATAGTTTAACGTGACAACGTCATAGCAAAACTTCCATGAAATGATTGTATACTTTTATGAATAGCAAGCCGAACGCTCAAGCTGATCGTGTCTTTCGCTCGCTCGTGCGGCGCTGTCGCTCCGATCGTAACGTTACAATGAGCGTAGCGTTACAATGAGTCATCCTTTTTAGTGCGTGCAGACGGCGTTTTTAGATTTTTTTTTTGCGATTTTTTTTGCTTGCGTCATAGTTCTTATGCCGCCTATCCATGGCGTTTGTCATTGTGGGTTCGAACTTGAGACATCTGATTTGGCAGTCTGTTGGTCAGAGTCGCAGTGATAGCTATTAGCCTAGTGGGGCTAGCTGTTACTGTGACAACGATTTTATTAATTATTACTCTACTAAAAAAAAAAAACTATAAAATGTCACAACACTAGTATTTTAATAACGATACGTACACGAGTTCACACGACTCGACTTACTAACGCGTTATTCACCAGACTGATTGGTTGCCTGAACGGACCATCGTTCATTGAAATAGCAGTACTATAACAATCTAGCTACTCGTTGGTAGCTGTTTTTTTGAGTTTGTAACTGGTCAGTAATCTATAGCGTCATGAACAAACGGGCTAAGAAGCAGCTTTACATGAAGCAACTTCATAACTAACTAGGTAAACGATACCCCTTGGTAAGACTGGTTGTCAGACTTTCAGGCCACGGACTACTTATAACGACTCTCAAAGATCTACAATTGACAGCCGGGACCAATGCCTAAACGTGCTTTCCGAATACCACTAATTACACTTAAAATAACACTGGCTTAATATTTCTATACTATTAACCGCAAAAACTGCTGAAAAACATAAATAAATAAAATATCAGCAAATCTGTTACACAAAGGAGAACGCCCAGATTTTTTTAAGCATAAGTACGTAAGTTGAAGTATCGCAAAATATTTGTCACACCACTGCCTTGATTGACAGTCCATCGATCATGAGGCACAGAGGCAAGTCTTTGGCACAAAGTTGCTTGAAGAAAAGTTGATGGCTCGAAAGTTCTGATTCTTTTAAGATATAAAACAAAAAGTGTATAGGAAAATTAGGATCTAATGTTTAAAGTTTTTAGAGAATTTTGGGGCAAATTGATAATGATACTGTAATGAAAGATTTTTTCAGTTAACAACGATTACGTTGTCCTCTGATTACGTTTGTTTGAAACTATGGCTGTTTTCACGAAGATATAACAAAAAGGTTGAGTACAATCGTTTTAAAAAACCTGTAACGTTACCATTTCTGGGACACAGGAAACTTTTCTGTGAGAGGGAGCGGGCCGTAATCCAACAGGCGAGCCCAGTGCCGGTTGGTGGTCATTTCACGTGTCTTCTTTATTTCTAGGATATACCCGTTTCCTCACGACGTTTTCCTAAGCCGCTCTCCCAAGCGACCAGGGCCTCAAGGCTGCTATTTTCATAAACATCGTCATTCCAACACGATCCCATTGTCATTTTGCTAAAAGTTCTTAATCTGCTAAATTCATAATGATCTGTCATTTGTCTGTCAAATTCTATGCCATTTCTTTCAATGGTGTGTCAGTGGTTGACCATTGTGAAGTCATAATGACGTGATTATAATTAGTAGATTACCAAACTTGTCAAAATCAACAATTATGAAATCAATGATAGGCCATTCTGACATTATTGTAATAGCAGACTTGAGGCCCAGAGATAAGTCACAATATACCTTACCTTATTTATCAAATTCCTAAATGCTGCCTTCTTTTTCCTAAGCATTTGCTCTAATTCTATGCTCCATTTAAAATAATAATAAGACATTTATTTCAGACGTAGTCCATATAATGTTAGTTATACAAAAAACCTTATAAAGCTATTGTTAGTAAGTACATACAAAATCAAAATCAATTAGTGGCACCGCACAGGAGTGCCAGTTTATAGTTGCCAAGCCCTGGACGCGACTACCCGCAGTTTGAAGTCGCATCCAGTGCCGCCACATCGGCGAATCCCAGCGGCCCACGAACAAGCTCAGAAGGCTGTTCGAGCTAAAATAAAAAAAAAATATGCAACAACTTATACCGAAACACCAATTTCGAAGCACATATTTATTATAGCACATTTATTATAATCCATCAGGTAACGACTGCCATACGTAGTCGTAATTTCATAACTCCCTGATTGACATTTCAAAGCTAGCAAATAATAGTGACGAATTAATACATCGTGTATAATTAACGGCAGCAGTACCACATTCGAGTGTCGACCACAAACCACATTCCATTAGTAATTATTGTTGAATAGAAATATCTCGTTTTACAAGCGGTTTCATCGACGATCGTGTGTGGATTTAATGAGTTTAATATTGTTATCTACGGTGTATGTGGAAATATTAAAAGAAGGTGTCATCATCATTCATCATCATTTCAGCCGCAAAACGTCCACTGCTGGACATAGGCCTCCTCCAAGAAGGGGGGGTTTTGCCATAATCGCCACGCTTGGCAGGCGGGTTGGCGATCGCAGTACAGTTGTTACAAAAACACAGAGAACGCTGCTGCCCATTCTCTGCTAAGTCCCTTAGTCGCCTCTTACGACACCCACAGGAAGACATGGGATGGTGCTATTCTTTACGTCCGACACCATACAGAACAAAAAAAGAAAAAAAAGAAAGAAAAAAGAAAAAGGAAAAAAAAAAAAAAAGAAGGAAGAAGAAGGTGTAGTAAGATACAATTTGAATCACTCTCTAGCAATGGAAGACCGATTAATTTAAATTGTTTCGAAAATTTAGCATTGTTTTTCAATGAATAATTAAAGCAATCCGTGATAGATAAGGAACATAATTATGCTGCAGCTGTAAGCAACCTTAAAAACTTCTCTTTTATGCTAAAGTAAAACGAAATATGTATCAGAAAGGGTGTCCCCTTGGTAGCCAGAAATTTCATAGAATTTCGTTTCCCAGAAAATGTTTTACATAATATTTGGGTCTTGTATTTTAATTTGGTTTTTTTTCCAACCTCTATTTACTTGAATGAAACATTTTTTACAGAAACACAATTCAATGAATTTATAATCACATTTTTTTATTTAACAAACTTATCAAACATTAGGTAGAATTATTTTCAAGAGCGTTTACACCTTACGGAATTTCATATAAACTTTCAAGTCCTTATTTTCTGAACCGATTTTAATGAAACTTTCATACGCAGGATAGATAGGGCTAAAAAATTACTAAACGAAATGAAATTCGATGAAACAATTAGCTATGAAACAGCGCGCAACCATCAGAAAGCGTTTTAAACCAAGCCAACTAAGTCGATCACGGATTGGTAATTAATTAAACCTAAATAGCGAAATTGAAACGACTGAATTATATTTTAAGCAGTAAGCCAAGCCCAATCGACTGTACCAGGCGAACAGAAACTTGCTAGAGCCACGTAACAGGCCAGCGATAAAGTAAAACAATAACCGACTCGTTTCCACAAAAAATCATTTTGAGTCCGTGTCCCTTTCTTGATAGAATTGTCCGTAACTCCCGCGAGCCTTCATGAGCCCCTGAATTATTTCTATGAAATAACTCCTTGCCGTGGCCCAAAAATAATTGGGGAAAAAATAAAGAATGAAAGAAAAAAACGCGTACAGAAACTAACCGTTCCCAAAAAGGCAATTTCACTCGCAATCATGAGAAATAACGATATTACCCCATAAACTTTCGACGTGAAACCTAAATATCTCCTCATACCTTTTTACTTCTTTACAGAGATTGTTTATTTTATATACGTGGACCATTCCAGCGGTCCTATGATATTTTTATTGTGAGGTGAACGAAAACGATTCTGTCCCTTCTGTTTATTGTGTTTTAAGTTTGGTGAACGCTTAGAATTTTTATGTTGAATTTTATCGAACCATTCGGGCGTAGACCGTTTCAGGTAGGAATCATTACGTGTTTGAATTTCAACTAATGTTTGTGCTGTTGTTACTGTATGCTATTGTGTGGTGTTTTCTTTTCTTTTTGGGAAGTCTAGAGCTTGTAGTACATAATGTGATGTGAGTTGGCAATGTTGTTGCTAAAACCTTTATTTCAGCGTTTCCTTGGGTTCATTTATTACGTTACGTGAATCGGAACCCAGTGCTTTTAATAAATACTCGTTCCTTTTTCTTAGAAATTTCGAAAATATTTGGTAAAGTCACAGGTTTGTTAAAACACATGCTCTATACTACGCCATTCAATCCGTCTTGTGTAAGCAAAGAAAAATTTAGCTGCAAAAATCTCTCCGACTCATATAAATAAAATCTCTCCCAAAAATAAGCTCTTTCAATACTTCTATCATACCGTCCTTGTATCTGATTTCAAGCCGCTCAAACCAGCCATACTAGGCGCACATGAATAAGCAGCGACAGAATCAGACTTTACGTAATCCAATACCGTCCACGAATCTTTAATATCACAAGCAAAAGTTTGGAATACAGCGATGAATAATAGCTAAAGTCTGGATGCATTATACATGAGTACACATACAGGGTGGCTTAATAAAAATAACTGTATATATACGAGTACGTATGGTGGTATGTATGTGTTTGTGGGATCAGAGAAACGCGTCCTTGGCCCGTTTGTGGTGTTATTGAAATCTAAAACGGCCTGTTTAGTGATGTGGCATTAAATTCTGTGGAGCGTAGTAGACGAAGCGAGGTTGTTAGGACGACAATGTTTCGTAAAGTTGTTTTTAAAAATAATGCCTGATAATACGCCATTCGATTTATTTAAACGCTCAATTGATTATCCTCAACAAGTTCAAGCTCAAACTATAACAAAATAACTAAAAGGGAAACATCTTTAAAACATAAAACTGACCAAACTAGTGGTGTAAGATGTATACCAATCATGGAGACATTCTTTATCGTTGCAAAAACTAGAAGAACCAATGACCGTGAGCATTGCTGCTGATGTCAGTAACTTATATAAATTATTGAAGTATACTTAAATCATTTTGTGTGTGTATTTTTAAACCAATTCATCATCTGAACTGCACTGTAGTCCAGGGTCCTCACCCTTATTTGCAAATCATTAACAAACCAGACCTGAAGCTACCAGTAAACTGAATGCACACAAATATTTCAGAGGAGCCGGCAGCAAAGCGTTTAATGATTGTAATCATTAAACGCTTTGCTGAGAGAATTTAAATAAACATTAATTACAACAGGTTATTAAAATATCATTCGCACGATAACTGCATACGATCACGTCCCGTGAAGGTTGAAATTAATATCTGATTTTATTATTATTGTATTCTGGAGGAAATTGCTGCATTTCCGATTGTCATCATTCATCATTTCAGCCGAAAGAAGTCCACTGCTGGACATAGGCCTCCCCCAACGCCACATTGACATAAAGGGGGTTTTGCCATAATCGCCACGCTTGGCAGGCGGGTTGGCGATCGCAGTACGGTTGTTACAAAAGCACAGAGAACGCTGCTGCCCATTCTCTGGCAAGTCCCTTAGTCGCCTCTTACGACACCCACTGGAAGATATGGGATGGTGCTATTCTTTACGTCCGACACCATACAGAGCCGATTGTCAATATTCCGAATAATAATAATAAATAATATATCAATTGTCCGATTGTCAATATTTCATTAATCAAATTCTGAGATTCTACTTTGAATCAATTTTTATTGCTTTTTAATTTGACTTTGGTACTGAATCAACATAATGTTATTCAGTGTTACCAGATGAACCGGTATTTAAGTAATAATTTTTTGACTAAGTTTGATTGAGTAGAAACTAGTAAAAAAGTTTCAACTAAAGTAACTCCGACATCTTTCCATCTTTCTCTATTTTAAACAAATAAGTGATTTTGACAAATACGTAGATTCAATAATAGGGTCATGAAACAATGGCTTCTGTATTTTGTTTAAATGTTTGTAAATGCATCTAAGATACAGGAGAAAATCCTAGTGTGGGGAAAAGTTTTAGGTAAAGAAAAGCTTCATTCATTTCTGATTTTCAATATTCATAGTTGTGAGTTCCCATCACTAGTCGTTTGCCTTTCTCGGTCTCTCAAGTAACACTTATCGTGGTGGAGGTGGTGCTACGCTTGGCTGTTCGTTTTTCAAACATTGAAAAAACCCGGTAACTCTTTTTTTTATTTTCTTAACATTCTTGTATGAATCGCATTATCGTTAGTATAAAAATTAAAATTTTATTTACGAGAGCTGAGGTGCTGATATTTTTTCAGCGGGCATTGCTGAACAAAGAACTAAAATGTAATGTAATTAAGAAAGTTAATTTGTCAAACATACAATATAATAAACTCCACTTCATTCCTCACATTCTATTATGAACAAAAGAAAAACATTCTTCTCCATTTTACAACCTGCGAGTCACAAAATAAACTCGCCACATTTTTGTAAACTCTATACATTGACAGTAAATACCCCACATGCCTTAAAATATGTGTAAATTCGTCACAAGTGTTCATTACGAAACAACTTTCAAATCAAATACGGGTAGCAAGCAAAGTTATTTATTTTTGCGCTCGAAATTATGAAAGTACAGGTTGTAACTCCAAGATAAACTACGAAAAAGAATGAACCAACAGTACCTTACCATACATCTTTCTTTTCTCTTGTGCTCCTGCACATACTATGTCACAAACTTTTATCCAATAGTAACGATCAAAATTAATATGTGCCGAATTTACTTCATGAAAATAGAGCTGTGGCAAATTTACATATACTTTTTTCAGTGGCGAGTTTACTTTGTGACGAATATACAATAACTCCAACCTACAACCCCTCTTCGTCAAAACAATACGGTACCATATCAATATGTCTCCCGTTATCACAACATTTAATTCCCGTTGTGGTCCCGCACCGTATCGGTGTGGTATCGATGACCAGACTGTGCCCTGATCGTCTGTGGTTATACACAACTGTGACCAGTTGTGGTCACATCGTAGCGAGAGAGAATAATTGATTTTTGGCCGTTTGTATAGGAAGGTATTCAGTTTCAGTTATAGTTTTCAGGTTGTGGGTTGGGTTGCCATCCATCCTGGTTTCCCCGGATTTGTCTTAGTTTAGATGGCAGCCCTATTTATGTGACGTTATATGAACTCTATATATAAACTCTACCCGTCAAGTCTAGTGCTCTAGTCGTCACCGGGTATTTAAAAATAAATTCGGTCTGGCCAGTCATATAAAGGCACACACTAGGAAATAGCTTCAAGAGTCGCTGTTACCGAAATCGTTAAGGAGAACTGTATATAAGCTGACTGGTATATAAGTAACCGATACTGAAACACGTGATTGTACTCATGATAACAAACAACTATCCCAAAGAAAAAAATATTTTTTCACTCTTTCACTTTTCGCACAATAACACAACAGCCGTATAAATTCGCGCGCGCGTGCTCCTATGACCTACCAGCTGCTAGCCGCGTTACGCCCTTGTATCTCATTACTATCCTTCCGTGCCACAGTGGGTAGGCAGAGCACCCGCATGGCAGGCAACCCCGAATTTCATACGGCTTTTGGGTTATTGCGATAAAATTGTATGAGTATAAAAAAAAATGTTTCTTTGGGAAAATTGTTGATTATCATGAGTACAATCACGTATTTAAGTATCGGTCACTAATTACCAGTCCCCTTATATATATAAAAAAGCTCGAATTAGAAAATAGGTACAGACGCCAGACATCATGCTACAACAACCTGTCCAATTTCTGTAGATTTTCACGTTATCGTCAAAAAATTTGGTGTTAGGTAAAATTTGACAGTCTAGGGTAGTTGATGTGCTGATGTCTGTAGCATTTACCAATGTCAGCTTTGGAAAAGTTACAAATTTCTGTGGTAAGTAAAAAAAGCACTCATTATCTATGCCTGTCCGTGATCCAGCTACTCTAAGTGGATTATGGAATACTTAAACCATGCCAAAACATTTGATTTCTCGCAAATAGCACAAGTGTATTTTATTTTAAAAAAATAGCAGAAAGAGAATACCAACAAAGATAATGACAAAACAAAATAAACCGATCCCAAAACGAGAAACAACCAGAAATATATAAACGACTAAAACCAAAAAGAAACTATAGGTAGGTACATAAGATCAAACAAGCGTGCTATAACGTTTGGCGAGGAACGTGCTCTAGTGGGTAGTCCTCGATTTAAACACGTTAGTGTCAGAATGGCTTCCCAAGGCTAGAGATATGCGTCGACGTCACTGTCAAGTGATATTGTATTTGAACCAAGGTTTAGGGTTGATGTTTCGTTGCTATTAGCTTTGTTATCGGTGGTGTTGTTGTGGTTACTTCTACAACTTAACCTGAATACAATGTTAACTCTGCCAGACCACAGGCCTCCTATCAGTGAGTGGGATTGGCTGTAATCCATCACTAAGGGCCAATGATATGGGTAGATGTCACGTAACTTGGAATGTTTGGTTCTAGGTCACGTCGGCTTCCTCACTATGTTTTACTTCACCGTTTTGAGAGCAGTGGTGATGATACAAATAATACATCAATTGCCTGTTAGGGTTCAAATCCACACCACAACACGTGGGCTAGTCATAGAATTTTACGTAAAACGCCAACATTGTTAGTTTTTGAGAGTCAAAGGGAAACTAAGAACCTAGCACCACTTGTCTTAACATTAAATCACTTGCTCCCATCCGTCCCTTCGCATCTCTTTCTACAGATACGAAAAGTATTACTGTAATGTAGGTATATTGATAATTATTTGTAAGCTAGGCTGTACAGGCGCCCGCCGCCGCCGTCAGTCCGCAATATACGATCTTACCGTGAGCCCGTGTTTTATTACGTCCGCCGTACAAACATCACAGTGGCGACGAGGATTAATTACCTATGAGTGCGTGCGTAATTGAACAATAATCAAGATGTCGATTGGGAAGTTAAGCGAATTTGACGTGAAAACGGGACAGTGGTCATCCTATGTGGATAGGTTGGACATGTACTTTGTCGTAAATAAAGTGGCGGAGGAATTAAAGTTACCTACTTTGATTTCTACAATCGGAGATGAAGCGTACGAGTTGCTCGTCAACCTATCGAGCCCAAGGAAACCGTCGGAGTTAAAGTACGGTGAAGCCGTTAGCTTAATGCGTCAGCACCTTCAACCGACGCCATCTTCGTTAGCGGAAAGATACCGCTTTCGACAAAAAAGACAAGGAGCGGACGAAAACGTGGCGACCTACGTCACAGAGTTAAAAGGATTAGCTCGTCACTGCAAATTTGCAGAAAATTTAAGCGAGAGCTTGCGTGACCAGTTCATATGCGGACTCAAGAGTGACGTCATCAGGCAACGACTGTTCGCGGAGGATGACTCAATAACATTTTCACAAGCCGTGAAGCTAGCGAACTCAATCGAGGCGGCGGAAAGAGACGCAGCGGTAGTGGATGGAACGTCCACATCTAGTCCCAAGGCGGAAGCTGTGCATTCGGTCTCATCGAATAAAAGGGACGAGAGGAGCGGTGCGAGTTACAGCAGGAGCGGGGGCATCATGCGGCCACGTGGTCGCCGCGGGCCGGGCGGCGCGGGCGGCTGCGGCGGCGGGCGAGCCGCGAGCCGCGTGGCGCGCGCGACTAGCGCGTCTTCGACATCGGGACGCAGCAACTACTGCGCAGCTTGCGGAGCCACTAACCATGTTGTGGCAAGCTGTCGCTACAGGGAGTTCGTATGCAGCAAATGCCAGCAAACGGGGCACTTACGTCGGGTGTGTCCGGAGAATGTAGAACAATCGTCGCGAGCAACGTCATATCGTCGCGGTCGGCGGAATGGCAATATGTATTCCGCGGAGGCCGTAAGCGATTCCGACGTGGAGGACATCGAAGAGAGTTTGAACCTGATAGGACTCAATAATTATAAGCCAGTAAGTTTACCTATTTTTGTAGATGATACCGTATTAAACATGCAAATAGATACAGGAACTGCGATTTCATGTATAAATGATTGCACCTACGAACGATATTTTTCACATCTGTGTCTTATGAAGGACGATACCATTTTAAAATTTTATGATGGCACTAAAATAAAACCATTAGGTATAATTCGCCCACGGGTCCGATTCCAGGGGCAGGAAAAACAGCTAGAATTGTTTGTCATAAAAAACGGTACTACATCTTTGATAGGTAGGCAATGGTTAGCGGAGCTACGAATAAAAATACCTACTCTTTCATGTAAAGGTATAAGTGAAATGAATTGTGTTCAGATTAATGAAGGAATTGTAAATATTCTCGACAGACATAAGGAATTATTCAGCGGCGAACTGGGTCGGTACAAAGGCGGCAAGGCTACGCTACGAGTGCGCCCGGGGGCGACGCCGGTGTTCCAGCGCGCGCGGGCCGTACCCTACGCGCTGCGCGAGCGCATCGACGCTGAGCTCGATGCCATGCTGCGCGACGGCGTCATCGAGCCCGTCGACTGCTCCGACTGGGCCTCACCTTTGGTGCCGGTGACTAAAGCAGACGGTACGTTGCGAATTTGTGCGGACTATAAAGCTACTCTGAATCCCGCCTTGCTGATCGATCGATACCCGCTTCCTAAGATTGAAGATGTGCTCGTAGGCCTAAACGGGGCACAGTTTTTTAGTAAAATAGACCTTTCCCGTGCGTACAACCAAGTAGAACTAGATGATTCAAAAAAATACACTGTTATTAATACACATCGAGGTCTGTTTCAGAATAATAGGTTAGTTTACGGGTTGTCGTCAAGTGTAGGTATTTTCCAACGTATAATGACGAATTTGTTAGGTAATATACCGAATGTGCAAGTGTTCCTAGATGACGTCATTATTGGCGGGAAAAATAAAAGCGAGCACTTATATGCACTCGAACAAGTCTTACAGCGACTATCTGAGAGTGGGCTAAAGCTAAAGCAAGAAAAATGTGTTTTCTTGGTTGATGAAGTGACTTATTTAGGCTATGTTGTTTCTAAAGAAGGGGTCAAAGCGGACAAATCAAAAATTAAAGCGATAAGTAAACTGGAAGCTCCAAATAATATTAGCGAGTTACGTTCCTTTATAGGGATGGTAAATTTTTTTTCAAAGTTTATTAAAAACTTCAGTTCCATGTTAGTACCTATACACAGGTTATTACGAAAAGGCGTAGACTGGAACTGGGATGAACAGTGCGAACGTGTGTTTACACAAATAAAACAGGCTTTAATGGGTACCGAAGTATTAGCACACTACGATCCCAACAAACCTCTAATCGTGACGTGTGACGCGAGCGCGCGGGGCGTGGGGGGCGTGCTGGCGCAGCCGGGGCCGAGGGGCGAGCGCCCGATAGCATATGCGTCACGTTCGCTCACCATCGCGGAGAAGAACTATTCGCAAATACATCGCGAAGCACTTGCGATTATATTCAGTATAAGAAAATTTCATCAATACATTTACGGAAGAAAGTTCATTTTACGTACAGATCACAAACCCTTAGTATCAATGTTAGGTCCGCAAACGGGGATACCTACAATGACGGCTAGTAGGATGCAACGATGGGCAGTGATATTATCGGCATATAATTACGACATAGAATATATTCGCACGAATGAAAATTGTGCAGACGGTTTATCACGTCTGCCAGAAAATAATAGCGTTAAAAATGTGAGAGAGGAATCCATTCCTGAGCAAACATACCTGCACTTCGCACAAGACGGATTGTTGCTTGATTATACCGAAATAAAAAAACAAACGGAGAGGGATTCGTTATTAAGTAGGATTTTGAACTACCTACGAGATGGTTGGCCAGATAGGTGTGACATCGTGAACCTACAACCGTATTTCAATAGAAAAGCGGAACTGTACGAGGAGTTAGGTTGTGTCATGTGGGGTCACCGGGTGGTGATACCGGAAAAATGCCGGGATAAGATTTTAAAAATTATCCATGAGCCGCATATGGGCATCGTAAAGTCAAAGGCATTGGCACGCAGCTACGTATGGTGGGCGGGCATCGACGAGGCGGTGGAGCGCGAGTGCCGCGCGTGCACCGTGTGCGCCGCGTACGCGGACGACCCCCCGCGCGCTGCCCCCCGCCCTTGGCCCTGGCCCGCCAGGCCGTGGTCCCGGCTGCATCTTGACTTTATGGGGCCTATATGCGGTAAAACTTACTTAGTAGTAGTAGACTCAACATCCAAGTGGCTGGAGGTATTTCAAGTTCCTAGTACTGCAGCGAGTCATACAATGGTCAGGTTGCGCGAGCTGTGGAGTAGGTGGGGAGTCCCCAGGCAGATAGTCACTGATAATGGACCGCCATTCACTAGTAGTGATTTTGCTCAATTCGTGCAAAGTGACGCTATCCAGCATATATTCACAGCCCCCTATCATCCATCATCCAATGGAGCCGCGGAAAATGCTGTTAAGACTTTAAAAAGAGTTATAAAAAAAGCAAATTTAGATAATAAAAGTGTAGAACAGGCTCTGAACACATTTTTATTATATTATAGGAATACGGAACACTGCACTACTGGAATAAGCCCATCAGTCGCACTTATAGGGAGACGGTTGCGAACCAAGTTGGACGTGTTAAGACCCGATGTGGAAGTTAGAGTACAAAAAACGCAGCAAGGGCAGGTTCAAAGTGCGGGTGGGACGGATAGGAGGGTGAAAGTAGGAGACGACATTTGGTATCGACAATATCTTAAGGGGGAGAAATGGCTGCCCGGTACTATACTTAACTCGACAGGCCCAAGCAACTATAAGGTACTAGACAGTAACGGTAAACAGGTCCATAGACACATCGATCAGCTTAGGCGTAGGACGAGGAGTTCTCTAGTAGTCCCCACAGAGTTGTCGCGTTCACCGGAAAGTTCAACTCCTAGAGTAGCACCTACGACGCCCCTCGAAGGCCAGTCGGAGCGTCCGGCGGCCGCGATGGCGTCGTCGTCGCCTGCGTGGGAGCCTGCGTCGTCACCGCCTCAGAAAAACGATCAGGCCGATCGAGATAAAGTGGCAGAAGAGTTCTCGACACCGCCGTCTATGCCTGTACCGCCCCAGGCTCGCCCCATTAGGAAATGTAGGTTAAATAAAGATGTTAATTTTAAGATTTAAATTAAGAATTTAGTTAAGAGTTGTTATCATTAAGTAATTAAGTTAGTTTGGTAGGTTATAGTAATTAAGTTAGTCTGCTTGTTGTTAATTAGTGGTGGAGGGATGTAATGTAGGTATATTGATAATTATTTGTAAGCTAGGCTGTACAGGCGCCCGCCGCCGCCGTCAGTCCGCAATATACGATCTTACCGTGAGCCCGTGTTTTATTACGTCCGCCGTACAAACATCACAATTACCACCGTAGCAACCGGCGACGGATAATAGTTTAAAGTGTTAACAAAGCGCACCACTAACCCAACAATTTACTACCAAAAGCTTACAATAACCCACTGATTACTAAAACCGCTTCCTCGACTATCGAACACCGCCCAACTCAAGCTTCCAAGGAAACTTGTCGACTGCTAACTGGACGCATTATCTACACAGCGAACTCATCCCGCGGGATTCAGTGAATCAGCTGGAAGTTAAGTGTTTCTGTTACATCTTGATAAGGATTAAATGGAAACACAGTTGACGGCTCCGCTGTTAAACACCCCGTTAGTTTTGTTGGGAGTGGATGTGACTTTTAGTCGGGGAGTTTCCTTTGAAGAGGAAGAAAAAGACAATGTAAAAGCTAGCTGAGCGAAAATAGTTCTGATATCTACAACAGCAGATTTTTTCAACTTGTCTAGTGGTTGCAAATGCAACTGCTGAGCTTAATTTCTAACAAGATCGTGGTCGTTATCATATTAAGAAAACTTTTCTTCTTGAATGTACAAATCACAAAATTAGTTAGTTAGCGGGATCAGTAGATCAATTCAAAAATGCATTAGGTCGATTGAACCGGCGGGTCCCGCCTCTGCGGGATCAATTGACTAAAGAGTCGCATGAGATCATGGCTTGAATTGGCAAAATTGCTTTTGGGTTTTTCGATCTGGAACTTTTCAGTAGTTGCCATAAAGTCAGCATTTGTGCTAGGCTCGCCACCTATATGGGACTTAAGCATAACTGGTGCAATGTGAGTGTATTATTAGGTACACCTCTGCCTGACCCTTCCCCCCTTTGTTCCTGTAGTGCTGGTAATAATGCCATGTGTTTTTTTACTATGAACTTAACATAACATGTTTTTTGCCATTGTTCTTTGCCCTTTACTTAGTCAATAGACTTTATTGCATGGAGACTGTACATTATAGTTCTGTACCTACGTAAAAGCTGAGGAGCTTGTGGCTAAAATAATAACAGCCGCACGGGTCGATCTTTAAGGTTAAGCCGTGTTTGCCAGATTAGTCTGTGGATGGGTGATCATAATTACATACCGAGTTTCCTCCGTGCTTCGGAAAGCACGGTAAGCCATTGGTACCGGCTGTCATTTCTAGATCTTTGACAATCTTTACGAGTAGTCAGAAGCCAAAAGTCTGACATCCAGTCTTACCAAGTGGTATCGGTGGTATCGGCCCAGTTACTGGGTTATGGAGGTCAGATAGGCAGTTGCTTCAAGTAAAATACTGGTACTCAGTTGCATCCGGTTAGACTAGAAGCCGACCCCAAGATAGTTTGGAAAAAGGTTAAGCAGATGATGATGACCTACGTAAAAGCTGGTAACTAACATTAACAACTACTGTATCTAAAACCTCGTCACTTGCACCACACCACCTCCAAAGTCTACAACAAGACAAGTCTTTGTGAAATCATGATGAATTCGTGTTCCCCGATATCAGACTGAAAGGGATTAAATGTTAACTAAGAGCCGGTCGTTTTGTAGTCAAATGAATTCGTTAGGTTCGCTTCTAGAAACATTTGTTTTGAGGCTTTCGGAAGTATTTAGTTGTAGGTACTGTAATTGTTCTAGGTCGGAATTTAAGTAAAGAGTAATACTTAAAATGTTCTAATTTAAAACGGAAAACAAGGAATGAGTAAAATTATTATTTTCATCTAAACTAATATCATAAAGAGGAAAGATTTGGTTGTTTCTTGCGATTTAACTCAAAAACTACTCGACCGATTTTAAAAATTCTTTCACCATTCGAAAGCTACATCTTTACCGAGTAACAGAGGCTATATCACAATTTTCGCGGACGAAGTCGCGGGCAAAGTGCTAGTAATTTATAAATTTTGGCACTGTTCGCTGCTGTGTTGTTGCTCAGTAGTAGAAGTGTGACTATCACACTGCTACTATTGAGCATGAGTCTTCAGGTTCAATTCCTGAGGTGAAAAATTTGTTATTGGGTCTTTCCAACAAGAATTTCCCGGTGACAGTTCAGAGACTTGATTTTCCGGCGAAATAAAACCTCTGCCTTACCCTTCGAGCTTAGAGGTGTGATTTGTTTAAAAACACGAAATCATAAACAACATCTAAAAAGTTCAGTCCTTGATTCAATAATTAAGCAAGATAAACTACAAAAAGTCATAAAGAAACTTTTCTATTACATTAATTTTAATTCCTTAGGCAATTTAAAGAAGCCTCAACTCCAAAATAGAACTCTTCAACGAAGAGAGACAATAATCACCAACTTACCCAAACATACTTAACATAACATGGCGCCTGTAATTCCCGAGGGGTAAGGCAGAGATGTGCATAATAGTACAAACAAATTTAGCCAGTTATGTTTTACATAAAGGGCAAGCCTATTGCCATCAACCAGTCAGAAATCAAGCCTATGTGGCTGCTACTGATAAATTCCTGAAAACAAACCCAATAAGACTGCCCGACCCGAGAATTCACCTCATTTTCTGCAGTGGCCTTAGCTACCTTAGTTCCCTTCAATATGGTTGAGTTGAATGATGGCTGATGCTCGTGAACGGGCGCTGTCAGTTGTGCCACGGTTTATTTTAATTACTTTATTTTTGAATTATTAATTTAATTTTTTACTCTGGACGCTTTTAACTTGCACGTATTTCTACATCGTTCTCAAATATTTGTAACTCAACATGAATGATGTAACCAAGATTTTGTAACAATATTTTGATTTAAAAGAGTGTCCATGGAGTTTCTTGCCCATTCTTCTCCATAGAGATCTACGCTTTACTTTCACAAGTTTTTATGCCTTGTGTCTTGGACTGTAGCTTTGCGTTTTGTTTTGCTTTTTTGACTTTCAAAAGTACCTGTAGTGGTGTACTGGACTAACTAGACAGTTCTTTTAAAAATACTTTTCATTCACAAACATCATCTGCATTACTCTCCAAAACAAATTCCTTCTCTTCACGCTCACCTGCTTTTGTTTCACCTTCAGACTCATCTTTATACATTCATAGTCGAAGATATTTTATTTGTACGCAACCTTTACCCCATGGCACGGCTGGATGGGTTTGCTCGGGACTTGTCAAAAGATTGGCTCCAATCTCGAATCCAATCTTACGAGTCACAAGTCAGGGGGTGTCAGTGATCACTGACCCGCGTCGTGTTTTAGAAAATCCTCACATACTTCAATGAATAGGAATATTCAGTGAGGATGGAATATATTTATGGGATTTCCATGTTTTTTATGTCAGTATATTTATTTATTTAAACACCAAATCGCTTAAATGCTGAAATAAATGAGAATGTTACACATCAAAACTGGTTAATTCATCGTTTTTAACTTAGATGAAAAAAAAAAATGTGTTTTAGGTTGTTTGGAAATGTTACGTTAATCTATTTTGCTAATTTACTGATTGAATCCTACGAATAAAGTTTGTAGCATTGGAGATATTGACTGGAATTTTCCATATTCGTAGCTCTCAAGTATTTTCTTTTTCGTAATTCCTGGTAATCTGGGCTTGTTTGAAGTCTTTCGTTATTTTCATATTCATCTTTATTTTTATCTTTTCTCTTTCTAAGACTTCTTTCTCCACTTCAAGTTTCCTGTTTAACCGCTTTTCACTTTACAGACTATTCATGGCAAGAAAACTCACGTAAAATAGTCACGATGCAAAAGTAAAGGAAAAGGAGGTCGAACTGAAAACTAAAAATAACTTTCAGTAATCCAATAGGTGTTCTCAGTGAATACTGGATGTGAAGACCCCACCTTAGTTCATGCATGAAAGGTACTACACAAATAAAGAAGTGAATAAAAGGGACATCGTGCACTATACGACCACGACCAAGACTTTGGCCGCAGAAGCATCTACCAGGAAGAAAGTTTGGTCGCACGACCGGGCGTTCGACCAGTTTTGTTCAAAATAGCAGCTGATCATGCGACAAGTGAGCAAGATATTGACCGTATGGCGGTTAATGTTGAGCCTAAGAACTCAAGGCCGTCCAAAAGCGCGTTGGGTAGACAATATCGTCATAATCGCAGAAAATAGATGGAAAATAGACGCACAAAACAGAAAAGAAAGGGCAACCCAACTAGTGAAATTATGCAACAAATTGTGGTCGTGATCGCATAGTCCACCAAGTCCTTAAAGGTACGAGTAATCGCTCAGCTTCTCGCTGAAGCAACAAGCACTTTGCGAAAGAAGGACAAAACAAATGAAAAAAGAACAACGCTTATAACCTACCAAGAATTTTCGTGAGTGTCGCAACGAATAAGGTCGTGAACAGGGTTTAGTTCATGCATGAAAGGAACTATAAAAATAAAGGAGTGAAAGCAAAGAGATGGGAGATGGGATGTGAGTGTGTGCATGTGATGCCTTGAGACACACAATATTTTATTTTTTTATTTTCTGTTTAGATTTAAGTTTTTGAAGTGAAAACTTCTATAACGGCGTTGTGCACTTTTTGATGGGTAAAAAATGTTAAACTCGCGTCAGGACACGTGACCGTCAGATTTTATTGACATTAGGTTACGAAGGAATTTTAATTTTATGACATCTGTCATTGATTTTTGGTTTCCAAAACTGGAAAATTCGTAAGACGGATTGACATTAGGTTACAAAGGAATTTGAACTTTATGACATCGGTTTCACCAAAGAGGTAAAAATTGTGAGACGGATTGTAATAGTTCTGAAGTGTTAAATTTTTAATGTTTAATATAAATTGTCATGTTAGTGCAATAAATGAATATTGTATTTTACCACATAAATGATAGTACTTTTATACTGATAATTAAAGCAATTCGTGCAAAATTATTCCCTAACCATTCCAAAATATCAAAAATGCACAACGTTAATATTCAAGTTTTCACTTCTGCCGGCACTCCCGGAGTGAAACCCGTTTTTCATTGTGTGCACTTGTGGCACGTTCCAAATAATAATGATTTTTTTTTCTTTCTTTCTAAGGTTCAGAGAGGTTTTGTAATGAGACTTGTGTAGCATCGAAGTTGTCTAGACACTAAACAAAGGTTTCTACTGAGAAATGGTTTGCCTTTCTCTTACCTTTGAATTATAAAGAACATTTTAGAATACTTGCCTTGGTGTTTTCGCTTCTTCTAATTAGTATTTTCTACTAACTACTTGTTATTTTAATTGTTATTTATAATTGAATTACTGTGTGTGTCTTTACAAGTCAACATTAGTTTGTTACAATAAGGATTTATTGTAACAAACTAATATTGTCACCATTAAGACTACCAGAAATACCATTTTATTTCAAATCAAAAGAAAAACGTATTTGATAGAGACTAAAAGGAAGCCTATGGCCAGCAGAAGGACACCAATAGTTATTAAAAAAATAAACTGTTCCATTTAGGACAGACTAAAATTATTTTTACTCTAGTGTACGTATTATCAAAGTCATGTAACAATTAATCACCAAACACTCAAGAAATCACTACTCAAAATCATATCATCTACTGATTCTAAACTGATATAGGTTTCAAAACTCCATTCTACAATTATCCTCTCTAATTTACATCATCACATAGCAGCCTCAGCAATTATCCATCAGAGGCTGTCCCTCAAGATCCATTAATACGAGGGCTCTCCACACACACACATCTTGCAATTACAATAGCCTTCTTTGTCCTCCTGACAAGAATTAATAGACAAATCGCTGGGCCTTTAATTGATGGTAAAGTCAAAAGCAGGCACTTGTGACAGATGAATGGAAAGAGTGGGCTGTCGCATACATCGATTGTTTGTTGTATGAGCTTGAATGAGTAGTGCGTAACTCGGATTTATGTTGAAGAGTGAATGGTGAGTGATCCATACGTTTATCGTTCGTTTATTATTGAATGCGTTTGTGTTGAAGGTACAGTCACACCAAATAAGGTGTAAACACGGATAAAGAACCATTTTATTGACGACAACTATCCATACTTAATATTATAAATGCGAAAGTCACTCTGTTCGTTTGTATGTTTGTTACCTTTTCACGACTAAACGTCTGATCGGATCTTAATGAAATTTGGCAAGAAGATAGATTTCAACCTGGGGAAGGACATAGGCTATATATCATCACGCTACGACAAATACGATCGGAGCAGCAATGAAAAATGTTGCGAAAACGGGGAAAATTTGACGCAGATGAAGTTGCGCGGGACAGCTAGTTATTCCATAATTGGAACTGACTGTATGATGAGAATCGCAGATTAAGGTAACTCTGATTTAGCAGAATTTTCTTTTGGAATATTCCAAAATAGAATTCTGCTAAAACAAAGTTTTACTTTACTACTTACGACTTCGCTAAATTTAAATCTTTAAAAAAAAGTTATTGAATCTTGTTTCAGCCGTAATAATATATCTATTATATATATAATATATCTTTGCTTTGTATAGATTCAATCTCTTAGTATTATATAATTGCTTAGCACATGTGTGAAAACTATGTACTGTAAAGCCACTATTTACTGAGTACCTACATCTTTCACTGACGCGAATTTACCCTGGCGGTTGAGTGAATGTCATGCTCACTTAAATGTCACGCTGATGGTGGCGGGTGTGTCGGGTCATTTAGTTCCCTTCAATATGGTTGAGTTGAATGATGGCTGATACATGCGTGATGTTCGTGAACGGGCGCTGTCAGTTGTGACTGGTCATCTCTTAGCTGCCACGGTTTTTTTTAATAATTTTATTTTAAAACTTTATTTTAGAACTATTGATCTCGTCTTTTACTCTGGACGCTCTTAACTTGCCCGTATTTCTACATCGTTCTCACATACTAGTAATTCTCAACACGATTGATGTAACCAAGATTTTGTAACATATTTTGATTTAAAAGAGTGTACATGGAGTTTCTTGCCCATTCTTCTCCATAGAGATCTACGCTTTGGAATGGGCAACTACAGTACTTTCACAAGTTATTATGTCTTGTGACTGGGACTGTAGCTTCGCGTTCTTCTTTTTTGTTCTTTGAATTTCAAAAGTGCCTGTAATGGTCTAATTGAAATAAATGCTTTGAGTTTGAGTTTGAGTTTGAATATTTCAATCGGACCATTACTAAACGAAGAAATATTTAATTTATTTGATTATGCACCAACTCAAAAGAAAAACAATCAATCGACTGTACCAAAATTCAAACCACATTAATATTTACACAAACCATCGCAAAATTTGCTTTTAACAAATTACTTTCATATTCAACTCTTCAATCGAACAAAATTACATCAAAACATACGCTGTTCATATTAAATTTACTTCGCCGAACTCCGTAAACATTTCCAAGTAAACGAAGAGACAACTTTGTCACATACTTCTGGAACATTCGTTACATTATTCAAGTTATACACTTTTTCCGATGCAGTGTAAATGGGAAATTGAATTTTGCCGAGTGTACCCGAAGTTAGCCGACTGTGAGTAGACGCTCATACTGGCATGCAAAGTCTTAGGACGCGTTTACACACATTTTTTTTTACCAGTATATTATGGTCGTACGTGCTTTGAACTATGAAACCCTGGTACATGGCAAACGATGAGTTATTTGGTAGTTATTTGGGAGCAATAAAGTAGGCATGTGAATTATCAGATTCGATTGTAAATGGCATATTAATTGTCTAATATCTTCGATGCCTCCAAGCTTTTAAAACAACCAAAATTCCACACACATACGAGTATGCAGTGTAGTGTCTGTAGTTTAACTGCACACAAATTCAGTTTAAACAATCTCGATTGCAGGAATGACTTGCACCGCTGGACCTCTCGTATTGTGGTAGCTTGTAGTGAATATCAATTCGCATCTTACACATACATGTATGTTGCAGGTGTCGTAGACACAAACCACAATCCGATAGAACTTGTAGACCACCAAAATGTGGTCGCTTCGTATGGTTCAAAAGTACTGTCTGCCCAAGCCCTTAGTCCCCGCGGACTTTCTTTCTTGTTCGTTTTAACTCTAACTCAAGAATCTATTAAAGTTAAACGAACGATTTAAACTACGCCAAGACTACATATAATGAAGGAAGTACGTTCTATAGATTGGACGATTATTCGCAAGTTTTATAAGGTCGTTGTAACAAATTATGTCAGAAGAATTTATGGGACTGAATTAAAAATTGTAGTTAATTTTTACGACGTGGTTACAGGTTAATGGTCGTTCTAAAGACCGGATTAATGAGGTAAGTGACAAGGTTAAAATGGTAAGGTTATGTTGCATAAGTTGTTAAACAGTTATTAAGGGTAAGCTGCTATTAAACAGTTTCTTACGTGCGCTGAAAAACATTGAAAAGGTTATGTTCTACAAAGAGTTGAAGCGTTGGTAGTAATATTTTTGTAATCAATATCATTTATAAAAGACGTTATTTGATGACTGTATTTTGAACTTCTATCTGCGAGTGGAGATTAACCATAACAGCTGGAGTTTTCTTTTTCCAAAACAAAATAAAAAAATCAAATAGTTCATTTTCGTAGTTCAACGGAAGAGTGTGCCAAAACTTTCAGCGGAAACTAACGTCACGAAAAGGACAAGAGGTTTCTTTTACGCCGAATCCCCTGGGAAGTAGGGAAGTAATATTTCCGTTAGTAGTTCGATCGTGTCCCTATGGTACAAATATTGTGTTAAAAGTTAATGCAAGGGAACTTCACAGAAATACCCAAAGTGAAAGTCAAAACATCATTATTCGCCTTTTCCCCACTATGTTTGGAGTCGGTTTTCATCCTAACCGGATGAATACCAGTATTTTACATCTCGCCACTGCCTATTGACCTCCATAATCCCTTTACTGGTACTATGTCACCATTTGGTAATACCGGGTGTCAGACTTCCGGGTTTCAACTACCCGTAACGACAACCAAAGTTCAGCCAAGATCTACAAATGGCAGAGAAAAATAAAACAGTTTGATGAGTAAACACGCTGTGTAACCAATAATGTAGTTAATCCAAACCATTGACTTTAACCACAAAACAAAACGCGAGATTAGATAATAGAAAAATGATTTCCAACTCTACGTAGTCGACCTCAGTACTAAAATCAAAAGTCAACCTCGTATAACCCGACCGAAACGAGTAGACACACAAAACAGAAAAGGTTGAAACAAAAAAGGCACAATTTCCACAAACCAGTATATCACCCACAATCATTTATCAGAATATAACTAGTGGGGCGGAATAGGATACATTGGCTTGGACATTTTCGTCCGTGTACGCTTTTTGCGAACGTTTTTTGCTTTATTTTTAGTACAAAGCTGCTTTCTGTGGCTGTATTAGTGCGGCTTTGTACAAGTATTTTCGTTTTAAATGCGGCGGATTGATTGTTTTGCACGTTTTTGTATAATACTTGGCATAGAACGTTGTGTGGATAACGTAAGTGGCACGAATCCTTTAGTAAGGTAGAAGATAGTAAAGTAGGTTTTAGTTTGTTCCCGTTCCTTTTTTAACCGATTTTTTCTATATGTGTGGATATTGTAGGCCTTATAGATTCCTAGATCCTTGGTAACTCTTTGCCTTGTTCTATGTTTTGTAGTAAGCAACGACTTATTGTCGAGCCTACGATGCTGGGGGGGCATAATACTTAAGTACTAACGCTGTAACATAGAAATATTGTAAAACCAAATGATTTTAAAAGAGTAACCAAAACCATGGAGTTTCTTGCCAGTTCTTCTCCATAGGCAACGACCAAGCCGAACCGAGCCCATTTTTGTCGACGTTTTTTATGTGCCCATGTTCTCGTATATGTGAAATAAAAATATTTTGTTTTTTTTAAATATCCTCTCAATCGATAATTATAATTTGTGTTGTAAAATACAAAATAGCGATCGAGAGAATATTTAAAATAAGGTTTCTTCATTAACTTTCTATACACGTAATCTTCATACAAAACATACTATACTGGTTCTTTACAAATGCCTGACTTGACTTACAGCTTCATCCACGTCTACATTTGACCAAATTCGCCACAATTAATTTACCATCGGCCCCTATTTACCAGAAAGTATATCCAAGACCACTTTGTTAGCCCGTATTGACCTCACTAACAAAAAACCCAGAAAAAACACGAGTTTAGTTACTTTCCCGTCTATCCTCAAAGTTCTTGTATCGTTAGAATATCAATGTGAAACAGGAGAAAACTTTCTACTCCAATACTTCGTTACTGTATTCTAAACGTTTTTTGCGAGGAATTTTGGAGGCAGAAGTTGTAAAGTGAATTCTTGATCCGTAGATGTCTGTTGGTGAAAGCGTTTCCCGTGACCCGACGGTATAAAGATTGAATTAATTATTGTGGTGGAACCGTTTCTAGCATTTAAATGAAGCTCCGTGGGGTAATTGCGTAACACACTCACAATTCCAATGCTAGTATTTTTATGGATTTTATTTTATTTTTTACCGACATCCAAAAAAGAAGAGGGTATCAATTCGTCTGAATATTTTGTGTGTATGTTCAGCGATATCTTTACCAATTGTGAACCAATTTATAGGTTTTTTATTGTTTGGAAGAATATTATTCCGCGAATATTATAATATCATATGGTCCCGTTTAAATTTGGCGAAGTTCTGATGCTGATCTTCGCAGACATACAATGGATTTTTTTTATAATAGACGTCAAATCTGTCGTGATTGCTGCTATCGCTCGGATATTTACTGTTTACACAATAACATAACATAACACATTTTCTGTATGGTGTCGGACGTCGAGAATAGCACCATCCCATATCTTCCCGTGGGTGTCGTAAGAGGCGACTAAGGGACTTGCCAGAGAATGGGCAGCAGCGTACTCTGTGCTTTTGTAACAACCGTACTGCGATCGCCAACCCACCTGCCTAGCGTGGCGATTTTGGCAAAACCCCCCTTATATCAATGTGGCGTTGGGGGAGGCCTATGTCCAGCAGTGGACGTATTTTGGCTGAAATGATGATGATGAATGATAACATAACATCAAGCATGTATGCTCTGTGTGTACGCAGATGTGTACAGTACACCAACGTTTCGATAGTGATGTATGTAAAATTCCATTTTATTGGGGATAAGCCGATTACCATGATAGTATTATCTTTGTGACAAACTGGCTGCGGAAAGCGAAGCACAGGGAGCTGTTGCACTCTTTGGGTTACGGCGATCTCCAGCAGTGGACTATGCCAGTTACCGCTTTAAAACAATCTTATTTAGTAGACTTTCTTCTTTTATTTATTTAAACTTTCTGTGCAAAAGTGGTACGTAGGCGGACTTAATGCCTCATGGCTTTTACAGTTTGCCTTTTACAGGCAAACTAAATACTTTTTTTATTAGCTCATTAAAATGGCATCTGCAAGTATTTATACATCTGTTTCAATAAACAACACTCTCCAAACAGTCCTACTCAATGTTTCCAGAAACACAGAAAGACTACATAAAGTTGTATATACATACAACAGCTAAAAAGCAAGTCAATACAAGTTTGTAACCCTCTCGCTACAGCCCAATTTGCATCGCGTAAACGCACGTACACAACCCTAAAAACTTGTCTACATTTATTGAGTTTAAGACCCTCTTCGAGCCCTTGATTAGTTCCAGGTAAACAGTTTTAAGAATAGCTTCTTATTTACTTTTAAATAACTAGATGTCGGAGGTCCAGAAATTTCTATTAAACAAAACGATATTAATGAATTTATTTTATGTTGGGTCGGGTTGGATTGGATTCTCTATGTTAGTTGGATATTGAGAAAATAGACGATCAGGAAAATTGGCGATGTGAAAATAAAGTTTAGGTTTTTATTGAGTCTGTTTGATAACTCTGACTCGGAGAATTAAACTACTTGGGATTTCCCAAGCAGCCTATGAACCTCATTTTTTTTTACTTATAAAACTTCATAACCTAATTTTCTTAAATTTTTTTTTTTAGTTAACTTGTGTTGCTCGAAACTAAAAAAATATTCAAGAATAATGTTATTGAAGCTGATGATTGTTACTTAATATGAAACTTTGACCCACAACCGACGAAGGGACGAACCACATCAAAGTCAACTTCCGCAAAAGACTTTTCGTCGTACTAAAGTTTTTTTGTCTTTTCACACACCAACTCAATATTTATAGAGGAAAATAAAGTTCGATCTTGGCAGAGGTCTCTGAAGAAATGCTGTTTACTTTGGTAAATGCAATTACCCTTTCTGGGGCGACGGACGAGTGTTATTATATTACTATTTTATTAAGGACCTCCAATATAATGCTAGAGATTGGTAGTTACGTAATGCTAAGTTTTACGGGTTACTCTCAACTGTAGGGTTTGGAACAGGGGTAAGAAGTAAGTACGAGTTATGCCCGACTGCTCACTGTTCCTACTCATCATCTGCCTAGCCTTTTCCCAAACTATCTTGGGGTCGGCTTCCAGTCTGCAGCTGAGTTCCAGTATTTTACATGAAGCGGCTGCCTATCCTACCTCCACAACCCAGTAACTGGGTAATACGATACCCCTTGGTAAGACTGGATGTCAGACTTTTGGCTTCTAAATACTCTTAACGACTGTCAAAGATCTAAAAATGACAGACGGGACCAACGGAACGTGCTTTCCGAGCCACGGAGGAAACTTGGTATACTAACTGGTTCGTGGAGGTTAGTTAGGCAGTCGCTCCATGTAAAATATGATATTGGTATTCAGCTGCATCTAGTTGGACTGGAAGCCAACCGCAACATAGTTGGGAAAAGGCTAGGATGATGATCGAAAAACTTCTTACAGGAAATGGCAAGGAAGAGGTGGATACAACTCACAAAGACCAGGAAAGCATGGCACAAAAAGAGAGGACGCTTAAACACGCTCTAAGGTAGAAGAAAATATGTCAGCAAATCGGAAGGGGTCCGAGAGGGCCGATGCCTGCCAGGGCTGCGGATTTTTCGAAAGAGATACCGTGCCCCTGGAACGCAAAGGGCTAAGAAGGAACATGGATGGGTTTTAGTCAGTCAAGTCTGACACTCCCTTCCGCTCCGCCCAGAGCGGAAGAAGTCATTTGATGATTTCCAATCCTAAAAAAAAAAGGTAGGAGAATATAACATAATATAATCGTTATAAAATTATACGTTCTGGGTATTCGTGTCCGACAAACTCGCGGACAACAGACAGTTTTCTTACAAATATTTAGGTTTTCATATAATTTGCCTTAGCCTTGATAAATGCGTCTTCGAAGGTGGTAAAAGGCTCGGTTTACCCCTATAGGGACCCCTAAACCGAAACCGATATTCATGTACCTTCGGGATTTCGAGAGCCGATATCGGAAGTTACCAAAAATAAACTTAAACTTTGAAACCAGAAAGGATAGGTCAACAAAACTTTGCACAAAGGTAAACCTTGCATTGAAAAGGATTCGCGTGGTAGTCAGATGTTTTTTTTGTGAACATCGTGTCGAATAATTTAAGTGGTGTTGGATAAGATTAAGATTAGAGGATTTAGAAATAAAAAAGGGAGTTAAGTCTGCAACGCCGGTTTTCAATACTAAACTAATGTCTTTATAAAAACGCAATCATATTTAAGCATTAATCTCGTCCAGCGTTCCATATTTGGCATAAAGCTGACAGACCGAGTTCCTAACGTTGTATACCGAAGACATACAAAGGTTTTTGATATTGGAATTCGCGTAACGGAACTCAAGTAGACTTGGGCAGGACCCCTAGCAAGGCGCAAGTATGGACGGTGGAATAAAGCTAGCACCGAATGGCATCCAAAATATACAAAAAGAAATGTGGGTGGTCTGGCGGCGAGATTGGCAGACGGCATAGTTGCCATCGGGGGTAATACCTGGATGAGTCTGGTGCAGAACCTTGGAGACAGGCACGAAAAGGGGGGCCTATACCCAACAGTGGAGGAATTCAGCCGATCGATAATGATGATGAGTTCCGTATTATAAAAAAAACGCCATAAGAGTTAAAAATATTATTCATATTTTAGGTTAAGTTTCGAGATGCATAATGAAGATACAGTTCATCATCATCAGCCTGTAATGTTCCTACTGCTGGGACACAGGCCTACTCACAATGAGAGGGAAGTGGGCTGTAATCCACCACGCGGACGGTTGGTAGATGTCACATGTTGTCGAATTTTTAGTTCTAGAACATGCCGGTTTTCTCACGATGTTTTCTTTCACCTTTTTTGAGGGCAGCGGTGATGAAATAATAAATTATACAAAGTAATGTGCCTGCCTGAGTTCGAACCCACGGTTTACTGCTCGTAAGTCGGAGCTGCCACCACTAGGCCACCGCTGCTCTCCAGATAAGTAAGAATTAAATACAATCACCTACTATTTTAGTATGTTGGTTGGTCCGATATAATTTGATAGGAGCTTGATTCTACGAAAACCACCTACCATTTAATAATTGTATTTTCTCGCAAAATTCGATACTCCCATAATTTACCTCACCAACCTACTCGAAAGGTCGGCAGTAGATACACAACCAATTTCCAGAACCAACCCACTTATTTGTACAATTTAACGAAATTAGATCCAATTCCGATCCACACATTACTAAATCCGGCAAATTGGTCCAAACATTGGCCCAAGCGGCCAACATTAAACAAAATTTCAAAGACGCTTTCAAAAGCGAATGTATGTACGTAGTGAATTGAAGTGGGCAAAGGGAAGCAACTGAAACTGAATTAGCTTGGTAGGCACTGTAACTCGTCGCTGGAATTCGGTTTGAATGTGACATACATAAAATTTATTAAGTACGTGAAATATGTTGATTCCGAAGGCTTCGTCAACGGAATTTATTAGCTTCAGTTTAGGAGTCATAGTGGTTTTTATTTTTGCAGCAAATAAAAGTTCTGTGTAGAGTAAGGTATTTCTGTGTGCGCCATTTTTTTTCAAAAACTCGCTTTGACTCAATTTTACACTCCAAAAGAGACAATTGTGAAAAATTTTTGATTAAACTCTGTCCAGAAAAAAATGCTATCAATATTTTCGCAAAAAGCCATTGTTGTTCAAAAATGGGGCACACCCTTTTTATAATAATACATGGTTCAGGACGTAATAACTGATAACTGCCGGTACTTGATCCCAAGAGTAATAACCACAACAAAAGGAAGGCCTCCCATACGTACTAAATCACAAAGCCCACTCGTACTAAGCAACGAAAATAATAACCCTTCTTTTATCGTATCCGAGGAGGAATCCTTTCAAGCAATTTGGAGAATAAAACAAAATCGTAAACTTAGTTCAGTTCTTTCATTGGGAATTACGAAGCCATGACCAGATCGCTCTATTTACAAAAAGAGTATTCCGACTTTCAATCATAAACAGAAACTAGAAACTCGTTGAATAAAACCAACCAATATTGTAATGCTTTCGAGGACCGAAGTATTCCCATTTCAAATTCCTCTAATACAACTACCCAAGTTAACGAATCCTGTGAAATTCTTTTTTTTTGTATTGGCAACACCAAACTCATCAAGAAGAACGCAGCCTAAAGCGTTTAAAAAGTCTTGTAAACCTAAGGAGGTCGCAATCAGATGAATTTGCGAGCGAAAACTTTTAAAATAAAATTGATAGCAGTGGTTAGCGCCACGGCCGGCGGGCCAGTGTTATTTTTTAATTAAATTTTTCATCTTTCGCTTTTGAAGATACTGATATTTAGTAATTATGGAATACTTTTTTGCGCACATATTTTTACGCAGAAATGCTTTTGTTTGCTTTTTGTTGTCTCATCAAATATTTCTATAATGAAATTACTAGATATAGAAGAGGATAAGGTTTATCCCAACAATTTTTGCTTCATCAGTGTGTAAATATTCGAATCCAGCATACTATGGTAGTATAAGTAATGATGATGATTTAACTAAAATTAATAGTGTAGTAATTAAACTGACTTCTATTTAACAGCATTTTTGTCCAAAAAAATAACTTGTCCAATAAATTACTAACTCAGCCACCATCAATATGCATCTAAAATGTACTATCTCAGTCGCCATAAATCACCGATGTCAGCTACTGTAAATACTCTATAATCTCAGCATGGTTTTTATTTTGTAGCATTTGTATTTGTGATAGGTATTCAAGCCTAAGCCTGTAAGCTTCTAAAATAACAATATATGACGTCCATAAAGTCATTCTATCGACTTTATGGACGTTTGGACGATGGAGTTTTATACCTTAGTACTTTTAAAACCTAGTTATGTATTACTAATTCATCTTATAATTTATGGAGAATAAAATATACCTAAAATAATTATCCGTAGCCACTAAATATTAGAAACAAGACAATAGTAGCATTTTTTTTTTTTAGGTATTATAGACTTTTTTTAGTGTTAAATTCACTTAAAGTTCTAAGGCCATGCATGGTAAACATTCATATTTTGTAATAAGATTAGTCGACGTAGTCCCGCTGCGCGGGGCTCCTATTTATGTCTGCAAGGCTTAAAGTAACCTAACACGAAGTGGATGGCGGGGTCTTAGTTCGCTCACTTCGCTTGCTCGCAAGACACCGCCATTCCCTTCGAACCTAACCCGTCCGAGTCGGGGTGCTGCAAGTCCCGAGCTCGCTTCACTCGCTCTCGTATCCTATGTTCTCCTCGCCGCAATGCTTTTTTTACGATGTTGTGGAGTGCTAGTGTTTGTTAACTACATAAAAGATCGATAATCTAATGGACTACTATTTTTCTGAGTACACGAAACGACTCGTCCCCGCATAAGTCGAATAGCGCTCTCTCATGGATGGTTGCGGCTAGTGGCGCCCGTCTCGCTCCATCGTTGCAGTTGCTATTTTCATGTTAAAAGAATACGATGTATGTAAAAGACGAATTAGTTTATTACAAGCCATTTTTTTTCCCGTGGCTTACTTATAAAATTATAGGTAAAGTTCTGTGTCCAAAAAAAATTTTGATGCTATATTTATGATTTCCCAAATCAATATTTTATGAAAACTTATCTTTCTGGCCAGAATTGCCAGTCTCCTTATACTTTAATTTACTATAAGTCCAAATCACAAATATATCATTTTAAACACCTATTTATAACTAAAACAGTAGTGTTTTTAAATACCTTTACATTCTATCCAATTTTGCCTATCACAACACACTTATCGAACGATAAAATGAAACCTTACCTTAGTGGACCTAATGACCATAATGAGGTACACATATAAGTACAAAAGAGTAACCTGATCACGCCATTGGTCAGGTATAGGGTAAGCGCACACGTTACAGTACTTATGGTGACTAAGGTAAGGGCACCAGTAATGGTGACTCATTTAATTTAATTGTTATTATCCTTCAGTACCCACCAAATTACTTTCAATGGCTCCCGGTAAAAGGTTCTCGGAGAAAAATTAGGAGGTACCGATTATGGTTATTTTTCTTTGGCGATTGATTTGGAGCCGCGTTTTAGAGAAGTGTAGGTTGATAGTGGTTGGTCCCTTCGGATTTTCTACAGGTGGGAAGTTTTTATGATAACCCTTTTAGTTACGTTTTAGGGGTCACATTATTTTTAACAGTTTTTTTATGGAATACACAGATAGAGGTCTTGCTACTTTGCCTTGTGATAGTTATGATGTTATGAGTAAATGACAATAAAGTACATATTTATTCTCATGTCAGAATTAAACATTAGACCCCGACGATACTCAAATAAATACTTAAGGCCTAGAGCCCGATAAGATAAGCCCTGGAAGTGACTGCCAGTACAAGACAAAATGTTATAATGATAAAAATGGTATCAACTCTATCTTCATGAATTCGAAAAAAATATCTTAATAAAAATGCTGATGATTTGAAAAGCTCTACAATATAAAAAGCACACAAGCAAACTCAAAAATAGATCTAATATCCTATATGATTTCAAATTTCATACGAAAGATACCCACCCAACCTAAAATCCTCTGTCAGAGAATTATCACAACCCTACACAGTTGAAATAACCTAATACTCCAATATGAACAATATCAATTCCCCAATTACAAAGGGCTTATCCAATTGATCAAGCGTTTACACTTAGCTTCCCTCTGATAGGGCCCGCATGCCGACAATTAATTATCTGCTAATGTAAATGAGCTGATAAATTAGTTACAATCATAGTCATAGTTTATAGTATATAAGCATATATTATATTTCATTAGTTAAAATCATACTAGTGCTGTTGCGACAAACAGATCAGCATTATTGAACTCAATAGGAATTCACATTGCGTAAGATATGTGTTTTTTCGAGTTATTAATGTATGTGCAAAAACAAAATTAGGGGACGCAATAAACATGGTGTATACGGACCTTTCACAAAACTGTCAACGAAGCATTTTGTTCATCAAACATTGAGCTGATGGATGCATTAAATAGTACGGGGGTCGTTGAGATATTTCAAGAGAGGAAATAACCTTTAAAATATATTTTAAAAAAACGGGTTGCACTCCGGGAGTGCCGGCAGAAGGGAAATAGTAGATTATGCACCAAGGGGCTAAAGTTGTGTCTTATGTCACGGGCGTCATATTGAATCTCGAGCGCAATGAAGGATTCGGGATTTAACTCACGAGCAAAGCGAGGGAGTTAATACAAGAATCCTGAATGCAGCAAGGGATTCAAGCTAGCCCAAGGCAAAGACACCTTTAGCCCAGAGGAGGATACTCTACTTTTTACACCTACTGTGAGAAAATAATAGCCATAGTACGAAAAACAAATAAATTAACTAATGTTACAGCCAATTACTATTACGGTATTACGGCGCGGTACGGTATTTGTTATTATTAATGCCAGTTTTAATGTTAATCCATTCCTTTTAAAAAATGGTTCGTAGTTATCTAATTATTCTTACAATATTATGTCTTCGAAAACATGGCAACGATATGAAGAAGCAGTCGTTATGATTTTGTAGGAAATCGAGAATATCATCCACGTGTAGTAAGGTTATCGAGAATAGCTTTCCTCTTTCTGGCACCAAAGGGTGTTTGTTAGTTTTCGCACAACTAACAAACACCCTTTGGTGCCAGAAAAGATTTCCCATCCTAAAAAAAAAAAAAAAAAGACGGGTTGCACTCCGGGAGTGCCGGCAGAAGTGAAAACTTGATTATTAACGTTGAGCATGTTTGATATTTTGGAATGGTTAGGGAATAATTTTGCACCAATTGCTATATCAGTATAAAAGTACTACACTGCGGTTCGGGGGACGAAGACAATATAGCGGTTGTGATTGGCCGATGCAACAATGTCAGGACGAATGTTCCACACATAGTGATGCACAAGTCAGTTTTGCTACAATACCTAATATCGATAAAATTGAACATTACGATGTCTATTAATTCTACTTTTTTTTAAACTATACTGATAGGGCGTTAACTGGGTGCAAATAAAACACTTACGTAACACTGTAAATTTCACTTTATTCAAATCAATGCTAAAATAAAATCAAGGTTAACCTCTCCGTCCTGCATTTCTTAACGCGTAACTTCCCTAACGGCCGCGCGCATTACGTCATCGCTGACGTCGTTCGGCCGGCCGACATAAAAACTCTTATCGCCAGAGTTCTAATAAAGCTTATCTTAAACGGTAAACAGTGTCGTGTTCTTAGATAACAAGACCGTGTATTATAATATATACAACTTTTCTATGACTACTTGATAATTATAAACATCCCATAGAAATGCGATTGCTTGCTGCAAATAGACTGTCACCGTATTTTATTTTTGTTTAGTAAAACTACGCAATAAATTTATACGAAACTTTATAACTAACATCACAAATATACAAGTAATCTAATGACAGTGTTTTTTAGGAGTCCTACATACATTATTCACATAAGATTCCAACTCAAACTTCCTATAAGATCGGCCGTTTTCCAACTGCGGAGTTCAATGCATGAAAATACTTGAAATATCAAAAAATATGATTAGATATGCCTCGAATACATAAAATAATGAATTATCACTATTTTTTACGTTGCTATTAAATTAATCGTAAAAAAAATCGAAAAAAATCCAAAGAAAATTTTAATTTTGTGCCTAGGTTGGACGATCCTCCTCAACTTTCCCTGTTAACAGCATTAATCCACTTTTCTTCCACTTCTGGAATATTTGGAAATCTAAAATGTAAACATTAAGTAATGTTACTTTTTTACAGTAAGGGAACACCGTAATTTTTATCTTCAATATTATTTATACTTTGTTTCGAAGTTGACACAACACTACAGCATTACGTCTGTCCCTTTCTATCTACACCTACAGATGGAAAGGGACAGACTTATTGACAATACCTAGTGAGAGAAAGGGACTTTTCAAAAAGACATCAACGCGGTGTACGTTTTTTGTGCCTTAAACGTAAACAACTAGTTTAGCTAGAGCCCTGCAATTATTCATAATTTTATTAAATTATAAATATATTTTACTTACCGATGAAAAGTTATGCCATCTTTTTTATAGCTGGATGTTCTAGACGATTTCCCACACCATTTAATTGAACAAGAACTCATAATTAATTTGATATAAGCAGAAATGTTTGAAAAAGTTATCTAAATAATCGCGTGTGGAGAGATCCAATAACTGGTCAAAAACTCTCCATCCGTCTTACGCTTTTTCGATCAGGTCACGTGTCCTGACGCGAGTTTAAGATTTTATACCCATTACAGAAAAGTGCTCAACGCCGCTAAAGAAGTTTTCACTTCAAAAATAGGGTGTTTGTTAGTACTATACTGCCAATTTAGCTGAGCATGTGAGATTCCAAATTCAAATCACATTATTGACCGGCGGGTCATAATGAAATCCAGTACAACATTATTGACCGGCTGTGCCCCCGGCCACTAATGACTCACTTTAGGTTAAGGTTGCTTGACATATAATTTGACATTTTCGAGCAGGCGGTGTGAAAAAATATTAACGTTGTGCAGTTTTGATATTTTGGAATGGTTAGTGAGTATTTTGCACGAATTGCTTTAATTATCAGTATAAAAGTACTATCATTTATATGGTATAATACAATATTCGTTTATTGCCTTATCGTACACAAACATGATAATTTATATAACATTAAAATTTTAACACTTCATAACTCCGTCTTACAAATTTTACCTCTTTGGAGAAACCGAAGGTTTTGTTTGTGTTTGGAAACCCAAACTCAATGACAGATGACATAAAGTTCAAATTCCTTCGTAACCTAATGTCAATCCGTCTTACGAATTTTCCAGTTTTGGAAACCCAAACTCAATGACTGATGTCATAAAGCTCAAATTCCTTCGTAACCTAATGTCAATGAAATCTGACGGTCACGTATCCTGACGCCAGGTTAATTTTTTTTACCCATAACAAAAGTTCACAACGCCGCTAAAGAAGTTTTCACTTACTAATAAAAACTTGTGGATCCCAATATCTCCGTTACTAGAAGGTTCCCAGGGTACTATGTAGATTGCAATGTCGGCGAGAACAAGTGGGTTTCGGGTTCGTTATAGGTCATTTTACACCCATTATATTTATACATATAAGTTTTCTAGCAAATTAAGCTAATCATTTATTGTATGCTTTTAATAAGCTGTAATAGTAATGAACGAACCATGGCACCGGAAAGTTGTCAGCAGCGACGAGGAAGGATGGAAGCAGCTTGGTGTCATGATGTGGTCGCGATCATCAGTATTGTGGGAGCGACGAAGTAGCGAGGGTAAGAGAAAAGAAAAGAAATATGAAGTAGGTACGCATAAGCTACAAAAAGATTTAAAAAAAAAAACTGTCTGCATTTATCGTTCATATCATAGCCTATAATGTTCCCACTGCTGTGATACAGGCCTCCTCTCTATGAGAGCGAGTGGGCTGTATTCCACCACGCGAGCCCAGTGCGGGTTGATAGATGTCACATGTCTTCGAATTTTTAGTTCTAGAACATGCCAGTTTCCTCACGATGAAGGAAAACCCTTCACCGTTTTTAAGGTCAGCGGTGATTAAATAAATTACACAAAGTAATGCACCTGCCTGGGTTCGAACCCACAATTTACTGTTCGTAAGTCGGGGCTGCCACCACATGGCCACCGCTGCTCTCCATAATTATACACTCATCGGTACAATCAAACTACATAAAAGAACCTTCTATAAAGCCTCCTTTTTTGTGTCACCGATTTAATCGTTAAACAAATCCAGCGACCTATACTTATTCGATTTTTCAATCAAACTTTTCTTAAAAACGGTCTTCCGAATATAACTTTCTCGTAGCCCAAAATGAAACGGTATTCCCTTTTCAAACTTTTTTAACCAAAAATCAATACAAAGAGCTCCAAGTTGTTGAACAAGGGTGTTCAATAAAGAAGGAAAATGTCGAATAATAATCGTTTTCAGTTTCTTTAAATTTTTTCCTTGAAACGTAATGGGCAGTTAAACATAAACGGCTTGAAAATTGCAACCTGTTAGACGCTTTTAACATATTTTCCAGTATTTTAATAGTAGAAATTGTGTGCAATTTGTTCAAGTAATTTTGTGAAATTAAACTAGAAACCATTTAGCTAGTCAATACCAGGAGTAAATTATAGAAGTGTTGTGTTTATGAAAGCAAATAAATTCAGTTACCTATAATTGATTAAAACACGGATCTTATGATTTTACAATATTGTCGGTGGTACTGCAATACCGTATAATTTCATTTTGTTTAAAACTTTGAATCGAGTAATATTGAAAATTAGACCTTTCAGCACTGCTCTTACGCATGTTATGTAAATGTAGTAAAGTTAAAAAAAAACTAACAATTGAATAAGAATACAAAAATGCTTATAAATACAGAATTAACAGCGTCTCATGTCTAAATACATGCGACTTTTTTTTAAGAGTTTTGCGATGAGTAACAATTGAGATGGAGACACGAGAAGAGACAACTAATTTCTAAGTGAAACAGTACACAGTACAAGGAACTTCGTGACACATCTTTTACCAAGTATTTAGAAACTACATAATTCAATTATTTTATCGCCAAAATTCTGCTGGTCCGTGGACCTGTGTGTGCAAATGCCTTCACGGTCAAAATGTGTGGGATTGGCTGTTTTCATTGGAATAAGCGTCAAAAAATTCAATGCCATTGTTTCTAGAATTATGTTGTACTGAATCTTTGGTAAAAGTTTGTAGCACATTGTGTATACAGGGTAAATGGGACACGGGCGCATAAACGGTCTCCACGTGCATCATTCCGAATCCCCCACCATCATCATCATCATCTGCCTAGCCTTTTCCCAAACTATTTTGGGATCGGCTTCCAGTCTAACCGGATGCAGCTGAGTACCAGTATTTTACATGAAGCGACTGCCTATCTGACCTCCACATCCCAGTAACTGGGTAATACGATACCCTTTGGTAAGCATGGATGTCAGACTTTCGGCTTCTGACTACTCGTAACGACTGTCAAAGATCTACAAATGATAGCCGGGACCAACGGCTTAACGTGCTTTCCGAGGCACGGAGGAAACTCGGTATGTAATTGTGGTCACACATCAACGGACCAACCTCGGCAAACACAGCTTAACCTTAAAGATCGACCCGTGCGGCTGTTATTATTTAGCCACGAGCTTCTCCTTTGTAACAAACAGCTGTTTTTTAATTATCGATGTTAATTCCCATGTGCCTGTGTTCAGAATGATGTACAGAACACATGGTAATCTTATTGTGCGTCCGTGTCCTTCCCTGTAATATTTGCAAACCGCTTCCACATGACTCGAATCTGGGAAAACCACATTCACTAAAACTATAACTACATCTAACACTCGAACTTCTGCCCAACAACTATCTACAAACAGTGTTTACCTTATCCAGACTCCTAACTATATTACAGACAGTACTAAAAACTAGAAAGACTAGAAAAACATGGCCATCCCACGTATCTATTCTGGCAAGCTTAGTATTTGTATTTGGCTCAACTCAAACTTTCATAAGATTTTCCCAGAATGTTTGTAGGTGGAATAGTACCTACCTAAAGAGTGTATTGAACGACTCCCTGCCACCGTGTGAGTGTTTAGCCGACAGCAAAGAGGGTTTTATTTTGTAAGGACAATAAACTCAAACTCAAAACAGTAACTTCAATCAGACAATTTCATTACAAGCATTTTTGAAAGACAAAAAAAAACGCGAAGCTAGTCCCAGTCACAAGGCATAATAACTTTGTGAAAGTACTGTAGTTGCCCATTCCAAAGCGTATATCTCTATGGAGAAGAATGGGCAAGAAACTCTTTGGACCCTCTTTTAAATCAAACTATGTTACTAAAATATGTTACTCGTACAATCACCACAAACATATTTTTTTTGTTGATTTGACTATTAACAAATTCTTATCGATCATTTCTGTGTGTCGAGTTTTCTATAAGTCGATATAATTCATTGCAGCATTTAGGAAAAACTATTGCTATAGAGACCAGTACCTATACCTGGCCCCTGATTTTACCGAATCTCTATAAGCTAGCTTGAAGTCAATGTTGCCATCTTGTGGTAACTTGAGCTCTACTTACGTTTAGTTGGGTAAGTAAATCACTGATTGAAGCATTTGCATTAAGAATTTAGATGTGTTCTGATTATTGATAAATTGTGGTGATGTTACTAAAATTATTGGATACATTTATTAAGAATTATGGGGATTTAATTATTATTTTATGACTTCTCACCTTAATTATTATATTTAAAATTATGAACAGTATATTGTAATAAAGTAAATTATATTTGTAATGACGACGTTATGTGGAATTTTGCTGATTATTATTAAAAAAATATTTATTTTTGGTTCCGTTAAATATAAGGTTAAGAGATTATTTTGCATGTTCACAAAATCAATCAAATAGTTATAATGATTGTATAATATATTACCAATTCTTTCACTAATTCAATTTACTTATTTTATTTTTCTCAATATTTTTATTTTCATTTTATTTTACTTCTTGCATGTAATCATTTCAATTGTATTCTTAATGTAATCATTAGCTCTTAAGTTACTGGCATTAAAAGGCTTTTTTATTTTTATTTTTATTTTTTATTTTTATTTTATTTTATTTATTTACTAAAATTATTGATATATTTTAAAACTTGCATGTAAAGATTGCATGTAGCGTAGATCAGTGTGTTGAGGTAAATGTGACGTGTGACAAAAAAGACGTTTGAAGAATGGATAAAGAAAGGAATAAGTAGTTCATTTCATCTTTGTAGTAGTAGTAGTTCATAAATAATCTGGCGTGTTTTTGTCAATGTTGTGTTTGCTCGTAATTGGCATAATATATATTAGAATATTACCATAAGACTCAAATGTATCAATGTCCATATATGTGCTGAGGGTGAACCTAAATAAATAAATAAATAAGTATAGAGGAAGTTTGAAAGTTGCGCCTGTTACAGAAAAGTTGAAAGGGAATCGACTGTCATGGTATGGGCATGTGATACAGGGATGAATCGGATGAGGTTAAAAGAGTGATGAATATAAATGTTGATAGATGGAGAGGGAGAGGAAGACCTAGGAAACGATGGATGCATTTTGTGAGGAATGATATGAAAGACAATAATCCCCGTCATAAAACAAAGCGGACCCCCCGACGCAACGACGCTTGGATATTTTTTTCTTTTTGTTTTTAAAGGTGTTTATTGTGTCGGGGTAATTTTTAATTTTTAAGTTAATTTTATATTTCATGCTTTTTAAACTTTTTCTTAGCCTTGCCTGTCCTACTCCTGGGCATAGGCTTCCTCCATTCCTTCCACTATTTTCGGTGTTGCACCTCTTCTCGCCAATTAACGAAAACAGAGAAAGTTACAACTTTAAAAAAATCCTGAGCCTTTAGTGGGTGAGCCCCCTCGTGGCGATGCCCATGGTAAAAAAAGACAGTGTTTCAAATTTCGAATCGAACAATCCTGTGGAAGTTGTTTAAAAATAATGACATCTTTTCTCACAATATACTCAATGTTGCCACTCAATCTATGATCACTACTCGAACAATAATTTGACCACTTACTACAACATCCTCCACAGAACACAGTAGACATATCTCTACATCCTGATTAGGAAGGTCACAGCCTGCAAAGGGTCCTATTACGCAAATAACAGCTGTAAATAAAAGCAAACGTCCACAGGTCCGTTTTGATGGAGGTCTGAACTTACCTGGAACAAACAAATGGGCTGCTTAGTTATGTATGTTATTTGTTAAATATTAACTTGTGTAGGTACAAGATCGGGGTGAATGACATGACGTTTGATCTCGAAGTGTTGTTCGGATGTTGTGTGTCTAGGATTTTTTTGTGTAGCTACATCAAATTCGTACATCCGTATGTAAAAACAATATACAGTGATTACTTGAGTAAAACTCATTATGATAGATAAGGTTGTTAACCGTCTTTAAAAATGAGGTGGTTCTCAATCCGATTGGTATTTTGTTTATGTACTTACGTACGACTGTTACGCTGAGATTTATGATCCGATGTTTGTGATTCTTCTTTAGTTTGATGCGGAATAGTTGCCATTTGGTCCCATGTAAAATTAACATAGATTGGCCCAGTAGTTTTAATTTTATTAATATTTCATTTATTTATTTATTCGTATGGTATGAACGATGTGCTGGTGTCTGACCACAACTAAAGATTGATTTGATTGATTTCAAGGTTTTTTAATGTTTTTGTTTTTAGATTTTTTTTTTTATATTTTTATTGTTTTTATTATTTTTAATGTTTTATTGATTTCAATGTTTTTAATGATTTTACTATTTTCGTTGTCTTTCATTGTTGCACATGGGTATTTTGTCTGCAATAAAACACAATTTATTTATTTATTTAAAAAGGGTAAAATAAATATCTCTATAATTTCCATACACACCATAAAAAACTCTTCTATAGTAAGCAAAATGAAAGAAAAGAAGGAGACACACCGCGCCACCCCGTCTGCCGTGATAATAATGTCACGTGCTTTCGACCCAAAGACACCCGTGTGCAGTGTGGACAGAATTTGTTTTTTCCAATATTAAAACTTGTACATTGAAGAAACAACCCGTTTCGGAAAATATGTACTCGCGCAAATAAAGGAAATCTTATATTATAGATTCGTCCTGTCTGTCTGTCTGTCTCTAATTTCTAAAGATTTTGTAGAACGTAAAAAACACTTTCAACAAAAATTGGCTTGAATATGATTTGATATTAGTTTTTGAGATATGGGACATTTTCGTCAAACTGCGTCAGTAACCATGTTTTTCATAACCATACTATGAAAAACAAATTTAGCATTGTTGTTGAGAGTAGATCTACATATGAATGAGCGTTAAAAAGTTGTTCTAATATGGTATTGTTTGGTGCTGCCAAGTGGGAGTCACACACACACACACACAATACACAGAACAGACACACTTGGCGGATTTTTTTAAATTGTTTATGTTTTTGAAATTATGCATGTTGACAACAAGCAAAATGCCCAAGATATTTTGACAGATGCTTAACGTTTTAAAGACAAATATCCTTAGTCAGAAATATCAAATTCTTTTCAGTCAATCTATGGTATATTCCAGTGACCTAAAAGCACTTTATGATATTCAAATATTTGCTGAACATTTTCTGCCAGTGAAGTATTCAGTTAATTGCAAGTCCACAGAGATACCTAATAATAGCTTGTTAATCTTTGAGAGTTAGTACTGGCAGTTTACTAAATACCTTCAACGTTGACTGGGTTAATTCATTGGAAAGTATAAAGCACTTTAGGAATGGGATATTTTGCCTGGGTTTATGTTGCATATATATTGTAATAATAGAAATGCAACACGTGATCTTAACAAATGGCTTTTTCTAGCTCCTACCAACCTCCTTCGGCCAAAAAAAAATGCTTTTAGTGTTTTTTTTTACCGAAGGAGGATTGCTTACTTTTGATGAGTGAATGAGACACTTCTTCAACAAAATCACAATTTTTTATAAGTTTGCATTTGGAAAAGATAGTAAAATAACGTTCTAATTTAATTCAATAATAAACATTTTAGCTATGTTTGTAAAAACTGTAATATTATGTGAAATTTGTTTTGCATAATATATTTGCATAACATGTGCTTCTTGGTTTAGTAAAAAGGATGCGACATTATCTACAATAGTTCATTAAGTTCAGTTTAATGATAATTTGTTATTTAGTTCTTCTTAAAAATACAACATGTTGAACATAATTTGAACGCAGTTAGAATTAAGCACAAATAATAAATATGAGCAACTGCGCCCGAGCTCGGCTGAGCCTGTATTTCAGATCATAGTTCTCTTCCCAGAGTTATAAGCGGTATTAACAATGGTTGAACATTTCAGTTAATTTAAAAAAAAAGCTTTTTTTTTTAAATACAGAAATATTAAAAATAATTTTCCAAAAAAAAAGTTGGTTTAATTTGTTGTGTGTTGTGTTTGTGTGTGTTGTATTGTGGGTGTGGGTGTAGAGGGTGTGTGTGTCTGTAGTATTTTGTATGGACGGGTCTTGAGTTTTGCTTAATAAATATAACATTTTTTTTCATACTTTCAAATACAACACGAGCGTTTACAAACTCTTCACAAACTCTCTTCTCGCTCACAAACGTACGAGTCCAGAACAAACCGCAAAAGCCAGTATTTGAATATTCATTAATTCGCCTTAAAAAGTATTTGAAGGACTCAATAAATTATAAGCAAAGGCAGTGAGATGAGAACCGATCGATCCTGTTTCACATCGCAAACATTGTAAAATGAATGTGTACATATTAAAGTTGCATCGTACTATGTTAGTCATTAATTAATAGATAGTATCGACACCAAATTGGGCTCCTCGGAGCTGCGAGAGCTTGTTATACCGTTGAAAATATCGGTGTCCGCAAAGTCAACAGTTCAGCATAATTGAATCGACGTAGGTAATGGTCGTGATAAAGGAAGGTGGGAGCCACATGTTCGGGGGGAACCACGTGCAGAAAGTGTGCGAGCGAGACACAAACACGCCCCCTTTGTCACACTAATGGCTGACGTATACACGTGTGCTTACAGGTAGCGTGGGTGCCGTGCGTGTAGTCTGGCGCAACATATGCTCCACATCGAAATATATGCCACATGCCGTCCCGTTATTTTGTTTCATAGGTACGTTCGTACGTAAATAGGCCTCTGTTACAAGTTTCGATTTCGATACGCCATTGTGAGGCGGCGTTTGATAACGAATTCAATCATGGGGAAGTAGGTGAAGCAATTTGCGTTCACACGCCTCAAGGAAACGATCGTAAAGGGATTTTTGTTTCACCCGATAGCACCAAAAAGAAATATTGCAATGAAATAGGGCAGAGTTTTCTTTAATTTATGGTTGACATTTAATCTGTAAATATTTCTGTCACCTCACTTCGCACGTCATTGTCACAAAAATATTTATATATAAACATGGGATAAATTTTACAGACCTATGAGGTATGTGTTATTGACAAAAATGTAGTGTTTCTTCTACACAAACCGTTGATGAAGAGTTAAACTATAAGTTTCTTTCTTATACGGAACGATGTATAAACTTATTGATAACTCCACGATACTACTCCTTATAACTAATGTAACACAAATGTTAATCATTGCGTGTTTGATGAGTCCACTCACTGATGTCGTAACTCTATCCAAATATATTAAACAATTTAATGAAGAAGTGAGAGCGATTCACAAAAATCCCCATTACGGCGCAATGGCAGTTTTCTATGTTTTCATCATAGCTCATTTTGGTGTTTACGGTCCGTTGCAAACATTATATTATGCAAGAATTCCTAAACATATCAGACCAGTTTTAACACCAACAGAAAATGTAAAACGTATTATAGCAATCACAAATGCGACCAGAAACTACTTACTTGCATCTTTCTCACTTTTTTTTCTACTGGTAACTTGGAGATTACTTGAATTAATAATATTTTCAGCGAGACTTCACGAATTTTCTGATTTGATGGGACACTACAATTTGGTTGATATTGATATTGATAAAGACGAAGATGAAGATACATACATCACAGAAATAATTGATGAATTAGTTGACGAGGAAGATGAGGACCCTGATCATTGGCCTGTAGTGGTTGAGTTAAATTCACAGGAGACTTTACTACTAAAAAAGTTTATAGAAGAAGCAAGTTACGCTTGGCCTACGACTCGACTCGAATCATTATTATTCCTTCCTGACCAGACAGAAGAAGACAAAGATCATATACAAAATACCAGTGTTCCGGATCCGACACGTGACCCAGGTTCAAATCAACATAGAAGATTTTCAGACCCAAGTCTGCGTACTAGCGTTTCAGCACCAACTCAAAATACCAGAGTTCCAGACCCAACTCGACTTCCCAGCATTTCAGAACCGACTCTAAGCAAAAACACCGGTGCTCCAGGCCCGACGCCAAATACCAGTGCTCCAGATTCTACTCCAAATACCAGTGTTCTAGACCCCTCAAACCAAGAAGGAACTAACTCGCGTAATAAAAAACTTAGTAAAAAAAAGAAAAAGAAGGAAAAAAAGGAAAAAAAGGAATAATTAAATCTAAAATGATAGCCATTCTCCGCATGTTCCTTGCAGCCACCCTCTTCGTAGAACTCGTTACGGTGGTAGCTCTTTTAAAACCTATCCAAGAGCCGTGTTTTATAAGAGATTACTGGTGTAAGATGAAACTAAAATATTCTAAAACACCACGATTTATCTTGTTCCTTATAACTCTTGCAACGTTTATGAGCTCTGTAGTTGAGATCTGTGTGCAAAAATCTCCAAATCTAAGTGGTAATATTTTAAAAGATGTGGAAACGAAGCTCGTTTTGGAATTCTGTGCGAGTAAAATTTCTCTTTGCTATTCTTGTTTCTTCATGCAGTGGTACCTTATATTTTTGATTGGATGGTTAGTACACTTCTCGATTAGATTGGCTCGGCTTCTAGAGTTCGAACTCATGTGTAGACATGCCATTTTAAAGAAAGAAGAAACCACAACTGAGATCTCTAATACTGCCGTTACCATGAAAAATGTGTTAGAGCCTAGTGACAGAAATGAAAACCCGAGTGAAACTGGTTTATTACGGGATAGAATAGAATAGAATAAAACATTATGTACACCAAAGATCCTCGGGATCCTCGTTCTCAAACACCTTAGTCAGCAATTTTTATATGACACTAGCTGCCGCCCGCGACTTCGTTCGTGTGGAAATTTTAATGAGTTTTAGGGGTATGAAAAATAGATGCTGCGCGGTTCTCAGACCTACCCGATATGCACACAAAATTTCATACAAATCGGTTCAGACGTTTCGGAGGAGTTTGATAACAAACAGCGTGACAAGAGACTTTAGAACAAAAGATCTATTTTCAATTTAATCAAGTAATAGCCAACCAATCAACAAATCTTTCGGATTGAAATTGATGAACAGGCTTCTTCTGGGTAAGCTCGTATCATCGTCTACTTTGTCTCTCTCATCTCTGACCTAGACTAGAGTCAAGAGCAAAACCATCGCAAAAAAAAAATAGGCAATAGAAATACTTGAAGCACCATGCAGGTTCGACGGAAAAAGAATCGAATAACAAATTGACAGGTGAACCAATAAAGAATAAAGTAACGAATTCGCAAAACGAATGCTTGTCATGCACTTGTCAATAGATTGTCACAATCATCGTGTTATGAAAAACAAGAAAATTGAGATACCAAAAAGAAACCATTATTTAAGTAAAATGCCATAGAAATATTGTAAATCCAGCAAGATCAAGATGATGGCCTCCAACTGCATGGTGCTAACATGCCTGTTATTAATACAGATGGCCGTGCTATTGATCATGCTGAACCCTGTCTATGAAGCCACAAAGCTGACGCAGTGCATCAACAGCATAACGAAGGACTACAGACGAACGTACTTATTCTGTATAGCATTTTACTTCACATCTGTGCTATACCTTGGCATGTATCTGCCTCTCCAAAGTATCCACACATTGATCTTCAGTAACCATCTGCAAGAGTACGATAAGCTGACGCTACTGCACAGCATCGAGAAGAACTACATCACTGCTGGTTTCTCTCTGTTCTTGGTCGTGGTTTTATACGGAGTGAGAGCTCTACTTGCATACGCTGCTAACTTGTCAGTATTCACTAATAATCAAGTGGTACCAGTTCGAGTACCTTTGAAATCCCATATCTCCAAAGCACGTGCAATTAATGAAAGTATCTTACCGAATCTGTTACGCGTGAATAGATCGATATCCTACGAAACCGTGTTATTTACGAACGAGTTGAGGGAAAAGCTCAAAATTATGATCAGAGGCATGAAATACCCTCAAGAGATCAGCACGCTTGCTAATATCCTGGAAGCGCACCACGCTACCTTAACATGAATGCATACTTTCACAATAAATTTTAGATTATTGTTTTGTCTTGTTATTTTTTCTGAAGTATTGGTTACGAAGACAGCGGCGAGTATTTGGAAATTCTTTGGTATTACACAGGGGCGCGGCAACGGGAAATATTCCAAGACACGGCTATAAAAATAAAATGCCAGTACAGAAGTAAGGGAAAGAAAAATGTCGAATAAGAACGTTTGGAGTGTGAGAAAAAAGGGAGCGTGTATACATTAGGGGCCGAAATGTTTTCCGTTGAATTGAGTATAACGTTTATAGGGTTCCGCACAGAATCATAAAACGGAATACTTATTGATTCGACGCGATACTTTCTGTCTTCAGGTGAACCGAGGTGAGGTCACATCCATGTTTAATTAGGTACACCTTAATATTTTATAAGACAATGTAGATCTACAGAGATACCGTTCGGATTCTTAATGTTTAATATTTTACATGCCTGCCTACCTACAATTTTGTACTTTTGTAGACACTGTTCTGCTTTTCCATCACCAACAAAAAATTTTTTTGCCAATGCTTTCATCAAATTTACTAATTTCTTTACAAATATACGTTTCTAAATATAGCAAACCATGTATGTAATTTTCAAGCTTTCCTTATACTTTAAGCCACAACATATATGCAAGACCAACCATTGATTACAAAGACTGCCATACTCTGTAAGAATACGTATGTATTGTATGGCTTTGGCACCAACTCAAAATTGCCAGTGTGGCGCCAGACTTGTCAGGTATCTGCCATCCCGGGCCAAAATTAATGGCATACTGTTTAAATTTAGCATTGTTCGACTAAATATAGAAATGCTTTGGGATTCTTTTTCTTTCTTCAATGTGTCATGTTGAATAGAAGTGTATGCGTGTGTGTGTGTGTTAAGGCGTTTATGAGATCTTTTGTGACGATGTAAAGTGCGTAGCAACGCGATTCGAGAATTGATTATTGATGTTCACATCAGTAATAAATCCAACAGACTGCATTTCAAGCAATTCGAGAGTACCTACGCAGATTATTGAAAAGTGTTAAGCTCTTCTCAAGTTAGTGAAGTGAATCCTGTCTGCATAATATACAGTCTATCTGAGAGTGTTTCTATGACTCTCCAAATCCTTGTTTTGGGTATTTATTAATATTTTGTTTTAGGTAAGTACCTAAAACATAAAAATATAACAAAAAAAAATTGCTAAAATGCTTCAAATCTGCCCTCTTCAACAAAATCAATACCTACAACAAAATAAACAGTAAGTTGGACAAATAAAGTCCAAACCCGGCCATAAAACAGTAATTCAACATTCATTTGAGTCGAGCACATTTATAATTACCGAAGCAGCGGACTTTCAGTGGATTGAGCAAAGAAACCCGAAATAGGTATTGCGGTCACCCTAAGCTTCCCTTGGGAGGCACGCAATGCGCTTGATAAATATTACAGCGCTGACTACGCTTTAAGTTGTGGAGAGAGGTGATTCCGATGAGAAATGCGGGGTTTTGCTGAAAATTTTGTTATTTTAAATGTGGGTACTTTTGAAGTTTAACTGTTGAAAAACATTATTTGAGCGGTTACTGACTTGCGTATTTTTTTGCGCGTATAATCCCGCATTTCGCTGCTTATGCGAATAAAAACGCACCTACACACCTGACATATCTGGTTTAACATATCCAGTATAGAATGGCCTCGCTTTGTGTAGATTTCCAATACGATAAGAGTTCCAAGTTAAATGGTTTATAGCTCGATTGGTAAACGAATTAGGTTGTTCAGTCAGTAGCAATATAATTATCAGTATAGCTCGAGGCTCGCCCTTGCAAGAGCTTGTAAGCGCGGCAACGCTCGTACAAGTTGCGCGTGTGACCAAAAGCCTAAAAATACTAAGGGTGGTTACAGATTAGCGTATTTACTCGTTTTTGGAAGCGCGTTTGCTTCCAAAAACGAATAAACACGCTGTAAATACGCTAATCTATAATCGCCCTTAGTATTTTTAGGATAACTGATGAAATTGATATTCCACAAGATATTTATTTGCCTTGGCAGGCATCGGCCCTCTCGGACCCCTTCCGATTTGCTGACATCTCCTTGAGGCACGCATGGAACACGAACGCGCTGTCGGCACGGTCTGTCGTCATAAGACGGACGGACGGTGAGCTAGCCCATTACTCAACGTCCACAGGCCCGCGCCTACGATGGCCGGGTGCCACTGGTTGCCCCCCGACGCCCGGGGCGTCTCCCGCGGCGGCTGGGACGTGAGGTTTTCTCCCTCTCACGTTCCGCCACCTCCTTCGCTAGCATGACTGCTTCGCACAAGGAGGCGACGGCTTCCCATTCCCTCTCGCTCCGGACCATGGATTGAACCAGGGCCACACGCGAGAGGTCGCCGCCGCTACCGAGCGAGCGGTACGGTTTACAGTAAAACCTTGACAAATACATTGATCTGATAAAAACAGAGAGCAGTGGTGGCCCAGTGGTGGGCAACCACTGCTCTCTGCCCCGACTTACGAGCAGTAAGCCGTGCATTTGAACCCAGGCAGGCACATTACTTTGTGTATTTTATTTCATTACCGCTGCCCTCAAAAATGGCGAAGGAAAACATACATATATATAACATAGAATTAAAAATTCGAAAACATGTGACCTCTACCAACCCGCACTGGGCCCGCGTGGTGGATTACAGCCCGCTCTCTCATAGAGAGCCTCCTCTCTTGCTGTCTCTTGCAGTGGGAACATTATAGGCTGATGATGCATAAAAATAGAACGCTTTTACAAAATGTCTCAAGCCCTTCTTAAAAACCTATGTTCTCCTTACCCTGATCAAAGTCACGTACCGGTCTAGTACCTGTTCCATATTTAAATTTTTGTTTCCAAACTAATGTTATTTCCAGTTGAAGAAATTTTGACTTTATATCTGTGTTGTGATGGACAAAATCGGCACTCACTGTGTAATTTATAAAACTTCGCCATCTTGCCTACGATCTTCTTTGAAAATTAATGGTAATTGAGATTGTTCTAGTACTAAAGTCTTTTATTTATGAATTTAGACTATCAAGTATAAACAAATAAATCGAGACTGCATTGGTACAGCGGTTAAAAGTTCGAGTTTTTACAAAAAACTACCGTAAGGATAGTACCTAAAGAATTTAACAATGAATTCGCCAACTTCCTCGTCAATAACTTTCATCTTTGAGATCGACCTGATTTGGTTTGCGGGACAAACATGTCCAGAGATCGCACAGGGTAGTGTGATTTGGAAAGAGAATAGGAACGCTGTTGGTAAGCAGTGATACATGATAAAATTGTTTCATCGGTAAATTTCAGAATTATTTAGATTCATTGGAAAAGTCATTAAAAAAGTAAAGTTGTAACGCAAACTGAATTTTATCAAAATCAAATCATTTATTTAAATTAGACGCAGGCACTTTTGAATGTCGAAAAAACAAAAAAAAAAGCGAATCTACAATCCCAGTCACACAGCATAATAACTTTGAAAATACTGTAGTTGCCCATTCCAAAGCGTAGATCTTTATGGAGATGAATGGGCATGAAACTCCATGGACACTCTCTTAAATCAGAATATTGTTACAAAAACTTGGTTACATCCATGTTGAGATTGTACATTATGTGAGAACGATGTAGCAAGACGTGCACATTAAAAGTGACCATAATAAATACAAAGAAGGACAATTCATATTATTTAGGACAAATTTAATTTGCTGATGTTGTATTTCATGTGATTTTGTACTTTTATAATTAATTTAAATTTGATAATATTGACTTTAGCGACACTGTAACGTCATTATTTTGTTTGGGTTTCGGCGGAACATAGGATGGACCAAACATTTTTATACCACATATTTTTGTAAAATTCGAAAACAATGTAAATTGTTTGATGAATAAATATGATGATGTTGATGATGAAAAACGGACTAAAGACTTGTTTTCCTATTTTGATAACTAAACTACTAACTCAGATTACAACTATATAACGATCGGTTAAAGATAACCTGTGTGTAAACAGTGTCAAATCACTAATTGGCTTCTGGCGTAGTAACCCGTTTGCTCTACGATGTGTATAATATTCAATATGATATGTATTCAGGGTCACAGCGTCCCTTTATATCGGTTTTGTGTTAGCGATGAGGGGTTGGGTGTAGGAGATAATTATGTAGGAGGTTGTGTTGAATTATTTTCTAGAGCAGTTTATAGTACTCGGGAATAAAAAAAAATATGTGGTGAGCTCGTGGCTATATAAAAAGAGCCGTAGTGGTCGATCTTTAAGGTTGGGCCGTCAATCTGTAACCATAATTACATACCGAGTTTCCTCCGTGCCTCGGAAAGCACGATAAGCTGTTGGTCCCAGCTGTCATTTCTAGATCTTTGACGGTCGTTAAGAGTAGTCCGAAGCCAAAAGTCTGACATCCAGTCTTACTAAGGGGTACGTGGTATTTGCAACTGTATTATTATACGCTCATAGGTGGTCCAAATATTCGCAGGACGACCAATCAAGCTTTACAATTTCAGTTTATGCAGATAGCGAGGTTATACTGGAAATTTCTAACATTTTAACATTTAGAAGATAGATTTCAACCCGGGGATGGACATAGCCTATATATCATCACGCTACGACCTATAGGAGCGGAGCAGCAATGAAAAATGTTGCGAAAACGGGGAAATGTGACGCAGACGAAGTTGCGTGGGACAGCTAGTTTAATATAATAACGCTCCCAAAAACTTTACTAACTACCAGCAAAGCTTTGAACTTATACCTAACATAACAAAACAAAACATATTTAATTTTCAACCTTACGTCACTGCAACAAAAGTCATTACGCTTCACATTTATCCTGTTACCTTATGACGTATGATATAGCAACGACTGAGAGTTTCATATAAATCGAATACACTTTACTAGCAAAGTTTAGAAAACTACACTACCCACGTTTTGCTTAAAGGTTAAGTTGAGCTGTCTTGTTGTTAATCCTACAGTTTATTTATACTTGGTATTACAAGTAAAAATATCAGCAGAAATGATCTAAACACTTACTTGCATTAAAATAATTTATTACTGGAATTCGTTTTCCGATACGTCTAAAACTATGGTCATTATAAAAATCTTCTCATTAGCAGTAGAAAAGCCACCATTTTTATCTCTTCTAATATAACAAGCGAAAGTTTGTAAGGATGTTTGTTACTTTTTCACGCAAAAACTACTGAATGTATCTGGATGAAATTTGGCACAGAGATAGATATAGTCTAGAACGACATAGTATATTAGTTATGCTTACGATTCCGTGCACATTTACCCTACAAAACTCATCAACCTTCATCTCACAAAATCCGCAACAAAAAAGTATTTTTGAGCACTTTCTCACTCAATATCAATACACATACCAAACGTATGGTAACAACTTCAAGCAACTCAATTAATCCTACTAATAATAACCGTATAATAGAACAGCCGCCATTTTGTACAATCAGCAAAACTGAACTTGCACCACCCACCCAAATCCTTAGTAAAGTCAACAAAAGAAGTTAAAAAACCGGTATTTATCGTATTTACGAACCGTAATTATTGCTATCGTATAGTATTTGGTTAGAGATTTATTTTATCCCCACATATCCCTTCTGAGGGCAGCTAGTCACCGAATACGCACAAACAGGAAACTGAAATCGCCTTATAAATGGTATTACGGTATAAACGATGAGAGATTAGTTGAAAAGGAAGTGTTTGGGTGGTATTATGTTTTGTTTTATTATGCTGTTTATTTTTGTTTTGTGGGTGGGCCTGGCAGAGCAGCTTAAGATGTGTTTTTTTTTTGTATCAGTGCGTTCAAGGGATATTAGTCAAAATCAAGCTACGAAATAAATCCATTTATATTTTCAAAATATGATAATAGCACAGTCATAAAATAAGTCGAATTGTTCCACACGTCTTTAATATAATATGTTAAGCAAACTACTTCTGATCTATTAATCTAGTCTAGTCATAATTGATGGTTGGACGAAAAACAAAATTAAAAATGTTGAACCAATTCAAAACGTGTCGTAACGGTTAGCATGTTTTGTATTGGTTCAGGTAACAATAACTAAGCAATGCTACCGTAAAGTTTTCAACAATTGATAGCTCATATAAATATCCGTTTCTTACTGATGCCCTGACATTTTAACGCGATAAAACTTAGATATAATCCTTTTTTTTAATCTTTGATCTTGGCGTTCCTATGGCTTCTTCTAGGGACACCCAGATGTATAGCGCTAACTTGTGCGTTATTTTTTTCTATTCGAATAGCTTATCTCATTAAGGCGTGATTGTTTTTGGGGCTTTCAACAATGGTAATGTTATGTAACACCCTTTCAATTTTTCTAACTTTTATTAAAATCTTAAAAAAACATATTTAAGAAAGTAGGTACGAAATACACCCAAAAATACTGACCCATAATTTCATAATAAATGTAATAGGAAATGGATCAAGTAATAATTGTTATTCATAGAGCGAAACGAAACCCGATACGCATTGGTCCGTTTTTTTTGTATCTAACTTTCTGAGTGATAAAAATGTATCGGTCAAAAACGTTAGCGAATCGGATACGGCTATCGAGATGAATATTTTATTGTTACAGAACAAACAGTAGTTTTTCTTTGATTTTCTATAGTCTCCGCTGATCTACGGTCAAAAGGAAAACACTACTGTGGATTCTGATATCCGGAAGAAAGACCCTTCTATAAAACGTTTCTAGATTTACAAAATTGTGTGTTTGTTTTTTCATTGTATAATCTTTGTAAGCTCTTTTTATTCTAGGATAGGTTTTTATGAAGTTCTGGGAATTTCACATGGAAATCAGTTACAAACTACTGATCGAAAAACCGTAATGTCCTCAGCAGTTTTATTTTATAAGTTCTGTCATAATTCCCCTGCCTTTGTCCCAATTTATTTGTGGTCGCCACAGCATGTCTTCTTCTTCCATACTGCTTTTATTTGTCATTTCATCCAACACCTTCTTTCTTGCCGTATAATCCTTCACAGAGTCCATCCATCGCTTCTTAGGTCTTCCTCCACTCTTATCCCCATTGATCCTCAAAATTTTCTTTTAGTGTACTCATTTCTTATTTTTAACCGACTTTAAAAAAGAAAGAAATTATCAATTCATTGTTTTTTTTGTATGTTTTTTACCTCATAATTCCGTCATTTATGAATCGATTTGAAGAATTCTTTTTTATGTGAAAGTATAGACTTTCCGATTAGTCCCACAGAAATTTCATCAAAATCAGTTATGTGGTTTGCTTTTTAAAGTAGCTATAAAATAGCATATTGCTATATAGCTATAAAATAGCATAATTATTATTTTATATTATCAAATTTGCTGTTAAAAAATTTAAACAGTATATAATCCAACTAAACCAAATTGCGTAATTTTTTGGTGTTTGTTTAGAAAAACCGATTTCGGTTTCGAAATCGGTTATTCTTTTTCTTTTGTAATATTTTCATTCACGTAAAACTATACATACCCATTACCAATCTCATCTCAGCCACAAGCAAAGGCCTTTCATTCGTCCCTTTTGTGGCCCAAAATTTATAAGTTTTAGCATTCTACAAAAACCAACTGTTACGATTCTTACACCCAATATATTACCGCTACAAACTTGAAATGGAACATTTTAATCTCAATCATTCTGTCCTTCTCTCACCTCACAGATATTAAGCAGCAAGAGTGAGACAGAACATCAAGCAGACTGATTAAACTTCCCCGTGTGTAATAACTGCGATAAGCTTAAAGTAGGAACTGTACCGTCGGCAAAAGAGATTGGGGTATAGGCAGTTTTGTGTTTTCATTAAAATTTTTGCGTGCTTCATGCAGTTATTATGTGTTTTTCGAATAAATGTCGTCAGTAACAAGTGAGACTATTTTATTTCACTGTTAGTACCGCTTCTAGTGTAACACAAAAAAATAATGATTATTTTTTCATTGTTTCTCGTACCGTCCTGGATAAGTACCAGGATACTATAAGTGAAGTGGAGCAAGTAAAACCTTCTGTAACAAGTTTTCTCAGTAACTGTTTTCCTTAATTTTGCCTTTCCTCATCATCAAAATCTTATTAGTGGAAAAGAAAATATAGTAAAAAAGGAGAGCAAATATTTGAATAAGACGAAGCCAGGCTAATCCCATGACTGCCGTTTTAAAGGTAAAGTTTATTATAAACAGAGAAATACGGTGTTAATTTATAATTAAAGCTCCTTGGAGATTTGTAGATTTGTTACTATGCAGTTTTACACAGAACAGCCATAATGAATACTTTATTTGTGTATTTGGCTGGACAGGGTTTTAGCTCCGTTATCAACTTATTTTTTTGTGATACACCAATCATTTGTAATCTGATATTCGTCAATAACCACCAGTAAATACTCACACTACATTACATACCAGTGAAATGAAAAAATGATTTATTGTTTTTGCCAAGTTTTTTCTTACCAACTAGTGATTGGAGCTTCCTTTTAGGCGTCTAAAGCCTGTGTTACGAAACTCCACTCTTCCATAACTTATTAACAATAACAAACTTGTTTTTTTTTAAAATACTTATCACCGAAAAATAAATTGGAAAAAGAAAAATACAAAATTAAGACAAAAAAAAAAAGTGTGCTTGTCAAACGGTGTGTGGGGAATGATTAAGTGTGAGTGAGTGTATGGGGGGTAGGGTGAGTGGATGAGTGAGTGAGTGTTGAGAATAAAAGCGTGGGTGTGTAAAAGGGTGTGTACTGTGTATGGTGTGCTATTGGTTGCGTGAGTGGAATAGAAAATGATCTCGGTTTGTGTTTTATTTTAGCAGCGCCTCCGTGTCCTCGTAGGTAAGTGGTTTAATCCAACTAGTTAGAATTTTTTACATTCATGTTGTTTCTTGTTATGTACATAAATCTCTCTATTAAATCTATTGTACAGCTGAGCTGAGCGTTTTTTATATTGCATGCTGGCGAACTTGGTTTTCGTTTGGGGAACTTCTGCTATTATGTCTTTTCTTCTTTTCAAGGTTTGGCCAGGGACATAAGGTAGGGTCTTGTGTATCTTTAGAATAATTTTGAAAATGTATAATTTTCTCGCCGAGAGTAAGTCGCTAATTTGAAAAAGACTTTGGGTAGGATATCTAATCTTCTTAAAATACATTACTTTTAGTAGAGAACGTTGTGCCCGCTCAAGGTTAATAAGTTTAGTCTTAGCCGCTCCTCCCCATATAGGGATGCAGTAGACTAAGACAGATTGTACCAAAGCCAAGTATATTTCGTTGAGGAGATTTCTGGGGGTTTTTGTATTTGTGGGAATATTTTTAGGTACAATATGCCTCAGAGTCTTGAAGATCCAGCTCAGTTTTCTAATCCTATTTGTAACTTGTTCAAGCTGGGGGTACCAGGATAGTCTATGGTCAACAACAACACCCAAATATTTGGTCTGTGATACTCTGTCTAGTGTTGGACATAAACAATTATGTGCATCATCACACGTATGCACTCTTATACTGAAATCTGTACTTGGTTGAGTACGATTTGATATACTAAAGCATATGTAATTTGTTTTAGCTGTGTTTAATGTGAGTAGGTTAGTTGTAAGCCAACTAGCTATTTGGGTCATACCAGCTTCAGCACTTAAGGCAACCTCACGCCAGGTATTCCCAGTAAAGACGACAGCAGTGTCGTCGGCATAAGAAAATACTGTTGAATTATTGATCTTGAGATTGCAGAGGTCATTGATATAGAGCAGGAAAAGCGTAGGCCCTAGCACACTTCCCTGGGGGACTCCGAATTTGACATCCGCGTCGAAACTTACATGTTCTCCCACTTTAACCCTCTGCTTCCTGTTCGAAAGGTAGTCTCTAAAAAGTTTGAGCGGAATTCCTCTCACCCCTGCAGTTTCCAATTTGTTTATTAGGATGGGAACAGACACGGTGTCAAACGCCTTTTTTAAGTCTAGAAAAAAAGTCAGGCATTTACTGCCCCTATCCAGATTATCAGCTATTAGAGAGCTGAGGGCCGCAACCGCATCTTCGGTTGACCTACCCTGTCTAAATCCAAATTGTGTGTTACTTAGGGTATTCATTTGTGTAGATATTTTACGAGTCTATTATTTATAAGTTTTTCTATTATTTTAAATATAGCTGGTAAAATGGATATGGGCCTGTAGTTGTTGACATCATCTCTGTCCCCGCCCTTGTGTACCGGAATGATGATGGACTGCTTAAGAGGCGCAGGGAAAATACCCTTTGTGAAGCAAAGGTTAGTTAAGTGGGCTATTATTGGAATAATTTCATGACCTATGTATTTCAAGAATCTAGTTGTCACATTGTCCCAGCCAGGTGCACTGTCAGATTTTAAGCTCATCAAAATACTGCCCACTTCGTTCGGATCAGTATCTAAAAGAGCAAACGAGTTTACCTGTGTAGGTAAATTTTCTGAATGGAAAGTATTAGAACTGTTTTGTGCTGAAGGTTTGATTTTTTGGGCTTGCTCTTTACCAATGTTTGCAAAATAATCATTTAGGAAATTAACAGATTCAGCTGGACTTGGTCTAATGTGTAGTAATTCCGTGTTTAAGTTTTTAGAACTATTTGTGTAGGTTAATGTTTTAATATTTTTCCATAATAATTTACTGTTTTTGACTGATTGTGCCAGTAGTTCTCTTTCAAATTTCCTTTTTAATTTTTTAATCAGATTATTATAAGAGTTGCGGTACCGCCGATAGGTTAATTTAATAACTTCATTAAAAGGATCATTGCGGGTTTGTTTTTGAAGTGTATTGCGGTTTCTTATGCACCTTAATATACCAGTGGTTATCCAGGGTTTTATGGTACGCTTGCTATTGGGTATTAATTTGATAACAGTGCTGTGATTCAGTGATTCAGTCAATTTATATAATAGTAGGTCAGCCAGTCGGTCCGGGTCGTTACAGAACAGCAGCTCAGCAATGTTATTTTCTCTAAGGTGTATTAGGGCCTGTTCGAAGTCAATAGATGAGGTAGTTTTATTATTATTTTGTTTGATTTTTAGCTTTGATAACGATAAAAATGTGGTGTAATGGTCAGTGATAGTCGTGTGTAGAATAGCAATAGATGCTGATACCTTTTTTTTGTTTATTTTAACCATGAAGTGGTCTAGACAGTTCGATTCCCGTGTAGGTAGTGTATGTCCAGGTAGAATTCCGTGAAGTGATAACATGTTAAGATAGTTTGTCCTGTTTTTATATTCAGTCGGCGGTTCAACGTCTTTAGTTGTGAGGTTAATATTAATGTCCCCTGCTATAATGATGTTTTGCTGAGAGTTTAAACTATTTAGGTGTGTAATGTACAATGAAATTGTACAATGAGTGAACAATACTCATCAATTCATCATACAAAAATAAACATCGCGTTGTAGCCGTTAGTTATAGTCGACAGTGGTGAGTTGGTGACGTCATTAAAATGCTTAAATTCTTGAATGAACACAACTAAGAAAGGATAACACAAACAATATGAAGCTGCGAGTTTCCCACAAAATTGTTCATCTCACGCTACACGAGAAACATTCAAGCGCAAAAATAAATAGCTCTAAATAAAATTCATCACGTTTAATAACGGTTAAACGACTCGCAAACGACGCATACGTTGCCTACCGAAAAATATTAAACCTCTGACACAGATCTATTTATAAAAACCAGGTACCCATACCTTCTCATATTAGGGTTACCTCCGCTCCAAGTGTTACCTAAATTCAAACCAAAAAAAAAAACAATTGAACATGCGATAGAAATCTCGAACACACTGATAAAAACGTACGTACAATTTTCTCCGTTTCAAAGTTTAAGTGTTTTAACCCGTGGAGTAATAGTGCTGGAAAATCATGGCGAAACAGCTTAATATAAGCCTGCTGTAGATAGAGGGAGACAGATATAGTGGTCCTGCTAATGGCTTGGGGCAGGCAAGCCAAAGGCGCACTCGTAAATAAATGAGCGAATGTGTTTTCTTTTTTTTTCTATTTTTTCTTGGCGTGGGAGACCATTGCTGTGAAGTTAGGGTCGGGTGGAATTGTTTTACGAGTAGTTGTAACGCTGAAAGTAGGTTAGTTCTGTGTGTTTAGCTTGTGATGAGCCTGTTTTAAATATGGCACGGAAATATCTGGGGAGGTGTTGGTTTATGATTACGTAGAATGTTGTTCAAGCTATTTTCGTATATTTTTCATGAAAGCATTGCTTTTTCACGTTCGTTCGTTTGTTTTGTTCGTAAAATGAAGCTTGGCGAGTTTTGTAACATTTCATTCAAAAATTTTTTTTTTTTTTTCTTTTAAATAATACTTTTTAGCCTATTTATCTACGAACGCGCTTACAAAGAAAATTTTATAGCTTTGTAAAAAATCTATTTATAATCTGGACTTTAAAAGGAAAACCCGTATTTTAATATTTATACTTCTCTACTTGTAAAACACTGTACTTTAAGAGCATCCTTTAAAACTGTCGCATTGGAAACTTCGTGCTGGAAAGTGTTCACGAAAAATGTGTAAGACAAAATTTATCCACTCCCCCCATCAGTTTATTGTAGCCATTTTCTGGCGCCCATTGTTGTGTGGGAGGGGGCTGTAGTTCGTGACCGTACGCCAACATCGAGTAGGGTGCAAGTTATAGGAGAAAGATTTGTGTAGTAGCATTATTAATGATTAGATTTTTATAATTAAACTCTACCACCAATTGGTGACGTAGAAGAGGGTTTTAATTGTACAATAAACGAATTAAAGAGAAAATAGTTGATACTGTTTTTGCCTTAAATTTTACGACAAAGCTAGTGGTTTGCCGTAGGGTAAGAAGCTGAGCCTTATGAAAGATTGTTAAGTATTATAATATCACCCTTTTCAGTAAGATAGAAATAGTGACATCTTTAAATGACGTTATTTAATTGTTGTAATTGACTTTTAGATGGGAATTACAAATATCTTATTATTTTAACAATCTCAAATAGTGTGGACAATCTTGCTTACTCGCTTTATTCTTCCATTTGCACCACTCCTGGTTTTGCTACAGAAAACGTTCGCCAGCATCGTCCGAGCCCCGATGTATCAGATATAACCTTAAATTATTAATGTTTATTCGCGTATTTACTTCTCTGCGCTGAAAGTCGCTTCTCAGTGCAAACGCAATGTTTTCTGTACATTTTGTACGTACTTGTAGGTTCATTGTTTAGATAATTGTAGTGTCGTAATTTTTTGATGTTAAGTTTTAGGAACTGGATGTTATAGTTTAATATATCATCATTATCATGCCCTTATCCCAATTTATCTGGGATCGGCGCAGAATGTCTTTTCCTTCCATTCTTCTCTATTACTCCTCATATCAGTAGTCACTTCCTTTCTAGCCTTATCATCCTTCACACAATTCATCCAATGTTTATATCTCAGTTTGAAAAGAAATAGTACTTTTAAGGCGAACGTAAAAACGACTGTTTTTGGAGTAATATTAGCTCTTAGTAGTACTCTTAGTACTCTTAGTATTCTTTGTTACTAACATAACCCTGACTGATTTAAGAAACATTTCGATTATTCTGATTATTATTAGTTATCTTTGATTATATTATGATTCGAGTAACAAACTTTGACTTGTATGACATATTTGAATTATTATTATTTTTGTATTTGACTATGATTATTTAAAACCAATCAATCAAACCAATTTTGACAATACACAGTTCAGAACTTATTCGACCGCTAATAATTGTTGTGAAGTAATGCATGTATGACTAAATAGCATTGTGATGATCTAGACTTAATCAATTATATTTTGTACGCCATTAAGGCAAAACATGACAGTGCCTCAATTGAACATTATTTAACATCTTGCATTTATGTGTGTATACTCATGTTTTAACAAAATAAATATCTTGTATCTTGTATCTTAGTGTTTATATATGTGTCGGATCCGGTCATTACGGACGGTCGGTACGGACAGAATGAATCGAAAGCGCGCCAAAGGTGGCATCAAGACGACCAACTTACCAGTCTACCCACACCTAAGCGCGCTTACTACAGAGTCGTGATGTTTTGAGCCCGCAGCGAGGAGGACAGTGAGTGTCTGATCGCGGCGGAGTCAAGACGTCCCGAAACTGTTCCCCAATTCATGGTGCCTAGTGTTTTCGTATTGGATTGTAATTTCAAGTTATTTGTTAGTTCGATAAAAGCAGTGTACCGTGTGTGTGTGTTTTCATTGCACGAAACCCATGTACCGCCCACATGATGACCGAGTCTAACGGAAATAAATCATCAAACTACGACAAATGCGTCTTGTTTAAAAATATTGTAATTTCATTTCAATGCGTTCAAGTCAAGACGGGAATCAAAGAATTTAATTGCAGATGAAAAAAATATATGTTTTATTTCAATTGCATTATGTACTTAAATTTTTAACATTAATTGTGCGAGTCAACGTTACCCAAATTTGGGATAAAATTGACAGAGCGTTAGCAAAAATACAAATTGAAATAACCAATTACTAGTAACGAAATTAAATATAACCTAAGCAGACCGTTACTCACTATCCTACAAATAATACCAGTGACATCCCCAAGTCCACCTATCAAAAGATGACCGTCTTAACTTCCAACTACACCCTGTACGTACAGACTGATAGTAATTATGCTTACGCATCACCCTGTATACCGTAATCTTTGGAGTGGGCGTTCTGTTTATGCTAATTTTTAAGGGTCGAAACAGAATATTCGCAAGGGCTACAAACATTTATTTTTATGATACGGCCAAAAGCATTAAAGTTTATTTTCGGTATTACCAGCCTCTGCACTTTGCGGGTACGTTTTTTAAACACCTATTTTATTTATTGTCAACGCTTCGAAAATAATACGAATTCAAATTGTCTGTGGTTAACTGAGATTTTTTGTGAAGTTTTTATTGTATGATTTTGGGTACGTAATATCTATTTAATGTTTCAAATTAGTGTCCTACGAAATGTTAAACAGCGTTCTATTGCTAGAATTAATCGAAATCTCGAGGACGATATACGGGGTGTTTGGAGCATCGTTTGCCAAATTTAACGGGCTGAAAGTAGGGGTCATTTGCTGTCTCTTCAGCCTTTTTTGTAAATAAAATATTTACTAAAATGCATAGTTATAAAATAACTGGACGTTATTTGCGACCAAGTTTAAATTCGATAGAACCAGAGAACAGTCTACTGTTCTCTGGTTCTATCGAATTTAAACTTGATCGAATTTAAACAACATAAACATTAAATTTGGCGGCTACACTAGTATCTTTTACAGAAAATTCAGTTAGTATATTGAATTACGCGATTTAACAGACCAAATATAAAAAAAAAAAATCTGTGGGGCCAAGGACGAGATATTAGATCTGAAGAGATAGCAAATGACCTATCTTTTCGGCCTATTCAATTTGGCAAACGATGCACCAAACACCCTGTATTTTATTTGTTAAAATTTACACTTTTGCAACGTTTGAAAACACATTCTGAAATGCATTTAGATTACACAAGGTACAAACTCTTTTAAAACATCCCTTTTGGCATTTTCAAACTATTAACCAAAACAAACTGTTTCTACGTGAGCATTAAAAGTAACAAATAAAACAAAACAGCATCGCGCATTGAAACCAACTACCTACTCCGACTGAAGCAAACCCCAAAAAGCTTCCCTCCACATATCATTTCACTTTGTTTGTAAAACATTTGTATAAATATGCCCTGTTTATCATATTTACTGTCGGTCCAGCCATAACCTATGCTGTTAACATAGTTACTGCTAGCTATATGGGGCGGAACATAACTGGTGGACCCGGAATGGGGGCAGAATGCCATGCCAATATTAGGCATAAGAATAGTAATTCGGCTGATTGCTGTGTGGGCAAAGAAGGTATGGTTTATTTGTATCGTTTTGTAGTTTTGCTGATTCTTGTTGTGTTTATGTGAGTTTTGCATAAACATAAGTTATCGTTATTTTTGTATTCTGTTAGTAAGTATTACCAGTTAATTAGGTTCCATGTCAGTACTCATTAATTTAGTACTATTCAGTTTGAACCAGTATATTGACGGTGATAACTCAGTTATGTTCAGTAAAATTGTAGATCCTAAGGTGCTTTAAGACTTATACATTCAAAAAGTTGGTAACGTTTCAAAACGGCTCTTAAATGTTTCGCTGTTTTGATTAATATTTTGTCAATATACTGAATTACATTGAGAAATATAGCTCTGTGTTGTATTCAAATATTGATTATAAATTACAATATTACAGTGCTACACAACAACCACATTTTGCCTGTTATGTTTAATTCCCACATTCCCACATAGTAGGGAGCGAGCTTACTGCTATCAATAGAGCAACACACGAAATGCATGAAATGATACCATTGTTTCCGCTGAACGATTAAAACTGTTTTGACACCTTTAGAGATCCTGTATTGGATGAAGTGTCAACATCGAGTGGTGACTGTCAATGGTTTAGAGTTCAAAGGGATTTGTGTCATACGTAGAACTATGTTGTTTGTGAGGATTTCACTCTGTTTATGTTTACGGATGGGAAATCATCAAATGATGATGAATGATTCCCCTTTCGCTCTGGGCGGAGCGGAAGGGAGTGTCAGACTTGTACTGACTAAAACCCATCTATGTTCCTTCTTAGCCCTTTGTGTTCCAAAGCCACGGTATCTCTTTCGAAGTCCGGCAGCCCCGGCAGGCATCGGCCCTCTCGGACCACGAACACAAACGCGCCGTAGACACGGCCTGTCGTCATAAGATGGACGGACGATGAGCCAGACCATCACCCACCGTCCACAAGCTCGCTAACTAAAGTGACCTTACACGAAATTTGCGTTTTGTGGGAAATAACAAAATTGGGTTTGTATTTTAGGGAGTTTGTAAAGAATGTGTGATGTGTGTTTTTGCTTGTCCTTTTCTAGCATGATATCGTCACTTTTTGATTGACTAGGCGATACTCCATTAGGAGTAGTTTCAGGTATTTAACGCAATATGCCGTAATTTTGAGTTCGGTCACTTTCGTTCTGACTGTGCGATATTGTAAAGAGGAAAAGTTCGTAAGTTTGTATGTCCCCTACATACAAACTTACGAAGTTTTCCTCTCTAATAATCGTAGTAATCTTTGGAACTACTGATCGTATTTCGAATCCGAAGCTACTTTATCTTCAAGTGTCATAAGCGTCTATTGGAGAGGATGCTTGTGTCCCAGCCATGGGAACATTATTAAAGCCTGATTAGTAGAATTACCACACAGAAGGTTCCACTTTTAATAAATGACTTCTGAAAAGTGGACAATAAGTGAGAAGAATTTCTTAAAATAGATATTCGGATTTGAAAACTCAGGTAAGTAACTTTAAGAAAAGCAACCAAAGTATGTTATTTTTACTGTCTAATTCTCTAATTCAATATAATAATTGTCTAATTCTAATGTGAATCGCAAGTTATTCAAACACACAACTCTTGTTGCGTTGTTCCTAAGTACATACTTTACTTGACGAACCACTTCACGAACTTTCAAGCTTCCAAATAACTTTTGAAAGATTTCTGTTACGGTTTATTGCGTGTGTTTTGTTCTTTTTATAAAGGCAAATTATTATTTTTATCTGTAGCCACAAATACTGTTGCTATAAATACATTCATAACATTACGCCTCTTATCAAACCAGGGCCGGCCAAAAGCGCATTGGGTTGATGATATCGTCAAGATCATGGGAAATGGATGGATAAGTGACGCTCAGAACAGTAACAGTAGCAGAAAAAATGGGAGCCCTATACCCAACAGTTCATGACTCCGGGCTTAAACGACGATGATGCCTATAATCCTCGCAGGCCTAGGAAAAGGTTTTAGCCGGATGGAGCAGCAGTGGCCCAGTGGTGGCAGACACGACTTACGAGCAGTAAGTCGTAGGTTCGAACCCAGGCAGGCGCATTACTTTGTGTAATTTGTTTCATTACCGCTGCTCTCAAAACGGTGAAGGAAAACATCGTGAGGAAACCGGTATGTCCTAGAACTAAAAATTCGAAGACATGTGACATCTAACAACCCGCACTGGGCCCGCGTGTTGGATTAAAGCACACTCCCTCTTATAGAGAGGAGGCCTGTGTCCCAGCAGTGGGAACATTATAGGATGGTGATGTGTCAAAATGTGGTTGTACTATAACGCCCACGTTTTGCCAGATATGTTTGATTCAAGTGTAATGGGGGTCGATTCAATTGCCATTAAACGATCACAAATCGAGATTCCAGGCAGCCATTCTATCTTATACAAAACCCAATGTGCCCGACCTGGCAATCGAACCCAACAAAAAATTCAATAGGATCGCTTGCGATTACTACACCAACATGGCGATTGACCCAGTTGAGTTCTATAAACATCTCTTCAAAAAGCACTAAAACCGTGGTCAATTGGCCAACCTATCCTATCTTATTGCGTAGGTTTTTACACTCTACGTATAAGTAAACAAGGTGTTGTTTTGCATGCTCGTCAAAATTCAGGAGGTTGTCACAAAAGACGTCGGTAAATGATCAATTTAAATTACGGTACCTAGTTACTTATTAATAAACGCTCGTTTTTTTGTTGTTTAAGTTTGTCAATATTTCAGAATAACCCCCTTAACATGGTTTAGGGAATCAGAAATTATCGAATAAACGTTTGAGATTATTGTATGTGTGAACGCTTGGTTATAGGGCGAGGATCAGTCAGGCCGTGTTCACGTTACCAATATCCGTAAATAAATTAAAAAAAAACCTATCCATTTTATTATTGATTCATATCGAGAATCATTAGCATAGTTACCTCCTTGAATTAGACGAGGATGCAAAACAACAGCTTGTATAATAAAAGAACATTCACAACCTTTCAATTGGGTTAAAAGTACAGTCATTACATGAGTACTTTCAAACATAATTCATAATTACAACATTCATCTGCCTTTGTAACCTAATTATATCGCCATAAACTTCTTTATGATATTACTGTTACTGCGTAATGAGATTAAACACCTTATGAAGCTGGATAATTGCTTGATTACTCAGATTATGATGTCATTATTGAAATTACACGTAAGATGGTTTTGATGTCAGTGATACTGAATGTAATTATTTGGGGAATTGGTAACCGGTTTGTACTGGTTTGTGATGATCAGTGATCGGAAATAGGTGAGCTAATCTACCTAAAGTTTGAAGAATAGAGAAAAAAAATGTTTACGTTTAGTTACATTATTTATACAAAATTAATAAATTTCATAAAATTGGTAGGCAAAGCTATAAAATTGTTTTTTTTTTACCTTTACCTTGTTAGCTAAACGAAGATAAGGATTACCTACCTTAATTTTTTGAAAACAATAAAAATCGTGATTACGCATTTTTTTAAAAAGAAACACGAATTGAATTCGATGGTTGTTTTAGTTTATTAATTTTAGTTGTAATTAAGTAATATTCCACGTATTAGGCGACATAATTTTTTTTCTTTCTTTAGAATCGGGCCGATACAAAAGGAAATGACTCAAAAAATAACCCAAAATATTCTGTGCATGAAACCCTTAGTCTTACCCCAACAACTACCACTTTCAATCAACACACACACACAGTCAACAAAGATCCCACGAACAAACAGACGCAACTATTAAATGCCACCTGTTCGTCTCAGCATCAAAAGGGTTTCGTTTACAAAGCGGGCGTGACAAATAGATGATTTGGGCTGTTTGGGACTGTGGGACACTCCTATTGTCAGCGAATTGACGTCACAATACGAAGGTAACTTGTCACAATTATTGTTGGCACGCGCCCGGAAAAATTACTTTTGAAAGGAGAAATGTGTGTGAATGATCACTTTTTTTTTCATTTCATTGACTGACAGGAAAATGGACTGTCCACTTGATGGTCAGTGATGTCTATACAGCATGTATAATATATGGTGTAAACGGACTTTTCATGAAGCTGTTATCCAAGTATTCTGTACCTCAACTGACTGAAATGACTTACCTACTTGAACAAAAATGACACGATGCAAAAATTGCAGGGCTCATAAATCATGTACTGAATTCATAAAAAAAAAACCGGCCAAGTGCGAATGGAATGGAATTGGACTCGCGAACCGAGGTTTCCGTTAAAAAAATATTATAAATATTTTGATTATATACAATGTAACTAACAACTTACGGTTTGCACAATTTTTCTTTATCTGTGCTATAAGACGTTGCTTCGTTTCTAATTTCACGGGAAGTACCCTGTAGGATTTCCTTGCGAGTGTTTTGAAATTTCCGGCATAAACGGCTGTATCTTTTGATTCCGTTGACTTGAAACAAAACCAAACCTGTGAAAAAATCAAACTTTTGTTTTTTTCACAGGTCTAAGGGACAGTAGACCTGAGTATAACACATAAATTCCAGCTTGATACCTCCACGCGTTCCTGAGCAAAAGGGTTTTGACAGTCAGACAGATGGACGAACGGACAGCAAAGTGATCCTAGAAGGGTTCTGTTTTTTCCTTTCGAGGTACGGAACCCTAAAAATTAAATAAAAAAGTGTTTCATTCTTTTTTTTTTCGTTTTTCACGGTGGATTACTACTTTAGTTTAAGCAAATTATTCTAAGAAACTAGACACGTTAGTACTCGTAACAAACTTAGAACCACATTCCAATAGGGGTCCTGTTGGAATTAAGGTATGGTCAGACTGAAATATTTATTTTCTCTCACCATTCTTTGTTTTAAACGAGTATTTTTAAAGTTTTCAGCACTTTTCCCGGCGCTTCCTCAAACTCCTTAATATAAGGCTCGTCTAGATAACTGAAAAGTTAATATACAAGGTTTTTTACAAAGTTTAACTTTTAATAGTTTTTCAGTTGTAAGAAAAGGAAAGCTCCTTTTGGAATTCCTTATTATTTTATATTGTCTTGTTAACTTTATCAAATAGGAACCATCTTTACCTGTCAATTGTGAAAAGGTTTTTTATAAAACTGTCTGGCTATTTTGGTACTATATAAAATAACATTTATTTTTTCAGAAACATAGCTTCATCACTTTATCATAAAAAAAGCAAAATGGCAGTCATCAGAGCGTATTCCTAACCATCTAAAACAGTCAAGTTTTTAGGGGTAATATTTCAGTAAAATCAGCACTTGTTTTACAAAAACCCAGCCATGCATCTTAGGGTTGTCAGTCCCACAAAGCGCGACAAACCCGATCACTATCGTGGCACTGCCATCCATCACTACGGTTTACGGCGGCCATATTTGATTATTTTTAGTGCCGGAATTTGACCGCTACAGCTCTTATGCAATCCTGGTACGTGCCAGTGAGTAATATGGTCGACTATCATAAACGTAAAGGTTTTACATGCAAGTTACGAAGTAAGAAAGGTTTAAACTTTGAGCTTTATTATCTAGTGCTTTATAACCATACTTGATTATTCTTAGTACCGCAATTTGATCGCTATAATCCGTATGCAATCCTGGTACATGCAATTGAGTAAAACTGTCGATGTCAGAAAGGTTTAAACTTTAAGCTTTATTATCTAGTACCTAATAACCATATTTGATTATTTTTAGTGCCGCATACAAAGTTAAGATACCAGATAAAATGGTTTAAACTTTGCATTAATATTTAGTGCATTTAATAGACATGTTTAATTTATAACCACTTTTTCCTGCCAGCTCAAATACTAGAAGAGGAAAGAACATGATATATATGGTTGTATTGAGAGTATTTTCCTCAGTAACTTTTATATTCAAAAAGTGTTGATTCCTAGCCAATAGCTCCAAACATGGTTAAATATCAAACTTCATTTTAAACAAACTTTAAAAATAACTCGGACTTTATCGTACGGATATTAACTGCGTTTTCAAGAAAACCTAGTTTCTATTTTTGACATCTAAAATGGATTTCACACATTTGTTAACATTACAACTTGTGAAATTACTGTAGTTGCCCATTCCAAAGCGTAAATCTCTATGGAGAAGAATGGGCAAGAAACTCCATGGACACTCTTTTAAATCAAAATATTGTTACAAAATCTTAGTTACATCATTCATGTTGGGAATAACAAATATCATATATGAGAACGATGTAGAAATAGAAACGTGCAAGTTAAGAGCATCCAGAGTAAAAGATTAAATCAATAATAAAGGAAAACGAAGCTTTACTTGTTGGTTAATACAAAAATTCTGTATGGTGTCGGACGTAAAGAATAGCACCATCCCATAATCTTCCCGTGGGTGTCGTAAGAGGCGACTAAGGGACTTAGCAGATAATGGGCAGCAGCGTTCTCTGTGCCTTTGTAACAACCGTACTGCGATCGCCAACCCGCTTGCCAAGCGTGGTGATTATGGCAACCCCCCTCCCCTTCTTGGGGGAGGCCTATATCCAGCAGTGGACGTCTTTCGGCTGAAATGATGAATGCAAAAATTATGAGGCAACCAGCTCATAAATACTTGTAATATGGATGGTGGACGTAACTTGGCAAAAATACAACTGAATACATCAATATTCCACTTCAATGATGATCATCAAAGGATCCAGCAGAATATCAGCGTCAGGTGCATGCCTGACACATGCAGAGCTGGACTCCCATTTAGTGCAACCTTGAGACGTACACCGCACTGTGTATACTCGTTATTTTATTTGAAGTATGGCATGGTGTTACTATAACTGTGTTGTAAGTCTGCTTATTTTTGTTTTTCTTTTTGTAAATTGGCACCTTATTTTTTTTAAAGGTATATTTATGTAATCTATGTCATTTCATTGTGCTTCTATGTGTTGTGCTATGTCTTTTGTGTGCACTTAATAAATGATTTATCTATCTATCTATAATGATGGCGGCTCATGAACGCGGTTTAGATGCGTCGCGTTTGGTGTATAATATATTTCTAGTTTCTTGGTGTAGTTTTCAAATATCCTTCTTTATAGTGTGGTAAGTGATTAACCTGGTGTCAGAGTTTTTATGCCACCTGATTTGGCTTTACATGCAGACGAGAAATATCTCTCAGGCATGCTGGTTTCCTCGTGATGTTTTCCTTCAACGAAGTAAGTGATAATTATACAATGGGGCAATGTAAGAAAAGTAGTGTTAACAGAAAACAATATTATTAAGATCCCTTCTACCTAATAATGCCAACACAATGTTAAAAAAGCGAGAAGTATTCAAATGCTGACAATTAAACCGTATGTTTCAATTTTTAAACACAAAAATTACAACAAAACCAACCTTATTCCAGTACATACCAACCTTCCTTAATTTTTTTGTGTAATTTCATAGACATTATACAATTTTTGTACACAAAAATATGTTGTATAATGTTGTACATTTGTATAATTTACTGGGCACACAAGTGTGTATATTATTAGTCCGTCTCTGTTACAATGTCTCTGCATTGGATAATTTCCGAGCCACATGCTACACGTCGCGTTACTTTATTAGTCAAAAATAATGTTTTAAAACAAAAATATAATGCAGAAAAATAATTAGATGGGTAAAGTAATATTTTTTATATTAAAACAAGAATTTCAGTTTGTTTTGACGTTACAGTCTGTTCTATTCATCATCATCATCATTTCAGCCGAAAGACGTCCACTGCTGGACACAGGCCTACCCCAAAGCCACATCGACATAAGAGGGGTTCTGCCATAATCGCCACGCTTGGCAGGCAGGTTGGCGATCGCAGTACGGTTGTTACAAAAGCACAGAGAACGCTGCTGCCCATTCTCTGGCAAGTCCCTCAGTCGCCTCTTACGACACCCACGGGGAGATATGGGATGGTACTATTCTTTACGTCCGACACCATACGGAACATGTCCTATTAGATTAAAATAAAGGGTGAGCTCTTAATACACGCAGCATCATGCTGAGATAGCGGACTTTCGGGCTAGTACAGGTGGCCTTACATTACATTAACATAATTGTTTTACTCCTTTTCCAGTGTGGGAATGAGATGGCGCTAGACATCCTGCATGGCTTCGTCTCTTTCCCACACTGGAATAAGAGTAAAACATTACTGCTTTAAGAGTTCATGGTGGGCCAGCTGGACCCATAATTAATTTAATTTAATGTTTAAGAGTTTTAGTTTTACTTCCTTTTGGTTTCTTCTTCATATTTTATTTTGATGGTTTGTCATGTGTGACGTCATCTGAGTCTAATAAATTAATTTTCTTTCTATCTTCTTTTTAATAATCGGGGTAAAGTTAAATGGGCTATCAGCAGCAGTCAAACAAACAAAAACAAAACAAAAAATTGCAGTAATTTCCATATATTTTTTGTACCCTATCACAATGTTGTCATATTTTACCCAAATGTTGACTGGCAGAGAAATGCCTTTTGGCATTAAGTCCGCCTATATACCACTATTGTACATGAAGTTTAAATAAATAAATAAAAATAGAACAAACTACTTGTTTCAGTATTATTGCAATAATAATTTCAGATCGTTCAATGCAAGCTTTAATTTGACTTTTATTCTTTCCGTATTTGTCTGTCGACCACACTTCCTCGAAGCTTATCGGGCTTAATAATAGTTTCACTGAAAATTTTCAGCTCGGAGGATTCAGATCTGGAAGCATTCAATTACAGTACTTAATTAATTATACAAAATATTGACGATTTCTTTTACTCGTTGTTGATTAAAAACGTTCAGCTTTATTTCAATATTAATTGCAGTTACGTGTTGAGTTTTGAGTGTCGGACATTGGTCTCACGAGTTAAATGAAAGCATTTTAATAATGTCAATAGTTCCTGCCATCTCGTTTGATATTTAAATGGGGTTTATACAAGACCCTAGTATAATATTAAACTAGCTGATGCCTGGTTTCGTCCACGTGAAACTATTCTATATGGGCTCTATATGTTAAGAATAGCACCATCCCATATATTGCCGTTGGTGTCGTAAGAGGCGACTAAGGGACTTGCCAGAGAATGGGCAGCAGTATTCTCTGTGCATTGTGCAACCCCCCTTTGGGGGAGGCCTATGTCCAGCAGTGGACGTCTTTCGGCTAAAATGATGATGATGATGATGAAACTACTCTAAAAATATTACTGACTTCCTTATTTGAATCAGATTTTGTTTGGTTGTTTTTTTGCACGGATGAGATAAGAATTAGGTTCTTTTCTTTAATAAAGTAACCTAAGTTACTCCTTATAACATCAACTATGTGCCAGTAAAAGTCCCGTCAAAATCGTCCCGCTATTTTGGAGATTTGCCGGAACAAACAGACAGAGAGACAAACATTAAATAACCTTTTACCTATTTTCTGTTCCTTTCTTCTTATCTGTATTAAGCGTTTATATAAATAGTTAAGTTAATAAAAAAAATACTGTTATAAATACCGTATAAACTTTCTATATGCGTTCACTATAAGCTGTTATTTTGAAATTACAGACTTTATTACTTACAGACTTCTATTTTATTTAAATGTATAGATTTATAGAAGGGGTATCGTATTACCCAGTTACTGGGTTGTGGAGGTCAGATAGGCAGTCGCTGCATGTAAAATACTGGTACTCAGCTGCATCCGGTAAGACTGGAAGCCGACCCCAAGATAGTTTGGGAAAAGGCTAGGCAGATGATGATGATGTATAGATTTATAGATATGTAGACCACAGTGTTGGTTTCAGGCTGAAAACAGGGTCTCATAATCATCTTTTGTTTTGTCATTTGTCAACAAATTTGGAATCGGTTTTCGGACTTCTGACACATAACACAGTCAATAATCTACGAACACACAGACAGTACAAATAACTTTACGTGCTTTCTGAGACACGGAGGGATCTCGTTATTTAATGGACAGTTGCCTATGGATGGGCGACTGTACTAACATCGTAAATATAGCTTTACCTTCGATCGACCCGTTCAACTGTTTTTAGGGTTCCGTACCTCGAAAGGAAAAAACGGAACCCTTATAGGATCACTTTGTTGTCCGTCCGTCCGTCTGTCCGTCTGTCCACCTGTCTGTCTGTCAAGACCCTTTTTCTCAGGAACGCGTGGAGGTATCAAGCTGGAATTTATATCAAATACTCAGATCTACTGTCCCTTGGAGCTGTGAAAAAATCAAACTTCTAAGCCCACGCAATCAAAAGATACAGCCGATTATGCCACAAATTTCCGCAAATTTTCGACACTCGCTAGGGAATCAAAACCTACAGGGTACTTCCCGTGAACTCAGAATCTTGAAATTTGGTAAATAATGTTTGTGGGGAACCCTCGGTGCGCGAGTCCGACTCACACTTGGCCGGGTTTTTTTCCACAAACATAGTTTACGGGTACATTTTCAGTCAACAAATCAAGACGTGTTTACAAAAACAAAAAATATATATGACGGCGCCTTTGCAGAAAGGCTTCATATGATTCACGTTGCAAACTAAACTGTGACCACAGACGAGAGAGAAGCGGTCTACAATTCTCTCTGGCGAAACGTCAAGTCGTTGCGGGTAGCCATAATGCCATATTGACTTGGGTAGTTGTCAAGGAAAGTGGCGCGTAACAGGACGTTGACGGATCGCCGACGTCTGTTTGCTTAATCTAATTAAATCTAGTGCCACATATCATAAGTAATACCGATGCAGTGGGTAAGAGCCTTTATATAAATCTTTTATAAAATAACAGTTGCATTACACGTCCCATCTGTTTCATAAAATCGATACCGTATAATGTCTACAGGTTAAAAATAGATGTGCCGTTCCCAAGCGGGTCTACGTCCCTCGGTCCCCATACATCATTCATAATCGAAATTCTAATTTCTTCCACTCGACCTATCCTTTTGCACCTAAAAGGAGCCGAAACACTCACTATGGCGCACTAAGGCATATTTTATGAGCTTCCCATGGTGGAAATTTCTGTCGTAATAGCTAATGATAGTCTGGAAAATGGAGTATTCCCAAACTGTCCACATTTCTATCCATACTTTTCTTCATAGTATAAAACAAAGTCACTTCCCGCCGTCTGTACCTTTAGGTCTTTAAAAATACGCAACGGACTTTGATGCGGTTTTCATTAATAGACAAAATTATTCAAGAGGAAGGTTTATCCTCGCGAGTAGCGTCTAGTAAATTATAAACGCAAAAGTCACTCAACCAGTGGAAAAAAATCCCGGGACCGGGCAATGTGGTAACACTTGAGGGTTGCATATGTCCAGCAGTGGACGTCTTTCGGCTACCCACGACACTACAATTAGTATGGTTTAGTAGTGTAGAAGGGAAGGAGGGGTCTGTTACCTATTCACATTTAAACGCCTTAACGGATTTGAATAAAGCACACGGATTAGGTAGTTCTGTATGGTGTCGGACGTAAAGAATAGCACCTTCCCATATCTTCCCGTGGGTGTCGTAAGAGGCGACTAAGGGACTTTCCAGAGAATGGGCAGCAGCGTTCTCTGTACTTTAGTAACAACCGTACTGCGATCGCTAACCCGCCTGCCAAGCGTGGCGATTATGGCAAAACCCCCCAAAATGTCAATGTGGCGACACTTCGGGGAGGCCTATGTCCAGCAGTGGGCTGAAATGATGATGATGACACGGATTATGACATAGAATACTTTTTATCGCGGTAATACGTTCAAGTGTGCTAATTTATTTCTTACCAAAAAGGGGCTGAAACACTATGGCCTATCATGGCATATTTTATGAGCTTCCCATGGTGTAAACGCCTCCAGTAATAGGTAATGATATTCTGGTAAGCCCACTAAAACTTATTGATATTGACTATGTTACAGTACATACATGTATGACATTTCTTGATTTTTTTACGACTCTTGTCGTGACATTTATGACCGTAGCTCGCTATATAGGGTAGGGTAGGTATTTATTGCCTAGTTATATAAGAAGGGTCTTATATGTGCTAGTTTTTTATTTGTTATTTTTGTACATAAACACATGTCTGTTAGCTCTATAGCGTGGACATTTTTTTATTTTTGTGAATGGCATCTCTCAGTTCAACCTAGGAGGTTGTCATCTGCTTAACCGGACTATCCAGTGGGTGCCTTAAGAGTAAGGCCTCCAGGCTCCATAAAAACTTACAAACTAAGCAACTACACGCTAAGGGCACCGCTGTGGGGTACGAGCCCGGGCTTAGGGCGTCACTGGGGGAGGACAGCATGGAAACAGGCTGGATCTAAATGATGTCATTATTTAGGGGCTGATTTAAAACTACTGGCACAGCATCGCGAGCTGGCTCGTACGAGTGTCGGGGGTAGCGTGGACAGCAGCACTATAGCCATTTATAACTTAAATAATATTTATTTAAGTTTTATAATTTTCCACATTATTACAATGTTTTTTTTTTCTCCTGCAAGAATTGTTTGCACTGACGTGCTTTATCAATTTAAGGCTTGCTTTTGAGGCTATCTTTTTAATGGAAAATATCATAAGGAACTTGAACTCAACCTTCAGAAACCGCGCAGGATCAATTTGACTTTTAGGCGGTGATGAAAAGTGATGTCATTTATTTCTATTACAATTTGCTCAAAAATCCTTTAACACAATCAATAAATCCAACTCACTTTCCTGAAAATAAATATTGACACAAACCAATTTAGTTAGTTTTTATTATTTAATAAACATGATCATCAAAAAAGTTTCTAACCGCCAAAATTCCATGTTCATTAACACATTTAATTGTCTTGATCTGTAGTTACAGTTGATATTTAAATGATTAATTTTATTGAATTAACCAAATAGTGCGTTTAATTTGTAAAATAATAACCCTACATTATTTTAGTTACTAACATAATATTAACATTCAAAATATACGTAGGTACCTATTAAATACGACACAAATTAATATTGCGGTAAGTTCGCTCATTTAAACACGTTTAGTCCATTAATGGGCCTTTTTATGTTCGGGAGAATTTTGTTCGTAATAATATTGAGGGAGATAAATGTTATTGAACGATGTCTACATGAGTATTCAATTAATCGGTTCTGAATTTTGTCCTTCGTATTCTGATGTTCAGGGGATGGACAATAATGGGGGATGAGACATTTTGAAGGTATTTTATTTTTCGTGAGAAATTCGATTTTGGTGAGAAAGACAATAAGTAAGAACGTTGATTAAATGTTTTAGAAGTACTTATCGTTAAACGTTTCAAGTTAAAAATGGGTAAGTATGCAATTCAGAACAACTAACAAAAACTCAAACATGAAATTTAAAAAAAAAGTAATCCTTTACCAAGGCCGTCGATGTGGCTGAGGTCTGGTCGAAACAAAAATTTTATAACTATGGTAATCATCGACTCGAAGAAGAATATTTAAGTAAAACTCGAAAACTCTAAGAAGTCGTAAATCGATAAAAAATAACCAAATAACTTTTAATGTAGTTATTGTTATAGTGTATTTTGTTTTGTCCAGTGCGAGACAAATAAATAAGCATATTTTTTTCTTTCTTCTCTCACTAAAATCTTATTAAACTTATCAACATGTTTCAACTCAATTACTTTCAAAATAACCTACAATCTAATTTCCCTACCCAAATAACCAAGGCATCACAACAACAGGCTTCAAAACAACACACAACACTAACTCCTCTCGATAAACGGCCAACAAACTTGCGCACCAACCAAAAACCGCTATCAATACACGATTTAGTAAACTCTGCAGAACCACACATAAATTCATAAGGCTATCGACACACTAGCCTTCGGAAAGCCGTTCCGTAACAGAATTTTGCATCTAAAGTGACTTCATAAGCTCACCGAAGTAGCTAATGTACATATGGCATGGGGCCGTGCGATAATCTGTACGTTAGAGGATCCGAGCTAAGTCTGATATGGATGCTGTCAGGATACTTAACGTAGATATGGTTTTTTTTTACAATAACAGTGTTAGGTTTGGGCTTTAAAAGTCTGTGGGAAATGTGGGGATCGTAATAAGTTGGGTAATGTCATATTATATGCTTGGAAAAAATTTGTTCATAAACTCAAACTCAAAGCGTTTATTTCAATTAGACCATTACAGGCACTTTTAAAAGTAAAAAAAAAAACAAAAAAAAAAACGCTAAGCTACAGTCCAGTCACAAGGCATAATAACTTGTGAAAGTACTGTAGTTGCCCATTCCAAAGCGTAGATCTCTATGGAGAAGAATGGGCAAGAAACTCCATGGACACTCTTTTAAATCAAAATATGTTACAAAATCTTGGTTACATCATTCATGTTATTACAAATATGTGAGAACGATGTAAAACTACGGGCAGGTTAAGAGCGTCCAGAGTAAAATATTAAATCAGTAATACAAAAACCAAGTAAATAAAATAAACCGTGGCAGCTAAGAGATGACCAGTCACAACTAACAGCGCCCGTTCGCGAACATCACGCATGTATCAGCCATATTCAACTCAACTATATTGAAGGGAATTAAATACATCTATGTGTCCATCTTTTTTCCGACCAAAAATGACGTTCCGTTTTAAATATACTGGGGTGTATGTAGAATAAAAGGTTGAAATTACATCCTTATCCATACTTCCATACTAATTTTATAAATGCGAAAGTAACTCTTGTTTATTTGTTACGACTAAACGGCTGTTCTTAATGAAATTTGGCAGGACATACCTATGGTAGGACATACTCGCAGGCTATCTTTTTTTTTGTTGTTTTCTCACACGTGAATATCAAAACTTTTACGCGAACTATATCAGCAATAGCTAGTTTATCATATTTTCTACTTAATTCGTTTTGCGAATTTAATTAATGACTAACTGTAACATACCTCACTGATAATGGCGTTTCTTAATAACCTAAACCTACAGATATTCATCATCATCATCATCATTTCAGCCGAAAGACGTTTACTGCTGGACACAGGCCTCCTCCATTTGTCGCCACATAAGGGGGTCATAAGGAGGGTTTTGCCATAATCGCCACGTTTGGCAGGCGGGTTGGCGATCGCAGCAAGGTTGTTACAAAAGCACAGAGAACGCTGCTGCCAATTCTCTGGAAAGTCCATTAGTCGCCTCTTACGACACCCACGGAAAGATATGGAATGGTGCTATTCTTTACGTCCGACACCATACAGATCTACAGATGTTATGGTTAAAAAATAACTACACATTCAAGCCTAATTTTAGAAAGGCTGTCTCTCTCTTTCTCTCGATCTGTGTTGAAAGAAACGGCATTATATCTCCGAAACCATGTTGGAATCTTGCTTCTAATCATACTTTCATTTTTTACAGATATTTTGCAGAGATCGTTCGAGAGATAACTATCTTATTACAAAGATAATCTTATCCCGTGGTTCTGTTGGTGGTAGGGGAGAAAAGGTGCAAAACATATCGATTTTACATTCTTTTGAAGGGATTGTGTTAAGTCTACTTTGGCTATAAAAGCGTAATTTTTTGTTTGTTCTTATTGTGAATATTGTAATCAGTGATAGTAGATATAGAGAACCAACTAATCATTCGTATTTAAGATTCAAATAAACATTTAAGTTTTATAAGAAAAAAACCCCTGTTTCGTGTTTTATTTTGATAATAAACGACATACCGTGCTTAGGCTAGTTTCCGTGCCGCTGACTGCTTTTATAACATAAATTCGTACAATAAAATGCAATATGCGAAAAAATCTCCACGCAAATAAAAAAAGCTATCAACTCGCCTGTCAACTCTTCCATTGCCCGCACACCGATAAAATAAAACGAAACAATAAATACAAAATGAGCGTTGGAACAAAAACAAAACACTATTATCCGAACTCGCACGCGCTACAAACCACAGTCTAACGGAACCTCATATAAAGGGCCCATTGACGCGGCAATGACGAGTTTGCGTCGAAACAAATTAATACCGGATAAGTCGTTACCGCGATCAAGCCAATCGGTGCGCAAGGAAATGACGTATCGCAGTTCATTTGAGAAGGGAAATCGTAAACCGTCGAACGGAAGTTTCGTTCGTTCGCGCCAATTAGGGGCGTTGAGCTACTGGGATTGTAGCGATAACAGGAGGCTGTGGCTTCATAAGCGGTAAAGAGAAGATCGGCTTGAGAAAAAAAAAAGCTAGACCACATAATTTTACACTGATTACCACAAAATCACAAAATGATCAAGGGTAGGTTCTGGAGAATGAAAGGTATTTGCATGTGGCTGACATGAGAATGTTAAGGGGGATGTGTGGTGTTACGCGAATGGATAGAATAAGGAATGAGTACATTAGACGAAGTCTGAAAGTGGCGCCGGTGACTGAAAAGATGTGTGGTAATCGGTTGTCGTGGTATGAGCATGTGATGCGGAGGAATAAGGAAAGTGTCGTGAGGAAAGTTTTGAGTATGAATGTCGATGGGTATAAGGGTAGAGGAAGACCAAAGAAACGATGGATGGACTGTGTGAAGGATGATATGGCAAGAAAGGAGGTATCTCATGAGATGACAAGTAATAGAGAAGTATGGAAGAAGAAGACATGCTGCGCCGATCCTAAATAAATTGGGATAAAGGCAAGAGAATGTTGAGAATGCTGACGATCAAGGGTAGGTTTGTAGATGGAAATATAGTAAAAATCAGTAGCATGCCCAAACAAATGTGTCATCACGCGCGTCATTTGCTTCACTATCCCTGCTCTATTCTATTGTTATCTATTGGTAACATCGAGCGTTAAGCTAATGCTATTACAACCGACACGTATCACACGTGTCAGTTTACACACGTAATAATGAACGCTACAGGTGATGATACAATTTCGGTGATAATTTCGGGCAAAAAGTATGTAATTTTAGTAGTAGTGTTTTGACTGAGATTTTAATGAAAGAGGTTTAATTGTGTTTTGCCCAGTATACTGCGGCCAAATAAACTCTAATGTAGAACCCTATAGCAAGAAGGTCCCGAAGAAAATGGCGGGACGGGAAAACCAACAGTCAGATCAACTAATGCCTTGGATAAAAACTCATGAGGAAACGCTTATGCCCAGTACGATTCAGGCTAATCTAACCGTTAGCCTGCAAAACGTTACAAAAAATATTCAAATATTTACGAACAGTAGACGGGACAAGACGAAAAAATTGTAATCTAAAACTTGTTTCTACTTAGTAACAAGTTATTCTGTCTAATGTCATCGGGACCAAAATTTTCGTATGAAAAATATTCACAGTGAAACTATTCTATGAATCTTTTAAATCTCTTTGGCTTGTATCATCGTACTAAAACTAATACCTATTGGCTTCTTTGATAACGAGAAATCAAAAACAAAAATGTGAAAACAGACACAGAAAAACCTCGGAGTGGGGTCGATTTTGCTCTGATACAGTGAGCTCGCGTAGAGATCAGTCCTTGTTGATTTTCAGAGGTATTTCGCATGCAGGTCCCATTCTTGTACCTTCTCAAATGTGATACTGCACGTTCATATTTGCATTCTACGCGAAAGATTTTACAAACAAACAAACATGTTTTTGTAAAAAAGCGTTTCTTTGAGATAAGGTTTTCACTCGCGCTTTCAGTCACGTAAACTTTGAATAGATCAAACACTCATACATAAAAAACACATGTTGTTTAAAAATAATAAGTCCTTTAGAAATATGGTGAGGTGTAGGTGGTGAGAAAAGACAACATACATTGATGTAAACATAGAAGATTATTCACACTTTTTGCACCTTAGAAAATATTTGAATTATAATTATTTGAATACGTGACGCCATACGTGGATAAACAGCTTCCAATACATCTGTATTTATATTTTTGTCAACGCAAGAAATAACAGCAAATGATAACTTCACTCTTGAAAAAACGAAACAATTAAGATTATATTTGAAACTTGCCATGGTAAATAAAGGCTAGGTCTGATATATTGGTTAATATTTCCTTATTCTTGGAATAGGCAGGTAGTCAAACATTGTACACGAACAGTAAACACCCAAGCCTTTGCAACAAGAAAACATATTCGTCACAATAACCAAAACTAAGGAGAAGGACTTGAGGAACTCGTGGCTAAATAATAACAACCGCACGGGTCTTTCTTTAAGGTTAAGCTGTGCTTGCCGAGGTTGGTCTTTTGGTGAGTGACCATAATTACATACTGAGTTTCCTTCATGCATCAAATCAAATCGGAAAGTATGATAAGGCGTTGGTCCCGGCTGTCATTTGTAGATCTTTGGCTACTCGTAAGAGTAGTCAGAAGCCGAAAGTCTGACATCCAGTCTTACCAGGGGGTATCGTATTACCCATTTACTGGGTTGTGGACGTTAGATAGGCAGTCGTTTCATGTAAAATACTGATACTCAGCTGCATCCAGTTAGAGAGGAAGCTGACATCAACATTTTTGGTTTAAGAAAACCCCAGCCAGTTGATTCGATTTTGTAGGTTTTTCACAAACGTGCAACTAGACTGGAAGCCGACCCCAACATAGTTTGGGAAAAGGCTAGGCAGATGATGAACCAAAACTACTCCCCAGTAATCCACAGTTCCCATCAAAATATGCAGGCAAAATTCCCGGGACGCACACAAATAATCAAGAACACTAGAGATTGAAACAGCGAGCTATTTTCAATTCGCTCGGCACCCTTGATACGAACGTCAGGGTACGTTAGGTTTGCCAAACTCCCATGGCTCTTCACTTTTGCCGTCGATCCATCTCGACGGGTGCAAATCGTTTGCTCCTAGGTATTATTAGCTGGTAGATTGTTTAACGGGAACAAGGATTTTTGCTGGATATTGGAATGAGACTTTTCTGCCTATGACAAACGACAGAGCGTTAGTTCTAGTGTGTATAAACACAAACCAAACATCTAAAAAAATATTAATTTGCAACATATACCAATATAGGAATACCAATCACATTTCACTGTCATATTATTATAATTTACACAGACGCTATCTACTGAGCAGACTAGCCGTAGCCCGTAGCATTCTACGTAGCGCGTATTTATTTCGTAGAACCGCTACGAACCTCGTAGCTCTTTAACGAAAGCTCGTAGCCACTCGTTATCGCGGTTGCAACAAAAATTGCATTTACATTTATGGATGTCATAAATGGCGCTTTGAGGTAACTTTGTAATATTAATGGGGGTATATCTGCGAAATAAGTGACAATATTATGGGAAAAGTCTGAAAGAACTGTCCTTTAATATTGTTATAAATTCTCTCCTAAAATTGTTATTGTATTGCAATTGTCAATGACGTTATATAACTTATACATTAGTCAGCATTCTAAATTGATTTCATAATAAAATTAATGCGACATTCCATTACGTTGACTTCAATATGCAATGAGTATCATCCTTCCAAAATCCAAATCCCCGCACAGGTAGGCAGAGATACCTTTAGTACACTCAAATTTCCCCAGATATGTGTGATGAGCCTATTGCCATCAATCGGGCGTTAATTCTGACTCTCTGTTACTAAGAAATTCTCGATTCAAAACCCCTTTAACACTTTGCCCTATCTAAGAATCCAACCAAGACTTCGTACTAAACACATAGCACTTAAGAATTTAACTAAAAATAATGTGTAATATGTGTGTGTGTGTGTGTTCGTGTGTGTTTGTGTATGTGTGTGTGTGTATATTTCCCAAGCCCTAATTGATAGGGGAAATGCAATCTACGTCTGTGTTGATAATTTGCATGTTGGCAACATCATAATTATGTGCTACTAGCTGTCCGGCGCAACTTGGTTTGCGTCACATTTTCCCCGTACTCGCAACATTTTTCATTGCTGCTCCACTCCTATTGGTCGAAGCGTGATAATATATAGCCTATAGCCTTTCTCGATAAATGGGCGATATACCACTGAAAGAATTTTTCAAATCAGACCAGCAGTTTCGGAGCCTATTCAATACAAACAAACAAACAATCAAATCTTTCCTCTTTATAATACAAGGTGTTGTTTTGCATCCTCGTCAAATTCAAGGAGGTAACTATGCTAATGATTCTCGTCTCGAATCAATAATAAAATGGGTAGGTAATTTTTATTTTTTTTCTTATTTACGGAAATCGGTAAGTGTGAACCACCCGTATTTTAAATGCGGGCCGTCTGATTCTCACCTTATAACCGGGCTTACACACATACAAACAATCCCAAACGTTTATTCGATATTTTTTTATTACCGAAACCACGTTAAGGGGGATATTCTGAAATACTGACTAACACAAACAACCAAAAAAATCAGCGTTAATTAATAATTAACTAGGTACCGTAATTTATATTGATTATTTATGTCTTTTGTGTCAACCTCCTGAATTTTGACGAGGATGCAAAACAACACCTTGTATTAGTTTGACAATTATCATTGATAGCTACTATTAGTGGTGACGGTTCACTGCATCCATTGTACTGGGGGTTTGGAGATCCATCGCATTTTGATATTCTTATTCTTTATTGCACACTGAATCAAAAGATATACTCACAAGTGATATTAAATTTATGTACAACGACGAGCTGAACCCAGAATTGGGAAATCCTACAGCAAACCTTATTTTAAAAGAGATATTTGCCAAAGTTTACAGCTTTGTGCATGCACAGTAAGTTTTTCTTGATTTAGCTTTTGTTAATTTCAAATCAAATGAATTCTCATACTCTTGAAATAACAGGATCGTCTGTAAAACATAGAATTATACCTTACCAATCTGCGTTGCTTTTAGTACAACCTCAAACCATTTCCTTACAAAACAAGTTCTAATTTAGCTCTCTTCAGCCAATTTAGATATTTCGAACCGTATTCCAACTGTGATAAAATTCTAAATACAACATTTACTACCTAGACACAGGTGTAAAATCTGTTTTAGTAAATAAAAATAGAACTTTAACGTTGATAGAATAAAGACCATAGTTTAAAAATGGCTCAATATAAATAGGAATATATCGAGCAGTGAAGCATTAATGCGGTTCAGCTAAGTAGCTAAATGAAAATTGATAAGCAGCTGACAGTTGAACTGAAACTGTTAGAGTCTAGCTTATTTTACTTCAGAGTTTACATAAAGGGATTTAAAGTTTAATTTTGTTTGTAGCCTAGCATTAGGCTTAGGATTTAGGTTGCGTATTTATAATGATTATATGAGTCGATTTTGTGGAGGAGCTCGAGGCTCAATAATAACAGCCGTGTGGCTGTTATTATTAAGGGTCGATCTTCAATTTTAAGGCGGAATTGCATAGGTTGGTCTGTGGATTGGTGACCAAGCATTACTTAACAAGTTTCCCCCTACTTCAGCTATCATCTGTAGAACTTTGAGTCGCACGGGTCGATCTTCAAGGCTAAGCTGCGCTCTCCAAGGTCGGTCTGTGGATGGGTACCATCATTACATACCGAGTTTCTTCCCATCCTAGGAAAGCACGTTAAGCCGTTGGTGCTGGCTGTCATTTGAAGATTTCTAACAGTCGTTACAAGTAGTCAGAAGCCCAAAAGTCTGACAACCAGTCTTACCAAGGGGTATCGTATTACCCAGTACTAACTGGGTTGCGGAAATCAGATAAGCAGTCGCTCCATGTAAAATACTGGTATTTAGCTGCACCCTGTTAAGACTCCAAATTGACACCAACATTTGTAGTTTGACATAAGCCAAGCCAGTTGATTCGATTTTGTAGTTTTTACACTAACATGGAACTTAACATTTTTTCATCTATGGGCCTGGGCACAGTGATATTCTATCTGCAATAATATGATCGAAAACACAAATGTGTATTGGATAAATTGACATGAGCTACCGACTAAAGTAAATCAGGTTGAAAAGTGTCTGAAGAAACACGAAACTATTTGAAAGCTATGATCACTTTTCTAGGCCATCTGATCGCATTTAGAATAAAATTTTGTAGTTAAGATCGTTTACACCTTACGGCATTTCAAACAAACTTTCAAGTCCTTATTTTCCGTTATGACTGAAGCGATTTTAATGAAACTTAATACGCATATACTGGATACATGGGTCTAAAAAGTTACAGAAAAAAAATTTCGAAATGTCTTTAAAAAAAAGATAATTGGATATTTGTGTTTCTATAGATAATTTATAATCGGTCTAATTAAGCTGTAACACTGTTTGTCCAAAATATTTTTAGTGACTTTTTAGACCTATGTATCCTGCTTATACGTATGAACTTTCATTAAAATCGGTTCAGTCATTTTGGAAAATAAGGACTTGAAAGTATGAAATGTCGTAAGGCGTAAACGCTCTTTAAGGTTAAACAAAGTTCCTGATTACGATATTTTACAAAATGAATTCGAATTTATAACGTACTGAAAACACAGAAACATTTGTTACCAAAATACCTGACTGTGCACTGTGATATCACTTTGTATCCTCATCTGAATAAATGGCTACATTAACTAAAGAAGCGTGGCGGTTAGTCACAATGGTTTTGGTCGATAAGCTGCTTAGTACCTACCGTAGCCTACCGATGACTACTGTAGGCGTAGATAATGCAATGCAAACATTGGCTTACACTTTAATCTGTAGATTATAATTTCATTCATTCAATCATTCATTTCATTTTTTTTTTTTTGCTTTCATTCTTTTTTGTGATTTACAGGCAAAAATCGGAATTAAGATTTTTGATTTTCCCGAAAAACGGCAGATTGAGAGCTTACAGTTTTTTAACATTCGCAAAAGTGTTAAATAATCGTGAAATAAATAGTTGGTTTAAGGAGAAGTTAACCAGTTAGGTAAAAATTTAAGTGTGTTCTAGAAACGGTATGTTGGGGTAAGATGTCATCATCATCATTTCAGCCGAAAGACGTCCACTGCTGGACATAGGCCTCCCCCAAGTGTCGCCACATTGATCGGTCCCGTGCGACTCGCATCCAGCGGATCCCCGAAACCTTCACCAGGTCATCGGTCCACCTAGTGGGAGGCCTTCCAACGCATCGTCTCCCGGTTCGCGGTCGCCATTCCAGAACTTTTTGGCCCCATCGGCCATCTGTTCTGCGAGCAATGTGCCCTGCCCACTGCCACTTAAGTTTGGCAATTCTTCGGGCTACGTCGGTAACCTTGGTTCTCTTGCGAATGTCCTCATTTCTGATTTGATCACGCAAGGAAACTCCGAGCATAGCTCTCTCCATTGCCCTTTGGGTGACTTTGAGCCTTCTGATTAGGACCATTGTGAGCGGCCACGTTTCGGTCCCGTATGTAATCACTGGCAACACACACTGGTCATAGACTTTCGTCTTGAGACACTGCGGTAAGTTGGACGAGAAGATACCTCGCAGCTTCCCGAACGCTGCCCAGCCGAGTCGGATTCGACGATTGACCTCTTTCTCGAAGTTAGACCTACCCAACTGGACCGTTTGTCCCAGGTAGACATAATCGTCTACAACTTCGATAGTAGAGTCTCCGATCTTGATAGGAGTGGGTGTTACATGGGCATTCAACATGACCTTGGTTTTGTCCGTGTTCATTTTAAGACCCACTCTTTCGGAAGCTCTACTGAGGTCATCGAGCATTGTACTGAGGTCCTCCATGGTCTCAGCCATGACCACTATATCGTCGGCAAATCGAAGGTGAGAGATGTACTCGCCATTGATGTTGATGCCTAGCCCTCTCCAGTCCAGAACCTTGAAGATATCTTCCAGTGCAGCGGTGAACAGTTTCGGAGATATAACGTCTCCCTGTCGCACACCTCGCTGCAGAAGGATAGGTTCCGAGGTCTGGTCCTGAAGTCGGACTGACATGGTGGCGTTTTTGTACAAACACTTCAACACCTCGATGTACCGATAATCAATTTGGCACCGTTGGAGAGACTGCAGTACAGCCCAAGTCTCGATCGAATCGAAGGCTTTCTCGTAGTCCACAAACGCTAAACAGAGAGGCAGGTTGTACTCTTCGGTCTTCTGTATAACATGTCGCAGCGTATGTATGTGGTCTACGGTGCTAAACCCTTTTCGGAATCCGGCTTGTTCAGGAGGCTGAAAATCGTCAAACCTGCGCGCGAGACGATTCGTGATGACTCTTGAAAACAACTTGTAGATATGGCTTAGAAGTGAGATGGGCCTATAGTTCTTCAACCGGGCGTTGTCGCCCTTTTTGAAGAAGAGTACCACCACACCACTGCACCATGCCTGTGGCGTTTTCCCCTCGAGTATGACGGAATCAAACAGCTTCTGAAGGGCCTTAAGTACCGGTTTTCCACCTGCCTTCAGAAGTTCGGCCGTAATTCCATCATCACCCGGTGCCTTGTTGTTTTTAAGCTGTTTCAGAGCCATCCTAATCTCGTACAGGCTGATGTCTGGGATGTCTTCGGTGTAGTGTCGGGTCAGTCTAGCTCTTGGGTCATTCGCTAGATTTACAACGGGTTTCCTGGTTGACGTGTGCAACTGCCCATAAAAACTCTCGATCTCCCTCAGTAGCTCCGGTTTGGCGGATACGATTCTGCCATCGTCGGTCTTCAGTTTCGTGAGCTGGCTCTGGGTAAGATGTATATGGGGTTATATGTAGACTTGTAAGGTATTTTATGTTATGTAGATGAGTAGAGGAGTGATTCCCTTGATGGATTTATTGCGACTAAATTATAATTAGACGATTATATGTTAAGTTAGAGAAATGCACACTTAGAAAATATCGATGTGCATAGGTAAGTATGACGTACAAATTACCCAAAGGACAATGTACGGCGTAGCTCGTACACGGCGATTTAATTTAAGAAAAAAAAAGTAAAATACATAACCACAAAAATAAAAAGGTACTTTATAAATTATCACGGTCAAACAGGAGAAAAACAACGTTTCATCACAAACATTTTCTCGATAAGCCAAATGAAACGCGAAGGAAAACCTCGTTGTCACAACACTAAGGGGGGATTCCGATCGTTTTGGGGTAAAGGGGGGTGATTTAATAAATATTCAAATAAAGGAAGAGGTCCATTGGGCTCCAACGACGGACGCCAGCAACTCTGTATTGTGTCGATTTGCGGTGAACAGGCGAAAATACAACGTAATTGAATAGTAATAAGGCTGCTTTTCTAACGCTTGCTGAAAGGTTTTGTAACTAAAATCGGCCGTTCATTATTTTTTTACGTAACTTTAGCTTTCAAGTAAACAAAATAAAAAAATAGTATCTGTATTGATTGGCGTCTGTGGACTTTTGAGCGTCTTTGAAAGGTTTTTGTTGGTAGTACTGATTGGTATGGCAAATATTATTTTTAATTAATTGTTTTTTGGGTTTCTGAACAAAAAAAAAGTACATTTATGTGATAAAATTTCGACAGAAAATAACAAACAATTATGATATTCAAAGTAGTAATTGAATTTACTTGATAAAACACCTCAATCAATTGAAATATCTTGCATAACACGACAAACTTTAAAAAAAACACGAGAATATTCGCCAACGTTATGGATATTTCTCCATCAAGTTTTCACAAGTGTGCATCCTGTGTAGCCGTCCGGACAATAAACGCTAACCGCTGACTAAACAATATCCCGGAGATAAAAACCCTTGAAAAAACTTCATATTTGATACTTGGGCGCCGGCGACGCAATAGCTGCCTCTTAACGATAACATGATAAGCTTCCCCTTAACTGATTTTAAATTGTGATGCAGCGATGTTGGTGTAGTTTAGATTAAGTGTCTTTGAGTTAATACTTTTTATTCTGTTTATTGAAGGTAATGCAACCAAACGAATAAAGTCGAATTTGGTGACTGATATTTCTGATTGTTTACAGGCAGAACTCTTTGTTTTAATGTTATGTAAGCGTGTTTTATCATAGCTTGGGGGAAACTTTTGTCCAGCTGTGGACTGTAATAAGCTGATTTGATTGATTCTGCACCAAAACATCATCTGCCTAGCCTTTTCCCAAACTATCTTGGGGTCGGATTCTAGTCTAACCGGATGCAGCTAAGTACCAGTATTTTACATGAAGCGACTGCCTGTCTGACCTCCACAACCCAGTAACTAGGTAATACGATACCCCCTTGTAAGACTGGATGTCAGACTTTTGGCTTCTGATTACTCGTAACTACTGTCAAAGATCTAGAAATGACAGCCGGGACTAACGGCTTAACGTGTTTTCCGAGGCACGGAGGAAACTAGGTAAGTAATTATGGTCACCCATCCACGAAGAAACCTTGGCAAGCTACAACGGCTTAACCTTAGAGTTCGACCCGTGCGGCTGTTATTTAGCCACGAGCTCCTCAGGTAGCTCCTCCTCTGATTCTGCACCAAAACATATACCCTATAACTTGCTGACACTAAGTGCAAAATTACGAAAAACTTAAGGGCGCGTTTACAATTCGGCCCAAATTTTGCTGATTTTCGGTACATTTTGTGGCTAAACTAAACCAAATCAATTATAAATAATAACTAATACAGATAGATTGGTTCTTCATCTTCAAATTCATGAAACATTTTTTTTTAAAGTTATTGTTTTTTTAACCGACTTCTAAAAAAGGAGAAGGTTCTCAAATCGGATGTTTGTATTTTTTTTTTTATGTTTGTTCGCGCATAGCTCCGTTGCTTGCCAACCGATTTGAAAAATTCTTTTTTTGTTTGAAAGCGTATACTTCCCAAATGGTCCCATGAAAATTTTATCGAAATCAGACAAGCCGTTTCTGAAAAAATCAACAAAAATTAAATATTTCTAACTTTTCGTTTACTCTGCATTGCGTTTTTTGTTCGCGCATAACTCAGTCATTTACGAACCGATTTGGAAAATTATTTTTTTATTCCAAGGCCTATGCTTTCCATTTGGTCCCATAGTCATCAAGTTGGGATCTCATGATTGAATCTTGCCGAAATCGAGGGAACTCTTCAAGTTTTATAGGAAAACGTACAGCGATTTTGGTATTTTCTTCAACAAGTGAAGCATTTGCGTTCAATAAGAACCATTCTACCATCAGATCTGATGATGAAGCTAAGAGACAGGCACTGGAACTCCATAATAAGACAATGTATCTTAGCTGTGTTTGGGCTTGTTGGAATTGTAACGGTATGCACTTTCCAGGTGTACCACAGACTAACTTCTTGACTTTCCTTATTCCACCACCAGTCGGTTTCTTTTTTTGTAAAAAAAAAATTTTTATATTGTAATAACGATCTTCCGTTGACATGTTTACGAAATCGGCTTGAGTTTAGGAACAATTTTTGTTCTACTATCAACATATTTTAAGATTTCTAAAAATACGGTAAGTAGGCAGACATAGTGAACTCTAAATCTAAGAAAAAAAAATACCTAAGTATCACAAACTCGTCGAGGAGTTCCAGTAGCAGGCACAGAAGTACACCTTCAGGTCGCTCCATCAATTCCGGAGGTAAGGTCTCATCATAACTAACAAAACGACCCCAAACTCGGTACACCTAGCTCAACTCGTCGAGAAGTTCCAGTAGCAGTCGCCGAAGTCATTCCATGAAGTCCGGAGTTAAGTACGTATTACATAGAAGTAAGAGAAATAAAAAATCTTTTAAAGTTTCAAAATTAGTTCACTTGACACGTGTCAATGTAGTAGTTCGATTCGACGCCTGTCAATTTTGTAAACGCGTCCTTAAGACAATATTTTAGAACACGTGACGTGTCTTTAACAACAGAGGCATACAAAAAGGTTAGTCTTTTGTTTTCTGACAACTGTAGGTTATTAACAGCTTGTAGCAGCTGAAAACTGTTACTACCACATAGGATAAAAAATACTTCTAAAACTGAGATTTAAATCGGAAAAGGTGGCCCATCCAGTCTTCTAATTTTCCAATAAAATGACTTCATACTAATACATAAACTAAAGATGCACTGATAAATTTTAGTTTAAATTAAAAGCGTTTCAGTTAATTAGATTATAGAGAATGTGAGAAATTACTATGGTTTCAAGTTCTCATAATAATCCCTAATTATGACAAAAGAATACACGGTCCAGTGAGTGAAGCCGCGGGAACAGTTAGTTTTCCTATAAAATTCTAGCAGCTCATACTATGACCGTAATATATTCCTGGTATAATTTATACTCCGCCCTTTACATAATAAGCTATTGACATCACTTTCGCCTAAAGAATCATTTCGTCGAGAAGGTTCTCAGCCAAACAGTCCTTAGGGATGATGGTTTTCAGCATTTTTAAGATAAGGTTACGTCGCACCGAAAATATTTATGAATAATGGAGAGTGATAGGATTTTACGCATTTTCGGATCTCATTAACATATTTTATTTGATGTTTTTTGAATATTACTAGTCAGGAAGTCACTAGAATTTGATGTTTTGCAATTTACACTGTGTAAAGGGCATTGTAACGCCAAATTTTACTATGACTTTCGGACATGTAAGATGGCTGTTTAAAAAAAAACGGGTTGCACGCCGGGAGTGCCGGCAGAAATAAAAACTTGAATATTAACGTTGTGCATTTTTGATATTTTGGAATGGTTAGGGAATAATTTTGCACGAATTGCTTTAATTATCAATAATCATTTATTTGGTAAAATATAATATTCATTTGTTGCGCTATTGTACACAAACATGACATTTTATATTACATAAAAAAATTAACACTTCAGAACTATTACAATCCGTCTTACGAATTTTACCTCTTTGAAGAAACCGAAGGTTTTGTTTGTGCATAAGATAATAATCCAGTTTTAAGAAACCCAAACTCAATGACCGATGTCATAAAGTTCAAATTCCTTCGTAACCTAATGTCAATCCGTCTTACGAATTTGCGTGTTTAATATTTTTACCCATCACAAAAGATTTCAATGCCGCAAAAGAAGTTTTAACTTCAAAAATAAACACTTTTGTATGCAGACGACGGTTCAACTCTGGAGGTTTAAAATCACGTAAACGTGACCCCCAGAAAGTATGATTCGTAAAACTATGTGTCATGATTTCCCCTATAACGTGTGAAAAAAAAAACCTTACGTATCTATTTTAAAAGTGAAAATAGCTACGAGCAGTCATTATTTATTTATTTATCAGCATAAGTTAATATCAATCCTCATTATATTTGGTATTTATAATTTAATTATTTATTTTCAGAAACATTTCACAAGTGAAAAATACTGAGAACCGTACCAGTTCTACAAATTCAGAATGATCTTGATTTCCCTGGATACGAATCGGTTGCTACTTTGACATTGATGCCTCAAATACTCTGTCGTAGGCAATAAAGTTTTAAATATGACTGTTTACTTAATTTAACGACTCTAAAGGGCAATTAAAATATTACTGATGAATCTTAATGGCACATCTGTAGCACGTTAGAGATGAAACTGAAGAGTTCGATGTCTTCGCCACGAGTACAAGAACGAATTACCTAAAATGACGTTTATTGCTTTACAATAGTAACTTCCAACTTGACTATAATGTCTGATGAAATAAGATAGCATCACGGATGTTTTTATTAAAAGTATTTTTGTTTAAATAAGCGCCATCATATGATTTTCAGATTTCAAAATAGCAATATAAGGTTTAGAAACCTCATCATCTGCCTAGCCTTTTCCCAAACTATCTTGCGGTCGGCTTCCAGTTTAACCGGATACAGCTGAGCACCAGTATTTTACATGAACTGACTGCATACCTGACCACCACAACCTAGTAACTGGGTAATACGATACCCCTTGGTAAGACTGGATGTCAACTTCTCTATGATCTACAAATGACAGCCGGGACCAACGGCTTAACGTGCTTTCCAAGACACGGACGAAACTCGGTATGTAATTATGGTGACTCATCCATGGACCAACCTCGGCTTAACCTTAAAGATCGACCCGTGCGGCTGTTATTATTTAGCCACGAGCTAGAGACCTACAAAATCGAAATTGTTTGATTCAGCATAGGTTAGTTTTTACTTTACATTGTCCATTTACCGAATTGTTCGAGAATATAACCACTGAAATTTATGAAACGCATTTTAGATGTTCTGATTGCGTTCAGTATTAATGTTTTAATTTTCCCTTAGGCTCGCTTGCAGCACAACTTAATCCAACTTCAAATCATCGTGTCTGTTACTGTCAAACCTTTAAAGATTATTAACAGAATGATAATTCAAATATCCTTCAGTGTTATCTCCATTAAGTAATTTGTAGTACTAGTTTACGTAAATTTGTGAAAATGGATCGTATATTCATTTTGTTAAATCTACGGCATTCAATTTTCTGAAATAATAACTATGACTTAAGTAAAGGTGGCCTACCATGACATCTTAAAGCAGTATTGTTTTACTCTTATTCCAGTGTGGAAAAGAGATGGAGCTATACAGGATATCTAGCGCCATCTCTTTCCCACACTGGAAAAGGAGTAAAACAATAATGTTTTAACACGTCATGGTAGGCCAGCAGGTCTGAGCAGGACGCTGTACTTTCTACCTACCCCAGGGGAAATAGAAATAAATTTTTTTTATTCTAATGCTAAGTATTTTAGATACGAGGTGCGAGTTCCTATTTCATAAAAACAAATACTATTTAAGTGATGGATAAGGAAGAACCTACCAGGAAGACACTTTTATTTTTTGCACTGAGAAATATGGTGGTAAAATATTCCCTTTGCCATATGGCAAAGGGAATATTTTACCACCATACCATATATATACCATATTTTACCACAGGGTAACTGGTAATTTCACTTGCCCCTTAATACTAAGGGGTAAGTGAAATTACCAGTTACCCTGTAAATACAGCTGTTTGTTGACCATGCCATTAGGTGTGTTTACCTCATGTGCCTTACCAACCATCCTTAGGTTACATTATTATTCATCAAATTATCGTCCGTTTCATAACCTGCATAATTGATATTACAAATTCTTATATTCCGTAATACGTCTTCCATATTTCGGTATCAATGAATTTCATTTTTTAATCAATTTGAAATTTCAAACGAGATAATCTTAGTTTCTATTTATTATTTTAAAGATATCTTTTAGTTTCACTTTAGTTTAGCCTGCATTGTATTTATAATGTGAACAGAAAAATACCCTCAGATCCTCAGAACCATTTATCCATATTAATTTTTTACATTTTAATAATTTAATTAATATATATAATTTAATTTTTTAACATTTTATACATTTTAATTTTTATGGCATTTTTTTATGTAAAAGTGTGATTTTGGCTTAAAAAGGTTCGCTTTTTCGTATTTTCTAGACTTTCAGCTATGAACTGACTCGTAAAATCTTACTATACGTACTTTTTAACTTGAAAATTTTGTTAATCAAGGAAAACGTCAGATTTAAGAAAGCCCGTTAATATTGATCAACATAATAATATCACAATAACCCGACAGATCTGTAAACAACTTTTTCTAAGACGATATTCATTCCTTTTTCCTCAAATTATTTATTTTCGCCCGTTTCGATGTAAAAGCGGGATATATTCCTTCGTAACACTTAGTTACGGCAGCAGAGGTAAATGGAGTAGCACAAATGAGGGGACCGCGTTCTATTCATGGTTAAAACTTTTACGAGTGTGTGTAAAAATGTATCTCTGTAATAATTATATGGTGGATATAGATATTTAGTATGCACTTTAACTTACGTAATTTTAACTTTTAGGACTTACTTTGACTTTACTTACATGCTTACCAAAAATCAAAAGCGATTTTCTCATGAAATATGTATTAGTTTTCGTGGTTCGAAAATACATTCTTCATAATAACAATTAACCTAAAATCAATAGAGTCGTAGCTTTAGTTTTCGTGGTTCGAAAATACATTCTTCATAATAACAATTAACCTAAAATCAATAGAGTAGAAGAAAATCTATTTTAAATGTTGATAATTATAAACATATTAGCAGTTAGCCCGCGACTTCGTCCCCGAAAATTCATATGTAATATAGCCTATGTTACTTGGTTTAGAAAGCTACATCTTTATGTAGCTTTCTAATGGTGAAATAAGTTTTAAAATCGGTCGAGTAGTTTTTGAGTTAAATCGTAACAAACAAACAAAAAAATCTTTCCTCTCTTTAATATTACTTTAGATTTACTGCTCATGACTTACACTAGAAATAAAGCTACATTGCCTTTACATTTATTTGTGCCTGATTTAATATCAATTTATATTACAAAAATTGTTGATTTATTCTGGTACAAATTTGATACTTTGTAATTGAGGTTTTTCATTTATAAAAGGTAATTAACTGTAGAACCATTCGTTTTATTCGTAATTATAAAAGCATTGAGCGTGTGGGAGTGTCTTTTTATTTCATTAAATTTTACTGAAACTGATCAAACGGGCTTAATTTAGATCGGAATACAATTTGGGCTTTTCTTCTTTGAATTTTGGTCTTTTTTGTACTTTTTCCAAAAGACCACATTTCTTGTATCGAAAGACCAAAAATGATTGTACCATAAAAAATAAATACTTATAGGTATTTCCTTGCGTTGCGCATCATGTTCTTCAGTTGAAATAGCATAAACCTGGAAATATTCTAAGGTTTTTACGAAAGCTTTTAGCCGTCGATTCTCATTGTAAAAAGCGGGTTAAAACCGTGCACGGCTTAGGCTCTCAACGACATAGAGTAAGTGCTCTCCAATCCGTGGAATTGAATTTCAATCACGGCTCTGATTGGCTGAACTAAGTTCAAAGGTACATAGCATTTTATTGAGTTTAGAACCTTTTTATTAGGTAGCATAATTAGGCTCGCTATAATTTTAACTGATTTAAAGATATTTTTATGGAAGTTAAACCTTTTATATAAGTTAACATTACACCTACTTTTTGCCAGTAAAAAACATGCTTTAATCAATTTAATGACTCAAAACGTGGATCTTATTCAGTCTCAAGTGTATTTTCACGCAGATCTCAAACATTTTCCACAGAAATCTCATCACCATAACTTAAAACGAGCATCCAACTCCAACTTTAGAGAAATTCGCAATTTTTGACTTAACCTACTTTCGGTTTGAGACGGCAAATTGCAACAACCGTACGCACGAAATTTATGTACGACGGCTGTACAAGTTACGTCGCAACGTAATCGTAAATATACGCCAGGAGTAGAGCAATGGGGAATAAAGTTATGGGTCATATTGAGAGAATGGCTAGTGGTGTACCAAGTAAGTAGCAACAGGGATTATTTTTAGCAGGCATAAAAGTACTAAGTGTATGTGAGTACCACTTCCCGTGGTTTTCCCGAGTATTTTCACAGAATTTTTGGATGTACGAATTTATCATTTTTTGTTGGGAAAAATGATGTGGTTTAGCCTAACGTGTGGGAACTGTCTGTGAACTGATCACCTAGCGGGCGCGTGTAAGGTTATGAATGTTTTTGCGCATGGCCCGCGCGCACTTAAATCACCAGGCCGCTTGCCAAATGTGGTGATTATGGGGAATAATGTATTTTTTGTGCTAATTGTGTAAAAATGTGAAATAATTTTGGTGAAAAATGTTTTTTTTCTGGCAATAGTGTAATTTTTTGATGAATGTTTTAATTTGAACGGTACTTACAGTGTAGCGCAAGGGGGGCACATAGCCGAGAGCGCACGAGTGCCCGCCCGCCGCTCGGCCGCGCCGCCGCGCTACCGCATGGCGCCGGCCCGCCAGCCCCGCGCGATGAGCTGCCCGCGCGTCCAACGCCCGCGCGACCACGACAACCAGTCCACGACTCCCCACCAACAGTCCGACTGCCGACAAGTCACAACATCGTCACTATACCAGACGCCAGACACCCAGGCACCCAGACTACACCGCCACCAGCCGCCGCGTCAACCGTACATCACACTCGCACGTTAATAATGTATGAAAACTTCTTCCAACATTGTCGCAATGCAGAAAAACCGCTCCAAAACGCTCCGAGACATTAACTACGCTTTGTCTTCTCGTACGACTTTACATGCCAGCTTATTTATTCACGGGGAAAATTGCGTGCTCGCGTGGACGCGACGTGGTGTCGGCGGCCGTTACAATTGATCGGGTTTGTGTATACTCACATTAGCATGCCAGCGTCGGCCTCCCGGTTATCAACTATCGTTAACGTAAACAATTGAACACACAATCATCTTGTCGAGTGGCGCGGCGCGATATCACATGCCGGTGGGACGCGGGTCGCAGGAGCCCGGGCGGAGGCGCCCGGCTCGTCAGAGCATGGGCCCCGGGGCGCACGCCGCAGGGCTGCCGGCCACCACACCGTATGCGGCGTTTGCTAGCTAAATGAGCGGATTAGGTGCGCGGGGCGGAAGTGTCGGAGGCGACACGCGCGTCGTTGCCACTGCAGGCCGCCACTGAGGCGGGGCGGCCCGGGAAAGCCTCCCCGCGCCCTTCCCTCCCCGCGGCAGCCCCCCGCTCCACCCCGCCCGCCATGTGCCCGGAGCGCGCTCAGCCTCTCGCCTCGCAAAGGGTTGTCGGCAAAGGGAAATTGCTACTATCGTCTTTTTGTCATGACGACAATTGGCCGTGCTTTAGGCGGCGCTTTCTCTTTGACCGGGGGTCCAGAGCGGGTCGCTTATTGTATAAAAGAAGCTGTTTTATTTAGTTTTAGATCGGGTGTATAATACTAGAATTGTTTTCAGTCATGTATCGGGGTCGGCGCGTTATGTAACGCCGTGCGGCTGCCATGGCGGTCCGCAGACGCAGCGCGCCTGTTGGAATACCCCTAACGCAGCCCTTAAATTTCTAGTGAAACGTTCCGAGCGGGCGCGAAGTTTGCCGAGCTCGTCCGAGCGACGGGCCCGAGTGCGACCGGCGCCGCCCAGTCAATAAGGCCGTCTCCACTCGCCGAACAAAGACACTAACCTATAATAATTATATTTAATTACGGATAACTGGACTATTTTGTATAATAAGCATATCGCGCTGCAGCGTTAGCATCCAGATTTCACACTCTTGATAGAGGATAATTATTTTATACGTGTAGTCGTTTAGGTTATGTCGCACGTGTGCTGTGGTATTGATAGGTTAGTGCAGATAACACTTGTTTATTAGTGCTAAATTCTAACTAATATTCACTAATACCCGGAAAATCTCCAAAAAACACCACAACATTTTCCCAATCATTTTCTTCTGCGTTACTCGTATTTTAATTCCAAGTTGTTTATTATTTATTATTGTCAGGTAGATGGTCGGTCACCTGTGCATGTCCGAGTCCTTAGTTGCAGCCTTGTGTGATGACTCGTCTCCATAGATACGCGTACGTTGTGAAACTCGATGCTTTATTTACATGGAATGCGTTTTATTTTTCTTTTGCGTTTTAATTCGTACTAAGCGTTTTTTTATTATTGCTTTGTGTAAGATAGGTGTTGTGATGACGTGTAATTGGTATGGCTTTGCATTTTATGGTTTTCCTTTCAGTTAGTTTTTGAGCTTCATATGTCTGCAAAAAATTGTATTGGTTATTATTTTTTGCGTGTGATATTATGATTGTCTTATTTTTTATTTATTGGTGAGGTGTTTTTGTGTTCGGATAGAAAGACCACAAAATCGTTTCGGTTTATTAAGATGGCCACCCACGTGTAGAGATTTGTTGTAATCTAAACTAATATTATAAAGAGGATAGATTTGATTGTTTGTTTGTTTGTTTGCATTGAATAGGCTCCGAAACGACTGGTCCGATTTGAAAAATTCTTTCCTTGTTAAATAGCCCATTTATCGAGGAAGGCTATAGGCTATATATCATCACGCTACAACCAATAGGAGTGGAGCAGCAATGAAAAATGTTGCGAAAACGGGGAAAATGTGACGCAAACGAAGTTGCACCGGTCAGCTAGTATACATATAAGCTGTTCTGTATGGGGTCGGACGTAAGGCGATTAAGGGACTTGCCAGAGAATGGGCAGCAGCGTTCTTTGTGCTTTTGGAAAAACCGTACTGCGATCGCCAACCCGCCTGCCCAGCGTTGCGTATATTGCAAACCCCCCCCCCCCCCCCTTATGTCAATATGGCGTTGGAGGAGGCGTCCTATGTCCAGCAGTGGACGTCTTTCGGCTGAAATGATGATGATGATGATACATATAAGCACTTTCTATATAACTATATGTTTTGTACCAGTTTTTGTCTACATGATGAGTGGTTGACGACGTGAAAAATCAGAAATTAAAACCGATTTATGCTAAAGTAGGATTTTTGACTTCATAGATGCTATTAAAATCTACCTTACCCGTACCTTTGTACTCAAATTTTTTTTTTTTTTTTCCTGTGTTTTCTACTGTGTGTACATAAATAGTAAAATGAATAAATAAATAAATATAAAGTTTGATAAGACAAGAATAAAAGACAGATAATAAGGTTCTTGGATGGATTAATCTGTTTCTGTCCCAGTATGTACCAGATAAAATAAAATAAAGTATTGAGAGATAATGAACCATGCTTTATCCAAATATTTCCAAGTAATCAATTAACCATAGATTGCATTTCAACAGCCTCGGTCTTGTGTACTGCATTCCATGAGATACATTCAATCAAATCAGTGAGTTCAATTCCCAGGTGGTGCAAAGTTATGTTATACCTTTCCATCAGGAATTTCTGAGCCTGGAGTCATGTTCATCATCATCAACATTATTTCAATAGAAAGACCTCCACTGCTGGACATAGGCCTCTCCCAAGTGTCGCCACACTGACCGGTCCCGTGCGACTCGCATCCAGCGGATCCCCGCAACCTTCACCAGGCCATCGTTCCACCTAGTGGGAGGCCTTCCAACGCATCGACTTCCGGTTCGCGGCCGCGAACTTTTTAGCCCCATCGGCTATCCGTTCTGCGAGCCATGTGCCCTGCCCACTGCCACTTAAGTTTGGCAATTCTTCAGTAACCTTGGTTCTCTTGCGGATGTCCTCATTTCTGCTTTGATCACGCAAGGAAATGCCGAGCATAGCCCTCGCCTTTGCATTGCCTTGGAGTCATGCCCGGTTGATGGCAATAGGCTCGTCCTTATTACATGGACTTAAACATATCTGTACAAAAGTATGTATACTATAGGTACTGCCTCGTTGGTCTAGTGGCCGCAAGCGCGACTGCTGAGTTGGCGGTCCCGGGTACGATTCCCGGGTCGGGCAAAGAGTTACTGGGATTTTTCATCAAGAATTTCTCAGTGGCCGCCACAGAGCCAACTGAAAACATTATTAGAATATGACTGCCTCATTGCATTCACACCGGTTCAACATAGTCCCGGGTTCCCGAGTCGGGAAAATGGTTATTGGGTTTTTGCATTAGGAATTTCTGAGTAGCCGTCACAGAGTCTGTATTTGTGCCCGGTTGATGGCAACAGGCTAGGCCCTTATTACATGGGACTTAAACTTATCCGACTTAAAGTGGGTGTACTATTAGGTACACTTCTGCTTAACTCTTCGGGGATTACAGGCGTGATGTAATGTCCCTATACACATCGCACTCTGAGAACAAAAGTGATCAAAATCAAAATATTTTATTTTACATAGGCCTACATGGGCACATAAAAAACGTCGACAAAGGGTGCACGGTTCGGGTTGGTCGTTTCCTATGGAGAAGAACCGGCAAGAAACTTCATGGTTACTCTTTTTAAAATCATTTGGTTCTGCAATATTTGGATGTAGTACTTAAGTATGAGAGGACAGCGTAGGCCCGAAAATAAGTCGTTGCTTACTACAAAAGGTAGAAAAAGATAATAGTAAAAAAAAAAAACTAACACGAAATTTGCATTTTGTGGGAAATTACACAATTTTGTTTCGTGTTGTAGGGAGTTTCCAATAAAATATATCATGAAGGTTCTTTTTGTCATTTTCTAGAACGATACCGTCAATTTTTGATTCACTAGATGACTAAACGATGGCCATACGATATTAGGAGTAGTTGGTATTCAACACAATTCGCCGCAATTTTGTGTTAGCTCAGTTTAGTTCTCGAGGTGCATCATATGGGTAATCCTTGTTCAACTTCAACAAAATTTTCAATCCCCCATCACTGGCACGCTATATTTTGAACCGACAAAGCTTTGAGAATACCACAGTGAGCAAACAATTCACAGATGATGGATCGAACCGGGTCGCAAAGTCAACTGCGCGACAGTCCATATAAACGGATTGAAACGATTGCATGCAGATTTTTGCTGTGCGTTGCATGCAATCTGATTCAGAATTATTTTGACGGTATATAGATACCTATATAATGTTTTTGTTTTTTTAGAAGGAGTAGCAATGAGCGGTGGTATAATTTAGCTGAGGGCACACTATTAATAATATTGTAAAAACGGCGGAAAATATTTTTATTACTTTTGTTTTAAAACTTATAATAAATGTTCCAAACAAGTACCTAGTTGTAGTTCTGTATGGTGTCGGACGTAAAGAATAGCACCATCCCATATCTTCCCGTGGGTGTCGTAAGAAGCGACTAAGGGACTTGCCAGAGAATGGGCAGCAGCGTTCTCTGTGCTTTTGTAACAACCGTACTGCGATCGCCAACCCGCCTGCCAAGCGTGGCGATTATGGCGGAACCTCCCCTTATGTCAATGTGGCGTTGGGGGAGGCCCATGTCCAGCAGTGGATGTATTTCGGCTGTAATGATGATGATGATGAATAAATGTTCCAAAAGTGGCCAATTTTGAATGATGTGGGCTAACATCTCTGCCTGCCTCATAAGGAGAATACCGGAGTAACTTTATAGTTATTATTTTTTTTTGCTTATCTTGTTCTACCGTTTGTAGTAAGCAATGACTTATTGTCGGGCCTACGCTGTCCTCCCATACTTATTTATTTATTATTATCCATTTATACTTTTCTTTCTTCTTTTCTTTTTTTTTAAGTACTGACGCTGTAACATTCAAATATTGTAAAACCAAATGATTTTAAAAGAGTAAGAGTTTCTTGCCGGTTCTTCTCCATAGGAAACGACCAACCCGAACCGTGCACCTTTTGTCAACGTTTTATAAGTGCCCATGTAGGCCTATTCAAATTAAATGTTTTGATTTTGAGTATATACATTTCTCTAATAAAATATTACTAACATAACCAAAACTAAAACCAATTACGCCTCAAACTTGGAAAGAACAAGAGTTTTCTAGAAATAACTTTTATAATCTTATTCTGATTCAGTGGATGCTTTCGCCTAGGTCTAAGCCAGTATCAGACAACCTAACTTTATCTTCACAACGTTTATAACAAATCTATTGGGATAAATAATGTTTCCAAAACGCCTTACTTAGTGTTTGAAGTATACAATCAATTTGAAGAAATCTAGAGATTTATAAAGATGTAAAAATACACTGGTAATGGTTTTGCCTACCCTTGCTTGGAGGAGGAGCTCGTGGCTAAATAATAACAGCCGCACGGGTCGATCTTTAAGGTTAAACCGTGCTTGCCGAGGTTGGTCCATGGATGGGTGACCATAATTACATACCGAGTTTCCTCCGTGCCTCGGAAACCACGTGTAGCCGTTGGTCCCGGCTCTCATTTGTAGATCTTTGACAGTCGTTACGAGTAGTCAGAAGCCAAAAGTCTGACATCCAGTCTTACCAAGGAGTATCGCATTACCCAGTCACTGGGTTGTGAAGGTTAGATAGGCAGTCCCTTCATGTAACATACTGGTACTCAGCTGCATCCGCTTAGACTGGAAGCCGACCCCAAGATAGTTGGGAAAAAGGCTAGGCAGATGATGATGTTTTGCCTACCCTTAAAACTGAGCTAATTTATTTGAATTAGGTAACTTACTAAACCCTTGGTTAAAAAGTTCACATCATCTGCTTGGCTTTTTCCCAGCTATGTTGGAGTCGGCTCCCAGTCTAATCAAATGCAACTGAATAGCACTATTTTATACGGAGTGAGACGGACAGTCCGTCTGACCTTTGCAACCCAGTTAGTACCGGGTAATATAACTCAAGTAAGACTGGATAAAAAGCTAAAAAAAAAGAAAAAAAAATATCGGGCATGAGGCTAGGTAATTATTGTAGCTAGCTTATAAAACGTGCCAAATGATGGGGGACAGATATTTATAAATATTCACTAAAAGTACGATGAGATTGGAAGAGCACAGTTCACAAGCATAATTTAATTGTATTGAGGAATAATTGCTCCAATAAAAAGAAAAAAGAGAATTTTCAGAATTTTTTAAACACTTATTTCTATAACTTCTCTATCATTTCCAACTATAAACCACCTCTTCAAACTTGGCGAAAAACAATTAAACTTTATTCGAATCAATTAGTCGAGAATCTAGAAGAAATCTAAGTATTTTTCAGCATGGCTGATTGAACTCTCTTTAAAATTATCAGCTCCGTAGAACAAAATTGTGCAATTCAATTAAAATAAACTTTCTAAGTTAAACTTCAGTACTGGTTTAATAGCACGTTTTCAAAAATGTCTAAATCGCATAGTTGGCTCTGTTATTATTTTTTTATTAAAAAGTAGTAGTGGTTTTTCCGAAATCTGGTAGTAAAGAGGCATGAAGGTTTAAGGAATCTTAGTTTTAGATAAAGTTTATGAAAATTAATACTATGTATATCTCCATCGATACCTATACATACAAAGTAAATAGCCTAGCATTTGGGTGACACCACGGGTTTTCCCATTTTGTTGTTTTTCATAAATATTGCAAGCTAACGCTATATTTAAGTTTATTTTATTGTTTTTATTTATAATGTGGGTATTACATTAAGTGTAATGGTATCACATTTAATAAATAAGTTCCTGAATATTAACTCCTACTTCTATGAAACCTAACGATCTCAAAAGCGAAAACCTCCGAAGAATCCTTCTATGAGGCTATTTATTTACGTTCTATGTATTGAAGAGTTTAATTTTCTTCGACAAAGTGCAGAAAGAAGCACAATAAGGCTCACAATAGCATCAAAGACTGGGTTTAATATAATATGCGAGTACCAGGATTACAGGAGTGTGTAAGATATATCGATCATAACTTATCTTAAAGATAAGCCGATGTCGGTGTGTTTTGTTTCTTCATCATAAAAGCAGAGATATTACTGACAGGATGATAAGATGTTTTTATTAGTAAATATTTTCTAGTTTCATAAATATAATGAATGGTTAATGATTATTATTATAACTTTTGCCTGCCAATTTTCTTTTCGTGTCACTAGTGTTCTCTTTTTTAAACCATTTTGTTTACTGTCCTTTACAATGCTTAGAAAAAAAACTCATAAGTGATAACTTAACTTTTGTTATTTAACATTTTTGTGTAATAAGTACACCAGTGACTACCCCCTTTTTTATTTATATTCCATAATGTCCATCCAAAGGTTGTCTGGAAGATATCGCTATCAGCGATAAGACCGCCGTTGTAACCATAAGATTAGCAGTTTTGTAAGCCCGTTATTTTTCATTTTTGGTGTACAATAAAGTTTTAATCTATTCTATTCTCATCTATACCTAGTTGAACGCCCACCATCTTGTTTAATAATCCCAACAGTAGGGTTTGTTTTGTCAACATCATTCTAAAGCCAGCAGAACTTTGTGGCACAGCATAAACTTTTTGTAATACTAAGTATTTACGAGAAGCAACATTCGATTCCCTTTATCTAGATATATGCCCCCAATTGGACCTAGCTAAATTAATTAAATACTTACTTCAAAAATATTAAAGATTTATAGGAAAGTTCGTATGTTGCTCACATATGAACCTTCCGGGCAGGTTAATACACCCACAACCCCCCCATAAAACCTCAAAGACGTGTACCGACATACTGCATAACGTATAAGGGCTTAAATTGCTATTTAATTTCTGCGCTAATCCTATGAATTTAATGGGATATCGGCTGGTTCGAACCACTACACTTGCTTGGATTACGAAGAGCGATGAAAATTCGTAAAGCTTTTAACGGTTATCGGGAGTAAAGTGTATGTTATATGATTTTGGAGAAGATGTTGTATGTCGTCGACACGTCTTTCGAGATATATTCAAGGATAGAAAGAAAGTATTTTTATTTTTTATTTTGCCTGTGTCGTGGGTGCGTTTACAAACATTCAAATCCAGGGCCACGGTATTTTTTTCGAACAGTCCAGAAGCCCTGGCAGGCATCGGCCCTCTCGGACCCCTTTCAATTTGCTGACATCTCCTTCAGGCGCGCGTGGAACACGAACACGCCGTCGACACGGCCTATCGTCTTAAAACGGACGGATGGTGAGCTAGCCCATTGCTCAGCGTCCACAAGCCTGAAATAAAATACCCTAACAAAAATAAATAAAATGAGGAAACTGACATGGCAACACAGGACGGCTACAACGAACAACTACCTGCAGGTCATACAAATATTTGTTCCGTGCGGGGCAGGGCTTTAAATACCGTTAAAAATTTCGTAACGTTACCTTCATTTGACATAGTTACCGTTAATATTAGAATAACGTTAATAGATTTAACGTTATTTTTGAAACATTTTATCGTTAATCTTTGTAACCGTTAATTGTTTAATAATTTTACTTTTATCGTTATTTTTAAACAGTTAAACTTCTGCCAACTTCCTCGCATGCGTGTAGGGATGGGACATAGTAAATAATAATCATAATCATCATAAATCTGTGGCTCGAGTGTCAAACTGACGAGACAAGTTTTTCACACTTTTTACTTTAATTAATATAAAATACCGCAGAACACTGATTAACCTTTCCGTCCCGCGCGTACGCGCGGGCGTTACCGCTGATCCTCGCCGTACCGAATTCGGTACGCCGAGGATCAACGGCGCACCGGTAAACTTAAACGCTAATATAAAAAAAAGTAAATTTCTAAATCGTTCTGTCAAAATTTACCTCTATGGTCAACTAGTAGTCGATTCAAACAAAACCAATCGTTAGTAATACTAAACGGCACAACATTATTAAAAAAAATATAGAAACTCGTCTATGTCGAATGTCAAACGACAATGGCAACCCGTGTTATTATGTTCGGAAAAGTGTTGTTTTTGTGAGATATACGTTGTAAAACTTTGGTAAGTAAATGTATAGTATGTTATAAGTGTATAATGCAACTTTTTAGATAGTCATTTGCTTGAAAAAATAACAAAAAATTATGATTTGAGCCAACAAAAAATCCTTTGTTGTGAAGTTTGTTAGTCGAAATTAACAAAAATAATTTGACTCTTTAACCATGTAAAATGGTCTTGGAAACAATAGTAGCAAAGAAAAAATAGTGATAATTCATTATTTCATGTATTCGAGGCATATCTATTCATATTTATTGATATTTCAAGTATTTTCATGCTTTGAACAGCGGAATTCTAAAATGGCCGATTCTAACAAGAAGTTTGAGTTAGGATCTTATAAGAATAATGTATGAAGGACTCCTAAAAAACACTGTCATTAGATTACTTGTATATTTGTGATGTTAGATATAAATTTTCGTGTAAATTGAATGAGTAGTTTTACCAAACAAAAATTAGCAACGAAAACAGACGTATTTACTGCGACCTCTCTCATATATATGGGATATGTATAATTCTCAAGTAGTTCTAAAAGAGTTGTTTATTATTAATAAATGGCCCCGTTCATCACGAACCCGACACTGTTTACCGTTTAAGATTAGAGCTAATATAACTCGAGTTATAAGTGTTTATCTTTACGATATCGGATGACTCACGCGATGGCGTAATCAAGGGGCCCCCGAAGGGCTACACGCGGGGTTTTACTGTTCGCGCGAAAGGATAAAGAGGTTAAACCAAAAAATAATTAAAAGGAAAAAAAAAGAAAAGTTACTTAATACACAAAACCGGATCTAATTAAACAAAAATGCAATAATCTTATGAAAATGAAACGTCATATTTGTCATCAATGCTGACGAGACGCAGAGCCCGACTAAACGAAGCACACCCACCATCTCTGGGCTCGTCGCTGAGCTCCGCCTCGCAGCCACATCTGTGGGCGCTGAGTCGCCGGTCGCTGCAGTTGCGTCGAGTTCCAGCGACGAGTTTTTCTTCCCGCCGTCAACGCCATCACCACCACGACGACGAGGAAGGGGACGGCCACCAGCGGGCCTGGGACCTCGAGGCCAACAGGCCCCGAAGAGGGTCCCCGCTGCCGGTGGAAATGTGTCGCGCATGCGATGGACTCAGTCCATTAATGAGAACGTCATGCGCGCATATTATGGAGCTACTCAGAGGGGAAGCAACTTGACTGCGTACCGTGGTGGATGCTCTTTCTATTTCAGGTGCTTGAACCAGCTGTCAGCGTGTCGGCGCAGCGACTATCGGATCAGGTGCGGGTCATCCAACGTAACCATATGTTGGATGACACTGTACTTGATCGACTATGCCTCGACTCACGGAGTAACCTAATTACGCCTGCTTCGCAAATGATCGCGGCGCAGATGCAGAATGTATCCAGTGCTTCGCCGCGATCCGATCGCGTAGGTGAAGAAGATGTTGACGAAGTGATAACCGTGAGTACCCAGTGCAACGCACAATTGAGGAGCGCTTTGGAGGGTGCATTCCGGGAGTATCGCTCTACACCACCTGAACTTAGACCACGTTTACCTCGTTTGCCCATGCACAAGAAAAACAAGGCGCTGGTGTGTACTCTAGATTCGCAGCTTTCAAACTGCTTTGACAACAGCGAAAGCCTTGCTGATACCCACAAGCGTGTGATCCATTACCAGAAATGGGGGCAATTATCATCAGCCCCCAAGACGTAGCTCGTGCAGTCCGTCCGTTACCTAACTGGCAATCTCCAGGACTGGGTGGACTGCACAACTTCTGAATCAAATGGTTCCAAAGATCGCAAGCTCGCTTGGCGTCCCAGTTTCAATCAGCCTTAGAGTCAGGGTCGCTGCCCCAGTTCCTGACGACAGGCATTACCCACCTGCTCCATAAATCAGGTAGTACTGCGGAGCCCAAAAATTATAGACCTATCACTTGCTTACCAACCGTCTATAAAGTTCTTACATCCATTTTGAGAGCTAAAATTAACCAACATATTGAGAGCAATTCCATCATGTCTCCCTCGCAAAATGGATGTAGGAACGGTTCCCGTGGTACTAAGGAGCTGCTCCTCATTGATATGGCCATTAGCCAACAGGTGTGCCGCTCCCAAAGGCATCTGTCTACATATTGGATAGTTTTTTTTTTGTTGGAGTTGTACAAGATAGATAACTCTACGCGCCTTCCTTGAGTCGTGTATAGGGCAATGGAGGACGGTCCTTCGCTATCCAGGATGTCGACAGATGCAGGGAAACAGCAAACCGATAAGGATAGAGCGTGGTATATTTCAGGGTGATAGTCTGAGTCCATTGTGGTTTTGTCTAGCCTTGCACCCTCTTAGCACACTGCTGGAAGCTTCAGGTCTAGGCTATCGGTTGAGGAGAGGTGGTCAGGTCATATCTCACCTTCTTTACATGGATGATCTGAAAATCTTTGCCCCCAACAATTTGCAACTGATGAAGCTACTGAAGGTAACTGAAACTTTCATTAGCGCCATCAGGATGGAATTTGGTGTGGACAAATGTGCAGTCATGCATGTGAAGCGAGGGGGAGATTACGGAATCCGTGGGAACTCAACTTTCGGATCCCGTACACCTTAGATCCCTCTCCTCAACAGAAACCTTTTTGGTATGTCGGAAGCATTAGGCATCAATACTGCTGACATGAAACAATCGTTGAAGGAGCGTTTCTTTGGCCGCCTGAATAAGGTGCTAAGCAGTCTTCTGTCAGGAGGAAACAAGGTGCGCGCCTTCAACAGTTGGGTCCTGCCGGTTTTGATATATTCTTTCGGCATACTCAAATGGCTTCAGACAGAACTTGTAGATTATGCCGACGCCTGCTACCTGGATGCTACTGAGGAGCTATTAAATAAGCTTGAGCGCTTGCAAAATTTATGTATTCGCTTTATTTTTGGTATCCGTAAATATGACCACGTTTCTCACCTTCGCAAAGAACTCAAGTGGCTCCCAATCCGCCTTCGCAGGAACACTAGGATCCTATGTCTCCTCTTCAATATCCTACACAACCCGTCCTATCCTTCTTACCTGCGCGAGCGTTTTTCTTACGCACGTCCCAGTGACGTACCATGTAGATCGCACCTTAGATCCATCCTTAAATCCCATCCTCATAAATCCAGCTATTACTCCTATTCCTTCTCTGTTCATGCTGTAAGGCTGTGGAACTCACTTCCGCCTAGCATTCGTGATTTAAAGACCATTTCGCTGTTCAAAACCCGAGTGAAAGAGCATTACCTTTCCTCTCAATTCTGATTTATATATATATGTATTTTTATATCCTAGCATTATGTATTTATATTTAGTTATATATGTATTTATATTTAAAATAGTATAGGTTAAGTTAGTTAAGGCACATAAACACATTTTTCTCTTCATTCTCTCACACACTATCGTCTACATTTCTTTTTCATTTTTCCTTTCGCAGGTCTGCTGGCAGAAATTTCGTATGAAATAAGCAGTACCTTTGTACTCAATTATTTTATGTTTTTTCCTGTGATTTCTACTGTGTGTACATAAATAGTAAAATAAATAAATAAAATAAATAAATAAAACTTGATGCCCTAGATAGGAAGGTCCGCGTACTGCTGACCGCAAATCGGATTCATCACCCACGGTCGTCGATGATGAGACTGTATATCCCGCGGAAGTGTGGGGGTCGTGGCTTCTTAAATGCTAAGATCCTGCACAACCGTGAGGTATGCAGTCTCAGGGAATACTTCCTAGAAGCCGACGTGGGGATGCACCGAGATGTGGTCTCAGTAGACAAGGGCCTTACCCCGATCTTCTTGGCTAACGAGAACTGCCGTAAGCCTGTAGTATTAGACACTAATGACCGCAGGGAGGTATGGCAGAGCAAGGAACTTCAAGGACGTTTTTATTGGGCTTTACATGGGCCCGATGTAGACTTCTTAGCGTCTGTATCCTGGCTGCGTTTTGGTGACCTCTTCGGGGAAACTGAAGGTTTTGTCTGTACAATAATGGACGAGGTTATGCTGACGAATAACTACCGGAAACACATAGTAAAGGATGGCACGGTTGACATATGTCGGGCATGCCACCGTCCGGGAAAATCGATCCGACACATTATTTCTGGGTGTTCTCGTTTGGCTAATGGAGAGTAGTTGCATAGACACAACCTTGTTGCCAGGATTATCCACCAGCAACTTGCTTTGAAAAACAACCTTGTGGAATTAGAAGCGCCATACTATAAGTATGTGGCCGACCCAGTTCTCGATAATTGTAACATCACGTTGTATTGGGATCGATCTATCGTCACTGACAGGACTATTGTTGCCAATAAGCCTGACATTGTGTTGATAGATCGATTGAAGCGTCGCGCAATGATTGTTGATATCACGATCCCGCATTACGAGAACCTCGTGAAAGCAGAGAAAGATAAGCAATTCAAGTATCTAGATCTGGCTCGCGAGGTTGTCGACATGTGGGACTTGACAACAGCAACCATTGTGCCGATAGTCGTGTCGGCCAATGGCTTAATAGCCAAAACCTACGACCAACATCTGCGGAGTCTTTCGCTTGACAGCTGGATCAAGGGCTTGATTTAGAAAGCAGTACTTCTGGACACGGCACGTTTTGTCAGGAGGTTCCTCTCTCAAGAGCCCTGACCACCGGTAGCCGGGACCCTGTTCCCGATGCTGGTGGGCTACTATTTTTTATATTTTTTAATGTTTTTTTTTTAAATATAATTATGTAAAAATATTATAACTACGTAATGAAAATGAATAAAGGAAATCATAATTATAGTATTTAAAAGAATTGAATCAATTTACTTATAATTATTACTCTGATTCTTCGTAACTTGGCAAAATTATGTTATCCAAATCGTTTTCCTGCCGCACTTTTCTAATAACGTTGAGTAAATTGACATAAGTTACTCTACGTTTTTCTTCTGGCATACGATCCAGTTCGAAAGCGACCAGTGTTGCGAACGCCGCATTCGTGGGTCGCTAGGTCGTGGTTGGTCTTGGTTAAAATCCAACGGAGGTAAATTGGAGACGTTACAGCTTAATTCATTTACGTCCCATATGCTTCGTTGGTACATGATTGCACTCGTTTATAACTTAGTCTTCTTTAAAAAACAAATATGTGCTTAGTCGCTAATTGTAAAAACTATTTAAATTAAAGGACTAGATAGGTAGTAGTGTACACACAGCGACACATCAAGCTTTACATTTGCAATATAACATGGTCTCGTTTTTTATAGATTTCCCGTACAGTGCGATTTTGTCGCCGTGCGTCCTAAACATAAGTAAAATAAGCCTTGATTTCAATATGCGATGCTGCCCTCCCGCTCGGCCTCCACCACGCCGCGCTAACAACCTTGAATGTGACCGGGTTGCAGCTAAATTAACGGTAAAAGTAACGTTATTCTCGTATTTTACGTTAATTGTATTTAACGTTAAATTACTGGTAATGTTATCATTTAACGTTATATTTTGTAACGTTTATTAGGTATCACATTAGAATTAACGTTAAGTAATGGTTATTATTTTGTTAGTTGGTAACGTTAACAAGCCCTGGTGCGGGGATCGAACCCGTGACACGCAGCGAAGCAGCCAATCGCTCAGCCACTGCGCCAACCGTGCCGTCGTTACTAGGTAGATAGCAAACAACTATATTCGGTTTAAAAATATCCTCAACGAAGCCGAATGGCGCTTTTTGTCCCTGTCATGTATTTTATTTTGTTCCTAGGAACGAGATAGGCCAGCTACAACAAAAACAATTGGGTAACTAGCGTGAGTAATGAAATGAAAATATCATGCAGAGTAAAAGCACCTAGTAAATGCTGTTGTGATATGTATAGATTACTACCACATCGAGGCTTTTCTGCCACTTTGGGTAGTGGCAGAAAAGCCAAGCAGCAATGAAATTCCAATTTGAAGAAGTAGATAGATCTAAAAGCCAAGCTGGACACGTTATTCTTCAATTCCCTGAGCGATGTAAGAAAGTTTATCTAAACACCATTTCCAAGCTACATTTCTATGCATCCATTTAATTTCTGTGAAACGTCTTTAAAAGGAGCAGAACCGTACGATCACAATGTACCGTTGGCCTTTGGGATTGAAAACGCATCAGTGAGCGAATATTTTAAAAAAACGGTGCATCAATAAAAGATCATGCTTGACGATAAGAATGGTTCTTTTAAGAAGCGAAGATTAATGGAAGTAGTTTTAAAGATCGAATTGCTTTTTAGCAATATATTTTTGTCCTTTTTAGGGTTCCGTACCCCTTTGGGTACGGTGAAACTGGAGCCTATTACTGAAACTTCGCTGTCCGTCCGTCCGTCGGTCACCAAGCTGTATCTGTTGAACCGTGATAATTAGCTAGTTGAAATTTCTACAGATTATGTATTTCTGTTGTCGCTATAACAACAAATACTAAAAACAGAATAAAATAAATATTTAAGTGGACTCCCACACAAAACATTAAAAAAAGTGATGTTTTTGGTCGTTTTTATAAATACGGAACCCTTCGTGCGCGAGTCCGCCTTGCACTTGGCCGGTTTTTTCTAAATGCATCGATCATGCAGTAATTATTGAATACTTAACTAAATTCAGTAACTTGGACTCTCTTTTGAGCATAAGGTTTAATTGTTGTCATTTTTTATTGAAATTAATTAAAGGTTCATTATTTATTTGGCTATACCATGGATGAAAACAACGTGAAACTATGAAGGAAAACATCGTGAGTAAACCGGCATATCCTAGAACTAAAAATTCGAAGACATGTGACATCTACCAACCCGCACTGGGTCCGCGTGGTGGATTACAGCCCACTCCCTCTCATAGAAAGGAGGCTTGCGTCCCAGCAGTGGCAACATTATAGGCTGATGATGATGATGATACCATGGATGGAGAAAACCTGACCCCAGCAAACATAGTTGAGTTTAATAACAGCCCTGAAGCAATGTTACGTGGAACAGACACTTTTTTGTGTCTATGAATTCTTCTTCTTAGCGTGTCGATGGCAATCTAAATTGTGTCGGCCCAAAACTGAGCCACTAGTTTGGCGCTCTCAGTAGCGTCAATCAGTTCCTGTAACGAGCAAACAGCAGGACACGCAGGACACGATATTAAGTGTCGCATCGTTTGTGGAACGGCACCACATTTACACTCCAGGGCAGAGTCATTAATGAATCTCCACCTGAGCAGGTTTTCCTTGCTGCAACCAACCTGGGTCCGAAGTCTATTTAAAGAATACCAAGTCAGCCATGGCAACTCATGTCCTAGTGAAAGACATTCAGCAGGTGAAACGAATGGGTTAGGTAAGGAAGCACTACCTCGCCACAGCGTTAGTCTCTCCGTGTACCGCTCGCCACTGAATGGGGTGACACACTTCAAAAAACTGTTTCGGCTTTTCAACCTTTGCGACACGAGGGTATTTAGGTGTCGTGTGTCTGAAGCCATTTTGGCTCTTTCATTACAGCTTGCCACTGTTCTGCGTATTTCTGGTGGCGCTATCCCTGCCAGTGGGTACAGCATCTGTACCGGTGTCGGTTTAAGGCAACCAGTGATGATCCGGCGGCACGTTTCATTCAGAGCTGTATCCACTAACTTTGCATGAGCTGAACGGCTCCATACGGAGCACGCAAATTTGCCAGCTGAGAAAGATAGCGCCAGCGCAGTAGTCCACAAGACATGAGGCGAAGCACCCCACTTCGAAGAAATTAGTTGCCGTAAGAGACTGTTGCAAGTGTGCACCTTCTGTTTTGTGTTGTGAGTTTTTGCTGAATGTCAATGATCTATCCAGAGTAACCCCAAGATACTTTGGAAAGTTGCTGTGCTCGATAGGCATTCCACCCCAGACGTCTATGAATTTAATTGTGAGCTTTAAAAATTCTAATCGAAACCATATTCTTGACAACCATTAAAACATTATTATGTTCTTTGTTGCGTCGCTGACTTCTTATGGGCATACTATTTGCCCTAAAACAGAAGAGCAGCTACCAGTTTTAGGTTCGAATATCATTCTCATCTCGAAATGCCCTTGCTTATTCGTCTACTTTAAAATTTTAGCTGAAGGAACGAAACTATCTGGCTACAATGATATGTGTGCCCTGTTTCTTATTGTGAAACACAAGTAAACTAAAAGTAATTAGAATGGTGCCTATACAATAGGAAATCTTAGTTAAAGTGAAACCATCCCATTTCTGGGATCATTCTCGTAAATATGATCTGTAGAAAAATCTCCTACAAATGGGTAACCAGTTACTGAGTTTAAGGAATCAGACATATTGCCTGTAATATACTGATAATCAGCTGCATTCGGTTCGACTGCCCACTATACGGACCTAACTGACTGGCGGACTGGTTGAAGTAGAACGGGAAATCCTTTTCCCAACAGTGTTGGGGTCAGTCACCCCAACACTGTTGGGAAAAGGATTTCCCGTTGATGAGGTCATGTCGATAGAATAGAATATACTTTATTTTACCAAATACCAAAATTGAAACATATAATATTGTTTAACAATATTGCTAATTTTATGCTAACAATGGCAGTCTTATCGCTGATAGCGATGTCTTCCAGACAAACTTTGGATGAACATTACTAACATCAATAAGTCGTTCTGGATTATAAACTATGCAGCAACAGTACGTTGGTTATAACCATGCTAACTGACAAATAACTTTCAGCGGCTAACTATCTAGGAGCAAGTCAGGAATTAATAATTTACACACAATTAAGCGCTTAAAACCAGTCTCACGTTCACCAACAGATATTTATAATTAACTTCTCCAAAATTTTAACTAATATGGGTAAGAAATATTAATTTGACGGAAGAATCTTGTTGTTCAATCATTCTCAATTTAAAATTAATTGTGAATCAGATTCTCATTGGGAAACAACCACTTGAGATAAATCGTTATTTCTTGGGAGAAATAAGTAAATTGGTTTCCGTGGAGGCGGGGTTGCCAGCCAAGGCTTCCAAAATTTGTATAAAGGGAGGTATGGCAGGTACTTGTGTTCCGAAAGTTGATTCTGACGTCTTGTTGATCATCAAAATGAAGTATAGTTGTTTGATTATACAATTTTTTATGATATCTATACGTTTACTAACAGCCGCACGGGTCGATCTTTAAGGTAAGCCGTGTTTGCCCAAGTTGCTCCGTGGATGGGTGACTAAAATTACATACCGATTATCCTCCTCTATCCTTCGTACCTCGGAAAACACGTTAAGCCGTTGGTCCCGGCTGTCATGTGTAGATCTTTGACAGTCGTTACGAGTAGTCAGAAGCCAAAAGTCTGCCATCCATTCTTATCAAGAGGTATTGCCCAGTTACTGGGTTGTGGAGGTCAGATAGGCAGTCGCTTCATGTAAAATACTGGTACTCAGCTGCATCCGGTTAGACTGGAAGCCGACTCCAAGATAGTTTGGGAAAAGGCTAGGCAAATGATGATGATGAACCAATATGTGATGAGCCTATGGACGCGATCGTTTTCGTACTTGTTTTATTAACCTTAGGTTGAATGTTACTTGGACACATCATCTGCCTAACCTTTTCCTAATTATGTTGAGGTCGGCTTCCAGACGGTATATTAATCTGTAAGTATCACACTAATATTATAAAGGCAAAAGTTTGTGAGTGAGTGTGAATGTGTGTTTGTATGTTTGTCAGTCCATTACGCCTCAATGGCTGAACGGATTTGGATGAAATTTGGTATGTAGATAGCTATGTGCTGAAACCGCTAGTATAATAAAACTTAGATAGTCTAATGAAAGGTTCAAATTATTGTGTAAACTGATAAATTTACCTAGAATATAGATTCTAGGTAAATTTACTTTTACTTTTTTCATTCGAATTGGGACAGTTTATAGAAACTGTCCCAATTCGAATGAAAAAAGTTAAAACATTCAAGATGTCTCGTCAGGGTTTTAGGTTTTTGTCAATTACTGAAAAAGCTTCTTGTTAAGGAGTTCGACCGAAGAAGTAAGTAGGCTACGGCAGGGATTTTGTCAAGTAAGGTAACGGCTAAAAATAGAAACAGCCGTCTTAAGTTTCATCAGTAGCAGGTACTTAAGAGCGTTTACACCTTACGGCATTTCATACAAACTTTCAAGTCCTTATTTTGATGAAACTTCATACGCATAAGCAGGATACATAGGTCTAATATGTTACTAAAACATACCATAGTTACTACATAGGTAGAAAAGAACTGTTCCAGCTAAATAAGACCGATTATAAATTATCTAAAGAAATATAAATTTCCAATTATCATATTTTTTCAAAAGTCATTTCGAAAATGTTTTTGAGTAACTTTTTAGACCTACGTATCCTGCATAACCGTATTAAGTTTCATTAAAATCGGTTTAGTCATTCCGGAAAATAGGGACTTGAAAGTTTGTATGAAATGGTGTAAGGTGTACGCTTTAAACAGTTGTTTTTATTTTTCTTCTTCCTCTTCTTTTTTGTGTGTCGATGGACTATAATACCCAACCAGAATATAGCCACCTGCACAGCTTTTTCGTTAGTTTTGTTTAAATCATGGAAGGTGCAGGTGGCTGTGCAGGATGGCAAGGAGGTTTACCATGACGACTATAAGTCACACTCATATATTTTTTATTAAAGTTAAAAATTTCTTAACTTGGCGACTAGGTCGGCTGATACCAGATTTAACAGAAAGATATCCAGATATTACGTTTTTCTAAAAAGGTACTTAGTTTTCAAAACAAAATGTAGTGTCTGCGCTGTATTGTTTAAATTTCTATACTCCAATTAGTTAAGTCTAAAATCTGAAACACTTTTAGTTTAGCGTCAAAATTGGACCAAAGTGACAACAGATTGGGTTCCGAACATCAGAACCCGGAGACGCGGTAGGGCTAGAAGGAGATGATGTGACGAGCTAACTCTTACCAAAAGGATTGGGTCTAAATAGCTAAAGAGAGAGAAAAATGGAAAGAGGGAGGGGGGTCCTTTCCCCAGCAGTGAGACACACCAGATACATAATAAATAAATAAATTTAGGAAGTTATTTATCTCAATGGCTTGCATCACATTATATCTACTTACTAGCTGTCCCGCTCAACTTCGTCTGCGTCACATTTTCCCCGTTTTCGCAACATTTATCATTGCTGCTCTGCTCCTATTAGTTGTAGCATGATGACATATAACCTATAGCCTTTCTCGATAAATGGGCTAACACTGAAAGAATTTTTCAAATCAGACCAGTAGTTCCTGAAATTAACGCGTTCAAGCAAACAAACAAACTCTTCAGCTTTATTAGTTTAGTATCAGATTACGAGTAGATGTACATTTACAACAAGTTATTCAGACTTTCCAATCATAATTGTACTCAAACTTTCACTGTAAAACCCAGTTCAGCACGATTTAAGGCTAGCAACCCTAAGCGGATCATCAATATCACTCTTGTTTCGAGTTCCGATTAAATTACGAGTGGAATTTTTTCTAGAAAGTTTTGCAGGCTTGTTTGCATTGCATTCCATTCTAGTGTTAAGCAAAATTAAGACTTTTGTATTGAGAAACTAGCTGTCCGGCGCAACTTCGTTTGCGTCACATTTTCCCCGTTTTGCAACATTTTTCATTGCTGCTCCACTCCTAATGGTCGTAGCGTGATAATATATAGCCTATAGCCTTCCTCAATAAATGGGCTATCTTACACTGAAAGAATTTTTCAAATCGGACCATTAGTTTCGGAGCCTAATCAATGCAAACAAACAAACAATCAAATCTTTCCTCTTTATAATATTAGTTTAGTTATTTACTTACCAGTTCTGTTTACCAGACAACGAAATGAAAATGTCTAAAGTAAAAGTCCTCTATTAATATTTGGCTAATAGTCAGCACTTTTTAAACGTCAAAATTAAATAGGATAATCCTTGAAAACGCGCCCTTCATCTAACAAAAGGTTGATCTCACATGTATAAGTTCCGTATCGACTGCCTTACTGACCTCCACAACCCAGTTAGTACTAGGTAATACGATACCTCTTGGTAAGACTGGTTGTCAGACTTTTGGGCCATTGACTACCTGTAACGACTGTCAAAGATGTACAAATGACAGCCGGGACCAACAGCTTAACGTAATTTCCAGGCACGGAGGAAACTTGGTATGTAATGATGGTCACCCATCCACAGACTCACCTTGGCAAGCGCAGCTTAGCCTTGAAGGCCCAATTGTCCAAAACAATAAAACATATTTATTCAATACTGGAATCAACACAAACGACGTCTATGTTCATATCAACTTATCAAGGTAAAACATCTCACTTTTCTATTCAAAACTCTTCAGCACACATACTGCTGATATTTTGCTACAGAAACCCATTACGTATAAATGAGATTATTTCTTAATGCGACTCCATAAAGCTTATATTCGATTACTTTGCAGACATATTCAGAGCTCGTTAACGTCACCGATACACTGTCAAACATTAGCTGGTTACTTTGTAGAGGGACCATGATTTTAAAATATCGGGTTTAGGCTAATTTGTCGTGGTTTGTTCATTACGGTTAAGCAAGACAACAGCTCATCATCTGCCGTGCCTTTTCCTAAGTACGTTGGGGTCCGCTTCCAGTCTTACGAGATGCAGCTGAATACCAGTATACTACATGGAACGACCGCCCATCTGACATCCAAAACCCGGTTAGCACTGGCTTACACGGTACCCCATGATAAGACTGGTAAGATAACAACTGAGGACGATTACTGCAGTCCTAAAAAAAGTGCAAGAAGATAAATACATTTTCTGACACTTACGAAAATTTCAATCTGAATAAAATGAAGACATAGTATACAATTAATATGATCCGTTGCATATATAACAAATAGATTGAATTTGCAGTATATCAAGTTAGTATAACTGAGGCAATTATAATTCTATCGCAACTAAAAACACAGTCCACTTTAGCACTGAGCAGAAAACGGACTATTACCAGAACCTATCCGATGGATACCACGATGTTTTTCTGACTTGTGGTTGACGTCTATTGCTTGTTTTAAAGTCTCTGCGGAGATCTGTCCATGGTCTTTTCAGCAACTAAAACCGACTTATTACAAAAACAAAATGACCTCACTTAATCAATTTTCTAGTATTATCCTCCAACACGCTTTACGCATTGCCACCATACTCCTAACTGGCGTACTCACAGATTGGATTCTGTCAACCAACGCTTTTAGCTTGCCATCTTGTCTCTGAACGTTAAAACTGTAAAATGTCTTATAGCGTGTTATTATTCAATAGTTTATTATTGATATTGACACTGACAGTCTCTGGGGAAGCGTCAGTTCGAACTGAGAAGACGCTAGCGGTTTGCTGTAGCACATAATATTGAAGTATTGAATATGAAATGTGATGTGACATTCTTATAGTTAGAACTTTGGTGTTTTGTGTAAAAAAGAGTGTCTGGAAGAATTATTTCACGCTTATGCCATGCCTGGGGACGTTGGGCTGACGTGTACCAATATTTCGCTAGTTATATACTTCTTTCAAATCCGATAGTGACAAATTTACTCATCATTGGCATTTTCCCAAACTATCTTGGGGTCGGCTTCCAGTCTAACCGGATGCAGCTGAGTACCAGTAATTTACATGAAGCGACTGCCCATCTGAACTCCACAACCCAATAACTGGGTAATACGATACCCCTTGGTAAGACTGGATGTCAGACTTTTAGACTCTGACTACTCGTAACGACTGTCAAAGATCTACAAATGACCGCTGGGACCAACGGCTTAACGTGCTTTCCGAGGCACGGAGGAAACTCGGTATGGAATTATGGCCACTCATCCACGGACCAACCTCGGCAAGCACGGCTTAACCTTAAAGAACGACCCGTGCGGCTGTTATGTAGTGTTTACTATATTTCTTGAAACTATTTTAGTAGGTTACCAGGATCCTTGGGCAAAGTCTCGGAAAACACCTGGATAAGGGACGAACTTAACCGAGATCCGTGGCAAAAAAGGGCAGTCCCATACCCAGCAGTGGGTGATATCGGACTGATAATAACATGATTCTGATAATGTTACTAAGAAAACTATGCTGCTCAATATCTCCAAGAAAAAGTGTTTAATTTGGCTCTATCCTAACATGTTACTACTAAAAATGATGTTGTATTTAAAACACACTCATTTATGTCTCCAATGTATTTGTGACAAGCGAGAACGTTAATAAATCCCACCAAATTATGTACCTACTATTGAAATAAATTCCTTTATCTCTATCCAGTTCCCAAACAGAACAGTCGTGAAAAAGTACCGTTGCTCACAACTGAGTTAGGTCAAAGGCTGCACGGCAGTTATTTGATTTGTGAAATCAATTCGTCTCCGTTGCAAGCGGTAACTTGATATTTCCATTATCGTTTTTATGGTGTCCTGGTAGCGATGAAAAATACTTCCGTTGACAAGTGGAGTTAGTATCTTGAAGTGGGTTACAGTGTTGCTATGTTTTTACCCGACTGTGTTGGAACCCAAGATGGGTAAAATTTTGCATTTTAAGATAAGATAAAGATGAATTTTTCACCACAATACAAAATTACATTATTAGATTTTGTGAACAATACATGATTTTATTAATACTGTGGGAGACTGGTGCCTAAGCTAGAAAGGCCTATATTCCTGGACACCAGCCTCCTTATTCACAAACGCTCGGTTTCGATTTCGATTCGGTAAGTCGTATGTCATAGTGAGGGCGCCACTGCGACACTGTCAACATCGTGCTCGCTATTAAATAAGTTTTAAAATTATTTAAGTGTTCCAAAACAAAGTGTTACTTACAATCAAAATATAAAACCAGTGCATAAACTACTTCGAATTATATATAAAACATAGTGCATATTCATCAAAATCTATTAAATTGTGCATAAAATCGTTCGATCAAATGACACTAGAAATTCGGTAAGATACCAAGGACATAACATATTCAAGTGCAAAATTATTATTGTAGCATGTGTACGACAAAACTGAAACTGGAATTACATTGAAACAGTACGTAAACCAAAAGCATCAGTAACTATAACCTCAAAAGTGCTAAGTAATCATAATAATATCTCCGTTCCTAAATCATCGATCAAAGTACCTACCAGCGCCATCTATTATGATCCATCAGAACTTTCTAGCCAGGTCCTAGTTTGACGCGCACTCCAATATCTCGCAATAGTACTCGATCGCCAACGCCAACTAAGCCAAGAAGTACTTACCTGTTCCCATAGAGGGCGCTAAGAGTAGTTTACCAAATATGGATGAAATAAAAAATATGTTAATTAGCATGCAGCAAGATATAAAGCAGCAAAAACAAGACATGCTAGAGATGAAAGAAGATATTAAAGGTACAATAATCAACAGCCTCAACGAGAAATTCAATAGCTTAGAACTGAAAAATGAGCATTTGGAGAAAAAAATAGAAGAGCAATCAAATAAAATTAACAACCTAGAAAGACAGTGTAGACGCAAAAATCTGATCTTATTTGGCGTAGAGGAGACAGAAAAGTCGTACGATGAACTGGAAAAAATTGTAATAAACATATTAAATACATACATAAAAATTTCATGCGACACTTATAATATAGAAGCTGTTAGAAGGTTGGGGAAAAAGGGTGAAAAAGTTCGACCGATAGTAATAACATTCAATACTTTAGGTTTCAAATTAAAAATACAAAAAAACAAACATAATCTTAAAAATACTTCCTATTACTTAAAAGGAGACTACCCAATCGAAGTCTTAATTAAGCGTAAAGAGCTACAAGTCCAACTACAGAAAGAAAAAGATGCAGGAAACACCGCCTTTATAAAATATGATAAAATTATTATACTGAGCAACAAAAAACCCCCACAGAAACAGTCAAGCAAAAGAAACCTATCAGAGTCCCCGGAAACGCTCCACTCTGACAACCAAATTGTTCAACAGACTAGTAAACAACCACCTAAGAAAAACAAACGGGGCATGAAGAACTATATAATACAAAAGCCCAAACTAATTCTTGCCCAGACAGAATCACCTCAACGCCAACCGAAGACACCAGATCACAACACAGCATAGCAATCAAAATCGGACCCTCTTTCAACCCCTAATCTCCCAGTACGGCCGGTCACCGCGGGAGAGTTCGACCAAAACCCCCCAAGAACAACTATCCAAACGAAAAATACTATCTACATCTGCACCCTCAACGTAAGATCGTTATCAATATCGCCAACAATGTTTTCAGCGCCTAAAAACAACTTCTTACAGAAACAAAATGACCTCACTTAATCAATTTTCTAGTATTATCCTCCAACACGCTTTACGCATTGCCACCATACTCCTAACTGGCGTACTCACAGATTGGATTCTGTCAACCAACGCTTTTAGCTTGCCATCTTGTCTCTGAACGTTAAAACTGTAAAATGTCTTATAGCGTGTTATTATTCAATAGTTTATTATTGATATTGACACTGACAGTCTCTGGGGAAGCGTCAGTTCGAACTGAGAAGACGCTAGTGGTTTGCTGTAGCACATAATATTGAAGTATTGAATATGAAATGTGATGTGACATTGTTATAGTTAGAACTTTAGTGTTTTGTGTAAAAAAGAGAGTCTGGAAGAACTATTTCACGCCTATGCCATGCCTGGGGACGTTGGGCTGACGTGTACCAATATTTCGCTAGTTATACTTCTTTAAAATCCGATAGTGACAAATTTACTCATCATCTGCCTAGCATTTTCCCAAACTATCTTGGGGTCGGCTTCCAGTCTAACCGGATTCAGCCGAGTACCAGTATTTTACATGAAGCGACTGCCCATCTGAACTCCACAAGCCAGTAACTGGTACCCCTTGGTAAAACTGGATGTCTGACTTTTGGACTCTGACTACTCGTAACGACTGTCAAAGATCTACAAATGATATGCATTATAAATAAATGCATTATAGAATGCAAATAAATTGAATATGAATATGAATGACCGCTGGGACCAACGGCTTAACGTGCTTTCCGAGGCACGGAGGAAACTCGGTATGGAATTATGGCTACTCATCCACGGACCAACCTCGGCAAGCACGGCTTAACCTTAAAGAACGACCCGTGCGGCTGTTATGTAGTGACAAATTTACTATATTTCTTGAAACTATTTTCAGTAGAATAACAGGATCCTTGGATCAACGATATCGTCAAAGGCTCGGAAAACACCTGGATAAGGGACGAACAGAATCGGGATCTGTGGAAAAAAGGGCAGTCCCATACCCAGCAGTGGGTGATATCGGGCTGATAATAATATGATTCTGATAATGTTACTAAGAAAACTATGCTGCTCAATATCTCCAAGAAAAAGTTTTTAAGTTGGCTCTGTCCTAACGATGTTACTACTAAAAATCATGTTGTATTTAAAACACACTCATTTATGTCTCCAATGTATTTGTGACAAGCGAGAATGTTAATAAATCCCACCAAATTATGTACCTACTATTGAAATAAATTCCTTTATCTCTATGCAGTTCCCCAACAGAACAGTCGTGAAAATACCGATGCTTACAACTGAGTTAGGTCAAAGGCTGCACGGCAGTTATTTGATTTGTGAAATCAATTCGTCTCCGTTGCAAGCGGTAACTTGATATTTCCATTATCGTTTTTATGGTGTCCTGGTAGCGATGAAAAATTCTTCCGTTGACAAGTGGAGTTAGTATCTTGAAGTGAGTTACAATGTTGCTATGTTTTTACCCAACTGTGTTGGAACCCAAGAAGGATAAAATTTTGCATTTTAAGATAAGTTAAAGATTTATTTTTCACCACAATACATAATTACATTATTAGATTTCGTGAACAATTCATGATTTTATTAGTACTGTGGGAGACTGGTGCCTAAGCTAGAAAGGCCTGTATTCCTGGACACCAGGTCTCCTCCCCTTCACAAGTATATTTAAACATTGTTATGCAACCGTACGCAAATGCAGTAAGTAGTATTAAGCATGGTTTAAGGGTGAGGAATGTTGCGACATGGAGAGAGCGACTGTCGCAACCCCGTGCAGGGCACGCCACAATAGTGGCGATTAGTCCCCTCTTTGAGGAGTGGCTGGAGAGGCGCCACGGCGCCCTCACCTTCCGCCTGAAGCAGGTCGTCACCGGACATGGTTGTTTCGGGAGGTTCCTGCACCGAAAAGGGCGGGAAGAAACGCCTGGGTGTCACCACTGCTAGAATCACTGTTGAGCACACTGTGGAGCTCTGCTCCACTTGGTCTGAGCACCCCCGTGTCCCTCGTAGCGGCGATTTGCAGCGGCGACCTCTCGCGTACGGCCTTAGTTCAATCAATAGTCCGTAGCGAGAGGGAATGGGAAGCCGTCGCCGTCGCCGTCGCCGGATTCTGCGAAGCAGCTTCTGTGATTCTAGCGAAGGAAAGAAAAGAAAGGATGAGGACTGATTAAAAGAAGCGCTATATTTTTTGTGATTATACCATCCTAGTCATTAAGTTCAGTAGCTTTGTCGTGTCGTGTATCTGGTGAAACCATAAGAGATTATAGATTCTGTGTGTAAATGCTGTGTAAACTTTCAGCAAGGTTACCGCACACAGATTCAACGAAGTAACTCCAGATAATCAAATAAATATTAGTCCTAGATAGGTATGTCATGGGACTTGCTCTATAGGCGCACAGATGTTTGGCGTCACTTAGTGTGTATGAAAACAATTTACGTAATTATCAAAACTATAAATATTTTAACCGCATTTTGTTACACACAATGCAGTCTGGTGAGGTTAGCTTTCAATCTTAACTGGAAATGCGGATAAAAGCTGGGTGGATTAATAAAGTACAAAATGTATATTTGTAGAACTACATACCGACATCGCTTTTTCCAACAGTCCCAATATTGAAGTACCTACAAAAGACTATAAAAAAAGCTAATCAGCTTACTTAGGTACCTGACTAAGTATTACACTTTGTATTTTCACTTTTACCCTGAGTTTCAGTTAGTATCGATAAAGTTTGTGAGCAACAAAATGCAAGAAACAAAATTTCAAACGTGCAAGCTGACTACGAGTCGACTGCAAATATGTATCAAAAAATATCTACCTATACTTTGTATTTAGCTAAGTTGCATTCTGAAGTTATTTAGAACCGCTGAACTGAATAGAAATAAAGATTTTTTTGCCCAAGTACCCCATAATCATCTGCCTAGCCTTTTCCCAACAATGTTGGGGTCGGCTTCCAGTCTAACCAGATGCAGCTCATCATCATTTCAGCCGAAAAACGTCCACTGCTGGACATAAGCCTCCCCCAAGTTTCGCCACATTGAAATAACACGAGGGGTTTTGCCTTAATCGCCACGCTTGGCAGGCGGGTTGGCGATCGCAGTACGGTTGTCACAAAAGTACAGAGAACGCTGCTGCCCATTCTTTGGCAAGTCCCTTAGTCGTCTCTTACGACACCCACGGGAAGATATGGAATTGTGCTATTCTTTACGTCCGACACCATACAGAGCACCGACCGGATGCAGCTGAATACTAGTATTTTACATGGAGCGACTGCCTATCTGACCTCCACAACCCAAATAGTACTGGGTAATTCGATACCCGTTGGTAAGACTGCTTGTCTGACTTTCGGACCGTCCCGAAAGTCAGACAAGCAGACAACCTAAAACGACTGTCAACGATCAACAAATGACAGCCTGACAGGCTGAAGCTGGTGAATTTCAGGCTGCTTAAAGTGCTTTCTGAGACACGGAGAAAACTCGGTATGTAATGGAGGGACACCCATTACCTACGCAAGCGCTGCTTAACCTAAAGATCAACCCAAGTGGCTATTATTATTCAGCCACAAGCTCCACTTCACGGAAGTAACTCATCATTTTCATACATTTTTTTTTTTTTTTTTCATTTTAGGTTGTTGGCTTGCTGCACGCTTTGGTGCAAACTGTAGTGCAGCAAGTATTTGTATAAATAAATAAATAAATCATCTTAAATACTTATAGTCTGAAACTGCAGGGAAACGGCATCCCATTAAACTTAGATTAGAGGATTAAAAGATTTAATCCTTAGCACTTCTCCACCTCAGACAGTATTCTTAAAAATGGAGGAGCTCGTTGCTAAATAATAACAGCCTCCCAGGTCGATCTTTAAGGTTAAGCCGTGCTTGCCGAGGTTGGTCTGTGGATGGGTGACCATAATTACATATCAAGTTTCCTCCGTGCCTCGGAAAGCACGTTTAAAAGCCGTTGGTCCCGACTGTCATTTGTAGATCTTTGACAGTCGTTACGAGTAGTCAGAAGCTAAAAGTTTGACATCCAGTCTTACCAAGGGGTATCGTATTACCCAGTTACTGGGTTGTGGAGGTCAGATAGGCAGTCGCTTCATGTAAAATACTGGTACTCCGCTGCATCCGGTTAGACTGGACGTCGACCCCAAGATAGTTTGGGAAAAGGCTATGCAGATCGTATTACCCAGTTACTGGGTTGTGGAGGTCAGATAGGCAGTCGCTTCATGTAAAATACTGGTACTCCGCTGCATCCGGTTAGACTGGAAGTCGACCCCAAGATAGTTTGGGAAAAGGCTATGCAGATGATGATGATGACAGTAGTCTTAAAAATAAAAATAGTATACAATTTTGTAAAAAACATAACATTAGTACAAACAGCCTCAGTATATGCTAACACCTTTTATAATAATGGAAAATCATCAAATGACTCCTTCCGCCTTCCTTCCTGGGCGGAGCGGAAGGGAGTGTCAGACTTGTACAGACTGAAACCAATCTATGTGCCTTCCTAACCCTTTGTGTTCCAGGGCCACGGTATTTATTTCCAATGGTCCCTCAGCCCCGGCAGGCATCGGCCCTCTCGGTCCCCTTCCAATTTGCTGACATCTCCTTGAGGCGCACGTGGAACACGAACGCGCCGTCGACACGGCCTACGGTGGCCCCCGACGCCCGGGGCGTCTCCCGCGGCGATTGGGACTTGAGGTTCTCTCCCTCTCACGTTCCGCTACCTCCTTCGCTAGCATGACTGCTTCGCAGAAGGAGGCGACGATTTTCCATTCCCTCTCGCTCCGGACCATACATTGAAACAGGGCCGGACGCCGCTGCCAATCGCCGCTACGAGGACACGGCGGTGCTCAAACCAAGCAGACCTCCACGGTGTTCTCCACCGTATCCTCCGGGCGATCCTCCCGAAACAACCGTGTCCGGTGAGGACCTGCGTCAGGCGGAAGTAGAGGGCGCTGTGGGGCGTCTCCAGCGAGTCCTCAAAGAGGGGACTTATTACCACTATTGTGGCGTGCCCTATGTACTAACCCCTTTTTTTTTTTTATTTTTTTCGGATGGGAAATCATCAAATGACTTCTTCCGCTCTGGGCGGAGCGGAAGGGAGTGTCAGACTTGACTGACTAAAACCCATCCATGTTCCTTCTTAGCCCTTTGCGTTCCAGGGGCACGGTATCTCTTTCGAACAACCCGCAGCCCTGGCAGGCATCGGCCCTCTCGGACCCCTTCCGATTTGCTGACATCTCCTTGAGGCGCGCGTGGAACACGAACGCGCCGTAGGCACGGTCTGTCGTCATAAGACGGACGGACGGTGAGCTAGCCCATTAGTCACCGTCCACAGGCCCGCGCCTACGGTGGCCGGGGGCCACTGGTTGCCCCCCGACGCCCGGGGCGTCTCCCGCGGCGGCTGGGACGTGAGGTTCTCTCCCTCTCACGTTCCGCCACCTCCTTCGCTAGCATGACTGCTTCGCAGAAGGAGGCGACGGCTTCCCATTCCCCCTCGCTCCGGACCATGGATTGAACCAGGGCCGGACGCGAGAGGTCGCCGCCGCCAATCGCCTACGAGGACACGGCGGTGCTCAGCCCAAGCGGGGCATAGCTCCACAGTGTGCTCCACCGTGTCCTCCGGCCGATCCTCGCAGTGGTGACACCCGGGCGTTTCCTCCCGCCCGATTCGGTGCAGGAACCTCCCGAAACAACCGTGTCCGGTGAGGACCTGCGTCAGGCGGAAGGTGAGGGTGCCGTGGCGCCTCTCTAGCCACTCCTCAAAGAGGGGACTTATCGCCACTATTGTGGCGTGCCCTGCACGGGGTTGCGACAGTCGCTCTCTCCATGTCGCCATGAGATCGCGCCGGAGGTCTGTCCGCTGAGCGACAATTTGCCGCGGCAGCGGAGTTTCCCCCCGGCGTAGTGCCTCCGCGCGCCATTCGTGCAGGCACGCGAGGACTATCGCCTCCAGATCCCATGGCGGCAATCCGGCCAAGAGGATCGCCGCCTCGCCGGAGATCGTGCGGTACCCCCGGATCAGCCTTACGGCTACCACCTTCTGGGGCGCGTTCAGGTAATGGGCGGCTCGCCGCCTCAGAGAACGCGCCCACACCGGGGCCCCGTAAAGGGCCATGGACCGCACGACCCCCGCGTAGAGCCTGCGGCAGGAGGCGTTTGGACCCCCCAGGTTGGGCAAGAGCCGCTTGAACGCAGCCCCTGCCCGTTCCAGTTTGGGGGCCAAACGTCGGAAATGCTCCACGAAGTTCCACCGGCTGTCGAGGACAAGCCCTAGGTACCTCAGCGTCGACTCGACGCCGATGGGAACCCCTCCTACCGTCAGTATGGATCCCGACGGTGGCGCATTCCGAGGCCCATGAAAGCACATGGCCTCGGACTTGTGCAATGCCACCTCGAGACCCAGTTGCCGGATTCTCTCCACGACTATCGCAACCCCGCGTGTCATAAGTTCGGCCGCCGCCTCGTGCCACCTCCCTTGTGCCAGCACAAGCGTGTCGTCAGCGTAGCAGACTACACTGACACCGCTAGGGAGGTCGGCGCGCAGCACCCAGTCGTAGCCGATGTTCCACAAGGGCGGCCCCAGAACCGATCCCTGTGGGACACCGCACTACACCTCTCGCCGGTTCCATTCTCCGGTGCGACCGGGGTAGATGACGGCCCTGTCCGTCAGGTAGTCCCCGACCACACGACGAAGGTAGGTCGGCACCCGGTGATACCGGAGTGCCTCCCTAATGCAGCTCCAGGGCATGGTGTTGAAGGCGTTGGCGATGTCAAGAGACACCGCCAAGACAACCCCACCCCTGGACACCGCATCCCCCGTCGTGAGAGCCCTCACGCGCATGATGGCGTCCACCGTCGAGCGCCCTCTGCGGAAACCAAACTGGTGTTCCGCCAGATCCGGCCCCATCCCCACAAGGTGCCCGGCGAGGCGGTTAGCAATGACTCTTTCGAAGAGCTTGCCCACCTCGTCGAGCAACACAATGGGCCGGTATGCGGACGGAGAGTCCGCAGGGCGCCCCGGCTTCCGGATGAGGAGCAGCTTCCCCGTCTTCCAACGAAGCGGGAACTGGCCTCTCTCCAAGCATGCGCTTAAAAGCCCTTCCAGTCGGGGCCCGAGAGCCTCCGAGGCCAGGACCCAGGCTTTGCCAGGCAAGCCATCGGGTCCCGGGGCGGTATTTTTGGCTTTAAGCCTGCCTACCGCCGCTCTCAGGTCTACCCCGGTCACTTCCGGAATGTCGTCATCGTCCTCGATGTGGTCCGCTTCCGGCACCGCAAGCGGCGGAGCCATAGGCGGGGGAGGATGTTCCCCTCGCAGAGGGAACAGAGCGCTCACCACGTCCTCCACGAGCTGAGGGCGGAGACTCTGCGTCAGCGGGGGGGCCCAGGTGCGGAGTTTGTCCCGCACCATCTTGTAAGGGCGCCCCCACGGATCTCTGTCGAGAGTCTCCAGCATCTCCTCGCGGCCCAGGTCTCTGGCCTGCTGGACAGCCTCCTGGAGGGCGGTCTTCGCTGCTCTGTATCCCTCGTACAGCTCCGCCTCAATGGCTGCCGCATCCGGAGGGCGGATGCGGAGCCTGCGATGCCTGGCGTACGGGTGCCGCGCAGCTACGCACGCCTTGCGCAGAGACGTCAGCTCTCGCGACCACCAGTACACCTGACGCCGGGCGCTTCTTGGCCGAACTCGGGGCATTGCCACGTCGCAAATGTCGGACATGGCTTCCTGGAACCACCCTGCCTCATTGTTGATGTCGGCAGGCCTGTTCGGTGATGTCACCCAGGCCTGCACTATCGAAGCTTCCAGGAGGAGCTCCCGGTCCAGCTGCTTCAGCGCCCAACGCGGACCACTCGGGGCCTGTAGGACCGGCGCGCTTGAGTCCTGGGCGGAGACATCAAACCGGATGTACCGGTGGTCGGAATAGGTCTCCACCCCCTCCATGTCGCGCCAGTCAACGACACGCGGTGACAGAGCGGGGCTAGCGAACGAGATGTCCACCACCGACTCGCCCCGCATCCGCACACACGTGGGGACAGAATCCCGATTTAGGACGACCAGGCCCGCCTCCAGAGCCCAGTCCTCCACCATCCTACCCCGCACATCTGTGCAACGAGAACCCCAGGCCAAGTTTTTGGCATTGAAGTCCCCGAGCACAAGCACGGGGAGGGAATAGCTTTGGATGACGACACTCAACTCCATGAGGGAGTTGTGGAACTCGGCGAGAGTTCGGCTCGGGGAGAAGTAGACTCCGGCCACGACGATCTCCCCGAACCGTGCTGCTACGCAGCCCTGACCCTTCCTGACACTCTCAAGGGTCGGGGTACCGGCGGCGGCCGACGAAATTATGACCACTGAGCCGCTCAGGTCCACCACCCAGTCTTCCCTGGGCGGGACAAAGTACGGCTCAGCGACCACGGCGACGTTAATCAACCACTCCGCCATACTCTGGAGCAACAGATCCTGAGCACAGCGGCAGTGGTTGATGTTCGCCTGGAGAAGGCGTAATGGGGTCATTATTGGCACTCCATTTCAGCCCCCTCCTGGGCCCCCTGTGAGGGCCCCGCAACAGATGTTGCGGCGGCAGACGTGGCGGCAGCGACAGCGGCAGTGGCGGTGGCGACGGTAGAGCTGGTGGCTGGAGGCCTTCCCTTGCCCCTGCCCCTAGTCCTGTTGGGTGGTGCGCAGGCCTTGCCCCCTGCCCGGTGATCGGCCGGTTTGCCCGCCGCCGCACATGCAGTGCAGTGCGGCGTGGCGGAGCAAGCCGCGGCCATGTGACCGGGCTGACCGCATCGGAAGCAGTCGCCGCTGCGGTCCACCTCCGAGGAGCACCGACAACTCACGTGCTGCCCCACGAGGCACCGGTAACACCTCAGAGGTCGGGGCTCCAGCAGCTTCACCTGCGCCACCCATCCCACCAGGAGCCTTCCAGCCTCCACAATTGTTCTCGCCGCCGTCACAGGGCAGCTTACCACAACGGTTCGCATACCCGTGTGGTCCGGACGTAGGGTGCCTGCCCTGACCTGCTCGGCAGGACACCCACCGGTCCTGGTGACGGCGGCGACCACCTCCTCCTGGGTCACAGAGTCGTCCAGACCCAGGATGCGCAGGTCTGCGCATCTGACGGGTCTGGACACTCGGGCCTCGGCCGCATCTAGGGACGCTCTAAGCTTTTCAGCCAGAGCGTCAGCGGATGGGCCGCTATTTGCACCCGGGATCTCCAGCGCTCGAGCCCCTGTCGCGGTGACTTTGAGCCGGAGTCCCACGGTGATCCCGAGCTCCCCAAGATCCACTGTTGCCTTCGCCTTCGCGAGCACGTCGCGGTAGGACACGCCCCTCTTTTCCGCTTCCGGCTGTAGCGTGATCACTACAGCTGCGGTCTTCGGGGCGCGGAGTCGAGCCGCGACGCTTCGCGCCTTGTGCTGCCGCCTTCGCTCCTCCTTTTGGGCCTTTTTGGCGGCCTTCCTCCCCTTCCTCCTTTCCCCGACCACCTGCCACTCGATTTCGGCCATGGCGGGCGGGGGGGTGGTGGCGGTGGCTGTGGCCGACTTGCCACTGGCGCTGGCGCGTTTGCCGCCTGGGCAGCTGCCTTGGTCCCTTTTTTCTGGGCCGCCGCCTGCTTAGCCGCTACCGGTGGAGCCGACTTTTGGGGAGGGGCCAGCCTAGCCCTGCCGGAGGGCTGGCCAGGCTGCCGTGGTCCAGGATCGGCAGCCGTAGCTGCCGCATATGAAGCCCTAGGGCCTGGGGCCGCCTTATTTGCCGCCAGAGGGGGGCGCAGGACAATGCCCAAGACTGAGAACCGCGCCTGGAAGGCAGCCAGCTCCTGCCGAACCAGGTGCAGAACCTGGTTCTCCACAGGCATGGATTGGTTCTGCTGCTGCTGGGGCACCTCTCGAGAGTCGGACTCACGCAGACCGGCCAGGTCTGCCCGGAGCTTCAGATTCTCCTCGTGGAGAAGCTCCGTGGCGGCCGTCAGGCGGGCTACCTCCGCCCGCAGTTGGCCACCACCCCTGGTGGAGGATAGCTAGCCTCCACTGCCGCCATGATGGAGGTGGAAGCCGCAGGTATGGCCCCGAGTTTTGTTGAAGTCAACTTTTTCAAGGCCACGACCCTTATCGCAGCTTCCACCTCCTTCACAAACCTGGCCTTACGCTCCGCATCGGAGCTGCCAGTTACATCCACCTCATTTGCATCGGAGTCCGAACGGGCCTGCCCGCGACCGGCCACCCCCGATCTCTCGGAAGCCGAGAGCCCCCTCCCCTTGCCCCTGATTCCACCACGCCTGCTGGTGGAAATCTTAGGAGCCGGGGCCAGCTCCCCTTCAGAAGACGACTCGTAGTCGCCATTTGTTCTGGACCGCTTGCGGTCCTCCGCAGCAGCCCCGATCCTCACGCAGCGGGAGCTCTCCGAGCTTCCCGCGCTCACCTCACTGGACGCGGCATCGGAATCCGACCCCGCATCCCTCCTCTCCCTCTCTTTGCCGTCGCCGGCTTGACTTTTATTTTTTGGTTTTGGTTTTTTCCATATTGTTCCCACGAGTGTGGGGGAAATAAGAGGTCTATCCGGGCAGTGCCCCCTGTACCCGGATAAGCCTTTAACATTTATAACCCGCCAGAGGGTCGGCTGGTACTCTGGCGGGGGTCGCACTAACGACTGATCGTTCCATAGGAACACCCGTCAGCCATACATCCCCTCACGGTGCGCCGCCGCTTGAGATTCGGGGTAACTTTTTATAGAGGTTTTCTACCTCGCGGTCCGGGCGGTTAAGCCAAGACCCTCGGTCCCGATCGGAGCCGCGAGACGTGATCCACGACACTCCGATGATGGGATTACGAGAACGACGGGGGCAGAGAAGGACTGCGTCCCTCACTGTCTGCTCGGAGGCAGGGTGAGTGCACACCGAGCCCGCCCTTGCTCCTCCACTGTGCCCTCTGCTTTTCAGAGGGTCACGCGGAGAAACGCCGCGTTGGTCCGGGTTGGACCCCACCACGTCAGAATATTCGCCACCGGCAGTGACATTCCCCGGGGAATAGGAATCTCTTCCCACTCCTCGGGGAAGGACACTGCCGGCGCCCAGGGTGCACCGTCCCGACAGCAACTGTTCCCTCCAGACGTATCGAGAGGGACCAGCGCCATCGGGCTCACGAGGAGGTTTTCTGACCCAGCACCCCATGTACTAACCCCTTAAGTTTTAAAATATAACACTGCTACAACATTGAATTCGTTACGCATAATCTAAAGAGTACTTCAAAAAGAGTTCAATGATTCGACTTGGATTCGAACATGCTAGCAGTTTGACGAACGAGCCAGCAAATCCTTGTGAAGGGTGACGAAATTGTTATTTACTATCCTGCCGCGCTAGCGATATCAGCAGTAAGTGCATTTTTTGTCCAAATTAGTTAAATATTGATCCCAAATCAGCGCAATGAGCTCTACAAGATGTGCTGACAGCTGTTTTAATAGCTTATCGGGAACCGGTATATTTTATTAAGGATAAAAGCAGTAAGTCCAATAAATGAGAAATCTTCCTTAAGATATCAACAGTAAGTATAGTTACCCTAGGTTTGCAAGGAAAGTTCTATCATTAAGGTTTGACTTTTACTTAAATTATGTGCAGTAACTGCGTATACTGTCGATATAATAAGTTAAGCATATTTTTAATTTACCTTAATCACTTATGATATCAACAGTAACTAAATGTACTGTGGATATAATAAGTAGAGTTTATTTTTTATTAGGACTTCATTGCTTAGAATATCGGCAGTAACTAAACATACTGTGAGTATAATAAGAAAGGTGTGTTTTTATTATGCCTTAAATACTTAGAATATATCTACAGTAAATCAAATCAAATCAAATCAAATCAAATCAAATCAAAATCATTTATTTCAAGTAGGCCAGTTACAGGCACTTTTGAATAGTCAAACAACAATAACATATTAAGCTACAGTCCCAGTCACTAGACATAATAACTGTGAAAGTACTGTAGTTGCCCATTCCAAAGCGTAGATCTCTATGGAGAAGAATGGGCAAGAAACTCCATGGACACTCTTTTAAATTAATAGCTTGTTACAAAAATCTTGGTTACATCATTCATGTTGAGATGGTAAATTATGTGAGAACGATGTAGCAAGACGTGCACGTTAAAAGTGTCCACAGTAAAAACAAAAAAAAGACAATTCAAAAATAAAATAAATAGTTCGAAATAAGCCGAGGCAACTAAGAGATGACCAGGCACAACTGACAGCGCCCGTTCACGAACATCACGCATGGATCAGCCATCATTCAACTCAACCATTTTGAAGGGAACTAAATGACCTGACACACGCGCCACCATCAGCGTGACATTTAAGTGAGCATGACATACTCTTAACCGCCAGGGCACATTGAAGTCAATAAAAGACGTAGGTTTCCAGTAAATGATAGCTTTCTAGTACATAGTGCTCACACAATATGGGCTGTGCGACTATACAATACTAAATTAATTGAATTTATACAATGCAAAGTTAGTTTATACAATCTTCAGCAGCTCCAACAATACTATTTAATGCTATCAATTCATGCGCCCCTGTCCTTGTGGAGCAGGACCGGCATTGAGCCAAGCATTATTATCAGCGATATAATCGTCCAATTTGTAATAAGCTTGCTTACATAGTGTGCGTTTAATGCATGTTTTAAATTTCATCTCACTCAGTTCAAGAATACTTTGTGGAATTTTATTATAGCATCTTAAACAGTACCCCATGAAAGATGAGTCTACTTTAGCGAGTCTGAAGCCTGGCTGAACTAATTGGTCCCTATTTCTAGTACTGTAATTATGTCTGTCACCTCTTTTACCAAAAAGATGCAGATTTTTTCTTACGTACATTATGTTTACATAAATGTATTGACAATGTACCGTCATGATGTTAATGTCCTTAAACAGTTCCCTTAGAGAATCGCGCCTACGGAGATTATATATGGCTCTGATGGCTCTTTTTTGCAGAATAAAAATAGACTCGATGTCTGCAGCCCGTCCCCATAACAAAATGCCGTAAGACATTATACTGTGAAAGTAACTAAAATAGACCAATCTCGCGGTATCTACATCGGTATATTGACGGATTTTTCTAACAGCATATGCTGCTGAACTTAGCCGCCCCGCAAGAGATGTTAAATGAGAACCCCACTGCAGCCTTGAATCAAGCGTAATCAAACGTAAATCATCGTACTGTGGTTATAATAAGCAAGGCTAGTTCATATTCGGTCTTGATCACTTACACTGTAAGCAGTAATAACTATAATACAACTAAAATATATTAATGAATTTGTGACTTCAATTTACTTAAAGTATCAGCTTTTTATATCGACATACCATTGCCGCTGGTATAATGCAAGAATGATTTTAATTTATGACTTATTTTGCCTACTCCTACGGGAATTTGTTCGGGTAGGTGTGCTAGGGGGGAAGGTTTTAGCCCTTCCTACCTTTAAGAAGGTCTAAAAAAGATAACGTGCCTTTTGCAGTGTGTACGAGAGTGCAACTGGAAGAAAACAGGAAGATATTATCTTGACACTAAATGCATTTCTTTTACATAAATGTGATGTTAATCGTATCGTATTATGGATGGATTAATGATCTGCACAGAATAAAAACTGGGCTAGCTTTGAGTTGAGATCCGCAGACAGTTTTCACCATCAGGTGGAACCGGCTTTACAGAGAAAAAATAAGGTGTATGATTTTAATGACTTCGTTGATGCAGTGCAGCAAGCGAACTGCAGAAAAACCTTTGTAAAAATAATGGAAGACGATATTTTTTACAATTATATCGATCTATCTTCACAACATAAAATCAGGAAAGTACAACCTAAAGTGTACCTTAAAGTTATTATGGTTAAAATTGCAAATCGAGGCCAGTTCACGCTGCAATACAAAACTAACCATGCTGACGAACAAAGACAAACTTTAGACTTCTTACAGTTAAAGTACCTGAAATCAAGATCATTTCCTGAATTCAGTTCAAAATTGATACCCAGAGGAATTCCAGAATACAGAAGACTGAGATTTTAATGAAACTATTTGAATTAATTCCAGATAACAGAAAGGGGTTTTGGTTAAATTTACCGGTTACAGATAATGACAGTGATATAGATTAAATTTTGCTAGATAGTTTTATGTATTTTGTTATTTCATGACATCAAAAAAGGTCTTGCATTTCTTAAGATAGGTTTGATTTTTTAAATTCTGGTATATTAACTTAGTTTGATCTCTAATTGTGAACGCAGAAAGACTGTTTTTTTTGGTTTTTTACGTTAAAATACGGCTAAACTTGCCAATTTATATATTTTTTAAGTTTTTTGTAATAATATTCAGGAGTAGACTGGAGCCCAATAAGAAATTATATTTATTTCATAAGACTGAAAGAAACTGACTTTTTGTATAATAATTTATTTTGTTAAAATGTTATTGTTCTCAGATTATTTCACCAAATAAACTTAGACCTAGTGAAACTTCTCGTTATTTAATATAATATGCAAGTAAATAAATAAATAATAAAGTAAATATAAATAAACAGAAACGTTTTTTTATCTAACACTTTGATTTTATTCCTAAGCTATAACCTAAACCTAGTAGGAGTTGCTTATAATAACAGCAGTAACTTACTACTTACTGCTATTATTCTGAGCAATCGATATTTCAGTTGCTTCAACTAACATTAGATATAAAAGGATTTTCATCATTTACAACTATTCTAATATATATACAATTTTAACGAGTAAAGAATATAAAAGCGCTTTATTTGGGCTACACGTTTCAATCGTTACAATTAATTTAACTTGAAATAAGAAGTCTGGAAAAACAAAATTGTAATAAAAACTTTACGCGCCAATTTCTCAAAACTATGCAAAACATACTTACTGCTCTTATCGCTAGCACGGCAGTATCGTCTGAGTCACTTTATCTTTAGGTCTCTGTCAATATAGTAGTTGTAATCTTAGGGTATCCATTAATTTCTTACTAACGTTATCTTATAAAAATATAACGTTTGAAGTATACGTTCACTTAAAACGACGCAGACTAAAAAACTACGAGTTACCCATTATTTTTTAAAATTATTTATTTTTATGACAGCAAAAATACAATACAACTTTGTCTAAATCTTAAATAATAGGTCTTTACCTATGAAATTGCCGTATTGCAGTACAGACTTTTTCAAACAAAAAAAATTTTTGATTGGCTATGAGTTCTAAATTCAAATTAATTTTGTTTTAAAAATATGACATTCTATTTACAAAATCAGTCTTTTGTTTATTGATTAGCGTTGTATTTTCATTACATTTCAACATTTTTCCTCATAATGGATACTTTGAAATTTCGTGTAATTATGGAATATGAGTTCCGTCGTGGCACCAACGCGGCACAAACGACCCGTAACATCAACGACGTTTACGGAGAGAACTGTACAAACGAACGCACAACCCGTTATTGGTTTGCTCGGTTCCGTTCTGGGAATTTTGACTTGAAAAATGAACCTCGTGGTCGTCCGGAAACTTTGGTCAACAATGATGAATTAAAGGTGATTGTTGAAGCTGATGAAACTCAATCTACAGCTGAGCTGGCAGCAGCTTTTGATGTTAGCATTAAAACAATATTGGTCCATTTGCGACAGATTGGCAAGATAAAAAAGCTTGATAGATGGGTGCCCCACGAACTTAACGATCGCCAGCGCAACGTACGCGTCGAGACTTGCCTTGCGCTGCTTAACAGGCACAGAAATGAAGGAATTTTGAACCGAATTGTTACGTGCGACGAAAAATGGATTCTTTTTGACAATCGAAAGCGCTCAGCAAGTTGGTTAGATCCTGGTTCGGTACCAAAGCAATGTGCAAAACGAAAAATGACCCCTAGAAAGGTGATGATCACAGTTTGGTGGTCTAGTGCTGGTGTGATTCATCATAGCTTTTTACAAAACGGCGAGAGCATTACTGCAGATGTGTACATTGAAGAACTGACCACAATGATGGCGAAACTCGCACGTCTGCAACCAGCTTTGGTCAATCGGTCGTCTCCACTGCTACTTCACGACAACGCGCGGCCCCATACTGCACAACAGACCGTCTCTAAGCTGCATGAGTTGGGTTTGGAAGCTCTCCCTCATCCGCCATACTCCTTAGATCTTGCGCCTTCCGACTATTACTTTTTCCAAAATTTATACAACTTTTTAGCGGGAAAAAAATTCAATTCCCGAGAGGCAGTACAAAACGCCTTTGAAGAGTTTGTTGTCTCCCGTCCAGCTGATTTTTTCAAGAAGGGCATCCATAAACTGCCACAGCGTTGGCAAAGATGCATTGATTGCAGGGGTGATTACTTTGAATAAAAGAAATAAATAAGTTCGAAAAAAAAAAATACTTTTACTTTTTTCAAACAAAACGGCAATTTCATAGGTAAAGACCTAATAATATGTATTATAAAGATAGATAAAGATTTGATTGTTTGTTTGCATTAAATAGGCTCCGAAACTACTGGTCCGATTTGAAAAGTGTTAGTGAATAAATTACTAAAACAAAATAGAAAACACTTTATTTAAAAAAAAAAAATGCCTCACAAAAAGCACAATATGGACCAAGAATTTGAACTTCCAATCACACACGGCAAGCCATCTTGAAAACTTCGGTCTATTTAGACGACCGAATACATCGTGTTTAAAATAATTATTAACCCTATTATTTTATTGCTTATTGTAACACGCTATAATAAAACTTTCAACGTTTTATTGAAAAAAAAAAAACTTTAAATGAAATACTTATTTATTCACTAAAACAAGACATTCATTATAATACATATTTTTTTTGCAGAATACAAAAACCAACTAGGCCCAACATGGATTTGAACTCATCATATGTCTTTTGGTGGGGTAACCACTTAATGGAGCTGTGTATGTGCAAGACAGAATTCAAGCCCGCAAGCTAGTGCCTTCAAAAATATTTTCCCCTTTTCAAACATCTAACAATTTTAAATGTACCTAAGTCAAAAAGCAGTAAAGGAAATGCCATTACTGCGCACAAAAATAGTCTTGACCCTGTCAAAAACCACTCAACATTCCCGAAAAATTGTACTATAAATTCTAACCTGACACGTAACTAGCCGCTAGATGTCACCACCTTCCATTTCTAGTTTTCTGCTCAAAGTAAAAGAAATGCATTAGTCTTATAAGGAACTGACGTAGTAATCCTACACCGTTCATACGGTTCGGTGAAGCTATAACTAGATTAAGGAAGCTTCTTGTATTTGTCGGTAATGGCGGCGAGATGTTTCAAGTTTTAAAAAGCCTGTCTCTTGGAGTATTTGTTTACTTTTAAAGTGGTCTGTTTTTGTATACAATAGCTTTGGATGGGAGAAAGTGTATGTTCAATATTATGGTAGGTAAGACCTATCGTTTTCTGTACTTTATTCGTCTTTGTAAAGTATTTTTATGAAAACATCGTGACTTTTGACAATGATTATAAACAGGCTAAAAAAATCGTGCTTGAAGTGCATCCGTTCCATATTATCTTTTTCAGCAATCCCTCTTTGAGTGCAATTACAAACTTTGCGCACTTGCATCGAAATGTACTATCTGATTCTATTGATTCTTGGTTTGATCACCAAGCCATGTTTTTTTTTAAATTCATCCGGTTCAAATTATTAAGCCTCAAGAAGTCATTGCACTTTTTACACGAGCCCTGGTGGTTTTTTTTAAAGATAAAACTACCAAATTAAGCACACTGCTTACTACGTGTTTGCCTTCACAAAACTAGGTGACCTTCGAGTACTGCCAAAAAGAAAAACAAATGAAAGATGTTTACTCTTCACGCTCCTGCTCCCCGGAGACTAAGAGGCCAGTCATTGTGATGAAGGCATGGCATGCGATATATCTACGTCGGGGTACGTGGGCACTACGTCTAAGAGAACAGTTTCAATTTTGGTGGACAGAAAGAAGAGAAATACGAGTCAAAAAGTCACATCGCGTTTGACCAACCTAGCGAGCTTTCAAATTTACGAATAAATTCAGTGAAATTCAGTCAAAAAATTTCAGTGGATGTTCTATGAGTTACTAGGCTCGTTTTCTATAGTAGCTGCTCGCAGTTAAGTCTTGTCTTGGCTTACCGCTTAGCTTACTGGGGTTGGTGCAAAATTACTTCTTATACCATACTTCCCTTACTCGTCATCTCAGAAGTCACCTCACTTATCAAGCACTAGCCATATTATCCTTCAGCTACCCCCATATTCTAAAAGCCTTCCCAAATCCATTTTTAAACTAAGTCGAACCTTGTTGCCATGGCAACAGTTGAAAACATCCACGAAATCGTTGTCATAGAATTTCTTGGCCGCAATAGGCGGATCTTCGAATGAGGTACCACTAGCTATCTTTGTCAAACCCATTGTTGCATTGTGCTTCAATCACTGCTAAAGATGTCATAATTATGTCACTTTAATCAATATTAAAGTTGTATACAAGGTGTAAATAGACCCCTCACGAAGCCTTCAACCAAGCATTCTGTACATCAAACAAAATAACCTTACGCAAAAATTATTGCTGGAAAACGAGCGGAAACGGCGCTTATACATCAATTTATAAACAAACAGGGCAGAATATAGGCGTGTTAAGTCCGACTTACGACAGTTCATGACTAAGAACACCAGTGATAGTCCATCCATCGTTTTTTAATTTTTTTTCTTCTACTCTCATAGTTGACCACATTCATACCCAAAATTTCCCAAAAATTTTACCTCCATACCACGATGGCTGCTTACCACACAAATTTTCGGTCACCGGTGCCACTTCCAGACTTCTTCTTAGGTATACGAATTGCTCCAGTAATTTTCTTTTAATCCACACAAAGATTAGCGACTACAAAATTAAATTACAAGATCCAACATCCTATCTAAAGTTACGTAAGCTTCCTCCGCAGTCTCATATCGCGAAAGCAACACAACCATCAGTACGTCTTAATTCCCTCGCCGATATTACCGCCCGGAGGCCACTTTTCTAAAAACCAATAAATATAATAGCATCGGATATCCTACGAAATAAAAAGCAATCGGTTGAGTTCCATTTCGTCCAATATTTCGTATCGGACTTAAATCTGGCGACGAACTTCGATTTATTTGACCAGAGGCCGATTTGGTTTTGGGCGAACGATTTCGGGTTAGTTAACTGGTTTTAGTTTTTACTATTATGTCTTCAAGATAGTGGATGTAGTAAAAGGAGTGAACTTATACTCGTGCTGTATGCCTATTATACGCGTAACTGATAAGTCTCCTGCTGTATTTGAAGAGGTCTAATAAAGTAGTCAACAAAGACACCTACCTACCACACCTATCTACCTACCTAGTCTACCTAGTGTATTAGGTTTTTCCATCTGGAATTTCTCAGCAGCAGCCACGGAGTCGGGATTTGTGCCGAGTTAATGGCAATAGGCTCGCCCCCTATTACATGGAACTTAAATATAACTGGCGAAATATACAGGCGGGGTGATGGTGAAAGACACACCAAAGGTTTAACAAAATTAAGACCACTTAGCAGACAATCATTTGTGTTAAAGCTTATGTATATTATTAAATACTTTATTCGACTAGTGAATAGTGTAAGTGGGTATCAAAAAACTACGATAAAAATTTGGTACAGATCGTGAAGTAAGAAGTCACGAATGAAACAAAAACTATATTTTTTCAAGAACCATGGTAAGTTATTGAATAACATTCAATGTTGTTATGTCCAGACATAGTTTATTTACTTAACCACATCTATTTTAGGCCAAAAATATTACTACAAAATTGTAACTAACCTACTTTAAACCACAACATACATATTTAAGTAATAAAATTTATTTTTAATATGGGAATGTATAAAAATGTACCAGGGTCACATGAACCGCGAACAGATTTCACTGGCCGAGAGCCAATGGCAGGAAGAAGCGTTGCCAAACTGGTTCCGCACGGTAATGCGGGTAGCTGTAGATACAGACCAAGGGATAAAGTACTGAGTTTTTAAACAGTTTCGTTTGATTGGTTACTGAAACGGGAGTGGTTTTGGCGCCTTGCAAATAATTAAATAGTTTCAACACATATTTCATTGAATGGCAGACAAACACTGGAAGAAGGAAGTGGGAAATACCTGCTTTTATCTTATTATAACTGACAAATCCCCTTTCAACAAAAACATTAGGGATACCTTTACTATACTCACACCTTTTTTATGGGGATAGGCAGAAACACCACAACGTCAAAAATTTATTTTACGTACATTTTAATAATCACACATTATTGTATGTTGGGTCATTAGGTAATCCTTAGTATAAGATTTGGTTGCTAAATGGCAATTTGCTTCGCCCCAAAAATATATTCGCTTAAAGACAGATGGAATAATGTGGGTGCATCAACACAACCCTGCAATGGGAACAGCAGTGTGACGGTATGCTATCTCAAAATGTCCAAAGAATTTAACAAAATTTCAGCACAGCCCTACCATCATCATACTCAAAGATTTGCAACTGGCGTCCACAGCATAGTAACAGATAGGGTTGACCCAACTAATATTTTAACTTCACCGATATACGAGCCGCTTCCATAATGTATGAACCAGCATCGACCGCTCCACCATTACCGAAATTTGGTGGTCATTAAAATTGTAAAGCAGCTGCTTAGGTACAGGAAATACCGAGTTATATTTACTTAACGGGCTTTGATAGTTGGATTGATTTAAGACTTTTTGTGAATCTAAAGCGATTTCAAGTTAGTTAAAACTTATTGAAATTGACTTTGTGTAAGTTAAGAAACTTTTGAATAAAATAGTTTTTCATTGATTTCTTGTTTCATGTCTAATGTTAATGTTTTGGCAAATCTTCAAGAATATGTATCTTTATTACTGGCCTTGTGTAACAAACATTTACAGCTCATTTAAAATGTTATTATCATTAAAAAAATATTAAGTCAAAAATATTAGTCAATCTGTCATCATCATCAGTCTATAATGTTCCCACTGCTGGGACACAGGCCTCCTCTCTATGAGTGGGAGTGGGCTGTAATCTACCACGCGGGCCCAGTACGGGTTGGTAGATGTCACATGTCTTCGATTTTTTTGTTCTAGGTCATGCCGGTTTCCTCACGATGTTTTCCTTCACCGTTTTTGAGGGCAGCGGTGATGAAATAAATTACACAAAAAATGCACCTGTCTGAGTTCGAACCAACGGCTTACTGCTCGTAAGTCGGGGCTGCCACCGCTGGGCCACCGCTACGCCCTACTAAGCATAAAACGTAGAAGTACATAAACATAGCTCTAGTATTGCAATAACAGCACTATTAGTTTATTTATATTTCTTTTTAATCTTCTCAGATGTTTGAATCAACAAGACAACCAGATTATATAACACTCGAATGGGTTTTTGTGGCGCCCAACTGTAATAAATCAAATTACAGATTCATCCTTTCAGGCGAATAAATAAAGGTCACTTATGCGCCAATTCAGTACCTTTTTCTCTTTTAGAACAAACCTGCAGTGACACAATTGCAGCCTGACATTTATACCCAAAGGGAACTAACTCAGAAAGACAAATGGTTTTTAGTTTCCTCTGGGGAAAGTAATGACCGATTACTCTCAAACATAAAGCGTCCCTATCTCTTAAAACTAACTACTTGAAAATTCCATCCTGAAACAGTTTTTGACGTCTAGAAATATGGTTTTAACGTCTCCTAGGACATAGCTTATTCAAAGTACGTTACCACAAAATGTTATGAAATGACTTAAGTAAGTATTTATCAGGTTGAAGACAAAGATTTAGATCTTTAGACTTCCCCACTGTGATCAAAGATGGTCACTTTTCTGTTTCGCTCTTCTGTTTCGCTCTCAACTTTAGTTGATGTGTTGACAATTTCAAAGTCAAGACATCAAGCTACAATAATCTGTCAAATTTCTTTATTAAATTTCCAACCCTAACGCTAAAGTATACGGTTCAAGATTGATTGGGGAAAATTTGGCAGTTTCGGGTAGCATGACCTGTTGGCGTCCGTACGTGAAATTAATTTAATTAAAATAAATGCTTGGATGTGTTTTTAAATGACATGTGAATAGTATATCTCACTTAATCATACTTAATATCATATATTATTTATGGTTCCTTAATGGATGAGTGAGCTCATTCTTCTAAGTGTGGATAGCTTTCCATGTGACCTTTTTTTATTTGCGATGGGTTTGCTCTTAGCTCTAGTCTAGGCCACAGATGACAGAGACAAAGTCGACGATGGTACGAGCTTACCCAGAAGAAGCCTGTTCACTCTAACTTTGAAGGTTGTAAGTGTTCGGAAACACAGACGCAGGCAGAGAGTTCCACTCCTTTGCTGTGCACATTATGTAAGACGGTTAGGGCATCTAACTATTCAAATCTTTGGTTCTTGACGGCAAAGTTACATGCTTTCTTGCGGTGTGGCCCAAAGTTGAGTATAAACTGTTTAGCGACATAGCTGAACCGTTCCCTTTGTAAATTGTGTTAGCGGAGCATCTTGCGCCAACAGCTTGGAAACGTCGAAAATTTTCACGAGCTACAGCTTGCTGAGGTACGAAAGTGTAGAATGAGGGTTACGTAATTGGGAGACGGTTAAAAATTATATAAAGGGTGTATATAAAAGCTTCGACCAATATCTCAGGAGTCTTTCGCTTGGCAGATGGATCAAGGGCTGGATTTAGAAAGCAGTACTTCTGGACACGACACGTATTGTTAGGAGGTTCCTCTCTCAAGAAGTTTGACCATTGGTAGCCCGGACCCTGTTCCCGATGCCGGTGGGCTACTATTTTATATATTTTAAAATGTTTTTTTTTTTTTTAATACAATTCTGTAAAGATATTTAAAAAAGGTTCTCTGTGCTTTTGTAACAACCATACTGCGATTACCAACCCGCCTGCCAAGCGTGGCAATTATGGCAAAACCCCCCAAAATGTCAATGTTCGCCACATTGACATTTGGGGGAGGCCTATGTCCAGCAGTGGACGTCTTTTGGGCTGAAATGATGAATGATGATGATTTAAAAATGCAAATAATACGTATATAAATGAATAAACGAATGTAAATGGTCTAAATTGTAAGTATTTCATGCCTTGTATTGTTAAGAAAGAGGACGTTGACGAGACGGTCCTTCCGGTTTGAAGTTTAATTGATTAAACTGGCTTTTTTTGACTGACTGGATACTATAATCAAACGGTTACAAAAGTCTCATACGCCTGTGATTAAACATGCATTAAAACCACTTGGTTTTTTCCATACAAAATTTCTCAGTAGCAGCCCCTAGCGTGGATTCGAGTCCATTGATGGCTATATGCTCACCCCTATTACACGGGCCTTTAACATAACTATGGCGAGTTATGAGTGCACTATAACTAAGTCCATCCCTGCTTAACCACGTGAGGAATACAGAGGAGAGGCTATAATCTCCACCATCATCATCATCTACCTAGCCTTTTCCCAAACTATCTTGGGGTCAGCTTCCAGTCTAACCGGATGCAAGTGAGTACCAGTACTTTACATGAAGCGACTGCCTATCTGACCTCCACAACCCAGAAACTGGGTAATAAGATAAATATAATAATAATAATATAATCTATAATGGCTACAAGCTCCATCAATTCATAAAAATGCAATATTTACATAACAAAAAAAAAGAAATATGGAAAAGACTTTGACCCTTTAATCCACATTCCACCTTTACCATAAAAAGATCTATTGATAAAAGATCACTCTAAAACTTCTACATTGATTATCTGCCGAATAAAACGCAATTTGGTCTAAAAGGCAGCCCTCAGTCTATTGACATCACACAGAACATGTTATAAATGCATTTCAACATGGACGTGGCGGAAAATTCTCGATGCAAAAGTGCTTTTAGAGTTTCTTTTTCAGTTTATTGGGTTAGCATCATCGTTCAAGCCTGTTAAATTGTGAGTGTTCAAAGTGGTGATGTCGTTTAAGAATTTTATACTTAGATACTAGTACATGCAGGAAAGAAAGAAAAAGAAGTATTTATTAGACCCTCTTCTCTCTCTTCTTCAACCCTTGGCCACCCAATGCTGAGTGTAGGTCTCTTCCAAATCTCTCCACTTTTGGAGGTTATGTGTCATGGCTATCCAGTTTCTTCCGGCCACTTTAATGAGATCGTCTGTTCACCTAGTCGGTTGTCTTCCCACATTCCTCCGTCCCGTCCGTGGTCTCCACTCCAGCATTTTCTTCCTCCATATTCCATCCAGTCTACGGCATATATGGCCCGCCCACTTCCACTTTCTTTTTGCTATCACTTCCGCTATGTCCGTGAGTCTCGTTCGTCTCCGTATTCCGGTATTTTTCATTCGGTCATAGAGGGAGATGCCCAACATGACTCGTTCCATAGCTCTCTGAGTGACTTGCATGCGGTGGATAATATGCTTGGTGAGCGTCCAAGACTCGCACAGGACCAAAATAATAAAATAAAATTAAGTAAAACGGTAACAACAAAAATCGTTTTTTTTTTAACTTATATAAACTAGCTGTCCCGCGCAACTTCGTCTGCGCCACATTTTCCCCGTTTTTGCAACATTAATTGCTGCTCCGCTCCTATTGGTTGTAGTGTGATGATATATAGCCTATGTCCTTTCCCAGATTGAAATCTATCTTCTTGCCAAATTTCATTATGATCCGATCAGCCGTTTAGTTGTGAAAAGGTAACTAACAAACAAACAGAGTGACTTTCGGACGTAAAGAATAGCATCATCCCATATCTTCCCGTGGGTGTCGTAAGAGGCGACTCAGGGACTTACCAGAGAATGGGCAGCAGCGTTCTGTGCTTTTGTAACAACCGTACTGCGATCGCCAACCCGCCTGACATGCGTGGCGATTATGGCAAATCCCCCCCCTTCTTGGGGGAGGCCTATGTGACCAGTGGACGTCTTTCGGGCTGAAATGATGATGATGATGATGGATGTTAACGGACTTTTCACGAAGCCGTCAACCAAGCATTCTCTACATGGTAAGTAACTCGACGCAACAATTATTAGCCGACTGCAATTACACAAAAATACTCATAAGTTGGAACGAAGTTTTTGAATTTCTTTAGGTATACTACTGTTTTATACTTTCACGATTTTTATCTTAATTTACACTATCACTTATCTTCCGTGCTTATTGATAGTTTTGAAATATAAATAAAAAAATAATATAATAATTGTGATCTCTGGCCATGGTATATCCCCGCAAACAGGACTAGATCGTCACACCACTTTCGTCGTGGTTGACCTCTACGATGCTGTCCAGGCGTCCAATGTGTTACGATCTTTGCCCATCTCTCCGGGTGCATCCGTGCTACGTGGCCTGCCCACTCCCACTTCAGCCTGGCTGTTTTTTCTCCAACATCAGCTACTTGAGTTATGGACCGCAGGGTAGAGAGGTATGGACGGAGAAAGGGGAGGCCTTTGTTCAGCAGTGGGACACCATGTAGGCTGCAACAAAATATAATAATTGTGATATATAAAAATAGCCTATTTAAACGTTTACATAGGCGATTTCCGATTTTTTGTCACTTCAGTCGTAACGATAGTTTTCTTGAACATTTTTACATTTACTTATCTGTAAATAAGTATCACTTACCCATTTTTAAAGAAACCTTAATCTAAAAATCCGGTAATTTAGAAATCATTTAAGAAAATACTTAATTTTCAAAAAAAACAGAAATATATTATTAATTTCGTCAAAAACAACGAACAAAGGAAAATGAGCAAACCGGTGTTTAATGGTTGCACACGGGTCATACCATATTCCACCACAACATAAATTCGGCAAATTTTAAGTTATTCATATACGAAAAAAATGTATTATAAGGCAATGAAAAAAAGGCGATTTTTTTTTATTTTCTTCTAGAAATTCAATAAAAAAACGTGCCTTGAAAATCCGACCATTATAAATTTCTTTTTTTTAAAAAAAAAAACCTTTTTATTATACAATAACGTGTATTGCATAATAAATGCTTTTTTTTTAAAAAAAAGGTTTAAAATCACGTGTCACGGTAGGACTCAATGTAATGTACCCAAAACATTGTGGTGATGGATGCACTGAACAGTATGGGGACGTGGAGGTATTCTTTTTTTTGTGAGCATTTGCCATGGAGTTGACAGAAAAGTGGGTTTGTGGTAACCTTACTTTCCACGACCCAGGCGTACACGTACTTTCCACCTTAAAATTTTGGAGTGTTTCTTAATCATATTCGTTGACACTGAAGAAATCGATTTAAATGACTTTAATAAAAATTGATGTTTGTTGTAGTTTCTGGCGATGATAGCAGATTTAAATGCTCACCAACTCTCCAATCTAAGCATTTTCCGTTTGATTTTCTAAAACATCTCCTTAATATGAACAATTCTGAAGTAAGTATCATTTATTTACAAATCTCTGTAATCGTTCATGTACACCAGAAAATAAATAAGAAGGATCTCAGTTCTCTACTCATACTTTATTAAAATAGGTATGTCAGTCTTGTCGCGCTTATGTTGACAAAATACAACTCCCTTGCTTCAATACCAAGATAACAATAACAGCTCTATGAACTTTAGGAGGGAAACAACAGAGTACGTTTTGCAATGATTGTACGGTAAAGTTAAGTTTGCAAAGGCTTATTCGAATTACAACACCCTGCGTTCAAGAGATCAATATTGCGTTCAAAAAGTTGATTTAATCCACAAGTAGTTGCTTTGGGTTGAATTACAGAAAGACAAACGTAATATCTGGAGCCAATATATAAGTATTGATGTTGGTGTTCCGAGGAGCTCGTGGCTAAATAATAACAGCCGCCCAGGTCGATCTTTAAGGTTAAGCCGTGCTTGCCGAGGTTGGTCTGTGGATGGGTGACCATAATTACATATCGAGTTTCCTCCGTGCCTCGGAAAGCACGTTAAGCCGTTGGTCCCGGTTGTCATTTGTAGATCTTTGACAGTCGTTACGAGTAGTCAGAAGCTAAAAGTCTGACATCCAGTCTTACCAAGGGGTATTGTATTACCCAGTTACTGGGTTGTGGAGGTCAGATAGGCAGTCGCTTCATGTAAAATACTGGTACTCAGCTGCATCCGGTTAGACTGGAAGCCGACCCCAAGATAGTTTGGGAAAAGGCTAGGCAGATGATGATGGATGATGTTGGTGTTCCGACTCAACATTTATAGGGCTTTGTGAACTAAAGGCAAGACGAGAGTTAGCCAGCCCAGTCTAAACTTTGAGAACACCAAAGTTTTAAAAGAAACTCTTTTACGTTTGTGGGGAACCAGGAGAAACCTTAAATAGCTAAGTACCAAACGGAGAATAGCTATTTAAGAGAAAAGTTACAGCCTGATTTGTAACAATCTACCAGATATTTCGATTTTATATTCTGATATATACTATAGGTATATATTTACTGTTATTTTATTTGTGTATTTATTTGTATATATGTTTATTTTATATAGCTATAATGTTTGTTTGAAGCCCAATTTTTTTTCCTGTTTTTTTCTTTTCTACAAACTGTGTCTACATTTCTGATTCAACTTTCCATTCGCAGGTCTGCTGGAAGAAATTTATTTTGAAATAAGCAATACGTTTTTGTTCTAGTATCTTAATGAATTGTCCTATTAAGTGTTTTGTGTGTACTTAAATAAATAAATAAAATAAATATGTTACCGTTTTTGAACAGCTTTAAGAAGTAGGTATGCATAGCTTAATTTACCAATAATTGTAGTAAAAAGAAGTTTCTCATGGTCGTTAGGACCCAGATATCATCAAATAACTTTTTTAATAGCGTATGCTGTCCCATTGCTGGTCAAAGGCCCAAGTCTTTCCAAGAGTTTTTATCCCGCGCCACCAACCTATCAACACTCACGGTACCACTTATTTGTGGGTCGGCCTCTACGGCACCATCATGTATGTTCTAGCAACGACTGGGATGAGACTTTTGTGCATGTGGCTGACGGGGCCCACCCATTTCCATTTTTGCCTGGCAACCTATTTCCAACATCCAAATAAAAATATCTTTAAGAAAAATATCTTTGCCATGGTACTAGGCAGAAATAGGTACTTACACGTATGTTGATGTTGATGTTGATGGTACAGGAAGTAGTAACATCATCATGAAATACGGAAGGTATAGAAACTCTTTTAAATCACATAGTTATGTAACTATTGGAAATATAACATAACGCTTGTAATTCCAGAAGGGTTAGGCATAGATCTACCCACTAGTACACCATAGGGGCGAGCATATTGCCATCAATGGGTCACAAATCCAGACTCAGTTGCTACTACTGATAAATTCCTTATGGATAAACCCAATAACACTTAGCATGACCTGGAAATCGAAATCCGGACCTCATGGTCACCAGTCGAACTTGCGTCCACCAGACTGAATCTGGTATTGAAATATTTAACTTACGAACGGTCAGCTCCATACCTATCTCCAACATAATCTAATGCTAATAAGCACTATTCAAAAACAGTCACAATGTACGAGTAATTCAATTTTCTTTTATGTTCGTTTATTGTATTATTTACTTGTCTAAGAATAGAAAATGGCGTCTCGATATACTCCAGAGGATTGCACTATGCATATTGTAACGAGGTGAAACACCTTTAAAGAATCTTATTTAGCTAGGAACCTGGAGTACGTAGACAATAGTTAGCTAGAGGTAGGTGTCTGTCTGTAGTTATACTGTATGTATAATATAATATTCTGATGTAAAAAGCAAAACCACGAGGAATAACGATAAAAGTGATCACAGGAGTCAGATGTTCGTTTTGAGAAAAACAATACCAGATGTAATAAAAAATTTGAATGTATAATACAATTTAAAAAAAACTGTTATTTATTGAAATATGTTATTTTACGATTGATTTTTTAAATTTCTGAATGATAAATTAATGTAGACTTATTTGTTTATTCGACTGAAAATACACACAATAGACAATAAATTCATTTTTGGATATTTAAGTTTGTGGGCTTAGACGAAGTGATATTCTATCAGCGCCAACGATTATGGAAAAGTCAAAAATGTCTATGGTCTGATATAAGTTACTGGAAAACTACACGGCATGATTTTTTTTAAATTCTATTAATGATTTTTTTTAACTTTAAAGATTCACATTGACACTTTCTTATTATATTATCATACATAAAATTATTCATATTATAACAAACCAATTCTATTAGCTTCAATTATTTTATAATTTTTTTCTTTAATTTTGCAGGCTAGTTTTAGCGCATTTTTTTAAGGAACTGTAAATACGCTATTATCGATAACATAAACATTTTTCATTAAATTAATTTCCTGTTTTTTAGGGTTTCGTACCTCGAAAGGAAAAACGGAACCCTTATAGGATCACTTTGTTGTCCGTCCGTCTTTCCGTCTGTCTGTCTGTCAAGACCCTTTTTCTCAGGAACGCGTGGAAGTATCAAGCTGGCTATACTCAGGCATACTATCCCTCGGAGTTGTGAAAAAATCAAATTTATAAGCCAAAGCAATCAAAAGATACAGCCGTTTATGCCGCAAATTTCTGCAAATTTTCGACACTCACTAGGGAATCAAAACCTTCAGGGTACTTCCCGTGAACTCAGAATCTTGAAATTTGGTACGAAGCAACGTCTTATAGCCCAAATAAAGGAAAACTTGCTTTTAAATCATAAAGTAAAAATATATTTTTGTACGGAACCCTCGGTGCGCAAGTCCGACTCGCATCGGGCTGGTCTTTTTTAGAAATAGAAAACTTGTATTTGTAATAAATGCCAGAGGTTACATAAAACTGTTACTAATGTATCATCTAAAGAGGTGGAAAGGAATCATGTTAAGGGGTAGTAGACCCTTTTGGAAAAAGTATTTTTATTATCATGTCAATTTATCTTCATCATCTGCCTTGCTTTTTTCGCAACTATGTTGGGGTCGGCTTCCAATCTAACCAGATGCAGCTGCATACCAGTATTTTACATGGAGCGACTGCCTATCTGCCTGTCTGACTTCCACATCCCAGTTAGTGCTGGGTAATACGATACCCCTTCGTAACACTGGTTGTCGGACTTTCGGGCCAATGACCACATAACGACTGTCAAAGATCTACAATTGACAGCCGGGACCAACGATATTATTCGAAACTCAATCTTACTCTCACTTAATGCAACGAGAATTCAATTTACGGTCATTCTGATATAGGGAGAGAGATCGCAGACCGGTTGGTCATCGCCACAAGTTTTATTAGCACTTATAGAAATAGTTTTTATCGCATCGACGCCATTTTTTGACGTAACCACGTGTAATAAATCGATGAATGCCGACTGCACGCATGAAAAAGGATAACTCATTGTAACGTTACGCTCATTGTAACGTTACGATTGGAGCGAGAGCTCTGCACGAGCGAGCGAAAGGCACGATCGGCTTGCTATTTATAAAAGTATGCAATCATTTGTTCTGTATGGTGGCGGACGTAAAGAATAGCACCATCCCATATCTTCCCGTGGATGTCGTAAGAGGCGACTAAGGGACTTGCCAGAGAATGGGCAGCAGCGTTCTCTGTGCTTTTGTAACAACAGTACTGCGATCGCCAACCCGCCTGTCAAGCGTGGCGATTATGGCAAAACCCCACAAATGTCAATGTGGCGTTGGGGGAGGCCTATGTCCAGCAGTGGACGTCTTTCGGCTGAAATGATGATGATGATGATGATGCAATCATTTCATTAATGTTTTGTAGTGTCGTTGTCACGTTAAACTATCGTCCATGAACCGACTTCACAGACAACCAATTTTTTTAAAGTTTTTCTTTTAACATGCTAGTAAGAAGCTACTACAAAAACATATCAAACTCCCATTCCTTTGAGAAAAAACCGTCCACGAATTTACAAAGAGTAACTAGTTAAATAAAAGGACACTAGTAAATTGTTGGGTCTTTTTCAAGGGAATTCCTGTTGGCTAGTTCGCTTGTACTGTGAAGGAGCACTTAGGGCACTCGGGCGAAAGAGAATCAACTAGCTTAGTACCTATGTCTCTTTTAAGGGTTCTGGAAAAAATCTTCCATATAACCTTGGAATTGTACGATGGACGGCAGAATTTATATTAAATACAATATTATAAACCACGGCGAGATTATTTTGTTCATTTTTAGGGCTTCATGTTAAAAAAATAATCTATGGAGCCCTTACAGGGTCGATGAGTCTTCGTTAAAGATTTTCCATATTGGACAGATGACCAATATATAACCAATATACTTCATTATCGTCTTCTACTCTGAAAAATTACATATACAGGGTGTAACGAAAAGGTTATATACATACTTAAGGGTGTGCTACAGACCATCAAACTGAACGTGTTTTTCTATTGGACAAACATCGTAATAGCAAAAAAAAAATCTGCTGCCCCATACAAAATTTCAATACCTATGCGACCCAAATGTATGGGGTAGCTGTGTAATCTAAGGGTAAGGCAGAGGTGTATCTAATAGTACACCCACATATCGCCAGTTATGTTTTAAGTCCCATGTAAAAGGGTGCGAGCTTATTGCCATCAACCGGGCACAAATACAGACTCCGAGGCTGCTACTGAGAAATTCCTGATTGAAAAACCCAATAACACTATGCCCGACTCGGGAATTGAACCCAGGTCCTCATGCTCAGCAGTCGCGCTTACGACCGCTCCACTCGAATAGGCACTTGAGGTAGCTAACCTCAGCAATTCACAATACAAGACAAGACAAAACATTTATTTGTGGTAACATGAGTAAACATACAAGGCATGCAGATTGTTCATAAACAAAAAAAAACCGGCCAAGTGCGAGTCTTACTCGCACACAGGGTTCCATAGCTCCAAACAATATAATAACAATATTTTGAACTGTCATTCATTAGTTAGTAGTATTAGTTAGTAAACTTCCACACAACCGCAAAACTAAATTTGTTTTTCATAGTATGTTTATGAAAAACAAAGTTACTGCTGCAGTTTGATGAAAAAGTCCCATATCTCAAAAACTAAACATCATATCTTATTGAAACCAATTTTCGTTGATAGTTTTTTTTACGTTCTACAATCTTAAATATTTTCAGAATTTTCCTCCTCTTACTTTAGAAATTAGAGGGGGGGGGACACACATTTTACCACTTTGGAAGTGGCTCTAGCGCAAACTATTCAGTTTAGAAAAAAATGATATTAGAAACATTAATATCATTTTTGAAGACCTATCCATAGATACCCCACACGAATGGGATTGATGAAAAATTTTTTTTTGGTTTTCAGTTCTAAGTATGGGGACCCCCTTAATTTATTGTTTTTTTTTCTATTTTTGTGTGAAAATCCTAATGCGGTTTACAGAATACATCTATTTACCAAGTTTCAACAGTATAGTTCTTATAGTTTCGGAAATAAGTAGCTGTGACATACGGACGGACAGACAGACAGACAGACAGACAGACAGACAGACATGACGAATCTATAAGGGTTCCGTTTTTTGCCATTCGGCTACGGAACCCTAAAAACCATCATGTTTTGCACTATGTTTATACATTTCATTGTATTCCGAAAAAAGAAACAGAAATATTCGCCAGCCCTTAAGAATAAACTCCGCTTAGCAACCTACCCCTTAACTTTCAATATCTATTAAAGGGGGGCCCGACATTCACCCCTGATGTACTACACCATACGGACTCGTTAACGCAGAGGTCTAGCCCATTGATTGCGATGTAGCCCATGGGTGGTGCCCGCCCGTGTGTGAACTAAGCTTTATGCATTGAGTAATGTAGGATGTAAGGATTATTGGAAAAAAGGGGTGAAATGGGGTAAGTGGGGATGTAATGATTTTTTAAAATAGTGGATGATGTCAAAGAATTTTATGTTAAAGTAAATTAAATAATGAATTTGTGAAACTAACAATTAGAGAAAGGAAATGAGAAGTTTTGGGAACCATTTGCAAGGTGAAAGTTTTCAAATTATTAATCTTATTTTCGAATATAAAGAAAAGATGGATGGATTGTGTGAGGAATTATGTGAAAAAGACAGAAGTAGATGATACCGTGTCGTTTGACAGGGGAGAAAGGAAAAATAAAACATGTTGCGTTGACCCCAAGTAGAATGGGACAAGAATATGATGATGAGTTTCGAATCCATTACGGTTTTGACATTTTATTCCTTCTTCAATGAAGAAGATATTGCTTACGATTCAAAAATCTTCACACTTAAAATACTGCAGACTATCTACCTTTCTATGCTTGTTTGTTGCTTGATTGCTTTGAACCACGTTGGTTATCGACCTGTCGTTCTTTTACTATGTTTTTGAAAAAACTGAAAAAAATCTTTATTTCAAACACTCTCACAAAACAATCAACAGATTTGCTGCAGTTGGGCCTCTGACAGATGTATAGCTTACTGTGCACTGGAGTGTAAAATAAAACGTCTACAGTGTAATCCTTTATAGAGGAACTGGTTATATAATAACAACCGCTCGGATCGATCGTCAGCAGCGCTTGCCTAGGTTGGTCTGTGGATGGGGTGACCACCCATTATGTACTGAGTTTTGCCCATGCCTCAGAAAGCACGTTAAGACGTTGGTCCTGTAGTACTGACCTGTAGGTCAGCGGCCCGTAAGTCTGACAACTAGTCTTATCAAGAGGTATCGTATTACCCAGTACTAGCAGGGTTGTGGAGGTCAGATAGGCAGTCGCTCCATGTAATATACTGGTGTGCAGTTGCATCTGGTTAGACTGGAAGCCGACCACAACATAACGCGGAGCGAGAAACGAGGCCAGCGTGCGGCCAGGCGCATAGTCGATCCTGCCGCGAGCGATAGGACTCCCGCTCTATTTTTTGTTCTAGCAAATGATTGTTCTGAACGACAGAAATGGATAGGAGCATAGAAAAATGCGACTCCGTGCTGATAGATAAGGTTCAACGCTTGAGGGGAGCGCTCTAAGGTAGCTCATCGCCCAGTGTCGGTGTCAAGTTGTATATTTATCTAACAATAATTCGCAACCCTAAAAAATATTTCTTACAGAATTATTATCTTCAAATCATCAAAACAAAAATGGTAGAATTGTCCTTAAATGTCAAGTCTTCATTTCATGAAGGGTAATTTGATAAGAGTGATGAGCACTGTTCGAAAATTTACAACAGATTATCTCCAAAACGCACCATTTATGCTGGGAAGAAAATGTATCCTAAGAATTATTCCTGCAGGAGACCTTGTTTTCAAACGATTGTTTGAAATCTTTTAACGCATCAGAAAACATAAATCGCTGTACCACTTCAAAAGCCAAACGGTCCACATCACATTCCTCCACAGTGTACAGCAAATACAAACTAGTCGTCTCGAACGATTTTTGAATGCATCGTGAGCACGACTGTACCAATTACTCGTGCGGCCGGCCTCCGCGGAATATTCCGGACTGACCCGACTCAGAGCGATTTTAAATTGAATTTTTGAGAATTACGACGACAATTTTCGGAGTAACGTGAAATGTAGGGGTAGGTGTTGTGGATGGTAATGCTGCGGTTGTAGTTGATGGAAGGTAAGTAAGGTTTTTTGCCTTCTGAATCAAGCCGTTGATCAGACCGCCAAGCGAGAGCGTCGACAGATATTCGTTGAAGCTTTTAGTCATTGGCCGTAACGACAATCGAAACAATGATAGCCGAGTTCATATTCCACGACCTTGTGTGCCAAGTCGAGGTATTTGCATGTACAAGTTATCGCAGGATACTGCAATTTATAATTTGGTCTGCCGTTATAATAGGTCTTTACCTATGAAATTGCCGTATTGCAGTACAGACTTTTTCAAACAAAAAAAAGTTTTGATTGGAGTTCTAAATTCAAATGAATTTTGTTTTAAGAATATGACATTCTATTTACAAAATCAGCCTTTTGTTTATTGATTAGCGTTGTATTTTCATTACATTTCAACATTTTTCCTCATAATGGATACTTTGAAATTTCGTGTAATTATGGAATATGAGTTCCGTCGTGGCACCAACGCGGCACAAACGACCCGTAACATCAACGACGTTTACGGAGAGAACTGTACAAACGAACGCACAACCCGTTATTGGTTTGCTCGGTTCCGTTCTGGGAATTTTGACTTGAAAAATGAACCTCGTGGTCGTCCGGAAACTTTGGTCAACAATGATGAATTAAAGGTGATTGTTGAAGCTGATGAAACTCAATCTACAGCTGAGCTGGCAGCAGCTTTTGATGTTAGCATTAAAACAATATTGGTCCATTTGCGACAGATTGGCAAGATAAAAAAGCTTGATAGATGGGTGCCCCACGAACTTAACGATCGCCAGCGCAACGTACGCGTCGAGACTTGCCTTGCGCTGCTTAACAGGCACAGAAATGAAGGAATTTTGAACCGAATTGTTACGTGCGACGAAAAATGGATCCTTTTTGACAATCGAAAGCGCTCAGCAAGTTGGTTAGATCCTGGTTCGGTACCAAAGCAATGTGCAAAACGAAAAATGACCCCTAGAAAGGTGATGGTCACAGTTTGGTGGTCTAGTGCTGGTGTGATTCATCATAGCTTTTTACAAAACGGCGAGAGCATTACTGCAGATGTGTACATTGAAGAACTGACCACAATGATGGCGAAACTCGCACGTCTGCAACCAGCTTTGGTCAATCGGTCGTCTCCACTGCTACTTCACGACAACGCGCGGCCCCATACTGCACAACAGACCGTCTCTAAGCTGCATGAGTTGGGTTTGGAAGCTCTCCCTCATCCGCCATACTCACCAGATCTTGCGCCTTCCGACTATTACTTTTCCAAAATTTGGACAACTTTTTAGCGGGAAAAAAATTCAATTCCCGAGAGGCAGTACAAAACGCCTTTGAAGAGTTTGTTGTCTCCCGTCCAGCTGATTTTTTCAAGAAGGGCATCCATAAACTGCCACAGCGTTGGCAAAGATGCATTGATTGCAGGGGTGATTACTTTGAATAAAAGAAATAAATAAGTTCGAAAAAAAAATACTTTAACTTTTTTCAAACAAAACGGCAATTTCATAGGTAAAGACCTAATATTTATTTGGGGTTGGTGCTGCATGCTTCTTCCATAATTCTTCTAGTCTCATGAGGTCTTTGTCACTTCCTTTCAATCTATATCGTCTCATACTAGAATAATAATCACGAAATGATTAGTCCAATGGACCTGTATTTATGAATGGTTGATGTTATAAGTTGACCAACAGTTTAAAAAAAAATGGCTTGTTTCATCGGGCTTCCAGCCGATTACAGGTTGAATTCAAATTCAGAGAATGAGATTTGGTCCAGATTACGATTTTCAGACAGATAATTTTCATATGCGGCTATTTGGATTATTACTTATATAATAACCAGAAATTAAAAACACTTCCTCTCAAAGTTATCCCCCGTATATTTTACGTCATCCACCTCCAATTTTCAGAGTAAGGAATACATACGTACATTTGAAATTACTGTGCCGTCGATTTTGTCTTTGGAAAATGGTTTTAGAGATGCACTCTGGTGCATGGTTGTATTTACGATTCACCATTTAAGGGTGTCCACGGTGTAAAATCATGGATATTTTGCATTAACTTGAGATTGCCCCATAGAAAGAGGAGAGAGAAATTGAGGTGCGTTTTAACTCTCATTAAAATCAGGAAACCTGCTCAGGTGGAGATTCATTTATTATTGTTCGTTATTACAGATACTAATAGACGCTACTGAAGACGCTAAACTCGTGGTTCAGTTCTGGGCCGACACATAAAGCTTGCCATCGACACCCTAAGAAAAGATTATAAAACTATGACAAAACATAATATTTATTATTGTTAAAGTATTTCGTCTCTAATTCACACTTTAATACCATTCTCATTTTAGAGTAAACCACCATATAACAACAAAAATACACACTTTTCGAAATAACACAGAAAATAAATCTGATGAAATCCTGTAAGCCTAGCGCAGCGCAGCAATGTTCACAAGCAGCTTACACAGGCACATAACCACCTACTACTGCAATTTTGAAATGTACTCTTTATTTACTATGTGCTCCTGGTTGATTGTATACAATGTCTGGAAGGATAGGCAGCATTTCTTCAAATTGATGTTTTTACTTTCAACCTGTCACCTAAATGTAATCTCGCATCTGCCCAACTTTTTAGAGAAACATGCGTCAAAATTAAATATAGTTAGCAAGGCCACAAAATACAAGCAATAGTAACGTAATCACCGAATGAAAGATGAATTTCCTTGGCTTATAAGTAAAATGTAAAACTTTTTGTTATTTTAGAATCCAAAAAAAAATAGAACTATATAGAAAAATAGAATTGTACATTGAAACACCCTTCTTCTCTTCTTTTGGTACCTTTCGAATTACAAACTAAAGGCTGTCCGTTAAGTTTAAATATGTCCACTTGTCTTTTGCATGGTAGAACAGCTCGGCAGAGTCATACCCACATGAATAAAAGCAAATCCATTTTTCAGACTATGTACGAATGTATCCTGACTAATCTCTTCTTCCCAAGATCTAGAGCGCCTGTTACCAGGCTCTCATAAGCTTGAAACAACTGTATAAATACAAACAGAAACATTAAACCTCACCGCAAAGCAACAGAGCATCGAATAAAATGGAATTCTTCATCGTTAATTTTCTCTTTGTTTTTCTCAAACGGAACACGAAATAGTTGACCAACTTCCACTTAATTGTAAATATATAAAAGTAAATTTCCAAGAGTATTTTGTTGAGAATTTATACAAAGCTTTTTGAGGTAACTTGGTAGCGTTGCGGTTTCGTCTCCCGGGAGCGAGCTATTATGATATTTTTGTGTTTAGAGAGCCAATATTTCTAGGCTCCGCCCGGTTGCTAAATAATTTCTAGCTTGCTTACTTGATTGGTTTCTCCTTTGATTAATCTTGAAGCTCGACTAGTCGCAGAGAAGACCATTCAGTACTTACAAACAAAAGGGGTACGAATAAAATTGTTCTGACAAATCATGACGTAGTGCTACGCCTACGCTACGAGACTACGCTGGTGACTCGCCGTAGCTATTGCTACGACGTAGCTAATGCTGCGAAAGGTTAAAAACTCGCTACGAATTGAGTCGATATTCCTGGACCATCTTTATTTGTATGCATCATATGTACACATGCGTTGCGGATTATTTACACAACTTTGTAATAAAAAATGCATTATATAGCTTTATATTGATTGCTTGCATGGTTTTTTCTATAACGCCCACCATATTTCTCTCATCAAAAGATAAAAATACTGATAAAATGAACCTTATAGAAAGGTAATACAACTGTAGGCCTAGAAACCTTTGTTACCTTCCGCATCCCGTCGACCCAATAATATATAAATTTACGGACATCCCCAGGCAATAAACTCCTTTCTTACAACGTTTTAAAGCATAAAATAGCCGAAATATTATCTGAAGGAGCTATATTTTGACCTTTACGATGTTAATTCATTGGATGATTCCTCTTATCGTGTTAATAAATTGAGGAGAACGTTTGATTGGGTCTATGTAATTATAATTAACGAGGATTTTATCTATTAACGTTAAATCTTATGGTCAATATAGTATTTACCTGTTGGTTTAAGAGGATTGTTGACTATTTAATCATAAGGAAAATCATCACCAATCATCACCGCCATCTGTATCACCACTCACGGTAAAGGGCTTGTTGTAAAAACTAGTTAAAAAAAAAAAAAAACATCACTACACATTTCACAAGTAGTAAATAAGTAACTTAGTAGTAGTAAAACGTAAAAAAAGTTTTGTTTCTTTTTTACTTCCTCTTTCACATATGTTTTGATAAAATTGATTTGAAATAATTCTCTATTTTCCATCGGCTTAATGTACAGAGCCCATTTTAAATGATCTATGTATTGTATACACAAATCATGTAATGGGATCTCCTTTTTCCTTTTTATTCTGCAAGCATTAGTGCACTTCCATTAGTGACGAATACACTAAAATTAAAACTTTTTGTGGTTTACGTTTATGAATGAGAATGTTTAAATAAATAAATTTAACCTACTTATATGTAGTATATATATACGCACAGTTAAAAAGACATAGTAGGCCGATTATCAATAATAAACTATATTTATTTTGTAGTTATTTGTAGCTATTATTTCATTGGTAACTGCACAACATTTTTAAGATACAATAATGCAGCAAGTAGTCCTGATCTGTTACATTTTACCACGCCTTCTCTGACGTCACCCCCGGGAAGCCGCCAACCATTTCTAAACTCAAACCGACACGGTTTTACAACTCCTATAAAAATAATATAAACAATTTTTCTAACTTCGAACATTACCGTTTTAATACACTGCGGGCCAATACAGAGAGCAATAACTCAATTCTCACGCAATAACTTCTGAGGGCATTACCGAAGTACTGATCGAGCGCTTTAACTTCTCACTCACAAGTTCGCATATATTTTCGTGCAATAACAACCTTTGTCTGAGATCATTTCAATAATATCCCAAGTTTAATAGCAATGCTCCACAGGCTCGAGGCAGTAATAAAATTTAACGTGTCGTTGCCGAGTTTTGTGACTTTACCTAAATTTATTGCTAAAACTTTTTCACGCGATCCATTTGTTAATCTCGGGCGTTGCGTATTCACATTTGAAAAATACGACAAGCGATATGTTTCGCTTTTTTTGAGCGAACGCGTGTCGTGTCGCGAAAACTTGTGTGTGTAGTTTTTTGTGGCCCCAATTGTAACGTTGAATGCTCCCGATTCAATGTTTTTTTAAAGTGATTTATGGGATCGTTAATTTTGACAAAATGGGACTATGATCCGGTGTTTTTTTGAATTTATTGGGTACCTACAAAAGATATTTTTGCAGATAAAAATCGCCGGAAATCGACCGATTTAACCTAATGATAACTCAGAAAGTTCCTATAACAATCTAAAGGTAATTCAAAGCAATTTATTCCCCACAGAAACCCATTGAAAAAACCTTTTAACACCTCATTATACATCTACCTATGTAATGGTTAATCCTACCTATCTACCTGCTTACCATAAAATGCGAATGTAACTCACGCAAAACCTCAACTTTGATGAGTTGTGAAGTTTTAAGGATATAAGTACTTATGTGTATTTGAAACGGCGTATGAGGTGGGGGTGACTGTTAATGTATGTGGATAGTATTTATAGGTATTTATTTGTTGGTACCTGCATGAATATGGAGGAAGTATTCAGCCATTTATATGTTAAATATAATTAGAGGATGCATTCATAGTTTGCAATGCTGTTGAAAAATTGTTATTTGTTCAGTGATTTGGTTGCCTGTTGGCGAATTCTTTGTGGAAGTCAGGACGGACGTAATTTTGATTAAAATATGAAATGAGGAGAAACTGATGTTGGAAAAAAGAATCAACAACCGTTTCACCACCATCATGATTATACACAGCACACCTAGTACTTTAGCACCCCTTTGCTAGGAAAAAGAGATTGCCACAGTCAGAGGCTTCGGTTGTGGTAGTGTCCTTAATTATTTATTGAAACTCCATGTACAGTCTCAGTCCATGTACAATAGTTGCGCATAGGCAATAAGTAATAATAAATTTATATTTTATTTTATTTTCTCGCAGTAAACCTTTGCTCATATCCATTTGCCAGTCTGATCCCAGTTTTTCTTATAACCTAAGATCGCACCAATATAGCTGCTCATCTCGCAAACATTTAAAAGTAAATACATACATAATATCACGCTTATAATTCCCGAAGGCTTAGCCAGTGGTGTGCCTAATATTATAGTACACCCACATTTCGCCAGTTATGTTTCATTATCATCATCATTTCAGCCGAAAGACGTCCACTGCTGGACTTAGGCCTCCCCCCAACGCCACATTGACATAAGGGAGGTTTTGCCATAATCGCCACGCTTGGCAGGCGGGTTGGCGATCGCAGTACGGTTGTTACAAAAGCACAGAGAACGCTGCTGCCCATTCTCTGGCAAATCCCTTAGTCGCCTCTTACGACACCCACGGGAAGATATGGGAATCAGTTATGTTTAAGTACCATTTAATAATATGGGGCGAGCCTATTACCATCAACCGAGCACGAATCCAGACTCCGTGGCTGTTACTGAGAAATTCTTGGAAAAACACAATAACCATTTACCCGAGCCGGTAACCCGGGACCATGCTCAACCGTTGCGAATGCAACGAGACAGTCATATTGCAATAGTGTTCTCTATTGGCCTTTACAAAGACTGAACTAGTATCAATACCTCAAACTTTTGCTAACCTTTTTATTAAGTAAAAGACTGTGAAAATAAATAGGTAAGTAAAGTACCAAGGCCTCACGATTTTGTTCTCGAGAAACTTGGGTTTACCATTATCTCATGGGTACAATATATTTTCTAGGATGAAAAGTTTCCTCGAAGCCTCGCCGTGGACTCAAAATACAGACGTAACTGCTTTATTTTCTGTTGATTTTGTGAATTAAAAGTTTTGGATAAATAGGAGATGCCTAAGTGGGGTTTTATGATATCATTGTTAGCATAATATTATGAGAATTATGCCTGATAGTAGTTTAATTCCCTTGGCTAAATGTTGTAGGAAGTTATGCCAACTGCTTTTACGGGTTAAGAGAAAATTGCACCCATCGATAAACGGCCGACAACTATAAACGTTTCTTAGTACCTGATTTGGCTTATTCATGTTTCAGTCTCTATAATACACCTTTAGTTCAGTCAATCGCTGAGATGAATTTCGCGTAGCCAACATATGTGCTAGGTAAGGTAAGGGAAGGAAGCAGTCGCACGAGACCGGTCAATGTGGCGACACTTGGGAGAGGCCTATGTGCAGCAGTGGACGTCTTGCGGCTGAAATGATGATGATGAAGCTAAGGATCTGGGCCTGAAGATTTTTCAAAAACTCGATCTAGTTGAAAGAGCCTGAAGAAGCTAAAATACCTTCTAAAATACCTTCCTACCTCCTAAAATACCTTTTAAAACATCCTTAATAAATGAGTTAAGATACTTCAATCGAATAACAGGTGCCTCCACCCTTCTTGGGTGTTGTGTATGTGAATTAAATGAAACTGTCAGCAGCAATAGCAAAGATACGAACTTTAGAAACAATCTCAATCAATGTAGGTACGATTTTAAACAATATCGATCGGCAGAATGGCGTCTGCGTTAAAGAAAATTCTGGAAACTTCTTATCATTTACGGAGGAGTCATTCCTAGGAATTGATATGGGTAAACGTGTTGTTTTATAATATTTGTGTCATGTTTACATGAACTGTTTCTTAGTATTATATAGAATACAAAACGATATGATTGGGTATAACATTTTCCAATGAAATGCTCGACATAGTAATTACACCTGATAAAAAAACAGTATTACAGATGCTTGTAATACCTTTGGGCGTCACGACTGCTTTTTTAAATACATAACTTTTTCTAAATAAAAGAATTTTAAAAGACCTCGCATAAATACGTAGAAAAATCCAAGCACATAATTACACAAAATGGCTAAAAATATTACGACCTAATTATGAACATATCCTCTAACATCTATTTAAACTCGCATACAAAATGTAACAAACCTAGCTTTGACAAATGAAGCCAAATTACGCCTCCATCATTTAATCCGTCATGAATAAGTTTAGATATAAAATATTATATTTCTGCTGTAATTGTTCGTAGAATTTGAATATGAGGAGATCGCCGTCAGAGCCTTTACTTCATGCAATCATCATTTCAGCCCGGAATCACCCACTTTTGGGTATAGGTCTCCCCTTTTTTCTACCATTCTTCTCCATTCTATGCGTCCCTGATCCATCTGTTTCCCGCGATTTTGACAATATGCAAGCGCGCCACGAAGGTATGCAGGACTAAGGTGATTAAGTGACCGCAAGCTCCTACAGGGCTACCGACATAGGGGTATAGAATGAACGTCCCCGATAGAACTATATTATTTTAAAATTTAAAAGCATTGAACCTGAATTCGTGTTGTCTATAAATAAATAAAATAAAAAAATAAATAAAAATGTTTATTTCAATTACATGTTTCTTAAACATACATGATTTGGAGATCACCTTTTAAGCAAAGAGATGCTTGTGTTAGGTGTCTCCGCTCTTCCACTTAACATTACAGGGTATGCAATTGAAAAACAATATAAAAAGAAAATACAATAAAACTAAAAATAAAGGCGTAAAAGAGCGCACATGTGTGGGGTATGCGAGTGGGGTTTTGTGTCTGTTTGTGTGTGTGTGTGTGTGTGTGTGTGAGTGGGTGGGTGCGGGTGTGAGTGTATACTGTACGTTTGAATTAAGTTAATTTAGGTTTCAGTTTAGGTTTAGATTAGCCCTGCGAGAATGTGTTGGGTTCGGAAGAAGCTTGGCATAGCTTCCTCCACTAACAATAACGATTGCCATGCTTATAGCTAGATTATGCAAGCGATGATACCAACGCCTCAATGTCGTCGTAGGTTTTATTTTTAAGCAACAGAATCGAGGAATGACAATAGGGGATTGTTGGCTTACGATGCATCAACTGCCTAGACCTTCGAAATGGCATAGCGTGTTGTGTGCGTGTTTGTGTGTATAGCATACCTTTCCCTCTCTCTCTCTTTTCCCTCAAAGAAAAACTAACTCTAACCTTCACTTTATATCTTAAAATGTATTTTATATGTCCGCAAAAACCGAGGGCTTTTCAAAATTAGAAGCGACTCCCATAACACGCAGTAAACACGAAATTGTAATACCCAAATTAAGATTAAGAGCGTTATACCCTACGGCATTTCATACAAACTTTCAAGTCGTTATTTTCCGAAATGACTGGACAGTTTTTGATGAAACTTCCTACGTATAAGCAGTATATATAGGTCTAAAAAGTTACCAAAAAATATTTTCGAAATATCTTTAAAAAATGAAGATAATTGGAAATTTCTGTTTCTATAGATAACTAAAAATCGGTATAATTTAGCTGTAACGTTATTTTTCGAAAATGTTTTTTAGTAATTTTTTAGACCTATGTATACTGCTTATGCGTAGCAAGTTTCATTAAAATCTGTTCAGTCATTTCGGAAAATAACGACTTGAAAGTTTGTATGAAATGCCGTAGGGTATAAACGCTCCCGATGAAACGATTACGCCCTAAAAAGGACCAAAAAAATATTCCGGTCCAGTGCTTAGGCCCCGTTTGTTGCATCTAAATTTGTATCGAACAAACTTCGAAAAAACTTACTAAAACTGGTAACACTAGCAAGTCATTTCTTATAAACAGTATACGCTTTTATAATAAGTTGCCAAAGTCAGTTACAGAACTGACCGCTGGAAAGTTTAAAAATTGAATCAAACGTGTCCTTATAAAAAAGCATATTACAAACTTAAGGACTACGTTGAAGATAAAGAAGTTTGGGTGTAGATCTTTCTCTCATGGGTCTTCCCTGGTAGCTCATAAACGACACAAATATGTGGATGTCTCCAACTATTCCCAATTTTAATTATTCCATTTTTTTAATTCAGATGTTTTACAATAGTTTTCAAATCATTGCACCGTTTATTCAATGTGCAGAATAGTTACATTGATGACTACATTTGTGTCAATTGTTTAATTTGTTGTTCTTACTCGTATAATGTTTTATTTTTACTTTTGTATAGATTCTTTTTCATTAACCTGGTTCATGTGAAAGGGTGGACAAAATAAAAAAAAATAAGCTCGTTTTTAGGGTTCCGTACCCAAAGGGTCAAACGGGACCCTATTATTGAGACTTCGCTTTCCGTCCGTCCGTCCGTCCGTCTGTCACCAGGCTGTATCTCATGAACGGTGCTAGTTAGCCAGTTGAAATTTCTACAGATTATGTATTTTTGTTGACGCTATAACAACAAATACTGAAAACAGAATAAAATAAATATTTAAGGGGGGCTCCCATACAAAAAAGTGATTTTTTTGTTCGTTTTTATAAATAATGGTACGGAACCCTACGTGCGCGAGTCCGACTCGCACTTGGCCGGTTTTTTTTTACTATTTTCTTTTACTACCTTTTGTAGTAAGCAACGACTTATTGTCGGGCCTACGCTGTCCTCTCATACGCTGTAATATTCAAATATTGTAGAACCAAATGATTTTCCATAGGAATCGACCAACCCGAACCGTGCACCTTTTGTCGACGTTTTATAAGTGACCATGTAGGCCTATTTAAAATAAAATATTTTGATTTTGATTTTTTCGCAGCGAGATTGTGACGGTAGTCTCTGTCGCATATCTACTCCTATACCTACTAATAAGACACTTTAAAAAAGGAATTGTTACATGCTTTGTATATCAGAGTTAATGAGCTAATACTCCCGGTTTAAAACTTGGAATAACTCAGAGATATGTACATAACAATGAGTTCATATTCTGAAGTTCTTGTGTGGATCAAATCTGTTGGTTTGTAAATATCTTAATTTTGAAGCAATTTGTTTGAAGTTGATGTGGTTCCTTTAAGTACTGTGTTCCTGGTACAATGTAATAAATTCGAGCAATTTATGAAGAGAAGAGAGAATTTGTTTCAAGTATGAAATATTGAAATTTAAATTATTTTATGTTCCTATTTCATCGGGAAAATTCGCTTCTTTAGTGTCAATAGGTCGAAATATTGGACAAAAACCTCTCTCGAACGTCGCCATGTCGATCAGTGTTGTGCTACTCACATCCAGCTGATTCTCGCGTCGTTCACCAGGTCACCAGTCCTATGGGAGGTTTTCCAGCTTCTTGTGAGCAATGTACCCTATCCACTGCTGCTGAAGTATGTATGGTAATTCTTTGAACTATGTCGTTTACCTTGGCTCTCCTGTTAATCTATTCATCATCATTATTATAAAGATATAAAATTTGTTTGAAAGTTCGTATGTAGGGGGTAATCTTTGGAAATACTGATCTGATTGCGAAAATTCTTTCAGTAACTGGATCCTACATTATTCCCGAGCGTCATACGCTACATTTAAAATGCTCCCGTGGTTTAATTTCTGTATATAACAAGCGAGAGCTAGTAGTACAATATATCAAGCAACTCATCTTAGTCAGATATATCTTAGTACTATTACTACTGCAAGACTATCAAATCACTCTTTTACTAATGGTAAAAACTACTCAAAACAAAACAAATTCCCCATAAAAATGCTAGTGCTCTAAACTACGGTAGCAAAGTAAATATTTTAACGTCTCAAGTCAACTGTAATTCACGGTTAAATGTAAGCAAACTTAGTTATAATAACATGATATTTTCATATTTCCCCGTACTAACAACGTGGAATGATGCCACGAGTACAAAGTATGAAGTCTTGGACTTGGATACTCTTGGGATGTGGGCTGAGTGATGAGCGGCAGCGGTTTTGGGAGGTTATGTAATCTAAACTAATATTATAAAGAGGAAATATTTGATTGTTTGTTTGTTTGCATTGGCTCCGAAACTACTACACCGATTTGAAAAATTCTTTCAATGTTAGATAGCCCATTTATCGAGGAAAGCTATATATCATCACGCTACGACCAATAGAATTGGAGCAGCAATGAAAAATGTTGCGAAAACGGGGAAAATGTGACGCAAACAAAGTTGCGCCGGACAGCTAGTTATTTATAGTTTTTTAGTGACCTATCACTATGAGTCTGCTGGATACTTAACGAGCAGTAGTTTGCTCCTTAAGCAAAACTATTCTCGTAGTAAAACCATTGCTTCTTGTTAGTGAAAACCGATAGATCCTTATTTACAACTGACGAAAAATTTTATACTTTGCAATAAAGGGAGTTGGTGGAATTTTGCCAGTCCACATATTACAGGGTTATTCAAGTTTAGCTGCAATTGCTCGGTTTATTTCGCTTACGTGATATTTTAGATAATTTCAAACAGACAAAAATATGAAGTCAATTGGAGGGTTTTGACAATTAATAGTAACGAATCCATCTAGTAAAAAATGGTGCAACTGACATGGTTCGTTAGACCACTCCCTCCAATAACCATCCTTGTACGGCACGCCCCCGCTTCCACTCCTGACCTACACTACATTGTTAACAAAGTTGCGCGGTGTATTCATACCAGTTTACTGGCAACTTTTAACTGGCCAGATGTGGCTCAGCCTCCCGGGTATGAATCTGATTTGCTTGCAGATTAATACGAGAGGCAAAACTTTTTTTTATTTAACTACAGACGAATGTTTCCAAGAGTTCTTATAGCTTCAAGAGGCCCCGAAGTTTTGCATTTAGGGGAGATATTTTTGTTTTTAATTTAGTAATAAATCTAATTAAAATACTGTTACTTGCGCGCGTTACCTAATTAAAGATGGCGGCATTTGTAAAAGTTCTGCCTGTGTTTCGTGTAGGATTATGGGACTTTCTTGTCACATTTTGTGAGAAATAAGGCGACTTATTTATATATAATTTGTTTTTTGTTTCTTGTATGGTGCAAAGAGACGAGTAACATGTAGTGAAGAAAGCATTGCTGCTACCTGAATATAAGAGAGGTAAAAGATGACCTCCGGTTACTTAGTAGACTAGCATGACGAAATTCCTTTTGGAGGAGGGACTGCCTGACCCGACAACCCAGGACAGATTATCAATACTAGAATAGACAAGACTGGCTAACCACATCTACAACACAATATCTGCCTAGCCTTTTTCCAAACTATCTTGGGGTACCAGTCTAACCGGATGCAGCTGAGTACCAGTATTTTACATGAAGCGACTGCCTATCTGACCTCCACAACCCAGTCTGTATTAATATGCTGATAATAGTCTGAGTCTGTATTAATATGCCATGTTAATGACAACATGCTCGCCCCTATTACATTGGATTTAAACTTAACTCGATTGTTTATGATATATTTTTGTGGTTTATTTGTTGAGTTTCCAATGTAACCTAAATAGAGATAGCCAGCCAATACAGTTACCGATAATGATGACACGCCGCTTGTGCCCTCCAATGAATGTCTATCCGACGTCCATTACTGAATAGGCTGTTTTCAAACGGGTCAGCGCTCAAACTGTAGGCTTTTTTATTTACTTTTAGATTCTCTCTTCACACATCTTTTCTACTAATAATAAAGCTGAAGAGTTTGTTTGCTTGAACGCGCTAATCTCAGGAACTACTGGTCCGATTTGAAAAATTATTTCAATGTTAGATAGCCCATTTATCGAGGAATGCTAAAGCTAGGAAGGCTATATCATCACGCTACGATAAATAGGAGCGGAGCAGCAATAAAAAATGTTGCGAAAACGGGGAAAATGTGACGCAGCGAAGTTGCACGGGACAGGTAGTCAATCAATAAATCTTAAAATGTGGGTACTATTCTTAGTTTTATTAGCATACCGAGTTTCCTCTGTGCCGGTCATTTGTAAACAGTCGTTACAGGTGACCCGAAAGTCTGACAACCAGTCTTATCAAGAGGTTTCGTATTACCCAATATTAACTGGGCTGTAGAAATAAGATAGGCAGTCGCTTCATGTAAAATACTGGTCTTCAGCTGCACCCGGTGAGACTGGAAGCCAACCCCAACACATTTGGGAAAAGGCTAGGCAGATATTCTTAGTTTTATTTCTACATCAAAGGTGGATGTAGTCCGGTTTCTTTCCAGGTATGTTGGAATCCATTCTGACATAGATTGACTGCTTTTTTTACCTCTACAACCCAGTTACTGGATAACACGATACACTTTGACCTAAAGGTCTATCCGACTGTCAAAGATTTGTGAATGACAGCCAGGTTTCAACTGGTTTACGTGCTTTCCGAAGCATCTAGTGATCTGGGTATGTAACGAATAGCCCATCTACGTATCGACCTTGGCAACCGTTGCTTAACCTTAAAGGTTGACTTTTGTTGTCATTATTGAGCCAGGAGCCTCATGTTAATATCTTACTGACTCATGAAATTACTCAAAACTTCGTGCTCTTTATGGTAGAAGACCTTTGCTCTACTCAGAAATCGCAGCCTCGAATTATCATAATTTAATAATAAACGTAGGTACCGAAAACTTCTAAATATTCGCATAAACAAATTCATAATAACTGGAATATCTCGTATAGATAAACATGATATTCAACAACTTTCGCGGGGTGATCCCGTTAAAACTCTCGAAGGCGGGATTCGCGGGAAATCGTCGAGTTTATGCGAAGGCATCGATTCTATGAGCATACAACTCTGGAGACGTAACAAGAGGTATGTACGGTGACCATCGTTTGGCGACATGATTATCTATTAGGTAGAATCTGAAACCCATGTTGGCAGGAAAACTCAGGGATTAAAGTTGTACTGCCTGTATGCAGGAGAGCTAAGGAGGCCGGTGTATCGAAAAACATTGCCCAAGTGAGAAGGGGCACTTTGCTCGCAGAAGGGATGACAGATGGATGAAAGATTCTGGAATGGCGATCACGCTTGTGAGATGCCTATGTACAACCAGCAGTGGAGTGGACTGACAAATTTAAGAGACAAGTCAACAAGGCTTCTTAAACGTAGCCAATTCCAAAATGCTGTATTCGTCGTCTTCCGGCTATACGAAGATGCTTACAAGGCGGCTTGCTTGATTGCATTGTTTGATTTAGTTCATCATCATCATTTCAGCCCAAAAGACATCCACCGCTGGACATACGCCTCCCCCAAGTGTCGCCACGTTGACATTTTGGAGGGTTTTGCCAAAATCACCACGCTTGGCAGGAGGGTTGGCGATCGCAGTACAGTTGTTGCAAAAGCACAGAAAACGCTGCTTCCCATTCTCTGACAAATCCCTTTGTCTCTAATTTGTTTACGACACCCACAGGAAGATATGGGATTTGGATTAGTTACATTTATTTAACTATCAATAAAAAAATGTTGTTAGAAATAACGACACTTTTTTATTGATAGGTAAATGAATGTAAAGTGAATTGAAAAATTCACTTTAGTTCATGAAGTGGAAATTATGTTTTTACTACCTTCTCTATTATTTTCTGTGATTGGATACCACAATAAATTGATATTTAACGGTGTGCCGGGCGCATCCCAATAAAAAAAATAGTTCTTCACATTAATACTTTATTACTTCACCACAACCAAACTCTCCATCTTACATCATCTTCAAAAGTATTAAATTTATAGCTCAAAAAATAAACCTTTTTAATATTCTCCACGTCTACATTTTAAAAATATATCCTCAGAATCTGGAGCGACTCAGTAAATATGGTTTCCGTCAGTTTGGCTCTAATTAAACATAACCGGAGTCTTGTTTCTCTTACTAGACGCCTTTGACTAGTTTTAAGGCAGCGGCCACGAAACCAGCGGTGAAAAGCAGTGGCCAACCGGGCCTTGCTCTTCTGATTGGACGAATCTTGCATGTTTCTCCACCGCTTCGTATGCTTGGTGGAAACCAGCCCTTATGCTACCCTAAGAGCTGGTTGTTTGCGCTCTTTGCGGTCTGTGATCACGTGAGCGCATCGCAGACCGCAAACAGCGTTTGACATGATTGTCAACCACCGCCGCGGTTAAGAATTTGGAACGTGCAGATACACGATGTTATATATTGTTACTTCGACGGCAGTGGCATTTATTTTGTTATACTTCGCGATTATTATCTATCAGACAATAAAAATACCTTTTCTCGCTCTGTTTGTGCGGCACTACAGGCAGCAATAGCAATGGCATCACTTATGATAACGTTTCCATAGAAACTGGTCGTATTATCGAGGTCTATCACAACGATTGTGGTGTCTTTGCCGTTGCAGTTGCCTGTTGCGGTCACATTTAGAAGTATGCCTTTTTGCCACCGTTGCCATCGAACCGCTCGTGCTTCTCGCTGGTTACGTGCCCTCAGTCTAAGAGAGAACACTAATGAAGGAGCGAAATTGTGCTACATTTCAAGTATCGGTTAAAAGCTGAAAAGTTATTTAAAGTTAAGTCTAAGATTTATTGAGACGTTTTTGCTTATTTTCATTAAATCAACTTCAAAATAAACTTAACGATCACAATAAATATTCATGAGAATACGGGATAAGTAGAACCTTTGACTGGGTTTAATAACATAAACTATTTTGGTGTATTATTGTACATGCCGGTGATTGTCAATGCAAATCGTTTGATTAAATATGAGTGACAATAGTGTCACAATATATAATGATGCCGTATCATCGTTGCGTCATATGAACAAAATAATAATATGCCCTAATGTGTATATGTATGTATGTTTCTTTTTTTAAATTAAAATGTTGTTTTGGATTGTTTTTTTTTTATAAAATATGAATGAAACAGAGGACAAATGAGATATAAACATGACCTTATTAATGTTATCATAAAAATACCAGCCTACTGTCCCACTGCTGGGCAAAGGCTCCTTCTCATGCAGAGAAGACAGAAGCATTGATTCCCACGCTTGCACAATGACCACTAAACTTCGATAATTTCAAACGCAAGCGGTAAATAACTAATCAAGAACTATCCCTCACTCACCCAATATAACTCGGAAAGCAATTTCCAAACGTTCTAGTAATTCCTTAAAGCAACTGTTAAGGCGTAGGCGTTTGAAACCAAGCCCAAGATATATGAACTAAAACCAAAAGGTACCTAATGACCTGCCCGGGGCGAGTGCCAACAGAACCTAAAGCCATGACGTATGTAACATGCTCGGTTTGGCTTCAGTTCGGTCCATAATTTTGTGTAAACTGACATAGGAATCGATCGTGATGGATGAAGTTGGAGGTTGGGGTTGTTTATACTTTCGTGAATGTCAACATTTATAACCATAATAATCTTAGCTGTACACACAAGCAATGCGCAGAGTATCAAAGAGATTTTTCATCTCCAAAACAAATATGAATACTAACTTTTATTTATAAACAGAAGTGTATTTAATTACTTTCAGGTTTGTTACTTCATAATGACCAACTTCTTTCCTGTCCTATTTAACCACTAGGATATTTTTTTTTATTCTTCTAATTGCTCACCTCGTAGAAGATGGCGGAACGAGTTAGCCCTGGATTGAAACAATTGGAGAAGTTTTTTTCCCAGCAATGGGATGACGCAGCTAACAGTAAGTAAGTATTGCTCACCATCGCTATTTAAGTTTATATCTTGTGCAAAATTCCATACTTTTCTGTGATTGGTCTGTCATTGAATAAATTAATTAATTTAATTTTAAAACTTATAGAAACCTACATAAATAAAATTCACTGACAAGTAAACCCTTATTGTAATTTAATCTAAATCAACAAGGGTTAAAAACGTTTCGAGTTTCATCAACAATTGTCTCAGATTTCAACGTAGGTAATAAGATTGGGTAATACGGTAATACCCATATAACTAATAAGTGCTCCTCATTGGACCCTCTTCACGAAAGGGTTGAGGATATAGTTTCAGGGTTATAGGCTTCGTAGTTGGCATGAGGCACCCGCAGTTTGGTACCCATCGAGTCAAATCAGTGTCAAGAAAATTATAGTTCTACACGAATCCTTTGACGTTTTCCCTGGTAGTTCTTTTTTCGAGCGTTCATTTTACTTTAGGACGCTAAAATTCATGTCGTAATTAATTAAGCCTGCTATTCCCACAAGGTTAACAGAAATGTTACTATGGTTCGCTAGTTATAGTTTAGTTCCATGTAATGTGGAGCTAGCCTTTTGCTATCACATATACTCTAGGACTTTTGGCTGCTACTGAAGAATTCCTGATGGAACAACTCAATATTAAAAACACAATCACTCACCCAGAGTCACATTCTCAGCAGTGGCGGCTGCAAGCGCTACACCAACGAAACAGTCAAAGTTCCACTAATCAGTCTCCACGATCAACAGACACCTACAGGGTTTAAGTTAGTTGTTGCTATGACGTCATCAGCAGCCTATAATGTTTCCACTGCTGGGACACAGGCCTCCTCATTATGAGAGGGAGTGGGCTGTAATCCACCACGCGGGCCCAGTAGATGTCACATGTCTTCGAATTCTTTGTTCTAGGACATGCCGGTTTCCTCACGATGATTTCCTTCACCGTTTTTGAGGGCAGCGGTTATGAAATAAATTACACAAAATAATGCGCCTGCCTGAGTTCGAACACACGGCTTACTGCTCGTAACCGACTGACGAGCAGTAAGGCTGCCACCACTGGGCCTCCGCTGCTCTGTTGCTATGACGTAGCAACAAATATTAAGGAAAAGAAATCTCTCCAAAACCTTTCATCATAGTCACACGAAGCCCAGCTAGTGGCACATCCTCAGAAGTGCGTTCCGAATCTTCATCCATAATACATGCGACGCTACGAACCCAATAATATCGTGTATTGTTTGACAGAAGCGCTGTATTGCCAGAAATTATGATAAACAGGCCCTTTCGAACGGACCGGCTGCATACATTATCTTGGCTTTGGTGTCATGAGTGTGACGCGATTTTTGGAGACAGGTTAAGGGAATGGGTGATAGGTGGGTTTGATTTAGATTTTACTTCTTTCAGTCTAACCGGATGCAACTGAATGTAACCGTATTATATTTACATAGAGACCTCTCAGTTACAGCACGGATGACAACATTTGTACCACTTGTTTAATCTAGTTTTTGCAATACTCGTATTTTCTTTTGTTTTGTTGTTGTACTCTTTTTCTTATTAACCTATTGTTTCTAAATGTGTGGACATTGTAGGCTTTTTAGATTTCTAGATCCTTGGTAACATTTACCTTGTTCTATGTTTTGTAGTAAGCAACGACTTTTTGTCGGGCCTACGATGTCCCTTACATAAATAATAGCGCAGTAACATAGAAATATTGTAAAACCAAATGATATTAAAAGAGTAACCATGGAGTTTCTTGCCGATTCTTCTCCATAGGAAACGACCAACCCGAACCGAGCACCGTATTGTTGACATTCTAAAAGTGCCCATAGGTCTACATGGGCACTTTTGTGCCCATGTCTCAAGCATGTCTAAGTGAAATAAAAATATTTTGATTTGATTTGATCTCCTTTAAACGCGGGGTTTTACTGTTCGCGCGAAAGGATAAAGAGGTTAAAACATCACCAGCCTATCAGCCCTGAATCACCTACGGTTGGGTATAGGCTTCCCCTGTCTTCTGCTCCACTTCCTGGTTCTGTGCGTCCCATATCCAGGTGTTTTCCGCAATTTTGACGATATCATCTACCCAACGAGCTTTAGGACGACCGCGATTTCTCCCCGACAATATTGGGTAACATGGTACCTCTTGGTAAGAGTGGCCAACCGAGGTATAATGCCTTATTTCGTGTTTCCATCAATTTGATGAGACACGGCTATACACCACCGTGATTTACTTGCATATTTATTCTGACTTTTATAAGAGCTTCTCATCGTCTTAAATCAATAACAGTCCAGAATTAGTAATTTCAAGCTATAGATAAATCGTTGGTTCTATCACAAATAAATTTTATTGATAATACGGGAATATTATTATTAATAATACGGGATGTACGGGACAGCGACGCAATTAAATAACAAACAGCTGTTCCATACATTTTGACCGTGTAAGTATTGCACTTTTGCAGGAAACAGCTGCTTTTTTTTATTGCTGATGAAAAATTTGTATGTGGCCCGTTCAGAATTATGTACTGAGTACGTGATAAGCGTTTTCGCGTCAGTGTTCCTTACAAACTGTATAATGCGATGGTTTCCAAAATAAACAGGCACCAAACACACAAATTCCAAACCAGCAACCTCCACACAACGCATACCTACATTAAAACGCGCAGGAATTGCTACAAACGTGAATTACGCGAAATTTCTCAAGATCCCAGATTATGTCGTGGCAAACACAGGCTGAAGCATTGGGATCGAAGCCTTAGGGCCGCAGGGCTCCAACTAAGAGATAAATTATCCTTAAGGACGATTTAACCTACTGCGGGAGTGAGCACAATATTTATTGCGTTTGCTAGAATTGGTAGGTTTTTTTCGGTATTGGTCATGGGCTTTTTATGGGATAAAGGAACGAGGAAGATAGAAATTCAATTAATAAATAAAATATATCATCATTTCAGGCGAAAGACGTCCACTGCTAGACATAGGCCTCCCCCAAATTTCACCACATGGGGGTTTTGCCATAATCGCCACGCATGGCAGGCGGGTTGGCGATCGCAGTACGGTTGTTACAAAAGCACAGAGAACGCTGATGCTCATTCTCTGGCAAATCCCTTCGCCTCTTACGACACCCAGGGGAAGATATGATGCTATTCTTTACCTCCGACACCATACAGAGCTATGTTAAAGTCCTATGTAATAGGACCCGGGTACAAATCCAAACTCTGTGGCAGCTACTGAAAAACTGCTGATGGAAAAACCCAAAAACACTTTAACACCATAAAAGATGGATAGACTGTGTGATAAATGATATGGCAAAAAAGGAGGTATCTCATGAGATGACAAGTAATAGAGAAGACATCCTGCGCCGACCTTAAATAAATTGGGATAAAGACAAGAGAATGATGATGATGACTTTGCCCCACCTGGGAATCGAACTCAATAACAATACAAGACTAGACGAGACTGGCTAACCACATCTACAACACAATATCTGCCTAGCCTTTTCCCAAACGATCTCGGGGTCGGCTTCCAGTCTAAACGGATGCAGCTGAGTACAAGTATTTTACATGAAGAGACTGCCTATCTGACATCCATAACCCAGTAACTGGGTAATACTATACCCCTTAGTAAGACTGGATGCCAGACTTTCGGCTTCTGACTTCGTCACGACTGTCAAAGATCTAGAAATGACAACCGGGACCAACGGCTTAACGAGCTTTCCGAGGCACGGAGGAAACCCGGTATGTAATTATGGTCACACATCCACGGACCAACCTCGGCAAGCACGGCTTAACCTTAAATATCGACCCGTGCGGCATCTACAACACAATTTACCTTTAATATACCCGGGTTCACTACATCATTATTTTCCTAAATAGCCCGCCACAACTTCAGAAAAGCCTACTTATTATATTAGACTTTCACTCCTAGAAAGCATGACTTGGCTTGATTTAAAATTCCGAGTGTGTATCGAAGGCGTTTAGGATAAATCCTCATTTTGAAGACTTGGGGCAGACCCCTAAGTACGGGATATTTTTATAGCTTAGGTTTAGGCTTGCAGACGATGACTGGAAAACTTAGAGGCGTCGTAAATAACGGTATGTGTTACATAATACCAGTATGTGTAGCCATATTTTTTTTTCATCTTGTCATTTAAGTATGACGTAACATATTGTGTATCATAGTCCTAAGGTTTTACAGAGAATTGGTAATGTATTGCTTCATATGTTTGAAAAATTTGTCTGTCAGACAACGTTAAGCTCGCAATGAATATTGTTCAATTGTCAAGATGAAGTGATCAAGGATTGAGAGTGTGTGTGAAAAATCAAGTGTAGAAAAGTTTTAATAAAAAAATGGATGACTAAATTATATCCAACTTGACTTTACTTATAAAAAGAAAGAAAGAAAATATATTTATTATTTTTCTCTCTTTTCTTTTTTTATATTTTTATCAGTATACTAGCTTTTACTCGTTTCTTCGCTCCCATCATGTACTGAAATTAACCCACGGGAACGTTTCAAATGGTACGTATAGCACCCGAGAATAATGTTGCTTCCCTTTAGTAAAATAATTTCGGAATCGGATTTAGGTACAAACTGCACACAAAAAAAAATACCTCTTTATAATATTAGTATAGCAATGTTAGTGTTTTAAGCAAGTACATATTTTTTTGTTATAATTCATTATATTAGAAAAAACATCATTATATAAAATACAAAACCTTTACATTTAATATAGTTTAGACTATATTAAATGTAAAGTTTTGTATACATAAAATTATAATTTGTAGATTGGAAATAAATGGGCTTTATTATTTTTAATATTAGAATAGATAAGCTAGTGCCCAAGAATGGGCACTACCCATTCTTTATCAGCGTTGATAAGCAATTAATACCAATGTCATTTAATACCTGCTAAATAGAACCACTACCTAAAAATCCAAAACTTCACCCAATTCCAAATTACCGATAGCACAAAATCAATTGTAATGACCAATTAAAATACAATTGGCGAGAAAACATACAAAGTCAACGGTTACTAATTGATTACAACCCCTCCGCTGCGCAGGCACTCGCAAATCAAATAGATAGGGGCAGATTAGCATAAAATTAAACTATAGTGTGGCATTGCAGATAGTACCGAAGTTCCAACATACAGGGAGGGAAGAGAAACAAACGCTAAAACGGTTACCATGACGTATTCAATACATCTTCCCGACCGCCACATATACATTTTCAGTCCGTTATTAAAAAAGAACCGGTCAAGTGCGAGTCGGACTCGCGCACGGAGCCCCCTTAAATTTTTATTTAATTCTATTTTTAATATTTGTTGTTATAGCGGCAACAGAAATACATAATCTGTAGAAATTTCTGGCTACCTATCACGGTTCATGAGATAAAGCCTGGTGACAGACGGACGGTCGGACGGACCGACGGACAGCGAAGTCTTAGTAATAAGATCCCGTTTGACCCTTTGGATACGGAACCGTAACAGCTGTTCCCTACAAAACTGTAACCCACACGAGCAGATTTTAAATAATTTTTTACTAATCTACAAAAACAAATTATGTAGGTGGGGGGGGGGGGGTCAGAATGATGTACCGAATACATTGTAATCGTTTTAGCGTAGGTGTTCCTTCCAACCTGTTAACACCACCTGCGCCTCTCAGGATTTAAACGAAGCAAATGTTACAGCTGTGCAGGTGGCTACATACTGATCTGACACAATTTGAGTAATAGTCGGCACGTAAGGAAATTATAGAATCTGAAAAGCAAGATTGGGAAACGTTTGCTTAGTCGAAACCAATGAGAGCTTGTTTTTTGACCACAGGTTTGATGGCTAAAAATATGGATACTAGATTCAGAACAATCATGAGCTGGTAGGTCAAAAGAATCTCCGGTCGGGGGTTTGCGCATCATGAGCCCACACGTAGTAGTATGAATAATTGGGTTTAAGAGAATATATCAGTCCGACATAACTGTCCGTTATCCGCTCATGCAATTAGGTACTCCATTCCTGAGGGTTTTCCTATTCAATCGAAAGTAAAGGATCTACTGCTGAACATAGGTTCCCCAAGCTCACCACATCAATCGGTAATGTTTCTCGCATCCAGAGGACTTCCACAACCTTCACAAGTCAGTGGTCTTCCTTGTGGGAGGCCCCCCTACGCTTCTTCTGCAGTCCGCATAACTATTTTAGAACCTTGCAACCGCATGATCCATCTGTTCTGAGAGAAACATGCTCACAAGAACTTACGTTTGGTAATTTTTCGTCCTATATCTTGATTCTCCTACGCATCCTTTTATAGAATTTTTATTAAGGTGTGTTAATGGTTCTATATAATATAAAATGAAATGATCATTAGAGTATAACACACTGAATTTAATGATACGAGTTACTATAACTAAACACGGTTTATAAACAAAGACTATGATTAGGTTACTTAATATAAATTGACGCGAGTGACGCGGTTAGCGCGATTATGACCGGCTGTGTGTGGTAGCGTATTTGAACTGCCTCGAACTCAGAGACTGCATCGTCTTAAGTAGTTGAGTTCGCAGGGTGTGTGCATGTGTGGGTTCCATACCACTACAATTTCATTTGTGGCGTTGCATATCGGACCTCATGCACTACTCGGTCACGACCCCAACTTTTGCCTGCAAAAGCATCGACCAGGAAAAAGTTTGGTCTCGAAACCGGGTGCACGACTAGTTTTGTTCAAGATTGCAGATTGCAGATTGTTGTAGTCGTCGCCGCGTAGTACGCTAGGTCCGTCACAACACATCATCTGCCTAGCCCTTTCCCAATAACCGTATTGGGTTTGCTTCCGAGTCTAATCGGCGGCAGTCAGCTGCACACGGTTGGACTGGAAAATTGCTTCATATAAAATAATAATAGTATTCAGTAACAGTATTTTACATGGTTCTGTATGGTGTCGGACGTAAAGAATAGCACCATCCCATGTCTTCCCGTGGGTGTCGTAAGAGGCGACTAAGGGACTTAGCAGAGAATGGGCAGCAGCGTTGTCTGTGCTTTTGTAAAAACCGTACTGCGATCGCCAACCCGCCTACCAAGCGTGGCGATTATGGCAAAACCCCCCTTCTTGGGGGAGGCCTATGTCCAGCAGTGGAGGTCTTTCGGCTGAAATGATGATGATGATGATGATTTTACATGGAACGATTCCCTATCTGATCTCCACAACCCAGTTAGTAATGGATAATACAATACCCTTTGGTAAAACTGGTTGTCAGACTTTCGGGCCACTGGCTACCTGTAACGACTGTCTCAAGATCTAAAGATGACAGTCGGAACCAACGGGTCAACCGGCTTTCCGTGGCACGGAGGAAATTCGGTATGTATTGGGTGGTCACCCATCCACGGACCAACCTAGACAAGAACCTGAGCGGCTGGTACTATTTAGCCACCAGCTCTTCAGGTCCTTAACGCCGAATTATTATTAAATTTGTCTGGAAGAAAGCCTTCTGACGTTCCCCGTGATGTGTCGTCAACGTTTAGCTAGTGTCTAATTGTTGCTGTTAAGTGTGATAAATGGGGATCAGGTTGATGTTTTAGCTGCTGTAGTTTTTGGTTAATCGGTTCTATAAGTGTAGGCTACATACCCACGGTTCCTGGATAATACTGGCTTTGTTTGTGAGAGTGTACGCTTAAGGTTTAACTGTATTGTAGTGATAGTCGAAGTTTCTTCACTGACTAAATTGTATGAAGTGGTGAACGGTGTCAGAGTATATTTTAACCTCGACCAAGACAGAGGGGTGTTATAAGTTTGACGTGTGTATCTGTGTAATAGTACGGATTTTTTTATAATCTAATCTCCAACTTCTGCTCATGATTCAACCTAGTCTGGGTTAATGACAACATATAATCTTCCTTTTCTACGTCATAGAATAAGATAAGATAGTTTTTATTTGTCCAAAACTTGAGTATACACACTCATGACATGCAAGATGTTACACGATGTCTTGTTTTTCCTGAACGGCGTATAAATATAAAAGGTAAGATGTCATACAGCATCAAATAGCGGCCACCCGCTACGAACCCTCGTGCATTCGTTCCGTACGCCGTCCGAGGCATACCCTCGTCACTCCCGATGATGCCATCACCCTCCTCCAGGAGAGTAGTAAAGAGACTAGCACTCTAAAAAAGTTCAGACCCAAACCACCGTCTTTCCGACCTCGCCGTCGAGGTCCGTCGCGACCTCGCGGTCCTTTCCCCTTCCCTACCTTCGGTCGAGCCAGCCTGCGATGCTTTGCCAGTAGTTTTAAACCAGCCCCTAAATAATGAAATCTTTCAGATCCAGCCTGACCCCATGATGTCCTCCCCCAGCGACGCCGTAAGCCGAGGCTCGTACCCCACAGGGGATGCCCTTAGCGTGTAGTCGCTTAGTTTGTAAGTAGTTTTATGCCCTATCTGGCCTTACACTCAAGGCACCCACAGTATAGTCCGGTTAAGCAGACGACACCTTCTTAGTTTGAATTGCGAAATGCCATTCACAAAAAAAAACAGCATCAACTAATTTGCTCTACTTACACCCTTTTCTTTTTACTGTAGTCAAAAGTAAAATACCCCGTAACAAAACTAAGTAAAACAAAGTTTGTAAATATTGCAGTTATTTCCCGTGACTGCAGTGTAGGTTGCACGTGCATCCCGCCTGCCTCGGAAGTGTCATTACGCGACTCACCGACTTCTCTCCTTAACCAATTCAATAACTTTCAATCCAAGAGGTCCCTCGATATTTTTTGCTATGATGTGTAGTGGAGATAACTGATTTTTTTTTTTTGTTAATTTATTTCATGTTTAAGACGTCTTTGAGGAATTTTGTGTTGACACCTATGAGAACATACGAATGCAGAAAAATCAAGTTAAGTAAAATTTTTCTACATTCAAGTGGCTGGAAGTGAGCGTTTGGTCACCAGACCGGCTCATCAAGTACCTACTTGCAGTATTTTTAAAATAGCAGAAACAGGCAGCTACCTACTGCAAAAGCATTCTTTGCAGCCTTCAACCATAGCTCACCGACGTGAGAATTACTTTTTGAATTTGTTTTTGGCTTATTAGAGGTTTTTTATGTAAGGGGTTTTTTAAATTATAATTTTTTTTTCACGTTTTTTAAACTTATATTATTTTTTCTTAGCCTTGACTGTCCCACTCCTGGGCATAGGCCTCCCCCCTTTCCTTCCAATTTTCTCGGTATGGCGTCTCTTCTCGCTAATTAACGAAACAAAGGAAAGATATAAATAAAAAAAAAGGAAATTTTGGGGGGAGGGGGGTGCACCCCCCCACTCAGCAATGCCCATGGTGACAAGCAACAACATTTCAAATCGACTACCTGTGAAAGTTGTTTATATCCCTTCATCAACTAGAAAAGAGGTGATTATCTTCAAACGGCTGAGCAGATTTTATCGACACATAGCTAAGAACACTCTCGATTAAAATACCTTTCAAACTACACCACTTTTGTCAAAATCGGTTCATCCGTTTAGGAGCTATGATGCCACAGACAGACACACAGATACACAGATACACACGTCAAACTTATAACACCCCTCTTTTTTGGACGGGGGTTAAAAAAAGTAAATTTTGGGGGTAGGGGAGTGCAACCCCGCCCCCTCAGCAATGCCCATGGTGACAAGCGACAACATTTCAAATTTCAAATCGAATACATGTGAAAGTGGTTTATATCCCTTCATCAACTAGAAAAGAGGTGATGATCTTCAAACGGCTGAGCAGATTTTCTCGAAACATAGCTAAGAACACTCTCCATTAAAATACCCTTCAAACGACACCACTTTTATCAAAATCGGTTCATCCGTTTCGGAGCTACGATGCCACAGACAGACACACAGGTACACAGATACACACGTCAAACTTGTAACACCCCTCTTTTTTGGTTGGGGGTTAAATGTAATTATCACGTCATATGACCGCCTCGTTGGTCTAGTGATCGCGATAGTGGTTGAAGCAATAGGCTCGCCCCCTATTACATTGGACTTAAACGTAACTGAAGAAATGTGGGTGTACTAAGGTACAGTCACCAATCATCAGAGCACCAATATGTATATGTTACCGGAAATGTGTGAAACCTAGGAATTGTATACAATTCCTAGAAAATGTATACAATTCCGAGTCTATGTAGGAAATGTGTTAAATAGTATCATAATTATTTTTTACTCCACACATTTCCTAGGAATTGTATGCGTTTCCTAGGAACTCTATACAATTCCTATATGACAGAAGGAAATGTATAAAATTAAAAACTATACTATAAGTTAATCTGAAGAATATATTAGATGTTGTGAGAATGGGTGAAAATGGTGGTCGTGAACTTGTAGTGCCCCATACATAATTCTAATCAAACCAATTTGCTATAGTTTCTGTAACAATTAAATAATATTGTTGGTTAAAAATTGAATATGCTTTGCAACAAAAGTTAGTGACAGAACCGAATTGCTGCAAAACCGACTCCACGTAGTCTTGTTTGTCCTACCCCTAGAGTGTAATTTAAAATCGCGTAGGCGCGGAGGGGCGAGGCGGCCCGCGGGCTGAGGAGCAGGCGGCTGCGAGCGAGCCGCCGCGGCTGAGGCTGGCCGGCGAAGCCGGCCAACAAGCCGAAGTTGCGGTGGTGAGCGAAAGCCGTCTGCGAAGATTAGCACGCGTGGGGCCGCCGGAGGCCCGCAGCGCCGGAGCCGTGACAGAAACCCTGCCTGCTGCATGTTGCATGCTCGCTTGAATGGAGCGATCGGCGCAGCAATGACTACTGATATACATTTCCTATCACGGTTTAGGAAATGTATAGATTTCCTAGGAAAAGTGTTAATTAAAAAATATTTCATACATATCCTATGGATTTTAGGAATTGTACACATTTCCTAGGAATTTTATACAATGACGGATTTCATACATTTCCGTTAACATATACACAATATAACAGGTAACTTTGAGATCGGATCTATTTCATAATAATATGAGTTCCAAAATAACATATTTGCAACAACATGAATTTTTAATCAGAACAGTATGAGATAATCTCTTTTTAAAGTTGCTATGTGATTACAAATTGGTTCTAGTGACTGTACACCTCTCTGCCTAACCCTTCAGGGATTACATGCTTGATGTTATGTTATATCAGTTACTTATTAAATAATCTAGACATCAGTTGGCAAAGCCATCCAAACAAAACCTCTACAGAACCTACGGATAAAATTAAGCATGTCAACAAACCAATCAATTTAATGGAGAACAAAATCGTTTGATGTCTTAAGTAATATCGATAAGGGGAAGTCTCGTTGACTTTTGTATGGATCATAAATATTAACTCACCCCAACTATTTCCATACATCATTCGGTTGAGGAAGCTGTCGATAAATTATATATTGTGGGCTTGTTATGAGGGAGGTTTGTATTAAGGAGCAGGTAGTGCACATAAGGCAAAAAAGGGGGAAGAATTAGCTCGATCATTATTTTCCACTTACGACACAAAATGTCGCCAGGTACATTATATTTACATCTTCAGACAGAAATGGATACTGACATATAAATCCGTAACGCATAAGTTTGGCAACCTTCAGATCTAAAATCAATAAATATTTATAGATATAAAAAACATTGTACACGGTACGTAGGATTCTTTGACTCCTGCGATAGTTGAAACTGATGCAGGAGCCAGTGCCTTTCCCTAATAAAATGTTACATTTTCTATTACAAAAAAAGCAAACAAACGAAAACTTTGAGTTAAAGAAATACAAAAAAAAAGGAAATCAAAAACATTTGTAAAAAGAAAGATCAGTCCATCTGTCTTTTAAAATTTTAAGCATTAACTGCTGAACGGATTTCAAAAAAAGGAGAATGCCCAATTTCGTATGGAAGTTCGGCTGCTTTTGCGTCTACTGAATCATCAGGAAAATAAATATAGTCAGAAGCAACCGGAGCTGCTGGCTTCAGATAAAAATAAATATATGTGAAATGATAGTTCAGAAGAAGATTCTTTATTCCTACAAATTTAAAAATATACACACAATTTGCTATAATGCAGCTTATGTACAACGGCGAGCTTAACCCAAAATTAGTTCTAGATTTTTGAATAAAGATAAATCCGCAGCTACAACCTTCTTTATGGATTTTTTATTTCCATACAAGTAGACCATGATCTGAGTTAGGACAAACGATAGGTACTTTTTGTCCTGCTAGAACGTTTCTGTGGAAAATTTCCTACCACGACAAAAGCGAAAACGCATGAAAATTCAGTACTAAAAAAGGTAATACTAGGTATTAAAGATTTTTTACGGCACTTTCCAGTATTGCCCTCACATTTTTCAGCTACAAACTTCATTATGCTAAAATGTTGTATACTCTGATTTTCAAATTAATGCGATATAATTATGCCGGCAAGTTCGAAACTTCCCTAACAGTCGATAAACATTGTCAGCTGCTTATCCGAGGGAAGTTGGTTACGAAAGGGATCTGAACTATCTTTGGGGTGTAGAACTTACTTAACATAAATGTTTGATACTGTAAGAACCGGTTTCCACGAGCGGAACGGAGAGATTTGTAAGAACCGACCAATCGCATTGGTTGGCAAAGGATAGGTGTCACAGTTTAGTGGAGAAAATAAAAAATGTCTATTATCCTGTATGGTTAAAGGTAAAGATCAAATCAAATTCAAATCAAATTAAAATTCTTTATTGACATAATAGGTTACAGAAACTTGACTGAAGCCTCTGACTTCTGAACTAGGTGTACCTATCCTATGTCAGGAGTCAGCGCCCTCTCCCGTTTTATTTGGCCTAAATACTAATGTCAACATAGGAATAGAAGTAAAAAATAAAATAAATATATAAAATATAAATATAAATGAAGAGATGCACCTAATAGTAAACCCACAGTTTGCCAGTTGTGTTTTAGTCCCATCATGCCATTCGAGCCTATTGCCAACAACCGACTCCGTGACTGTTACTACGGAATTCCCAATAACACTGCCCGACCTGGGAGTCGACCCCGGGACCTATGCTCAGCAGTCGCGTTTGCTGCCTGACCAACGACGCAGCCCGGTAACTTATTAGTTGTAATAGCAAGCAAAGGCCCAGCATCATCTGTTTCATATGATTTTAAAAGTAAAATGTATTGCATTGTAGTTTTACAACTAATGGGAAAATAATTGTATAAGTATAAAAGGTGTTATTTTGCAATCTCGTCAAAATTCAGATGTCACAAAAGACATAAATAATCAATATACATTACAGTACCTAGTGAATTATTATATAAAAAACACTGTTCTTTTTGTTGTTTAAAATTGTCAGTATTTCAGAATAGGTTATAAGGAGAAGAGGTTATAAGGCGAGGATCAGACGGGCCGCGTTTAAAACACGGGTGGTTCACTTACCGATTTCTGTAAATAAGAAAAAAAAACTATCTACCCATTTTATTAATAATTTGGGTCCGCAATCATTAGCATAGCTACCTCCTTGAATTTGACGAGGATGCAAAACAACAGCTTGTATAATTTGTGTATATCGTAAAGCCTAGCTAAAAAAATCACTCTGGCTTAAGAATCAATCAGTGCTGACATCTAAGACTGGAGGCAAATCTTAAAATTTGTTTCGTTTTTGATGAAATGGCCAGTACGCTTTAACAATTTTTATAATTGTCACAGACAACAAACGGACCTTTCCCGAAATATATCCTCCCCTAAAAAATACAAGGTGTTGTTTTGCATCCTCGTCAAATTCAAGGAGGTAACTATGCTAATGATTCTTGTCCCGAATCAATAATAAAATGGGTAAGTAATTTTAATTTTTTTTCTTATCTTATCTTTTCTTATAACCGGGCTTACACACATACAAACAATCTCAAACGTTTATTCGATATTTTTTATTCCCGAAACCACGTTAAGGGGGATATTCTGAAATACTGACTAACATAAACAACCAAAAAAATCTGCGTTAATTAATAATTAACTAGGTACTGTAATTTTAATTGATTATTTATGTCTTTTGTGACAACCTCCTGAATTTTGACGAGGATGCAAAACAACAACTTGTATAACTATCATCCTTTTGATACTACGAAAACCAGAAATAAACCCAGTCGTCTCCACCAACCAGATGCGGCCCACAACCGCGACCAACAAAACCAGCTAACAGCCAGTATAAATAGTCAAAAATCCGTGTACAGCACATAAATCAGCAAAAACATCTCACATAGTGAGTTTTAAGTACGGCAGACCCGCATTGCGGTCTCACGGCTTAAATTGCAAACGTAACGCGTCAGTAGTAGCACTGCATATATATTATCATCAAGAGAATGCAACTAACTGTTGTGACATATGTGGGGTAAGGATGGACAGCAAAGGAGTCGCAGTTAAATTAGTTTTCAAAAAACACTTTCTGTTTTCACGCCTTTCGTGCCATGTAGACGTTTTATATTTACCAATGGCAGGTAGAATAGAGTATTCTTTATTATGTACACCATACAAGTAACATTAATAGTATAAAACATTTCACATAGGCGGACACAACAGGCGGTCTTATCACAAGATAAATGGATCATCATCATCATCAGCCTATATAATGTTTCCACTGCTGGAACACAGGCCTCCTCTCTAGAGGGAGAGGGCTGTAATCCACCACGCGGGCCCAGTGCGGGATAGTAAATGTCACATGTCTTTGAATTTTTAGTTCTAGGACATGCCGGTTTCCTCACGATGTTTTCCTTCACCGTTTTTGAGGGCAGCAGTAATGAAATAAATTACACAAAGTAATGCGCCTGCCTGGGTTCGAACCCACGGCTTACTGCTCGTAAGTCGGGGCTGCCACCACTGGGCCACTGCTGATCTCCTTTATTAATAGAGATGGTTAATTTAATGATATTCTTCACTTTTCAGAGTGGTAGTGATTTTGAAATAGTCTAACATTGAGGTTCATGTTTCGCCAATTAAGTTTAAGTCCCATGTCATAAGGGGTGAGCCTATCAACAGGGCTCAAATCCAAGTCTATGGCTGCTACAGTAAAACTTGTAAAGGAAAAACCCAATAAAACGTGGTCAGAAAATTTGTAGAGTATGATTGCGAGACTTGTGTCAATAACCAACTGGGCCGGGGTTTTAGTCTTCTCCCTTCCAAAGAGAGGAAACCTGGGACCTAGCTGAAGGAACTTGCAAGCTATTACGATAAAATGATGCATTTTTGCAAGATTAAAAGTTTCAGCTGCTTATCATTATGAACATATTTAATTCCCGAGAAATAAAAATACTAATTTTCTATGAAATAGTCGGCAAAAAACAACAAAACAAAAAAAAACTATGCTTTAATTATAAAGCTCGCTGCACATCGCCACTTTATGTCACAAAAACTTTTAAACAGCATTTTGAAATTATTCAACACAGGCCCTCGGCTTTTTAATTTCATTTTCTAGCGGTAAAATCCAAGCTCGAATAGTATTAATATTAACCACAGAATTCGTTCATGGTTTTCATGGAAAATATGTGATTTATTCAACTTATAAAACAAATTCGTTACTGCGGGTAATGCAAGGGATTTTTAAAGCGAGGAACTGCAATCATAGAGAAATTATTTTTCTTTTGTAATTTTTTATCAGAATTTTTATTATTTGAGATACCGTGATTCCTAAAGCATTATTTTCATAACATATTGATCTTCTTTGGGTTGTCTCCTTTGACTTTGATCAATGGTAATCATCATCATCATTCATCATTTCAGCCGAAAGACGTCCACTGCTGGACATAAGCCTCCCCAACGCCACATTGACATAAGGGGGTTTTGCCATAATCGCCACGCTTTGCAGGCGGGATGGCGATCGCAGTACGGTTGTTACAAAAGCACAGAGAACGCTGCTGCCCATTCTCTGACAAATCCCTTAGTCGCCTCTTACGACACCCACGGGAAGATATGGGATGGTGCTATTCTTTACGTCCGACACCATACAGATAATAAATATAAATAGCTTTAAATACCATGTCTCCTCACACCACCTCTACATGAATAGATGCTAAACCTAATCAACTAAACAATCAATTAATTAGGTCTACAGCAGTACAAACATATGTTATTCGTTAAATAACTAATTATCTTTGTCGCAATTAATAATTGATGAACGTTTCAGCGGGCCGAACAAATTTATCTAGTTGACAGCTCTCCTAGTGCGATATGTAATTACATGATGCTCGGGTAATCCTGTCAATTAGGGGAGGTGTCTTTTATTGGCTCGTTTGGTTCGGTGGGAGGTGTCTTCATTTTTGTATTGTTGATCTTTTTTCTAGGAAGCTACTAACCGTGTCCTATGAGCTTTTACACCTTACAGCATTTCATACAAACTTTCAAATCCTTCTTTTCAGTAATGACTGTACTGAGTTTAATTAATCTTCATACGCATAAGCAGGATACATAGGTCTAAAAAGTTTCTAAAAAACATTTTCGAAATGTATAAAAAAAAAAAAGATAAGTTTCTATAGATAATTTATAATCGGTCTAATTTAGCTGTAACACTATTTTTCGTAAATGTTTTTAGTAAGCTTTTAGACCTATGTCCTGCTGATGCATATGAAGTTTCATTAAAATCGGTTCAGTTGTTTCGGAAAATAAGGACTTGAAAGTTTGTATGAAAGTCGTAAGGCGTAAACGCTCTTAAGGTCTGTGTGGTGTTCTTTCATCGTTATGTTGTGATTGTGTATATATTGTAGTTATCGAGTTATTTACCTCGTAATAGCTTTACACTTTGCACAAAAAGTATGTATATGTTACCGGCCAAACCCGATTTTAGACCAAACTAGTTTGTCCTAGGCCAAACCAATGTACTGGTTTATCGTGTCAGGATATACTAACCAAAACAAAACATTTACAATGCGCCCAACTTGGATGTGGCATGGCTCGCTTCGCTCGCTCAGCTCGCGGGTTTATGGTCACAGTTCTAACCTAACCTAACCCATTTAGATGGGGTGCAGAGTCCTTTTGATTGAGTTTGGCCTAGGACAAACTAGTATAGCCGGAAATCGGGTTTGGCCGGTTACATATATACTTTTACCGAGTTTCTTTCGAGCTTCGGAAAGCACGTTAAGCAGTTGGATCCCGGCTGTTAATTATAGATCTTTGACAGTCATTAAGTAGTCAGTGGCCCGAAAATCTGACAACCAGTCTTACCACGGGGTATCGTATTGCCCTATACTAACTGGTTGTGAAAGTCAGATAGGCAGATACTCCTTGTAAAATACTGGTATTCAGCTCCATTCGGTAAGACTAGAAGCCGACCCTAACATGGGAAAACGCTAGGCAGATGATGACTTTGCAAAAAAAGTAAATAATTGGCTAGGGAAATGTAAGCAGAGCGCCTATTCATGATTTGTCTACCATGAAACATAACCCTCTTTTTCCTGTCTGCTCAATCGAATAAAAATAGGCTTAGCATTAAGAGCGTTTACACCTTACGACATTTCATACAAACTTTCAAGTCCTTATTTTCCGAAATGACTGAACCGATTTTAATAAAACTTCATACTCATAAGCATATAATTATAAGGATACATTGGTGAAAGAAGTTACTTAAAAACATTTTCGAAAAATACTGTTACAGCAAAATTTTAATTCAAGTCTAATGTCTTTTTTTTAAAGACATTTCGAAAATATTTTTTATTAGGTTTTCTCTATGTATCCCGCTTATGCATATAAAGTTTCATTAAAATTGTTTCAGTCATTTCGAAAAATAAGGACTTGAAAGTTTGTATGAAATGTCGTAAGGTGTAAACGCTATTAAACTTATTTCTTTCATTACGTTCCTTTTACAGTGATTGGGCCAAGAAAAATCACCATTTAAAAACTATATTCATTCTTTTCCTAGACTGTGTATTTTTCAAAGTGACAGTCAACGAGCCATTTTAAATATTCCTTTTGCAACTATTCAAAAGCATAAGTTTTACTAACGAACCAAGAAAAGTTCTGATCAGGTGGTAAAACTAAAAGAAACTACTCAACGATAGAGCGCTTCTGGCAACATCACTCACCCAAATACATGCACCAACTGCCAATAAAACGGTAACACACAAAGTGAACTCAGCAAACATCCATAAGTACACTGGCGTGCAAAAGTTTCGGCCAATTACCAACTCGGGAATTTTGTGAAACTCGATTCTCCAAGTCAAAGATCGAACCATTCCTTAGCCGTAATTAGGGAAACGCTAAAGACTGGCACAAACACAGCGTTTGACGCTATTTGAGTATCAAAGTTTGGTGCAATGGGGAACTTTAATTACAAGCTTGCTTGTATATTGAATTAATTACTCATGAAATGCATTAAACGCTGCCGGTAGTGTTCGTACAGCAATCAAAGGTTGTTCTGTATGGAGGAAGTAATAGTTAATATTCAAAGCTTATGATATTATCTCATCTTGGTAAGTAATAAGGTTGTCGTGGTATAGACATGTGATGAGGAGGAATGAGGACAATGTGCGGAGGAAAGTTTTGAGTACGAATGTGGATGGGTAAAAGATTAGAGGAAGACCAAAGAAACGATGGATGGACTGTGTGAAGCATGATATGGCAATAAAGGAGGTCGCTGATGGGATGACAAGTAATAGAGAAGTATAGAAGGAGAATGTATCCTGCGCTGACCCCAAATACATTGGGATAAGGGCAAGAGAATGATGTATTTGTAGCCATGTTCGGATTTTACATGAGCAAAACCTAAAAGCTGTAGTAGTTCATCCCCAGTTTAAGAGCGTTTATACCCTACTGCAATTCATACAAACTTTCAAGTCGTTATTTTCCGAAATGACTGAACAGATTTTGATGAAACTTCCTACACATAAGCAGTATACATAGGTCTAAAAAGTTAGTAAAAAATATTTTCGAAATGTCTTTTAAAAATAAAGATAATTGGAAATTTCTGTTTCTATATATAATTAAAAATCGGTCTAATTTAGCTGTAACATTATTTTTCGAAAATGTTTTTAGTAACTTTTTAGACCTATGTATACTGCTTATGCTTAGGAAGTTTCATTAAAATCTGTTCAGCCATTTCGCAAAATAACGACATGATAGTTTGTATGAAATGCCGTAGGGCTGGTATAAACGCTCTTAAGTAAGGTGTGAATTCTATTTTCTGAAGAACCAGCAGTTTTGTATGTGTTCTCTCATAGCATAGGAACAAATCCAAGAATTTAGTGAGTAAATAAAGACATCTAAGCATTCCACTAGTTTTTTTTTTACTAAAAAAGATTACAGATCGTCAATACCTTGTCCGGTCTCAACCCATATAGGAACAATTCTATGACTATGATTAACACTTAAACGGAATATTAACAAAATATCGGGAACTCAACACAAATAATCAACAAGGTAAATGCCTTCAGTGTTCATAGTGTTAGTGACCATGTCAGTTAAAAAACTTATATTCTGTCACCACCGCAATAAATTCGCTTGTTTTCGACAGTAACGTCATAACTCAAAATAGGAAATAACGGGACACCGTTTTTTTTTTTTTTAATTTAAATATATTTTCAATACCTTGCAATTTTTTTGCATAAAAACCTTATATCAAAAGACATTCATTTTAAATTCAACTAGCTGTCCGGCGCAACTTCGTTTGCGTCACATTTTCCCCGTTTTTGCAACATTTTTCATTGCTGCTCCACTCCTATTGGTCGTAGCGTGATGATATATAGCCTATAGCCTTCCTTGATAAATGGGCTATCTAACACTGAAAGATTTTTTCAAATCGGACCAGTAGTTTCGGAGCCTATTCAATGCAAACAAACAAACATACAAACAAACAATCACATCTTTCCTCTTTATAATATTAGTTTAGACTAACTACAAACAAAATCTAAAAATCAAAAGTTTTCGAGTTTCTTGTTCCTTTTGTGTTGTCGCAAACGAGCGAAATACCTTAAACTCTATTACACTCTAGTGCATTCTCAAGCTGTGGCTACATTACTATCAACATCCGCTTCCAATCCACAGCAATTACAAAACTATCGAACCATCGCCATCTTTTCAAAGGCCTGCCATTCTTAAACGCCACATATGAACAAGTCCTTAGCCCCTTAGCAAAGTCGCATGCTATTCATGAGCCAGGTGCCTTCTATGCTACACTTTTTGTATGTATTAAAACTTTATTTTACGCCTGCTAGCAAGTGTAATTTTGCCGTATTTAAATGTGCGTATATTTTTGTTTAGGAAGTATTTTGGATTAAGTATATTAATTTTGTGTTTATGTTCGCTAGTTTTATGTTTTGGTTGGTCTTTTTAATGCGATAGAAGTTTTGAAATAACGTTTTTATTATCTTCTATATTATGACACTTATACATAGAATTAAGATATAAGTCGTAGAAAACTTTGTGTTAGAATGAAGGACGCCTTTAAGTGTGGAGGTAATTGAAATTTATGGATATATGTAGATTGTGTGAAAGATGACATGATAAGAAAAGGTAAACATTTATATATAACATAATATCTAAATTATAGCTACACATGTGATTGCGATACAAGTATTTATAATTTACGAATGTATTTCTTTAAAAATATAAAGTCTTATATTTATGAATATAATAGTAATGAAATATGTGCGTTTCAAGAGGTCAATCGTCGAATCCGACTCGGCTGGGCAGCGTTCGGGAGGTTGCGTGGTATCTTCTCGTCCAACTTACCGCAGTGTCTCAATACGAAAGTCCAGACCAGTGTGTGTTGCCAGTTATTACATACGGGACCGAAACGTGGGCGCTCACAATGGGCCTGATCAGAAGGCTTAAAGTCACCCAAAAGGGCAATGGATAGGGCTAAGCTCGGAGATTCCTTGCGTGATCGAATCAGAAATGAGAACATCCGCAAAAGAACAAAGGTTACCAACGTAGCCCGAAGAATTGCCAAACTTAAGTGGCAGTGGGCAGGGCACATTGCTCGCAGAACGGATGGCCGATGGGGCTGAAAAGTTCTGGAATGGCGACCATGAATCGGAAGACAATGCGTTGGAAGGCCTCCCACTAGGTTAACCGATGACCTGGTGAAGGTTGCGGGGATCCGCTGGATGCGAGGCGCACGTTTTTAGGCTATTTAGGTTTTTTTATGAGTTTTAGGCATGCCGCGCTAAATAACCCACGTTTAAAAAATAAATAAAAAATTTAAGTGGGCAACGATACGTGAAATCTTAACTTTCCGTTGTCCCCGTTGCCCACATGTACATAACGGGGACAACTGTAAGGAATCATATGACGTTCTGATGTCCCCGTGACGGGGACACAGATTACGGGGAGAACGGGAATACAGGTTCTTATCATGTCATCTTTACTTATTAAACGGGTGATCTGATTGCATAGAAGAAGACAACAATTTCTACAGTCTAAAGTTGATCAAGCCAACTGTGGCACCAATTTTTGGGGAATTTCTGAGACCAGCTAGATGCATCGAGAAGATGGACGAGGATCGAGTTAAATAGTAGTAGTATTTAACACGCGAATCGCAAGTCCCTCTGCCTCTTTGGTTGACAATAATCATCAGCCTACAGCCATCCACTGCTAGACATAGGCCTCCTCAATCGCACGCCGCTCAACTTGATTCTCGGCAACTCTCTCTATTACCTCCACCCTGCGAAGACCGTCTCACGTCCTCAGTTGACAACAGATTTCATCAATATTTATTTTGTATTAAGGCTCAAAGATTAACTGCCAAACAATCTCAAAAATCAAACAACCATTAAACACAAACAAAAGCGCCCAATCTCCAAAATCGACATCATTTTAATACCAAATGCTCGAAAAGGTTACGCTCAACATAATGTAAATATATATCGATACAAGTATTGCGTTTATTACAGCGCTCTTTCATGCATAAAACAGTAGCCAAAAACTAATAAGAATAGTAGGCACCTTGACAACGGAGCTTGATATTATGATAAATAGAGTACCCTCGTCAAGGTTCAAACAAAACATGTTATACGAATCATGTGCATTGGATACGGTAGAATGGAAACGTGTTTTGAGAAAATTATTGAAGGTGAAAAAAGGTGTTGAAATTAAACTGCCATGTGATCTAAGCAATACAGATGTCATTTTCTATGCGTACCGAAAAATCACTTATTCTTAGAGAAAGAGAAAATTATACGTAAAAAAATATCAGTACCCCATAATATCAAGAAAAAACAGGCCAAGTGCGAGTCTTACTCGCACACAGGGTTCCATAGCCCCAAAAAATATAATAACAATATTTTGAACTGTCATTCACTAGTTAGTAGTATTAGTTAGTAAACTTCCACTCAACCGCAAAACTAAATTTGTTTTTCATAGTTTGTTTATGAAAAACTAAGTTACTGCTGCAGTTGGATGAAAAAAGTCCCATATCTCAAAAACTGTAAATCATATCTTATTGAAACCAATTTTCGTTGCTAGTTTTTTTTACGTTCTACAATTCTAAATATTTTCAGAATTTTCCTCCTCTTACTTTAAAAATTAGAGGGGTGGGGGACACATTTTACCTATTTATTTTACTTTGGAAGTGGCTTTAGCGCAAACTATTCCGTTTAGAAAAAAATGATATTAGAAACCTCAATATCATTTTTCCATGATGTATCCATAGATACCCCACATGTATTGGTTTGATGAAAAAAATTTTTGGTTTTCAGTTCTAAGTAAGTATGAGGAACCCCCAAAATGTATTGTGTTTTTTTTTATTTTTGTGTAAAAACCTTAATGCGGTTCACAGAATACATCTACTTACCAAGTTTCAACAGTACAGTTCTTACAGTTTAGGAAAAAAGTGGCTGTGACATACGGACGGACAGACAGACAGACAGACATGACGAATCTATAAGGGTTCCGTTTTTTGCCATTCGGCTACGGAACCCAAAAAAAAAGGTACTGACAAAACAATACCTATACGTAACAACACAGAGCTTCCTCTAAAACGTTTCTGAGAAAAACTAAGAAAAAGAAGAAAGTCACTTCTCTAATTCCCCTAAAGCGAATAAAAAAGTTTCTTCTCAAAATAAATTCAGGACAAACTTATTAGAATACATTCGTTGCTCCTAGTCCATCCCACGTTTGCGAAACTATCGCGAATGAAGATTAAAACTTGAATAATATATGGCGAAATGTTCGTGAATGAATTTGAGCAGGACATAAATAAAAATATTGACGTGCTGTCGTCTCTTCAAGATATTGGCTTTCGGTGGGAGGATGTAAGCAGATCAGATGGGGAGATTGGGTTTTTGTTGAATCGTTTTGAATGTTATGGTAATAGGAAGGATATTTCGGACAACGTGGGTGTAAGTGTGGGTTCCTGGTGGGCCTGGAGTTGATTAGAATGGAAAAGTAGATATAACATTCATTTATTGTCCGGCAACTTTGGCCCATAGATAAATACCTTACAGACTACCATATATATCGTAAAAAAACAACTCGTGTAAGTAAATAGAAATTAAAAAACTATGTTACGAGTAGTAGCACTTCACTGCACTATGACACTGTGCGTTCATGTGGCACTTGCCCGTGGATGCGTCTGAACACCACTCCCTGCGGCCAAGTCCTCTTACAAGGCAAGGTGCAGATAGCACGTTGGTATTCGCACTACAAACGCCTTTAAGTTGACGTTGCGACGCGACTCTAGCAGCTGTACTCTCGCCACGTGCTTGAGCGAGCTTGAGCTTTGATATAAGTTAGGTGTAATAAAAAAGCATGAAAATAAATTAAATTAAAATTTAAAAAAACCCCGACACAAAAAACCTCTAAAAAGCCAAAAATAAATTAATCCAAGCGTCGTAGCGTCGAGGGACCGCTAAGAAGACCGCTTAGTACAAGCACAGAACAAAGCGGACCCCCGACTTTTAAAACTTATATTATTTTTTCTTAGCCTTGACTGTCCTACTCCTGGGCATAGGCCTCCCCCCTTTCCTTCCAATTTTCTCGATGTTGCGTCTCTTCTCGCTAATTAACGAAACCAAGGAAAGATATAAATTTAAAAAAAAATGAAAATTTTGGGGGGAGCGTGGGTGTACCCCCCCCCCCTCAGCGATGCCCATGGTGATAAGCAACAACATTTCAAATTTCAAATAGACTACCTGTGAAAGTTGTTCATATCCCTTCATCAACTAGAAAAGAGGTGATTATCTTCAAACGGCTGAGCAGATTCTCGAAACATAGCTAAGAACACTCTCGATTAAAATACCTTTCAAACAACACCACTTTTATCAAAATCGGTTCATCCGTTTAGGAGCTACGATGCCACAGACAGACACACAAATACACAGATACACACGTTAAACTTATAACACCCCTTTTTTTTTGGTCAGTTAAAAAGGAGCTGCTACTAAAGATTTAGATTATTACGTATTATGAAAGGAACACAAGACTGATACTAACATATAACTGATACAAACTAACCCTTTTCCCCTAGTGTGTAAGCAAAAATTACTGAACGTCTCCTTCGTCATTATTTACATACCTACTCTTTTCAGCTTGTGCTCGTTCAAAGACTGATATACAAGCAAATATGATCCGAGAGCAACTTCTAGAATATTATGTTGAATTAAATGAAGCTGAAACTTTGCTAAAATTTAATGTACTTTTCTGCAGTGTTCTACTTAAAATCAATACCATACACGCTGAGAAGAACACCATTATTTTTGGTCTTTCGTATCGAGAAGAGATGTATGAATCTCTTGCCAAATTGCTTGAGTTCAATAGATGAACACGTTAATCGTGGCAAAAGTAGCGATTTTAAAGTTCGTTAATGTCCAGGTGCAATACCGTTCATCATCTACCTAGCCTTTCCCAAACTATCTTGGGGTCGGCTTCCAGTCTTACCGGATCCAGCTGAGTTTCAATATTTTACATGAAGCGACTGCCTATCTGACCTCCACAGCCCAGTCTAGGTAATACGAAACCCCTTGATAAGACTGGATGTCAAACTTTTCAGTCAAAGATCTACAAATTACAGCCGGAACCAACGGCTCAACGTGCTTTCCGAGGCACGGAGAAAACTCGGTATGTAATTATGGTCACCCATCCGTTACGCCATTAAAAATAAATCTGGTCAGCACCAATTAAATAATGCACAATGCGCCACTCGAGGTTAAAATATTTTTTTTTTTTCATGACTCCATTATTGCTTCTATTTTGAGAATCATCAGTGGCAGTCATGTCAGTCTCGAGCACGCAATTTCGTTTTTCATTTTAAGCATTCCAGTGCAGTTTATTGTGAGTAAATTTATTCGGTGCCAGTCAGACACTGTGTTGACACTGATGACGTTGGAAATGTGGAGTAGATTCTGGAAATAGGTTAGGAAAAATTAAACTTAATAAAGCTAAAAAAATTAAGGAATGTTGCTTGATGTTTTTAAAGTTTAAAGACTGATTGATCTGACTGACTGTCTTTACATAATACTAATTTTTACGGAACCCTCGGTGGGCGAGTCCGACTCGCATTTGTCCGGCTTTTTTCTAGTACTACGGATTACGAAACTGAAAAGAAAAATAAATCGTCCTCTTATCTTAAATATAATTTATTCATCTTCAAACTGGCCCACTTACCAAAATGATATTCCAAAAATTTTAAAACAAAAAATTCAAAATTTGTACTACTTAAAATATCAGAAGACGATCTCGTTGATAGTATCGTGTATCGAGCAAGTGTAGGGACAAGTTACAACATGATACTCACACAGGGAGCCGAATCGCTCTGAAATATTAAACCTTGTACATAGAATACAAATATGTAGAAGCGAAAGCCAAAGATAAAGGAATAAATGATACCGTGACTGTTGACATATGAGGATGGAGGAATAAAAAAACGGGTTGCACTCCGGGAGTGCTGGCAGAAGTGAAAACTTGAATATTAACGTTGTGCATTTTTAATATTTTAGAATGGTTAGGGAATAATTTTGTACGAATTGCTTTAATTAACAGTAAAAGTACTATCATTTATGTGGTAAAATACAATATTCATTTATTGCACTATCGTAGCCAAACATGACAATTAATATTACATTAAAAATTTAACACTTCAGAACTATTACAATCCGTCTTACGAATTTTACCTCTTTGGAGAAACTGAAGGTCTTGTTTTTTACATAAAATAGTTATCCAGTTTTGGAAACCCAAACTCAATGACAGATGTCATTATGTTCAAATTTTTTCGTAACCCAATGTCAATCCGTCTTACGAATTTTCGATTTTCAGTCACGTGTCCTGACGCGAGTTTAAATTTTTTTCCCGTCACAAAAGTGCACACAGCCGCGAAAGAAGTTTTCACTTCAAAAACGTGTTGCGCCGATCCCAAGTAACAAGGGACAGGGGCAGGAAGATGATGAAGATGAGAAGCGAAAACCAAAGCATTCTAAATATCCACAGTTTTGTTTCGTAAAAGTGCTTCCTTTACGTACTCGGACTTGACTTGCCTGTAGCATCTCTGAGATACGGAACTTTATCAACATACCTTTACTTGAAAAACACTGGCAAGCCGAATGGCCTAGCAACTTCAGATACATTCAACCGTACCATACGTTCACTGACAATCCAACATTAACTGCATAACTGTTTTTTAAACTAAATATTATTAAATTTAAAAAAGTTGGTAAACGTATGGTACGGTTGAATGTTGAAGTTGCCACCATTATATTGGGGTCAACTTCCAGTTTAACCGGGTGCAGTTGATTACCAGTATTTTACATAGAAGTAAAGGGCACTGACCTCCACAACCGTGTTACTAGGTGACACGTCACTCCTTGCTCCGTTTTCAACCATTGATAAAATGAACTTGCCCTGTCAATTTCAGCATCATATGGAATTAATTCGGCGTCGCTCGAGGAGTCTTGGCCTTTCAGTTTTTATAATCCTACTAGTTGTCCCTCGCAACTTCGCCTACGTCACATTTTCCCCGTTTTCGCAATATTTTTAATTGCTGCTGCGCTCCTACAGCGCCATCTATTGAATACTTACTCAATCCACTCACCAGATACCGCCATCTATTAGAATCGTTTGGGGCTAAAATATAATTGTGACTTAATTTGCAAAAAAAATATTTCGACTATAAATTGAGATATAAGCTATCCTATCTTTCAAGTTAAATCAAACTGCATACGGTGTGCAAATTTAATTTAAATCGGTTTAGTAGTTTAGGAGTCGATCCCCGACAAACAACGTGACACGTAATTTATAAATATAGATAAACACTTGGAAAGATAAGATACCTACATTGGTTTCACTTCTTTCCAGATCCTTAATCTTTGCCTAAGGTCAGGGAGACGGATAGTAATAAAAATGTGCTTTATTTTTGTACTTTGATGCTTTTAGGTAGGACCCTGTTCAATGATTAAGGTATGTAAGGTTGGGACTGACCGGAATAATACACAGGTTTGCTATCAATGCGTAATCGCTTACCTACTACGGACGGTTACTATGTCAGACAAGGAGTCATTTAGGTACGTTACCGTAACTGACTTGTTGCTTAAAGCTAATTTGGCTTGGGAAGCTAGGTAGCGTAAAAAAGATCTATTGTGTTAAGAAAATTTATAACTGCTAGGTAAACTATGACCGAGACTTTAGTTTAATTTGTAAAACTTGATGATATTTTTAGCCGACTGCGGCGAAGCCCAATAAGAGGGTTACGTGTTTGACCTGTTTGTAAGTTTACGGGTAGTAGGCGGGGCCCATTCCATTTTCATTATTTTATATTCAAATAGTAGGTACTCGTAATGGTATGACAGTATGCTGGCCTGCTTGCTAATAATTTAAAATGAGCTTTTTTATTGCTTTTCAGTTTTTTCAGTCGGGTAATTTGGTTACATTATGGTGGTGCAGAAAGTGAATATTTAAAATTAAATAAAATCATTTATTCTGCTTATATTAAATCGAAATCACTTTTACACGTCATATTTTAAACATAAGGTCTTGAGTTAGAGATGGAGTCGGATTATGCATATTCATAACTTTATTTTCGTTCCATAATTTGATCTTACAATCAGCTTAAAGCTATGGTACATACAGAGGGTCCTTATGTACCATAGCTTTAAGCTAGGGGCAGGGCTAGGCAACATCACTTATAAAATTGATGTATAAAATAAAATTAAGAACCAATGAACAATTTTCAAATAGGCTATTATCATCATCAATTATAAGTACCTCATCATCTGCCTAGCCTTTTCCCAAACTATCTTGGGGTCCACTTCCAGTCAAAACCGGATGCAGCTGAGTACCAATATTTTACATGAAGCGACTGCCTATCTGACCTCCACAACCCAGTCTAGGTAATACGATACCCGTTGGTTAGACTGGATGTCAGACTTTTGGCTTCTGACTACTCGTACCGACTGTCAAAGATCTACAAATGACAGCCGGGACCAACGGCTTAACGGGCTTTCCGAGGCACGGAGGAAACTCGGTATGTAATTATGGACACCCATCCATGGACCAACCTCGGCAAGAACGGCTCAACGTTGAAACTGTTATTATTCAGCCACGAGCTCCTCAGTTTTAAGTACCTACATAATAATTATTTGGTATGGCCCACTCGGCTCACAAAAAGGTCTTAGCAGTATGCTTATAGGATTGTGCTATAATAATAATACTGCAAAACAGAGAAACCTCTAAGGAATTAAAAACAAAGAGTTCCTTACTTGCCTATTCTTAGCCCAACCCACCAAAATCGCATTGCATTAAAGACATTCAGCTCATTAACAAACAGAGTCTGGAGTTTGGGGCCCAAGGGACCCGACGCGAATGTCGCAACACTGCTCATTTCTAAACTATTTACATTTACGAAATAAACTTTTGGGAGACCCCTTGTTGTTAGGCAAGCCTGTGACGTAATACTGGACATGTTTAGAATTGAGTTATTCTTGATATCGTGTACTGAGGGTTCAGACAAAGTGAAATTGGATGAACCAACAAATAATCTAGTTGTTTCATTTTTTTTTTCAAAATGTATATAAAAGACGAATTTATTTTATGTGACGGCGCCTTTGCAAAAAGGCTTCATATGATTCACGTTGCAAACTAAACTGTTACCACAGACGAGAGAGAAGCGGTCTACAATACTCTCTGGCGGAACGTCAAGTCGTTGTGGGTAGTCATATTGACTTAAGTAGTTGTCAAGGCAAGTGGCGCGTAACAGGACGTTGACGGATCGCCGACGTCTGTTTGCTTAATCTAATTAAATCTGGTGCCACATATCAAAAGTAATTCCCATGCAGCGGGTAAGAGCCTTTATCATAAGTGGGATAAAGAATCGCGCCCTACACGAAAGTAAAGCCAAGTGAGGAACATAACCAATGAATTTTTCAAGCAACAAGGAAAGCGTCCAAACCTGCGAGTACAAATCATCAAGAGGGTACCCTCACAACATCATCGGGTGAGACCGTTTCTTTTCTTTTCGATAAGTAGGTCATCTGACTCATTGCTTAAACAAGGCTTGTTTAATTGGTTTATGGGTGATATAATCAGTGAACCTTACTGGCATCGGAGGTTATGATTTAAAATGCACGATGGAGATCTCCAGTACCATTAAAATAGACGTTATTTTGATAAAATAGGTTTTCGGCCAATAAGTTCAGGAATTATTAGATGCTGGCTGGCGTAATTTGTAAAAGTTCTTTGACGTTTGGAGTAAGCGCTTGTGTGGTCTACATGTTTCAGTCGAAAAGAAAGTGTGTTTAATCGAAATGTCACTGTTGTCCGGTTCATGATTTACAATGATCGAAGGGACGCAGGTGCCCGGTTTATGATGTTTTTGTGATGACGTTGGTCGAAGGGATGCTGTTGTCCGGTCCGTACACTGGTATGGTCGAAGGGACGCAGTTGTCCGGTCCAAACGTTGGTATGGTCGAAGGGATAATGTCGTCCGGGCCATGCAGCTGATAGCGGCTGGTTGAGGGGACACATTCATCCGGTCCAACCTTAAGTGTTCACTGGTCGAAAGGACAGTGTCGTCCGGGCCATGCAGCTGATAGCGGCTGGTTGAAAGGACACACCCGTCCGGTCCAGGTGTTAACTGTTTAGAGAAAGGTGTCGTCCGGTCCATGAGTGGTCGAAAGGACACACGCTTTCGTTGTAGGAGAAAGGTGTCGTCCGGTCCATGAGTGGTCGAAAGGACACACGCTTTCGTTGTAGGAGAAAGGTGTCATCCGGTCCATGAGTGGTCGAAAGGACACACGCTTTCGTTGTAGGAGAAAGGTGTCGTCCGGTCCATGAGTGGTCGAAAGGACACACGCTTTCGTTGTAGGAGAAAGGTGTCGTCCGGTCCATGAGTGGTCGAAAAGACACACGCTTTCGGTGTAGGAGAAAGGTGTCGTCCGGTCCATGAGTGGTCGAAAGGACACACGCTTTCTTGGTAGGAGTAAAATGCCCTCAAGTCCGTGAGTGATCGAAAGAATACACGCTTTCTTTTGTTCTGAAACAGTTACAGTTACGATGAGAGTAATGTTTGTCATAGTTTGTCAGGATGGAAGAGCGGATGTCTTGGTGATTAGAAATTGTTTGTTCCAGGAATACAATAACGCCCGAGGACGGTCGTATGTCAGTCTGGCCGTGACGGCGCCTTTGCAAAAAGGCTTCATATGATTCACGTTGCAAACTAAACTGTTACCACAGACGAGAGACAAGCGGTCTACAATACTCTCTGGCGGAACGTCAAGTCGTTGTGGGTAGTCATATTGACTTAAGTAGTTGTCAAGGCAAGTGGCGCGTAACAGGACGTTGACGGATCGCCGACGTCTGTTTGCTTAATCTAATTAAATCTGGTGCCACATATCAAAAGTAATTCCGATGCAGCGGGTAAGAGCCTTTATATGCATTTCTGTTGATGCTATAACAACAAATACTAAAAACAAAATAAAATAAATATTTAAGGTATTTTTCTCCGATACAAAAAAGTTATTTTTTTGCTCGATTTTTATAAAAATGGTACGGAACACTTCGTGCGCGAGGCGGACTCGCACTAGGCCGGTTTTTAGAACTAAGGCATCCAATTATGCCAGTGATAACAGAAAAGGCAAAAATACAAGGTTTAAACAGATCGTTCACGAAGCTGGAAACCAAGCATTCTGTACTACATCAAACTAAGTAATTCTAAGCAAAATTATTGCTGGAATGTGACGTTTTTTTGGGCGAAAATTCACGATTTACGGTAATACTCAATGTTACGTACTCAAAACACTGAGCTGGTGATGCATTGAGTACGGGTATCGTGGAGGTATTTGAAGTGCAGGTCAACCTACCCGAAAATGTTAAATTTTCCCAATCAACCATTAACCGTATTCATTAACGGTAAGGTTGAAAATCTATTAAAGACATTTGACAGATTGTTGTAGCTTGATTTGCAGGCGTCTGTACCTAACGTTATAACATCAAAAAAACTATACATATTAAAAAAAAAAAAAGTTCTAATTTTGGAACTTTGACCCACAGTATCTCCGTAATTAGAAGGTTCTCTGGTATGGTCTGGAACTACAATATTATCGTCATGATGTGACGGGGAGTACAAGTACCTTTTGGCTTTGTTAAGGACATTTTTGCACCCATTATTTTTGTATTGACACAATATGCTCGAAATGAAAGGATTTATAGAAATTTGAAAGGGAAAAGAAAGATACTGCACTCTGCGTGTCCTGTTGCCTGCACTTTACTGATGGACACTACTGAAGGTGCCAAACGCCAAACTCAAGGATAGCCCAATTAAGATCACCATCGACGCGCTAAGAAGATTGAATTGTCAAGTCCTAAAAACTCACTTGTCGATTCGTTTGAACTACATGATTACTAGAAAAAAAAAAATAGTTGACAGAAATAGGACGGGTTGCTTTGAGTTTAAAATCACCATACATTTTCTTCATATGATTCATGTTGCAAACTAAAATGTGACCACAGACGAGAGAGAAGCGGACTACAATTCTTTCTGGAGAAACGTCAAGTCGTTGCGGGCAGGCACGTTGACTTGGGTGGTTATCAAGAAAGGTGCCGCGTAACAAGGCGTTGACGGATCGCCGACGTCTGTTTTCTGAATCTAATTAAATCTAGTGCCACATATCATATGTGATTCCGATGGGGCGCCTTTAGATCTTTTTTTTCTCAACACAAATATCATAAACATTTACGTTAGGCCCCTAGCACACGGCGTATTTATAACGCGCAGACGACGCGCAGATGACGCACGTATACGCGCTTCGAACGAGATTTGAACGCCACCCTGTAACCTAAGCACACGGGGTGATCGTGAAACGCGCGTCTGCTGCGCTTATACGCGTGTTTTTATCAGATACTCCTCGTCAATTGTGCCTCTCTCACCCCTCCTCTACCCCTCCTCCGACCCCTGTACACGCTTCAAACGACTTTCAAACGCGCTTCACACGCTCGTTTGTAACGCGTTTTACGCGCGTTTTTATTCTATACAAACGCAAGAATCGACCGGCGCAGAAAACGCGTATTCCAGAAACGCGCGTCGTCTGCGCGTTTAAAATACCCCAAATGCCGTGTGCTTAGGGCCTTACGTTCATGTCGCGCATTCGAGTTAGAATTTCAGAAGAAGAATAACTTCTTAGTTAAAGAAACAACGCTCGATCTGGCAAAAGTTCCTAGATATTACAAATTCAAATAACTGCAACTGTCACTATTCCTGGCGCACAAATAGGATATTCTTGTTATACATAATTCAAAGTGTACGTAGGAACAGACACTGGTACCGCATTGCAGCACCTACCTTCAAACTTGGCTATAATGCTGCCTACCCACAGGGACCATTGTGGGAATTGATTGTAGCTTGGAGTGTATTTTTAAGAAAGGAAAATTATTTCCTTACGTTGTTTTTGAGTTTGGTGGGCAGGGTAAATTTATGTTGTGGTATTTGCTATTTGTACTTTTATTGGGATATATTTTGGTCTAACTCTAGTCCATTGGACTAATATTTTAAGTTCCCATTTTATTTTGGTGAATTTATTTATTTCATTATACCTATTGAGTTTATTTCGTCCAAATTCACATTATGCGCATTTTCATATTTTCGCTTTGTTTTTAATACCATTTTTTAGTATGCTTACATTTATAAAGTGACAAGAATTTACACTGGGTCAACCTTTGAAAAACCAAACACAATAAATGCCACTTATAGGTAATCGTATTTTTCGAGATTTATAGGGATAAACTGTCGAATACAAAATAAAAGGCTCACGAAGGGCCGCCTTTGCCTCAATCCCGGTCTCCACAACAAATAAAAAATAAATCCTATATTTTACTACGCAATCAAAACATAATCTTGAAATTCGAAAACACACTAAACCCCGCAAGTCTATAAAGTCGACACTGTCGACTCAATTTCGACGCGACAAAAACGTAACGACAATTCTACATTTGAAAAATGCGAAAACTTTTTCGTTTAAGTTTCCAAACTCCCGCGTTTTATGTGCACATTACTGACAAACCTTTTTGGTCCTTGAAACCCGGTATGTACTTGAGGCGTTCTCACTTTCAGTCACTACGTATTTTATACGGTTGAACTATAAAATTTCTAATTTTGAGGGCGACTACTGGCTCGTTTTTATATCTCCTTTTCAATCCTGGCAGCCTGGTTGGCGTAATGTTTGAAGAGGAGTAATTTTACTAGATACCTTGTTTGCTTAGTAGTGCTTCGTTTACCTAAACCGTAATAATATATTTTTAAATATTCCATGTTGGTTTCATATCTAAAGCGAAAATTATAAACTAAGCAGGATTTCCTCCACTAGTAAGTACAGCCATGAATACGTTTGCAATGTTCGTATATTCGTGTCAAGTGCTCCACTAAGTCATTCAACGCCACGCTTTCTCCCTGAAAAGCCTACATTTATTACAGCTGCGTTACTTCCGTCAACCCGGCCTATCTAAACACGCAGGCCGCCGTAACATTTGAAATTTAATTGGTCGCAGCGCCATCTATTATTACTGGCGAGGCACTAAACATGTACAAGGTATGAATGGACCAGCACGCATGCGTACTACGCATCGATCCGGGATACCAACTTTGTTAATAATTCTATTCAGCGACAAAAAAACCGCGCGCCATGTAATATTTCTCAAATCTAGTTCATACAAATCCAAATAAAATCCTTCAAAAGTTCTCGTATTTATACTACTAGGAGATTATAAATAAAGTGGAATTCCTTAACGATAAAACGTATAAAAGCAGAGAAATTCAAAGTTAGAAACAGATATTACAAAGAAAATTTGATTATTAAACGTCGATGAGCCGCCGTTTCGGCGATACCGAATATTTCATTCCTCCAATAAAATTTTATTCGGAGTCGGCGCAGTGACGCCATGTTTACACCGTTTTCCCGCCAGTAGGGGCGCCACGATCGCTGCAGCCTCTCGGGCGTAGCTGTCAAAATTACGTTTACGAAAAAATCGCTGTTCTTTCACATATTAGCGATAACCAATCGGTATTATCGAAATAACTGAATAACAATAATCAAGTTTGAGTATTAAATAGTTCGTTTCAGGATTCGTATCTCGTTTAAAACCTAACCTATTAAGGTTCGGTCAGCGTCCGTCGGTATATGGTGACAATAATTTTGAGTGTTATTGCGAAATGTCCCGGACATTTCTTCTTATCTTTCTGTTTATTTTCGGCGTTTGTTATTGTAATCCTGATGCGAAACGCCTTTACGACGATCTTCTGAGTAACTACAATAGGTTGATACGTCCTGTTGATAAAAACAATAATACTGTGCTGGTGAAACTTGGGCTGAGGCTGTCACAACTGATTGATCTGGTAAGTACTTGGAAACAATATTATTCTTTATTTGAAACCTTTGAAACATCGAAGAAAAGCAAACCTCGTAACAAAGTTTGTGGTATCCAATTACAATCTCTCGTAAATTAATATTCTGATAGAATAAGATGATGAATTGGCAGATGAGATGACTGTTACTTCTCTGACATACTACCTACCACATGAATGAAGGCTGCTAAATATGGGGCGTTTTTAAGATTGTGAATCTATATTTTAGTTTCGAGCTAGAACAACAGGTGCTTATGACTAATCGGCATATATTTCTACAAATGAAGCAACTGGTATATAACTAAGACCACTACTGAGATTATAAATAAATGATTGTATACATATATGTTTAAAACTATCTGATAAATTTTTGCTTTTTTATCAAGCGTAACTGTCAGTATTATAACTATCGATTCTTAAAGTCAAATAAATGATGCTTGGTAGACCCTGTTCTGTTTGGTGTCGGACGTAAACAATGGCACCATCCCATATCTTCCCGTGTGTGTCGTAAGAGGCGACTAAGGGATTTGCCAGAGAATGGGCAGCAGCGTTCTCTGTGCTTTTTGTGATTGCAAGCGTGGCGATTATGGCAACATAGGCCTCCCCCAGGAAGGGGGGGTCCCATTCTTGGGGGAGGCCTATGTCCAGCAGTGGACGTCTTTTGGCTGAAATGATGATGATGATGAGTAGACCCTGATAACACTTAACAGAATTCCTGATTATAAATCAGGCTTAGTGTTACTATTAGCCTGCTTCATCCCACAGCTGGGCAAAAGCCTCTCCACATGACTTCCATTTGTTTCGATCCAAGGCCAATGTGGACAACAGGTCATGCTTACTAGCAATTAAAAAAATGATAATCGTTATTTTTTTTAATATTTTTTTTTGCGTCATCTGCCTAGCCTTTCCCCAACTAGACAGCTTTAAGTATGACCGAATACCAAAGATTATTGCTTGCATGCCTTAAAGAGGACACACCTATTAAGAGCGTTTACGCCTTACAACATTTCAAACAAACTTTTAACTCTCTACATTCCGAAATGACTGAACAGATTTTCATTAAACTTCGTACACACAAAGTTACAAAAAAACATTTTCGAAAAATAGTGTTACAGCTAAATTGGACCGATTATAAATTATCTTTATAAAAAGATATTTACAATTATCTTTTTTTCAAAAGACATTTTGAAAATGTTTTTAGTAACTTTGTAGATCTAAGTTTCCTGCTTATGCGTATGAAGTTTCATTAAAATCGGTTCAGTCATTTCGGAAAATTAGGACTCGAAAGTTTGTATGAAATGCCGTAAGGTGTAAACGCTCTTATGTTGTTTAACCTGTTCTTGTTTTACTACCTACAACACTCGTTACCTATATACACGACGGTCCAATGTACCTACAGTAGCTGCTCGACTAATGAAAAGTTTATGGGGTGCGAGGGAAAAACACAACATCCCGTGACCCCAAACCTACCCCAATTACTTTCAACGTCATTCTAAATAGCTACACGTAACTATAGATAGCTTATTCCTTTAGGTCTTCGCAAATAAAACTGAACTGTGTTGAAGAACTCATCATCTACCTAGCCATTTCCCAAACTATCTTGGGGTCGGCTTCCAGTCTAACCGGGTGCAGCTGAGTACCAGTAATTTACATGAAGCGACTACATGAAGATAACATAGTGAATAGAAATGTTCTGACTCTTCGGATTCTAGTTGGTAAAGCCGGCTATCTGGTTACTTTCGTAGTCAGCGACTAGTCGGTGACTATTCGGCAAAGAAAACCGACTATCCGGAATGTTACTTTGTATGTATTTCTCAATAAAATTTATAGGAGGAATCACACTAACTTAAGGATTTCACTAATGTTAGTACAACAACAGTATTGTCTTTACTTTAACCGATTTCCAAAAGGAGGAAGTTCTATGTTCGACTCTATGTCTTTTTTATGTATGTTCACCGATATATCTACCAATATCGTGGACCGATTTCATAATTCTTTTTTTTTCACATAAAAACACCGCTATGATCAGTGCAACAGAAAAATCGAGAAACAATTCGAAGGAAACAAAATACATTCTGAAATGCTCGCAGATGGCGGTTGCGACTTGCGCGCGAATCAGCTGTAAACGAAGTGTCTCTGAAATATCCGAATACCCCCGAAACCGTGATCGACTCGGCCGATTAGTCGGTCTCTTTACAACCGACTAATTGGCTAGTCGGCCAAAGTCATAGTCGGCACAACTCTAATAGTTAGAAACCGGCTTGTTCTAAAATCAAAAAGTGACATACCCCACACGTTCTCGGCCCGCGACTTCCATTACCGCTCATTTCTATTCACAAAGAGGAGACGTGCGTCCCAGCAGTGGGAACACTATAATCAGATTAGGCTATCTACTCACGTCTATGCGTGATCAACACCATTCCCATCCATTATTATAAAAAGGCACACAAGAGTACACCATAACTTACATAGATATGAAAAGAAACCTCACAATATCCCAACTCCGTTCATATCGCACAAAAATCTATTCAGCCATGACGGGAAAATGGCGCGAATGTCTATGGTGTATTGATTACGGCAAACAACCTTACCTGCGGTTACCATGGCAACCGGAGGGTTCCACAGGTGCGATGAGGACTGCCCTCATGGGCCTAATCAAATATTTAGTAAATATCTTTAAATAATAATGTATGGGCTTGTAAAATTTGCTGTTGTTTAGACAATTTACATGTTTTAGTATGTTGGGGGTGAGTGTAGTAGTGAGTCCATTAATTTTTATGCGATTCCTATGGGTTACTTTGACGTCTTTAAACAGTATTGTTTTATTCTTATTCTAGTGAAGGGAAAGAGACGGAGCTATAGAAGACCTCAATCACCATCTCTCCCACCATCAGACTCACTCTAAATTAAGATTCTTCAATCTTTCTTTAACCTCGTAAGGCCCAACGACCTAATTTAATGACAAAAATATGTTGACACTCCGGCCCAAACAGTTTTAAAAATCATTTATTTACGGCCCAGTGACCTAAAATTATGACATGACATTTAAATGTATTTTTTGGTTTAAATGATATGTTTATCAACGTATTTATTGGTTTAAATTATATGTTTATCATTTTTTTTTATTACCTAAAAAAGGTCAACTTATTTCAACATATTTTTTGCATGAAATAGTTAACTTTAGTTATAGGAAATTCCCCTTAAAAGAATTTAGCCAAAAGCATTACATTTAAACACTTTTTTCTAAATCAAAGTTCTGGGCCGCAACTACTTGCGCCTATTTTTAGTACATTGGGTCGTAATTTATATCGACCTAAATTTAGGTTGGGCCTTACGAGGTTAAAAAAAAAACGTTGCTCCACTCTAGGAATTTCTCCTGTATTGTGGCTGTGTTAACAAACATTAAAACTCACACACACAAACAGCCAGACCCGGAACAACTATCTGTAGGCCATAAAAATATTTGTCCCGCGCGGGGGTCGAACCCGCGACACGCAGTGCAGCAGTCGATCGCTTAGCCACTGCGCCAACCGTGCCGATTAAAACAATACTGCTTTAAGACGTCATTGTAGGTCACCTGATGAATTAACCAAATTCTTGACATATATGGGGTTTTTCCATAAGAAATTTCTCAGTAGCATCCACGGAGTCTGATTTGTGTCCGGTTGATGGCAATTGAATCGGACATAATAACTGGAGAAATTTGGGTGTACTATTAGGGACGCCTTTGCCTAACCTTTCAGAGACTACAAGCGTGATTCTATGTGCTTAACATACATATGTCAAGCACATAAATAACATAAGTTCTCAATTCAAGAACAGGCACTACATTACGACCTGCGTCCGTACCATGACGTCTTAAAACATTATTGTTCCATTCCTATTCCAGAGTGAAAACGAGACGGAGCTATACAGGTCGTCTAGCTCCATCTCTTTCCCACTCTGGAATAGGAATGGAACAATTATGTTTTCAGCGTCATGATACGGACGAAAGGAAAGGTGAAATATCATCATCATCATCAGCCTATAATGTGCCCACTGCGGGGACATTATAGGCTTCCTCTCAATGAGAGGGAGTGGGCTTTAATCCACCACGCGGTCCCAGTGCGGGTTGGTAGATGTCACATGTCTTCGAATTTTTAGTTCTAGGACATGCCGGTTTTCTCACGATGTTTTTCTTCACCGTTGGGTGGAAGGTGAAATACATATATCAAGTTTTATCTTAGCAATAGGTATACAAGGAGTGTATGTTGTTAGTTCAACGAACTAGTGACGAGTTATTTGTACAACAAGTCATAAATTCCCACGGGACGCTGGTGCGGTAGTCAATGTATGTCTATCAAAATATAAAGCCAATTATTCAAATTAGGTTGAAAATCAGCACTTTTTGAACGTCAAAATTACAAGAGACAGTCCCCCAAAACGGCCCTTTGCCACTTGCTAGAAAATAGAACTTCTTCTCTATGAAATATAACTTCCAATCTAAGTATTCATGGGTCTCGATACCGCTGGGGTTACTACTACTACTTTTTTATTTTAACATGGCATGATATTATTGACAGAAATTGTATAAACTAGTAAAAGAACAGAAGTATAAGAAATATTTTAGGGGATAGAAATAGTAGAACGTACTGGGAATGCAGATTTGATTAAACGTATTTCGAGATTATCTTTTCCAAATGTGGAGTCCTTACTCCAAAAGTACTTTTTTCTTTAACTAGTGAACCTTGCATAATTAGAGGTGAAACTCTAGTAATTACAGTAAATGGTGGTGGAAGATTTCTAGACAGTTTCACAGTACGAGTATTTTATTCTGCAGCCAATGAGCGTAATGGCTTCCAGTTTAGTAACACATAGCTACTGTTGAAGTTACTCGTAAATGAAGCTTGTCAACTTCGTCTCTTGGTTACGTGTGGAATGTAATAATATGTGACGTACGTCTTCGAAAGGTAATCAATACTTGATACCATCGTTAGAAACGTATGTACGAGTAAGAGAGCTATCTTCACTTTGTGTCGCTGGCATGACATACTCAAATCAAGATGGCTCATAAAAAAACTTTTTTTTTATTCCATTTCCGAGTTTCCTCAGTGCCTCGAAAAGCACGTTAAGCTGTTGGTCCTGGCTGTCATTCAAAACAGACAGGTTGTCACTTTCCAAGGGGTTTAGTATTACCAGTACTGGGTTGTGGAAGTCAGATTGGCAGTCGCTCCATGTAAAATACTGGTATTCAGCTGCATGCGGTAATAGTAAGGCATAATAACTTATGTAAGTACTGTCGTTGCCCATTCCAAAGCGTAGATCTCTATGGCGAAGAATGGGCAAGAAATTCCATGGACACTCTTTTAAATCAAAACATTGTTACAAAATCTTGGTTACATCATTCGTGTGGAGAATTATTAGTATGTGAAAACGATGTAGAAATACGGGCAAGTTAAGAGCGTCCAGAGTAAAAGACGAAATCAATAATTCGAAAATAAAGTTAAAAATAAAATAATTAAAATAAACCGTGGCAGCTAAGAGATGACCAGTCACAACTGGTAGCGCCCGTTCACGAACATGCCGCATGTATCAGCCATCATTCAACTCAACCATATTGAAGGGAACTAAATGACCCGACACACTCACCACCATCAGCGTGACATTTAAGTGAGCATGACATTCACTCAACTACCATGGACCATCATTCATGTTGAGAATTACAAATATGTGGGTGGCATAAAAACTCTGACACCAGGTAAGACACTAACCAAACGATAAAGCAAGAAGAAGAGTCGTAAGACCGGGTCCACCACCTTTCGCATCCATTCAGTTTCAGCCACATTTTCAAGATCTCGGTCGGTCTATTTAGCTGGGGGCCATTCCATGCTACGCTTACCGATACTGTTTCGAATCCAGCCCCCGTATTCACAAACGCTTCGATTCGAGAGAGAGAGAGACGTATGTCTATCTTTTTTTGGCATGAGCAAATCGAGCGAGATAGACATATGACTTGTCGATCAACATCGAATCGAAGCGTTTGTGAATACGGGGGCAGAACTCGTTTGCTTTTTCGACCATTGTTCCGTTTGACCATTGTTCAATTACGTTTTCCGGAAATAATAAAACAATATAAAAACTGGTCAGTTCAGCTTGCTTACTCTGCAAGCTGCGACGGTAACCCCAGCTATATTCCGGATAATTTCATTTCGGTTCGTTAAAAGAAACTTTGAGCATAGCTGTCTCCACAGCGCGCTGAGTGACTTCGAGTTGATGTTGTGGTGTATCAAATCCCAGCTTACGATTTTCCGCACAACCACATCATCGATCAATGAATTCTAATTCCCTATGCAAACAACTCACCTTTGATAGCTGGTTGCCATGGCAACAGTTCTACAGGTGCTCCAGATATGGATAACCCTCACGGGCCTACTTAAACATTTGAAAAGGGATTAACCGCACAAACAGACGAATTTAAGAATCTTGTTTGTTTGGGATTTAACCGGTTCAATCCGGTTCCGATTTAAGAAAATGGTGTTAAGTGTTGGTCAAACCTTTTTGGGATTTGGAAATAGATATGGGTCAGAGTTTCAGACTTTCAGAGGTTTTATGAATCATAGTTATGTGTATCGATCATAATTATCATCATCATCATTTCAGCCCAAAAGACGTCCACTGCTGGACATAGGCCTCCCCCAAGTGTCGCCACATTAACATTTTGGGGGGTTTTGCCATAATCGCCACGCTTGGCAGGCGGGTTGGCAATCGCATTACGGTTGTTATAAAAGCACAGAGATCGTGACTGCCCATTCTCTGGCAAATCCCTTTGTCGCCTCTTACGACACCCTCGGGAAGATATGGGATGGTGCTATTTTTTACGTCCGACACCATACAGAGCATAGTTATATTTAAAAAGATTTAAAATTTCGCAATGATGTCCTAAAATAGCTCTAATGGATGAAATCCATCTAAAACTCAGTTTCTTTTAAACAAAATAAGTAAAAAATTCAAAGAAAAAACATATACACCTTATTTCACCTATTTTTAAAATGAATACTATAGATGTTTGATCCCACCGCGTCATTGCCACACAATAATTCTCACTAATGTGACTTCGTTGTTTAAAGAAACGCAACGAAACGAGAAATAATAATTGAAAAGTCAACATTTTTGAAAAAATACCAAATATATCGTAACAGCTCACTGGGTAACGACTAATGACCCAATTTTAAACAGTTTCCAATTAAAGCACCCACTGCACTTTACGACTAGGGCGGAATGCTTTTCTTTATTTTCCTTCATAAACTTCTAGATACCTTTAATTACTGTACTTAAAGCCAATGAAGAAAGAGAATGACCATCATTAGCAACAACTCAGAGACAGAAAGAAAGTTAAAATGCAGGCAAAACTGAAACCACTCACAAAGTGTGCACAAGAAATCCAAACACTGTTTTTTTTTTTGCAAAAGTTGTCACCATAGTGATTTTTGGGGCAGAAACACCCTAACGCAGTCAGAAATAAAGTCTGGAAAACTACTCCTACCCCTCCCCCCACTTAGTCCCTCTCCTTACTTCTTTATGGACAGATGTGATTACATTCTCAATCGTTCGCCACCTCTACCTGGCGGCGGTATCCTGGTACCTCGTGCAAGGGACTGCTCAACGCAGACTTAATTTGGCTGGTCTATCGCATAGGTGAAGAATATCATTTCATAATATTTTTAAAACAAAAATTTTCATGTGCTCCACAAGCAAAAATAATTAAGTTCACCACGTCATCCACGCCACTTTTCATTTTCATAAACAATGTTCTTGAAAAATCCATTAATTTTGGCACTCATTTCATACAGAAATGCTAGCCAAGCAATACTAAAACGCATCCATTGTCTAGTTTTTGAGTTGAGTTCGCGAATATTTATTACGGTAATAAATTGTAGAAGTTCCAACCTGATCTTGAAGATTACACCGCATTTGGTCTGTAGGGGTTACTAGGTTTTTAATTGGCTAGATTAGGTAGGTTTCCAGCTTTGAAAGTACGGATAGATGGAAAGATAAACTTCTTTTTGTGAAAAGATGTCTATTGTATAACTAAACCAAGAATTCGGAGATTCTGACCAAAAAACATAATAACCATAACTGGATTTTCGTAAAAAAATACGCTTAGGCCGCTTTCACATTAGGACGTTAGCAGCGCGACAGTAGCGCGGCAGAAGCGCATGCCTTCACAATATGAGAACAGCCGCGCGTCAGCAGCTCGGCTGCCGCGCCGCTGTTTAGATCAGTGTGGCGCACTTGATTTCAAAACTAACGGTAAGCATTTTGTATCTCCCGAAGGAAAAGTACCGTGGCAGAATAAAATGATAAAATTAAGTACCTAAATAAAATAATAAGAGATACCTGCTGCATTTTATTCAGACCCACTTTTATTTTAGAATTCAGGAATTAACAATGTATATAATTCTTGCCCGTTTTTCTTCTTTAGGATCATGTTGTTGTAATCGTCGCTTCTTGAATCCCACAAAAACCGGACGCATTTGCTGCACATTGTGCAGTCTATAATCATGTGCGCTTGCAACACTGGTACATCGCCAAGCGAGAGCACGCAGCGGCCGCGGCAGGAGCGCGAGACCACCGCGATTCTGCTTTTAATATTATGAAATTCTGACAGCGCGACAGTCGCGCTACTAAACTCACCTAAATGTAAAAGCGGTCTTATTCGACTTTAGTAAAATTAAGAGTACTTGACACACCGCGATACAACTAGTGGTGATTATTTTAGTGCTTAGACAAATAAAATATGAGTCAACTGAGAAGAACAATTGTGAAGGATTAAAAATAAAAGTCACATCATCATTAGTATCAAGCTCTGTATGTTTTGCCCCGCGGCTTCACCTGCGTATAGGTTGGAAATTACACCACGAGAAATAACTACTCGTAAAAAAAAACCTATGCTCCATCTCAGGTCATAGTGAGCCTTCTTTAAATCGAATACTATTCAGCCGTCTGTGAGAGAAGCGGTGGCCCAGTGGTAGCAGCCCCGACTTAAGAGCAGTAAGCCGTGGGTTCGAACCCAGGCAGAGGCGCATTACATTGTGTAATTTATTTAATCACCGCTGCTGCTCGTAAAAACGGTGAAGGAAAGCATCGTGAGGAAACCGGCATATCCTAGAACTAAACGTTCGAAGACATGTGACATCTACCAACACCACGCACCACGTGGGCACCACGCGGGCCCAGAGCGGATGCACTGGGCCCGCGTGGTGGATTAGAGCCCACTCCCTCTCATTGAGAGGCATGTGTCCCAGCAGTGGAAACATTATAGGCTGATGATGTGTGTGAAAAGTTAATAGACAGAGTTTTAACGATTTTCGTATTTGTAAATATAATACGGATTGTTCAAAAACTAATTTCGGTCAATGAAATTGTCGTCTCAACTTCGAATGCAATTTTTCTCATACATCACGCTTGTTATCTCCGAAGGGTTAGGAAGAGGAGTACTTAATAGTACACCCACATTTCGCCAATTATATTTAAAGTTCTATGTAATAGGGGGCGAGCCCATTGCCACCAACTGGGCACAAAGAAATTGCTGACGGAAAGCCCCCAATGACACTTTGACCGACCCGGGTATCAAACCTGGGACGTCATGCTGAGCAATTGCGTTTGCGACCACTCGACTATTGAAGCATTTATCCCCCAGTTTTAAATTGTCATCTTTCTGCATCAAATTATCTCACTACAGTACCGTACATCATCATCTGCCTAGCCTTTTCCCAAACTATCTTGGGGTCGGCTCCCAGTCTAACCGGATGCAGCTGATTACTAGTATGTTACGTGAAGCGACTGCCTATCTGACCTCCAAAACCCAGTAACTGAGTAATACGATACCCCTTAGTAAGACTGGATGTCAGACTTATGGCTTCTGACTACTTGTAACGACTGTCAAAGATCTACAAATGACAGCCAGGACCAACGGCTTATCGTGCTTTCCGATGCACAAGGGAAACTTGGTATGTAAATATGGTCACCCATCCACAGACCAATCTCGGCAAGCACGGCTTAACCTTAAAGATCGACCCGTGCGGCTGTTATTATTGAGCCACAAGCTCCTCTCTACAGAACTGTATATATTCACAAGTATTCAGTATCAGTTTGTTAGCAGGTCAAACAAGAAAGTAAAGCAAGTTTAATTACTAGCTTGTAATGAACGAGAGAGTTACAGCCTCCTTGCTCAACCTCCTTGTTACCTAGCTTCTATTTTATTCTATTCAGCCAGTGTGTGAAAGGTTTCCTTTTTAGATCGTGTTGAGATAAAATTATGTTCTGTTTCTAACAATAAGTTATTAAGTAATTAGTTACTTGTCAAATGAAAGAACACAATATTAAACTATATTATTTACGAGAATTCTTGGTATGTAACCTGAAAATATTACCATAGTTTTTATAATCACTTTTGGCTCAGGACTAACGAAGTACTTCGTTGCTCTTTATCTAGAAACTAGATATTCTTAGTAATGACAATCATCATCTGTCTAGCCTTTTCCTAGCTATGTTGGTTGGGTCGGTTTTTAGTCTTACCGTTTGCAGCTCAATACCAGCATTTAACATGTAGCGACTGCCTCTCCGACCTCGACAACCCAGTTAATACTGTTCCCCTTGGTAAGACTGGTCGTCAGACTTCTTCTTCTTTTTGGTATTGGTAATGGATAATGACTTATGAAAATCCATAAGTGAGCGGGCTTGCTCTAAATCACACCCAAGGTATATAATTGTGGCTAGTGACCCCCGGCAACCGTTGCCGCGGGCCTGTGGACGGTGAGTAATGGGCTAGCTCACCGTCCGTCCGTCTTATGACGACAGGCCGTGTCGACGGCGCGTTCGTCTTCCACGCGCACATCAAGGAGATTTCAGCAAATCGGAAGGGGTCTGAGAGGGCCAATGTCTGCTAGGACTGCGGGACTGTTCGAAAGAGATACCGTGGCCCTGGAACACAAAAGGTTAAACGTCACATTAAAATATATTCCAAAGAATGAAGGTATAACAGGATATAAGGTAAGGACCGAACTATTATCATTTAAACTACGTAGAAAGTTAGTCAGCGGACAAATTCCAGTCGTGACCTTAACAGTTGGTTCGCTAGTGGAATGTTAACTATGGGTACAAAGAGGTTGTTTCACGACGTAGTGTGTATTTTTACTGCTTGAAAATGTGTCGTATGTTGTCTTTGTTTAAACAATTTTAGGTTTGGGACCCTTGACGATTCCAAATTTTCTTTACGCCTTCTCTAACTTCTGATAATGGTTTATTTTGAATGCGTACCCAATACCCGATTACTGGGTTTTTAGTGAACTGATAAATAGGCATTTAAAAAAAAAAACAATATTTTAATATTGATTTTTGAGAAGGTAACCTTAATCAAGATATACAACTTGGTGTTGATCAGACAACAAAGCTTCGTAGACGATAGAGTACAAAAAAAAAAAACAGTTTAATTAATTAAGTTTTCCTCGGTCAAATTATGACGTCAGGGGAGGTTACAGGGGGTGCCAGAGTGGAAAAGACAGAACTATACAGGTCGTCTAGCTCCATCTTTTCCCACTCTGGAATAATAATAAAACTAGCTGACCAGCGCAACTTCGTTTGCGTCACATTTTCCCCGTTTTCGCAACGTTTTTCATTGCTGTTCCACTCCCATTGGTCGTAGCGTGATGATATATAGCCTATAGCCTTCCTCGATAAATGGGCTATCTAACACTGAAAGAATTTTTCAAATCGGACCAGTAGTTTCGGAGTCTATTCAATGCAAACAAACAAACATACAAACAAACAATCAAATCTTTCCTCTTTATAATATTAGTTTAGACAATACTGCTTTAAGACGTCATGGTAGGCTATTTGGTCTTGGTCCCAGAAGCTTTACAATCATCATCATCATCATCATTTCAGCCCAAAAGACGTCCACTGCTGGACATAGCTTCCACCAAGTGTCGCCATATTGATTTTGGGGGGTTTTGCCATAATCGCCACGCTTGGCAGGTGGGTTGGCGATCGCAGTACGGTTGTTACAAAGGCACAGAGAACGCTGCTGCCCATTTTTCCGGCAAATCCCTTAGTCGCCTCTTACGACACCCACAGGAAGATATGGGATGGTGCTATTCTTTACGTCCGACACCTTAAAGAGCAGTTACAATCATCATTCATCATCATTCCCCTGTCCTTATCCAAATTTATGCGGGGTCGCAGCATGTCTTCCTCTTCCATACTTCTCTATAGCTCGGCACCTCAGCAGTCACCTCCTTTCTACCCATATCATCCTTCACACAGTCCATCCATCGTTTCTTTGGTTTACAATATGGAAAACATAAACGAAAACTGAACTATTCGAAAACCGAAATTGATTGCAAAAAAAGTGCATGTTTCGAAATAAACCCTTTCCAATCCGGAACTACAAACAGCGAGCTGGTGCACAGAAAATTTTATTTGCGCATAACCTAGTCGCTAACGACTTCAGTTGTAAAGGGTCCTTAATTGAAAAAAAATTGACGTTTACAGTCTGCGCGGGGGACTCTTAATTGCTATGCAGTCGGCCACGTAAGCTGTTCTCGATCGGTCTGCATGCTTCTCGGCCATCCTCGGCAGCTCTCGGGTCTTCTCGGCTCGTGGCCGGTTTTATGTCGTTTTTATGACTCAGCCATTCAGAGCCGGAGTTTGCGTGCCTGAAATGTTTTCGAAATTGGTTTGATCTCCTCGTTCGGAGTATTTTTGGTTTTCGTGAAAGTTTAATACGTGCGAGAATGTTGTGTACTGGATGGAATAACGTGGATAAACGCTGCCGGGAATGTTGTAGGTTTTAAAAGTAGCGAATAAACTGAATGCGGTAGTACTTGTTTATTCTGTGTACAGGCATTCTTTCTGGTTTTATATTTCTAGTTTCGTTTTTGGAGAGAATCGTAAAGTAGGTTGGCTTAAAGTAAAATATTTGGAGGCAGAAATCTAGTAGCCTTGACAAAGCCAATTTTGTTGCCTAACCAAAAGAATTTAGGTAGGTAACTCGAAATGTATAAATATTTTTAAATATATATTATTTGATAACTGAAAAATCCATCGAGCAATAAGTACATTAATAATTTATAGCGCAAGCAATAAAAATAACTTAAATAGAAATACATTTAACCTCTACAAAGGTGATTGAACAAAGCTCAAAAAAGGTGAACGTACATTTGATACTGGGGGTGACAATAAAAAACGATACTATAATAAGCACTCACCATCCACAACTTGATATCGTCGCTGACGTCACAGCTATCGTATTTTCGCCGTCGCAAACACAAAACAGACAAAATGGCTGACAATACAAAAGTCATGTTCAATTTTGTGTAAGCGAAACACGTTTTAGAGAAATGACAACAGTAAAACGTTAAACGATGTCTGGATGTCGTATTGTAAAATACCTAGTTACAGACAAATCACCTCGGAGACTTACGGGGCGTTCACACTCATCACGATTGATTTGATGGAGTTGATTGTAGGAACCTCGAAGAAGAGACACATAAGAAAATAAGAAGACCAGAATTGACACTGAACTCTTATGAGATTCATCAGATTCATTCAGATCATCAATAGTCGAATGGAAGCTGTAGTACAGAATTGGAAATAAAGCTAATATAATACATGTCATTTAATTCTGAACAACTAACCAAATGCCCGATGGGGTTTCTCATCGGTACAAGTGACGAACAACTTTTATCAGATATTTATCCTCTTTGTGATTTTCTCCTCCAAAATCCAAACGTAGTATTCAATTTTGTTTAAAGTACAAAAAACTCGTGTGCAACATGGTTCTACTTCCAGACGTGTTTGTTGTACGGTGTATGTCAATGAATTTAAGATTTTTATTTAGTAAACATTACTTCTTATGCATCATCATTTCAGCCGAAAGACGTCCACTGCTGGACATAGGCCTCCCCCAAGAAGGAGGGGTTTTGCCCCTGATGATTATGATGAAATGATGACTTCTTATGCAAGTCAACACCATTATGTCATCAATTTTAAACAAAGCTCTTTACAAAAAGCAACATAGCTTCTAATACACAACCATAGCTCATAGCTTCCAATGATATTTTTATTTTTATTGTAATTCAAATGACATTTTTATTTTATTAGCTTTTTTGTAATTCATTGACATGCCACTTATTTTAAATTACAAACCTAATATTTGCATGCCCATGTGACGGTAAAATATGGAGGAGCTTATTGTAATCGAACATCTATGTACCTATTACCCATGTTTGCAAAGAAATAAATTATTTGATTTGATTTGAATACTTTAATGTTCTCCAAGCAAAGTAACTTCCAAACTGATCAAAATAAGTAGTGCAAAGATTTTTTCTTCAGCAGTGTCCCCTGGCTCGCTGCCAGAGTGCTTAGCTTAAAGGCAAAGCTCATTAGTGGCTGCAGAAACAGCTTCTTCAACCATCTATATTATATGGTTAGGTTCTGATTTTTAACGACTTTCTTTACATTGGGTATTAGTTTGACAACATTATTAGTGAGTCACGTATGAAGTACTTTCAAGATGATTGCTGCAAACACTCTCATTGATATGTTAAATTATGTAAGTTTACGTTCATTTATTTGCTTATCCTGCTCATTGTATTGAACCTGCTCATCATCATCATCATCATTTTTAACCTGTGTCTAGTCAACCCCTTTTCAATCGTTACATTGACGAAATGCTCTAAAATTAGCTGCTTCTTATCCTAGGCCTTGTGTCATAATACCATTTACTTCTGTTCTTATGTCCCCAGAAAAAATGTTGCAATCCAAATACATTCGAAGCTCAACTATCTCTAATGTACGTTAGATATCTTGTACATAAAATCCAAACGCCAATCGTAAATTACATTTCTTTTTGAAAACATACAAGCAATGCTGTTAGGAGCATTATTGCATCTTGTGCGATTTTAGAAATCGAGAAATAAATCGGTACAGCTCCCAGCTTCGTTATTTCCCGAGGGGTAGGACCAGTAGCCGAAGTTTATTCAAAAGATATAGCTCAATGTTCAGCCTTTTGTATAAGATGGTTATTTTAAAATGAAATATTAGGTCAACATGAAATTGAATTCCTATTACACTCCTGTAATCCCGGAAGGATAAGACAGAAGTGCACCTATAGTTTTGTTTTAACCAGGACTATCACACTCCAGTACATCAGACTCCAGGCTGAAAAATTCTCGATGTAAAAACCAAACAATTTTTCTGACCTGGAAATCAGTTCTGCTCAGAAGTAGGGCTCACTACCGGTTGACACTCAGAAAAAAAAAAACTCAAAACGCTTTTTAGTGCCCGGATCGATTTCGATCAACACTAAAAAGCATTTAGAATGTCATTTTTGAATGTCATTTTTGAATGTCATTAGTGGTCAAAGTCCAACAAACCATCAGAATTCTCTTTTACTTTTATTTATTATGAAGAAAACTTGAACAAAATGCTTCTAATGTCGGCGTTACAAAGGACCAATGTACACGGACTACTGTTGCTCCAGCTGCTGTTATATTTATATAATCTAAAAATGCACTTCTTAAAACCTATGTAGGTTAGTAGCTTTGTATGAAATGGTTTTTTCTTCCAAACAGTAGTATTTCTTGTCGCCAAATCAACTTGTGACGTTATTTTACTATATAATACCACCACCTAAAGTATTTATAGACAAGTTTTTCGTTTCCGTCTTTTAGTATCTATAAACAAGATTTTCGTCTGTGTGTCTAGATAATCCTTCTAAACATTACAGTGATTTTTTGTAGTATTCACCATCAAGATCGAGAATTTATTCCAGAAGATTTATGTGTTAAATACATTAATATTAAACTTACATGTATAAAGAACTCGATATTTTGTGGAATCGTTACAACTGTGCCAAACGGGGACATCTGGCTAGATATATTTTTTTATTCTTTTTATTTGCTATGGATTTGCTCTTGACTCAAGTCTAGGTCAGAGATGACAGAGACAAAGTCGACGATGGTACGAGCTTACGCAGAAGAAGCCTATTCACTCTAACTTTGAAGAGATGCACAAATGTTGGTTAATTTAAATTAACCATCATTCATTGCAATAGTACCAGTAGACTAAAGGGAATATACCAAAAATAATCGAAATCGAGATCAACTTCCCAGAAACGGCAATTCAGTCTGATAACACCTTGCACACTTACGATATCCGATAGCTCACAATTACACCTCAACCTGTCTATGATAGTTGATCGTAGCGATAGCAACGATGGAAGCGATAGTGACGATAGTGACGATAGTTGCTTTGCTGCCGGTGATTACAAGTGAGATGTTAATTACCGGTGCGGTAACAAGCCAGCTGTCTGTTGCATACATACAGGAGAGGTACATTTCCTTTAATTAAGTCTTAGAACTTGTGTTGGTGTATCGTTGTCAGCTTTGTTTTTGAAAGAGAGAATTGCGTTTGTTAGGGTTGTTCTTTAAAATATAAGGTTGATGGCCAACCTTCAGCAGTTGGGGAGATGTGAAGAAGAATGTACTTATTCTCCCCGTCATTGCTATCACTTTTTTGTTCTGGACTATACTTGCTGGCCTACCATGACGTCTTAAAGCAGTATTGTTTTACTCTTATTCCAGTGTGAAAAAGAGACGTAGCTATACAAGATGTCTAGCGCCATCTCTTTCCCACACTGGAAAATTAGTAAAACAATAATGTTTGAAGGCGTCATAGTAGGCCACCTGGAAACCTTCTAGTGACGGATATAGAAGCAATTTTTTTAGAAGGTTTTTTTTTTAAATACAAGTTCTTAATATTATAAACTTTACTTTAAATACTCCCATGACCCCTCCACTATTCAATGCATCCATCAGCACAATATTTGATTGCGTTGTATTGAATTATACAGCAAAACGTGATTTTTCACCACAAAAAAAATAAATCATTCCCAACCAAAAATTTTTGCGTAGAGTAACTTAGTTTTGATGTCAAGAATGCTTGGTTAACAATTTTGTTAAGGGACCGTTTATAACTTGTACGTCATGTAGTTACCCTTGGCCAAAGAGAGTTTTAACCTTTTATGTATTTTTCGCTTCTATCAAAGCTTTTTCTGAACGGTTCAATCAGATTAGTGTAGGCACTATTTTAGTCCCTTTAATTTATGTGATTTACTATTGTTTAAATTTCAAACAACTTATTAATTTTAATACTTAATAATTTCAATTCTAATTTTTATCTTGACTTAATTTTTTGCAAAAAGTGTAATGTTTATTTCTAAGTCCGAGAGGTGATCTGCAGCTCAGGATCTTCCTATTTCAGACACCTTTCTCTATATAAGATTGTACATATGTGAACCACCGCCTTTAATTCTTGATGTAAAGATAAATCAAGATTTATGATTGTGATTATTATGATGATTATCAAACACTGAACTGATTTAATGGACCACGGGAGCATGCAAATCACAAATTAGGTCAAACACAAATGAACCATCATTATTTTATTCTCGGATCCATCACAGAACAAAGAAAAACATTTACCACACACTGTGTTACATTCAAGTGACAAATACGTATAATAAAATAACACAAATGTTACCCAACTTACCAACACCCAAAACTCAACCTTAATTCCTAGTAATAAAGTTCATTATCACCCAGCAGGTTTATAAAGGAGATTACCCAACTTGCATTGAGGCTTGTCTATTCCACTTCATGCATGATTCCGCGCATGATCTGCGTGTCATCTCCTTAGTTTGGGATGCTGTGGAATATTCATTGAGCAATTTAACTGGTGGAGACATCGAGTAAGGATTGACTTCGGTCTAATGAGCAATATTCGAGGTTACATTGCTTGGGTTATGAGGCGGTTTATTAGGTTTCATGCAAGAATTGATGTTGTAACTTCGGAGTTATAACTGAGAGATTTATAAAGACCCTATAGCACATCTCTAAAACTTACTACTTACTTTTTCACCAATAGCTGGACCAGAAAATGTTAAAAAAAAAAACACATTCATACGCAGAGGTCGGAATTAGGTAAAGTTATTTATGTACTTACACTGATTTCATACAGCGAAAGATTAAGTGGATATGCCTCAAATCCCGAGATTAATTTTAAAGAGCACAAAAATCCCGTGATTCATTTAATAAAAAAGTTATTTACTTTTACACAATTTAAACCATCCGACATCGGATGTCTGAAGTTGCTAAATTCCAATGCGCATACGCAAGGGAAGATCCATATTAATATCAACATTTCGCTGCCAGTACTTAAATAACTCTACCTAATTCCGACCTCTGTTCATAAATGTAGTGACTTAAAATTTATTCCACTTCTCTATGAACTAAATAAAAAACCGGCCAAGTGCGAGTCTTACTCGCACACAGGGTTCCATAGCCCCAAACAATATTTTGAACTGTCATTCATTATTTAGTAGTATTAGTTAGTAAACTTACACTCAACCGCAAAACTAAATTGGTTTTTCATAGTATGTTTATCAAAAACAAAGTTACTGCTGCAGTTTGATGAAAAAGTCCCATATCTCAAAAACTAAACATCATATCTTATTGAAACCAATTTTCGTTGATAGTTTTTTTTACGTTCTACAATTCTAAATATTTTCAGAATTTTCCTCTTCTTACTTTAGAAATTAGAGGGGGGGGGGACACACATTTTACCACTTTGGAAGTGGCTCTAGCGCAAACTATTCAGTTTAGAAAAAAATGATTTTAGAAACCTCAGTATCATTTTTAAAGACCTATCCATAGATACCCCACACGTATGGGTATGATTAAAAAAAATGTTTGGTTTTCAGTTCTATGTATGGGGAACCCCAAAATGTATGGTTTATTTTCTATTTTTGTGTGAAAATCTTAATGCGGTTCACAGAATACATCTACTTACCAAGTTTCAACAGTATAGTTCTTATAGTTTCGGAAAAAAGTGGCTGTGACATACGGACGGACGGACAGACAGACAGACAGACAGACATGACGAATCTATAAGGGTTCCGTTTTTTTGCAATTTGGCTACGGAACCCTAAAAAGTACCTAGGAAATCCGACCAGTACAAACTTCGTTACAACTTATTGTCTAATTGTACTTGACTAATATAATTTTTTTCAATATAATAACATTGAATTCCAAGCAAAAGTGAACCCATTTATGCTATCAATTTAGAAGACAAAAACGTTTATTTTAAAAGATGTAGCCTTTATTTACGATATGTTACATAACGAAGCCTCTTCATTTTGTTTAAATGCTACTAAAATGTTTAAACTAAGTACTCTATTTAAATTAATATAAAAGGAAAGTAGCCATTAAGCTCCATTTACTTCAAATTCATAGTATGTGATGTCACTTGACCCTAAGACATTACGATGTTGAGACGTCCATTACAGATAATTCCATTTAGTGGATGTCATAGGTATAAATTGGGCTGGTCCAGCCTCAGCTTTACTGTCCCAGAAGACTAATTTTACTTGTTACAAAGGTATACGGTTTTAAAATATTGCCAATTCTATGGAATCATCATCATCAGCCTTTAATGTTCCCACTGCTGGGACACAGGCCTCCTCTCATTGAGAGGAGGAGTGGGCTTTAATCCACTACGCGGGTCTAATGCGGGTTGGTAGATGTCACATGTTTTCGAATTTTGAGTTCCAGGACATGCCGGTTTTCTCACGATGTTTTCCTTCACCGTTTTGAGAGCAGCGGTGATGAAATAAATTATACAAAGTAATTATACAAATGCGCCTGCCTGGGTTGGAACCAACGACTTACTGTTCGTAAGTCGGGCTTCCATCATTGGGCCACCGCTGCTCCTATTCTATGGAATACTAACGTATTATAAATCAATACTTTAGAGGACCGAAATACTTGAAAGTTTCATCTAAAGTTAAAACTATGCACGGATTTTAAGAAGCGTGGCCTAAATCAGAACGAACTTCTTTTCTTAATACAATGTCATGAAACACAAATTTTCTAAAAACGTTACAGCAATAATTCACACCCCAAAAAGATCGGTGGAACACTGTAGTGCTGAACCCACGGTACCACTGGACCAGTAGTGTAGAAGGGAAAAAGAATCCCCACGACACTACTAGTGGTGCGGTTTAGTAGTGTAGAAGGGAAGGAGGGTGATAGATCAGATACATAGATTACCTTCTACGTTAAATTGAAACAACTATATAAATTAAAACATTTGTTCGCTAATTTATTTCAAAATGCAACGGTTTTTTGTTTAAACGTTGCCCTACTCTAGGAATTTCTCCTGTATCGTGGGTGCGCTTACAAACATTTAAACTCACATACACAAACAGCCAGACCCGGAACAACTATCTGTAGGCCATACAAATATTTGTTCCGTGGGGGATCGAACCCGCGACACGCAGAGCAGTCGCTCAACCACTGCGCCAACCGTGGCATCTTTTATTAGTAAGTAATTTTTATTTCGTCCTCATAAAATCAAAGATCATTCTTCCCCGAAACACTAAGGTACCTTCACACAAATCTTACCTCTGCCTCATTCCCTAAGCCCTAACATCGGGTCCCTTAGCAGAGTAACATTCATAACGATTACCTAAAGCAGGATATGTGCGCACGGCTTTAGGAAGCTGCGCCGAGATTTAGATCTTGAAATATTAGCTAAATTCGGTCTAAGGGATTTCGGAAAAAGTGCGAATTTCCTTAGCTATTATGAGGACGATCGTGTTTTTGAATAGAAGTCGTCGAAGTAATTTTGAAGAGTTTTGTTGTTAAATGAACATCGTATTTCCCACAAATTTACTTTTTATGTGACCATATCACACTTCCTACGTCTGTCTTGAGAGATTGGTAAAATATTTGGACAGACTCTCCTCGCAGGATCTCGACGCGAATTAGCTGCATTATTGCGTAATAAGTTCACAACTTCAATAGCTATAATTTAGGCAGTTCAGGTTTAATAATAATTTCACTGCCGATTTCATCAACCTCGTGTTCTCGAAAACTAGGAAACACTCATTTAGCTCCCATTTGCCTCCCATATTGTTCTGTTTTCTTTGTGGCATTTACTGGAAAGAGTTGTTCACTTTGTGGGCTGTATAATCATCAGCTTGCCGCCTTTAGTCAACTGATATTCTGAAACAATATCAACGCACACTGCACCTGGTTCTAAAATAGAGCAATAGGAAACACTTTTTATACTTAACGCCGTGTTTTTACAAATATGATTGATATGTTTATGGAAGTCAATGGTTTTAAATGGTTACATGAATTCAATAATAAATATTTCAATCAAAGCTTTTCTTTAGATAGATCGTTGTGTATTTGAGTTGTTAATATCTGCAAATAAAGCGTACGACAATATTTCTTTAAAAAAAAACATTCTCATTCCCTTTTTAAATATTTGAAACATAAAACACACACTCACCACACATTTTGAAACATGAAAAATATATATTTTTTATTTTTTTAACTACTATATTTCCAGCAAGGCGTAAACGGCCATCCAAGTAAAAAATACAGTTAATAGTTTATACAACAGCTGAAAAAGCCAACCCAATTTCAAAACAGTTTCAAACATTAATGACATTCACCCACAACCGCTCATAAAAAATTCTAACCCCAACAAAATAGCCTGTATCACATAGCCATGAATCAGGGGCTAAACGGTGCAAAGTTGGTATTCCAGTCTAGCCCCGTGAGCTATTCAGTTTGATGGCCACGCGTTGGCAGAGGGCCAACTTACGACAATCGATTTACATAACTTGTACAAAGGATCAAAAATCTATTTATACTGGTTGATTTCGTTTTTGCGTGGCTTCGTCGTGTTTATGGGCTCCTGGTGCATTTTTGCGTGGTTGAGGCGATTTCATAGCGGATAAATATATAATGGTTTTTGCGTTAGATTTAATAATATGCAACGGTACAATATAGCGCAAAGGGTTTTTCTGTAATCTCAACAGGGTATTTCCTTATTGAACGAAAATTGTTAACCGCATCATGAGTTCTAATGTTACTGTATAATGTAATTGTTTAATCCACAACTCCACGTCCAATTCACGAGATCACTAATCCTTTACCACCATTTATTTATAGAATATGTTTGAAACTGTTTTCTGTTTGTTACCTACCACCTCAAGGTTCATTGGAAGACCAGCTGCGTCAGACAGCATCACCTGTCTGGCATGAATGCTGAAATGGACCTTTTTGGCGCAGCCGTGAGGCACACAGCACACTATGTATATTCTCCTTTTTTTTGTAACTTTTTTAATATTATTATTGTGTGTGTGTGCGTGACTGACGTCAAATAAACATTTTTTATTTCTTTCTTTCCTTATAATAATGTCAACATCTTCATATTTACTTAAGTATCATAATGTCTGCTTTATGACATAAAAGTTTTTTGACTCTGTCCTCCGTTTATCTAACGCCATTGCCAATACAAGTTAAAAACTTCTAAACAAGATTAGAAAAGATAAAGGATACAACTTGTTTTGTTTGATATATGCTCAAGTCACAACATTTGTTTTCAACGACTCTCCTCTAATACCTACTAGTATTTATTCAAAACTTTACTTTTCTCTTTGTTACAGAATCTCAAAGATCAGATTCTAACGACGAACGTGTGGCTGGAACACGTAAGTAACTTTGTATTAAATTATTTAGATGCATGCAAATTCTTGACGGACTGCACGCGCCACGCTGCGAACCTAACGAAGTGACATAATTTGGCAGAGGCGTGTGTTCAGGAATGGAACTGATAGAAATTGTACTGGATACTATCAAAATCGAAATGTAAATATTTCCACACAACACCATTATATTTGAAGAAATTATAAAAGATTTACTGACTTAGCAGAAAATATTTTGGGGGTACATTCTGAGATGACAACACAAATAGCTGTCTTTGTCTATGACATAATGAAATATCACCGTGTATCGCACTTAACTATTAATTATGAATTGCAACAATACACTGAATTAGGTTTGTAACTGTTTTAGGTGTTAAAAATATTAACCAGTTTTGTATCGGCAGGAATGGGAAGACCACAAGTTCAAATGGGACCCCCTAGAGTATGGCGGAGTGAAAGAACTATACGTACCTTCGGAACACATCTGGTTACCTGACATCGTGCTTTATAACAAGTAAGTACTACATATGCAGCTTAGTAGATTCATTACACTAAGTGGAAGGTTATGGGGGAGACGTTTGCCAATAAGAATGACAACTAGGTTAAAAAAAACATCCTGTTAAACATCCATACCTACCTCAATCATATGAGGCATTATGGCGAGAAATGGAATGTCCATCTTGAAAACTAGGGTCAGAAAACTAATGACAATATAATTATAAACTTTAGTTTAGCAATTAGATTAGTGTGGATAACGACCTGTTACCTCTAACAGAATATTCCAGCAGTACGAACGCTGGTAACAATGGTGATAAATAACAAGGTACCAAATATAAAACTAGGAGGACAAAGGCAATTAAAAACCACTTCTAAAATATAAAACAACATTCATCAATAAACAACACTAGACACCAGGACTACAGAACTCATAGGTGCACTAACTACACAACAAGCGACATCCGATACGCCTCGTACAAATACGTTTATCAAATTAATTTCCCAGCCCCAAACTTGCCCGTCCAACATTTGGACATTAGCTTGCACCAAATTGCATTGTTGTACCACCGAAGTTGTCTGTAGATGCCATAATTTCAGGCTTTATGCTCGTACTCGCTGATTAAAATATTTCGCTTTGTTGTAATTCCGGAGTTATGTGCGAGTTATTAATTGGAAGAGAATTTTCCTTCGAGTTTATTTTGTGACGGGTTTTTGAATTTTACAGCGTCAGCGTCAGTTGTCGTGTACTCTTGTTGTTATGTTATTCTCTATGTTTATTATTCTATGTTTATTAGTCTATGTTTATTCTACAATCGCACGTCTATATATTTACTAATAAAACAGTTTCTTTCGTTTTGTGTTGAGTGGTAGAGATTGCCTTGTAGCATAAATTCCGTGTTTGTACCGCTCTTGTACATGAAGTTTTAAAATAAATAAATGATTCTCCTCGCTTCATGCTAAAATTGATTCCTTATCAATTTTATATCTCATCAAATGCGGTGTCTTTTAACGGAATTACAATTTTTGCCCCTTCGTTTAACAAATAGGTATAAGTAGACCTATCCAAGCATGATTAATAAACTAGATTAAAAAGCATAGTTTACGTGTCAAGGTCTTGATTTGTTTATTGGCCTATCTATAATTGTTACACTGTTTATCCTTATAATACAAGCAATATAAAACAAACATAGTGAACAATATGATGCTTTAGACAAAGCATGCAAAAAAAAAACGAAATTTTAACATTAAAAAGATTACAATAATAGTGCAGAAATAATACTTTCAACAACAAAGGGGATAATAGTTTTAGAAATAAAGTAAATACAAAGATGACAGAAAAGAAGATTGATTGGTTGAGAGGATTGCAAAGGATTTGCATAAAATTGCAAACGTTTTGGAGTTACCTTTGTTTAATATGTAGGTAATTGTATTTCCAAACCACAAAACATCTTAACAGGCTTAACGCAACAAAAACTATAAGACCCCATAAAACCAGTGAAGCAAGCCTCTGAAATCGGGGAAACGCTGAGATTTAACGAGTCAGTTGTTATGGACAGTACCATTCCCATCCCATGATGCATGGTGTTCCGTCGCGTCGCCTCGGTACCAGGAACACATAAATCATACGGTTCATGCGTTCCACTTAGATACAGGGATCTTGATAGCTTCTTGCCATAGCGTTTGTTTTGCGATGGGTGTGCCAAAAGTGTAATCGTAGAAGGGTGAACCGGCGTCGTGTTTGAAACTATTTGTTGGCTGAAGAAGTGAATTATGGTTTGTTCAGTGCATTTGATTTCAATATTAATGAAAATGATTCAGAGGAAATTGATAAAAATATCATCTTGCGAACCCAACTTTACTGTTGTAACAATAAAGATCTACTTAAATTAAATGGGTATGTAATTTTGATAGGATTCCTATCAAAGGAATCCTATCAAAATTACATACCCATTTAATTTAGATTGACATCGACACGCCAAGATGGAGAACTTTACAAAATACAAAGTCCTCGGCCATTTTACAAGCACAATTCGACATCCTCAACAAAAACATCCCACAAAAGTAAACACGAACTTTGTGTTCACAAGTCGCGACTTCTAACAAAGTACGCAATGTATCCTTAACCTAATTGATTGCACGAAATATCGACAAGAAAGCGTTCGCGAATGATACATCATGGTGTGTCAAAACAGGCCGGCGAGCGATTAATCATGGCCGGCGAATGAGCGACGCACGTGCGACTAATCTTACGCTATGTCGAGCCTGAGTAAGCGGCTTAAGTCTTGAGAGAATGGAGTTGATACTTGTGGTAGATAAAGAAATAAATAGATCTTTGGATTTGGTCGGTCAGGATTTGTGATTGGAAGAAATAACGGAAATATAAGCCTTTCGAAATAAGAGGAAAGGTGAAATTGATCTGGAGGGGATGAAACACCATGAACTATTACTAAATATAGTATGAGTGTTACTCGTACCGACTGCATGAAAAGGAGATTGCTTAGATAACTCCCTGGAGTTACCTGGAGTGACATAAGTGTCATAGGTATGTTAGAAAAAGTAAATTCTACTGCTGGACATTTCTATTGATCATTAAGAAATCTGCTAATAAAACTGCCACCATGTCAGATCAACACCGAAACGATGAATGGACTGTGTGAAGGATAATATGGCAAGAATGGAGCTTTCTGGTAAGATGACGGGTAAAGAGAAGTAGGGAAAAAGAAGACACGTTGCGCTGACCCCAAATGAATTGGGATAAGAGAATAATGTTGATGTCAGATCAAGTCAATGCATAATATCCTCGACTGAATTGCTTCTCTTGTTACTTATTTCGCTCCGGTCGTGTCGGATTGCCTTGGAACCGGACTTTGAAGGAAGAGAAGTGTACCTATATTTGCGCACACTTTGTGCACTACCAGTCTCTGCTGATATTTTTATAATCTATTCAGTGTTTTTTTTTCTTATTTTACCTCTTAATAAATGCTGCATTATTTTGGATGACTCACAAATCTCGCTGACCTCCGATACCTTGCACCTGATCTTCTTCGGACCGTACCGTCCCTTCACGTATCAGCTGCCTTTTGATAGGTTTATGGTGGCTGTCATAAATTGGGCTACGCACTACACTGGAGTATAATGTGCCATAATATATGAATATGTGGACGTTGCAGAGTGTGTATGGTCGATACATGGGAAAGGGTGGCTTATTTACTTGGTTGTAGGGCAGTCTATGATGCTATTTCTTGAAGATTGTTTAATATCAATTATTTAGTATTCTTTGTTTTTGATTGATTGTGATAGCCATTTGACCATGCTTCTTACCGTTCAATCATCTCAAAGAATCGCAGTCCATGGCTGGACACAGGCCATACCCAAGCTGCGCCTGAGCATCCTGTCCTCTGCTGTCCCCACCCAATCTAACCCAATCTTCTTTGATGGTCGTGAATCTATCTATTTGGGGGCCCTCGCACACTTATACTTAAAACAAATATTTTTGTCACTTTAAAGTTGTACGTAGGTACTTTTAGGATCTTTATACATTCCTAAATTAGTTTTATTATTTCACCACGTGCCAAGTGTCGTGAAACCAACAAACGATTCTATTAGGTACTAATTCTCCTTTTCTTTAACATTTCTCTAATAAAAAACCTCTCTGTAAGACGTACTCGTAGCTAATACATTAATGATTGCTTATTTTTCTCAGAAACCTGAATACAAAGCGATGTTAACTCAGAAAGTCAATCGCGCGGTTCGTCTAGACATACAAGTATTTACATATACAACAGTTTTTTTGTATAAACACATTGATTCCCTTTGATTTTTTTTTACGCGTGTCAGTACATGTTTGTTCTAAACAAAGCCTTAACTGTCGTAAACACGGGTTACTTTCGCAATTCTTCGCAATTTTAAAGCAACACCGGGTCATTATCGTCATCATTCTCAACCTTGTCCCACCCATTGCTGAGTCATCTCTTATGAGTCGTTCTTCCCTGGTCTGCGCAAATAAAAACCAGGTCTAATTCACAAAAGTTCTAAATGTAATCCACCCACCTGACTGCAGGTCTGCCAACACTTCGTCTACCATCTCTTGGTAACCATTTAGTGAAGGCTCTACTCCACGTGCCATCACCACGTCATGGCAAGTTTCCTCCTCACCTCCTTTTCAGAGCCGTTTCGCGCATTCCGAGGGTGCGACTTTAAAGTGGTATTTAAACACCAAGAAATTTACGATAATTTCAAGGATGTAAAGATTTTCAAGATTCAGTATGCTTATTTTATACTGGAAATCAAGTACGTAATTTTTGCATTTCGAAGATGGATAATATATATGTATATTGAAGTTATTTTAAAATATTGCAGGTGTAAACACTCTGAACTGGAAGCACCGTTACATAGTGTCACGCACGTGTAGGTTAGGAAGTAAAAATAATCATCCACTCCCACTATCGATATCACACGTCCAACCTACGCACGGATGCATAGCTAGTAAACGTATAAACCGCGCGGAAACATGGCAACATTTTAGCATATTCCACGTAGCAAAATACAGTCATCTTTGCTGCCCCATACACTTGAGTCATACAGGATACAGTCATACGGGACATCAGAGGCTCAAGCACGCGCGCACTGTGTAAACGTCAAGCGTGTAGCGTCAATACGTCGATTTAAAAATACCCGTTTCACATAACAACATTTTCATAAATTTAATATTTTTTTCATATCTATGGATGGTAATGATTCTGCTTGTTGCAATCAATTTAAATAAAATGCTATAGGAAAATTGTATTTTCGGTTCAAAAATCGACGTCGAATTGATGTTAACACCACGCACTCATACTAGGGGCCTTTTTTTCTGATGGTAAATCATTAAATGACTCCTCCCGCTCTGGGCGGAGCGGAAGGTAGTGTCAGACTTGACTGACTAAAACCCATCCATATTCCTTCTTAGCCCTTTGTGTTCCAGGGCCACGGTATCTCTTTCGAACAGTCCCGCAGCCCTGGCAGGCATCGGCTCCCTCGGACCTCTTCCGATTTGCTGACATCTCCTTGAGGAGCGCGTGGAACACAGACGCGCCGTTGGCACGGCCTGTCGTCATTAGACGGACGGACGACGGTGAGCTAGCCCATTACTCACCGTCCACAGGCCCGCGCCTACGGTAGCTGGGGGCCACTGGTTCATACTAGGGCCTCAAATTTATTTTTGCGCGATTATGTTGTTGGACCCATGGAGAAAGTTTTTCTGTTTGATGGTCTGAACTACGCCCTCAAATACGACCACACCTTCATGATACATGCTGTAAACTAAACTGTTCTTCTATTCCCCTAGTGCTGACGGCGAATATGTGGTGACAACGATGACAAAAGCTGTCCTACATCATACCGGCAAGGTCTTGTGGACCCCTCCAGCCATCTTCAAGTCCTCGTGTGAGATTGACGTGAGATACTTCCCATTTGACCAGCAGACTTGCTTCCTGAAGTTTGGGTCTTGGAGTTATGACGGTGATCAGGTAAGATCTTAGATGCTGTAAAGTGAAAATTTAGGTGTAGGGCGGAATAAGCGTATTTTAAGGGAGACAGGTTTTTTTTTAGCATCGAAATCTGGATTGGTAGGCTGCCTTAAATAGCGTATTTTATTCTATCTCACTAGATTTTTGCCTTCCGGGGAGTTCTGTAATAAAAATCTAAAATATATGTATTAATTCATCAATTAATGTTATAATATAAAAATAAATGTTATTGTTTGTTACGATTTAACTCGAAAACTACTCGACCGATTTTTTTTAATTCTATCAATTTTAGAAAGCTACATCTTTACCGAGTAAAATAGGCTATCTTATATCAGAAATTTCGCGGATGAAGTCGCGGGCGAAGTGCTAGTTGGAAATAAACTGGCGTCCGTTCCGTGGCGAGAGCAGAAGATATACCTACATACTATACCTACATACCTATATATATACCTACATATATAGTTGTAAATAAAAGAATCTTTAGCACAAAAAATCGTCTAGCTTTTAGACAAAGAATTCTTGGAATTGATTGGAGTAGAATGGGAATCAACACGTTCTTGAGGACATTTGTTGCAAATTTCAAAAATTGTTACAGAAAGAGAACACAAAAAATTAAACTGAAAAATGGTTTCAATCTAAGGTGGATGACAAAAGGCATTAAAACATCAAGCCAGATGAAACGTGTGCTGTGTGCTGGTGGTAATAATAATCTGGAAGACAGTGTTAGGAATTATAAACAAAAATATATAAGAATATACAGAAGGGTACTATCTAAGGCCAAAAAAATATCAATAACAGAAACTATTAACAATTCTTGTAATCTAGGTAAAGAGGTTTGGAGAGTTATAAATAAAAGCACAAATAAAATAAAAAATCCGCATTCTGAAATTCCCTTGCTTAAAATTGACGGTAAAATTATAGAAAATCCCTCAGATGTTGCAAACGTGTTAGTAAATCAATTTAGCTGCAAATGTATTCCGAGTTATTTCAAAAATCTAGAACCCCTAAAACTTCTTGAGCAAAGCACTAAAAGAGTTGAAAATGACATGGTTATTGAGCATGTTACTCCATGTGAGATAGTACAAATAGTTAACCATATGAAAAATAAGAAATCATGTGGTTATGACGACATTCCCATAACAGTCATTAAAGAAAACTTAGATATATTAGCTGAACCTTTGACTAGTTTTTACAATAAATGCATTTCAGAAGGCATTTTTCCGGAACAGTTAAAAATAGCAAAAATTATCCCACTACACAAAAAGGGCTCAAAAACAGATCCAAAAAACTATAGACCTATCTCTTTGCTCCCTATCCTTTCCAAAATTTTTGAAAAAAATATTAATTGTAGACTTATAGCTCATCTAAATTTAAACAAGGTTTTGCACTTAAGACAATTTGGATACCAAAAAAATGTCGGAACAGGAGACGCTATATATACATTAGTGGACGATATTATTAGTAAATTGAATAGGAAAAAGAGGGTAGCTGGCATTTTCCTTGATTTAAGCTCAGCCTTTGATACAATTGACCACAAATTGCTCATTGCAAAATTGGAGCATTATGGTGTGAGAGGCAAAACTTTGCAACTTTTGTCTTCATATTTAAGTAACAGGAAAATGTATGTAGATATTAGTAATATGCAAACTAATGGTAATTTCAATTGCAACAAATCTTCTATGCAAGATATAGTAGCAGGCGTACCCCAAGGATCGATTTTGGGGCCTATTTTGTTTATATTACTTACAAACGATTTAATTAATTACATTAATTCAATATTTCCCGACACACAGCTGATAGTTTTTGCAGATGACACCAACGCAATAGTTGAAGCTAACGACTTACAGGACCTCTCGGTTAAGGTTAATGCAGTGTTGGCAGTTTTTAAATCTTGGTTTGAAAGTAACAAGCTCTTAATAAACACAGAAAAAACCAAAATAATGTTATTTACCACAACAGCTCGTAATAAAGACAACATGACGATCGCACTTAATGAAGTTAAAATTGACATAGTTAATGAAGTAAAGTTTCTAGGGATATATATTGACAAATATTTAAATTGGAAAAGGGAATTGCAAGCTATTGATTCGTATATTTCCTCAGCGTGTTATGCCTTACGCAGTCTTAGGGACGTAATAGAGATAAAACACCTTAAAATGGTATATTATGCTCTAATAGAATCGAGGTTGAGATATAGTGTTCAGTTTTGGGGGAATAGTTTTAAATATAACTGCCAGAGAGCCTTTGTGCTCCAAAAGAGAGCCATACGAACCATGGTCCGGATATCGCAATTAGAGAGCTGTCGGCCACATTTTATAAATTTAAAAATTCTTACTGTGCCCAGCCTTTATGTTTTGGTATTGTTGGTAAATTTAAAAAAATACCTGCATAGCTATGAAACGGATGAGGAGAGACAGTTGAGGGAAAGTACCCGCAGGAAAGATTTTAAAAACAAAATGATACCCCAACTTAATATTGTGCATCATAGTCCTCAATATCAAGCAGTGCGGATTTTTAACAGGTTGCCATTGGATTTAAAAACTATAATTTATAAAAGCTCATTTAAGTCAAGACTTAAGGCCTTCCTAATGGAGAAATGTCTGTATTCGATAGACGATGATATATCTACATTTTGAATTTTTAATTGTATTGACATTTTTGTAATTTTTAATTTGTAATGCTATTGAATTTTATATTTTTATTATTTATTTTTGAGTTATTTTCTCCTATTTAGTTAATGAATGTGTTTTTGTTATTTTTTAGGTGTTATATAAAATTTCAAACACAATGTAAATTGTTCGTGAATAAATTGAATTGAATTGAGTTGAATTGAATTACTCCTCGAAACCTTAAGAACAAAAACATTTCAATCGTTATGGCGACTATAAAAGGCATTATAATTTCCTTAATGTAAATTATCCCAACGCAATTAGTTAATTGCGATAACTTAACATTTATGGCAGATCAAATGAAGGACTGGAGAAGAACCTTTTTTATTTGTTTTGTGTGAGAGAATTCTGTTACATTAGTAATTATTTGTTAAGTTGTAAAAACAGAGTTTCGGTAACGTCATTTTATATTAACACAATTTGTATCTATTTAAGCTTACTTTCTTGTTTGTCATGCTTTTGCTAACTCCTAAATTATTTTATTACCAAGATATAAGTACACTGTACTTTGATATGGCACGAAAGGAGGTTTCTGATGAGATGACGAGTAACAGAGATGTATGGGAGAAAAAGACATGGTGCGCGACCCCAAATAAATTGGAGTAAGGGCAGGATAGTGATGATACATATTTTTTTCTTTTCATACGCCAAGTTATTATATACTACCTAAAGAGGTTCTGGGTCCTTGATTATCTAAACTAATATTATAAAGAGGAAAGATTTAATTGTTTGTTTGTTTGTCACGATTTAATTCAAAAAGGATTTTAAAAATTCTTTCGCCATTAGAAAGCTACATCTTTCCGAGTAACATAGGCTATATTATGTAACAATTATCGCGGACGAAGTCGCGGGTAAAGTCCTAGTCATATACAAGGTGTTGTTTTGCAACCTCGTCAAATTCTAGGAGGTAACTATGCTAATGATTCTCGACCCGAATCAATAATAAAATGAGTAGGTAATTTTCTTTTTTTTATTTATTTACTGAAATCGGTAACTGTGAACCACCTGTGTTTTGAACATGGGCCGTCTGATTCCCGCCTTAAAACGTCGCTTACACACAAACAAAAAACCTCAAACGTTTTTTCGATAATTTTATAATCCCTAAACCACGTTAAGGGGGTTATTCTGAAATATTGACAAATTTAAACAACAAAAAAACGCAGTGTTTTTTAATAATTTACTAGGTACCGTAATTTATATTGATTATTTATGTCTTTTGTGACAACATCCTGAATTTTGACGAGGATGCAAAACAACACCTTGTATATTCCCTTACTAACTCATCAGTGGTCCAATAGATTGACTTGAAGCACATCAACCAGAAGAAAGGTGACATGGTGGATGTCGGCATCGACCTTCGTGAATACTATCCTTCAGTGGAATGGGACATTCTTGGAGTACCAGCGGAGAGGCATGAGAGGTATTACCCTTGCTGTCAAGAGCCGTATCCTGGTAAGTAGCAGACTTTTGTTCCTTTAAAACTTTGTTGAATATTTAAAACGTAAAATGTGTCAAAAATTTGTATTTGGGTTGGACTATACTGGAAGGGACACCAGCGCGAAAATGATTACCCTTACTCGGTACATCCTCCGAGAGTTTCCTCCGTGCCTTGAAAAGCACGTAAAGCCGTTGGCCCCGGCTGTCATTTGTAGATCTTTGACAGTCGTTACGAGTAGTCAGAAGCCAAAAGTCTGACATCCAGTCTTATCAAGTCGTATCATATTGTGGAGGTCAGGTAAGCAGTCGCTTCATGTAAAATACTAGTACTCAGCTGCATCCGGTTAGACTGGAAGTCGGTCCCAAGATAGTTTGGGAAAAAGCTGGGCAGATGATGATGATTCTGTACACCCCACATAGAAACTTAGAAATTGTTTGTCGGTTATTACCGACACATTCTAAATGTCTAAACAGCTGTTTTTTCCAATTTACGGACTTAAAATTTAATTGTGGAGGGGGCGGGGCTGAGAATGGTGTAGGTACTTACTGAATGTGTGGTAACCGTTTTAGCGTCTAAGTCCCTTCCACCTGGTACTATTTTACAAGGTTTTATTTATTTAACTTGCAATGTATGGATGTATGTTTGTTCGGGTGGAAGAAGCTAAATTAGAACCACTTCCCGATGTCCGATTGAGCTGAAAACTTGGAAGTCTTGGAGTAAAAGAAAACGATGCAGGATATTTGTTACAAAAGCTTGTCACGTATCGTTTTTTTATACCCTTCACCATTCACGAGATAAGCTGTTGTGAAAACTATCCTGTATCGTTTTCATTTACTCCAAGACTTATTTTTTTCATTTCAGTGCATCTTTATAAAAGCTTGTTTTTAAAAGGTTTTTTTTACATATAATTTTATTAATACAAAAAAGGAAGAATGTTTATATCGTTTAACCCAGAAAATACGACGCAACTAACTTTTTCAAAACCTGTTGCTACAAAACTTCATAAAAAAATTACGTAAACCAAAAAATCCAAAAGGATTTAACACAACGACGCTTCAATATAAATCTAATCAAAGTTTATAAGTAAACAAATTACTTGTACCCAAGTTTGATTGGATAATATGCTTACAAACTTGCAAATATGGGTTACCAACTTCGGTAAAGCGTTATTTCTCCTATGAATAGAAACTTTTTGAGAAAATATAACAAATATTTGTTTTAAATCTTCCAGAGTAAGTTAATCTTTGTTCATGCAAGGGATACAGTATGGTATAAACTAGTTGAAACTTTTTATTATTACAATCAATGAGTAACATGTATTGTAGTTCTGTATGGTGTCGGACGTATAGAATAGCACCATCCCATATCTTCCCGTGGGTGTCGTAAAAGGCGACTAAGGGATTTGCCAGAGAATGGGCAGCAGCGTTCTCTGTGATTTTGTAACAACCGTACTGCGATCGCCAACCCGCCTACCAAGCGTTGCGATTATGGCAAAACCCCCTAAAATGTCAATGTGGTGACACTTGGGGGAGGCCTATGTCTAGCAGTGGACGTCTTTTGGGCTGAAATGATGATGTATTGTCGTATGTTAGAAAATGAAGATTAAAGGTCATGTATCAATTAACACTTTTTGTCTTAATGTGGGAAGTAAAGATCGTCTCGTCTAGACTGTTCATCTTATTTTCAAGACGTCTGATTTTGCCACAAAGTAGCATTGCGCTATTTGAGACATTAAGGTTTTTTTTGTGCACGCAAAGTTTAGTCTCCTATTATACAGGATGTCGTTTTGCGTCCTCGTCAAATTCAAGGAAGTAACTATGCTAATGATTCTCGACCAGAATCAGTAATAAAATGGGAAAGTAATTTAGTTTTTCTTATTTAAGGAAATTGGTAAGTATGAACTACTCGTGTGAAAACGCGGTCCGTCTGATCCTCGCCCTATTACCGCGCTTTCACACACACAAACAAACTCAAACGTTTTTCGATATTTTCTTATTCCCTAAACCACGTAAAGGGGGTTAATTATTGATTAGATACCGTACTTTAAATTGAATACTTACGTCGTTTGTGTCAACCTCCTGAATTTTGAAAAGGATGCAAAAGTGCACCTTTTATGTAGCTACACTGACTTAAGCTGGCAGATTCGTCTCAAAATGAAATTGTTGTTTGTTTTCCACTCTCTTTACTTTGTTTTATTTTGTTTCAGTGTTTTTTTTTATACTTGTTCATAAAGTTTTAATAAAATAATATGTGTCATACTTTCCTGGTCTGTGCTTGTCTCAAACAGATCCTATCCGCGATCTTCAGACCATCTAGCTGTTGGTTTACCACCACAAGAATCAGATAACTTTGTCTCAGATAAACTTATCTAGTAACAACATAAAAGGATTTTTCTGGCCCGTCACTTAAACCAATCTCTCCTCAGCTGCATGCAGTTGACTTTCAACCTTCCTTAAAACCATGAACATACAAGCAATAAAAACCAAGACATCCTTATCAACCCTAATCAAGATCTTGGCATGCAAACCCACAAAATCTTGACTAAAACCGCCATCTTTTCAGACAATCCTTTTATTTCCCAAAGAGATGTCGCACAGCGCTAATCTGGGAACGTTGTAAATTACCGTGGAACGGCGAAAACTCTTATCTATGCAAAATTAGTGAGTTTTACTGCTGCCATGTCTCCTTGAACAGGTTAAACCGTTGTTTCGGTAATGTCGTCGAGTACGGGCCCTGAATGCAGATCAGCGGTTGATGTTTCTAATTTATCATGTTAAGCGGTATCGCTGTGTGCTTATCGTGTTTTTGGAGGAGTAAGATTGATAGTGTATTGAAGATAGGTTCTGATATGATTTTTCTTTGTATTTCAGTCTGGTGCGAGAATTTGCCTGCTTGATTACCGACCTGTAACTTCCCACTAGTCCTGACAATTTTTTAACCTCCCGGCAAATTACTATGGGCTCAACACAATTACAAATAAAATCTTATCTGAAATTCCTTCAAGTATGGCTGTTCTGTATAGTGTCGGACGTAAAGAATAGCACCATCCCATGTCTTCCCGTGGGTGTCGTAAGAGGCGACTAAGGGACTTAGCAGAGAATGGGCAGCAGCGTTCTCTGTGCTTTTGTAACAACCGTACAGCGATCGCCAACCCGCCTGCCAAGCGTGGCAATTATGGCAAAACCCCCCCTTCTTGGGGGAGGCCTATGTCCAGCAGTAGACATCTTTCGGCTGAAATGCTGATGGCTGAATTTTGGTCGAGTTTTACGGTATTTGAACGTAAAACGATCACAACTGTTAAAGAGACCACACACAATTTAATTTCAATAAAATCACACAGTCTACCAGATAAACAAGACTCATTAAAGAAAGCCTCAAGTGTCAGAATCACGGCAGATATAAAGGAGCGTGTACGTACAAAGGGCTTTCGAGAGAACCACTTGATGCCTATAGAAAACCCGTCTTCATGCACTTACAGTCAATTGTTAGAGAATCAAGCAGTTTACGAAGCCCCAAGCCACTTATGTGAACAAAATACACTGACACTCAACAGGAAAACTTTGCTTCAAGTAATTTTTTTATACTTATTCTTTGGTGTAAAGAAAAACAAACTTCGATGAATTTTCTTTATGAGATTTTTATGAAAGATTTTATCGATGGCAGTTTGGAAAATGTTTTTGAACAGTCTTAGAAGAAACGAAGTTTTTTTTTATTTTTGTACCGGTTATTGTTTTTTTTTTTCAACTTTGACCCATACTTGGAATTTCTCCTGTATCGTGAGTGTGTTTACAAACATTCAAACTCACATACACAAACAGCCAGACACGGAACAACTATCTGTGGCCCATTCAAATATTTGTCCCGTGCGGGGGGACTGTACGTAGGCTTCCTCTAATAATCGTCACCGTGAAAGGCTCTGAGATCGCAACCAAATTGATAACTCTATCAGCGATATAATACACCCAAAGACCGCCGAAAGGATTATGTCAATTCTGTTGAAAATCGCTGTAAAAATACAAACGCTATGAAAATGATTACCGCTTGTTTAATCCCTCTGTTTTATTGCTGTAATATTTAAATACACAGTATCACCAGTTATATTTCATTGTTCCAATCAAACCAAACAGAAGAATACATAAACAACCAAACATGACTAGTCACAAATTCGCAAGCAACAATCCAAATCCCAAACATAACGAGCCTCATCGCTTTAACTGGCAGATGTCCCAAAATTACAAAGACCAGTATAAACCCAAAGAGTCCCTACATATTTTTCTTCGTCCACTTTCGCAGTCCTCATACATCTCAACGATTTAACAGCCCATATTCTGTGGGTTCTGTCATTGTTATTCGCGTGTCACAGATGGCCATCAGCCGGATGACGACATCCTCGTCCTTACGCAGCATACGTAATTTCGCTTACGAAGCTCGCCATTTAACAACCGTATATTTCACGTTTAGATAAACACATTTGGAAGTTCATAATGACACGACTTTCATTTCAGCTTAACGGCCCTCTGGAGATTTTCAACCTTTTTTCGTTGATACATTTTACGGTCGACACCTTTTGGTAGCCTGTTTGATATTTTTTTTTATTATGAGGTCAAATGGTTTTAATTTCGAAGAGTAATGGTTATGATCAAGTTTTAACGGATTGCTATTAATATGCAGAAGAGGTTTTTTTTTAATTTGTTTTCGATACAATCGTGTTAACCTTTTTATCAAACAATCTTGATTACATTATTATTTCATGTCTACTCGTTTTGTCTAGGGATTACAAACGCTACTACTGAGCATGAGGCCTGTGGTTCGATTTGCAGGTGGGACAAAGAATTTATTAGATATTTTTATAGAAATTAATCGGAGTCTGGATCACAAATTCTGACCCCAAACTGCTACCGATTAATTCCGATAAAGCTCAGTTAATAGCAGTAAGCTAACCCATTATTATTTCAAATGTGGGTGTTCAGGTGAAACAAACACCATGTTATGATGTTCAAAAAAATAAGAGAAGTATAAAAATGTTGTCATACATTAATGCTATGCTATCGTTCTTCCATGTTTAAACAGCAACCAAGACAACATCGTCAACAAAACATCTAGAATTACAATTGTAATCATAGAATTATGACCCACCAATTTGGAACTAGATTGTAACATCTTCAATGACTAGTTAAATCTAAGCAATTTGCCCGAAGTAGTCTGTAATTACTGCCGGCTCTTCCGAGGGCTTCCTGCCGTCAAATTAGAAATCCCCCTTTCGATTCTTTGATGATAATTGTTGGTGTTTCATTGGGAAGCTTGTGTTTGTAACAAGATAGAGAGAGGAGGTGTTCGGAGAATCACTTTGCGTGATTATCTTAGTAAAATTATAGATGTTGACAGTGTATCATACTGAGTGTCTCATGAAGAAAACTATAATAAAACTGAATGTAGTTTATGGCATAACAAAACTAGGCTGGTGTTAAACATGCTAATTTTACTTTTCATAAGAATCACTTCTGGGTCTTTGTAGTTACATCGTGTTAGACAACCTTTTATAAATTTATTTAAGTAACAATTTTTCTTCACGACAAAGAATAACGAACAACAAATAAACACGGCGGTAAAAACTCAGTAAAACTTTATCATTTAATACCATTTAATCTATTAAGCTTAGCATTCAAGATAAATCCGAGATCCTGCAAAACTTGGAGAACAAACAAATCGGTCAGCTGGAGGAGTTTATCTTCCTGTAACACTGGATATTCTTAGAGAAAACCTCATTCAGTACAGTAACCGACCGTAACATGTACTACGTCTAGACAATAAGATTCTTCACAAAGACTGAAATTAAATCCTTTGTCCGTTTCTATGTCTTCTGGAGTTTACAAATAGAAGTTTTTATTAAGACATTTGTTGTTGTAAATCTTGGATTTGTCTTACGGTATTTTTGGTTCACGTAGTTGTTTTTATTTTTGCTTGGTTTTAATGTTTTTGTTGATGCATTGTGTCCTTCTGTTCTTTACTTTTCTTTTAAAAAAAGTCTTACGATATTTTTGGTTTAAATACGTAACTTTTAGTTTGCCTTGGTTTCAATGTTTCAGTTGATGCATTGTGATTCGTCTTTGTCTTACCTTTTCTTTATCAAGGGATGTTTTTTTTCATATCATTTGATATATTTAATTTCATTGATTTGATTTTTTGATTGACTAGTTATAACTAAACGTTACAAAAGAACACAAAATTAGTCGTCCATTATACATTCTTTGTAACTGATATTTTCTCTAAGAACATCATCGTTCAGTACCTATACGGTTTTGTCCCCGTAAGTCGATAGCAGCCAAATGGACATAAAGACACCATCAACTTGAAATATGTTAGAATAAGGACTGTTTACTTCTTATATCGCGATGCTTGACCGTTACGCAATCCTATTAGAATTTAAGACAAAATAATGTGCACAAATTCCAGTTTGTCACATTTATTGCTAAAGAAATGGGGCTTTATTTTCTTTGATTCTTTATCCACAATTTATCAAAGATTAGACTTGATTTCTTCCTGAACGTGATCTCGTATAGCTATATATTTTTATTTTGCTCACCGAATAGGAATCAATTCATAATAGGTCTTTTGGTTTTACCGGAAAACATTTTTTCCTCGTTCTGTTCTTGGTTTAGTACACCTGGAGTTGTGTATTTGTTTTTAAGAAAACTGTTTGTTTCAGATATCTTCTTCAACATAACACTTAGGAGAAAAACCTTGTTCTACACGGTCAACCTAATCGTACCCTGTGTTGGTATTTCATACCTCTCAGTCCTAGTATTCTATTTACCAGCTGATTCAGGAGAGAAGATAGCTTTAAGCATTTCCATACTACTATCCCAAACCATGTTCTTCTTACTGATTTCCGAAATTATACCATCTACCTCACTTGCATTACCATTACTGGGAAAATACCTATTATTCACTATGTTACTGGTAGGACTATCAGTAGTGATAACTATTATAATACTGAACGTTCACTATCGAAAGCCTAGTACCCACAAAATGGCGCCTTGGGTTCGAAAATTCTTTATAACGAAGCTTCCAAAGTTATTACTGATGAGGGTGCCAAAAGACTTGTTGAGAGACCTAGCAGCGCAGAAGATAGCTGGGAGAAGTATGAAGAATAAGAATAAGTTTAAAGATGCTCTGGCTGCTGCTGAGCAGACGAATTCGAATGCATCTAGTCCTGATTCTCTACGTCATCACCTTCCTGGAGGATGCAATGGGTTGCATTCAACTACGGCTACTAACAGGTTTGTAAAATGAGTCGGCCATTATAGTTTGTCAGTGAACTCATCAGTTTTCAAAACCATACTTAATAACGGCGCCACGTAATTAATTTTAATCCATTCATTAAAATTATTTGATTCGTGATTCTCATCAATGGAATTATAAGGTCCCGTACACTTCAACTATGTATTCTCTCTACTGCTACATCAGAATGATTACCAAGATTTTATTCAATCAATGACAATCGACAATTTAAATTCATACTTTTACAATAGGTTCAGCGGTCTTGTCGGTGCTCTGGGCAGCCTTGGGGCTGGCTACAACGGTCTACCATCAGTGATGTCGGGACTAGACGACTCTTTGAGTGATGTGGTACCAAGGAAGAAGTATCCATTTGAACTGGAGAAGGCGATCCATAACGTCATGTTTATACAGCATCACATGCAAAGGCAGGACGAGTTTAATGCTGTGAGTATTGAATAGAATGAAACAGATAAATCTTTGGTATATAATAGTCATTCGTTTTACAACCAGGACTTTCCAGCTTCTAAAAACTTTATGTTAACTGTCTCTCCAAACTAGATAGGTAAAATTTCATAGTTTAAGTACTTAATTTATCAAAAAGTTTATTTGATAAGATCACTCTTAACGTTACGATAACACAGCCCATTAAGTCAAAGTTAATTTTCTAATTTTTTTACCTGTAATTTGTTTGGTGTTCATAAAAAGAGCATTCTATTGGTCCATGCTCCAACACATAAAAACACTACAACTAACTCTCAAATTTCGACCATTACCATATCTTCTTCTTTACCTTTCTCTAACAGGAAGATCAAGACTGGGGTTTCGTGGCCATGGTTCTCGACCGTCTGTTCCTCTGGATCTTCACCATTGCCTCCATCGTTGGTACGTTTGCCATCCTCTGCGAAGCACCTTCTCTGTACGATGACACCAAGCCTATTGACATGATGCTGTCTTCGGTTGCCCAGCAGCAGTTCTTGCCAGTTGACAGTGGGGATCCCTAGGAGAAGGCTTCTCTGTTTAACTGGTGAAGCTTTCATCAGGACATTGAAGGTTTTCATCATAAAACCTGGTGATGGATTTTAGCAGTACGATGAACATTTGTGTAAAGATGCGTGAGTTAATAGAAGCTCAAGTGGCAAGGGAGTTGGAGCAGTATAATCAATGGTTGTTTTGATAGAATTTCTTAAACGTTATTAATAATGTAAGTAGTTACTTGATACAGCAGTACTATGTCTGCCTTCTTGGATTTTTGATATGCCAACTATATCTCTAATATCTATGCCAATTGAAGAAAAAAAACGAATTTTCTGTTAAATACTTTATAAATTAGATTGTTTTTAAAATTATGACTCATTAAGAAGATAGCAAGAAGATTTTTAAACTTGAGTCTGTACTAAAAGTTCTTAAATTACAGTGGCAGGTCTGACGACAATCTCTAAAATATCTTAGTAATTAAATAAGACTTTTCCTCTAAAATATTCATTATCCTAATTAGACGTTGTAAAGCCAAAATAGGCTGTGAATTGTATCGTAATATTATAATGTAAGTTACTTAAGGTTTCAAGTAAAAAGTTAGTGTTTAAGTTGAAAGTAGGAGGAGGGTAATAAATTGTTCTTCCCTCAGTTTGATACGATACACTAATAAATTATTGTCTTATCTTATTTTTTAGCTTTTCGATAACATTTTTAAAAGAGAAACGAACGGTATTTGGGGAGAAAATTGAATCGATAGACTCGGGAATGCTGATTTATTCAAAGGATAAATTATATTGATTTTCAATGGCAATCAACGAAATAGTTCGTCTTTCATAAATGTTTCCTATTTTTTTGAAGATATACATTTCTCAGCATAACGGCTTGGCAACGAGCTGCATGCTAATTTTGTGACAGGGACTGCAAAAAAAAAGAAATTGTAAGAGCTTGCCACGAGTCACCACGAAGCGACTTGTGTAACAGATAAGGACGTGCGAGCCGCGTCGCAAGTTGCATCACCTAACATTGTGAACTAGGTGTAAGGGTGACACACATTACAGCCGCATTGGGCTGCAGCGCAACGCATTATAATACAAGAACGTTCGGTGAGGCCTGCTTGTAGTCTACGATGCTTTATACATAATGAATAGAAGTATAGAAGCCGGACGAGCGTCAGTCTTTAATGCTGAATCTAATGTCACATCCAAAAGTACCAAACATTGTTCTAATGGCCCTATAACTGCACCCTTAGGAACACCACTAGAGAACCTCCTAAAAAGACTTTAGTAAAGTGATATAAGTAATGTAATAATAGTTTTCGTTGCCAAAGAGGGTGAAATGGGCTTAATGTTACTAAATGTTTTGGAAGTATACATTGTCTTTAACAAAACATGGCTGTGTTAGAGATAATTAAATATTTGTAGTAATGACGAATTATGCTCATCATTGTTAGGGTTAGATAGTTAATAATTGGGCATTGCATGTTTATTTATAAATTGTTATAGATACTATTGTGTTATTAAACATTATAAGTGTTTTGTTAAGTCGATGTTTTACTTATTCAGTTTGTTTTTCTTATAAATGTAATGAAGAAATTTTTCTCTTTCGGTACTCACACTATGAACTTGCTTACGAGAAGGTACAGGTTTAAAGTACAGTTTCAATGTCCGTGACCAGCAAAACGCCTAGTCGAGACAACGCAAGACCAGACACTATGGTTTCTATGTAACCCTGATAAAACGCTACCGTAGATGGACGGGGACTTTGCTGCTTGTTGCTGTTTTTATGGAGTTACATCTTCCTTATTTTTCGTGTGTTTAGTGCCTGGTGTACCTGGTTTCAAAGTGTTTATGCCGCCCTCTGACTTGGCTTTACAAGCCGTCGAGAAATATCTCTCAGGCATGTTTGGTTTCCTTACGATCTTTGCCTTCACTGAAGCTAGTGTTAATTATACAATACGCACATGAAAACCAGTTTCCGCTGTTGTCTGTTATAGGGATTGTGCGGCTTGCAGTTACCCTTAATTTTGAAATTGTACCTTAACTTATTTCATTAAAGTGTCTATTATATTATGTATATTCAGGCAATCGTCTACTAACTTGTAATCTAACTCAATACGTATGAAACTTTTCAGTATCAGAAACATATTCTATTAAAATTGTCTGCTTTTACTCTAAAATACACACATAATCAATATCTTATCGTAATAAACTATCATATTAACGTAGAATGCCGTTACAGCCTTATTATTTTATAGTGAATCCTGAATTTGATATTGCACAATACTCTTCTTAGAAACCACTTTTGTAACCTTTGATGCTCCTGCATTGGGCCCAAGATAGCCCAAGCACAAAAATAAACATTTTTTTTGTATAGTCTCAAACACTTTTGTCTTTTTCTTCTTCGCTTTAGCCTTTTCCCATCTTTGTTGGCTTGCAGCCTGACCTGATGCAGCTGAATACCAGTATTTTACATAGAACGACTGACTATTTTACCTCTACAACCCACTAACTGGGTAATAAGTTACCCCTTGGTAAGACTGGTTGTCAGACTTTCGTGCCACTGACTACCTGTAACGACTGTCAAAGATCTACAAATGACAGCCGAGGCAACGGCTTAACGTGCTTTCCGAGACACGCAGGAATCTCCGTGCATAATGGATAGTCAGGCATCCGCAGATCGCCCTTGTCAAGCGCTGCTTGCTTGCCTTGAAGATTGACCCGTGCGGCTGTTATTATTCAGCCAAGAGCTCCTCTTCTAATCATTTTCTACAATAAATTCCAAAAATAATAAAACCAATAACTAATTTCAAGACCCCAACCAAAGTGGGTTCTTGTTAATTAAAATTTTATAATCACTTTCCCTTATCAAAAAGTAATTTATTGTGTAGTATCAAATTGGGACTATCTGCATTGTTCTACTATACCAGTTTGCCAAAATAAACAAGCCAGTGAAATTAGTCTTAAGCTCATGTAAGTTTAGTTTAACTGACTTTGTAGCTGTTAGCGTTAAAACCCGTGTTTATAATGTAAACTTTGACTTAGTAAATTGGCGAAGTATGTTTTTATTTGTTTTAATTACTGTCCTTTATAGACCCCGTATCAACATTTTGTTTAATATTAACACGCTTGTCACGAAAAACTTAATTCTATCTATTATATTTAGAAGTGATGATTTATAGTCTTTGCTGTCATCACACGTCACAACTAGACTCAATGCTTTGCTATGTATGCACTAAAAATCCGTGGTCTTTTCCACGTAACCTGGTCGAACGTACCTTTATTAAACCTACTTTATTTTGTGCTGCAAATTGTTAGGTGCAAAAAAAAACGCTTTGAATTGAGAACCTCCTCCTTGTTTTTCGTCGGTTAATGATACTGTCAATCTGTCACCTGAGAATTTTGGATTTACCTCTGAAGTATTAGAAGTGACGGTCATAACGATCAAATCTTCTTATTTACAAGTCGATGTAGGCTCTGGCATATCAATATGAATTTCCAAACTTAAGTTGCAGTGAGTAAGTTATGTTGCTCGCAGAACGATTGATCGATAAGGTCAAAGGTTTTGGAGTGTCCACTACGTACCAGTGGTCTGATGACCTGGTGAATCGGCTGATGAGAGAAGCACAAGATCACGCGATATTGTAACTATTGAAGGAAGCCTATGTCCAGCAGTGGACGTGTTTTGGCTGATATGATGAGAAGGATGACGATACTTAAAGTGTTATTACTACCACAAAACACTATTCTTTTTCTGGCTAGCTCAGCATTTGTCTAGACTTTTTCCAACTAGTTGGTGGCCGCTTCAGATTCAGCTGAATACCAGTATTTTACATATAGTAACTACGTATCACGGTAAACTTGGTATTAATTGGTCAGCCATCCATGGACCAACCTAAGCAAGCGTGGCTTAATCAAGATCGACCCGTGTGGCTGTTATTATTTGGCAACGACCTCCTCTTATAATGGCAATACTACCTAGTATCTACGAGTAAATATCACGCCTGTTATCCTCGAAGGGTTAAACCGAGGTACACCTATAAGAGCGTTTACACCTTACGGTTCTGTATGGTGTTGGACGTAAAGAATAACACCATCCCATATCTTCCCGTGGGTGTCGTAAGAGGCGACTAAGGCCACAGAATGGGCAGCAGCGTTCTCTGTGCTTTTGTAACAACCGTACTGCGATAGCCAACCCGCCTGCCAAGCGTGGTGATTATGGCAAAACCTTAAAAAAAAACAACCAATAAACCTTATATAAATTTGGGGGAGGCCTATGTCCATCAGTGGACTTATATCGGCTGAAATGATGATGATGTTGACACCTTACGACCTTTTTAACTTTTTGTACCATTACTTTTTTTAACTTTTTCTAAATAGGTATACCTATTTAGAAAAAGTTAAAAATAATTTTCGAAATGTATTTTTAAAACGAAGATAATTTGGAAATTTCTGATTCCATACATAATTTATAATCGGTCTAATTTAGCTGTAACACTAATTTTCGAAAATGTTTTTAGAAAGTTTTTAGACCAATGTGTCTTGCACTTGAAGATTCATTAAAATAAGTTCAGTCGTTTTAGAAAATAAGGACTTGAAAGTTTGTATGAAATATCGTGAGCCGTATATGCTCTTATGTACACTCAAATTTTGTTCTGACTATCTAAGTATGTCCAGAAAATGGCTGAAAATTTATACTCAAACAGTTCGGTATTCGATGTTTGCTAATAGAATCGATAGATCATGCTGAAAGCGAGGCGGTACCTATTGACGCTGTGGCGTGGCGTGGCACATGATATTACATGCAGTTCAGTTTAATTTCTGCTTTAGTACGACTAGCATTCTCCCGGGGTTTCGCCCGCTCAGAGGTTGGTAATTAATTATTTTACAGCAACGTAGAACCGGAAAAAAAATCCAATGTTCTAAACCCAGGTCATTTACCCAGAAAATGATACTTCCGCGTGAAAAATTAATGATTAGAACGTATAGTTTGGAGTAGAGCATAAACAGGGTGTAACGGAAAGGGTATATACGTACTTAAGGGTGTGCTACAGACCATCAAACTGAACATGTTTCTCTAGCGGACAAACATCGTAATAGCGTAAAAAATATCAGCAGCCCCATACATTTGGGTCGAATAGGTATTGAAATTTAGTGTGGGCCAGCGGATAATTTTTTCGCTATTACGATGTTTGGCCGATGAAGAAACATGTTCAGTTTGATGGTCTGTAGCATACACTTAAGTATGTATGTACCCTTTCCGTTACATCCTGTATAGTTCAGACAGAGAAAGTGGAAATATATAGGTATACCTGCATTCTTAATGCACTTACTACAGCAATCATATACTATTTTGTGCCGTGAGCGGCACATAACGTTTCCTTGTGCTTTTATTTGGATCATTCCAGAAATCCCCACTGACAAATCCCCACCAGTGGGGATTGTTACTTTTTTTCCAGAAATCCCCACTAGCTATATAAACTCAGCCTAGTGGGGATTTTTGGAAAAATAAATAACAATCCCCACCAAAGTTATTTAAACATTATAGGATAACGTAAATTGAGATTGTAAATTTATCTCATTCTTTCCAAAAAAAGTGGCACTGTAATGCTGCCACGCATTAGCTCTTGTTGAGCCTCTAAGATAAACTGGTCTTTTTCTTTGCTTCTTTGTGATCGCGGGTTTCGACGGTGACTTTCGTTAGCACTTTTTTCATAAAACAAAGCGTCTTCATGTAAAAAATGTAGAAGTTTCAGTAAACTTGGTTTTTTCTTTGATATAGCTGCATTAAGCTTATGATGCCAGCCTTCCAAAAAGTTTGTGGTTCTGTGCCTCTCTCCGTAAACACATAATACTTTTATGAAATCCTCTTTTATCCACTGGCTTAACATATACCGGCGAAAACGGTCACTGTTATCATTGTCTAGGCATTGGCGGGCAACATAGAACCAGCCTTCCATTATTAGATTTTCCGGTAAAAGTGGTAATACTGCAGCAAGTTCAATTTGCCTCTTCAAAATTTTGGATTTCGTCAGATTCAATTCTCGCCCTTTTTTCCAAATGGCTTTTTTATAGTGAAACAAGCAACCTCTAACAGTTACTTCCGGGAAGACCTCTTCAATAGCATTAATCGTGGCCTTTTCAAAATCGCATCTGAACGTTTGTGGGTTCCACATGGGTATAATGGATTTTATCATGGAAAAAACTATGTTATAAGACTTCTGTGTTTTATCACTCATCAAAACGTACAACAATGGTACGATATGTGTATGCTCATTGGTGCTACCATGATCACCATGTACTGTATAAAGTTGATAAAATGGAAAACAACAGCTTTTGAATGTCCCATCTCCAAAAAAATGTTTTATAGTTTTCATGCGACTACGAGCGTTTTCGGTAGCAAATATTAATATGCGAGTATTATTATCATTAAAATCTGCTATTAGAAATGATTCAAATTGTAGAGGAACTGTAACTTCAGCCAGGTTCCTGAATTCAATTTTTTTAACTTGTGCCGTTGTATTTCTATGGCTATATAAAGAACTCTTTATGTTTTTAAAAAGTGGGAATTGCGACCCACTCAACTGAAAACCTGAATCGTTGTACGATGCTGCTGCCGAATTATATGTTGTGGTAACATTCGGTAAGTCTGGAGTGGAAATAGTGTTCTTCAGTTTTTGTATTTTTAAAGCTATGTCATTTTTTTCGAAATCTGGTACGCATTTATGTGGCTTTTCCTTGACAATACTAGTATACTGTAACAAATAAAAAAAAAACCAATAACATAACATACTATTTCAGTTAGAATGTCATTATGAAACACATTGGTATCAATGCAATGCAATGAAGTCACTTTCGGAAATATATAGTAAAGAAAGTGAGTTTGTTTGTTTGTTACGCTTTCACGCTAAAACGGGTGAACGGACTTGGCTCGATACGTGAGTAGACCATAACCTGGAATAGAACTTAAAATACTTTTGTCCCGGTTATACCTTCCCCTGGGATAATTTTCAACCTCCACGTGGGGTAAGCCGCCAAAAAAAACCGTAAAAGCTAGTGGTTAATCATATGAACTTACTTGAATAGTAATAGATCCATTAAACTTTTCTTTTTTCCTTTTTACACATTCCCATATATTTGCACCATTTTTATATTTCTTTTAAGGCAATATTGATGTCCCGCACGAACAAGTATTTTACTGTTTTTTTTATGTATGTAATCAAACATAGAACTAGAAGAACTTTCACCCATTTTGGTTCATTTACATTTACTTATTACGCTCAGTAAACGAAAGCAATTGATTGCAATTCACTAACGTAATAACTGATTTCCTGCCTATAAAGCTGCCATGACCCGCGACTGACAGACCAAAAACACTCTTGTTTTAATTCAACTGTTTGTACTCTGGTAAACCGAGAAGGTTGTATCCTACGATGAGGTTTATACAGTACCCACAATGTATATTTTATATTTTGTTTAAGTACCCTGAAGTAACAAATATTTTGTCTAACTACCCTACACGCGACTGTTACCAGCAATAAAAAAATACCAGTAGAACTATGCATTAAAATTTATTCTCCTTCTCTTTAGTGGTGTATATTGTTTATCTCTGGATGCATATTGCATTTATGAAAAACCAGATTTCCGGTGACTGAAGTTTTGCACTGTGCAAATAATTGTATAATTAATTCTGAAGTAATTAAATTGTTTAACGCATTTTTTGTTTAATAATTTAGAAACAACACTTGGTGGGGATTGTTACTTATTTTTCCAGAAATCCCCACTATACATCTAGTGGGGATTTCTGGAAAAAAAAGTAACAATCCCCACTGGTGGGGATTTGTCAGTGGGGATTTCTGGAATGATCCTTTTATTTAAGTAATGGGGCACTTAGAGCTGCGTTTGTTATGTACAAGAGTGAGATTTTGAGTTTTTCGTGATTTTTTATTCCAGGGACCAACAATAATGAACTGAAACCTACCATTACAAACAAATAAATATCTCCTTCAACCCAAACCTCATTCCCATCTATTTCCTCTCCCAAGTCGACATACGGAACTAAAAATACTATAAAATTCTGCTTCCCTCACCGAACTACAAAATTTCATCGACGTTTTTCCACTTCACTGGCATTAGACTCTGAGTTTAGTAGCTATTTACTCTTTCCTGAATTATTCATAGGGACTGACCGATCACCGCCCGATTCCGCCTCGCTTCGACTTCCCAATAAGTAATTTAGCAATTCAATTAGCTCCGACTTTTATAAAAGTCTCCGGATTACAGCCTTTGAAGTGTTTTGAGACAGCGCTGCGTTTATCTGCTCGTAAAATTAACATTTAAGATGGGGTGTAAAGGGGATGGCGCGATATAGTGTGATGGTTGGTACTATTGCAAGTGAAGTGAAAAGCAGCGCAGAATAGCGAGTTTTAAAGTTTTCCCATCTTTCTACGCATAAGCATGTATAACCTGAAATTCTTTTTGACAATTTTGTACAAAATTAGTTCAACGGATTGAGATAGAATAAAATATTGCTCACTCTAACAATTCCTACTGGGTTACATGCAATAATCTCAATTTGTAACAAAATTTGATCAAGCAAAGTGCATTTTTCCATTTCGATCAATCGAAGACCAAAGAAATTCAGTAAATATAAAATTGTAAATTTAAAGAGAACTTGTAAGATTAATGGAGTAACACAATAGGTAGAGTCAACTACACATCATCATAGACCTATAATGTTCCCACTGCTGGGACACAGGTCTCCTCTCTATGGGAGGGAGTGGGCTGTAATCCACCACGCGGGCCCTGTGCGGATTGGTAGATGTCACATGTCATCGAATTTTTAGTTCTAGGACATGCCGGTTGCCTCACGATGTTTTACTTCACCGTTTTTGAGAGCAGCGATGATGAATGAGTGCAAACAATTAGAAAACGCCTTTATGCCATAGTGATGTGCGGCTGACTGGAATATTAAATAGCAAACGCAAGGGTGATGTCCTAATTACTATTATTACTCAAAACAATATCAATTTAATTTAATCCAGTTTTCCAAGGGTTCTCTTCACTACTTAATTTCAGAGAGTGGATTGAATCCTAAATACGCTTTTGGTAATCAACATGCAAAAAAAAAACATAAGTATTAAACTAATGAGGTCGCAATGGGATTGTGGCTTCGTCTCAGATAATCTGTTTAAGACCTTTTAACAGATAGCCGATTTTGCTTAGCCATTGAGGCGAGATAATACAGTTAGGATCTAGGTAGGTATTGTCTTTTTAATTTTTTTTTGGTCATTAGTAAAACTTTGTTGTTCAGTATGGTGTCGGACGTAAAGAATAGCACCATCCCATATCTTCCCGTGGGTGTCGTAAGAGGCGACTAAGGGACTTGCCAGAGAATGGGCCGCAGCGTTCTCTGTGCTTTTGTAAAAACCATACTGCGATCGCCAACCCGCCTGCCAAGCATGGCGATAATAGCAAAACCCCCTTTATGTCAATGTGGCGTTGGGGGAGGCCCATGTCCAGCAGTGGACGACTTTCGGCTGAAATGATAGTAAAACTTTTGTTGAAATATTTTGTGTTAAAATAATTACTAACAATTGCTGACTGTCCTATCTTTCACCACAGATTTTCATGCCTTTCCCAAAGCTAGCAGAGTTTTCGGCAAGGCTTCTACATTTTAGAAGAAATCAACTAATATTTTTAGACACGTTGAAAACCCTTTAAAAAAACCCTAATTATTTACAATCCCGGCCAGCTGCGGAGCAACGTTCGAAATCTAAACAGAAATATTTTTCAATGTCAGGCCGTCAGAGGCAGTGGTGATTAAAAACACGGCGTCCGGGCTATGTGCTCCTAGTACATGAGACTGGCTGCGTTCCAAACTGACACCGACTGTTCCATGGTTTTTCTACATTCCACTCATAGGATTTTAATTCTAATAGCTTTGTAACCGGTTCACGTAATCTTGTTAGATGGAAATGGAGTTTCTTATCAGATTTGGATGGAAAAGGAAACTGTGAGAGAGGAATCCCGAATATACTTATCAAAGACGGGAATATGGTTTAACTATAAAAGTTTTTGGAATATTTTTCCTTGTCGGGGGGAAACAAGAGTAGTGATTTTTCATATAAATACGTAATTCTTTATTGCATGCTCTGCGCATGTTATTATTTGTTCCGCCCACTCCTAGAACTCATCAGGATTATTTCTTTATTTTTTTACTATCAGATAGGAGAAATATAACCCTACGTAGTTGTAAAAGCAAATGGAGCGAGAATTTGCACCGCAGCGACCATTTTAGTGTTTGCGTGGTAGTAAGATTTTAAAAATGGCCGCCCATCGGGCCGCGGGCCGCGTCTAGTGCAAACACTGGGAGTCCATTAATATCTCCTCGGAACGTGTGCTGAATCGTAAGTTGGGATCTAAGCATTTTTAAATGTACAATTGTCGAAAGAGATTGTAAAGGAATCACGTAACGCATTTGTTATGGATTTTTAACCATCAATGGGGAGAAAACTTTTTTTGGGGATGCATGCAAATGATTCCTTGATGTTATACGAGGAAGCAGTCAAAACGAAATTAATTTTAAATGTCTTATTTTCCGAAATGACTGAACCGATTTTAATGAAACTTAATACGCATAAGCAGGATACATAGGTCTAAAAAGTTACTAAATAACATTGCAATATGCCTTTAAAAAAAGATAATTGGTGATTTCTGTTTCTATGGATAATTTATAATCGGTCTAATTTAGCTGTAACACTATTTTTCGAAAATGTTTTTAGTAACTTTTTAGACGCATGTATTCTGCTTATGCGTATGAAGTTTCATTAAAATTGGTTAAGCCATTTTGGAAAATAAGGACTTAAAACTTAGTATGAACTGTCGTAAGGCGTAAACGCTCCTAATCAAAATCTAATCTCAACCGATACCGGATATATATTTCTTTAAAATAACTGAACTAGAACTACCAAGGGATCATAGCACGCTTGCAGGCGAGGTTCGATTCTATGTACTTCATTACTTGTTATTAAATTTGTCAGTCCAAGCGCGAATTAGCTGCCAGGCCACTTGGCGTTAATAAACATTGCGGATGAACCAGCAAGCTTGGAGCTTCCGATCCATGCCATTAATCCGCTAACTCCTTCAAAATTCAAGTATTAGGGGGAGACGAAGAAGGTCTTGTTACGCCGGTGGCAATTTTCCACTAGTTTCTAGAGTACGATCATCTTCAAAGTTTTATCTTTGCAATGCGAGAAGTTCGGAAGACTAGCGCGAGTTTGGTGTAAATGTAATTTGACAAATCTATGTGTAATATCAGTTCTGAATAAAATATTCGCTTAGCAAAGTTTCCTTGAATGTTTTGTTACAAATTCACAGGGCTCAAAGTTTTGGGTCAAAGGTTTTTGTTGCCTATTGTTTCTGTGATTGGGTGACCGTGACCGCTCGTGTTGAAATGATTACAAAGAGCTGTATGAATATGTCACTGACGCAACGTCTGTTTGGTGTGATTAATGCATGTTTGTATTTAATTTTGGTCATCAATTATCACTATTTTACAATATTCACGCGACATTTTCGCAACTGTATGAAATAACTTTTTATGTTTACTGTTCAACTGTCGTGTTCATTTACAATGTGTTCATACAATCAAGATGAAATTTCTCATTTTTTAGCAAAACTGGCAAATAAATAGGAAGCAAATAATAGCAGTTTTAACAGGACAGTAGTACTTCCGTCTGCAGCTTTTAAAAGCTTACATTGTTCTTTCCATTCTGTTTCCTCCACTAATTTGATTAATTAATATTTTTACCATACATTTTCTTCATTAATTTCATTAGGACATCAAGATAAAAAAACGAGATTTTTGTTGCAACAGTTTATCGTTAAATAACTCCAGTAAAAAGTTTAACCCAAAACAAAATATTTACGATGGCAAAAATATCTTCGTTATAAAACTACTAGAAGTACATAAGCGACAACGGCTGTTCCCGAACCCACTATCGCTAAGTTAGCGATAAAGTGCGAATAACTCGAGCGCCCGCCTCGCAAACTTGCCCGAGTGACAGACACGGCCGAGAATAATCTCTTAAGTTTTAGTTCATCGCCCACCATAGACTCGGCAGTGACGTATAGACGCCGTAAATTGTCAAAAGCTACTGATAAAACCCCACAATTGTTGCTGTTATGTGAAATATTAATGTGATTTCAGATTACTGAGTCAAAATGTGATTTGAGTACCTATTTAAGTACGCATTGATCTATTTTCAGAACCTTTATGACTTTCCTTATAATTAACTTGCTTTTCCCGCGGTTTGGCACTTGGAGGCCGAAATTTGTCCTATAAGAACTAAACGAAATCAATCTATCCTTATTATGTCCTTTAACCCAGGTCATGTAGGTATAGTGGTTGAACATTGTGCCAAATTTTGTCGAATTACATTTAAGATTAAACAGGCAGATATACAAATGACTTGCGCATTTATATTATTAGTATGGATATGCTTTTATTTTTTTAACCCCCGACCAAAAAAGAGGGGTGTTATAAGTTTGACGTGTGCGTATCTGTGTGTCTGTCTGTGGCTCCGTAGCTCATAAACGGATGAACCAATTTTAATAAAATTGGTATCGTTTATAAGGTATTTAAATCGAGAGTGTTCTTAGCTGTTTCAAGAAAATCTGCTCAGCCGTTTGAAGAACATCACTTCTTTTCTAATTGATGAAGGGATATCAATTATCGTTTTTTTTTTTGTAATTTTTAACTTTCGTTGTTTTCATTTATTAGCGAGAAGAGGCGCAACACCGAGAAAATTGGAAGGTATGGGGGAAGACTTTGCCCAGGAGTAGGATAGTCAAGGCTTAGAAAAAATAATATAAAAAGCATACATCACCGCTAAGAAGACCGCTTAGCCTAAGCTAAGGCATTGTAGGCCTTATAGATTCCTAGATCCTTGGTAACTTTTTATTTCGTTCTACGTTTTGTAGTAAGCAACGACTTATTGTCAGGCCTACGATGTCCTCCCATACTTTAGTACTAATGCTGTAACAGAAATATTGTAAAACCAAAAGATTTTAAAAGAGTAACCATGGAGTTTCTTGCCGGTTCTTCTCCATAGGAAACGACCAACCCGAACCGAGCACCTTTTTGCCGACGTTTTATAAGTGCCCCTGTAGGCCTATGTAAAATAAAAATATTTTGATTTTGATTTAGCACAATCACAGACTAAAGCGGACCCCCGAAGCTAAGACGCTTGGATTGTAATTTATTTTTGGCTTTTTAGAGGTTGTTTGTGTAAGGGGTATTTCAATTTTTAATCTAATTTTTATATATTTTTTGACACTATTAAGCCCAAGGAGTTTTCCTGAGTACACCTTTCACTAATCGCTATGTATCCGGAAGTGATTATACATGAACCTATCTATAAAGTCAGCGTAAGCAATTAGTCTACTATCAATGTACGATGCGGCAGGCCTCCACCAAACCACACTATTTCTCTAAGAGGGGCCTGAAACACGATGTATGTGCACCACCCTTAAGTTATCGTAAGGTGGTTCATTAAGGTTAATCGATCTTTGAGTACGGGATCATGGTCTTACGTAAGACTGAACAGGATAAGGAGGATTTTATAATAATCTACAGTAATTTCGCTTTTAACAGCAGGAACTCGAGCAATCGTGTTGTTAGAAGGATAAAGATTATTGTAATTTTGACAGACTTGTTAATAATTGAGATTTTGAAGTAAGTAAAATAACTGTGACAGTACCGTAATTTTAATAGAAAGCGAAATATTTTGTATTTCTGCTCATCTCATGATCGCTACACTGGATAATCATACTACCAAAGTTCAAGTTCAAGTACCAGGCTAATATAATAGCCAGGAGCTTACAGACCACCAGTCCAATTAGCCGTACAGTTTCTATGTTCAAACATCGAAGGGCAAAAATTATAACGGATTAACTAGGGACCGGTGGCGTCGCAAACATGGCAACCACATCTGCAATTCAATTAAATTCCAAGTTAAATTGCTTCTAGCTTTGTAGTGGCAACATTGAATTATTTGCCAGCTGTTATAAACTGCCCATAAACCATATTAAACGAGATTTATTTATGCATAAATTCCTCGGTTCAGTTCTGAGTTCTGTATTTATTTTGTGATAGTTCCTTACCCGGTTGGAGTGTTCGACTCAATAATCTGGTATTAAGTGTTATTTGTTAGCAATAAGCTGTTTATAACTTCTTTAACGTTTAAAGAAAAGAAGTGTTTACTTAAAGTTATATATACCTGTATGTCATAAAAACACATTGACCGTAAATCATCATCATCTGCCTAGCCTTTTCCCAAACTATCTTGGGGTCGGCTTCCAGTCTAACCGGATGCAGCTGAGTACCAGTATTTTACATGAAGCGACTGCCTATCTGACCTCCACAACCCAGTAACTGGGCAATACGATACCCCTTGGTAAGACTGGATGTCAGACTTTTAGCTTCTGACTACTCGTAACGACTGTCAAAGATCTACAAATGACAGCCGGGACCAACGGCTTAACGTGCTTTCCGAGGCACGGAGGAAACTCGATATGTAATTATGGTCACCCATACACAGACCAACCTCGGTAAGCACGGCTTAACCTTAAATATCGACCTGGGTGGCTGTTATTATTTAGCCACGAGATCCTCATTGACCACATTGACCGTAAATATGTAATAGAATAAATCTAAACTTAACTGATTTAATACGTTATCCCAGAACGTTAATTAATACAATTACGTAACTAAACGTCAAACAATGTCATTACCCCGACACGGGACATGTTTACAAGATCTTCTCATAAATACACAATAACAATCCCAAGTGCGCCAGAAACCAGGATCAAATCCCAGGACTAATAAATATGCCAATGATTTGCCATCCAATTCGGCCGACTACAAAATCTTTCCGATGGGAGCTGTGCATTAGCATACAACCCGAACAACTTAGACGTTGCCTTGCTGAACTCAACTGCTTTGGAAAAACGCTCCTTATCTCTTCTGAACTCTTGAGCGCCTGGTACATTTTTCCCAGCAATGTAGAATTTGTCAAGGTTATTCCTGAGGTTGAATAGGAACAATCCCTCAAAAGAGCTCACCTCTTTCAATGAAACTTGTGAGGCAAAGTTTGTCTTAACTCCTCTTAATTTATGCGTTTCGCATTTAATTTTGTTCGGGTCTGGGACGGGACGAATTTGATTTTCAATAGAAGACAATGCGGCGTCCTGTATAAACGGACGACGGATAGTTTACTTTCGAGCTGTTGTCGCACGAGCACTTTGTTTAATTAAATTGTATTGAATAAATCCCTTTTTCACAAGGCGTATGGGGCAATCACTTTATTGTTCCCTCTTTCTCATCATTTTCTCTACTTATGTATGCTTTTTCAGTCGAATCGATCAGATTGTAAATCGTTATCGAAAATGACCTCACCATCTGTCTACTTCTTTCACAACTATTTAAGAGTATCTCTGTCCAGGTGAAGCTGAATACCAGTAATTTACAGATAACGACTACCTATCTACTCTTCACAACCGCACTATTTCTTTCTTAAACTACAGTTCCTTAGTAAGTAACATTTGTCTTTCATTTTTCCGCATATAAAATAACACATTTATCACGAACATTCCCCTTTTTCTCTAGTCATGCACCCTCTCCCCCCTTCCCACCATTGGGTAACGCGAGCTACGGAAGCCTTGTAAAATTCTACAACTTGGTCGAACGGGCGATTACAAACAGCTGATACTATTGACGGTTCTCTTTCAGTTGAAACTTGAAGATTGTGTAACGGACTTTTATTTGTCCATTATTTTATACGTAACTTTTTTCTACTTTACTCTGATTATACGTATTAACTTACACTGATTATTGTAATAAAACAACTTGAAATAGAAAGATGAAAGTGAAGGATTGATCTCAGTATCCTGTGGTTGACAGAGGAATGCTATGCGCTGATGAAGATCATTTTATCCTTTTCTACTAAATAAAATTCATAATTGACTGACAGACAAGCGCTGGATCTAGGAGCATGAAATTTGGTTATTTATGTAATAGACTTCTTATATTGCTATCTGCAATAGACTCTCTCTTTCCCACTCTGAAGTAAAATTAAAACGTATTGTTTTATTTTTACTTCAGAGTGGGAAAGTGCTTTATGACGTCATGTTAGGCCACCAAGATTAAGAAATAATTATAACATTCACCACCGAGCGGTTTTAAAAACAAGTTATATGTCGTTCTTTGGATGTAAGTTACTTGAGAAATTGCTGATGGGAATTTCCTTGTCATCAAAATTAATTGATGCTTTTAGTAACAATACCCATGTAGTACATGCTGTTCATAAAACATTACCACGAGTAAACATTTTAAACCGTGAGCCCATCCGCCTTAAATAAACAAAACTGTCGGAATCCGTTCAGCTATTTGGAACAGGAATAAAAATACAAAACTTTGGTTTAGGCCGATCTTTTTAATGTAGAAAATACTGCACTGAATTTTGTTCAGATGTAGAAAGTTTTTCGAAGTGCGTCGAAAATTGAAACAGTTCCACGGAACCCATTTTCACTGTCCTGACTGACAGTGAAACCAATTAAGACAATGGACACACCACTAGGGCTGAGTCACAACAGTTTCTTAAATAAACAGAATAATGTTATTGAAAGACAAAATTGTTACCCTGCCACTTACGGGATATCTTCTGTGATTATTAACTACTAGCTGTACGGCATGCGTTGCAATGTACTTTTTCATCCTACCATCTCGGAAAGAGTATTTTTAATCTTCAATATCTGAGTGGAAAAGCCGTTTTTATTCTCTAGAGGATAAAGTAAATTGAATTTAGAACATAGTGTGCACTAAGTTTGTGAATTAAAAAAAACATTAAACCTATTTACTGCTACCTCTGTGGTGCCGAATATATCATACAACTTTTTTTTTAATTTGTTAAAAACTCAGACTCGGAACCTTCTTGGTGTTCTTTTTTCAATTTGCTTTGTACGCGGTTCTTTACGAGGCATTTTTTCACGTCATTGTTAATTATACCGTAATATTATTTTGTTATAATTTAAAGATTATTCTGTAATACTTGTACCTGTCATAATGTAGTAATTAATACCTAAACTGATATAAAAGTGTACCTATCTTGTGATTGTAAACGTTTTTTTTTTTGCATTTAGTCTTTTCCTCGCTGAGGTGGAATGAAAAGTTACGTGTTGCACTCGAGTGCAAAGATTTTTCACCTCGTGCTCTTTTGATTCCCTCGCTAACGCTCAGGATTCTAATTTTGAATCACTCGCTGCGCTCGTGATTCAATTTTAGAATCCTTCGCTTGCTCGGTCATCAAAATTGAACACGCGGTTAAAAAGCAACTTTGCACTCTTGTATAACAAATAACTATTTCCTACCTACCTCCTACTCTACCAACCTATCCTACGCTACCCTATATACCTACATACTTACCCTTACCTGACCTACCTGCCCTAATTAACTTTTAAACCTCCCTTGGACTTCTACGAAAATTTTAAAACCAATATTAGCCAAATCGGTCCAGCTGTTTTCGAGTTTTAGTGAGACTAACAAACGTCATTTAATTTTTATATACAAGACAAGATGTTGTTTTGCATCCTCCTCAAAATTCAAGTTGGTTGTTACAAAAGACGTAAATAATCAATTTAAATTATGTTACCTAGATAATTTTTAATAAACGCTGCTTTTTTTGTTATTTATGTTTGTCAGTTTTTCAGAAAAATCCCCTTAACGTGGTTTAGGAAATAACAAATTGTCAAAATAATGTTTGCGGTGCTTTGCATGTGTGAAAGCATGGTGGGCGAGAATCAGACGAGCCGCATTTAAAACACGGGTGGTTCACACTTACCGATTTCCGTAAATAAAAAAAATCACCTACCCATTTTTGTTGATTCGGGTCGAGAATCATTAGCATAGTTACCTCCTTGAATTTGACGAGGATGCAAAACAACAGCTTGTATATAGATAGATAGATTGTGAGTTCCCGATATTTCGCCGCTGTTGCATGCGCCAGGATTGTGGGATGACTGGAGCATTCGGGTGGATGGTAAAAAATAACAATTGACAGTGTAAGTTTAGTTATAAACCGTGGAAGCTTAAAACAGTTTGACAAAATGGTTTGTCAGTAGATTTATAAAATTTTACTTAGACGAGACTGTTTCTTCACGAGTATTTGCGCCAATCTAAACTAATATTATAAAGAGGAAAGATTTCATTGTTTGTTTGTTCGTTTGTTTGTTTGTTTGTTTGTTTATTTGTTTGCATGGAATAGGCTCCGAAACTACTGGTCCGATTTGAAAAATTATAGGAGTGGAGCAGCAATAAAAAATGTTGCGAAAACGGGGAAAATGTAACGCAAACAAAGTCGCACCGGATAGCTAGTATTTAATTAATGTTCTTAGAACAATAGTCTGACACTCAGTTGTGACAGTAACTGCGGAAAAAACGAGTGAATTAAATTGCCACGATGCAACGGATGCAAGTGACATACGCGCGTGTCTCATGAGCATGACGCAAGTTACCGTCGTAAGTCACATCGACTGAGGGCATAAACGAGGCGTAAGGGCAGTTAAGACTCTGGTCCACCAACAGCTTATAACCTTTAAGAAATACAAGGCGTATTTCTTAAATAAACCCAGTACCAACAAACAATTTTAAATAAATAATAACGCTATGTATTTAACGAAATATTCATTGCGGAGCCGTGCCCGAAAATGTCGCCCGACAACAATATATCAAGCGGGCAAAGTTGCGAGCTCCTCGACTATTTCTTTGATGTGAACGCACGACGCATTTTCAGAATGCCCTGAATTTTAGAGGAAACTATGTTGGAATAGTTGCTTTAGCTACTATTATTGTCTTGAGTCTTGACGTGGTTTGGAACGCTGAAGAAAGGGTGGCCATGATCTTGGTATAGGACTGGAGACTCTGCTCAAGGAATGTGCTTGTGCGCGCTATTTATTCCATTTAATTATAATGTTTTTTTTAAAGCACTTAAGCACATACTACCGTAACAGCGATCTTCTTTGCATAGCTGTTTAAACATTATAACAGAAATGTAAATACATGTTTGCATCACAGCGATTTTTTTTTTGCAAATTTATTTAAAAAATATAACAGAAATATAAATAGAAACAGTAATATTAATTGCAGCAACAAACTCAAAATAAGACTAGTTATTTAAATTCGGCTGTCAAAAGGCACTTTTTACCCGACTGGCCGACGTGAATGAGGGTGTAGTGCTTTTCAGCCTATGTACATATGTATGTATGTACGTGTATGTTTGTTCCTTTACTATGTTAAAAATGCTGAAACATTTTAAACACACGAGAAAACATAAGCTGGGGTGATGACCTCCTATCAAATTTCTATCACAGCAGGGAAAAATCCTTCAATCCATTATTGAGCCTTAAATCACGAACATTTCAATTTGTGAAAAGAAACTTGCTGCCCACTGCTGGATATAGGCCTCTCCCAACCTGGGCCAGCACACCTTGTCCTCTGCCGTCAACATGCAGTCTGTTTCAGGGTTCTTTTAAAAGTCGCAGGTCCATCTACTTCGTTTTCTAAAACATATTCTCCAATAGAACGAATGAAATTCAGAAAACAACAGCATATCTCGTACTCTACAGCATCAGCAGTCGCTTCTAAATATGACGCAAAGACCATGAAACAAACGCTAGTCGCACCTTGATCGACAGCCAAGTTGATTCGCTGATAATTCTCAGTCGTGTCAACAGGCTGACCCTGTATAGCGGACTGGAGATCATTCGTGTGTACGCCACAGCGATTGAACTGTCCATTCGACTTAGATGGACAAAGATACGTTAATCGGGAAAGTGTCAATGTGATTCGGTCAGTAGCTTGTGGTGCATTTGAATACTAAATGAGAAATATGTGATTTTAGGAATGTAATGGTACTTATTTGAATCGAGTTGAAGAGGGTCTAAGAAGAAGAGTTTCTTAGTAATTTTCTTGTATTAAAACTGTTTTTTTTTTAACTAATTTTGATACTAGCTTTAAGTGTCCTTACATTAAATTCGCTATTGTCATTCTTGTCTAAAATACCAGTAAAACGGCAAATTGCTTAGCAATGAAATTATTATTCTAAAATAAGTACCCCTTGTTGCTAGTCTTACTAAGGGGTATCGTATTGCCCTTAGTTTACTGGGTCGTGGAGCGCAGATAGGCAGTCCCTCCATGCAAAATACTGGTATTCCGCTAAATCCGGTAAGACTGGAAGCACATAGTGGGGGAAAGAGTAGAAAGTCGATGATCCTGCGATAGTAAGTAGTACACCATTCTCTACAACTACGACTTCACACTTATTGTATTATCACTTATTATAGTTAATCGTCACAATACGAAGGTATGTGGAAAATTTCATTCCAATCGGATTAAGGGAAATGCAGATTATTAATAAAAAAACACAAAATAAAACTATTGTGTCTGCCTAGCTGTAAGTTTTCCGAAAATAAACCAAATAAAATAAAACAAAAATTAAAATTAAAAAGAAACACACCTTCCATTAGATCGGTTCGTAGATATTTTTATGCTTTTTTCTACAGGCGCTAATAGAATACTCAATTTAAACAATTTGTTTAATTCCTGTAACCCTTAGTTCGTGAATAGTTTTTGCCAGTCTCCTCTTTCGCATATTTACAGACACACGATCGGCAAGCAAGACCTATTGTTGTCTGTCCCTACCTTACCTTATCATTAAGGATAAGTGACGCATGTGTATGTAGCCCTTTATCTTTTATGATTATCATGTGTGGAGCAATTATGGTGTAAACAGCCTTTTAGGTCCTGCTAATGTAATTTCTCAAAGGTGGTAAGGTACTGCTGCCCGATTTCACTAAGGTTCTTCTACAACTGTATCATGTATATTTTAGCACTGGGATAAAGTCGAATCTGGGCTGAGGGCCGAGAGTTGACATTCTGAGAGAACAATAACATTTACGCATTATTTTAGATCTGGCTTAATTTTGTGTAAACGAACATTTTTGGTACAAATAGATTGCTTAGACAAATCTAAAGAAACAACAGCGTTTTGCTGTGGAACTACCCCGTACTAAGTTTACGTTACGGTACCAGGACTGCATAAAATCCAAGAGCTACACACATTCCCTATCACCGCCAACGTGACGTAATCACACGATATTCGTATTCATACCGTCTCCGCCTGAAATGACGACAGAGTCCTTCGATTAGCAAACCGATTCATATGAAGCACACGTAAAATTCCTTTTATAAGGACAATCGAAACACATGGTATGAATGGGTCCCTTGGGCAGGTTTGACATTCTCATTTCTATGAATAACTTGATTTTTGGAAGGTGAAGAAGAAATTGCTTTTAAAATCACATTAAAGGCAAGATTTTGAATGGACTTTTCAGTGGTACTGTAATATATTTTTTTGTATTTAGCGATGCTGGCTGTCGTGTAACATCATAAACAAGCAAGCTCTCGTGTGGTGTCTCGGACCATGAAACTGAACATTTTTTGTTCTAGGAGTTATTACAATTCCCAAAAAGGCACACAACTAAAATTAAAAAATACTTATGAATTTCCAAAAGTCTTAGAACAAAAGAAGTTCAGTATAATGGTCCGAGCTACTACACGAGAGGTGGTAAGTTTATTTGTACACCTTGTATTTTCGTAATCAGCCCAGCGCGACACAGGCCTCTTCCTCTATATGAGAGGGAAAGGCACACATTTACATGAAAATGTTTCTTCACAATAGGGACATCACCGTTTTGAGAGCAGTGGTGATGAAATAAATAACACAAAGTGTTTCAGATAAAACTACTGAAATTGTCTTAGAAATATTTTAATTAAATTTTCTTTTCTTACATTGAAGTCACATCTTTTTTTGTCACACATCAATTTTCAAAAATCTTCAATGTCTCATTTAAACTGCCAGCAACATACTCCTCCTCGCTCGACCCTGACCGTCGAGCTCACACGGTGGCAGCTGGCCCCACTGCTTTCATTAACACCACCAACTTGTTTACCGGGCGCCGTAGCACAGCACCGCCGCGGGTAGCCACATCTACCATGTGGACACGGCAGTCCCGGCCTGACAGCGTGGCGACAACTCGACCTCGAGGCCACACATTTCGAGGAGATGTAGAATCTGCAATTAAGACTACGTCATTAAGCCCTACCCCACACCCATCATCGTGCGTACATCTCGTGCGCGTCTGTAGGCTGGGCAAATATTCGCGCATCCATCGAGACCAGAAATGGTCCGCCAGTCTCTGGCTTATCCTCCATTGCCTTCTTAGGTTAAAGTCTGCATCTGTGAAGCTTCCTGGTCTACCCAGCCCATTTGATGATCCAAGCAGAAAATGGTTGGGTGTCAGTGCCTCCTCGTCTGGGTCGAGAGACACGTCTGTAAGAGGCCGGCTATTCACGACGTTTTCAGCTTCAGCCATGAGAGTGATAAGGACTTCCTCCTTGGGCGCTCTTGAGTGAAGGATCGCCGAGAGAGCCGTCTTGAGTGATCGAATGAGCCTCTCCCATACACCTCCCATGTGTGGTGCATCTGGGGGATTAAAAGTCCACTGAATGCCTAAGTCTGCAGTCCTGTTTATCGCTTCTTCATCTATCTTCAGTAGCTCTTTGTTTGCAGATCGAAAATTAGTGCCATTATCTGAGTGGAGTCGTTTAGGGTATCCACGTCGCGCCGCCATCTTTCTAATCGCCATAAGAGTCGAATCAGTGTTTAATGACGATGCTATTTCAATGTGCACGGCTCTGGTTTTCATGCAAGTGAAGATAACACCCCATCGCTTTTCTTGTCGTCGCCCGATGGTCACTGACATTGGACCGAACATGTCGATACCGCAGTACGTGAATGGTCTGCAGTGGTGTTCGAGGCGCATAGTCGGTAATCCTGCCATCATTGGTTGCTCGCAGCGCGCACTTGCGCTTTACAGATTACACAGTTAGCAATTAATGATCGCACTGCCGCCCGTAAACGGAATATGTAGTAATCTTGTCGAAGCTCGTTTACCAGGGTCGCTGTACCGTAGTGTCCTAATAATCGGTGCTTGTATTCGATAATAAGCTTGGTCACATTGTGTCTTGCGTCGAGTATAATCGGATTTTTCAACTCAAGCGACAACTCTCTTCCAGCCATCAAGCGACTCTGAACTCGCAGCACACCGTCGTCGTCCAGTCTCGGATTAAGTTTTCTTAACTTACTTTACAGTTTTATCGTATTGCCTTTCTTAATCGCAGCGATTTCATCATAAAATAACTCACATTGAGTTTGTCGGATAATATGATCACCGATCTATGAACGACGTTCATAGATCGGTGACATTCTAGTGTCAAGTCTTTGACATTTATTTATGAAAAGCAAAACGTATGCTAAACTTCTTGTTAGTCGGCGCCAATTTGAAAAACGAGTATGGTCAATAAGCACTATAGCTTCCGAGACAGTCAAAATAGTTGTAGGTGGCTCTATCTCCTCCTCGGTTTCGGCCGGCTTGAACCTAGGCCATGCATCTTCTGAGAGGTGAAGAAAGTCAGGTCCCGACACCCATCTTGACTTGTCCATGTCGAGGACTACATTGGCTCTTGTGGCTTCATCGGCGACATTCATGTTTCCAGGCAGCCATCTCCACTCTTCAGGTTTTGTGAGTTCGTCTATTTCGGATAATCTGTTAGAAATGAAAACGTTAATCTTTCGTGGATTATTCCGTATCCATCGCCACACAGTCAGAGAATCAGTCCAATAGATACATTGAGAGATTGTCACGCTTTGTTCTTGCTTGATTGTCTCTCCCAAGCGTGCTCCAAGCAACGCAGCTTGCAGTTCCAGGCGCGGTATTGTCGTGCCTGCTTTTAATGGGGCCACGCGGATTTTTCCAGCGACAAAGGCAATTTGTGTATCACGGCGCAGGTAGGCTACCGCTGCATAAGCCTGCTCAGATGCGTCAACAAAGATTATTAATTGAAATTTGTCCATTGCAGAGAACCCGTAGTGTCGTGGCATGGAAAATAACTGACATTTCTTCAAGTCTTGAAGCCATTTGATCCATACTTTAGCGAGATCGTCATTTATCTGTTCGTCCCACTTTGTCTTGTTTCGCCACAACTCCTGCAGCATTATTCTCCCTCTAATCAGGAAGGGACTCAATATTCCAAGCGGATCAAAGACAGACATTACCACTTGAAGCATCTGACGCTTAGTAGGTATTCTAACACCATTGGCAATGTCTTTGTCAATTTTCTTCATGCTGAGATCAAAACCCAAGGTGTCTAAAGATGGTCTCCAGTTCAAGCCCAAGGTTCTTTGGACTTCATCATCTCGTCCGAGTAACATGACAGGTTCTGTTTTTGCTTCTTTAGGTAGAACATTTGGTCGGTTTGATGCCCATCCACGAATATCAAAGCCGCCCGTCTTGTGTATCATCACTACATCTTCCACAAGTCGCTTCATCTCCTCCTCATCATCAAGGCTGTCAAGGTAATCATCTACATAATGTCGTTTCTTGATGGCTTCGACGGCTCTTGGGTGAGAAGAAGCGTATTCGTCAGCATTGCGGCGAATGATGTACGTTGCGGTACAGGGCGATGACGTGGCTCCGAAGGTCATCGAAGTCATCTTGTAGGTGCGCGGTGGTTGCTTTCGCTCCATCCCTCGCCATAGGAAGCACTGGGCGTTCTGATCGTCTGCGTTAATCTTTACCTGGAGGAACATCTCTCTTATGTCCGCTGTTACAGCGACAGCTCGTTCACGGAATCTCAGCAATACTCCTAGCAGGTTGTTCAACAAGTCAGGACCAGTAAGTAGTTCTGTATTCAAAGAAATACCGTTAGTTGTAGCTTTGGCGTCAAATACGAGTCGTGGCTTTCCAGGTTTGTTTGGATTGCGGACACCAAAATGCGGCAAATACCAGACACGACCAGTAGGTTTTTCTTGGGCTTCTTTTGCATAACCTTTCTCAATGAAGTTGACCACTTGCTTTTCGTAATCAACGGCGGCGATAGGATCAGCGTCCATCATTCTCTCCGTGCTTCGTAGTCGATGTTCAGCATTTCGGCGGTTATCAGGCAGCTGTATGTTGTCGCTCCGCCATATCAAACCGGTTTCCCATCTTTGCCCTATCTTTCGGGACTTCGTGTCTAGGATGTGAAGGGCTCTCTTCTCATCTGGGGATAATCTGGGCCTGTCAAGACACTTGACGCCAAGGCTGTCCTGGTGAAAGTAGTTTTTCACTAGCTCGTCCAACCGATCGTCTTCGTCTAGGCGTGCATGAAGCGCAAACTCAGGCATAATATTGGATGCTATAGAAGAACAAACACCATGGAGCACCCATCCAAGTTTTGTCAAAGACGCGACAGGTTCATCTTTACCACCTTCTCTTAGTTTTCTGCTCACGATCAGGGGCCATTGGTCCTGGCCGATGAGCATAGCTGGTTGACCTTCAAAAGCATAGAGGGGAAGGTCTTTCAGGTGATTCAAGCTCTCGATATGTTCTCTAGGAATTGTATGGAAGGGAAGATTCAGCGCTTTAACCGTTCGTACTCGATCTAGCTGATGAAGACCCCAGGGAGTTCGTATCGTCAGCGTTACCATCTGACTTGATGCGCTGCTTGTTAGGCCTACTACACCATGAATCTTCAATTCTTTTTCAGGACCAGTAGCTCCAATCTTTTCGGCGATATCGCTTTCGATCAGACTTATTGTCGATCCTTCGTCAAGTAGTGCATAGGTCGTAACACTTCCTGATGGACCTTCAATCTCAACCGGCAGCACCTTCAGAAAGACCTTATTCTTTACAGACCATGTGTTTGCTGTAGTCTCGGGCTTGTCCCAGTCAAGTCTATGTAGAAGCGAGTGGTGACCTCTCTTGCACGTTTTACATCTGACCTTGGATTTGCATCGTTCGCGGCGGTGGGTGGACTTGAGACATTTAAAGCATAATCGGTGCTTACATGACCAATCCCATCGTTGATTGATATCTTCATCAGCGAACTTGTGGCAAGTGGTAATCCCATGGCCCTTATCTGAGCAAAACGCGCATTTCTTCTCTGTGGGTGCTTCGCATGTCGTCTTAGGCACCACGACATTTGTTGATTCCTTGTCAGGTTCGGGATGGCTTTCATCCTCCCCCACATTTGTCAATAATATTGAACGCTTGGTTCCGGTGGTCTTAGTCTGCGCTGACTCCAAAGCTCCTCTTAAGCAGACTTCATGAGCTTCTTTCATCAGGTACTTGGCCAATGCTGGCAGCTGTGGGTCACGAATGGTGAGACCCTTGCTGTAATCTAACCAGCGGAAGAATATTGGCTCCGTCATTTTGTCGATAATCATTGTCATCAGGTCTGGACTGTATAGGTATCCGACGTGATCCATGGATTCTATAGCCGCGACGCAATTGTCCACTTTCGTTGCTAGTGATACTAAGTCCGTGCGTGCCCCGGTCAGCTTGGGTATCTTCCTCACCTCGCTTATAAGTCGGTGTAGCACGAGGTCAGGTCTACCAAATCGCATTTCCAAGGTCTTGATAATCTCGTCGGCAGAGGTGACTGTGATGAGTCTGGCGGCTACCGCTTCCCAGGCTGGACCATGAAGACAACGTTGTAAGCGTGCTACGTTTTCCTCATCTGAGTATTGGCCGATTCTAGTCGTAGATTGGTATACATTTTTGAACCTCAGCCATTCGATCGGGTCGCCCGTGAAGCTTGGTAGATCCTTTGCCGACATACGGCCTAGTAATTTATCGGTAGTGGGAGTGGTGTTAGTAGTCGTCGTCTTATTTATCGCTTCTGTGATGGCACGCGTAAGGTTAACGATGTCGTTGTCGTAACCGCTGCGGTAGTCGTTGACAGCGGTGCGGTAGTCTTGGTGACCTCGTTCCTGTTTATAATCTAAATTTACCTCACGTTCAGCGTTGTAAGTCTCATCCACCCACTTATGAACCTGAACCGATTTCACAGCCTCTGATACAGCGGAGACGCGGCTCGCCGGATCCTCTTCCAACAGGGCCGTCTCCTCGGCGAGTCTGGCCTTGACGATGGTACGCTCTACTTCTAGCTTCCGCAGATCAATCTTCGCTAATTCTTTTGCGGCGCGAGCTTCGAGAATGCGCCGCTGTGATGCACTAGAATTTTTCGATCGTGCGGACTTTAGCGAGGGCGGTGACATGGTACGATTTGGGCTTACTTGCTTATGTTCGGGAACAGGTTTATTTTTCTTCGATATTCTTTCACTTCTTCGCGGCAAATCCATTTAGTCGTTCACTGTTTCTGATCCGGCTCGAAGGACCAGTTGTTTCAGATAAAACTACTGAAATTGTCTTAGAAATATTTTAATTAAATTTTCTTTTCTTACATGTCAATATTGAAGTCACATCTTTTTTTGTCACACATCAATTTTCAAAAATCTTCAATGTCTCATTTAAACTGCCAGCAACATAAAGTATAGTTTCTGCTTACTTTCGTTCCCCGATCTTTCAACTTGTAGGTCGGGGCCCATACAACTAGGCCATTACTGATCCTCCCTATGTATGACGTCCCAAAAATCTCATTAACCGTATATCTACGTAAATTCCGATTCGCGATGACGTAAGAAGTCTCTCTCTAGTTATAATCCAACAATTTATATTTTCTTCATTATAAACAGTTTGCCTAGAGCGGTTTCATAAAGGGCATGTAGCGACGTCTCCCTTTGTGCCACAAGCGTTCAGTTATTACGGTTCGTTTACCGGTTTTTACCGCCTTTTACCGGTTTTGTGTACGTCAATGACGTTATTGTTTTAGTGTTATATATTGTTTGTTGGTTGACTTCATTAGAGTAGTAAAATTTTTTGTATGAAAAAGAAACATATGTGGAGCTTATTAGTTTCTAGGCCCGTGCTTATTCATTTTGAAGAAATTTCAAGTTTTAAAAAATGTTTTAGTTATTTGCATCTCATTTTTTATCAATGAGAATACTTCCTTCATCTAATGATTGAATTTTCGGTAAAAGTGGAACAAACAAATAACGGAACAGCTACGGACACTGAAAGTTACAGATATTTTCTACAAGTATTTGTTCCATACATTCAGGTCTGCTTATCGAAAGCTGTGCTTCACGCAATGCTATAATTTCCAATACGTATCATTTTATTTAACCCAAAACACCTTTGCTTTATGACTAAAACTTAAAACTTCGATCTACCAACAAACAACCCAGGTACCAGGCAAACATACATCCACAGCAGCCCACAGGTAACGGCATCACATACTTATTTTCAGCGAAGAAAAAGCGCCCATAATCAGCCGGCGGCTATGCCAAGCAATGGCGTCTAGCTTTATCAGGAGTAACTAATGAACTCAATGTATAATAAATATGGTATCGGATGTGGTAAAAAAATAGAGGGAATCATATTTTTCACGGTTGGGAAAATATATGGTGGAAGGCAGCGTAGTTACAATATTTCACATGATTTGATTTTAGTATAAAAATAAAAGTATTATAAAGTACCTTTCATTGATCCGTGTTACAAATTGTAACAGTTATTCAGCTTCATCCGTCAAACGGTTACACTGGAATTCGACACCTAACAGTGAGCGTGCAACCTTATTTCTTACTAATACTGAGTACCAAAGTCTCGAACAGAATTTCACAAGAAAAAGTTTGCATTTGAAATTACAGGAATAAAACTCCAAACATAAATGCTCTATGCAAAGAAAAGCCTACTAAAATCAAAAGCAATCCCAAAATGATTTTACAGAAGATTGTCTTCAAACATTACTAAGAGGACATAAAACGCCATAGTGCAAACATATTGTCATAAAATAAAGATATTACTATTAATCACTGCCTTTAGGGGCTGTTGCTTAGATATAGACATAAATCTAGACTCAAGTCGACGCGCCAAAGATGAATAGTGCGGCATATAGTTTCAAACGGTTTTGGATTACTATGGGAACTCGATCGTTTCGCGAACACCTCTTACTTTTTCTGCTCTCCTGGTGCAAGATAAGTGGCAATGTCTTTCAGAGCGTTTTGTACTTCTACGATTTACAATAATAGAAGTGCCATGAGATTTTCGGTCATCATTATCATCACCCACAGCTTGAACTCACACACTTTTTTCCTGCGCTAATCTCTACGTTCCTATGCCAGCATCATCTTTATTCCCCGATGACAGCTATGTCATCTGCCAATCTCGCCGTGGGACGACCCATATTTCTTTTCCCAGTTCTTGGACGCGATTCGGTGACTGTTTAAGTCCATCTGTCATCACTGCGCCTTAATGGGTCCTGTTCAACTCCATTTTAGTTCTTTAACACGATTTCCAATATCGAAAATTTTAGTACATCTTCAGATTTTCGGTAACTTAATGTTAATCCAAAAACTTTTTTCCATCAACGTTCTGAACCTCTTTGACTAGGCCGTAGTTCCGGCCCTTGGTGGTTATAAGCATCAAGGGCCGGAACTTACTTACTTTTCGGACTTTATAAAGTCTATAGTTGAACTGAAACGTCCAAATGACACCAAATGAACTAAACAGGGAAATTACCAATGGGATCTCGCTTGAATATTTTATTAATTTGAAAATGGAATTCTCAAAACGACTGCAATCGCCTATCGCAGCGGCAAAACGACCAAGAGGAAACACGCCTTATTGGCCTAGCCTTTTCCAACATGTTAGGCTCGATTTCCAGTCTAACCGGATGCAGCTGATAGTATCTTTACATGGAGCGACTGCCTATCTGACCTCCACAACCTAGTTAGTATGTACTAGTTAATACGATACCCCTTGATAATACTGGTTGTCTAGGGTTTTGAACCACTAACTATTTAACGACTACGAACCTACGATCCCACCCCCTACGAACCCACAACCCTACACCCCGACTCCTACGATCCTACTATTGACAACCGGGACCCTGTTGGTCCCGGTTGTCAATAGTAGGAACTTAACGTACTTTCCGAGACACGACTGATTCCTATAAAAACGCTTCCATAAATGGCAACATTTTAAACTCCCCACTACTCCTTAGTAGGCTCCGAACCTGAATGGAAGCTGATGGTAGCTCATAAAATTGATAGCAGGATTTGTCCGACATTCTTTGTATAACGCATCGAGATGTTAGTGACGTTGTAACTTATAGTAATCGTGCTATTCGTTTAGGAGATGGGTGGACGTATTGGAGAGCTGTTTTGGAAGACTTTTTAGGGTTCCGTACCCAAAGGGTCAAATGGGACTCTATTACTGAGACTTCGCTGTCCGTCCGTCCGTCCGTCCGTCCGTCCGTCCGTCTGTCACCAGTCTGTATCTCATGAACCGTGATAGTTAGCGAGTTGAAATTTCTACAGATTATGTATTTCTGTTGACGCTATAACAACAAATAATAAAATCAGAAAAAAAAAAAAAATAAGGAGAACTCCCATACAAAAAAGTTTTTTTTTTCGTTTTTTAAATAATGGTACGGAACCCTTCGTGCGCGAGCCCGACTCGCACTTGGCCGGTTTTTGGTATATTTGGGCAATGGTAGTTTATATAATAGTTAATGGGACACAGGACTTACCTAATCATAATTGGAGAAATGTGTGTGTACTATTTCGTACACCTGTCTGTGCCTGGGATTACATGTCTGATATTAGGTTAATAGTGTAAAGCCACCAGAGCAGCGGTGGCCCAGTGGTGGCAGCCCCGACTTACGAGCAGTAAGCCATGGGTTCGAACCCAGGCAGGCGCATTACTTTGTGTAATTTATTTCATCACTGCTACCCTCAAAAACGGTGAAGGTATACATCGTGAGGAAACCGGCATGTTCTAGAACTAAAAATTCGAAGAGATGTGACATCTACCAACCCGCACTGAGTCCGAGTGGTGGATTATATTCCACTCCCTCTCATTGAGAGGAGGCCTGTGACCCCGTAGTGGGAACATTATAGGCTGATGACGATGAAAGCCACCAGGCAAATTGTTTGGTTTTCTTCAAACATGATCAGATTTAACCAACTATGTATTTTACTTGGAGCGACTAGCCTATCTGACCTCTATGACGCAGTTATTTGGTAAAACGATTTATTATTTTAGTAAGATAAGTTGTCAGACTTTCAGCTGTCTGACTACCCGTAACGACTGCCAAAGATCTGCAAATGACAGACAGAATGTGCTTTTTGAGGCACAGTTTAGTTTCTTTCGATTAATTAAATAAACTCTTTCTCTCTGACTTCTTGATCATTGATCATAATTGTCTACCAATTTGTTCACTGGCCAATCTTACCAACACAGCATGGATCATTGTCGACCTAACACCATGACAGAATGTGGTGATTTTAACCTGCCTTGGCGCACCTACTTAGGTCAGATTTCTGCTACTCTTTTACTACTCTAAACTATGTTATAAGGATCCTAGCAAATGCTCATAACAATAATTATTTGTAAGCTATTACTCAAACCTATTGTCTACTGACCTCTAAACAAATCTGATACCCTGGTAGACATCTTAATTGCACCTCAACTGTCAAACAACACAAAAGCTTTTCAGATCTAAGATTAATTTGTTAAGTTAACAATAGTGGGGGCTGCTAGTCTCACTAATAGTATAGTCAATTAAGCTCCCTTCATCACAAAACAAGATTACCAGAAGTTTCACTTGGGAGGTACTTGTAATCCTAAACTAGGCAACATTAAATAAGATTTAAGTATTACTTTTCTCAACATAACATTAAAGTTGATTTAAATTAATGAAATGTAACAGGAACTTTACCCAGCAATAGCATTTTCTCGTCCTACGAGTATCTACAAACAGCTCAAAGAAAGGCTAGGCATGGAAAAAATAATATTGTCTAGCAAAGCTGTTGTAGGGACAATGTAAGTAGGGGAATGAGGGGTGAAATCGGACAGGGGGTGAAACCAGATAGTTGCTATTTCATTACTCCGCGTACAGCTGTCTCGCTCTAGCTTGCAGTGAAATACGCGCAAATGCTTACTCAGTGCAGTTGCAAATGGCGGCGACGGTAACATCTCAGCGCGTGCGTCTATAAACAAAAATTGTAAACTAAGGTAAGTTAACTAATATTTTGACTTTTTTAAAGTGTTATCATTAAGTTTAGCTATGTGCTATCTTATACAGTTGTATTTTTTATGAAGTAATATATATTTAACCTTTTAAAACGGTATTTGTTGTTGCTATGAGTGTAAACATAATCACTGTTAGCATTGCAATTTCAAACATGGCACCTGTGGGGTACAAGCGGACGGGGTGATTTCGACTATCCGGTTTCACCCCGATTGATTTTATATGTAGGTATTGCTGGCGTTTGTTTTATTCGTCTGTTTAATTACTTTTTTTTTTACTTTTTACAGAGTGCGAGCGTCAAAATGCCACGAACATATGTGAGAAAGTCAAATAGGCTGCAGTGGTCGGAGTCAGACATGCTTTTAGCCATAAATTCAGTGCTGGAAGGCAGAATGGGATATCTTTTAGCGTCACACACATATAGTGTACCCAAAAATTCCTTAGAAGATCGTGTAAAGAAGATCAAAGCTGGAAAATCCAAAGACGAAGTGTTTCGGAAGTGCCCTGCTACTGCAAAATGCGTCTTCACCGATGAGCTGGAAGGTATGCTAGTTGAACATATCAAAACTATGGAATCTCGACTATTTGGATTGACTAAAACAGATCTGCGACTTTTGGAATTCCAATTGGCTAAAAGAAATAATTTGAAACATCCTTTTAATGTGGAAACTGGACTCGCTGGCTTAGATTGGGTTAGTGGATTTCTAAAACGACATTCTGAATTGTCACTAAGATCACCTGAAGCTACATTAGCTGCAAGAGCAATGGGCTTTAATAGAGCTGTAGTGTCATCGTTTTTTAATCTTTTAGATACACTTTATACAAAGCACGCTTTCAATCCCTCACGAATTTATAACATGGACGAGACTGGATTGACCTCTGTACCAAAAAAAATAGGAAAAATTATATCGGTCAAAGGTAAAAAACAAGTTGGTGCCCTAGCTTCAGCTGAACGGGGACAGTTGGTAACGGCAGTGCTTTGCTTTTCTGCAGCTGGACATTATGTTCCACCTCTTATGATTTTTCCTCGCGTACGTATGAAGAGTGAGCTTTTGGATGGTGCTCCACCAGGCACAGTAGCTGTATGCCATCCAAGTGGTTGGATGCAACAACATATTTTCACTGAATGGATGCGTCACTTTATCGGCCATGTCAAACCAAGCAATGAAGATCCTGTGCTTCTCATCTTAGACGGTCACGCCACTCACACTAAGAACCTAGAAGCTATTGAGTTAGCTCGTGCTCATGGTGTCATAATGCTCTGCTTACCACCTCACTGCACGCATCGCTTACAGCCACTCGATGTTGGTTTTATGGGGCCTTTAAGCACGTTTTACTCGCAAGAAGTCTAATTATGGCTTCGTAATCATCCAGGGCGTGTTGTCACCCAATTCCAAATGGCATCTTTGTTTGGAACTGCTTATAATCGTGCCTCTACTATGCAAAATGCAGTGTCTGCTTTTACTAAAACTGGAATTTGCCCTCTGAATCCCAACACGTTTACAGATGTAGATTTTGCACCATCACAGACAACAGAAATAACATTTGTACCACCAACCACAAATGAATTCTCTCCATCAAATACAAAGGATCCATTGCCTCATGAAAGAACTCCGTCTCCACAAGCAGGAACATCTACAGAAGGACAAACGTTTTCAGATTCCTTAAGTCTTGTATCACCGAAAGATATCATGCCGATTCCTCATTTAAAAAAAAGCATGCGGCCGTCTGCGCGTCGAGGAAAAACCGCAATTTTGACTGAATCACCGTATAAAAATGAACTGGTAGATAAGACTATGTCATCAGTAATTAAAACAAAAAAAGGCAAAGGTAAAGGTATCGGTAAAAAGACGCATAAAGAAAACTATCAGGAGGATTCGGAGTGTTTGGTTTGTGGCGAAAAGTACAGTCAAACTAAGTCCACAGATGAATGGTACCAATGCACTGCTTGTCTTAAATGGGCTCACGAAAGTTGCATCAGTTGTTCTGAACAAGAATTATTATTTTTTGTATGCAAAAACTGCGAATAATTTGGTTATTTACATTTATTGTTAGTATCTGAATTCACCCCTTGAATAAAAAATGCCTATCCGGTTTGACCCATAGGTATGGGGTGAATTCGGATTAATATTTTTTATTAAAATAATTTTATTTTGTAATTACTAACATTGATCTCAAACATTTTTATGCCAAAGTTATACCTAAGGTATACTTAAACATTTATGACATTAATTACCTCAATAAATAACATAGTAATTTTTTTATTGTGTCTTATTCTTAACTATCCGGTGTCCCCCCACCTTCCCCTACGAATGTTATGCGTCAGCGGTTTGTAGTATGAAAGAGAGGTGTGAATGGGCGGGCGAACTGGCCGGTCTGGGTGCTTGTGTACGACTTGGAATAATTTCGGGAATAAAATAATAATATAACAGTGATCAACAGCTTTTATTTAAGTACAACACGTGTCGTATTAACTCCCGTATCGAATCCCGTAGGTGTGAAATAGAGCACCTACACTGTCAACACAATGAATGTGCACAAAGTGGGTCTTCTGCATATTTTTATGATTATCTCAACTATTACTTAGAAGTGATTTTAGTTCGGAACAGTGCCTTAATGACTTGCTAAGTTTGGCACGTAAGGCCGGACGCTGGCTAGCTTAACAAGTGCTTAAGATTAATGTGTACTCACGCACGAGTAGCTAACTCTACAACAAAGTCTATAAACAAACAAACAGGGTGAGTTCTTGACACGGTACTGCAGGGCGAAAACTTATACAGTGAGCCATTAGGTCGATTTAGAAGAATAAAAACCGGAATATAATAGAAAGGAGTTATGCCCGAGTGCCCTAAAAATAGGTGCTCAAACGGGAATACTCCGACTCGTCACCTTCTCGTTATCCAAAAACAAAAGATTACGATACACAACAATTTCGAATATTTTTGTTTTCAAAGTTCTGTTTCGTGATCGAAATAACAAACTATACATAGTTTTGTAAACACCATTATCACCTTTTTTTACGGATGGGAAATCATCAAATGATTGATGACCTCCCGCTCTGGGCGGAGCGGAAGGGAGTGTCCGACTTGTACTGACTAAAACCCAGCCATGTTCCTTCTTAGCCCTTCGTGTTCCAGGGCCACAGTATCTCTTTCGAACAGTCCCGCAGCCCTGGCAGGCATCGGCCGTCCTTGACCACTTCCGATTTGCTGATCTCCTTGAGGCGTGCGTGAAACACGAACGCACCGTCGACACGGCCTGACGTCATAAAACGGACGGACGGTGAGCCAGCCTATTACTTACCGTCCACAGGCCCGCGACCATCATCACCTACAATACCAAAATTTATGACTCCTGTAAGGTCTTGATAAAAATCGCTACTAAGATACCTAATAAAATTAAATAACTTGTGACAATTAAGTCTTCATAATTTTCATCTACATTAATAGGTAATCACTGAAACAATAGCTGCCTATGAACGAAAGGCTTTTAGAGATGATTAAATAATTAATAGCTTTTTCGGGTACCCAGCCAAAATCTCTGGAAGTTTCAGTTTTATCTAAATCAAAGTAAACGGTCTCATCAGGATATCACTTTAAATACCACAAACTTCTTCAAAGATTGGAATCAAAACTAAACTTAGAAGTTTTCATTCTAATTTCAATTATTCTAAATCGACTGTCTTTCAAAAACGATTTATTAAACTTAAGAAATTTCTAACTGCCATTTCTAACTTAAAATCAAAGCAACACTAAGTCTCACTTAGAACTTGTCCACACGCGTCAAGTGAAACACGAATGCAAATAAGTTGACATCAGGAAAACTTTGAAACATATGTCACTTACTCTTGTCGTGTGGACGAGTCTACAAACTTTTCCTACCTGACAAATGGTGGGTGCTTGCTCTGCATATTTCTTGTGTCATAAAAATATGTAAAGGTGTAGGTAATCATAAGCTTTTTGCGCTGTTACATTGGGAGGTCATGAATTTAAGAGGTGTTTTTTCACGATAACGAAGTGGCACTTGTGACAGAAAAGTTTATAGGTTAACGTTCGATTTAACAGTATGGACCTGGTGATGAGGAGGAATGAGACGCATGTGAGTCATAGGACTAAAAGAGTGATGAATTTAAAAATAGATGGATAATTTTAAATGGGACCAACTTTGAGATATATAGCTCTTTTACGTGTCCAATTCAAGGTTTGGGCGAAGAACATCAGAAACGCAAAATGACAGATTAGCGAATTGTCAGAACCGCATAATGCCAGGTGTCGCAAAATGACAGGTTCTGATAATGACAGATTCGCGTAATTAACAACCACTTCTATTTTTTTCGTCGGTTAATAAATTAAAGTCAAAGAAATGGTAGATGGATTTTGTAAGAAAAGACAAGAACATTATTTGTTCGCAAGTACATTGTAGCTTCCATTTCTAAATCATCAAAAACATGCCTCGTGGTGTCATCTGGATAATGGGGTAAGCTTACCTATCCATATTTTTAACAACACGTAAGGTACAGGAACTATACGTGTATCTGTTAGCGTGTGTTTACATCAGAATGCATCTCATAATATGAAATTTCTTGTTGTTCGTTATATCTCCGCCAGTTTTCACAAAGTCTAACACGAAACTTTTCTTGTTAAGGCCCGACGACTGCCAGAGCGGACTTTTAACAGGACCTCCGCCTTATCATGGAAGCCTAGTACCTCTGAAAAGTGTTAATGAAGATTTTATATGTTTAAAGTAAAGTAAAAAAGTTTTGATATAAAAATTAAAACCGAGCAAGTTTACGAAACTTCGTAGAGGTCAGAAAACAAAGTTTTCTCAATTTTGTATTTATGAAATTGGTAATTTATCTATTTGAACTTTAAGGTCACTTGGTGTAATGGAGTTTTTGTTAACTAAGAAGGGCAATTAATTTGTTTATCTACTTCGGTTTCGTTATATTCGAATTACAAAATTGACAGCGCTTTCATTATGAATATATTATGATACCCATAACGACATCGGGTTGCAATAAGCGAATCGTCATAAATTCTAAAACACAAGCAAAGACATTCTGAAATTACAGCCAGGTCCCTATAATATTACTTCGAAATCGAGACAATGTAAATGATGTTTTTAAAAATGGAACAAGTTTAGAACAAAATCAAAATCAAAAGTCATTTATTCAAATTAGGCTGATAATCAGCACTTTTTGAACGTCAAAATTACAAGAGACAGTCCCCCAAAACGCCCGCCCTTCGCTACTTCCTAGTGTTTTAGCTGGGAAGAAGAAGTAAAGCAAAAGTATCGTATACGTACTATTTGGCTGTAAACTATACATATAAATAAACAATAGTCAGTGTGTGGCTAAGTTTCTATTTAAAATACTTATTTGTACATATTTGTGTTTTATTCCTTCCTTCGTAGATAAAATCTTGTATGCAACTGTACGTTATTGGTCTTTTATAACTCGTGCCCACCTATTTCGGTACGCGCTACGCTTGTACCGAAAAATGGCACTCGTATTAAAAGACCGTCCATAACGTAATAGTTGCATAAATAGCTATAATATTATTCTATAATAATGTAGCTTTAATTCATTGATTCTAATTATTTTGACTAAAACTTAATAACAAACAAAAGGGACCAAATAAAGTATATTAAAATTTAAGAAGAAACCAGCTTCTTCAAAACATTGCATAATAAAGACTAGACCACTAAGCAAAGCCGAAAACGAGTACCCAGTAAAATAAACCTCGAACTTGCATATCGGTTTCCATGACAACATCGCTTTTTACCAAAAATAATCACAATAAAAGCAAAAATCCATCAGCGTAGTTGCATTGGTTCGTCGTCGGCCGTCACAATCCAAGGCGATTATAGAGATTTCCACTTTGCGCGAAACTTGAAAATCTCAACAAAAACCCGTAGCGGCGTTATCTTCCCTACATCTCGAATTGTTTTCGCTCGCGGCTTATCTACGTCCTTTGTGTTGCTTATAAATTCGTTTTCTTTGCTTTCCGCGGAGAGCCCACAATGCCATTTCTGTAGATTACCTCGCTTTTTATTCGGGATATCAATTTTGGATGGGCTTTTTACTTGAGAATCGCGTGTTGACTTTGTGATAATGGTTTATCTGCGCCCTTTGCGAGTGATAAGTTTAATGTTAATTACGAGGTAAATGTTTTGTGGTTCGCTTAACTGTTTTGTGTTGCTGTGCTTTGAGTTTTATGGCAGAAAAAAAACGAGCTACTTGCTCATAATACAACGATATGAAAAAAAAACTGTCACATTTATAGATGATTATCATCATTCTCTTGCCCTTATCCCAACGTACTTGGGGTCGGCGCAGCATGTCTTCTTCTTCCATACAAGCCAATTTACTCGTCATCTCAAAGGTCGCTTCCTTTCAAGACAAATAAACATTCATTATTCACACAGTCCATTCATCATTATTTTAAACTCCTCAAAATTTTAATACATTATTAACACAAAACACGCTAACTCAATACACAAATCCAAAACACACATTGAGGCCAACAATTAACATTCTTAATTGCAAAATTACAACGTATTTGGGACGTTAATATTCGGAATCCGTGATCATTGTATTTATCAGCACAATGGTGGAATCAGCCACCGTTGCCAATAACGCCCCCTGTGAATGGCCAATGGGCATGGTGGTCGGCATCCTAATGTTACATATTATGTGTACATAAACGAGGGGTATAAACAATGTCGGACGGTTTGAGTGCATGCTTTATGACAATATTTTACTGTTCTAGTGTTGGTTTATGAAATAACTTTAAAACCACATCGTTATCCTACTTGATAGTATTTTGTGCGCCTTTAATTCAACAGAACCACAACTACAACACAACGACACAATCGCAAAGCCATAATTTTTTAATTAAATTCTATTCCATGAATGGATGGATGAATTCTTTGATTGGTGCAATATTACCTTTGCAAGTCATCATCATCTTCCTGCCCTTGTCCCATTTTACTTGAGGTCGGCGCAACACGTCCATTTCTTCCATTTTCCTCTGTCATTCGTCATGCTATCATTTACTCCTTTTTCCTTCATATGATTTTTCATACAATCCATCCATCTTTTCTTTGCTCTTCCTCTCCCTCTCCATCCATCCACATTCATATTCATCACTCTTTTAGTCACATGTGTTCCATCCCTCATCATCACATGTCCATACCAAGACAGACGACTTCCTTTCATCTTTTCTGTAACAGGCGCCACTTTCAAACTTCCTCTTATATACTCGTTTTATTACCTTTGTAAGTATCAATGTGTTAAAGTTATTTTCAAGTAGAAATTATTTTATGAATGATTATACAAAAGGTCATGAATGATGTAACTTTCTAAATGTATTTTACAATTTCTAAAACATAACATGTAATCCCCAAAGGTGTACACATTTTACTCGTTTATGTTTAAGTCAGACGTAACAGAAACCAAGCCAAATTCTAAAATGGCGTTTAATTTCTGATATCCACTTCCCACACTACAAATATCACGCGAGTCTCGCCACGTTTCTTGTTAACATGGCACTTGTTTCAATCGAGTGCAGAACAAACGCCTGCGGCCGTCGGAGCCCGACAGTTGTGCCAACTGCCAACTGCACCTCGAGCCGTCCCAACAATAATGAAAATACTATCACTCTGTATAAGTCAAGTAAAATGTGGTTCAATCACCTTAAAAACTTGTTGATAAATATTATTGAACTTTAACAAAACATCACGCTTTTAATCCTCGAACAGATAAGTAGGTATATATAATTATGCCAGAGGAGCTCGTGGCTAAATAATAACAGCCGCACGGGTCGATCCCTAAGATTAAGACGTGCTTGCCGAGGTTGGTCTGTGGATGGACCATAATTACATACCGAGTTTCCTCCGTTCCTCGGAAAGCACGTAAAGCCGTTGGTCCCGGATGTCATTTGTAGATATTTGACAGGGGTTACGATTAGTCAGAAGCCAAAAGTCTGACATCCAGTCTTACTGAGGGGTGTCGTATTACCTAGTTACTGGATTGTGGAGGTCAGATGCAGAGGCAGTCGCTTCATGTAAAAAACTGGTACTCAGCTGCATCCGGTAAAACTAGTCACCGACCTCAAGATAGTTTCGGAAAAAATGATGATAATAGGTAAGCCACATGTAATGGGGTCCTGGGCTGCTACTGCGGAAACTCTGATGGAAAGACCTGATTTCACTTTACTCAACCTGGATTTTGAACCCAAGACTATATGCTCGTGGCAGGCTCTGGCGTGCCTTTTTGTCGATTAATATTAAATATAGTATATTTTTTTTCAGGGCCATTATTAGTGAATTATGATCAAAATAAAATGAGGTGTAAGAACATTTTTTTCTGTATTTGTAAAATTCCAAGACTACCTTCAATCAATTTTTCTAAAATAATTGTGATTCAAAATTGTTGACGAAAACTGCGTTCGTTCTAAAATCGAATCAGTACACTCCATTTTAAACTGGCATCCATAGGAACGTTTTCCGACCCATTAGTTTACGTTATATTCCGCAGATGCTATTGCCAAACACACAATAAATTCCTCACAAACATGACACCCTAGTATCAGAATAGTTGGTGCCAACGAGTCGGGCTGGGTGACGTCTAACTCATAATCGCTGCCGCGAATTTGCTCGTTATAATATCCGAAACTTAACGTGCGGTTACACATAGATGTATGAAACGTTGGATGACTAAATATTTAAAAATGACGTGGAGCTTTGGACGCCAGCCCGTTATACAATACAATCTGTCTACTGCGTGTAAATTTGTATTTTTTTTTACTTTTTAAGTGGATTCAGGACTCTTCACTTTATAAAGCTATTAAAAAAGAATTGCCAATCACAGGACCCCCGGCAGATATGATCATCTATGTTTTTAATAGAATTTACCATCTTCTAATATATAAAATTCTCGTGTCGCGGTGTTTGTTACCAAACTCCTCCGAAACGGCTGAACCGATTTGTATGAAATTTTGTGTGCATATCGGGTATGTCTGAGAATCGGCGAACATCTATTTTTCATACCCCTAATACCCATCAAAATTTCGACGCGATCGAAGTCGCGGGCAGAAGTTAGTTTTATAATAAAAATCTATAACGAAATAAATGGAGAACAAAATGAAAATTTGAACGTGGAACTTCCAAAAACAAAACAAGATCAACAATTAATCCAAAGCAAATGGGAAAAGGTTCATATTAAATGGTGTTGTGCCCCCTGCAAGTAAACCCAAATTTCTGGGGCTTTTTTAAGAGAGTCTTTTTTTTGTGAGAAAAAAGCGTGACTAAGGAGTCGTCAACAATAATAACGGGGGTTGCCTGATCCAATACAGCTCGCATCTTGCAAAGACAGTGTTACCCTTCTGGCGCAGTTATCGCATGCCACATTTGTGACGTTAGGTTAAGTTCAGCCCACTCTATTGAGTACGTTTTGCTGCTACTTCGTCTTAAATCATCATCTACCTAGCTTTGTCCGAACTATGTTAGAATCAGATTTCAGTCTAACCGGATGCAGCTGAATACCAATGTTTTATACGGAACGACTGCCTATCTGACCTCCACAACCGAGTTAGTACTGGGTAATACGATACCCCTTGATTAGACTGGTTTTTGTCTGTACATTAACTAAAAAACAAAATTGTAAAGATACTGTTTTGCTTTGTGCAAGATTTTGAGATATTCGTTGTCTTGCCAATTGAAATCTATTTAGCCTTTAAGATATGAAAACGTAACATACTGGCAGACAGGTATTATTAATAGATTAGGCATTTCTCTGTATGGTGTCGGACGTAAAGAATAGCACCATCGCATATCTTCCCGTGGGTGTCGTAAGAGGCGACTAAGGGACTTTCCAAAGAATGGTCAGCAGCGTTCTCTGTGCTTTAGTAACAACCGTACTGCGATCGCCAACCGGCCTGCCAAGCGTGGCGATTATGGCAAAACCCACCAAAATGTCAATATGGCGACACTTGGGGGAGGCCTATGTCCAGCAGTGGACGTCTTTTGGGCTGAAATGATGATGATGATGAATAGGCATTTATAATATTAATATACATTTAATTTAACTGAAGATTTGTACTTTTTATCCATAAATTTCTTTATAACTTTAAAATGTTAAGTTTCAAGTGGTTCAGATCACGTAGGTACAGTTGCATATTTTTTATTATTGAAATTCTTATCGCTGGCACAGTGGATGAGTGACTGGCCGCTGCTCTACGTGTCGCGGGTTCGATCCCTGTACGGATTAAATATTTGTATAATCTTCAGGTATTTGTTCATAGTCTGGCTGTTTGTGTATGTAAGTTTAAATGTTTGTAAACGGTCCCACGATACAGGAGATATTTCTGGTGAGAGCAACGGTTTAAAAAAAAAGTAGTTTCATAAAGGGTGTAAATTAACCCTTAACGAAACCAAATTCACTTGTTCTCCCCGTCATTGCGATCACTTTTTTATTCCGGACCATACCTGGCCGGTTCCCTATCCATTTGCATAAAATTTTAAGACCTAATATAACTTAGCATAATTTTGTTTGGCATAATTATAATTTTGCATAATATAGTTACGCATAACAGCTTACGCATAATTTTTTTAAGCATAATTTCTGTCTCCATAATAATGATTAAGCATAATATTCTAAAGCATAAACTTTTTTACGCTTGCTTTTATGCTTGCTTGCATGCAGCAAACAAGCAAGCATGCAGTATGCAAGCAAGCATGCAGCATGCAGCATTCAAGCGAGCATGCAGCATGCAGCATTCAAGCGAGCATGCAACATGCAGCAGGCAGACTTTCTGTCACGGCTCCGGCGCTGCGGGCCTCCGGCGGCCCCACGCCTGCTAATCGTCGCAGACGGCTTTCGCTCACCAACGCAGCTTCGGCTTGTTGGCCGGCTTCGCCGGCCAGCCTCAGCCGCGACGGCTCGCTCGCAGCCACCTGCTCCTCAGCCCGCGGGCCGCCTTGTCCCTACGCGCCTACGCGATTTTAAATTACACTCTAGGGGTAGGACAAACAAGACTACGTGGAGTCGGTTTTGCAGCAATTCGGTTCTGTCACTACTAACTTTTGTTGCACAGCATATTAAATTTTTAACCAACAATATTATTTAATTGTTACAGAAACTATAGCAAATTGGTTTGATCAGAATTATGTATGGGGCACTACAAGTTCACCACCATCATTTCCACCCAAAGTCTCACAACATCTAATATATTCTTCAGATAAAAGCGATTGAAAAATCATTTAAGTTACATAATGTTATGAATCATTTCCATGAAAATTGTTTTTGTTATTCATATTAATTGTATGCCTAAATATTATTATGCTAATAGTCATTAGGCCTACTAACGTTATGCGAATCAAATTTATGCCAAAACAAATTAGTCTTTAAGATGAATATGCCAACATAAAACTTATGCCTTAAAAAAATTATGCCGACGTATTATTATGCCAAAACAAATTGTGCCAAAATCGTTATGCCGAAGTATATTAGGACAAAGAACATTATGCGAAAAGAAGGGATCCCTACCTGGCCACCTTTTAATTACAGAGGGAGATATTGGAGGTCAAAGATACAAGTTCTTCACAAGTAAAAAAAAACCGGCCAAGTGCGAGTCAGACTCGCGCACGAAGGGTTCCGTACCATTATTTATAAAAACGAGCAAAAAAATCACTTTTATGTATGGGAGCCCCCCTTAAATATTTATTCTATTTTGTTTTTATTATTTTTTGTTATAGCAGCAACAGAAATACATAATCTGTAGAAATTTAAACTGGCTAACTAACACGGTTCATGAGATACAGCCTGGTGACAGACGGACGGACGGACGGACATCGAAGTCTCAGTAATAGGGTCCCGTTTGACCCTTTGGGTACGGAACCCTAAAAAACTAGTTTTAAAGGTTAGAACTTTGCTTTAAATGCCTTCCATAACCTGTTTACTAGTTATTGCATCCATCAGCACAATGTTTTGAGGGCATTACATTGAGTTTTACCGTAAAACGTGATTTTTCACCACAAAAAAAATCGTTTCCCAGCAATAATTTTTGCGTAGGTTTACTTAGTGTGATGTACAGAATGCTTGGTTGCCGGCTTCGTGAAGTGTATGATTTGTATACACATACAGGGTGTAACGGAAAGGGTACCTATATACATCCTTAAGAGTGTGCTAAAGACCATTATACTAAACATGTTTCTCCATCGGACAAACATCCTAAGAGCGAAGAAATATCAGCTGCCCATACTTTAGGGTCGATTAGGTATTGAACTTTTGTATGGGATAGCAGACAATTTTTTCGCTTACGATGTTATACCCTTTCCGTTACACCCAGTATAAAAATAAGAACATTCAGTTTAACAACCAATTACTTCGTCTACTTAACATTGAACAATAGTTGAAGGAAAAGGAGCACACATTGTGCGAAAATACATCATGCATCAAACTACAGTTATGCAAAGTCCATACAGAACAAGTAAATAACACCATATTTCACGTTAATTCCAAACTTCACACAAGCTTATTAAAATAAATCCATTAAAATTTAAATATTATTAAATCTCCTCGTTACATAAGTATGCAAATGAGATAAAACGTAATAAATGCTACGTTTTCGACGCACAATTGACATTGCAGAAACCAATTCATAACGATCCAAGCGAGCGATTCAGTTTAATCGGATATATATACATTCACTTATGAATAATGCACAAGTTGATATTACGAATTCTGTCCGAGGTTGCCGCGTTGTCAATCAAACGAAAAATGATTTCAATATCGACATTACTACGTCGGTCATGTTTGTAGATGTATCATCATCATTTCAGTCCACTGCTGGACATAGGCCTCCCCCACGAATATGCCATAATCGCCACGCTTGGCAGGCGGGTTGGCGATCGCAGTACGGTTTGCAAAAGAACAGAGATCGCTGCTGCCCATTCTCTGGCAAATCCCTTAATGGCGATTACGACACCCACGGAAAGATATGGGATGGTGCTATTCTTTACGTCCGACATCATACAGAGACGATGTATAGGTTAAATGAAAGTTATATAGGTGAAGGAAAATATCGTGAGGAAAGCAGCATGTCAGTGGCTGTGAGATGTTTCTCGACGACATGTAAACCCAAGCCAGAGGCCCATTGGCGCCATAAAAAAACCCTGACACCTTAATTGTGTGGTTAAGGCCGTTATTTCATGTCGGCCTAGAATCGAGTAATAAAGGTCCACAAATTGAAAAGCCTATGCCCAGCTATGGTCATCCATTACAAGATTAATGAAATAGGTAATATGGCGCATTTAGTCAACAGTTTATTAATCAATCAACAGCCTATCGCTGTCCACAACTGGACCATTTCAAAGATGTCCACTTTAACAGGTCTTCGGTCTAGCTGGAGGGCTTCCCACGCAATGCCTGAAGATGTTATAAATAGTTACAATGTGTGTAATACACAGTACACCGTCTGTGTGGTAGCCTGGCTGAATCTTCTTCTTTCGTATTAATATTGTGCTAGCCCAGAATTTCGCCATTTATACGACGTCGTCAGCGGCAGCGCATTTGCCACTTCAGCTGCTAGTTTTTGGCCTAAGAGAGCAGAATAGAAGGTGGAGCATAGTTCAATACAGATCAAAACCCACTCCTAAATGCTGTTCCGTTCAGGTTGCCCTACTTAACGAGGTTGGAGTTACAGTTTCGCACTTGAGCCCGGACACAAAGCCGACAAAAATAGAGAGATTTGGATGAATTGGGAGGTGAAAGGTTGAAGAAGAAGACTCTTGAGTTCGGAGTTTCGGACCTACTGAATGCAAAATTTGAAAGCTTACAATCGTGGCACCTCAAATAGGACATTAATTCATTAACCATTCAATTGAAATATTAATTAAAATTAAAAATTAAATAATATATATGTCGCAGTCTGATGATTTTTATTCCGTTAGACACGGTCATCATGTGGGCAGAACATGGGTTTCGTGCAATGAAAACACACACACACTGTACATTCTCATGCTTTCGATCCATAGTCAGTCTTGTATCCGTAATAATGACTCCGACTCCGACATATATATATTTTTTTAATTTGTTATTATTATGTTTTTATTATTTTTATTTATTATTGTATGCCTAACATGGTGGAGCAGTGCAATCGCACATAAAAAATAACACAATAACAACTCTGTAACCACTGTCTCACAATAAAGATCTTTGACTTTGTCTTTGAATTTGAAAACAAATTATGTTATAAACCATCCATATTGTTAAGAGTGCTTGAAATTAAAAGTTCATCCTTTCAATATCGTAAATCTAAAGAGTTATTATATAAATCAGATTACATCCATCATTTCTTGGAATTCGGATGCGTATTGTTCGTTTATGGAAAATCTGGTTATATACCTAATGAATTATGAAAAAGACCTTTCGTGGAACAAACACCAGTTTCTGGAATACTAATCAATTCATTTTTATCGTCGAATCTTGTGTTATTATTATAACTCACTAGGTTTTTCTCGCGGTTTGTTCCCATTATGTACTAAAATTAACCCAACGGAACGTTTTAAATATAGCTCTCGGGGATATAGGAATTTACGTAATCGGATCAGTAGTTCCGAAGATTACCTCCTACAATCAAGCTTAAAAAAAAAAATTACCTCCTGAGTATACGAGTATTCATACAAGTGCTCTATATGGTGTCGGACGTAAAGAATAGCACCTTCCCATATCTACCCGTGGGTGTTGTAAGAGGCGACTAAGGGATTTGCCAGAGAATGGACAGCAGCGTTCTCTGTGCTTTTGTAATAACCGTACAGCGATCGCCAACCCGCCTGCCAAGCGTGGCGATTATGGCAAAACCCCCTTATGTCAATATGGCGACACTTGGGCAAGGCCTTTTTCCAGTATTGGACGTCTATCGGCTGAAATGATGATGATGATGATGAGTATACAAGTATAGATTGATATTTCAACTAAAGAATACCAAAACCAAAGAAACGATGGATGGACTGTGTGAAGAATGTTATGGCTATAAAAGAGGTGACTGTTGAGATGAGAAGTAATAGAGAAGTATGGAAGAAGAAGTAATGGTGCGCCGACCCAAATAAATTGGGATTACAGCAGGAGAATGATAAAAGTATACAACTGCAAACGGCACTGGTTAACCTAAAAAATCGCTATGGAATTCTAAACTCCATGAAACACTGTCGTCAATGACAAGTATGACGACATTGCCACTGTTGTGGTTTTCTTATAGTATCATAGAAACCTGCGATCAGTCATTGCGATTGGATGATTAACTGTGCCGCTGCGGTTTGTATTCGCAGTCACCTACGGAATCGAACCTTCAATTTGAGGTCATTTTTGCCACTCATCACTCAACGCTTGGTACATACTAAATCAATTCAATCATCCACCTTGATAGTAATTTAACAGGTTTATAAAAGCTTTTAAAGCTTTCTTACTCGTACCTTCTATGGTAGTCATTCCTGTACCTTTCGTTTTCAATTTATTCGTTAGAGTTCAAGAGTACCTTCAGTGAAAGTTATATCCAAACTTAAAGACCAGGAATTTAAGTTTATAATCCAAGTTAGACATAAACTTAACAATACCAACTGAAGAAACTAGACGTAATGGTATCAGTCATACAACTAGAACTGAATTAGAAAAAGATAAAAATGTACTAGATATGTACCTTTTCTTTTAAGTCCATGAATATACCAATCAATTTCGGAAACATCCCAATCAGTGCCTTTGAGAGAGAGAATTCTTGTTGATATCACTAAATAAACATCGATGCGAATGAAACCGGAGGATAAAGTGATGCGGAATAAGCGGGATTGGTATCCCCTGTCCACTCGCGGCGGGATTATCCGCCGGGATTTTAAATCCCGCGACGGGCAGATCCCCGCTGCCCACATGAAATACGGTTACCACAAGTTTCCAATAAATGATTGGTCATAATTGGAGAGCTCATTACTTTTCAGTCGGTGTGTGAATTTTATATGCACTTTATTGATTTTTATGGTGTCGATATTTAATTTTGTGTTTATGAAAAGTCTTTCAACTTCCATTTGGAAATCTAAGCTGTTTGGTAACTGGTAAATTCCGACTTTATGATGCGTCAAACTTTTTAGCCGAGACTTTTACAGAGTTGAATAGATGTTTGTTCAAAAGACTCATAAGATAACCAATTGTTGAGATGATTTTATACTAGTTTAAGGCATTAAATATATGTCGGTTTAATTACTACCTTATAAATATTATTATGTTTTCTGTTTTTTATCGCAAGGCTCGATAATCTATTTAATTGAATAATGAAATAACTGTTTGTAATAATTTATTTTCCAAAAAGGTCCTATAACTTATTGCAAGGATGTAATTTCAGAATCTATTTTATTTATCACTTGGACACAACAAATTAATATGCCGAACGAAACTAATTACTGAACCCAGCTGATTTATTAAATTAATTTGGGAGAATTGAGTTATTTAAGAGTTGGTTTCGAAATTTAAAACAAAACTAATGAAAACCCGCCAAAGATTAACTTTTAAATTCGATCAGTTAGATTTCTAATGTGTCTAATGCATTGATTAAATCGTAGGTACCAGGGTGTCAGGTTCTCAAAGAACTAACTCCAGCACATAGCCTGCATTATGAAGGCTTTACAAGCCAAGTTCCACACTTAACTCGGTCCACTCAGTTTCATGGGCGCGCAACAAGTGCTTTCCATAATTGAACACACCTGCTCTGCTGTTGTTATGTGCCTCTAGTACTTCAATGTATTGTTCTGATGATTTTTCTATTGGTCCTTTTTATTACGAAGTTTTGAAATCTTCTGAAATGCAGAGCATCAATTAAATAATCGTCCCACAGGTGGACACTGCAGTGACTTCTTTGTGAAAACAAACATGATATGTTAGGCGTAAAACATTAATTTTTGTGTCTGCTACAAAATACTTATCTATCAAACGACAGGGACAAAAGACTACTAAATTTTTCCGGGTTAATGACAGGGAAACCAGGCTAAGTTGAACAGACAGAACTCAAAACGAACCGACTTCTAAATACCACACAAAAAGAACCCTTTAAATGGACAATTTAATCACGTTACATTACCGGCTCTTACTAGAAATTGTAAGTAATCTCTCTTTGTTACAGCTATATCCGTATTACCGGGACTTGATAGGATATCGAACAAATGTTCAGTCGCTACCCGGACAAATTGCCCAGCTTACCCGGCCCGAGTGGATCTATTATGTGATGTTTTGCTGTGGCGTTTATAACGAATAGTGATATTATTTTGTTAAAATACTGTGGCGATAAATTTGAGGAAATTTTTCCTACTTTTAGGCAAAATCGATGGACATGTCTGTTAATTTTGGTTAACGGATAAAAAGCGTGTGAAGGTGTGCTAGCAATATCGTTACTCATGAATGCTCTCCTAATACCTACATCCAACAGGACAAATAGACAGCGTTAACCTAACACACCTCTACACCATCGAACCTTCCAGAAAAATCAATCCAAAAAACTACTTCCGGAAGCCCAGAACAAACTCCTCATTTTTCCTAACACTCATGAAGCGAAAAAGCTTAAAACCGATATCTAAATAAAAAAAAATCCTCGATGACGGGCGTTGGGAAAGTGGATAGCGTAGCTTCGGCATCGTTCATAGTACCTACTTTGGCTCACATCGGAATGCTTCGGGGCGCTTCGTCGAGCTTCGTTATTCCATTTACGTGGCGGGGATTTGTGCTAATCTGCCTTCGATAGGTCAATTTGTATCGCCCATTGCAATACTCAACAAATAACTTGCATTCAGAGTGTGTGATCAGTTTCTTGTAATTTGATTTTGTGCTGGCTGTTCTACTTTATCTTTTGTATAAGTCTAATTGAAGAAAATAATTGTTTTAATGCATCCGGTTGGACTGAAAGCCGGCCCCAACATGGTATCAAAAAACTACGCAGATTATCATATGATGGTGGAGGTTTGATTGTCCAATTGCAGTTTAACCGGATGCCTATATGGTATCTTAGTATTTCATATAGGGTTACTGGTAATTAGTGACCGATACTTAAAAACGTGATTACTTTATTTATTTATTTTCATTTTATTTATTTACTTGGGATCTCCAACAAAGAATGTACACAGAACATGCGAAATAAATTATGGATGACACTCTCCTTCACTTACAGGAGACCACAGCGTGCATAATAGAATTTACTTCTTAGCTAACAAAATATACAATATAATTAAAATATATTGATAATGTTTAAAATAATTAAAATTAACACATCAGATAATATGAAATAAATAAATAAATGAAAAATAATAAGATAAATGAGAAATTAACAATTAAATAAATCTTTAAACCATTTCTTATACTTTAGAAGAGATTCACAGATGTGATTATACTCATAATAACAAACAACTTTCCCATTAAAACATTTTTTTTATAGTCCGGGGCCGGGGCTTTTAGATTTGAACCTTGCATTAAATATAAACAGCGATTTTTTTCTTGAATCGTGTACTTGACCTTAGCTCTCCAAATAATAAAAAAAATAAACATTTTCCAAGACCGGATCAAGGCGAAAAAGACGAAAACGCATTTTTGTGAATAAATCATGGGAAAAAATATTAACAGGACAAATTTTGTTACTTTAGGTAAAGAATTGGTGACAGTAATATATTTTTTCAGAATTAAACATTTTCGTCCACGGAAATTACGGTAAAAAAAACATTTACGAAATTTTTGTATTGTACTTAAGGCAAAAATATAAACAGCGGTTTTTTTACATAAAATAACTTAAATTAATATATTACACCGCCATTAAACAAATTGTACTACCGGAAGCTATTATTACCAGTTTTTTTACAATAGCGATTGAGGCAAAAAGGTAACAGGGTTTAATTTAGTTTAACTTTCATCTAAAGGCTATTTCTAACATATTTACACGAAAATTAAACACTTTAAACCAAATCGTGAAAAAAAATCAATTAATGTTTACGTAAAATACGTCTGCAAGCTTTATCCTTGTATTTGGCGCAGCACTTTCATAGGAATTTGATCTTTCCGTAATAAAAATAAGGTGTACAATCACGTAACTCAATAAAATACCGACTCTCTATCAACAACAGTCTTTGAAGGCAGCGCTTATCTTGTTTACGCACACGCCGTACGCCGCACGCTGCTTAGCGCTGACACCGTGCATCGTAATTTAATTTTTACTTTGACAATATTAATAAACGCTCTAATCTGTTTAATTTTGGGGGATTAAGGTTTGGATTCATATTTTTCTCATTATAAGATGAATTTAAATCCTGTTACATTTTTGACGTAAGTAGTATTTAAGATTTTTTGATTTTCTTGATTTTCTGTGAAGTCCGGAGCAGAATTTGTTTAATTTTCATAATAATAGTTAGACATGGTTATATAAACCATTTTAGCCCTATTTTTATCCTGTTAATATTTTTGCCTTAAGTACGAAGTCAAATTAAAAGATTTAAAAAAAAGTAATGTTCCGTGGACGAAAAATTTTTAATTTTCTGACTTACTTGTTGTACTCAATCTGATCTACAAATACTCAAAATAAACATACCTGTTTATATTTTTTTCCACCAAGTTAAATACATATTAGACGTTTTCTTAAAAAAAACATACACGCGAAGGTGATCTTTTCGCGGGATACAGCTTAATATACTCTCCTGTCCATACCCTACACATTCAATGAAAAAAATCGCTGTTTTTAATTAATGCAAAGTTAGCCTAATATGCGGCGTAAATTCCCCGGAATATTTATACTCACTCACTTTTACCACAAGCTGATAGGCCACAGACGGCTGCGGCTGTTGTATTATTGTGATAAAAGTGCATGAGTGTAAAAAAATGTCCCAGTCCAGTCACCATATAAAGCGACTGCCTCCAAACCCGTAACTGAGTAACTCCTTGGTTACTGGCTATCACAGTAGCAATCCACTCGTAACAACGGTCAAATATTTACAAATAACAGCCGGGACCAATAGCCTAACGAGCTTTACGGAACCTTAAAAACTCCGTATTCCAAAATTAAACTTCTCAAAGCAACCACCCGAAACAGTAAGCCCAAATCGCCATGATCTATGTAAGCAGATAAACACCCATTTTTCCCCAAAAAAACTTTCCCCAGTTGCCTCTACTCGGAATTTATGACCCCATAAAAAATTACTTACGAAAAGCAAAGGTAGACATTAAGGTGTGAAATGAGACATATCGCGAGATAACTACACCGCAAATAAGGTTGGTCTAGTCCCGCGAGACCAACTGACACAGTACAACAGAGACAGAAGGTTAAGTCTATGAGCAGTTTCAGTTTTTGCGCGTATAAGTTCGTTTCAATAACGGCCATTTTGAGCTTCAAAAACCGAACGCGCGTCATGTTCGAGCGGGGTCGAGTGTGAAGCGTAGCTTTAACTGACTGTAGGTCTAAACACGTTAAGCCGTTGGTCCTGGCTGTCATTTGTAGATCTTTGACAGTCGTTACAGGTAGTCAGTGGCCCGAAAGTCAGACAACCAGTCTTGCCAAGGGGTATCGTATCAAGTGTGTTGTGGAGGTCAGATAGGAAATCTTTTGAGTATAAACCATTAAACTATAATTAAAATCATTAATTGGATTGAATATTCGTAAATGGGAAAACATATTCCCGCTAGTTCTACCGTAGAACTATTGGGAACGAACCAAATTTTGTTGCAACTATCTACGAACGACTTTGTACCGCCTTAAATTGTAGGACTAGTGGGAAATAATATTCCCACTAGTTCTACCGTAGAACTAGTGGGAACGAACCGTTTATTTTAGTTAATTTAACACTAAGACTTCTGTGTTTAATACTATGTGGAACTGAATGACCGCTCATCATCGGTCAAGTCACCATAAAAACACCAAACATGACGTAATGTACACATTCCAATAGATTTTTTCGTAAGACGCAAACGTATCCGCATTTTTAGATTCATGGAGCTTATTTACCAACTAGTCTACCTGTACTTTTTGTGGTTTTAAAAAGTGTGAAATGTGTTAAAAGTATTGAAAATGAGGGAATGTGACAAAGTTTTAATTAAGAGCTGCTTAGTGTTTTTAAGTTTATTTATTACAGGTATTTTGTGAATAATCGTTTTTGTATTTAAAAGAATCCGTAAAACGAAGGAGTTACTGGTAAACCAATGTGTATTTCAGAAGTGGTATACCGTATATGTATATGGTATGGGGTGAATCGGGACGAAACTTTGAAAGGTATTTTCACGTTATTTAAATATTATTGGTAGCCTAAAAATACTCTATGATTTATTAAATTAAAACAAAAATTAGCCCAATAGCTTTTTAATTACGAATTATTTGTATTCAACGATGAAATTACATTCAAAGTTTTGTCCCTATTCTCCCCCGTGTTCCTATTCACCCAATTTCACCCCGTGCAATGGTACCCATTCGTTTTCCTGTAAATAAATAAATACAATGTCTTTCAAATGGTGTGCAATATAATTTTTTTAAAAGATTATTTGCACCAATCAAAATAAAGTTAATTTGTTTTTGCAGTATCTTCGGCTCAGAATCGGTTCCAAAATGATTACCACAGTAAGAGCGACAATGTTAACAATAAAAATGGAAACGTAAGTAGGTGTAGGTGTATACCAATAAAGTTTCGCTGATGCTGATTTAAAATAAAAGACGTTCAAACGTCAAAAATGTATGTAAATTTATCATATAAATGTATTAAATTTATCATATAAATCTATTAAATTTATCATATAAATGTATTAAATGTATCATTTAAATTCAAGCACCGTACAGCGTTTATGAAGAACCTCCTTTGTTTATCAAATTATGTTTTTACAGTACTATTTTTATTTTATCGAGCAATAATTTTTTCTTGTCACTATACATAACATCACGCTCGTAAGCCCCGAATGGTTAAGCAGAGGTGTACCTAATAGTAGGTACACCCACATTACGTCAGTTATTGTAGTAGGGGGCGAGCCGATGGGGCAACCAGTGGCCCCCGGCCACCGGGCCTGTGGACGGTGAGTAATGGGCTAGCTCACCGTCCGTCCGTCTTATGACGACAGACCGTGCCGACGGCGCCTTCGTGTTCCACGCGCGCCTCAAGGAGATGTCAGCAAATCGGAAGGGGTCCGAGAGGGCCGATGCCTGCCAGGGCTGCGGGTTGTTCGAAAGAGATACCGTGCCCCTGGAACGCAAAGGGCTAAGAAGGAACATGGATGGGTTTTAGTCAGTGAAGTCTGACACTCCCTTCCGCTCCGCCCAGAGCGGAAGAAGTCTTTTGATGATTTCACATCCTAAAAAAAAAAAAAAGGGGGCGAGCCGATTGCCATCAACCGGGTACAAATCCTGACTCCGTAGCTGCTACTGAGAAATTCCTGATTGAAAAACCCAATAGACTCCAAGAGACCTCATGCTCAGCTGTCGCGATAGTGACCTCTAAATCAACGAGGTAGTCGCACAAGTTTGATACAATAATTAATCTGTCACTAAGGAACAACAATTCTAAGTCATTAATGTCAATACCCTGACCAGGCCCCTTATTCACAAACTCTCGGTTTCGATTTCGATTCGGAAAGTCGTATGTCTATCTCGCTCGCTTTCGTAATGCCAAAACAAGATAGACATACGACTGAGCCAGAGTAGTTAGTAGGGATTTTCAATAGATTATTTGTCAAGTCTATACTGTATTTTTAAGTGAAAACTTCTTTAGCCATGTTGAGCGATTTTCGGTAGGGGAAAAATCTTTAGGTTCGCGTAACTGATGACCTTGACATGCTCGTGACGTATTGCGCTAAGATAGAGACACGTAGTATAGCGGTCTGATTCATTTAAAAAATCAAAAATAAGAACACAGTAAGTAATTACTCTCTCTGTAATATATATACAAAAGTAATTTCTCTCCCTGGCTCTGTATGGTGTCGGACGTAAAGAATAGCACCATCCCATATCTTCCCGTGTGTGTCGTAAGAGGCGACTAAGGGACTTGCCAGAGAATGGGCAGCAGCGTTCTCTGTGCTTTTGTAACAACCGTACTACGATCGCCAACCCGCCTGCCAAGCGTGGCGATTATGGCAAAACCCCCCATGTTATGTCAATATGGCGAAACTTGGGAGAGGCCTATGTCCAGCAGTGGACGTCTTTCGGCTGAAATGATGAAGATAAAATAATTTCATTGTTTTGAGTGTTTACTTCTGCCAGGCCTCTGTTTTTCCACTTTCTTGAGGCCTACCGTTTGTTTAATGGCCTACTGTTTTAAGCCACGCTTGACAATCGGTTTATTGACCGCAACATCTGGAACTAATAATTCAACTATGACTTATTGATTTCTCAACTTATTTTTCCTCAAAATTACCTTGACAATTTAACCAGATGTAGTAAGTACCTTACATCTTATGAAAAATAAACAACAGACCTCTATTTTTTTTATTTCATCTTGGGAGAATCCTGTCCAACAGTACATAAAGATGGACCGTAATTATTTACTTCTCGTGTTAATGCAAAGTGAACCTAACTCAACTAATCACGAATCTCATTAAGAAATGCAATAAACAACTAATATCTGTTCGTGAGAATAGTATTACCTTTGTATCAATACTTCCATAGTAATATTATAAATAAGAATATCAAAGTTGTGCATGATTATCCTTTCCGGTTAGTTGTGAATATGGATATTTCATTTAAAAATAATTTAAACGTTTCCTGTGAATCAGCAAGAAAAAAATCTCGAAATCCAAGTATGAAACTATTATGCTTGAAGTGACAGCAGTACATTGGCAATAAATATGGTGATGAATCAAATGTATATAATTAATCACATTTGCTATAACGGATGGCCGATGGGGCCTAAAAGTTCTGGAATGGCGGCCGCGAACCGGAAGACGATGCGTTGGAAGGCCTCCCACTAGGTGGACCGATGACCTGGTGAAGGTTGTGGGGATCCGCTGGATGAGATTCGCACGGGACCGGTCAATGTGGCGCCACTTGGGGGAGGCCTATGTCCAGCAGTGGACGTCTTTCGGCTGAAATGATGATGAATGATGAATCACATTTGATTCTATATAGATAGCCATACGGTATTTCTAGCGCCATCTCTTTCCCACACTGGAAAAGGAGTAAAACAATTATGTTTTAAGAGGTCATGGTAGGCCACCTGATCTCCACAACCCAGTTAGTATTGGATAACACGATACCCTATGGTAAGACTGGTTGTCAGACTTTCGGGCCACTAACTACTTAAACTGTCAATGATCTACAATTGACAGCCGTGACCAATGGATAACGTGCTTTCCGAGGCACGAAGGAAACTCGTTTTTAATTGCTGGTTACCCATCCACGGACCAACCTAGCTGAAGATTGATCCGAGCGTTTGTTTTTATTTAGCCACGAGGACTTCCCAAACACATTTTTATTAAAAACGATAAAAAAAACATGTAAGGCCATGTTATACTGGAAATGTATAGTTTGATGTGTCCGCGTGTAGATACATAGACAGACAGATTTTTTTTTTTTTTTTTAGGATTGGAAATCATCAAATGACTTCTTCCGCTCTGGGCGGAGCGGAAGGGAATGTCAGACTTGTACTGACTAAAACCCATCCATGTTCCTTCTTAGCCCTTTGTGTTCCAGGGGCACGGTATCTCTTTCGAACAACCCGCAGCCCTGGCAGGCATCGGCCCTCTCGGACCCCTTCCGATTTGCTGACATCTCCTTGAGGCGCGCGTGGAACTCTAACGCGCCGTCGGCACGGTCTGTCGTCAAAAGACGGACGGACGGTGAGCTAGCCCATTACTCACCGTCCACAGGCCCGCGCCTACGGTGGCCGGGGGCCACTGGTTGCCCCCCGACGCCCGGGGCGTCTCCCGCGGCGGCTGGGACGTGAGGTTCTCTCCCTCTCACGTTCCGCCACCTCCTTCGCTAGCATGACTGCTTCGCAGAAGGAGGCGACGGCTTTCCATTCCCTCTCGCTCCGGACCATGGATTGAACCAGGGCCGGACGCGAGAGGTCGCCGCCGCCAATCGCCGCTACGAGGACACGGCGGTGCTCAGCCCAAGCAGGGCACAGCTCCACAGTGTGCTCCACCGTGTCCTCCGGCCGATCCTCGCAGTGGTAACACCCGGGCGTTTCCTCCCGCCCGATTCGGTGCAGGAACCTCCCGAAACAACCGTGTCCGGTGAGGACCTGCGTCAGGCGGAAGGTGAGGGCGCCGTGGCGCCTCTCCAGCCACTCCTCAAAGAGGGGACTTATCGCCACTATTGTGCTGCCCAAGCCCTTGCAGTGACTACAAACTTCTGACATTAGAATAATCTTCGCGTCAATAATGAATAGAAACACGTGTTTTGATGTAATGCAAATAATTTCCTTATATGTATTCCCCGGCACGACTACTTTAGACAAACTATAATGATGTTTTTGTAATCATTGATTTGTATTTATACGTTATAGTCGACTCATAAAACGGTTTCTTTTATCGTTCCGTACGGAGACATTCGTTACTAAGTATTATCAGCCGCACGGGGCGATTGAAGTTTAATAACACTTGCCGAGGTTGGACCGTAGATTAGTCGTTCATCCTACACATACCGATACCTCCGTTCCTTGGAAAGTCAGTTAAGCCATTAGTCTATGCAGTTATATGTAGATCTATGATATTGGTTATAACTAATACCAACAATCATCAAGTCAGACAATCATGCAGTAACTGCGTTTTGTGCAGGTCAGATAGGCAGTCGCTCCATGCATCTGGCTAGACGGCGAGCTGACCCCTAACTCATTAGGTACAGGCGAGGCGAAAATAAAATTGCAAATATTTGATCAGTACCAATAATTACTAAAATTATGATCCTGGTCCTAAACTAAGACATTGAGGATTTCAATATATTTTATCACAATTATTATTTTTTATATTTTTACAGGACGAAGAATGGGTCTGGGGTTACACCGAAATTACTGGGCCAAAGGTAAGTAATAAGAATTTAATAATCATTTTTGTTAATTTTCTATCCAAATAACAAAACTTCACGCCGTGAAGGGTTAGGCAGATACGTACACCTACTTTGCGTCATAATGTTCAGTCCCATGTAATAGAGGGCGATCCTATTGTCATCAACTGGCAACAAATATGACTTCAGGCCAGTGGCGTAGCTACTTTGGGTGCCACCCGGTGCGAAGTTGGTGGTGTCACCCCATCGAAAGTTAAAAGCAATAAATTTTATATTATAAACGTCGTTGATCGTTTAATATTTATATAATATTTAACATATTGAACAAAACACAATTTGGTCCTAAAAACTCTGATCAGGAAGTAGCTCAAGAATTTGTAAATTTCTTTACCGATATACCGTTTAAAATTACTAAGGCTCTAAATTCCTCACCTGAAGTCTCACTTGCTTTATTAAAGGCGAACGTGTCTGGCTTCTCGGCTGAATTTCAATTTAAACACATAAACCCTAGGGTTTTTATGGTCTAGACCATATAGACAATTATTATAGCTTTCCGGCAAATAAAAATCAAACAGGCCGAAGATCTACGGGAAATGTCTATCAAAGTTTCTACATCCATAGTTGAGACAACTTGTACCTTACTTAGCTTTAATTTTTAATTTGTGTGTGGACCAAGGAGTTTTCCCTGATTTAATAAAATACAGTAAAGTCATTCCTCTTTTCAAATCTGGAGACAGTAAAGATACTAAAAATTATAGACCAATATCCGTGTTGCCAGTTTTTAGCAAGGTATTTTAAAAGGTAATGCTTAATCAAATGCTCAATCATTATAACACCAACAAAATTTTGCACGATCAACAGTATAGTTTCACCAAAGGCGTTGTACGACTGGCGCCGGTGTAACCTTATTAAAGCACATATTTACAGCGTGGCAAGAGTCCCAAGACGCCATTAGAATATTGTGTGACCTCTCCAAAGCATTCGATTGCGTAAATCACGACACATTACTTTTGAAACTTGAGCATTACGGACTAGGTAAACTTGCACTTAGTTTGGTAAAATATTATTTGAGTGAAAGGCAACAGCAAGTTCAAATAAATGGTGTTAATTAACAGGGTTTAAAAGTAAACATGGGGGTTCCACAAGGGTCAACATTGGGTTCTTTCCTCTTTCTAGTATATATTAACGATCTACCCTATTTATTGAAAAACCAACCTCAAAATATGGTGTTATTTGCTAATGACACTTCCTTAATTTTTAAGATAAATAGACGGGCCCAAAATCTAGATACCGTTAATAATGCCCTGCTTCAGGTCCATAATACCTTCTTCAAAATTTTTATTTTGTATTGCCTCGTGTTCTATGGCAAAATACCAATATTGCTAAGCCACGATTGGGTCATTCATTGGGCAACTATGTTGTGAAAGTAGTTTTATTTAATAATTTTTAGTAAAAATACATACTAGGGCTTGTGGGAGAATCACCGAAAATCAGCTGTGCCAACCATTTAATTTTTTGTTTGTATTTTGTTCTTCTTGGGTGGTTGTCACTGGGTGTCACCCCCAGAGCGATTCGTCCCCACCGCTACCCCCTTGCTACGCCACTGCCTCAGGTTGCTTCTGAGTAGTTCTTAGTGAAAAAACTCAATAACCCGAAGAATTGCCAAACTTAAGTGGCAGTGGGCAGGGCACATTGCTCGCAGAACAGATGGCCGATGGCACCGAAAAGTTCTGGAATGGCGACCGCGAACCGGGAGACGATGCGTTGGAAGGCCTCCCACTAGGTGGACCGATGACCTGGTGAAGGTTTCGGGGATCCGCTGGATGCGAGTCGCACGGGACCGGTCAATGTGGCGACATTTGGACATTTGGGGGAGGCCTATGTCCAGCAGTGGACGTCTTTCGGCTGAAATGATGATGATGATGATGAGCCTATTAATATCTCTTGCAAGTTGCGAACACTAAACCAACGAGGCTATTACTGTTATTTAACAAAAGATTTAAACCATACATCTTATTTATGCTTCCAGAAGGACACGTCTCAGGACAGGACCCATGAAGACATAAAAGACTCCTGCAAGCCATACAACCCACTGAAACCTAACTTCAGTAAACCTGGTCGCCGGATCTCCGAAATAAGTAAGACAATATTTTCGACCAAGGCTTTCTATGACATGTGATGAAGGGTTAAGAGTGATGAACATTAATGTCGATGAATGGCGAGTGAGAGAAAGAAAAATCAAAGAAAAGATAGATGGATTTTGTGAGGAATGATGGCTGACAGGGAAGAATGGAAAAAAACGTGTTGTTAGCGACTTTCTATTCCATGTATTTCATAAAGGTTATGTGAAAATGATAGGTACAGCTAAGAAGGATGTCAACACTTAGGCGGTTATCACACGATACCGCTCATCCGCGCAGTCGGGCGGTGAAGCGAATCTCACGTCAAGCAATCCATTGATGCCTAACACACATACAGCGTCCGACCGCGCGGACGTCATCGTGTGAAAATCTCCATATATCCTATATAATACAATGCCAAATGAAATTGGCTAAGGTAAGTTCAGTAGCCCAGCAGTGGGACAGTACAAGCTAAATAATAAAAAAAGAACTACATAGATTAGATGATGTCAATATGTTAAAATAAATATTGTTCCAGAATGCTACGAACACATTTGGGAATTAAAAACAAGACACGAAAGAAATGTAAGATCAGAGCAATGTAAGTAACCACATTTATATTTTTCTTAAGACTCCGTCCGCGTCATTGCTATTTTTTTTCTGTTCTGTTTCACCCAGGTATGATAAAAAACAAAAAAAAATCCTTCTTGTTTTGGGAGAAATTGGAGGTCAAACTTCCAAGTTTTTCACAAGCATTTTTAAAGACTAGTTTTTACGTTTATTACTTTACTTTAAATACCAATGCATCAATCAGCACAATGTTTTGAGTGCGTTACATAGAAATTTTGGCAGGTGAGATAGAACGGGAAAGGTCTGGCGAAGTTTACACTCCAGCATCAGGCGCAATCGGAGGTCACATCACTGAGCCTGGCGAGTTTCCACACATGGTAAGAATCTTATCAGCACCTTGCCTCCACAGCTGTTCTTATTTTCATTAATTTTGTTTTATTCATTTTTAACCATTAATAATATAATCCCTATGTTCCTATACCAAGCGTCATCCTAGATTTGCACAAGATGAGAACAATATGAACTAAAAGCTTTTGCTGCCACTTGCCTAGATCCAGAATGGGGCTAATATGGGAATTAAACATTATAATTTTCTTTCGTGTTCTAACTTATGCAAAATACCAGGGAGCCTTAGGCTGGAAGGCGTCATCAGGAACGTGGGTGTTCAAATGTGGCAGCTCCCTTATTAGCTCCAAGTTTGTGCTGACAGCGGGTCATTGCTCTCGCGCTTCTGACAGGGACACCACTATTGCCGACCCTGTGCCGAAGATCGTCAGATTGGGAGACAAGAATATTGTTGATGTGGTTAGTTTTCAAAATACTATCTACACCTGTAGAAAAAGGCTTTATCGTACCATTTGTCCTTGGTATATTGCCATTTTTGTAAATCTTTTAATTTTGTTTCTGCAATATTATTGATCTTCATCATCATCATTTCAGCCGAAAGACGTCCACTGCTGGACAAAGGCCTCCCCCAAGTTTCACCACATTATTGATCTTACAATTTTCATATTTATGCAATTGACTTTAAAGAATATTTTTACTAACATACATTTTGTGCCTAGTTCACAAACGGTTCCCCTCCAACGGACGCCAAGATCATCAGCATCATTGTGCACCCGAGCTACCATCCACCGAAGAAGTACGACGACATAGCTCTGATGGAGCTAGAAGACCACGTGGCCTTCAGCAAGTACATCCATCCAGCGTGTTTGTGGGCCAAGTTCGATACCACCAGCCTGGGAACTGAGGCTACCCTCACTGGGTGGGGCGTTGTGGAAACTAGTAAGAAGTTGTTTGGTTCATTTTTCAATGGCGTCTTCTTCTTTTACTCATACCTGTACCTCTTTCTGAAGTTCTGTCATGTTAACGCTTAAGAACTGTTTCTAATGCACTTTTTTATCTTTTTTGGTCTCGCGGTCGCAAGTGCGACTGTTGAGCGTGGGTTCCTGCATTCGATGCGCAGGTTGGGCAGTGTCATTTGGGATTTTCCATTATGAATTTCTCAGTAGCAGCCCGCAGTTTAGAAGTTGGCGATATGATAACAACGTGCGTCGGAAACCACGTTAAGCCATTGGTCCTGCGCCTGGTCTCTCTACGGATTGCCGTCCTACTAGACTATGAGATTAAAGGAACAGAGAGTGCACTTTTGCCTGAGCACACCGCACTATAATATCTTACGAGCCAATGGCTTATCTCCGCTTAAATTGGCCACCGAGATCAGGAGGACTATTAATGTATTTACCTATAAACATGAAAATAATTTATTTGTTAAAAACATGCCTATTTTCTCATCTCTTTCCTATGTTTTTGACATCCCCTAATTTTTAAGACAGAAGGAAGGTACATCAGATGAGCTGAAACTATACGATTCTATACTTTATTTTCATGTATTACAAATAATGATACTGTTTTCTCAACAACATTATTTGATCGCATTAAAATCAGATCGATTATTTATATGCAATAACAAGATCATACACGACAGCTTTATTTAAATTACCTTTACAAATTGATTTTCCTAACATGCAATTTTTGTGGTAATGATATGATAATCCAATCTTTTTTCGTCATACACATGCACAAAGGGTTTTTTTTTCATTTTCACATTATCTGTTGAAAATATTTGCTAAGAGTTGGTCTTTATTAAGGCTAACTATTTGGCACATCAATCATTTTCATCGATTATTAGTTTTGCGACAGTGTTTATCTAAATTTTCATCAAAATGAATGTGGCATTTAACATGGAGGCTGAAAATCTGTGAGATTCTTCTTTGATCAAAGATTTCAAACCTATAATGTTACAGTTGGCCGAACCACCTCTCCTGAGCTGCAAGCGGCAGTGGTAGACATCATAGACACCACAACCTGTGACCGACTGCTGAAGCCGTCCTGTAACAGGAACTGGTGCGGCGTCAGAGACAACCAGATCTGTGCTGGCAAGCTGGCGGGAGGAGTTGATGCTTGTCAGGTAAGGCATTTTTAGCCTACCTAGGCATCTAAGCCTAACATTGAAGTCGTCTTATTTCTAACTTTCATCGAACGCCTCGGCTCCTGTTCATATTAGCCATTCATATTAGCTGTTCATATAAAGGTGTTCATTAAAGGTGCCCCTTTAACTCGAAGTGGAACGTTGGAATGCACAGTGAATTAAAAGCGAAAATTAAGAAACCTGCTGCATTGCTGATGGGATCACCATCTTGTCTAGGAAACAACAATAGTCAGTAATGTTGAAACCAAATCAAAGTAGAGCGCATTTTGGCCGGTTAGTCCAAAATGCACTCTACTTCGCTTATAATGTTTTTGGTCTCCTTCAGGGTGACTCCGGCGGGCCTCTCCAGGTGCAGATTCCTCTCCCGATCTCTTCGGAAGGCAGCATGCACTACGTGGTGGGCGTGACGTCATTCGGCATCGGATGCGCGCTGCCCAACCTACCCGGGATCTACTCCCGAGTGGCCATGTATCTGGACTGGATCGAATCTGTCGTCTGGAAGCACTGACTATGGTTAAAAGAAGCTGCTTCCAAATTGATGCAAACTTTCGATGATAATTAGTCACAGCTAAGATGTAAATGAAAATTGTACTATGTATGATTGTAACAATAATAAAGAATATACTTTCCTATTTGTTGTCATTTAATTACTTACCCTGGACCCGAGAGTGGGCCGACGCGTTGTCGCATTTACAGTTCCACGCGCGCATCTTTTAGACGTAACGGGGGGAGTTTTACACCTCACTCCTCCCCGGGACGAGGTCTGCACAGGTCAAACGGGCACTAGTAAGGGGCAGTGGAAGTCGCATTAGATCCCGTTGCCCCCCGACGCAAGTCTGCAAGGGGAACACCGGTGTGGTTTTACTCAGTACGAGTCTGACAGACCCCTTCGCTGTCCACAGGCCGGAAGACATCCTTTGAAGTTATCAAAATCGATAAAAAAATACCCGCGATGCTAACTGACACAATAAAACAAAGACAGAAGGTTAAGTCTATAAGTGCAGAAGATGTTGTCATCGCTTCCAGCACAAATAGAAGTCCAGTTGTTAAGCAACAATTTTTAAATACACACACGGTACAGGATTTTAGAACGAATTCACGAAACCTTTCCCAGGAGGGATGAAGGAGGTCAATCGGTGTTCTCTAGACCAAGAACTTGGCAATAAGTCTTAATAGTAGGGGCTAAATAGGGATTTATTCGGGCGTCGAAAGAGTTCGAAGAAAAAAGGTTATAATATGATGTATTTTACTGGCTGGGGCGTGTATAGGTTTTCAAAACTGTAAAAAAAACAGTCACAAAAAAAACAAAAAAAATACTCGAGGGCGTCAGATATTAATAGTGTATGGGCTCCACGTGTTTCTGATAACGGAAAAATATTAATCCGCCGGTTTGTATGGTGGGGGTGACCGTACGAAGGGGTAAATTATAGGTACTTTTTTCCAGCCCATCAGTTTTTTAGAAGCGATGTTAAGTGAACTCCCAAGTAGCTCTTATTCAAAATACTGACGATTAGGACGTAATCAAAAGTCGTGGCCAATTTTTGAAAAAGGAAAAATTCGTGACCTTTAAATACTCGAGCGCGTCAGATGATTATACAGACGCATCATCTTGATATCCTTGTCGTACTGACCTGACAATTATGTGAAGCAACTAATCTGACGGTTGTTTTTTTTATTTATTTATATACAGGATGAATTGGTTGATTAATACTAAACGTTAGCGTATTTTATTAAAAAAGTCAACTCTTTTCTTTAGTTTGCCGTATGTCATTACTGCCCAGAATCAGAGTCGTTATATTTTATGTAGTCAGTGGCCCGTAAGTCTAACAACCAGTTTAACCAAGGGGTGTCTTATTACCCAGTACTAACTGGGTTGTGGAGGTCAGATAAGCAGTCGCTCCATGTAAATTACTGGTATTGATCTGCATCCGGTTAGACTGGAAGCCGACCTCAACATAGTTGGGACAAAGCTGGGCAGATTATGGTGATGTCTCTAAGCCAATGTGAACGATAAGTTAGTCTGCTACAATGGTCTTACAATCAAACAAATTATAATAGCCTAACCTTAATGAAGTGACAGTCAATCCGCGTCTAAGACGACCCGTTGAACAATCTAATGTTAAGCTCGCCGTTGTGCATAAGTTATATAGGTATTATTTGTGTGTATATCTTTTAATTTTATGTGCAATAACAATAAGAATAAAATTCATAAACCAATAAATACGCAAATCCGATTTCCAGCAAGTCTTATAAAAATTTTAAGCCACCAGCAGCAGGTATTAAGTGCATTTTTAGTAAGACTTATAAAATGGACTTGGTCTGAAATTAAAGAATTTTATTTATTCACTAGCTGTCCGGCGCAACTTCCATTAATTTTCATTTTCCCTGTTTTCGCAACATTTTTCATTGCTGCTCCACTCCCATTGGTCGTATCGTGATGATATATAGCCTATAGCCTTCCTCGATAAATGGGCTATCTAACACTGTAATATTTTTTCAAATCGGACCAGTAGTTTCGGAGCCTATTCAATGCAAACAAACAATCAAATCTTTCCTCTTTATAATGTTAGTTTAGATTAATAAAAAACTAGTTTTAATTGGCAGTTTTTTGATTAATTTTAAATTAAGACTTCTGTGCCAATTATGATGTGTAACTCACTGGTCATCATTGGTCAAGTTATCATAAAAACACCAAACATGATGTAATCTACGTATTTCTATAGATTTTTTCGTGAGATATAAACGTATACGCATTTTTATTCATGGAGGTTATTTACCAACTAGTGTACCTGTACTTTTTGTGGTTTTAAAAAGTGTGAAATGTGTTAAAAGAATTGAAAATGAGGGAAAGTGAAAAAGTTTTAATTAAGAGCTGCTTATTGATTTTAAGTTTATTTATTACAGGTATTTTGTGAATTATCGTTTTTGTTTTTACCTTTAGAATCCGGTTACCGGGGAAGTTACAGTTGTAGTTTATCCTGTAATTAAATAAATGTAAAGTAAAGGGTATATACATACTTAAGGGTGTGCAATAGACCATCCTGAACATGTTCCTCCATGGGACAAACATCGTAATAGCGAAAAAATATCAGCTTCCCATACAAAATTTCAATACCTATTCGACCCAATTGCTGACATTTTTTTCGCTATTACGATGTTTCACACTCTGTATACAGTTTCTTTCGGATATTGTGCACATTTTTTTTTCTAAAAATATTTCAACTAATCAAAATTTTATTATTATTACTTTTTTGTTTATTGCCTGAATATTGACAAAGGTGTATTTTTATTGTTGTGGAACTAATATGGATCAATGGCCTGATATAAACTTTTTTTTTTTTAAATATAGTTAATTGGTTGTTACAGTATCTTCGGCCCAGCTTCGGTCCCGAAATGATTATAACAGTAAGAGCGACATTGTTAACAATAACAATGGAAACGTAAGTAGATGTATTGACCAATAAAGTTTCGTTGACAGTGATTAAAATTTTAAAAAAAACCGGCCAAGTGCGAGTCGGACTCGCGCACGAAGGATTCCGTACCATTATTTAAAAAAACGAGCAAAATATTCACTTTTTTGTATGGGAGCCCCCCTTCAAAGCGTTTATACACTACGGCATTTCATACAAACTTTCAAGTCGTTATTTTCCGAAATGTCTGAACAGATTTTAATTAAACTTCCTACGCATAAGCAGTATACATAGGTCTAAACAGTTACTAAAAAACACAACATGAAGGGGTCGACCCGATTGCCATCAACAGACTCCGTGGCTGCTACTGAGAAATTCTTGATAAACCCAATATCAATTTGCCCGACCCGGAAATCGAACCACGGACCACCTGCTAACAACGAATCGCACAAGTTATTACAATAATTAATCTGTAACTAAGGAACTATAATTCTAGGCCAGCCAGCTTTAGCTGAGCGACCGTAGGTAGTAGGGATTTTCATTACATTATGACGCCAGTCTAATTTGTTTTTTTTTACCACTTTTTTTGCGGCCTACCGTACCTACGTATAATGGCCTGTTTTAAACCACGCTTGACAATCGGTTTATTGACCGCAACATCTCGAACTAATAATTTCAACTATGACTTATTGATTTCTCGACTTATTTTTCCTCAAAATTACCATGATTAAATTTAACTAGACGTTTAAGTATATACCTAGCTACTTATGTAAAATAAACAACACACCTGTATTTGTTATTACTTTACCATTGGAGAATCCTGACCGACAATACATAAAGATGGACCGTAATTATTTACTTCTCGTGTTAGAGCAAAGTGAACCGTAAGTCAAGTAGTCAAGACTTATTATGAGATGTTAAAACTACTAATATCACGGTTGTGAGAATAGTTTGTAAGCAATGTATCATTACTTCCATAGAAATATTATAATATATACAAATATAATAAATAAGAACTCTAGTCGTGCACGAGTGTCCTTTCGGGTTACTTGTGAATATGGATATTTCATTTCAGATAATACAAACGTTTCCTTTTAATTTTGAAAGTTAGAAAAAAGGCATAAAAATCATTGTCCAAAAAGATTTAAGTCCATAGGAGAACCCAATTTTAAGATATCCTAATGTATCACTTTTCGGTCGCATTTCAATACGTTAGGATCGAGTAATCGATACGATGCCGCGCCGCGCCTGTGTGCGAGGCTTCGTGACGCGGTAACACCGCCATGCCGCGTGACGCTGTCGCGTCGCGCCAGTCTAAAGGAGCCTTTAGTCACATTTGATTCATTATCTGCCTAGCCTTTTCCCAACTTTACAGTATCAGCATCTTCCTGCCCCTGTCCCATTTTATTCGCGGTCGGCTCAACACGTTTTTTTCCTCCATTCTCCTCTGTCATTCGTCATGCTATCATTTACTCCTTTATCCTTCATATCATTTTTCACACAATCCATCCATCCCAACTAACCAGTATACAGGGTGTAACGGAAAGGGTATATACATACTTAAGGGTGTGCTACAGACCATCAAACTGAACATGTTTCTCCACAAACAAACATCGTAATAACGAAAAAATGTCAGCTGCCCCATACATTTGGGTAGAATAGGTATTGAAATTTTGTACGGGGCAGCAGATAATTTTTTCGCGATTATGATGTTTGTCCCATGTTTATCATGTTCAGTTTGATGGTCTGTAGCACACCCTTAAGTATGTATATACCCTTTCCGTTACACCCTGTATAACCAGAATACCAGTATTTACATGGAGCGACGGCCTATCTGATCTCCACAACCCAATTAGTACTGCGTATTAGGTTACTCCTGGGTCCTTGGTAAGACTGGTTGTCAGACTTTCGGGCCGCTGACTACTAAACGACTGTCAAAGATCTACAAATGACAGCTGGGACCAACGGCTTAACGTGCTTTCCATTACTTTACTCTTTGGTGCTTTCCGAGGAAACTGGTATGTAATAGGTGTTCACCCATCCACGGACCAACCGCTGCAGGCAAGCGCTGTTTATCCTAAAGTAGTAATCCGAGTTTTTCCTAAACACATTTTAATAAAAACGATAAAACCGCCATGTAAGTTAAGTTTTTTACTTTTAATATTCTTGTCATATTGACGTATGTAAATTTATAGATTGAATGCGGACACAAGACGGGGGGCTTGCCCGAGTTCTTGCAGAGACTACAAACTTCTGACGTCAGAATAATCTTCGCGTCAATAATGAATGGAAACACGTGTTTTGTTGCAAATAATTTCCTTATACATAGATTTATTCCCCGGCACGACTACTATAGACAAACTATAATAATGTCTTTGTAACTATTGATTTATGTTTACACGTCATAGGTAGATTCATAAAACGGTTTATTATATCGTCCTCCGTACGGAGAGACTCGGTGCTAAGTGCACGGGGCGATCGAAGTTAAGCAACACTTGCCGAGGTCGGTTTGTAGATTGGTGGTTCATCCTAAACATACCGAGACCTCTGTTCCTTTGAAAAAGAGTTAAGCCGATGGTCCCTGAAATTATATGGAGATCTTTGATAAAGACGTTCTGACAACTTGTAAACAACAAGTTGTCAGAACGTCTTAAGTCAGACAATAAGTAGTGTGATGAATAAGTACTAGTGGGTTGAGGAGTTCAGATAGGCAATCGTTGAATGCATCCGGCTAGACTGAGAGACCCATATCTTATTTAGATAAGGCGAGGCCACATCAAATTGCAAATATTCAATCAGTACCAATAATTACTAACACTATGATCTATTTTATATTCTATCGAATCAATCAATCAATAAAAATAAAAATATATAAATCAATTATTATCGTCATATTTTCTACAGGACGAAAAATGGGTGTGGGGTTACTCCGAAATTACTGAGCCAAAGGTAAGTAATAAGAATTCTGTAATTATTCTATTTAATTTTCAATCCAGATAACAAAACATCACGCTAACCATTCTCTGGTTAGGCAGACACGTATACCCACTTTGCAACAAAATGTTCAATGCCAAAGAAGGCGAGCCTATTGTCATCAATGGGGACCGAATCAGACTTCAGGCTGCTAGTGAGTAGTTCTTAGTGGAAAATCTCAAGAACACTTCGCCGAGCCCACTAATATCTCTTGCATCTGGCGGCCATTAAACCCACGAAACTATAGATACATAACGGAATCTTGCTGCCGTAATTTGACGAAATATTTAAACCTACATCATATTATATTATTACTTCCAGAAGGTTCCATCTTCTCCGGACAGGACTCATGAAGACATTAAAGAAACCTCCAAGCCGCGCAAACTGAAACCTAACTTCAGTGAACTTGGCCGCCGAATCTCAGAAATAAGTAAGACATTTTTTTCAACCAAGGCTTTCCATGCCATGTGATAGGGAGGAATGAACCACATGTGACTACAAGAGTAATGAATATAAATATCGATGAATGGAGAGTGAGAGGAAGATCACAGTATATATGGGTCAATTGTGTGATGAATGATGGCTGATCGGGAGGAATAGGAAGAAAAAAAACGATTACTGACTCGTAGTCACACCAGGTTATCACACCAGTATGACAAACAGGAATTTTTTTCTCGTTTGTCACACCACAGATTTTTTCACACCATTTATTCCTAACTAGTGCTGTTCTAGTTAGACTACTTAGTTCAATTAAAAACCTCCAAATTACGTTTTTATTAAATTAATAACCCTCAAATTGCATTTTTGGTAAATTGAAAACTTTAAAATTAGAATGAAAGAAGAAAGAAAGGATGTTTATTTGGCACATGCCACAAGTACACACAATACAAAATAAAAAACTTAACAATATACCCAATAAGAAAATAAAAATAAGATATAATTGTGTGTCTCACGGCATAGGCCCAGTTCAGAAAATTGCCGAGCAGCTAGTGCCCGACGCTGGTTTTCAGCTTTTTTTTTAATTATTTTTTAACGCATTGTTTCAAGGAAGTTTTGATTGGCACAAAATTATAAAATTATCTTTATCAGTTTGGTTGGCCCTTCTTTTTTTCGATATTAATTTATTTTTCATTGAATAATACTGTTAATAATTTTAGAATTGTAACGTAGTGTTTATTAATATTTTTATTTAATGGGGAGTGCCAACTTTCACAAACGTTGTTGGTTCTGTGCCTTTGACCAACTATATTCCAGTCGGCGATATATTGTTCATCATTTACCCATTGTTGGGACATGTATGCTATGAACTGTTTCATCTTTTCTCCGCTAAATTCATTTCATTCTGTTTTTATGTACCTACTCCCATCCGTCCCGTCCGTTAGTTCTAATGGAGTAAGCGGTAATGCCGTACATAGTCCCACAATTCTTTTATGTAGTTTACTTTTGAAACCAATTGATTTCGCATGTCGCCATAAGGTCTGACAATAATGATAGTTTTTTTTTTACATATTGCTAATAGTAGAAAACGTAATCAGTCGGCAAAGAACGAAAGTCGGCTAACGCCGATATCAGCAAATCGACTTTATTAGAATATAAAGGTACTGCACTATCAATTATAGTATACATGATGTGAAAAAATCTCCTAAAAATCCTGAAAAAAAAAATCCTGTTTGTCACACTGGTGTTACAATCTGGTGTGACTACGAGTCGGTAACGAAAAAAACGTGTTGCTAGCTCCAAGAGCCGGGAAATGACGACTGTTACAAGCTCATTTCAAAATGGTGAAAGATGATATACAGCTAGGAAGGATGTCAACTCTAAGGCGGTTATCACGGAACGCTCATCCGCACGGTCGGGCGATGAATCGGAACACACGTCGCATTGGCTTGTATGGAATCCGTTGATGCCTAACGTTCACACCGCGCGGACACTGCCCAGACAGCATCTTCGTCGCCTCCGCCCGACCGCGCTGACGAGCGATGTCGTGTGAGAATCGCCATATAAAAGTTAAACAGTGTCAAATGAAATTTTCTACGGAAACTCCAAAGACGTGATGGGTGTTGATGTGTAAACATGATTTTTGTTCCAGAATGCTATGAATATATTTCGGAATTGAAAACTAGACACGAAAGAAATTCAAGATCAGAGCAATGTAAGTAGCCACATTTATTTTTGTCTTTCTTATGAATTAACTAGGTGCTGCCCGCGACTTCGTTCGCGTGGAAATTTTGATGGGTTTTAGGGGTATGAAAAATAGTAAATGAAAAGTAGAAGTTGGCCGATTCTCAGACCTACCCGATATGCACACAAAATTCATACAAATTAGTTTAGCCGTTTCGGAGGAGTTTGGTAACAAACACCGCGACATTATATATATTAGATAGATATTTAAGACTACTATATGTACATACAAGTTGCATCGCAGGAGCGGCTCGGGCCCGCTATAATATTCACTTTGTCTCGGCTTGTCGGGTCATCATCATCATCATCATTTCAGCCGAAAGACGTCCACTGTGCTGGACATAGACCCTCCCCGAAGTGTCACCACATTGACCGATCCCATGTGACTCGTATGCAGCGGGTCCCCGCAGCCGTTAAAGTAATGCCATGGTTTGATTACCGCCGATGAAGCACAAAATCAGTTTTTATTGCGTTGTGTTCAAGAACATAGAAAAATAGTATCCAAATTAATAAATTACTAGCTGGCCGGCGCAACTTCGTTTGCGTCACATTTTCCCCGTTTTCGCAACATTTCTCGTTGCTGCTCCAGTCCTATTGGTTGTAGCGTGATGATATATAGCCTATAGCCTTCCTCGATAAATGGGCTATCTAACACTGAAAGAATTTTTCAAATCAGATCTGTAGTTTCGGAGCTTATTCAATACAAACAAACAAACAATCAAATCTTTCCTCTTTATAATATTAGTTTAAATTTAGATAAATTTGTTTCTTTTTTGAAAAATACAAGAAAGGCAAATTTAAATCAAATTGTGTTTCCTTCAATATTTATCTAATCATAATGTATTTTAGTGATGATCTACAATTAAATTTAAGATATACTTTGAGCAGCTGTTTTCTAAAACTTTGAGGCCCTGTCGGCACGGGTTTAAATTAACCTAGGAAGTTGAAATTCTGTATTTGGGTAACTAGTAAAGGGTATACCTAAACGCATTAAGAGAGGCGACCATTTAAGGGATAACCCTAAAGTACATGTTTAGGCACAAGTCGGCACGGGTTGCACTGTTCCAAATATGTTTTTTTTTTACTATTTTATATTCAACTGAATAAAAATAAAGGATAAAAAAAAATTTTGAAAAATGTTGATTTCCCTATGTACAGTTTAATTCGATAAGACATTTAAATATACTAACTGACATTAATATCGTAAGTAATGTACGTCCATTCACGATTGCATCCGACAGCGACATTTATCAAAATTAACAAAATCAGTCACCTATCATAAAAAAGTAATACTAAAAAAATTAAGAAACCCCCGACACAAAAAACTTAAAATAAATTAATCCAAGCGTCTTAGCGTCGGGGTCCGCTTTGTTTTGTGGTTGTGCTAAGCGGTATACTTAGCGGCCCGCTACGACGCTTGGATTAATTTATTTTAGGTTTTTTTTTGTGTCGGAGGTTTCAAAAGTGCCTTTGTGAATAGTATTGTTTATAATGTCACTTATTCTACCAGCACCTTACCTCCTCTCATGGCTAACTCGGAACTCCTATTTTCACGTCCTTTAGATCAATAGATATTTAGAAGGAATATTTTCGTAGTTAACTTGACAAGTAATTTGAGTAAAAAAATTAAAAACTGATTCCTTCGAATCCAAATTTCAACTAAATACCAGAACGCCATAAACTTACTTATATATGTGTCGCAGTTAGACGATTTTATTACATTAGACTCGATCATTATGTGGGCAGAACATGGGTTTCGTGCAATGAAAACACACACTACACACGGTACACTGCTTTTATCGAACTAACAAATTACTTGAAATTACATTCCAACAAAATACAATAACACTAGGCACCATAAATTGGGGTACAGTTTCGGGACGTCTTGACTCCGCCGCGATCAGACACTGACTGTCCTCCCCGCAGCGAGCTCGAAACATCTCGACTCTGTAGTAAGCGCGCTTAGGTGTGGATAGACTGGTAAGTAGGTCGCTTGATGCCTCCTTTGGGCATTCTCCTTAACCCATCATGTGCATACTTGTATGTACGCTTAGAACTTAATGATCTCAATGTGTAGCGATCCCCCTCTAGCACTTCGACTGGTACGTGAACCGAGACCTTTAATCTTTAACAACCCAAAATCACCAATTGCAAAACGTTTAATTTTGCCATGGTTTCGTCAACTTGGCACACTTGTCATGTTAAGCTAAGCTAACCCGTCGCGTCTATACGAACCGTGTACCACCGGCTCGTCACCTTAGGTACCGGGTGCAATTCGGCTTGGACTTTACCGGAGTGAGACTTCGCTACTTAGTACGTAACGCAGCTATTTACGAATTTTCAAACGTACTGAGACTTTCCCGGAAACCAATTATAATCGAAAAGCGGGTGTGGGTAGACTGGTAAGTAGGTCGATTGATGCCTACTTTGGCGCGCTTTCGATTCATTTTCTGTCCGTACTATTGACTCGATCCGACATATCATCATCATCATCATCATTTCAGCAAAAAAGACGTCAACTGCTGGACATAGGCCTCCCCCAAGTGTCGCCACATTGACATTTTGGGGGGTTTTGCCATAATCGCCACGCTTGGCAGGCGGGTTGGCGATCGCAATACGGTTGTTACAAAAGCACAGAGAACGCTGCTGCCCATTCTCTGGCAAGTCCCTTAGTCGCCTCTCACGACACTCACGGGAAGATATGGGATGGTGTTATTCTTTACGTCCGACACCATACAGAGCATCCGACATATGTAACAACTAAATGTATACACATGAATGCAATAAAGAATTTGAGTTTGAGTTTACTACGGGTGCAAATTATTTTGGCAGATGATAGAAAACGGGGAAGCTCTGGCCGACATACTCGTAACACACATATACAAGCAATCGGAGGTCACATCACTGAGTCCGGCGAGTATCCACACATGGTAAGAATCTAAATTCAAATTCATTTATTTCGTGAACACAGAGTACCTACAGTAGATTTTATAATAAATAGGATCCGAGCTGTATCCCGCAAAAAAGCATACAAGATTTCAAAGTTTTTTTTAACATTATACAAATTCAAAATTAGGTACAGTCACAATAAGCATTCAAGTTAATTATAGTAAAAGGAACCAAAAAATACAAATTAAAATAATAATTTCACTACTTCAATAATACAGCAATAATAAAAATGTATAAAATCATTAGCATGTCACATAACATAAAAAAGTAATAATTAAAACCGGCCAAGTGCGAGTCTTACTCGCACACAGGGTTCCATAGCTCCAAAACAATATTTTGAACTGTCATTCATTAGTTAGTAGTATTAGTTGGTAAACTTCCACTCAACCGCAAAACTAAATTTTCCTCTTCCGACTAAGTTCGCATCGAGAACAGACGTGTCGCTCCTTGCTCCGCATAAATAAGTTGTTTACTTTAACCGATATTAGTGCATATTCCTGACTGGTTAATTGCCAATCTTGCGTACACCGACTATCCACACAGCGGAGGTGCGCCCGTGCACCCGCGACCCGCGAGGGACAAGGAAGTACCTCATAATTGCCATCCTGGTCCTGCGCCGCTGCTGTTAGCGTCCACACGCCAACCGCGTGACATTGCCACTCTCGCCGCACGCCTGCTACGCATGCTACATACGACCACGGTTTGAATATACGGCCGGTGAGTGCTTCTGCTTGTTTGTTTACCTATAAGTTCCGTCGGATTGATACCGGTGAGCCATTTATTATTACCTAAAATGGATAAGTCACTCTCGGAATCAAATCTAACTGGGAAAGGCTGGGACGACACCCTCGTCACTCCACCAAATTATGTGTCCCAACGAAAAAAAAGAAGGACAGAGGATGAGTTTGACGTACTTAAGGAGGACATGATCAATATGATTAAGTCGATGCTACTGGTACAGGAAAATGAGCTCAAAAAAATCACCCCAACGCTTATAGAAATAAAGCAAACCAACTCAAACATAGAAAGCTCGGTGGCGTACCTTACTGCGCAGAACGAAGAATTTAAAAGGAAAATAGAGCAAATGGAAATCCAGTCTAAAAGAGACAAGGAATACATCACCATCCTTGAGGACAAAGTGGAAGACTTGCAACGAGGTTGTCGTAAGTCAAATATAGAAATAAAAAACGTCCCTAAGCAACAGAAAGAGACTAAAGAAGATTTAATTAATATGGTACTATGTTTGACTAAAGGTATTAACTGTGAAATTACGAAATCAGACATACGAGATATTTACAGAGTCAAAGGAAAGAAACAGGGAACTACGAACACCCCTATTATAGTGGAAATCTCCTCTACTCTATTAAAGACTGATATTATAAAGATGTGTAAAGCTTACAATACCAAGTATAAAGGTAAGCTGTGCGCCAATCATCTAGGCCTTAAGACAGACGCCCCCATTTATGTCTCGGAACAACTTACCGCTAAAGGTGCACGATTACACTTTCTAGCACGGGATCTTGTTAAATCGAAAGGATACAAATATTGCTGGACCGCGTACGGTAAAGTCTACGTTAAAAAGCAGGAAGAATCTCCGACCTACATAATTAAAACGGAATCCCAAATACAAGCTTTAATGCAAGAGATATGACTCGGGGCAGGATGTCTATACTACATGTCACATTATAAACCTATGCTAGTCTGGTCTGTAAAGGATAGTATTGTAATAGTTTTTAGCCTTTTGTTATCTCCGCCGAAATCAATATGTTTGTTATATAATATAATTAATGTAATAGTTTTAACTCGCTTACAAACTCCATACACTTTCAAATTACACGCACACCATGTCCTTCACAACGAACGCAAACATTCATCCACTCCTCATACACACATCCAGCGCATTTATATGCTTAACAAAATACTAATAGATAGTAACGTCACATTAGCTCATTATATTACCCTAAATTATGAATTAATTCTAAAACATAAAACCGTAGGCACTTGTATCACCTGTATATTATTGAACCACAGTCCGTCAAAAGATCTTTTATATGAGTAGTACACACATAATTATGCAAGAAATAGACGATGTAGTTGTGGCGCAATCTGCTCAACTCCAAATTGAAGAATTTTCAAAAAAAAACAACGTACGAAACTTAGATTTTACAATTGTCTCACAAAATATTAGAAGCATTTACAGCAATCTAGATGATTTACAAATTACTTTAACCAACTTTAAGTTTGATCCTGATGTTATCATTTTAAGTGAATGCAGACTGGACGCGAACAAATCCATCCCCGCTATTCAAAATTATCTGTCCTTCTCCACTACTAATCACATAAACCGCTGCGACGGCGTAGTAGCATATGTTAAAAACACGCACAAAGTTAGTGTCAAAGAAATTATATTGGCTCACGCGTCTTGCTTACAAATAAGTCTGCCCAATCTCACTATCCTGGGTATCTATCGCTCACCATCAAACAGTAATGCTGACAACTTTATAACTTCTCTTAATGAGCACTTGGACTCCCTAAAATCATGCAAAAATATTGTAATAACTGGCGATATAAATATAAATATTATAAATAAGACTCAGGGACAAACTAACGAGCGTACAAATAGGTATACCTACCTTAACATGCTTGCAATGCACGGTTTACTACCAGGACATTCATTGCCAACGAGAGGTGAAAACTGTTTAGATCATTTCATCTTGAAAATGGACAAATCTAAAAAAACTGCCAGTATTGTTGTTCTTGATACTACCATAACGGACCACTCAATGATATTCTTGAACTTATCAAATATCAAAACGGCGCATAAATGTTCGAAAACAAAAACAGTAGTTGATTTTGAGAAAGCGTTAGTAACTTTAAAAGAAAGTAGTATTTCCAAACTAAATTTAATTACTGATCCTGCTGCACTTACTGAATTGTTGATTGACAAACTAAGATATTGTCTTCTACAAAATACCATAACAACCTTAATTCCGAGAAATAACCGCATAATCAAACCATGGATTAGTATAGGAATCTTACGTTGTATTCAGAACAGAAACAATATGCAGAGAAAACTACGCCTAGATCCGAATAACGATATCTTAAAAATAACTTATAGAAGGTATCGTAATCACTGCAATAACCTTATTAAAAAAATTAAAAGAAAATATGACAAGGAACAGATAGACAAGGCAAATAAAGACACTAAAAAAATGTGGAAAGCTATAAATAACATCACACATCGTAAACAAACTAAAACTCAAAATCTGAATTTGTTGGAGATTAAAGCAACCTCTCATGAGTCAGTGAATCATGTAAATAACTATTTCTCTAACATTGGTAAGACTTTGGCCGAGGAAATCATCTCCACCAATCTATCGCAAGATCGTGACATTTATAACCTAACGGATTCAAAACCGTCATCTTTTGTGCTTCTAGAAACTGATCCTCAGGAAGTTCAAGGCGTATTGATGAGCCTTAAAACCGAGAGCGCACCAGGATGGGATAATATTCCTACCAATTTTCTTAAATCTGCCCACGACGTGGTAGTACCAATTATTGCACATCTTGCTAATCTGTGTTTCACGCAAGGTATTTTTCCGACCTTTCTAAAACAAGCCATTATTACACCTGTGCACAAGGGTGGCAATAGAGACGATGTGAGCAACTACAGACCCATCTCGGTCTTAACAGCAATTTCAAAAATAATAGAAAAGTTAATTAACACTCGATTGATAAATTACATGAACAAATATAACATAATATCTGGTTGTCAATACGGATTTAGGCAAGGATTATCAACAGAAGACGCAGTCTTAGGACTAACCTCTCACATTGTCGGAAACGTAGACTCTGGCAAAAAGTGTCTAACTGTTTTCCTAGACCTGAAGAAAGCTTTCGACACCGTTTCTGTTCCCATCCTTGTGCGTAGTTTAGAACACATAGGCGTAAGAGGAGTACCCTTGGCTCTGCTAACAGATTATCTCCAGGAAAGAAAACAACGTGTAAAGATAGGTAACTACGTCAGCGATGAGTTAAACGTGTGCTTCGGTGTTCCGCAAGGCAGTGTTTTGGGGCCTACGCTTTTCTTAATATATATAAACAGCCTATGCGAAATGAAGCTTGAAAATGGGCGTGTGTTTTCCTATGCAGATGACACAGCCATTGTCTTCACTGGAGAAACATGGGAATGTGTACATCGATATGCTGAAAAGGGACTCATGAAGGTTGCAAAATGGTTAAAGAATTTTTTACTAACACTAAACACCTGTAAAACTAAATATATAGCATTTACTAATTATAACAACAGCCAACCTGGACCTAATTATAACCTTAGAGTACATAACTGTGATAATCCTACTAGCACAAATTGTTCTTGCATTAGAATAGAAAAAGTTCCTAGTGTAAAATATTTAGGTATTATTGTAGATCAAAGATTAAATTGGCATTTACACACGGACATGGTCATGTCTAGAACTAGAAAACTCATTTGGATTTTCAGCACTCTAAGACATGTTACCTCAAAAACTCTACTAAATCAAATCTATGTTTCACTGGCCCAGTCAGTTCTAGTTTATTGCATACCTGTTTGGGGAGGGGCCACTAAAATGAAATTCTTAGAACTGGAAAGAGCGCAAAGGGCTCTCTTGAAAGTGATGTATTTTAAATCGTATCGATTCCCTACTGAAAACCTTTACTCACTTAGTGGCCTTCTCACAATCAGAAAATTATATGTGCTACATACAGTTTTAAAATTACACAAAACTCTCCCTTATGATTCCAACCTCGCCAAAAAAAGGAGAAAATATCTTGTTGCACCAGAAGTCTCGGTAAAAACCTCATATGCGACAAGACAGTACACCAGACAATCCTCTTCACTCTACAACAAATTGAATAAACTTATAAACATTTATCCTATGAGTTTTCAGGAATGCAAGAAATATCTAATAGACTGGCTAAAATCCAAGAATTATGACGACATTGAAACTCTCTTACATAGTATCTTGTGATAAGTTAACGAGCGACATACACCCACGTACACACATGCACACACACACACACACACACACACACACACACACACACATACACACACGCACACACACACACACATACCCTCCTAGATTTAAGATGAATTTGTTTTTGTATGTAAACTCCTACATTATTATTGTTTCTAGTTTTAGAAGAGCGGGGTCTCCTAGCACAGGTATTTATCTTACTTAAAAGGAGGCCTCTATGTAAGATTATATATGTAGAAGTTTGTAAAGTTAATTGAAAATAAATTTATTATTATTATTATTATTATTATTATTATTAAATTGGTTTTTCATAGTATGTTAATGAAAAACAAAGTTACTGCTGCAGTTTGATGAAAAAGTCCCATATCTCAAAAACTAGACATCATATCTTATTGAAACCAATTTTCGTTGATAGTTTTTTTTTTGTTTTACAATCCTAAATATTTTCAGAATTTTCCTCCACTTACTTTAGAAATTAGAGGGGGGGGGGGACACACATTTTACCACTTTGGAGGTCGCTCTAGCGCAAACTATTCAGTTTAGAAAAAAAAATATATTAGAAACCTCAATATCATTTTTGAAGACCTATCCATAGATACCCCACACGTAGGGGAATGATTAAAAAAAAATTTTTGGTTTTCAGTTCTATGTATGGGGAACCCCAAAATTTATGTTTTTTTTTCTATTTTTGTGTGAAAATCTGAATGCGGTTCAGAGAATACATCTACTTACCAAGTTTCAACAATATAGTTCTTATAGTTTCGGAAAAAAGTGGCTGTGACATACGGACGGACAGACAGACAGACAGACAGACATGACGAATCTATAAGGGTTCCGTTTTTTGCCATTAGGCTACGGAACCCTAAAAATTTAAGAAACCCCCGACACAAAAAACCTAAAATAAATTAATACAAGCGTCTTAGCGTCGGTGGTCCGCTTTGTTTTGTGGTTTTGTTAAGCGGTCCACTTAGCGGTCCGCCACGACGCGACGCTAGGATTAATTTATTTTAGGTATTTTTTTGTGTCGGGGGTTTCAAAAGTGCCTTTCTGAATACTATTGTTTACAATGTCACTTAATCTACCAACACCTTTAGATCAATAGATACTTAGAAAAAATCGACGGTCCCTACGTCTATAAAGACATGACGAAAATAGCATTTTTTTTTATTGTATCATTGGCTTTAGATTATCTATGCGCACATACTGACATACGATTTTTTTTTTCAATTTTAATTATTTACCTTGTTTTACAAATCGTATAAAAGAACAAGTATTATAAATACAACGAATAAGTGTCGTAGATGCGGACATCTATGACATATCTTTTTGTGCGGTGTTTTAAAATGCGTGGCACTCGGTACGAACGTGGTCTGGTCAGACTTATCGCCATTTACGGGAGTTCCCCGAACGAGACAGGACGATGCTTGTTCGTGTGTTATTTAGTTATAAGTACTCATATTACCTCCAACAATACTATAAAACATGAATAACAGCAGATCAAAGTTATTGGTGGATATTGCAAACTCCAGAAATAATGTTTTATGCGACACTGTTTTAAGGGTTCCGTACCCAAAAGGTCAAACGGGACCCTATTACTGAGACTTCGCAGTCCGTCCGTCCGTCCGTCCGTCTGTCACCAGGCTGTATCTCATGAACCGTGATAGTTAGCCAGTTGAAATTTTCACAGATTATGTATTTCTGTTGATGCTATAACAACAAATACTAAAAACAGAATAAAATAAATATTTAAGGGGGGCTCCCATACAATAAAGTGATATTTGTGCTCGTTTTTTATAAATAATTGTACGGAACCCTTCGAGCGCGAGTCCGACTCGCACTTTTTTTGTTTCCTGCGTATAAAAAGGTATCATAGACATGACTGACATACTTCTATTTTATTATCGGCGTAGAAACGGTCATCTATCAGTTTTTTCAACAAAACCTAAAAAAAACAAAAAAAATGTGTAAATAGCATTAAAATTGTTAAAATATTGTAGAAAGAAAATATTTATTATTGGTCATAGAATTATTTCTAGGGCGTGTTGAACACAAATTACGCTCTCCTGTAAACCTCGGTTTTTGACTTGACCTTATGTACGTAGGAACCGTCGAAATATTTTCGTTGTTAACTTGACAAGTACGAAAACAATAATTTTGAGTAAAAAAATGAAAAAGTGATTCCTTCGAATCCAAATTTTAACTAAATACCAGAACGTCATAAACTTCTCGATTTCATTTGTTTTGTTTTAGTGATTCTTAAAAATTATATTTTTTTTGTGTTCTAATTTATGCAAAATACCAGGGTGCTATAGGCTGGCGGGCGTCATCAGGCACATGGGTGTTTAAATGTGGCAGCTCCCTCATCAGCTCCAAGTTTGTGCTGACAGCGGGTCATTGCTCTCGCGCTTCTGACAGGGACACCACTATTGCCGACCCTGTGCCGAAGATCGTCAGATTGGGAGACAAGAATATTGTTGATGTGGTTCGTTTTCAAACTTCTAATCACATCTGTAGAATATGGCTTTATCCATCTGACGTTGGTTCTTGGCCAATATTTTTTTGTCTTTTAATTTTTTTTTTCGAAATATTTTTGCTCTTACAGTTTTAATATTTATGGAATTCATTTCAAAACTATTTTTACTAGAATAAATTTTGGGCCTATTCTAGTTCACAAATGGTGTCCGACCAAAGGACGCCAAGATCATCAGCATCATTGTACACCCAAGCTACCATCCACCGAAGAAGTACGACGACATAGCTCTGATGGAGCTAGAAGACCACGTGGCCTTCAGCAAGTACATCCATCCAGCGTGTTTGTGGACCAAGTTCGATACCACCAGCCTGGGAACTGAGGCTACCCTCACTGGGTGGGGCGTTGTGGAAACTAGTAAGAAGTTGTTTGGTTAATTTTTCAATGGCGTCTTCTTCTTTTATTCATACCTGTACCTCTTTCTGAAGTTCTGTCAAGTTAACGCTCTAGAACTGTTGCTAATACCCTTTTTTGTCTTTGTGGTCTAGCGGTTGCAAGTGCGACTGCTGAGCGTGGGTTCCTGCATTCGATTTGCCGGTCGAGCAAAAAGTGTCATTTGGGATTTTGCATTAGGAATTTCTCAGAAGCAGCCCGGAGTTTGGAAGTTGGCGATATGATAGCTCCGTGCGTCGGAAAGCACGTAAAGCCATTGGTCCTCATCCTGGTCTCTTTCCGGTTGTGTCGGATTGCCATCCTACTGGACTATAAGAGTAAAGGAACAGAGGGGTTGTGCGCCTGAGCACACCACTAGTGCACTATAATATCTTACGAGCCGATGGCTTATGTCCGCTGAAATTGACCACCGTGAAAACGATTACGAGGACTATTAATGTATATTTCCGTAGCCGAATGGCAAAAAACGGAACCCGTCGGATTCGTCATGTCTGTCTGTCTGTCTGTCCGTCGGTATGTCACAGCCACTTTTTTCCGAAACTATAAGAACTATACTGTTGAAACTTGGTAAGTAGATGTATTTTGTGAACCGCATTAAAATTTTTGCACAAAAATAGAAAAAAACAGTAAATTTTGGGGGTTCCCCAAACTTAGAACTGAAAACCAAAAATTATACGTGTGTGATATCTATGGATAGGTCTTCAAAAATGATATTGAGGTTTCTAATATATTTTTTTTCTAAACTGAATAGTTTGCGCTAGAGCTACTCCCAAAGTGGTAAAATGTGTGTCCCCCCCCTCTAATTTCTAAAGTAAGACGAAAATTCTGAAAAAAATTAGGGTTGTAGAACGTAAAAAAAACTATCAACGAAAATTGGTTTCAATAAGATATGATGTTTAGTTTTTGAGATATGGGACTTTTTCATCAAACTGCAGCAGTAACTTTGTTTTTCATTAACATACTATGAAAAACAAATTTAGTTTTGCGGTTGAGTGGAAGTTTACTAACTAACACTACTAACTAATGAATGACAGTTCAAAATATTGTTATTAAATTTTTTGGGGCTATGGAACCCTGTGTGCGAGTAAGACTCGCACTTGGCCGGTTTTTTCTCATCTGTTGCGAATTTTTTTGACATCCCTTAATTTTTAAGACAGAAGGAAGATAATCACATGAGCTGTAAGTATAAGGTTCTATACTTTATTTTCATGTATCACAAATAATGATACTGTTTTCTCTCCAACATTATTTGATCGCATTAAAATTAGATCGATAATATGCAATAACAATATCATTCTCACGACAGTTTTTTTTATTCAAATTACCATCAGAAATTGATTTTTCAAACATGTAATATTCGTGGTAATCAAATCTCATTTTCGTCTTCTACATTCTTGCAGAAAGAGTTTTTCATTTTCAAATTGTGTGTTGTTAATATAAGTTTATAGTTCATCATCATCATCATTTCAGCCGAAAGACGTCCACAGCTGGACATAGGCCTCCCCGAACGCCACATTGACATAAGGGGGGTTTTGCCATAATCGCCACGCTTGGCAGGCGGGTTGGCGATCGCAGTACGGTTGTTACAAAAGCACAGAGAACGCTGCTGCCCATTCTCTGGCAAGTCCCTTAGTCGGCTCTTATGACACCCACGGGAAGATATGGGATGGTGCTATTATTTACGTCCGACACCATACATTTGTTTAAAATGCTTTAAGTTGTAATCTGTGGAGAACGTAGTGGGTAGCATAATTGTTAAAAATGTAATATTTAAGATATTGTAACTTAAGTTTTATTGTGCTACTGTTTGTTTTTCCTTAAATAAATAAAATAAAAATAAAATACAGAACCGACACCATACAGAACATGCCACCTTATATTAAAATTAACTATTTGGCACATATTTACCAACCCGCACTGGGCCCGCGTGGTGGATTATTGTATTACAATATATTTAAATAAATTTCATAAATGCGTGTGGAGGCTGAAAATCCGTGGGATTTTTCTTTGATCAAAGATTTCAAACCCCTTATGTTACAGTTGGCCGAACTACCTCTCCTGAGCTGCAAGCGGCAGTGGTAGACATCATAGACACCACAACCTGTGACCAACTGCTGAAGCCGTCCTGTAACAGGAATTGGTGCGGCGTCAGAGACACCCAGATCTGTGCTGGCAAGCTGGAGGGAGGAGTCGATGCTTGTCAGGTAAAGTATTTTCAGCCTACCTAGTCTTCTGAGCCTTAAAAAGAAGTCTACTTCTTTCTAATTTTCGTCTCAATTTCTTCGAAACCCATATTCGAGTGCAATCCGTCAGCGCGCGCCTCAGTTCCAGTTCATATTTGCCTTTCATTGAGCACCTTTCAATCGAAATGGAACGTTGAAATGCAAAGTGAATTAACCACCGAGCTGTCCAATACCGCGAGCGATACCGTTCTTATTAGAAAAAGATTATAAGCGAAAAAATTCAGTATTAGCAATAATACTACTTACCAGGGTACTTACTTCATCTTACCAGGCCCAAAAAATTCATTTTGGTCCTGTACTCGCTTCGCCAACATGGCAACTGATGGTATCACCATCTTGTCTGGGAAATAGCAATAGTCGGTAATGTTGAAAGCAAAGCTAACTGACCAAAATACGCTCTACTTCTCTTATAATATTTTGGTCACCTTCAGGGTGACTCCGGCGGGCCTCTCCAGGTGCAGATTCCTCTCCCGATATCTTCGGAAGGCAGCATGCACTACGTGGTGGGCGTGACGTCATTCGGAATCGGCTGCGCGCTGCCCAACCTGCCCGGGATCTACACCCGAGTGGCCATGTATCTGGACTGGATCGAGTCTGTTGTCTGGAAGCACTGACTTTTGTTATAAGAAATGGTTCCTATTCCTAATTAATGCATAAGTACTCTTGATGAGTAAGACAACTAAAATGTAAGTGAAAATTGTACTGTGTATGATTGGAACATTAAAAAAGTGTATAATTATAAAAGTGTCTAATTATTGTAGTATAATTATTTATGTTTTACTAGCATAAAAGTCTATGGCTTCCTTATATCAGAAGTATCGCAGATACTTTGGCACCCCAGAGACGAGAACTGAAACGTGTCATGTGCCTGTCGTAATTACAATACTCATACGTTTCAAACAGTCACTTTGTCGGTCAGCTGTATGTTTGTTTATCTGCCACTTTCATTCAACAGAATGATTTTTTCGGATTCATTGTGCATTTTGTAAAATTATCACTTGCTGCGGTGAAGGAAAACATCGTGAGGAAAACAGCATAATCATCATCATCATCAGCCTCTAATGTTCCCACTGCGGGGACACAAGCCTCCTCTCAATGAGAGGGAGTGGGCTGTAATCCACCACGTGGGCCCAGTGTGGGTTGGTAGATGTCACATGTCTTCGAAATTTTAGTTCTAGGACATGCCGGTTTCCTCACGATGTTTTCCTTCACCGTTTTATTAATAACATTAATTTATTATTATTAGCACAAGTATTATTAATTACCTACCGAGGATGCCTCATTGACCTATAATCTATGTAACTGCTTTGGGACGGATGAACATTTTCTTTTTTTTTAGTTTGTGAGGGCAGCGGTAATAAATTACACTAAGTAATGCGCCTGCCTGGGTTCGAACCTACGACTTACTGCTTGTAAGTCGAGGCTGCCACCAATGGGCCACCGCTGCTCTCGAAACCAGCTTGCCCGAGGCATATTCCTCGACGGCATGTAAAGCCAGTTAGAGGCCATGGGCGGCATAAAAACACTGAAACCAGGTTACGCACTATCCACACTATAACGAAAAAGAACATAGCGGATTTCAATTACAACACACATTTACAAACAAACAATCAAATCTTTCCTCTTTATAATATTAGTTTAGACAAGGATTAACAAACTAATAAATAAAATAACTAAAATAACAACAAACTATAAAAGGGCGTCAAAAAACTCCACCTCAATGCTGTCAGCTGGTAATGTGCCCAAGAGACTGACAGCATTGCCACGTTGTATGTCAATACTTAGCCTCTGGCCAAAGTAAAGTTCGGTCAAGGGAAGCGTCAACTAGGCGTTTGGAAATTTCTTTACAAAGGCTATGAGCACTCGGACCCCTAGAGTTTCAACCCCAAACGGCTCGAAAATATAGTTACCACAAATATTATTAACGCCACTTGAGGTTCTCCGCTGCTACAGCTGCAGCGGCAGCACAGCACGATGAGCTTGGAAGATGTGAAGGCGCAAGAGTATCGACGGAAGTTGCGTCCCACACTAAAGATAGATAGAATACGCTTTATTGTTAATTCTACTGCATTTTTAATTTTATGGGTCCATCGGCGGTCTTACTTCCTTACGTACTTTTTGTCCCCCTTTAGCCTTTTAGGCTAAATACTAACAGCCACTCGGATTGATGTTTAGGTTGCCTAATTTGGTCTGTAGATGGATGAACACCCACACACACCTTACGAGTATTCTCCGTGCCTCGGAAAGTAGGTTAGCCGTTGGGCCTGGCTGTCATTTTTAGATTTTTGTAGGTAGTAGTGGCCTGAAAGTCTGATAAACAGTCTTACGAAGAGGTTTGTATTACCCAGAACTAACTGGGTTGTGAAGGTCAGATAGGCAGTCGCTCCATATAAAATACTGGTAGTCGGCCGACACCTACCTGGTTGGAAAAAGGCTGGGGCAGGTGATGAGGTAGGTTCCTTCTGTTTATTTTTGACCACCACGTGGTCACGGCGGCAGGTCACGGGAACTATCTGCGACTCCCGCATTCCCCTTAAACTTAAGGGGAAGATTTATAAAACAATGGTTAGACCTGCTGTCTTGAATGGGTCAGAATGTTGGGCCACAAAACGGATGAATGAAAGGCACTTGCATGTGGCTGAGATGAGAATGCTAAGGGGGATGTGTGGTGTTACGCGAATGGATAGAATAAGGAATGAGTACATTAGAGGAAGTCTGAAAGTGGCGCCGGTGACTGAAAAGATGCGTGGAAATAGGTTGTCGTGGTATGGGCATGTGATGCAGAGGAATGAGGAAAATGTCGTGAGGAAAGTTTTGAGTATGAATGTGGATGGGTATAAGGGTAGAGGAAGACCAAAGAAACGATGGATGGACTGTGTGAAAAATTATATGGCAAGAAAGGAGGTATCTCATGAGATGACAAGTAATAGAGGGGTATGGAAGAAGAAGACGTACTGCGCCGACCCCAAATGAATTGGGATAAGGGCAGGAGAATGATAAATGAAAAAAATGATGTGGTCAAGATAGCGAGCACGAGCTACATACATTTATTCAAGGAAAACGTTATTTTAATTCAATTGGTGTATTGTCCAGTCCTGTTAAATACCGACCGTGACACAAGTGGAACTTCTGTACTCACAATATTATTTTGTAGTGACGTGTCGGATTTCTCGTCACGGTCGATCAAGTTTGCATTAAAATGTTTTTCATGAGATAATTATTCGTACTCTTAAAGAGAGTTTCGTTTGGCACAAACGTATATCCAGGATTTGTGTTTTTTTTTTTTGTTAATTTAATTTAGTAACCAATGGACTTGTTGATGTGAATGAATTGTGAAAAGTACATGTGTACTTACATCGGGAAGCGAAAGTTGTTTACAATAATTAAAATGAGTGAAAATGGAAACGGATTTATTAAGTGCTACATAGTGATATTTAGTTTATTTATTACAGGTGTGTGGTAACTTTGAAAGTAGGCTTTAAGAGTCTACTTTCACTTTTCACAACAAGATTTTTTAAAGTTCATAATTATAAAGTTTAAGTTTTTATTTAAATACTTGAAAAAATCCTTTATAAAGTTATTTTATTTAGAAAAAGTAACTCGTCTATGTGTTGTTTTTATTAAAATAATTATGATAAGCATTTTTCGTTATTTGATACTAACAAGTGTTTAAGTTGTCAATGTCCTTACTAAAAATAAATGATTAATTGATTAACAATATCCGATATTATATTGCTGTTACAGTAACTTTATCCCAACATTGGATTCGAAAGGATAACCCTAGTAAACCTGCAGTAAAAGTAAGTTTTGCTTAACTTATATTATAATTCACAAACTTAAAGTAACCAGAACGAAATAGTACCAGTCCTGCTCCAAAAATTGTTAGATATAGTCTATTTCAGATTGTTCGAAAAAAGCGCCAAATCAAGCATTTCCTTTTCTTGTTTTCTTAATTTTTTTATGTAAATAAATTCATCACGAAATCACAGAGCAGGCAGAGGTCTAAATGCCGCAAGACGTTATTACTACAATGCTCAAATCATCATCTTCAGCCTATAATGTTCCCACTGCTGGGACACAGGCCTCCTCTCTATGCTGTAATCCACCACGCGGGCCCAGTGAGGTTTGATAGATGTCACATATCTTCGATTTTTTAGTTCTAGGATTGTTTTTAGTTCGGTTTGGTTTCCTCACGATGTTTGTCTTCACCGTTTTTGAGAGCAGCGGTGATGAAATAAATTACACAAAGTAATGCGCCTGCCTGGGTTCGAACCCACAGCTTACTGCTTGTAAGTCCAGGCTGCTACCACTGGGCCACCGCTGCTCTCAATCCGCTGCTCCAGTGCTCAATTGCTTATGTACAAATAATCATGAGTCATGCTGGACATTCACTTGAGAAAGGGCTTGCCCTATGCCTTTTATTAGAATTCGACAGAATTCTTGCCGTAAACGGTGAAGGAAAACGTGGCTACTTCCTCTTGTAGAGGAGAGTCCTGTTTCCCAGAAGTGAGAACAGTATAGGCTGTGTCTGTTTTTCATGACGTCGCGGTCGACTTGCCATTTAACAATAAATTGTCGCGAGAGTTTTGACACTTAACGTGGTTCAGTTCCTATAGTCGGCGTTGAGTGTTTTTTTTTTTTTAATCTCAGCTAAGAGGCGCATGCTTTTAATTAAGGCCTTAAAATTGGACTTGCAATATTATCGAAGTATAGCTTCGCTGGCTCAAGTCCAAGCGTGACTACTGAGCATGAGTCGATAGATTTGATTCCCAGGTGAAGTAATGAGAAATTGGGTTTTCCATCAAAAATGTTCAGTAGCAGCCACGGAGTCTGGATCTGGCCACGGTTGATGGCAATAGGCTCGCCCCTAATTACATGGGACTTAAACATAACTGGTGAAATGTGAGTGTACTGTCTGGCACCTCTGTCTTACCCTTCTGGATAATAGGCGTGATATTTTGTTATGTACACTTACGTGCACTAATATGTATACACGAACGTTTATTGAATTTGTTGGAATTTTATGTTGCTACAACTATAGGTAGTATTTTGGACTCCAAACTATTTTGAAATAGATTATTTTATATCAAAGTTTCAGCTAATGTTGAGGATGTTTTGCACTTTAAAAGAAAACAACAGTTTTTTTTTAATGACTTATGAAAATTTTCCATACGGGTTCAGAATCATGTATTGAATATAATGCTGCTGCCCATTCCCTCTCGCTCCGGACCATGGATTGAACCAGGGCCGGACGCGAGATGTCACCGCCGTCAATCGCCGCTACGAGGACACGGCGGTGCTCAGCCCAAGCGGGGCAGAGCTCCACGGTGTGCTCCACCGTGTCCTCCGGGCGATCCTAGCAGTGGTGACACCCGAGCGTTTTCTCCCGCCCGATTCGGTGCAGGAACCTCCTGAAACATCCCTCCCACCCTTTAGTAATATTATTTATTATTAGGTATTAATTTACTGTTTCTGTTACTTATTTCAGGACACCGATGAATGGGTTTGGGGATATAATCCAAACCCTGAACCAAAAGTAAGCTTAAGTTTATTTAAATTTATTCTAGGTTTTAACTAAGTTTAATTTTGTGAAAACTGCCATCATTATATGGTATATAATATATGTTACGGGCAACGTGATTAACTGGGCATTATTAATAAGGACCGGCCATTATTAATAATGCCCAAGAGCGATGGGCAATGTGATTAATTTATCACTTTGACCGGCCATTATTAATAATGCCCGACGGCCTGTGGTCCATGTAATAAGTCAGTGTTTGAGATAGCTTGAATTTATCACTTGGACCGGGCAGTATGAATAATTCCCTACTTGTAGCCGGGCAATTGGGTTAGGTTAGGTTTGGTTAGGTTATTTTTTGTTAACTTTTCATGTATAATTTCATTTAATAAACAATAACACCACAGTTCACCTATTTTATTACTTTGCCCAAGATAGGGTCGTCATTATTCATAATGGCCGGGAAAAGTGGTTAATCATGCTGTTTTAATCACATTGCCCAATTGAGTCGGGCATTATGAATACAGACCGGCCATTATTAACAGTGCCCGGACTTATCAAATTGCCCGTAACATATATATTGATCATTATCAAATGAACGTATGGAAAGGATGTTAGATTATAATGCTGGGTGTCTATTAATTATTTTTTTGTTTAAACAGAATGACGAATGGATTTGGGGTTACGTAGATCCTGAGCCAACTGTAAGTTAGCGCATATAATAACATTATTTCTGTTTTAATTGACAAAACGTGAAAAAACTCGTTCTGCATTCGAGTTTTTTAAGTTAACTTTTCGGGCATATAAGTAGTTGAACGTCCACTCATACAAATATAGTATGTATGGACGTTTAGCCGAATAACTAAAGAACTACAAGCAATTACAATTAAAAAACACTTTCAGACTCCTGCAGTCAATACTACTTCTAATAATGAAAACATAAAGAAACTCTGCTCACCCTACGATCCTCCAAAGCCGAACTTTAATGCTAAGGGACGACGGATTAGTGAAGCAAGTAAGACAGTTCTCTTTATTTCAAAGTAGAAAAATCATCATCATCATCAGCCTATAATGTTCCCATTGCTGGAACACAGGCCGCCTCTTTATGAGAGGGAGTGGGCTGGAATCCACCACGCGGGCCCAGTGCGGGTTGGTAGATGTCACATGTCAAGGAGAAAAATCATCATCATTCATCATTTCAACCCAAAAGACGTCCACTGCTGGACATAGGCCTCCCCCAAGTGTCGCCACATTGGCATTTTGAGGGGTTTTGCCATAATCGCCACGCTTGGCAGGCGGGTTGGCGATCGCAGTACGGTTGTTACAAAAGCACAGAGAACGCTGCTGCCCATTCTCTGGCAAGTCCCTTAGTCGCCTCTTACGACACCCACGGAAAGATATGGGATGGTGCTATTCTTTACGTCCGACACCATACAGAGCCAGGAGGAGAAAAATAGTGCCATTTATTTCTAATTGTATTAGTTGTATTCATTGCAATTAGTCATCACCTGCCTTGGAAAACATCGGGAGAAAACTAGCATGCAATATAGATATTTCTCGACGGCATGTAAAGCTAAGTCAGAGGCACGGCATATAAACTCTAATACCAGCTAAAGCACTAAGTACACTACAAAGAAAGAAGATATCAGTCATCACCAGAGGTCGGAATTAGGTAGAGTTATTTAAGTACTTGCCAGAGAATGGGCAGCAGCGTTCTCTGTGCTTTTGTAACAACCGTACTGCGATCGCCAACCCGCCTGCCGAGCGTGGCGATTATGGCAAAATCCCCCTTATGTCAATGTAGCGACACTTGGGGGAGGCCTATGTCCAGCAGTGGACGTCTTTCGGCTGAAATGATGATGATTTAAGTACTTGCATCGAAATGTTGATATTAACATGGATCTTCCCTTACGTGTGTGCATTGGAATTTTGCAACTTCGGACATCCGATGTCGGATGGTTTAATTTGTGTAAAAGTAAATAACTTTTTTTAATGCCAGGATTTTTCTGTTCTTTAAAAATAATCTCGTGATTTGACGCATATCCACTTTATTCTTTCGCTGTATGAAATCAGTGTAAGTACATAAATACTTTGTACTTTGTACCTAGTTCCGACCTCTGGTGCCTGTGTTTTCGCAACCATTAATATCGGCTTCCAGTGTACTGGTTGAAACTGAATATGATTATTTTACGCCTATCTGACCTCTACGACCCACTTATTTCTTCAAAGTAATGAAAAAGACAGTACGAATATTTGCATCATTACTTATATTCAACTAGCTGTCCCGCGCAACTTCGTCTGCGTCACATTTTCCCCGTTTTCGCAACGTTTTCATTGCTGCTCCGCTCCTATTGGTCATAGCGCGATGATATATAGCTTATGTCCTTCCTCAGGTTGAAATCTATCTTCTTGCCAAATTTCATTAAGATCCGATCAGCCGTTTAGTCGTGAAAAGGTAACAAACAAACAAGCAAACAGAGTGACTTTCGCATTTATAATATTAGTATGGAAGTATGGATAAAGAGAGAGAGAGGTCTCTGTCTCGCAGTGGGATGACGCAACCCAACAGTATCGGTATCATTAATATATCAATAAAAAAAATGTATTTGTTGGTAACGTTGTTGTGATTTTATTCATTCAAGCCATATTTTAAATACTTTCAGAATGCTACGAATACATTTGGGAATTAAAAACTAGATACAAGCAACACATGAAATCTCTTAAATGTAAGTATTATATTTGCATTGTTTCTTTCCACTGTTTGCAGAGGATAGCGTCAGAATGATGTTAAGTTATAAAGGAAATTTCTAAACGCCTAATTGACGCTTCCCGGTGAACCAAAGGCTGGCTTTTACTATGGCCAGAGACTGCCACACATATTCTAAAAGCCTTCCCAAATCCATTTTTTAACTAAGTCGACCGTTGTTGCCATGACAACAGGTGAAAACATCCACCAAATCATATTCATAAAATTTTTTGACCACAATTGCTTGATCTTGGAATAAGGTAACCTCCTCTAGCTATCTATCTTTGTGAAACCCATAGTTGCATTCTGCTTTAATCAATGCTAAAGATGTTATATGTTACTTTAATCAATGTTAAAAATGTATATTATTAATAGTTTTCCGGTACTTCAAATTTGACAGATGCAAAGTAGGCGTTTATATGTCAATTTTTAAACAAACAGGGTGGAATATCGACTTGATTAGTCCGATTTAAGTTCAGTTTATGACTACAAATACCAGTGTTAGTGTTGCCATACAAAGTGACAACGACTCGAGACGAGTCTCTTGGGCTGACAGCATTGAAAAGTTTTTTGATACCCTTTAATACTTTGTTGTTAGTTTAGTTTAAATGTATCCGTTTTTTTATTGTTATAAGGTGTATAGGTAGACAGAAACATTTAACTTTTCAAATGATAAAATAAAAAGTGCTCTGTTTTTTTGGCAGGTACTATGGAACGAAATAAAAATGCTGATCTCTCTATGCAACAATACATCGAAGTAATAAGAGGACGAGAAGCTGAACCTGGCGAGTTTCCACACATGGTTAGACATCTACCACCACCCACTCCTGAGTTCCCTTATGTGCCATGCTCCCCTGGTTTAAACATTAAGATACAATGTATTAATAAACTACGTGGTGGCCATTGAATCAAATAGTAGGTGTTCCCTCACCGCAAACATTCGTCTGTTGAAACAGTTCAGATTCACTTGTTTTTCGAAACAAATTGAATCTTGGATTGTTAAATTACAGACGAATGCTTCTTTTCTTATTTCTTACTCATACAAAGTTTTCAATCAAAATACCAGGGCGCCATAGGCTGGCAGGCGTCATCAGGCGCATGGGTGTTCAAATGCGGCAGCTCTCTTATCAGCTCTAAGTTCGTGCTCACGGCGGGTCATTGTTCTCGCGCTTCCAACCGAGACACCTCAATTGCAGATCCTGTGCCGAAGATCGTTAGGTTAGGAGACAAGAATATTATTGATGTGGTATGTAATAAATCCGTCACATTCAACCATTCCAGAATATTTCTGTTCAGATCTTATCATATTTTTTTGTAATTTGTATGTAATCTTGTCTGGATTTTGTAAGGATTTATTCATGTGCGTGTATAATCAGTTGTACGGGTACATCCCGTTTATAACTTTCCCTTTTGGACAACTAAACAAAAGACGTGCAAAACAGTGCCATTTCGTAACTATTTCAATCTTCACGTGTGTGACGAAGCGAAAGACGTATTTAAGGATCGTACCCGGTGGCGTTCTGAAGTTCCTGACAAGCCCCATGGGAATAAGGCGTGTATTTGTGTTATGTACGAGTATGTATGTTTATGTTATATGTATGTTTGTTTCTATATCTAAAGGTTTTTTTTCAGTAGCCGTTCCTTTACCCTAATTACCAGCCATGATTAATTGACTTGCTTTCTCTTCTAGTACTCAAACGGCTTCCCACCAACGGATGCAAGGATCATCAATATTATAGTGCATCCCAAGTACCATCCTCCGAAGAAGTACTATGATATAGCTCTGATGGAGCTAGAAGACCACATAGCTTTCAGCAAGTACACTCAGCCAGCGTGTTTGTGGACCAGATTCGATACCAGTGCCCTGGGAAAGGAGGCCACCCTCACTGGATGGGGCGTTGTGGAAACTGGTAAGAATTTGTTTGATTAATTTCAAGGTTGCTCTACCCCAGGCCCGTTGCACGACCGTTAGTCCTTTTGACATCCTGTCTATAATTTGTCATCATGCCCATGCTTTTATCCCTATTCCTTTAGGGTCGCCAAAGCATGTCTTCTTCTTCGATACAGAAGTATTAGATTAGTTAGTGTTAGATTAGTAAAATACTAATACAGAAGTATTAGTCGCTATCATAGCAATCATCCTCTTTCAAGCCATTTTTTTTGGTCTTCCCATCCACATTTTTACTTAAAACCTAGGTGAATAAAAGTTTATTCGTAATAAATGTAACACTGGAATTTAATTAAAAAAATTAGCAAAATTAAACTAAAGTAACTAACTTAAATATAAACTCCTCCTCAACGCTGTCAACTAGAAATGTCCACAAGAGACTGACTGCATTGCCACATTGTATGGCAATGCTTAGTGTCTAGCCTAGGTAAAAGCCAGCCCTTGGGTCACGGTAGTGTCAGTGTTTTCATATTTTCTTTAAAAATTAAAAGACACAATTGAATTTATATGTAATTTTGCAGGCATTATAGGATAGGATCCGTTAATAATGGATTTATATGCTATAGTTTTACGATTTGCATGGAAGAGTAATAAGCGTCATTATATGCGGGTAATAATACATCTTATGAGACTGTTCAGTTACCTCATTTCAATGTCTTTATTATAACAATTTATTTCTGAATTACTAAGATCGATTTCATGCAATAACAAGATCGTTACGTGAGTTTATTGATCAAATTGAGCTAGAAAATATTCAAATACACGATGTATAGTGAAGCAAATAATACATATTATAATATTTTCCTCTGACTTGACTCTGCTAATTTTTGATATTACTTTAACACAAACTGACAGACAGCAATGTTACAGTTGGCAAAATCACCTCCCCTGATCTGCAAGCGGCAGTGGTAGATATCATAGACACCACAACCTGTGACCAACTGCTGAAGCCATCCTGTAACAGGAACTGGTGCGGCGTCAGAGACAACCAGCTGTGTGCTGGCAAGCTGGAGGGAGGAGTCGATGCTTGTCAGGTAGAGTATGGATATGGCTTTGTATACTTCCTTGCAAAATTCCTTCTGAATCATCATCATCATCATCATCATTTCAGCCGAAAGACGTCCACTGCTGGACATAGGCCTCCCCCAAGTGACGCCACGTTGACCGGTCTCGTGCGCCTCGCATCCAGCGGATCCCCGCAACCTTCACCAGGTCATCGGTCCACCTAGTGGGAGGCCTTCCAACGCATCGTCTTCAGGTTCGCGGTCGCCATTCCAGAACTTTTCGGCCCCATCGGCTATCCGTTCTGCGAGCAATGTGCCCTGCCCATTGCCACTTAAGTTTGGCAATTCTTCGGGCTACGTTGGTAACCTTAGTTCTCTTGCGGATGTCCTCATTTCTGATTCGATCACGCAAGGAAACTCCGAGCATAGCCCTCTCCATTGCCCTTTGGGTGACTTTAAGCCTTCTGATGAGGCCCATTGTGAGCGACCACGTTTCGGTCCCGTATGTAATCACTGGCAACACACACTGGTCATAGACTTTCTTCTTGAGACACTGCGGTAAGTTGGACGAGAAGATACCACGCAGCTTCCCGAACGCTGCCCAGCCGAGTCGGATTCGACGATTGACCTCTTTCTCGAAGTTAGTCCTACCCAACTGGACCGTTTGTCCTAGGTAGACATAATCGTCTACAACTTCGATAGCAGAGTCTCCGATCTTGATAGGAGTGGGTGTTACATGGGCATTCAACATGCCTGCATGCATTCCTTCTGAATATTATGTATATATTCTGCAGAATGCTATGCATGTTATGTTTATTGTATTCTTTAGCGTTCTCTGTGCTTTTGTAACAACCGTACTGCGATCGCCAACCCGCCTGCCTGCCTGCCTGATTATGGCAAAACCCCCCCTTCTTGGGGGAGGCCTATGTCCAGCAGTGGACGTCTTTCGGGCTGTAATGATGATGATGATGATTCTTAATGGTATTTACCATGGTCAGTGTGCAAGTCCGCACTAGGCTTTTATATATTTTTCCTTTTTGATACCTTTTGACTATGTTTTTAATACCTATTGTTTATGATTTTTGATTGACTGATTAATACTTTTGTTTTCTCTACCAAGAACCAGCGCATTTTTATTTACTAGTTAATAGTCAGGTTCCCTCTGTACCTGCAAATCAAACGTTAAGCGGCTGGTTCTGACTGTCATTTTTTTATCGTTAACAGTCGACAGTGGTCTGGATCTCATTAAAGTACGCTTGAATCGGTTTCTTCTAGACAAGCGTGCACCATCATCGCTTCACATCAGGCAGTTGCGATCAAACGCAAGCATATTTACTATTAAAATGAATAAAAAAGTCGTAACTGGTTAGAAACTCCACAGTTAGACCACCAGTTCTACCACAGAGTTGCGTGCTACCCAAGTAACTGGGTTAGGAAGGTAAGATAGGCAGTCGTTTAATATTAGATAATGGTCTCTAGCTGAATCTGATCAGATTCAAAGCCGACTCAAACATACATAGTTGTGCTAAGGCTACGTAGATGACTGTCTTCCTATCGAGATTACCCGGTATTGACATTTAGCCTGTGGAAACTAGATTACAAATACTAACTGACTTCTTTTTTTCAGGGTGACTCCGGCGGGCCTCTCCAGGTGGAGATTCCTCTCCCGATTTCTTCGGAAGGCGGCATGCACTACGTGGTGGGCGTGACGTCATTCGGCATCGGCTGTGCGCTGCCCAACCTGCCTGGGATCTACTCCCGAGTGGCCATGTATCTGGACTGGATCGAGTCCATTGTTTGGCCTACGCTATAACCTTAACAGTTCAATTCCTTTTGTACATAATAATTATGGTAAAATGATATCGGATGCTTTCTCACGATTTTCTCATTCCACGTTCATTGTTGATTCATTTTGTCTTGAGTAATTTCACGTCGTGTGAAAGACAAAAATAAACAGAAAGTGAAGTGTCTGATTTCGGTTTTATTCTTCCTATTCTTGCCTCATTGTCTGCGAGATTCTGACACGTTGTAAAACCTAAGGCGTGGTTTATACAGAAGAGACGTGACGTAGGCATGTGGCAATGGCGGATAATTAAAGAAACCTAAAATGAATCCAATAGTTATGTCGCATAGGGCCGGTTTTGGACACGCGCCTCTTAGTGACGCTGCTGGTAGTGACGTTACATAGAAGCGCGGGCGCAATTTTCTTTCCGCCATAAACGACGCTATGCGACATAACTATTAGGTTCATTTTAGGTTTCCTTAATTATCCGCCACCTTCAAAGGCTCTCGCCCCGTCTCTTCTGTATATACCGCGCCTTAGGTTTTCGCCTAAAATATATCACATGTACTTTTGTAACGCCCTTTAACTCTTGGAAGCTTTCAAAGGAAAAATATTTATAAACTAATCGAAACTTTTTCATCTCAAGCACCAATAAACTTCAATTTAGATCCCATCCTAAATAAAATCACAATGTCAAAGTGCTCAAGTAAAATTTATACGCCTTAAAAAGACTTTAAGCTCGGCACCATCCATTAGCAATTCGGCACCTTATTTCGTCGGCAGTGTCAAGTAAATTGCTCATGAATTGCTCATAAAACGAACAGTACAAACAATAAAACTAGCCTCTCTCTGCTCGGTAGGATATCTAAGGACGTAGGCTTAACTGGGCTGCCTGTTACACCGTAGTGATCGGATGAGCGTAATTAACTGTATTTTTTTTTGTTTGGAATGTAACATATTTAAAATTGCCTTGAGGAAGGTAAAGTTCAAGTTTTTCCAAACTTGAACTTTGCCTTCTTCATACCAACGACAAATAAAAAGTAAATCCAAACACGGATAATATCTGTTTTAGTTGCATGGGGAAAAGAGTGTAAATTCCTAGCCCTCCATAATAATAGAATCATTTTACGACCAGGCGGTGTGTGTGGAAGTCTACTTACTGTCGGGGTTCTGTGTAAAATTATGTTTAGTATAGACACGCGGATAGCTAACCACAATTACCGAGTATTTTTTGTCAAAAACGATATTTTGAGTATCGAAGCGTATGCAACTTCACACACCATGTTAATTAACTTAAACAACGCCCGCACCGTCTTTGTTAAAAAATGTGGGAAAGTAAATAAAATAACCCGAAATATAAATAACATTTTTTTTCTTTAAATCGTCTTTCACACAACGTGCACACCGCCAACTTCCGACTTCTTTCTCTCTCACACACTCTCGCTCTTACTCACTCAGCAGTACATAGCAACAGACATACGTGTTCACCACATAAAAAAAAACTATCTGGAAGATATCGCTATCAGCGATAAGACCGGCCGTTGTAACCATAAAACTATTTTAAAACCGTTTTGTTTCATTTTTGATGTACAATAAAGGATATTCTATTCTATCAACTGATACACTTTGGTGTTACACAACCCCGGCTTTACAGTAATCTTCCATTTGAGGGAGCGATTTGTCTAGCAGACGTACAGCGGCGGTAGTTTCTCACAGCCGACAGACATTACACTCTACGATGCAATCGACTGTTCCTTGCACTGCTGAGCTCCTGGTATTTCAATTTGATATGGGAATAAAAGAATATAGATCAAGAGGGATGGAATAGTCAAATTACTGGTATAAAACAATTTTTTGATGCTTAGAAAGGTTACATAATATGAATCTGAATTTGTGCTTCTCTTCTTTCAATATGATGCCTCATTAAGTAATTACAGGTTAAAAGTGGCATGGCATTCTCATTCAGCCGTTTCGGCATTTGTTTTCCACTTTTCCAGGTGGCCTACCAAGACGTCTTAGTAACCCCTGCCCCCCCATTCACAAACGCTCGGGTTCGATTTCGATTCGATAAGTCGTATCTTTATCTTGTTTTGGCATTACGAAAGCGAGCGAGTTAGACATACGACTTTCCGAATCGAAATCGAATCCGAGCGTTTGTGAATACGGGGGCTGGTATAGTATGCTCAATCTGATCATTCAAATAGTAGATGCTTTTCTACATGAAAACAGACGACATAGAAGTGAAATATGTATTAACTAATACGATATCATTTTCCTTGGACAACCCTACATTATTTTCACAAACAAAAAGTCCCCTTTGTTCTTTACCAACTTTCCTGACTTTTCCTCATAATACACCTAAAACCAATGGGAACCACGTAAAAAATATGCAGATCTGTTGAAGACAAGGTCCGATTACAGCTAGCGGTGGAATTTATGCGTCATAAAAAACGAATAATAAATGAGAACCCACCCTAAACGTTACGTCACAGCTAGGGTTGCTACGTGTACCGACAATGGTTTATTGGGCAGCCCTATGTTCGTTTGGCTTGGTCAGTAGTTTATGGGGGCATTTATGAAGTAATTGGGTTTTCTTGAGAAATTACAGGTGTCCCCCCCATACAGGGCAAAGTACTTTGGAAACCCTGGACCTATGCGTTTGATTGTCAGTGACATCAAGGCATTTGTTAAAGAGCTAAAGCCATCAAGTGGAACATGTATCTACCCACACAGTTTGAAATTCGGACGTGACTGGATAGGCTCACAGTCCCTCGTAAATATCTAATTAACTGATTATGTAGGCTCTTGATGATTGGTGTAAGATTTAACTATAGGGTGTCTCAGTAAGAGTGCACTTTTTAAAATAGGAATATTTTTTTTTTCATGCAAGTTGCAACTCTGAAATTAAATAGCTGTCACCTCTGTTTATTCCGATTCTGTCACCTCTGTTTATTCGACTTCAGAAAACCCTAAACGCACTAAAAAGTTAAAAATAATACTATAACCTACCTATATTAATAAACCTAACCTAACCGACGATTAACCTATAATAAAATTTAATAATTCTTTGGAGTCGGTGCCAAGCAATATAATTTGAATTAATTAATATTTAGAAATGGTAAGATGTTTTGTTTTTCTGGCCTTAGTCTGTCTATACAAGATGTTGTTTAGCATCCTCGTCAAAATTCAGGATGTTGTCACAAAAGACATAAATAATCAATATAAATTACGGTACCTAGTAAATTATTAAAACAGACTGCGTTTTTTTGTTGTTTAAATTTGTCAATATTTCAGAATAACCCCCTTAACGTGGTTTAGGGATTATAAAATTATCGAAAAAACGTTTGAGGTTTTTTGTTTGTGTGTAAGCGACGTTATAATGCGGGGATCAGACGGCCCGTGTTTAAAACACGGGTGGTTCACAGTTACCGATTTCAGTAAATAAATAAAAAAAAGAAAATTACCAACTCATTTTATTATTGATTCGGGTCGAGAATCATTAGCAGAGTTACCTCCTAGAATTTGACGAGGTTGCAAAACAACACCTTGTATAGTCAAGCAGGTATCGTATATTGCTTGGCTGGGTTTTGTGAAATCTCGGGTTTATGCGAATAACCCTGAAACAATTCCTGAGCTCTAATCGGAAATCCAACGCGTCATCGGTGTGATACAGCCACATCTCTGTGCAAAAGTCATGGAAAATTTCATGAAAATAGTTGTCATCTGTTGTTGGAGCTTGTCATCGGAGCCGTAGGAGTAGTTTGCCGGATATTTTATTCCATACTTAAACGGAACATGTCTTCTTTACAATACAATAAAAATATCCCAACTCTGTCATAAAATACTTGTTTTTATTTTAAAATGAAAAAGTGCACTCTTACTGAGACAACCCTTTATAAAGAATTCTGTTGCCCGAGAAAAAAATTATCGAGATATGAAATTAAATTAAAGTGATGAGGTGGGCTGTTGGTTATTAATTCAACCAATCAGATCACTTGACTTGGCGTTATGTACGTAATGTGCAGACAGACCAAAATTATATCAAACACCAGACTTAATAGTCTTCGTTGAAGAAACTTAAATTGTTTTGAGTACTATGAAAGAAGCATCTAGCAAAAGGACAAATATAGAGAGACTTCGTACACTCACGAAATGACTGAAAAACAAAACAAACACGAGGACTTCAATTAATTTACGAACTCCAAAAGCAAATAAAAAAACCTCGCAAATAAACAAGAAAAAAAAGACCGCCATGCACCCATCCGACATGTTAATATTATGCTAACGTAAAAACAGAATATTACATGAAAAAAAAAGTTTTCTGATATGCAAATACGACCATCAACACGTGTTCTAAAGAAAAAATGCAAATCATGGCAAGTAAGGCGACCTAAAACTCGTTTTTATGGCGACTCATAAATTACAGGGGATGGGCAGAGCCGGCACACATAAACATCGCCATTACACATGGTACCCTGGTAACTTCGAACAGCTTTTTTACCATATAGGATATCTTTATTCAAGTAAGAAAGGTCCACCGCCATTTTTAAGTGTCCGAAGCTGAAAGGATTTCGGAAGGGTGTTTTTCATATTTTTGTGCAAATCATATGCGATATATGATTGCATATCTGTTTAGCTCAAGCTGCCCAGGCAACATAATGCAATTTTTATTTATTGTTCAAACTATCAGCTTGAATAGAAGTACCTAACACTGAAAATGCAAGCATAGTGATTCCAAGTACAGACGTTACAGCTGTGGGCTCGAATATCGCAAGACTAGAGCCCTGAGACCGCTACAACGCCTGAAATGGCTTCCTCACGAAGTGGTGAGACAACTTGAAGGAATGGGGGAGGCTTTTGCCCAGGAGAAAGACGCTACAGGTTCAGTAAAAAAAAGTACATATCCCCAGCATATAAACCCAAAAAGTAAGTCTAAAATACAAAATGCTCCCGCTGTTGCAGACTTGCTTGTTCAACTCTTTTTAATACGATCAGTAACTACATTTCCCTCATGAAAACTATGTGTTTTGCTCAGTTGATTCACCGTTAAAAATCATGAAAAACAACGAAACCTCAATCATTCCTTTTACTTTTATCATTTACTTTAAATTTCATTTATTTTCTTTTAATTTAAATAACTACTAAATACATTACAACGAACAACAAACAAATAAATTAAATAAGGAAAATAATAAAAAAAACTATTAAAGGTCTTCAACAAACTCCTCCTCAACGCTATCAGCTGGTAATGTGCCCAAGAGACTGGCAGCATTGCCACGTTGTATGGCAATACATTATTATTCAAACTGATCAAGATATGATTGCTTTAAATTATTCAAACTGATGAAGACTAATGCTCAAACAAGAGATTTCAAAACACGCTCTGTCAAATTCGCATTTTTTTCTCATTACATCCTCTCATAGAGAATAAATTGATCAAAGTTGGAAACTTAGATTAAGTTCAGTTAAGTTATTACAAGGTGGCTCGGTGTGGTTTTACTTAAGTTTATTAACCTAGATACTGAAAAAAGTCTGACAAGCACTCTTACCAAGGGGTATCGTACTACCCAGTACTAACTGGATTGTGGAGGTCAGATAGGCAGCCGCTAAATAAAATACTGGAATTCAGCTGCATCCGGTTAGACTGGAAGCAGACCCCAACATAGTTAGGAAAAACCGGCCAAGTGCGAGTCTTACTCGCACACAGGGTTCCATAGCTCCAAACAATATAATAACAATATTTTGAACTGTCATTCATTAGCTGTTAGTAGTATTAGTTAGTAAACTTCCACACAACCGCAAAACTAAATTTGTTTTTCATAGTATGTTTATGAAAAACAAAGTTACTGCTGCAGTTTGATGAAAAAGTCCCATATCTCAAAAACTAAACATCATATCTTATTGAAACCAATTTTCGTTGATAGTTTTTTTTACGTTATACAATCCGAAATATTTTCAGAATTTTCCTCCTCTTACTTTAGAAATTAGAGGGGGGGGGGACACACATTTTACCACTTTGGAAGTGGCTCTAGCGCAAACTATTCAGTTTAGAAAAAAATGATATAAGAAACATCAATATCATTTTTGAAGACCTATCCATAGATACCCCACACGAATGGGTTTGACGAAAATTTTGTTTTTGGTTTTCAGTTCTAAGTATGGGGACCCCCTTAATTTATTGTTTTTTTTTTCTATTTTTGTGTGAAAATCCTAATGCGGTTTACAGAATACATCTACTTACCAAGTTTCAACAGTATAGTTCTTATAGTTTCGGAAATAAGTGGCTGTGACATACAGACGGACGGAAAGACAGACAGACAGACAGACAGACAGACATGACGAATCTATAAGGGTTCCGTTTTTTGCCATTCGGCTACGGAACCCTAAAAAGGGTAGGCAAGATCTGATGACACTATGATGGTAATACATCATAACCAGTAAGAGCAACGTGCAGCCCATCGTAGAAAAGTCATGGCTTGGAATCCAGACAGCCACTTTACTTTGTGTTCTTAATTTCATCACTCATTAAAATAAAAATATTTTTTATTTTACATAAGCCAACACGGGCACTTATAAAACGTCGACAAAAGGTGTTCGGTTCGGGTTGATCGTTTCCTATGGAGAAGAACGGGGAGAAACTCCATGGTTACTCTTTTAAAATCATTTGGTTTTACGATATTTCTGTTACAGCGTTAGTACTTAAGTATGGGAAGACATCATGGGCCCGACAATAAGTCGTTGTTTACTACAAAATTTCTACATTTTGTATGATAAAAAGTTACTAAGGATCTAGGAATCTAGAAGGCCTACAATGTCCATCATCTGCCTAACCTCACCCACCTACTGATACACACAATTCTTCAGCATCTTTTATACACGTTCTAAATGTGTAAACTTTCGGAAATCTTTCCTCGTACTCAGGCGTGCGTAGCTTTTAATTTGTTACTTTAGGTGGCGGTATAGTTTATATAGCCACTAACTCTTAAGTATTACTTACCCTACACTAAAGGGAGACTCAATTAAGTTTAACACTGCATTTAAGAAATAAATCCTTTATGAATATGGGGGTCACTTTATGCTCTTTCACCTTTACATGTCAATTAATTAAATATCGAACAAAATAACAGTCCGGTGACGATCTAATCAAGATGTCTCACGTAATAAACGTCGAATTTACTAACTTGAACACCTTGCCAACTTCTAAACTTATACTCAACTTAAAGCTAAAGGCAAATAGAGTTTAATTTCACAAGGCTGGTCCTTTTATGTGCTACCTTAAAGTAATAAAGCTTGTGTGAGGAGGTTCGTAAAAGAGTCCTCTTCGATTAAAGTAAAAGTAATAAATGGCCAACGTAAGTTCCGATTAGGGGTTTAAAATGCCATGTAACAATTGTAACGATATTGGAAAGGTTCGCCTTTGGTGATATTTTTTAATTTGGTATGTCAGGTTTATCGGTATTGGAGAACGTGCGCGTTAGTGCTAATAATTTTGGCTCAATGTGCTTTTTAGGCTGTTCACTTGCAAATGAAGGGTAGACTGAGTCACTCGGAGTTGCAATGGCCTTTTTGGGATTGCTTTGCTGAAGAAAATACTGGCAGTAGGCTATGTGACAGCTTTAATAGGACATAACCTTGCATGTGTCATTGGAACAAGTTAATCCAAAATGACTTATTGTAATTGTAATGACTTATTTATATAATGATTATTAATTTATCGAGCCCACGCTAGTGTATGTATTCAGGCCCTAAGCAAATTATGCGACTTTCCATCATCGATAACAATGGTAGAAAAGTCAAACTGAACTTCTTCTAAACTTCTGAAAACCTTTATATAACTATGTTGGAAGTAAGTTGCAGAAATACGAAAGACGGCCCTAAAACCCACCGAACCAAGCTGAAATTATGAAAGCGAACCCATTTGTCGAATGTTTATGACCAACAACATATTCGTATTCATAGTTCACCTAAGTTCCCTCCCTTCCTGATAACCCTTATCCACACTTGGACCCAACTTCCGAACTCATGACAAACTAGGCGGTTCACAAGCACAATAATATACAAACCGCGCCACCCTTACATATCCTTACTTTACTTACTTTTTTATTCGCATTCGCTGATCGCTGCAAGCGAATACGGCAAATATGCCACAGTATTTGGGACCAGTAGTTTAAGTATGGCCTAAGATCCCGCCATACAAGGACCTTCACCGAGCTGGTTATTGGATGAAACTTATTTTATATTAAATTTAATATGTCAATAAATATATTGCACATGGGTTGTCTAAAAAATTTCAGTCCAGGATAGGAATAAAAAATTTTTTTTTATCAAAAATTTTTGAAACATTTCTCCGGTTTGGTTAATTAACAAATTCCATATCAATCGAAAGTGTAAAGCCCATAAAATATGCAAACGTTAGGTTGCCTTTTTTAATTCATTAACCAGACCGGTGCAAGTTACTAGTATCGATTTACCTGTTTAAACCTGCCTACCCGAGAGTTGTGACGGGAAAAGAAAAGGCAACCTAACGTTTGCATATTCTATGGGCTTTATACTTTCGATTGGTATGGAATTTGTCTATTAACCAAACCGGTGAAAAGTTAAAAAAAAAAAAAAAATGTCCTGACTGAAATTTTTTAGGCAACCCATATGCAATATATTTATTGACATATTAAATTTAATATAAAATAAGTTTCATCCAATAACCAGCTCGGTGAAGGTCGTTATATAGCGGGATCCTATACTAGTAGGTTTTATTCTTGAAAGGTCATCCGTTCAGTTGCTTGTAACGATGTCGGAGTAGATACGTATAGATAAAACATTACCTTCATAAGTTGCATAATTATGTTGTTTTGACTGGTGTCATTTTGGGTCGGCGCAGCATTCTTCTTCTTCCATACTTCTCTATTACTCGTCATGCCATCAGACACCTCCTTTCTTGCCATCTTATCCTTCAAACATTCCATCTATCGTTTCTTTGGTCTTCTTCTACTGTTATACCCATCCACATTCATACCTAAATTTTCCTCACGACGATTTCCTCATTTCTCCGCATGACATGCCCATACACACGAGAACTGCTTACTACACCACTTTTCAGTCACTGGCGTCACTTTTAGACTTCCTTTTATGTTCTCATTTCTTATTATATCATCATCATCACTTCAGCCAGAAAACGGTCACTGCTGGACTTAGGCCTCCCCGAAAAGGGGGGGTTTTGCCATAATCGCCACGCTTGGCAGGCGGATTGGCAATCGCAGTACGGTTGTTGCAAAAGCACAGACAACGCTGCAGCCCTTTCTCTGGCAAATCTCTTAGTCACCTCTTACGACACCCACGGGAAGATATGGGATGGTGCTATTCTTTACGTCCGACACCATACAGTACCAGTACAGTCTTATTATATCCATTCAAGTAACACCACACATCCCCCTTAGAATTCTCACCTCAGCCGAAGCGTTTACCTACCCACACGAATTTCATTGTCTCACCGCAGTTACGCTACTCTTTGAAACATTTACTATGACCCCACCACAGCAATAAAACAAAGTATTTTTTTTTCATCTCGACTCACCCATATTTCGTGGGCGAACCATTGATTGGCTGTCAACTCCAAAACACAATAACAAGAGGAAAGTCCTTTATTGTAGCGAGACGTAAAAAGACGTGCGTTGACGTTTTGTGTGATTGCAAGTGAACTGAGTGTAGGGGGGAACGGGGGGAGGGCTATAGAGTAGTGGGAAGCGGTTTTCGTAAATTATTGGTAGCGACCTCGGAATTAATATTGATGAAGACATAATTTAGGCAGTTTTCAAAGTTAGGTTCTAAGAACACGATATCACTGGGTTAGGCAGAGGTTTATCTATATATTCCACCAAAGTTTCGTCAGTTATGTTTATGTCAGATGTAATAAGGGGCAAGCTGTTTGTCTTCAACAGGGCACAAATCCAAGCACTTGCGAGCATCAATCACTATCATAGAAATCAGCTTACCGACAAATCACCAGTCAGTGCAAAGATCAAACGGACTTACAATATATTCCTTACGCCTTTTTCCCATGTTCCACCTCTTTGGCTATAACTCCGTCAAAGCCACAATCCATCCAATCCAAGAGTTACACGGCTAAAGTTCCGTTTAAAAATGGATAAACTTTAAAACGGATTACAGAAAACGGAACGGACTGCACACGTTCCGATCGCCAATGGCCACAACTTTGAGAAAGAAAGTACTAGGGAACCATACTACTGGAAAGGTAGTGAATTGGTACTCCTTCTTTGATCTTCAAATTGGTCTCTCTGAGTAAAATTCACGCATGATTTACCTAGCAAGTGCTGCCCGTAGTTTAATATTTTTAACAAATTCTAAATCATTTTGAATGCTTGCTTTGGTTTATTGCTGATCGTAAGCATTGCATAAAGATCAAAGATTCTCTAATCAGTAGAAACGAATTGATCATCAGATACTCGTTGATAGTAAAAATAAGAAACCTGCTTTTCATTTACTGCTCATGATTTATTTTAATTATCATTTAATAAACCCAACAATGATTTGGTTACGACTGATTAATAGCTCAATAGATTTAATTGCGGATTAGAGGTCACGTGCATTAAAACTACCCACAATTTAAAGATTTTGGTTCATCAGGGAAGTTCAATTCTAATGCCACAACGTGCAAGCTGCTCATACCATTTCAGAAAGCAATAAATCAAACACAAATCTACATCTACGAAAAAGCACATAATTATAACTGGGGCGGAATTATCAAACGGTATCCATGTTGTTCGTCGGCTTATTAAAGTTAAGCGGGGGTTAATATTTAATCCGAGTTGCGCACAACTGCCGTCGGGGGCGCTAATGTATGCGACGTCACGGCTCGCGCACTGTACGGGTTGGGTAAATGCGGGGGACTGTTACACCGGAGTATTATGACGATATTGTATTTTTCTGCTTCCTACGATACAGGCGTCCACATGTCTCAATATGATGATCGCCAACTGTTAGGGCTCATTTACGAAGACGCAGTGCGTTGTGTGGTGCAGTCCGCAATAGTACTATTTAAACACTATAAATTTACTGTCTTTGGCCAGCTTTAACCTAAGTATGCTGGAAAGGCTTCTAAATACCTATAAATTAGCACATAAATATATTATGTGCATCATAAATTATTCAGCACGTAGAAAGTAATGGACGTCCGGGCGAGATGCAGCATCATTTTAATTTGATTTCAGCTAAATCATTATACGCAAAAAGTAATGCGCACATGGAAATATTACTAAGTAACTTCAGCTTTTCGATGAAAATGTAAATATAAGTGACCCAGAATTAAATGACGAGTTTGGCACCGTCAGAAGCATGCGTCAGTTCCTGTAACGTGCATACAACTGGCCACGCAGGTCACGATATTAGGTTGTTAACAAAGTCACTGTTCTTCTCTTTCAGCATTCTCACCGGTGTGACAGCCATCCATACGTACAAGCCAATGAGTTACTTACTACTTAACGCGTATCATGCGTTCAAAGTTAAGGTAAGTGCTGCGAGGAAACTTTTTGAATGTGTTCAAGGCTTTATATATATTATTATATACGGCGACACTAAAATCTCGCGTATAAACTTGTGTGGGTAGGTACTACGTCTGAGACTTACGACTGTTCTGATGTATGGGTTAGTTCAGAAATTGTTTTAGGGTTAGATTTGAAGAAACTGGATTAGAATAGTTTAAAATCAGTCATGTTTTTAGAACAACAACTTTTTGCTCTGTCGAAACATTCACGTAAATTTTTTTTTTTTTTGCAAGAAAGAAACCGTCTTCGAAAAACCCTAAACGCACTAAAAAGTTAAAAATAATACTATAACCTACATATAATACCGACGATTAACCTATAATAAAATTTAATAATTCTTTGGAGTCGGTGCTAAGCAATTATACGATACTTAATGACTATATAGACAGACTAAGGCCAGAAAAACAAAACATCTTACAGTTTCTAAATATTAATTCATTAATTAATTCAAATTATATTGCTTGGCACCGACTCCAAAGAATAATTAAATTTTATTTGTTAATTTTTAGTGACATATTTTAAATCTAATAATAAAATATGGGTAGGCCTAGTAAAGATGCTTCTCGTATGAGTAAACGGCGTCAAACTGAAACTGAGAAAAAGAAAAAAGGACAACGATTAAAAGAAATTAGGGAAAGAAATGATCAACGCATTTTGAATAAGAACCCTGATCATCGCGAAAACAGACTGTCAAAGCAGAGGACCTACATGTTACGTAGGTTGAATAAGGAAAGTCAAGTCTGTGGTACACCTGGAAAATGCATACCGTAACAATTCCAACAAGCCCAAACACAGCTAATATACATTGTCTTATTATGAAGTTACGGTGGCTGTTTCTTGGCTTCATCATCAGATCTGATGGTAGAATGGTTCTCATTGAACGCAAATATTTCACTTGTTGTATAAAATACTAAAGTCGCTGTACGTTTTCCTATAAAATTTGAAGAGTTCTCTCGATTTCGCCAAGATTCCATCATCAGATCCCGACTTGGTGACTATGGGACCAAATGGAAAGCATAGGCTTAGAAATAAAAAAAAAATCCAAATCGGTTCGTACATGACTGAGTTATGCTAATATTTAGATTTTTGTTGATTTTTTCAAAACCGCTTGTCTGATTTCGCTAAAATGGGACCATTTGGAAAGTATACGCTTTCCAACAAAAAAAGAATTTTTCAAATCGGTTGGTAAGCGACAGAGTTATGCGCGAACAAACATAAAAAAAAATACAAACATCCGTATTGAGAACCTCCTCCTTTTTTAGAAGTCGGTTAATAAGTTGATATCACTATTTTTTTTATCTCTGCTTCCCTTCTCTTAGTTATCTTTTATCTCCTAGAAGAATGTTTTTATACTTCTTCTCGCAGGAAAGGGGGCAGTGGGAAGTTTATAGGCTGAATGAAATTTTGCTATGTTCTATAAGTTTTTGTAAGATTTCATGCATTTAGACATGGTGACAAGATGGACGAACAACATTCAGGGGGATGTGACTACCGCATGAGGTCTTTGGGTTCCATATCCGGGTCGGTGATAAACAATTAAGCTAAGCCAAGTACTAGGTGCCCATAACGACGAAGGTTCAGTCACAACAACAGATTTTTTCAAACAAATTATTCCAGCAACTGATAAACATTTAATTTCCACCAACCATTTAAAATGCAATGTACTAGGCGCCCATAACAACACAGTAGTAGTCGCAACTATTGTTAATATTTTCTAGTAGCGCGCTCCCGGGGGGAACCTGTTGACTATTCTTTCAGGGAAACTTGTTAAATACTTGATAGCACGGTCTCAACAACTTGGAACTTGTTCCGAGTGTCAACTGCCAACGTTGCCATTTGCCACTGGACTGGACGTGGACTTTATTCCAAGTACGTGCGAAAATATTTTTCTAGGGTATAAGTTTAGTGCAATTTGTATACAAGACGGGCGCGGTATGAATTTCAAGTCTTGTCCAGTATATTTGGAATTTTATATTGGACTTTACGGTATGCTTTATAGTTGCAAATAGCCATAAGTCTCTAAAATGATAGAGGATGTTTTTAGCCAGTGTAGGGAAAACTATGCACTGCGGAATATCCGCCGGACGACGAGGCAGCGGCGTCTTCTGACGAATGATAAATTATAACGATATGGTTAAAATGGGTGTAAAATACCCTTTACGTAGCCGTATATACGTGTACCTATTTATTTACTCCCCATAATTGCGATCATTTTTTTATTCTGGACTGTACCTGGGAACCTCTAGTTACGGAGATGTATAAAAAATAATAATTATAACACACTTGCAACTGTGTTATAACTTTATTTTAAATACATCCACGACCCCCGCACTATTCAATGCATCCATCAGCACAATGTGTTGTGTTCAGTCCTACAACGTGAGTTTTCACCCTAAAAAAAACAACTCCTTTCGAAATTTTCTAGAAGCTTATGTATCCCTAGTACATCAATTAAGTTTCCCGGTTGAACATTTTCGCAACATACATCACTGGCTAGTAGCGAGTACATATTTACGGCTATAAAACCCCCCATTCACCACACGAATGTGCGTACATCACGCGTTCAGTTTGTCGTAGGTCACGTAAAACCGCAATTTGCCGGCCAAATGGAAGAGTGCGGTTGTCCGGCGACGTGTCGCTCCCTTTATTGCTGGCTTTATTTTTGTTAGGAATAAAATATATTATTTATTTTTTGAGAGAATTTTCTTTTTTACCTAATGGTTTTGGTACTAGGAAAAAGTCCTCGTTTTAAGTATTTGATTTTACTGAAAAGCTTTTATATCGTATTTATTTGTGGTAGTTTTATAATGAAGCATTATGTAACTTTTTACACTATAACATAATAAGTGTATTTTTGTATTGAGAAAATAGTTTTTTTTTTTGCTTTAGAGCTGGTTTGTCTGACATTTAGCTTATACTTTTGAGAATAAACATTGGCAATATTTTGATGTTTTCTCTTTTCATTTCAACCAAACATTTGACTATAGCTAATTCACAGGCATTATTCTGATTTCAATATATGTAAGATATCTATACAAAAGCTATTCAAATGTAACTTTACATGCATGAACGCGACTTTACGCGCGCGTTAACGTTAACTTTAATCTGCTGAACGCTCGTAAATCACATAATAACGCAATAATGTCACATACTGACGGTTTGTACTGGCGTTTATTGCTTGTAGATGTTTGATGCCCACTTATTTTGAGTATTTTAAACGACTATTATGTAAATTCATGAAATAAAAGTACCCTATGGGAAAATAACCCTTCGTGTGCCCAGCCACTATACACTACTACTACTACTACACACTATACACACAATAATGTTGGGGTCGGGTTCTATAAAACCCAGGTCATGGTCTCCTGGAGTGTCAAATTGTTACGAAATCCGATAAGGCGTGAAAAGTTACCAGATGGACATACAGACTTACTTATTTAGTCCGACTACAACAACACAAAAAAGATAAAATTCATCATAAAAAGTTCTGATAAAGAAGAATTTATGATCATTTCCTCCTAGGTAATGAAAGACCTAACCATCAATAAAAAAAAACCTCGGCAGTTATAAAGACTGCTGACAGAAGTGAAAACACATCATCATGTTCCCACTGCTGGGACACAGGCCTCCTCTCAATTAGAGGGACTGGGCTGTAATCCACCACGCGGGCCCTGTGCGTGTTGGTAGATGTCACATGTCCTCGAATTTTTAGTTCTAGGACATGCCGGCTTCCTCACGATGTTTTCCTTCACCGTTTTTGAGGGCAGCGATGATTTATTTATTTTTTTACCAACAATTATAGCAACATTACAGACGAGTCCAATACGATGCTATTAGTCAAATCAAATCAAATCAAATCAAATTTATTCGTAAATGTAGGTTTCATTACAATAAGATGTTAGACAGAAATAGTTAGTTCGCTACATTTTACCCGAGAGCATACAAATCTTAATAGAGTTTGGTATGTCAAAACAATAGACACAGAGTTTTTAAATTAATAACACAATTACATGTTAATAACACACAATTCCTTACGTACTAACACACACAATTATTAAAGTAAAAAAATAAATAACTAAAAAATAATCATAATCAAAATGTCTTGTCCTCCATAAACTCAGCTGTGGAGTAGTAGCTTTTATTAATTAAAAATTGTTTTAATTTCTTTTTAAACATATTACTATTAAGGTTCTTTAAATGTCGTGGAATTTTATTGAAAATAATTGGAGCCATTCTATAAAAGCTTTTGCTGAGGAGTGCTGTTTTACTGCGATCTACACAAAGAATGTTCGATTCCCTTTTTTTCAACCGTGGATCGGCTGGGGCTTTAACTTCGAAAAGCTGTGGGTTTGTCTTAACGAACACTGCCACCTCAAAGATGTATAATGACGGCAATGTAAGAAGTTTCAACGATTTAAAATATGGCTTACAACTATCCCTTGACTGTAAATTACATATAGCGCGTTAGTCACAAAGTACAATCATAAAATATTATAACAAGTAAAATTACACCCAGTAAATGATGAGATAAATTACACAAAGTAATGCGCTTGCCTGGGTTCGAACCCACGGCTTACTGCTCGGGTCGGGGCTGCCACCACTGGGCCACCGCTACTCTCTCTGAAGTGAAAACTCAAAATAATGTAACTACGCCTCGCTAGTCTGGCGCAATACGTTACGAACATGTCGAGGTCATCTGTGACGCGAACTCAATGCGGCCAAAAAAGTTTTGACTTTAAAAATACTGAAAAGTAGTGTATGCAGAACCGCAAGCGTCTTGCGGTTGACAGTAACCGCAAGCGCCAACCCGATCCTATTGTTCACCTTTTTACTCACCTTTTTACCAAAGTCATTAAATTAATGAGTCGTCGCTGGGGTCTACCATTGCTATTGGTGGTCTTTGTAATAATAATATATTTGGCCTGAAATTCAGCTACGCGAACTCCGCTCGGTGATGCAGTTATAAGATCGTCAAGTGCGCAGGTGTCAGGGCATGCAGCCCAAGATGGAAGATGGGCCATTGTCTGTGGAGACACGCTGCACGCACAAACTTTTTTTATTTTTTATTATCGATATGCTCGCGCTTGACCACTATCTCACTTGATGGTAAGCGATGATATGGTCGACGGTGAAGCACGCTTGCCTAGAAGAAACCTATTTACTCTTGACTTAAAGACACACTTGAGATCTGAGCCGTCCATAAACCCCCATCTGTTTCCTGCTACCCTTTGAAGTTACTGTCACCTTCGGAAAAGCACCTTTGTGATACGGATACTACCAGTTATGCACCATACCCAAAAACATCAACGTACCAGTTAAATGGTTTCTCCGGGACGTGAAGTTTCATTGCCTCGGTTCTTTTCAGGTGGTCGCCATTGTTGATTCTGGCTTGCAGGAGTTGTAGGAGTTTGGGAATAGTGTGGCGTAATTACAGTACATTACAAGCACATTTCGCCGGTTATGTTTAAGTCCCATGTTGGTGGCAAGCCTATTGCCACCAACAACACAAATACCCAAAACATTTAACTACTTTCTATTACCCGCCAAAATAATTCTAAAACGTTTTTTTTGGTATCCTTCATTGTGTCCCACTGCTGAGCAAAGGCCTCCCCTTTCTCCTTCCATACCTCTCTATCCTGTGCGATCTACGGCAATGTTAGCCCCGCAACCAGGATCAGATCGTCACGCCACCTTCGCCGTGGTCGACCTCCACGGCGCTGTCCTTTCTAACGCGTCCAGTGTATTACCATCTTTGCCCATCTCTCCGGGTGCATCCGTGCTACGTGGCCTGACCACTCCCACTTCAGCCTGGCTGTTTTTTCACCAGCATCAGCTACTTGAGTTATGGACCGCAGGGTGGTGTTTCTAACGCGATCTATTTGCTTAACATCTATTATGCTGCGCTCCATTGCTCGTTTGCAAATCTTGAGTTTGAACTTCTATTGTTCAGAAATTGACCAAATTTGTGCACCGTAGGTTAGGACGGGCAAGATGCACATGTCGACGAATTTTCTTTTCAATGTAAGTGGAAGGCTTCCCTTCATACGTTCCTTCAGGGCCCAGAAGGTCTTCCAAGCATTTTGGGCTCGTCTTCCGACTTCTTTGTCTTGCCTGTCTAAAACGTATTAGCATTACAAAAAAAAACCATTGTAAGTAGATTCAAAAAGTTTTATAACTGGGAATCTTAATAAAATCTAGATTGATGGAAAACGAAGCGAGCTCCCCTTTCATGTGCTAATCCAATGGAGATTACAGACCGGGAGCGAGTACCTTTAAATAACGCTGCGAGATGTATATAATGTAGTTTACATAGTATGGTGAATGTCGATTTTGTTGTGTTTTGACAAGGCATTGGTGCTTTTTCATTTAAGGAAGAGTAAAATAGATAGTCTCTCAGAGTCTTCTGCAGAGATCACAAATGTCGTTGTTGTTGCTATTTTCAATAACCACCAGGGGTAATGCCGCTGCGGTTTTAATTCCGCGAGAATACAACATTGACGGTAACAGCACATGTCTTTTCAGCAGTTTCATGAAATGACAATTACTGTCAAACGAAATATTCGTTTTGTTCCTTTTATGACAGCCAAAGACGGCATTTCTGGTATGCTGTTTGCGGCCGCTAGTCGACCGCAGCGTCAAACAACAATGTCCCACGAAAGTGTTTTCAGACATCTATCTAAGTTTACTCGTGTCGCTGCGGCCTATCGTTGTGGTTGGAGTGCCTTGCAACTGCGGTTTTTTTTATTCCAGTATCCTTTTACTCGTAAACAAGATTATAAACTCTACCAAAGTAATTAAAAAGCTCGGTCACCTGAAATTGTCTCAAATTGCCCGTTAAAGCTGAGAAAAATAGGCCTGCCTATAAATATGGGGGCAATTAGCAATTAAAATTGTAATTGTCCACAGCCTAATTGCCTATTTTCTTCGGCACTGAATTTAGAGTAGGTAAGCTGAAAGTGTAAGGAGAACACCTTTTATAGTGTTTTTTATTGTTGAAATAATGAATAACTTTCTAGGTTTTGGTGCCTATAAACCACCATGATTATACTTGCAAAGAATAATCACCCATCCAAATACTGACCTTAGCAAACGCAGCTTACCATAGCAAAACTACCGATGTTCAATGTTGTTGTGTGTTCTTGATTGTTTACGTTTAATAGAAATAATTTCATTACGTAACTTTAATCCACCATCATTATTTTAAGCATCAGCCCATTATCCCCCTTCGCTATTACACTAATTAAAGATTTTCAAACGATATCTTAAGAGAGAAAAAACTCTTACCCTTTATCCTATCCTGGTAGCAGGAAATCGTTAAGAAACATATTTCCGTAAATTTCCTTTGAGATCTCACAGTGATAATATTCCTGGGGTACTATTAATAGATGAGTAAAATTAATAAAAACGCTGTCTTTACAGGGAACTATTGTAATACGGCACTATGCCATTTGTAGAACTGATTTATTGGTTCTGGTAATTTTATTGTAGCTGGTCTGAAGTCAAAGAGAAACTTAATGTGATTTCGCTGATTGTCCATTTTCTACAAATACTTAAACTCTGATAAAACATATGTCTTTCTAGGTCCTCTGTCTCCTTGTTACATTACCAACCGAATTAAACAGCTAAACCAATTCCGCTGACACATTTTACTAGCAGAAGTTTATTCCAAACCTGTTACCAAGACAAAACCTCTGTTTTTACTAGCACATCGACCTAAATTCAAAACAAAAAGCATTACTATGTCCTTATTTTTACCCTCCTAAGAAATGGTAATATTTGCTCAAGTGACGGAGCAGACAAGACACAATCATTGTTTGTCCAGCTAATGCGAGGTATACACGCACGATTCACGCAAGTACATAGCCGTACGTATATACGAACTTATGTGTGTTCTTTGCTTTATTTATTTACAGGCAAACATTTGCTTTGAGCTTGATTTTCAGTGTTTCTGAATATTTTGCAAGAATAAGAAGGACTTGGAGAGTGATTTTGCTGATTTTAAAACGAGTTGAAAACTGGACTTAAACCATCAACGTATGGTCAGAGGTATGGACAAATTTTTGACGCAGTTAACGGACAAAATCTCCGCTGAATACTGAAGTATCTTTCAATGTCCGCAGCCTGGTCACAATATTTCTAGACCGGTTTGCCTTGAAAAGAACAATTTAGTTTTTCAGTGTAGATACTAAAACCAAACGATACACAAATAGGTACTGCTATAATAAGCTTGTCTTCTGGTCTTAAATGTCTAATAATATCATTGAATAATGTGGTTTATTCACATTCAATACGAAATTCGAACGATCAAAAGATGGTAATAATCTGAATCGATCAAAGGTTGCTATTATCTCAAAAGCATATAAATAACACCCACAATAATACTAGCTACGATTGGCATTGTTAAATATGAATCTATATTGAATCCCACATAAAAGAACATTGGTAACTGCGACATTAATAGGCAATCAACACAGTAATCGTTGACTACTTTGTGGAATTGTCATCAAAAGCAGCATCAACAACTGTTGTCACGCAGCTTTTGTCTGTGTAATGCTTGCTGTTCCCAAACGAGGTGTTTATACACTCAATATTATGCTTGTGTATAAACACCTCGTAAGCGTGATCTTTTAAACAACTGGTCGCATGGATTTGACTGATGCCAGTTATAAAACATGCTGGTAGTAATTTTACGAAAAATTCGCTTTTCCAACTGTCCGTGCAGATCGATAATTATTCCGCGGGAACGTCTGACCAGGATCAAAAATTCAAAAGTTTTACATAGCGCCACTTCGGTCAGTCTAACTGTACCCGTTTAACAGTAGTAACAAGGTTGAATGACTTCACAAAAATGCATACTTGCATGCCACCAAAAGCGACATCAAAATGCATTTGAGTAAATCTTAACTAAAAGTTCAAGTAATTCCTCGTCTCAGTAAACTTTTGTGTCAATGTCGTCGCCAAAACTGAAAAGGCACTTACAAAACTACGAAGTAAATACACATCACCACACGACATGACCAGGGCGACAGAGAATATGAGGTGGTAGGGCGAAACACTCATAAAAGATGTGCAACCGCGCGACCCAAACTTTGCTCTCTGCACTTATCAAGACATATTGCCTCGTTGTGCTGACACACGGACGGAATTATTTGGTAGCACAAACAAGGGTCGCATAAGACCCTGGGCACACAAGTTTAATAGTGGTGTCGTGAAATGAGATTACAAGATCATGCAGAAGGAATGGGGGTGTTTGCATCATAAGTATTTTATTGACAAAATGCCCAAGAGTGTTTGATAACCAGGCAATGTCTTCAAATACTTATTTTGCGCTTGACGAATGGCATATCAATTAAAAAATTTTTTTTTTTTAACTGCATCACACTTGGAATTTCGGTTGTATCGTGAATGCGTTTACAAACATTTAAACTCACATACACAAAACACCAAACCTGGAAAAACTATCTGTAAGCCATACAAATATTTGTTTCGTGCTGGGATGGAACCCGCGACACGCAGCGCAGCAGTCGATCGCTCAACCACGGCGCCAACCGTGCCGCCGATTGTCCCACACCCGATACAATAACAACTCACGAACCTATTTAGCTTATAACTAGATCATTAGGACACTATTAACTAAACATTTTTGAAGTGAAAACTTCTTTAGCGGCGTTGTGCACTTTTGTGATGGGTAAATGAATGGTGAAATTAGGTTACGAAGGAATTTGAACCGAATGACATCTGTTATTGAGTTTGGGTTTCCAAAACTGGATTATTATCATAAGCACAAACAATATATTCGGTTTCTACAGAGGTAAAATTCGTAAGACGGATTGTAATAGTTCCGAAGTGTTCTATTTTTAATGTAATATAAATTGTCATGTTTGTGAACGATAGCGCAATAAATTAATATTATATTTTACCACATAAATGATAGTAATTTTATACTGATAATTAAAGCAATTCGTGCAAAATTATTCCCTAACCATTCCAAAATACCAAAAATGCACAAAGTTTTCACTTCTGCCGGCACTCCCGGAGTGCAACCCTTTTTTTAGCCTGTCAAATATCCCACTGCTGGGTAAAGGCCTCCCCTTCCTCCTTTTGAGCCCCGTTATAATATATGTATCTTGTGCCATTTCTGGCCGTGCTCGCCCTGACATTTTTTAACTACATACACCAGTAATACATAGAATTTATTCAACCACTAACTATTCCGTATGTACTACCTCTGAAGGTACATCCTCATATTTTGTAGACATTATACAGCATCGGCTAAAAGCCTTTGCATACGAAAGTTCTGCGGCCGCCAGCACGACCGACGTTCATAATGGGATTCTTAGCTTGCTCACTTTGTTTAGCAGACGAATACCTTCGGGGCAATTATGACTCATGTGTTTATTATCTCCTGGTAGCTGAGTTGGTGTGACAGTTTGTGTATTTGGAGTGCAAGTATGTTTGCATGTTCGTTAGAAGGTAGTATGTTGTTGGTAGGTAAAATGAAAATAAGGTTTTCAAATTCACCGTTGCGGACAACACGAACGGCGGATTCTGGTGTCCGAGGTGACGTCGGACATTATCTGTCAGAATAGATAGTGGACTAAAGTATTTGTCAGGGTCTGGTGTCCGGAGATACCGTGCCCCTGGAAAACAAAGGGCTAAGAAGGAACATGGATGGGTTTTAGTCAGTACAAGTCTGACACTCATTCCCGCTCCGCCCAGACCGGAGGGGTCATTTGATGATTTCCCATCCGTACAAAAAAAAGGGTCTGTTGTCTGCAGCCGGCACATAATCTGTCCATACCGTTTTCACCGAACCTTAATGTCAGTTATGATATGACAAATATTGAAACAATCATCAAGGAGCATAAATGGTATATATTTTATCTAAGATAAATTTATATTAAAGTTCTTGTGACATTTAGATAAAACTACTGAAAAACCACAAATGAAGGTAATGAATCTGCCTAGCTAGCACAAAAGTTGACTTACAAAGCCCCTAGTGAACTTAAAAATACTTTTACAACAGTTAGCAAAAAGTTCCCAAAAATAATAATTTATCACAGTTTCTAGTCTTTACTCATATAATCTCTCACAGACTTTGCAAACCCTGCAAGAAATGACATTTTAATAAAGCAAATTGTGCTCGCTCGTATGAACTTTTTATCGAAATGATATGTATTTATTAAGGTCTACGAAGCGTCGCCGCACATTCGATCGACTCATTTATCAATATATGAAACTTTAGACTGACTTTTTTCCGAATCTTTATTGTTAACTTTACAGTCAAAATCGTCGGCTTATTGCAAGAACTCATTAAGTGACATAAACAAAACTTTGAGAAATCAATTAATTACTTTTGATTTCATTGGATGTCCTATAAAATCTTATATTTTATATGTTTATAAAAAAAAATAAACACCACTAGAAAGTTAAATATATTTATTAATAAAATCAAACATAAGCAGTTAAAAATAAAGAGGGATATTTTTTTAAAAGCTTAAAAACCAAGTTAGTGACTTCTTATCATTGAAAGTTTACACTAAGTGTAAATTAAACATTTCTTTAATAAGGCTAAGTACTAACACTAGACTAGTTGTTTAAAGGAACCAACTGGTATTAATCAGTCCTAAAAGTTAACGTAACAGTCTTCTTTATAACAAATTCTTAAAACGTCAACAATCTAGAACTCAAAAAAATCACTTCGGCATATAAATCAGTAAAACTAAAAGTAACCATGGCACTTAACTCAATAAATGAAATAGATAGATCTAAAAGATCTAAGAAATAATTTGAGGTTGAATAGATCTCTTGGGCCTGATGGAGAAAGAGTACCTACAGTGGCTAAAAGTTAAAAGTTTTAGGTTCGAAAAAAAGAAGCCTAACATCGTTCAATATCGATATGACCATAGGTCAGACTATAAAGAACTGGATTTGTCAAATGGGAGCAACTGAAACAGCCACCCAAACTATAAATCTGCGAAAGCGAAAACCATAGTTTGCTACGCTCTGACGACACGCTGGTGCTGGCACAAGGGAGGCCGAACGAGGCGGCGGCCGAACTTATGACACGCGGGGTTGCGATAGTCGTGGAGAGAATCCGGCAACTGGGTCTCGAGGTGGCATTGCGCAAGTCCGAGGCCATGTGCTTTCATGGGCCTTGGAATGCGCCACCGTCAGGATCCATACTGACGGTAGGAGGGCGGTAGTTTGGCCCCCAAACTGGAACGATCAGGGGCTGCGTTCAAGCGGCTCTTGCCCAACCTGAGGGGTCCAAACACCTCCTGCCGGAGGCTCTACGCGGCGGTCGTGCGGTCCATGGCACTTTACGGGGCCCCGGTGTGGGCGCGTTCTTTGAGGCGGCGAGCCGCCCACTACCTGAAATTGCCGCAGAAGGTGGTAGGCGTAAAGCTAGTCTAGAGGTACCGCACGATCTCCGGCGAGGCGGCGAGCCTCTTGGCCGGATTACTGCCATGGGATCTGGAGGCGATAGTCCTCGCGTGCCTGCAAAAATTACTACGCCGGGGGTAAACTTCGCTGCCACAGCAAATTGCCGCTCAGCGGACAGACCTCCGGCGGGATCTCATGGCGACATAGAGAGAGTGACGCCACAATAGTGGCGATAAGTCCCCTCTTTGAGGAGTGGCTGGAGAGGCGCCACGGCGCCCTCACCTTCCGCCTGACGCAGGTCCTCACCGAAAAGGGTTGTTTTGGGAGGTTCCTACACCAAATCGGGCGGAAGGAAACGGCCGTGTCTCACCACTGCGAGGACCGGCCTGAGGACACGGTGGAGCACACCGTGGGGCTCTGCTCCGTCTGATCTGGCCACCGCCGTGTCCTCGTAGTGGCGATTGGCGGCGGCGACCTCTCGCGTCTGGCCTTGGTTCAATCCATGGCCCGGAGCGATAGGGAATGGGAAGCCGTCGCCTCCTTCTGCGAAGCTGTCATGCTAGCGAAGGAGGTGGCGGAACGTGAGAAGGAGAGACCCTCGCGTCTCAGCCACCGCGGGAGACGTCCCGGGCGCGTGCCTGTGGACGGTGAGTAATGAGCAAGCTCACCGTCCGTCCGTCTTATGACGACAGGCCGTGTCGACGGCGCGTTCGTGTGCCACGCGCGCCTCAAAGAGAAGTTAGCAAACCGGAAGGGGTCCAAGAGGGCCGATGCCTGGCAGGGCTGCGAGACTGTTCGAAAGAGATACCGTGGCCTTGGAACACAAAGGGCTAAAAAGGAAAATGGATGGGTTTTAGTCGGTACAAGTCTGACACTCCGCCGGTTATTCTGCTTATGCATTAAAAACAGCTTGCAACAAAAAGTTTCCTTTAACCGAAGCGAAGAAAAAAGATTTCTCAAAAATGTGCTCAGAAAAAATAATACCCCCGGAGCTGCATCACTGGTACCAAAACCTAACAGATAAGGAAGGTCGAGATATTTTACTAGAAGAAGTATATTCGGAAGAAGATGAGTAGTTTAAAATAACTCGTAAATTAAGTACCATGTTTACTTTTATTTTAAATCATTTATGTGCCGAAGTGATTTTTTTGAGTTCTAGATTGTTTTCTTTTTAAGAATTTGTTATGAAGATAAATAAGGTTGTTTTGTTAACTTTTAAGACTGATTATACCAGTTGGTTCCTTTGAGAAACTAGTCTAGCATTAGTACTTAGTCTAATTTAAGAGTTCATTTTTATAATTCACAGTAAACTTTCAATGACATGAAGATTAACCTGGTTTTTAAGCTTTTAAAAAATATTCCTTAAATTTTTAACTACTTATTAAGTTTGATTTTATTAATAAATATATTTAACTCTCTAGTGATGTTTATTTTTTTATATAAACATATATTATATTAGATTTTATAGGACATTCAATGAAATCAAAATAATTAACTGATTTCTCAGTTTTGTTTATGTCACTTAATAAATTCTTGCAATCAGCCGACGACAAATTCATTAAAAGTCAAAAAGAGTGAAACCGGAGCCTATCAAAAGTAGTTAACTGCATTTAATTTGTACAAAAATAAATAGATTGCTTAAACCTCGAAAAACAAATAATCGCCAAGATACAATAAGTAATTTTAACCGAACTAAAACTGTAAACAATGACCGTCAGTCGTTATAACAGAAGTCGTTAAAATTGTATAATGTTTTATTTGTCATAAATCATAGATTTAAAGAAGTAATTATGTGCACTTAATGAATTTTAACCAAATGCTGTTCAAAAGCGATGTGCGTAACGCGTATCTTAAAAAGTTATTAAGTTACTTTAATGATATTTATATTACAAAAAGTGCCGTTTTGTTTTTATTTTTGTTTACTAAAAACTATTATAGTACTTTATCGAGTTTCTAAGAACCAGATAATCCAAAATGGTAATTATCGACTTTACGTCTAGGTTATAACGGCCAAATTTGAAAAGCTAGAAATAAATGAGTTTTTGCCCTTTATAGAGCTAATCGAGACGAGTATAACTGTTATAATAACTGTACTTAATGATTTTTTGCCATTAGTGAGTTCTTGCAATAAGCCGACGAAATAGTCAACATCATCAGCCTATAATGTTCCCACTGCTGGGACACAGGCCCCCTCTCAATGAGAGGGAGTAGGCTTTAATCCACCACGCGGGCCCAGTGCGGGTTGGTAGATGTCACATGTCTTCGAATTTTTTGTTCTAGGACATGCCGGTTTCCTCTCGATGTTTTTCTTCGCCGTTTTAGAGAGCAGCAATGATGAAATAAATTACACCAATTAAATATAATTATAACCCATCTCTCACCTACAAACCAACACATGTCCCAAGAATTTCGCTATCCAAGAGAGCCGTCAGAAACTTTAATCTTTATTTCCACGCCATTAGGACCTAATCGAGAAAACTGCGACTACAGCCCGACCAATCAACTTAGACCTCTTTAATTACTCCTTCATACTAGCATTGGTCGAAATTTTGTTAAGATTAAGAACGATGGCAGATCTCTGTGGACTGGTTTCCATTGGTTGGAAGATGTAGGCATGATGTAAGTTATACGTGTTGAGATTAATCTAATGATTCATGTGTATTTCTTGTGTTATGGCTTTGGTAGCGTATTGCTTATAACGGGTCTTGGTTTAATTTGAAAGAAAGTGGCCATAGGGCATGGCCACTTTCTTTGGCTTTATGGCTCTTTTTTCAAATAATTTTTATACATTTTCTGATAAATTAACATTTATATGGAAATTTCGTTGACGCTGACCGTGACCCAAGGGCTGGCTTTTACTTTGGCCAGAGGCTAAGTATTGCCATACAACGTGGCAATGCTGCCAGTCTCTTGGGCACGTTACCAGCTGACAGCGTTGAAGAGGAGTTTTTTGACGCCCTTTTATAATTTATTGTTATTAATTCTTAGTAGTATTATTATTTAATTCTTTATTTTGTTAATCGTTGTAATTTATATATGATAATGATGATGGATATATGATTCCGTATGGTATCGGACGTAAAGAATATCACCATCCCATATCTTCCCGTGGGTGTCGTAAGAGGCGACTAAGGGATTTGCCAGAGAATGGGCAGCAGCGTTCTTTGTGCTTTTGTAACAACCGTACTGCGATCGCCAACCCGCCTGCCAAGCGTGGCGATTATGGCAAAACCCCCAAAAATGTCAATCTGGCGACAATTGGGGGAGGCCTATGTCCAGCAGTGGACGTCTTTTTGGCTGAAATGATGATGATGATGTAATGTATATAGTGGACAGTGGTATTACCCAGTACTAACTGGGTTATGGAGCAGTCGCTCTATGTAACAAACTGGTATTCCGCTGCATCAACAAGGTAGGCTAAGATAAAAATTAACTAAACTGGAAATTGGATTGACAACTTTACCAATAGTTTTTCGTGTATTCATTACGCATTTTCTGATCACTAATCACCGTCTTTTGTCTTTTAATTCCCTCAAAAGTAAACCAACTTTACCAGACCTTACTAAACCTTACCTTGCCATAAACCACTCCACACACATACAGCTATAATACCCTGGTATATACATAGTCTGGTATCGCTAAAGCCAGTCGCAGCAATAACGCATTAGTACGCTTGTATGGGACATATTCAGGCTTGCACTAAGCATTGAGTATTGATTGCGCGTTTGTCCGATGTTATTGGTGCTTTCGACGCATTTAATTCAGTGTGAAACCATTTTAGATATTGAATTTGAAGGATGATTTTACAGTGATAGAAATACCAGAGAAATTACCATTCCTGGAAAATCTTACAGTATTGCGGTAGCCTTAGGCGATAATGATGGGATTTCTACGTCTGTGATATATCAAAATATGGGGGTGAGAACGTGTTAAAAGGTGTCACGAAGTTTTTAAAATATTTCATTTCAGATAATCCGCTTGCTTTCTGTATGGTGTCGGACGTAAAGAATAGCACTATCCTATTTCTTCCCGTGGGTGTCGTAAGAGGCGACTAAAGGATTTGCCAGAGAATGGGCAGCAGCGTTCTCTGTGCTTTTGTAACAACCGTGCGATCGCCAACCCGCCTGCCAAGCGTGGTGATTATGGCAAAACCCCCCAAAATGTCAATGTGGCGACACTTGGGGGAGGCCTATGTCCAGCAGTGGTCGTCTTTTGGGCTGAAATGATGATGATGATGTAATGTATATAGTGGACAGTGGTATTACCCAGTACTAACTGGGTTATGGAGGCCAGATAGGCAGTTGCTCTTGTAAAATACTGGTATTCAGCTGCATCAACAAGGTAGGCTAAGATAATAATTAACTAAACTGGAAATTGGATTGACAACGATTGCGCGTTTGTCCGATGTTATTGGTGCTTCGACGCATTTAATCCAGTGTGAAACCATTTTAGATATTGAATTTGAAGGTTAATTTTACAGTGATAGAAATACCAGAAAAATTACCATTCCTGGAAAACCTTACAGTATTGCGGAAAACTTAGGCGATAATAATGGGATTTCTACGTCTATGGTAAAGAATTTAAACATTTAATTAATTTCTAAATCAAAATATATATCAAATAACGTGTAAAAAGGTGTCACGAGGTTTTCAAAATTATTTCATTTCAGATAATCCGGTTGCTACACATTCAAAATCTTGTAAAAGGGGACCCAAATGCATTGTGCCAACACTTTGTCTTCTTCTTCCGTACGTGTTAGTTGTGGCGTCTGTAGTATTTTTAAGACAACAACTTAATTTCTTCTTTTTTTTTTTAAAATGTTCATACCAACATTCCATTTACAAAACGTTCATCGGTTCCAAAAAGTAACAAGAGTGACAACAATAGTGAATCACTCGCAGCTATAGTAAGTAGGTATGCGGTATAAATAAATAGGTACGCGCAATATCGTTTGGATTGCGCGCCCTGACACGGGTCGACAGCCATGTCCGGCTGCTGTTAATTTCGCTTGTCGACAGTACTGGTATTCAAGGAAGGGGCTTTAGCGGTGATACTGGGTGTTGGGGTGAAGTACCTTTCGTTTTATGCGCTCCTGGTATTTAGTTTGCGATATGGGATTTTCTAGAGTGAAAATTTCTTGAATTAGAATGGTATATATGCCCAGTTTTATGTGGAACGAACTACCTACCTGCGAGTAACTCCTTACAACTTGCATATTATTTTATTTAACTTTTTTGGTAGATGAATTGTTCAAAGTCTCCCAGAGTACTCCAATATGAGCACTACCTCCATTATGAAAAAGAACTCGTGTTTATTTCATGCTTCACCCAGTAGTTTAACAATGAATTTAACATTTTAAGTAGAATATTACCATTAAAATACTATTATTATTATGTCTGGGGTTATCCTGGGCCCTACTACCAACCTCTCCGACTAGAGGTTTTTTTTTGGCTTGATATTTTGTAATTCAATGACTTACCATTTACGCGAAACGTTAAATAAAAAATCATATTTTACCACAAAAGCCATCAAAATCGCCCCTCAAGTAATTCTAATGCCAGAATTATGAACATGGAAGCAGTCACGCATAGAACATTGGGCTCGAACAAAACCTTCCATTATGATGTCGTTATAGACATTATCAATATCCGTAATGGTGGGAAGTTTTTCTCTTTATTGCGACACTGAAGGACGCAGGTGTATGGTAAATTCGATTAAATACTTTAATAGAAGTTTATTGACAATTAGTTGGTAGATCTTGAGTTTTTTTGGGAGAGCAATATTCTTTTCAACATTTACAAGATTATACAACTCGCGTGTATGATCAAGATTTTTGAATGTGAAGGAAAAGCATGTAGTAAATATGGGTCGTAGCAGCAGTTTCTGTTTCTGCCCATCTCTGATGTGGAAAAACGGGGAAACGGGTAATGGGTAGATGATCTACAAAAAAACACGGTATGGGACTCAGCCTGACCAGGGAAGCACATAAAAAAGGAAGTCTAAAATCAGCAGTGTACTTACATTAGGTGAACAGGTGGCCTACTATGACGTCTTAAAACAATATAGTTTTACTCCTTTTCCAGTGTGGGAAAGAGATGGCGCTACACATCCTGTATAGCTCCGTCTCTTTCCCACTCTGAAATAAGAGTAAAACAATACTGCTTTAATACGTCATGGTACGCCAGCAGGGCTTTTAATGATGAATTGAATAAATCACCCTTTGTCTTTGTTTGTTTTATTCCCTACATAGGTAATTACTTTTGAAGAAATCTACTTGTATTACTCATCCATCCTTTTGATACATCGCCTAAGTGGCCCAACGACGCCTTCGAGAACAAAGTAATTTGGCTGAAAGATCTTAATAGAGACAAAAAGTTACTACAAAGGATGAACCAAAAATCAGGTTTTCGTTCATTCTAACGAAGACAATGTAAACAAAAATTATCCAAACTTTAAAACAGTAAAGTTTAATTTCAATATAATTATCTCAACATTTTCAAACATACCAAAACAATTTAACAAGACTGCAACACAATTTATAAAGTAAAGTACCCAAAATCTAAAGAACTTTCGGAAATTATCGCCAAAGTTCTTAGCATAAAGTTCTGAGACGGAATTAAGTGGAAGTTTTAGAAAAATATACGTCTCACTTGAGTTCTGGGGACGCTCGTAATGGTTATATTTCAGGTATTATTAGATTTCACTGTGGTTAGTAGAAGTTTATTTAACTAAAGTATGAACGAGATTAAGTTACTTTAGAGCTGTGCTCGCCAGATGGAAAGTATGTAACTTACGAGAACTGCACTGCTCTCAAAGCTATGACGGTGAACACTTTGAGGAAACAAGCATGTCCTAGAACTGAAAAATACGAAGACATGTGTTCAACCTAACATCAACGACCGCGCTTAATGAAGAAAAAAAGAAGAGAATTATAAAATACGCACATAAATCCGAAAAATCAGAGGTGAACAATACCGAGTATGTTCTAACATAGCCGGTATTTTTCACCTCTTATTTTTTGGATTTTTGTGCGAATTTTATAATTATCACTTGCTTTGGCGAAGGAAACCATCTCGTGAAGAAATCAGGATACCTGAGAGATATTTCTCGACGGCATATAAAGCCAAGTCGGAAGCCCATGAGTGGTATAAAAACTCTGTCACCAAGTTAGACATAAGGGTCCAATTTGGTGGCGAGTATTTATAACAATCATTCTTTTTAGGGTTCCGTACCTCAAAAGGAAAAAAACGGAACCCTTATAGGATCACTTTGTTGTCCGTCCGCCTGTCCGCCTGTCTGTCTGTCAAGACCCTTTTTCTCAGGGACGTGTGGATTTATCAAGCTGGAATTTATATCAAATACTCAAGTCTACTGTCCCTTGGAGCTGTGAAAAAATCAAAGTTCTAAGCCAACGCAATCAAAAGATTCAGCCGTTTATGCCGCAAATTTTCGACACTCGCAAGGGAATCAAAACCTACAGGGTACTTCCCGTGAACTCAGAATCTTGAAATTTAGTAGGTACTAAGCAACGTCTTATAGCACAGATAAAGGAAAAATTGCGAAAACCGTAAATTTTTAGTTACATCATATAATAAAAGTATTTTAATAATTTTAAACTATGACTCGATTGTGGTGATGGGTGAACTTTTACTTGTATACATACAGGTTTGTACGGAACCCTCGGTGCGCGAGTCTGACTCGCACTTGGCCGGTTTTTTTTAGAAGAAAGATTGTTTTACTATAGTTGCTCTAGGCACATTTCAAGTGACACCACCTACTGTTTATTATCCCACATTTATGCAATTAGGCACTAATTATAATTATTTTAGCCCCATAGCAGAATTTAGCGGAAAAACAAATCTCCGTCATTCAAAACTCAATGTTATTAAGGCACCTCGCCAAAATTTTAATATCGCACACCAAAAGTTAACTCGACGTAATTATTCAGCACAATTTACGGCACGCTAAAATTGCGCTAATCTGACAAAAAGTCTGACCTTAAAAATATTGCCCGACGAAGAATATTTTGCTAAGAAAAATGTAATAACAAAAACAATATCTAAGGAATCCGTCAAACTGGGCGATAAAATACAGGCTGATTATAGCTAGGCGTCAAGTGACGTCATATTTCTTTTTTTTTCTCGGCGGCTGCTCGTTAATTCCCTCTCGCAACAAAATGAGGCTATTTGAGCCTCTCCGAGGAATATAACAACGTTATTCTATAGAAGTAACTGACTTGCAAGAAACATAGAGAGTTTTTATTTAGTGACGGCTTAATACTGATAATGTATGAGAGATGATGAGTTCGTTTGTGAGTTTTGGTGACAGTGTTGTTTATGTGCGTATTTTAGATTTTTGTCAGTGGTTGGATCAGTCGGGTCAGGTTTGAGAGTGAAAAAATCGTCTACCATCATCTTCATCTCTTGTTACAAAAATACAGCTTAAAGGAGCCTGCCCACTACACCGTGCCATACCCTTTTTTTTTAGGATGGGAATTCATCAAATGACTTCTTCCGCTCTGGGCGGAGCGGAAGGGAGTGTCAGACTTGACTGACTAAAACCCATCCATGTTCCTTCTTAGCCCTTTGCGTTCCAGGGGCACGGTATCTCTTTCGAACAACCCGCAGCCCTGGCAGGCATCGGCCCTCTCGGACCCCTTCCGATTTGCTGACATCACCTTGAGGCGCGCGTGGAACACGAACGCGCCGTCAGCACGGTCTGTCGTCATAAGATGGACGGACGGTGAGCTAGCCCATTACTCACCGTCCACAGGCCCGCGCCTACGGTGGCCGGGGGCCACTGGTTGCCCCCCGACGCCCGGGGCGTCTCCCGCTGCGGCTGTGACGTGAGGTTCTCTCCCTCTCACGTTCCGCCACCTCCTGCGCTAGCATGACTGCTTCGCAGAAGGAGGCGACGGCTTCCCATTCCCTCTCGCTCCGGACCATGGATTGAACCAGGGCCGGACGCGAGAGGTCGCCGCCGCCAATCGCCGTTACACCGTGCCATACCCTGAAAGTGCTTTGAATGTATCAGACACGGAAGAAACATGGTACGGACTACTATGCCCACTAGAACGTATCAACAGCGTAATCATAGCTAACACGGTAATGGTATGAAATGGTGTAGGGCGGAATCCTTTATCTGTAAAAAAACCAGGATTCTACTATACTAATATTTTAAATACGAAAATTACTCTGTCTGTTTGTTATCTTTTCACTCCTAAACCACAGCCTTACCGGATCAGAACAAACAACAAATAGGTGGTCTGGTACCTGAAGAAGGAAATAAGCATATTTCCACGGCTTACGGACACTGTCCCCTAAACAAACACCTATGTACCATAAGTGTAACAGGCAGCCCTCTGTACAGAGGATGCATGGAGGCGGAAGAAACACAACAGAAGTATAGAAGCGAGGCAGATCAACGGGCACGGACTGTTTAATTGCCGGCATCGGCATCCAGGAAGCCTGCAGCAGCCTGAAAAGGCTACTAGCTTTCTGGGAGCACCTGGGGTGGCTGGAGTAACAAGAGGGTTTTCATACGTTCAATGGCCCAATAAAGAGGCTAAGTGCGGAAACAGCCCGGCCTAACCTAACCTAAACTTATTTCCGTCCAAGATCACGTACAAAGGCATCTGAAGCAGCCACTTTACAATAACTCTCGAACTAAAAATCAACAAATCGATATCAAAACCGAACCCGTAACACATAATGTTGTTAATAACACATCTACGGGTTCAATAATTCCCTTACCATACATCTCTATATTAAAGGCCACATAAGACGAGTAACGCAGGGAACATTGATAATTCAGTGGTGCGACACCCTCGGAAAATAATTACGGGAGACGAGGTTAATCGTAAAAGAGGGCATAGACTTAGAATGTGTAGAGAGGAAACTCTTTACTGGAAACGTAAGAAAAAAAAGTGTGCGTCTCGGGACGCTCGACAGGAGTGATAACTTAAACTAATCTAAGTTGAACTATTTAATATTGAAAGAGCCTGATTTCTGCTGCCTTATGCGTGAGAGAAAGGCAAGCCAGACCGAGTGGCGCCGTTATGCGTTACGTTACGAAGCGGTTTACCCTCCCATAAGAAGTTATCACTTCAAAAATAATTTTTGCGAGATACATTTGTGTATACCACATAAAGGGTGAAAATAGAACCTTAACGAAGTCGAAAGGCACTTGGTTCTCCCAGTCATTGCGATATTTTTTTTGTTCTGAACCATACCTGGAAACCTTCTAGTTACTGAGATATTGGACGTCAAAGTTCCAACCTTTTCACAAGTTTTTTTTTTTTTTTAATTCAAGTTTTTAATTTTATAACTGTACCGACTTTAAATACCTCTATGACCCGTTTACAATGTATCTATCAGCACAATTAGTTTTGAGTGCGTTCCATTGAGGTTTACCGTAAAAAGTGATTTTTCACCCCAAACAAAAAAGTCGTTTCTCATCAATAATTTTTGCGTAGAGTTAGGTACTTAGTTTTATGTATAGTATGCTTGGTTGCCGGCTTCGTGAAGAGTGTAACCATACACCTTGTATGAAACCAGGATTACTTACATCGCAGCAATCCACCACTTATTTTATCATCATTTCAGCCGAAAGACGTCCGCTGCTGGACATAGGCATCCCCCAAGTATCGCCACATTGACATGGGGGGTTTTGCCATAATGGCCACGCTTGGCAGGTGGGTTGGCGATCGCAGTACGGTTGTTACAAAGGCACAGAGAACGCTGCTGTCCATTCTCTGGAAAGTCCTTTAGTGACCTCTTACGACACCCAAGGGAAGATATGGGATGGTGCTATTCTTTACGTCCGACACCATACAGAATACGATCACTTATTTTATCAATATTGGCAAATAAGCCAGCACGACTGCTTCGTTGGTCTAGTGGTCGCAAGCGCAACTGCTGAGTATGAGAGCCTCGGTTCGAATCCCGGGTCGGACAAAGTGTTATTGGGTTTTTCCATTAGAAACTTCCCAGTAGTAGCCAAGGAGTCTGGATTTGTACCCGTTGTTGGTTGATAGGACTTATAAACATAACTGGCGAAAAGTGGGTGTACTACTTCTACCTAACCCTTCGGAGATTGCAGTCGTGATGTTATGTTATGCTAAGGCAACAGACTACTTGATGGCATTTGGTCACCTGCAATACCAGAAGCAGGAGCATACATTGCAGGTACTGCCTACCTCATAAGATCCAATTAAACTATCTTACTCACTTTAATAAGCATGATGATTGTTGGACGATGTCGGATAAATTTTATTGTAGCGATAATTTTGTGTATTGCAATGCAGGCGCCTGACCAGAGGCATCACAGTTGAAAGACAAAGGTCTCAAGTGCCTTAATAAATAGACCAGCAATCACTACTGCTTTCAAACTGGTGTTGAAGGAACCATCGTAAGATAACGCCTAGAGGTAAAAAATGCGGGCACATCCGATGCTCCAAATCTTTGGTCAAATATGCTGAATCGTGATCATAGCAAGATTACACGTATCCTGCTGCACCGCATCTGAATCACTCCACCTCGTTACATGGAAGATCATTGTTTTATTGTCTAGTATTATGAATTATTTTTTCGATTTTCTTCATAACTGCAGGGGAAATATAATTCACATAACCTAACCCTTAAAAATATAATATAGCAGAAAGAGAACCACGAACATAAGAAATACTGTTTAATGCTTCCTAACTCATTATCTATCACGTTAAAATGTGTCTGACCTGTCTCTTTCTACTGTCGCTATCTCATTTTCTGCCACGTTAAAATGTGTCTGTCTCTTTTTACTGTCGCTTTTTCGTTTCATCGACTTTCAAATCACAACAAAGCTAAATAAGTTTTCACTTCAAAAAATCTTACTATTTATTTCAACATGCACTAAAATTAATTACATTCAAATAATGCTCAATCTTTTTGAGAAAAGATTATGTTCGCAATTGATTTAGATTCAAGTATTTCTGGCAGAAGACCCAAACGTCGGCCCCTTACTCATTCTAAAGTTTTCAACGGCAAAATAGACCTTTAAAATATTTTTCGTGTGCCGAGATTGTTTGTTTTGATTTCGCTTGGATTGAGGTGATGCTGATCCGGTGTTGAGTTTCTTTCACAAAGCACAAAGGGAAGTAGTGAGTTTCGCTTCTGTACGATATTCTTAGTCTATGCGGAGGGGTGCAGGCCTGTATCCCAAGATGAATTATGATGCGAATGTGCGTCTTGATCTGTCATGGCCGCTTTGTTAGTAGGTGCGTGTGTTCGGGATAAGTACTCTAGGGATCGTCAAGGAATAAGAGATTAAATATCAGTCGATAATTTAATTCGTTGCTTAGGGAAAAAGGAACAACGTGACGACACAAATGAAATTTTGTACCACTCATAATCAGCCCACAACTTACTGCTGGGACACCAGCCTCCTCTCTATAGGAGGGAGTTGGTTCTAATTCACCACGTGGACCAAGTGCGGATGTGCAGATGGTTTATGTCAATAGTTTTATATTTTTTTGGTACTAGGATATGCTGGTTTCCTCACGATGTTTTCTTTCACCGTTTTAAGAGCAGGAAATATGTTGTCGTATCGGCATGTGATGTGGAGGAATGGGGAAAATATCGTGAGGAAAGTTTGTAGTATTAATGTATGTAGATGGCTATAAGAGAAGAGGAAGACCAAAGATAGATAGAGTATATTATTGTATACCAATTCCTTTAAAATATTCTTAAATCTATGGGTCCATTAGCCGCATTATATCTAAGAGCGATTTCTTTAAAAAAAAAACCTCTACTTCCTTGATTGTGTTTACTCCTACGAACATTCCTTTATAACCTAGTACATCTGGTACTTGCGTCAAGACTACAGATCCGCTGCTTCCGACGCTAAGATCCCAAGTTGGTAATTGAGTCAAAACTTCAAGTCTTTTGTGTAAGTTTGGTACTCAAGCCGCCTAGTTGGCGGGCTGTTTATAAAGTCTGCGTTTATGTAATAAGTGAGTATTACGTATTATTATTATGTGACTACAGCCAATTCTATCCTACGGATATTGAGTTAGGGGAAAAGATAATTAAGTACGACGATGAGATAGCTCTTAAGAGTGCGGCAGACGTTTTTGTTTGCTTATTTCTCAAAAAAATCGGCATAATGGTAACAAAAGGAAGGATCGTGTGTAAATTAGTATATTTTATGTTGTTTAATTTAGATTGTGCCTTTTCAGTCAGTGAATGAATTTAAGATTTATTTTAAATATTATCATTATCTGTCTCAGCCTTTTTCCCAAACTATCTTGGGGGGCTTCCAGTCTAACCGGATGCAGCTGAGTATTTTACGTGAACCGACTGCCTAACTGACCTCCACAACCTAGTAACTGGGTAATACGATACCACTTGGTAATACTAGATGTCAGACTTTTGGCTTCTGACTACTCGTAACGACTAGGACTGTCAAAGATCTACAAATGACAGCCGGGACCAACGGCTTATAAAGTGCTTTCCGAGGCACGGAAACTCGGTATGTAATTATGCTCACCCATCCACGGACTAACCTCGGCAAGCACGGCTTAACCTTAAAGATCGACCCATGTGGCTGTTATTATGTAGCCACGAATTATATGTAGCTCCTTAAGATTTATTTTAAATAGATTTTCATTCTTACAGTGACACCCAATCCCCCTCACAAAAAACGTGTGTGGGGTACAACCAGCCAATGGGAAAGTAAACGCTGGTTAAGCTATGATATAAGCTTTTGCTGGACTGTTACATTTTTTTTTATAAGTAGGCAAAAGAGCTCCATGACTGTGTTTAATCATCAATCGCATGCTCACCAATATCATACACTATAAGTGGTCAGGATACATCGAGGCACCTTAAGGTCTTATAGAATAGAATAATTTATTTCACATAAACTGGCGAAATTTGTGTGTACTATAGGTAGTCCCTCTGCATTACCCTTCAGTGTTTACAAGCGCGATGTTATTTTAAGATGTTATGTAATTTATTTAAATCAACAAAAGATTTAAAATTACATTTAAAACTACAGACACTAGATATTTGGATTGCTCAACAAATTAACCGTACAGCAATGGTTTAGGTACTGGCAATCAAACCACTGTGCGAATATTTATGGTTTTTTGTAAGTCTATCGTCACCGACATCCCATGGGTAGAATAACTTAAATATAGGGAAAATAAGACATAACGTTACCGGCCATATAAATAAATATTATATTCTGTGAACGATTTAGTAACGTCTGGTAGTTGGTATTGACGCAATGAAATGTTAACACTTGCCAATAACGTACTTCCGTATATAAGGTCCCCATTTGTTAGATCTATTTTATCCTGAACACGGACACTTAACCTTTCTTCTGTCTGTTGTACAACTTATAACATTAAAGGCTGTATTAAAGTTAGATTAAAACGAATCAGAGCAAGGCTCTCGACATGAACGAAACGTCCTAAGTGGTCCGGCCCTACTCCAAACTTTGAGCACGCGAATAATGGCACGAATAATTGAATTTTAACCAATTCTCGCGAACGACTGTATAGTACACCATCCAGACTGACAAGACCCTCCATCCGTTTACACAAAATATGACGATACGTCTCCTAAACCATCCTTAGAGGGATCTGACAAAATGGCCGCTCTTTCAGGACTTTCTCAAAGGGTCTGACGGAATAAAATGCACTTAGAGTAGTGACAGTATTGTTCAGAGGGCCTTTAGAGGAGGAACAAGATTATTTTAGTCGATATACGTGCGATGTGTTCGATAGGAACTATCCTTTTGTCGTACTGAAGTGTAATACGTTGTGTCAAAAGAGGGTTACACTTTTGAAAATGTTTTATCCGGTATGAGATGTGCTCGGTATAAAGGTAGCGGGGAAGTACCATTCGTTTTTGATTCAAAATAAAAATGTTTCTCATTGGTGCAAATGGTCTGTCACAATAATACGAAGAGTAGAAGAAAAAAAACACTTGAAGACCAACTAGTGCGTGCTAAAAATTTTCCTTCCAAATAACCATATAATTTCTCTTATAGGCTATAAATTGTTTGTACAAACTAGGGTAGGATAGAACTTTAACTCATATTTATCTTAACCCCTTAAAGTCCTCTAATTTCCATATAAACTAGCGATCAGCTCCAGCCGACGCGTTGAGAGGTAACGTGAACTAAATCACGGCTCACGGCTAAAACTTCCAACAAAATTCAAACTAAAATGTCTAATAGGAGACTTAGCAACTGACGGCCCGAATACATATTAAATAGAAACCGTTGGATCCCTTGACAAAATGGAGTTTGAACTCACTAATGCCAATAAAATTGAATATAAAAAATCAATTTGCTCTTCAAACCATTACATTTTTACGAATTCATATCCAATTTCTTTCTTATTACGCGTCCATTTATCAAGAAAAGTTTTCGTATTAATGTTAGCAGCCATTTTTCATTGGGATCCTCTGATTGGACAGGCATGTCAGGTGACGTCATAATGGCGGGAGAAGTCGTTAATTTGTAAAAGGAGACTGTCGCCATGTTTGAACTTTTTGGTGTTTTCCATCTTGAGGTGTAAGAAAAAGGTTGGCGTGTTGACTTGATACTGAAATATTGGCAAAGAATGTCTCAGCAATTTATGTTTTATGTGTGTGCGTGTGATTTATAGCCATTTTAAACAACAAGCATGCTTTTGTCAACGAAGGCATAAAAAATATTAACTTGTAGGAATTCCTTACCTTACTGCAAAGATAATAATTGCAATTTTACAGCAGCACAACATGAGTTGGTATGGAATTAGTTAATTACGAAGCAAAGCCTAAAAATATTTTCTCATAATCAACATCGAAGGCGATTGAGTCAATAATACACCAAATTAAGCAAGATTTTCGCCCATTATTTCCCCAATTCCATTAATATCATAATATAGGGCGACAATCACTCGTCCCCATCTTTCCCATGTCTACTTGTGTCCCAAATTTCCGGGACGCCGCGCGCGCCGCCGTGACCCTGACATATCCATAATAGGGTCACTAATACCCGCTCCTTTCTACAACGCTATTTTTAATTTACTTCTTCTTATTTCCTGTTGCCCTGGTATTTGGTATATTTTGGTACACGCTGTATACTTTTGTATTTTCATTGAGTAGAAAACTTACCATAAATTTTGTTACTTTTTCAAAAACCGAGTCTCATTCTATTTTTGTTGTACCTTATCTAATATTGTTTTTCCCTGACCTATGTAGGTTTATTTCTCGATATTTTAATTATCTTTCACATAATTATACCCTTTTACCTTAACATCAATTCCCGTTATTAAATTATCTTGGGCTTCGGGTAGGTAAAACCTGATTTACTTTAATAAATATAATACTTCATATCTCACTTTTTGTCTGTCTTGTCTATTAATAGGGCTTCATCAGGTACACTTTTTATAAATGCTTGAGTTCTTAAGGTAAAATTGCTATAAGCAACTTCTTAAGATACCAAGTTGTATGAATACTTTAGTACAATCAAATATTGCTTCAGCAAGGCCAATGTTGGGGAAACTATTGCGAATGCTTGTTCACACTAGTCCCATTCACAGTTGGTGGCGTTTCTATTAATACGCAACTCAATTAATACGCAACTCAATTAAATTTCAATGAGTTAGAGAGTCCGTTACATTGACTTTGGTATAAGGTACGCACGGCGGGCAATCAAGCCATACAAAACCAGCTTATGCGGATCTCTCACGGTCCGGGTAATCTAAAGAAAGCGATGCTATGATACACTGGAAATGGAGCTTTATGTGTCGCCGTGTGTACATTAAATTACACATTGTGGAAATAAATAGCCTTCATGTAGAGTTTAAACCTCACTGAAACTTAGTACAAAAGCATAAAATACTAGTTTTGCTCGCGGTTTCACTCCCGTTAAGTACGGTAATTAACCCACGGGAACGTTTTAAATGTAACCTGAGACACTCAGGAATAATGTGGCTTACAGTTAGTGAGAGAATTTTCGGAATCGGATCAGTAGTTCCGAAGATTACCGCTACATACAAACTTACAACCAAATATCTCTTTATAATATTCGTATAAATTCTGCTGCCAGCATGGAACGGTTTTCTTTTTCAGAGAAATCTTACAATTTCCTACTTTATTACAAACCCCAATCAAAACAATGTTAGTAAAATAACCCTTCAAATCAAAATAATTGCTCAATAAACTTGCTCATAAAATAATTGCAGAATAAAGCCGGCAGATTTTAAATAAAAGAGTTTATTCGTCCGCATTATACCATCGACAGTAAAGGACTAAACAACCCTTTAGTGCCGCCGTAAACCAGTACGTTTTCTTTACCGAAGTGGGACTTAAATCAAGATGCTGTCCACAGCACGCAGTGTGCGCCAACGGGATTTTATTAAACCTGCAGTGGAGAACAGATGTAAAGCAATTGCAGGCAGCTGCGGTGAGGTTAAGGTTAAACTTTAATTATTTTTACTTGCGTTCCTGATTCGAAATTGTGGTTGTTTTGTTTTATATTTGTGGAATGTTTCTTGGTTCAGAATGAGTTTGATTATTTTAATTGCTACTTTTGCCAGCGCATTCGTGAAAAAAAAAAGATAACCTATGTCCTTACCAAGGATATAAACTATCTTCTTGCCAAACATAACAATCCGATAAGCCGTTTAGTCGTGAAAAGGTTACAAATAAACTTTTTTTTTTTTTGGGAATGGCATCTCGCAGTTCAACCTAGGAGGTTGTCGTCTGCTTAACCGGACTATCCTGTGGGTGCCTTAAGAGTAAGGCCTCCAGCCAGGGCATAAAACTTACAAACTAAGCGACTACACGCTAAGGGCACCCCCTGTGGGGTAAGAGCCTCGGCTTAGGGCGTCGCTGGGGGAGGACTGCATGGGGACAGGCTGGATCTGAATGATATCATTATTTAGGGGCTGATTTAAAACTACTGGCACAGCATCACGGGCTGGCTCGAGCGAGGGTCGGGGAGGGCATGGACCGGGACGTCGCGACGGACCTCGACGGCGAGGTCGGAAAGACGGCGATTTGTGTCTGAACTTTTTAAGAGTGCTAGTCTCTTTGCTACTCTCCTGGAGGAGGGTGATAGCATCATCGGGAGTGACGGGGGTATGCCGAGGACGGCGTACTGTACTAATGCGCGAGGGTTCGTAACGGGCGGCCGCTGCGATCAGGGGATTACGGTGTTTAATGGCGTTATCGAAGAAACGCTTCGAAAGACGTTTCATAAACTGAAGGACGGTGGGCATTCTAAGGTCTACGTGTAGACGGTCATTACGGACATAAAAAGGGGCTCCCGTGACTCTACGTAAGAACCGGTTCTGCAAGGTTTGCATCCTATGGATGTACTTAGGCTTGGTGTGAGCGTACACGACGCAAGCGTACGTCATACTGGGGCGGATCACCGCGGTGTAAAGGCGCAACTTGCACTTGAGTGACAACTTGCTTTTTGTCGAAATCATGAAATGAAGCCTACCCATAGCAAAGGCAGCTCGGTCGCGAGCTGTTTTGATGTGCTCCGCGAAAGACAGGTGGTTGTCAAGTAAGACTCCTAAGTACTTGGCTTGCTTCTCCCAAGGGATAGGCTTACCGTACATAGTGATCGGGCTGAGCGCGAGTGGCACAAATAAACAAACAGTTACTTTCACATTTATGGATGAAGCAGGATTAGAAGCGGCTCCTACCGAGCATTGCGGTACGATTTCGAAGACGACCGCCATAGTAACCCCCAACGGTAATGTCGCTGCGGTATGCAAATGACAATCGCTACCTACTGCAGTGTTTTCATATAATTTCAAAAAAACTAATCATGTCGCTGTTTTCTGACGCTGCGGCTTGCCATTGGGTCTTCAGAACTGTACCTTAAATCTCTTAATACTCTAAAAAGTAACAGATTTTAATTATAGTAATTTCGAATGCATTTCCGTATATTAACGGTACCCTGTCTATACATATGTGAGGTGGCTGTATTTGTCAAGACAAACTTCCACTTATTGGAAACATTACACAGCTCGCGACATAAAAATAAAATCAGCATTAGGCAACACAAAAAAAGCGGTATTTCATAAAAACCTCTTAAGAATGGCACCACATATTTATAATAAATTACCAAATTCTTTGTTAAATATTAAAGATATTAATGCATTTAAGAAGCAAATCAATAATCTCCTGATAAGCAAGACATACTACACTCTAAATGAATACCTGTCCGATAGAAATCTGAGTGTTTAATAATAAAACATATAATTAGGGTGAATACCTGAGTCCAATTTATTCCATAAAAATATTTTTATTATTTTGACATTATACACCCTGACATTATGTACTTATTTATTGATTTGAAACTATGAGATTACTTATTAATTTAAATTTATGACATTGAACAGGGTATTATATTGAATCTATGACATTGTATAATGTATTAATTTGAATTTATGATATTGTGTGATACATTTTGCATGCCTGAATTGGTACAACACAGTGGACTGCGCATTCACTTGACATCTGGAAATGTATTATATGTACTGTGTTGAGCAATAAAGTTTTGAATTTGAATTTGTAAATGGTCCTAACTCATTTTTCGAACGATGCTCACTTAGTCAAATAAAGCTTTAAATGTTATGAATTACAGAGCACAATCTCTAATCTAATCAATGATCATACCACCATTGAAATGACTTACAAAACCTGCTTTATGTATTCCCGTAACACAGAAATAATACAAAAGCAATAACTTACTTCCTTATTTATTGCAATTCGTTTCGCAGCTTCTAGATACAAATCACCAAAACAAACGAACAACGATTCGTAGCTATCTATCGCTACCCGTTGATACATGGCGCGTGAATATTGCAGCAGTGTCCCTGAGTCCCGCTACTCTCCTGGTACCATCCCGGTACTGACAAATTACCGGGAACACTTGAAAGTACACTTAACTTACTTGTCGGTTCTTTTAAAAGAAATGCGTCGCACGCTGGCTATTAGAGACAAGTTAAACTAAGTTAGGATAAGTTAGATGGAAGAGGATGATGTAGCTTAACGGTGTTTTTAATTTAGGGTGTGTTGTTTTTTTGGGAGGTTTTGTGTTAATGTATGAGTTTGAATAATGATGAGAAGCTCGTGGTTAAATAATAACAGCCACTCGGGTCGATCCCTAAGTTAAACCGCGCTTGTCTAGGTAGGTTCATGAATGGGTGACCGCCTATACATAGATATCGAGTTTCCTCCGTGCCTCGGAAAGCACGTTGGGTGGAGACCATTTCTATCTTAAGAGAATGAGATAAGTCTCATTCGCATGACAAATAAAAAACGGTAATTTTCATCTCTATTAGTCTTATTGGAACTTACAAAACGTAACAAATATATCAAAAGTAACACGAGTCTTAAATCTAGTAATCGTTAAAGAATCTTGACAATTAGCAATCGCTTTCAATGCCGTGCATATTTATCTTTTTAATGATTTATTATTTTTGGTAGATTATATCAATTCAAACATTTTTCACATTTGCACCACAGCTAGCGTTGATCAAACACTTTGGTTTGGCTCTCAGGTATAGACCTAACCGATCTTTCGAATCTTTCTAAATCGGGTTCATCGTCTACCACAGGAGCTGTTCCATTCTGACCAGGCCACACGATTCCCTCGATCCAATCAAGGAAGCTGGACACCTTGGTGTAGACTCCTGGTAATCCAGGTAAGGCACAGCCCACTCCGAAAGATGTCACTCCGAGAACGTAGTGCATGGTTCCTTGGCTTCCTATTGGAAGAGGGATCTTCACTTGGAGAGGGCCACCGGAATCACCCTGGAAAGGAAATGAAAAAATAATAATACACTAGTAAAAGAAAACTTTGCCAGAAAACCTGAAAGGAAAAATCAAAAACCATGGCACCAACACAGAATGGGCAAGCATGTGGCATGTGACAATGGCGTTTTGTGGTAAAAATTTGAGTTTTTTGCCATGTACATGATAATACATAAACTGTAATAACAACCGTTCTGTGTAGAAAGAAGTTTTTCATGAAAATCCTGTTAAGTCATAATCATGGTTTTCAAAAAATACATGCCAACCACCAGCACTAACATAACCAGGCGTACACAAATACATAGCATTACATTCGAACAGCAAACTTACCTGACAAGCATCAACTCCTCCTCCTAACTTGCCAGCACACAGCTGGTCAGGCTGCAGGCCACACCAGTTCCTGTTACAGGACATACGTAGCAGTCTGTTGCATTTGGCGAAGTCTATGATGTCCACAGTAGCTGCCAAGAGCTCTGGAGAAGTTTTCAGAGTACCTGTGAAGTAGACCAAGAAAGTTTGAGAATGTGGTCTTGGGATTGGTTACCAAGTCGGGCAATTAAAGTGATATTGGATTTTCTCGTCAGGAATTTCTCAGTGGCAGCCCAGAGTCTGGATTTCTGCCCAGCTGATGGCAATGGGTTCGCCCCCTTTCACATGGGAATTAAACATAACTGGTACATCTCTGCCCTTTAAATGTTGGGAAAACTGACATGATAATGATATGTTTACAAATAATCAGAAGTTCAGGTTAATATTAATTCCGGTCTTTTCATTGACACTTTATTGGTAAAGAAGAACAACTAACCTGACTCCACAACGCCCCATCCAGTGACCTGAGCCTCATCACCATACCTGGTGATACTGTCCTTCGTCCACAAGCACGCAGGTTGTATGTCGCTGGTAAACTTCAGCTTTTGTCCCAGTTCCATCAGAGCTATGTCGAAGTACTGCTTCGGAGATTTGTACTTCGGGTGGGTTATGATCCTAATGATTGTTGCATCGTGTGTGCTACTGCCATTTACCTAGGGAATTTTAAAAACTACAAATAGTTCTTAAATAATAATAAAGTGTACCAGTTTCAACATGTAAAAATAATCACAGGGCGTAAAAACGTCGTCCGTCCATTGTCGCTGTCAATTGGAAAAGTACCCAAAAGGCTGGTAACACTGCCAGGTTGGATGACAATAGTGATTCTCTGGCTCCTCAGCCATCACTCGTACGCCGCGATATCCCGAAATACTAGGTGGGAACTCGGACCCCATGGCCCTAATATTTCAACCCCTAACGACTCAAACACATAACTACTAAATAAGTTATTGTATTTGGTTGTTGGCCGTTTGAAGTTTTCAGCAAATGTAGCCGCCTCTTCTGCACGAGAGTCTCACACAGAAGTTACATTAGTCTCATGGTAAGACTTGGTTTCATACGTACCGCATCCTGAATGTTCTTGTCTCCCAGTCGCACAATCTTGGGTTTAATATCTGCAATGGTTGTATCCCGGTCGGAAGCACTTGAACAGTGGGCAGCAGTCAGAACAAAGTTTGGGCTGATCAAGGTACAACCACACATAAACTTCCACGTTCCGATAACCGCTTTCCATCCTATGGCACCCTAGTAATTAAAAAGTGATTAAGAAAAGTTACTATAAGCGTTTGAATTTAAGCTACTTATTTAATTGTAACCGCGAATATCAATAAAAATATAGATGACAAAAACATTATCGAAACAAGAACACTAAACCTAGAAAAACAAGTAGAACAACAACAAAAAACCATCGAGAATTTGGAACGGCAAATGAAGATTAAAAATGTCATATTCTTCGGGATCGAAGAGACAGAACGAAACTTCGAAGATTTACAGGAAAATACTCTTAACATTATAAACAAGATTATGAAAATTAACTGTCAAAAGAGTGAGATAGAAAACGTGAGAAGACTTGGTATTAAAAAAGGGATTCTCAGACCTGTTATTCTTACACTAACAACTGTAGGTCGAAAAATTGATATTTTGAAGAAAAATAAAACACTTGAAGGAATGAACTTGTACGTTAAAGCAGATTACACCAAAAGCGTTTTACAAAAACGGAAAGATTTACAGGAAGAGCTGAAAAAGAAACGTGAACAGGGAGAGAAAGTTGCACTTCGTTACGATAAAATAATAACTTTGAAGGGAAAAGAAAATAAACAGAAAAAGTCGCAGAAAAGAGATTTATCAGAATCACCCGGAAAAATAGACCAGCAAAGTGCAAAAGAAAAACGAGGAAACACGTTTTACCAAAGCCGTAAGAAAACAAAAACGTATGATATTTCAACCTATATGCAAAAGGCTTCTTCGCCCCGTGCTAACAAAAGTGAAGAGAACGACGACTCGGATTAGCAATTAGCACCCCTCTCACAGCATCCTCTAGGCCGGCTAGTCCCCGGAACTACGGTTGAGGATTTAGACTACAGCCCCCCAAACAAACAGGAAAAAAGAGACCAGTCACGATATGTACATATTGCCACTTTAAATGTAAGGACATTAATGTCCGACTCGAGAATGGAAGAATTAGATTATGCTACACAAAAATTAAGATGGGACATAATCGGTCTATGCGAAACTAGAAGGAAAAGCGAAGAAATTAATGAATACCATAAATACATTCTGTACCACACGGAAAGTACTCATGGTCAATATGGAGTAGGTTTTTTAGTCAAAAAATACCTAAAAAAGAACATTGTTTCCTTCAAAAGCTATTCGGATAGAGTAGCGACTTTAGAGCTAAGCTTGCCCAATAAAAGCGTGTTGTCTTGTATTCAAGTCTATGCACCGACCGAAAAATGCAAAGACGACGACTTGGATAGATTTTACAGTACACTTCAAACAGCTATGGAAGGAACAAACACCAAAAGATTTATAGTAATGGGCGACTTCAATGCGCAGATCGGGAAAGCACTACAAGGAGAAGAGTTGGCATTCGGCAAGTACTCAAAAGGTAAAAGGTCAAAACACGGACAAAGACTGGTGGAGTTTGCCCTAGAAAATAACTTAATATTTGCAAATAGCTTATTTAAGGTAAGGAAAAACAAAAAATGGACTTGGCAGTCACCAAACGGTTTACATCACAATGAAATCGATTATATACTTGCAACCCACAGCCTTGATATACATAACTTTAATATAATCCAAAACCAGAATTTTAATACTGACCACAAAATGATAAGAAGCAAGATCTACATAGACACTAAGAAGAAAAAGAAATACATCAAACCAAGCACTAACCATACTAGAGACCTACCGATACTTACGAGAGAGAGTGGAAAACAATGGGAAGAGAATTTCACTGCTGCAGTTAAGAAATCATCGGACGTACAAACACAATATAATAATTTCGAACAAGAAATGACTAAACTGCTTATACAAATACCTGAATCTAAGAAAAACCAAAGAGAAGGAAAGAACATCCATATAAAGAAACTACTGGAAGAAAGAAAACAATTATACAGTGAAAAGAGAACCAAGGAAGTAAAAAGTAAGATTACACAAATAAGCAAGATGATTAACAGGGAGATTTCAGAAAGAACGAAGGCTCACAGGAAGAGTACGTTTGAAAAATATATAAGTAAAACGGGAGCCGTGAAAAAAGCTTACAAGGAGCTCCGTACATCTTCAAAATGGACATCACATTTAACTGATAAAGCAGGAAATAAAATAGCTAAACGATTAGACATAATAACAGACGCTACAAAATTTTATCAAAAACTCTACTCCGCACCAGAAACATCGAATTTTGAAGACTGCCTTACAGACAAAAACAGAACCGTAGAAAAAGTACCTCCAATACTACTTTCAGAGATAGAATATGCAATTAGGACACAAAAAAACGACAAATCACCTGGAGAAGACAACATTACGAATGAAGTATTGAAATGTATTTCTGATCCTCTACAGAGACCTCTACAAACTATGTTCAACAACATACTGGAAAAAAGAACGACTCCTGAACAGTGGTCTAAAGCTGTAACAACACTACTACACAAAAAAGGAGATAGAGCTAACCTGGATAATTATAGACCAATTAGCCTAATGAGTAATGTCTATAAAGTGTTCTCAAAAATCATTCTGAACAGGCTCTCCAAAATTTTAGACGAGAATCAACCACGTGAACAAGCAGGATTCAGAAAACATTTTTCAACTATTGACCACATCCACGTCGTGGCACAACTAATAGAGAAGAGTAAGGAATTTGGAAGGACCCTCTACATATGCTTTATAGATTTCTCCAAAGCTTTCGACTCTTTAGAACACACCGCTATCTGGAAAGCATTAAAACAACAAAGCTTAGACATCGAGTACATTGAGCTCCTTCACAGCATATACTCTAAGAGCTTGGCAAAAATACGACTGGAAAGAGACGGACCGGAATTCCGCATAGAAAAAGGCGTGAGACAGGGCGACCCCCTCTCACCTAAAATATTCTCAGCAGTTCTGGAGATGGTTTTCAGAAATGTCAACTGGGAAAAACAAGGCATCAAAATAGATGGAGAATACCTAAGCCACCTGCGGTTCGCGGACGATATCGCTATATTTGCCGAGGAGAGTACTCAGCTAGACAGCATGGTAAACGACTTAGTGAGAGAGAGCAAAAAGGTTGGTTTATCGCTTAACGCCTCCAAAACCAAAATTATCACGAATGGTGGTGTTCAAGCTATCACAGTGAACGGAGAAAACATCGAGTATGTCACAGAATATATCTACCTGGGCCAGTCAATTTCATTCCAAGATCTTACAGAAAAAGAAATAAATAGACGAATTGCAATTGCTTGGAAAAAATACTGGAGCTTGAAAGAAATTATGAAGAATAGAGACATAAGTATCAGAATAAAAAGGAAACTGTACGACATAGTAATCCTACCATGTCTAACATATGGCTGCCAAACATGGTCGTTACGGAAGATGGACGAAAACAAATTAGCCATACACCAACGGAAAATGGAGAGAAGCATGTTAGGAATAAAATTATCAGATAAGATTAAAAATGAAGCAATAAGAAGGGAAACCAAGGTAACTGACATACTCGAAAAAATAAGAGATCTGAAATGGAAATGGGCAGGGCATGTGTGCAGGATGAGCAATGATAAATGGACCAGGAAATTGACAGAATGGGTACCAAGAGAAGGAAAAAGAAGTAGAGGTAGACCGAAGAAACGATGGGAGGACATATTTAAGGAAAGATGTGGACCAGACTGGAGAAGACAAACTAGGGACAGAGATAACTGGAGGAAGCTGGGGGAGGCCTACGCCAAAGAGGCGACTTCCACAAATTAACCAAAAAAAAAAAAGCATGATAATTATTTATATTTTTCTATTTATTGAATAAGGACATGTAATTGTATAAAACCTTAAAACTAAACTCAACTTTATTAATTTAATTTATTAATTGTAATTCAGAATTTATAATTATTGAATTTTTTAAAATGACTTTAATAATAATTGTGATTAATAGTTTTATTAAATTTTGTAAAATGAATGGATTTCAAAATACTATTCACAATTTTTAACAAATAATTATAATAATCCAAAACGAGGAAATTGAATTGTATTTTAATTTATTAATTGTGATTCCTAATTTTATTTATTTACAAATTGTCTTTTATAATGTATTCTTAGTTTTAATTAATTGAAAATAATGCATGGATTTATGAATTATATATGAATGTCCATTTTTACTTTTATTTTTACTTTTTTTAGTTTTTTTATGTAATAGAAAGAAATATTTGTGGTAGAATAAAGGCTATTTTTATTTTATTTTATTTTATTTTATTTAATTGTAATCGTTTTTGATTGATAAAAATCTTACCATGTTTGGATAGTCTCCTGAAAAAGTGTAGTGACCTCCAATGATATAAGAGGAGATTCCCCCTCTCGCTCTCCATGTGTCACCTAAAGAAGCACCAGTTTTGTTATAAATTGAATGGAAACGAAAAAGACAGTCTGATAAAACTAAAATGTTACAAAAATCAAACTCACACTCATTTTCCTGTTCTGCTTCATCATTTCGAACTTTTAACTCCCAAATATAATCGAAACATTCTGAAACATAATTAAAATCATAATATTGCAAGTATTGGAACAGTACATATCAACGTAACCGAGCGAGACGAAAGAAATAATAAATAATATTGCACCGTGTCACTTACTGACTTCGCTGATCCGTCTACCAGGCGCCCTGAAGTCTGGCACAGGTGGTCTTTTAAACGGTGCGCAAGGATTGTTAGCATTCTGCAAAAGTGTTGGAGCTGGCCGTCGAGTAGAGGAAGAGGAGAGCTTAGGTAACAGAATTTGATGCCCAGATGAAAAAGGTTTAGGTGTTGATTTTGGTTTCCAATAGGGTAGATCAGTTGAAGTTAAAAGTGTCGAAGTAGTCGTTGTTGATGATGGACTAGGTGTTGTAACTAGGATATTAGTTTGTTCAGGAATCTTCGTTTCTCGGACTGGAGTCTCATTTGTTGTAAGTGATTCCGTGGGAAGTGTAGGTGGTACAGTACGTGTAGTGAATTTTACTTTAGTTGGTGTGGGAGTTTCAGATCGTAGAACAGAAGGAGGGCTTCCTTCAGGTGATCCAGTTAGCCTAAGCTTTGACGTGTCTGGTATGAAAGGAGCATGAGGTTTTATTGGCAGCTTTGTGTTAGCCCGTAACGGTAGCTTATGATGTTCTCCAGTTTTGTGAGGCTGTAAGATAACAGTAAACTTTAATGATTATTTTCCCATCTTGAAAAACAAATTAAGATAAATAATCTGCAATTCAATTTTTTTTTAATTATAAATGTTTTATTTACCTCAGATTCCTTTGTAACTTTTGTTTCTCCAGTTGCAGATACTGTAAATGTGTTTCGAAAAATTTATAAGCACACTTTTTGTATATTTATTTATGGTACAAAAAAAACAACATAAAAGTGAACTCAGCTTTATTATTCAAAGGACTTACTTACCTATAAAATAGAACACAAGAATTGCACAAAAATATTTCATTTTACTAAGGAACACACGTTATATTAACGGAACAAATAAAAATAAATGTAAACGACCATTTCTGGCTCTAGAAGGAAATTAATTGAACTGCAATTAGTCAGTCAACGTAACAGTAAAACTATCTTAATATTAAAGTCAATTAAAAACTTTCTTAATTATTATTATTTAGATAAAAATATAAAATTACTAAAGTCATTTGTGAAGTTATTGAATTTTGTGATAAACAATCCATTTAATATTAAATATTAGTAAAATTGTATTTTAAACAGAGAAAATCACACAAAAACTATTTTTTTTTTGAAGAAGAAGAAAATGATATACAGGGTGTTTGGTGCATCGTGTGCCAAATAGAAATGGTCGATTGGGGGGGTCATCTGCTATCCTCTCAGACCCCTAAACAATTCTCATGCCCTGTGGATATTTTTTCATCGACTTTTTATTGTTTTATTAACAAAATACCCAAATTTTACATTCAAATACAAATTAAAAAAAAGTATAAGTCGTAGACACAGAATTTTAATTTTATTTAGATGTGTATTGTATTCCAGTACTTTAGAATTTAAAATTAGTGACATTAGCCACCTAGATTTTTTTTAATTAACTCGCAAAGTTTCGGACTTCAATTAACGCTGTCCATGTTACAGCTAGTTACATAGCTTTAAAAAAAAAACTAAAAGCGACCGGGATCTTCCAACTCCCTCAAAAATTCTTTAGTCTATCCTCTTGCTAGTGATGTGCCACATGCCATAAAAATCTTTTAACAACTTTGTGAATTCGCTAGAATTGTGAAACAAGTCACAAAAAATTAAATTCCAAATTATGATTATGATTTAGAACAACATTTTTGCTTAAATGATACCTGAAAAACTTATTAAATCTGTTATCTCACTCTTGTAAGGTAAAATCTATCTCGTTTCTCTCTTTTGGGGGAGAAAGGGGGATTTTAGAAATAAAAAAAAATGCATTTTTTAAATTTATTTAATAACTTTGTTTGAAGTTGTGTTCCCCAATGCATGGATTGGTTGCGATGGCCCTATTGAAGTAGTACCTCCCTAGTCGGAGCCTCCGTGGCGTATACCAGCTCTTTGGCACGTCTCCAGACATAAAAGTCTAGCGGAGTTAGGTCTGGGTAACGTGCCGGCCATGCAATAGGGCCATCGCAACCAATCCACGCATTGGGGAACACATCGTCACACAAAATTATTAAATGTTTAAAATGCATTTTTTATTTTATTTCTAAAACCCCCCTTTCTCCCCCAAAAGAGAGATACGAGACAGATTTTACCTTATAAGAGTGGGATAACAGATTTAATAAGTTTTTCAGGTATCATTTAAGCAAAAATATTTTTCTAAATCTTAATTTGGAATTTAATTTTTTGTGACTTGATTTACAATTCTAGCGAATTCACAAAGTTGTAAAAAGATTTTTATGGCATGCGGCACATCACTAGCAAGCTGATAGACTAGAGAATTTTTGAGGGAGTTGGAAGATCCCGGTGGCTTTTAGTTTTTTTTTTTTTATAGCCATGTAAATAGCTGTAACATGGACAGCGTTAATCGAAGTCCGAAACTTTGCGAATTAATTTAAAAAAAACTAGGTGGCTAATGTCACTAATTTTTAATTCAAAAGTACTGGAATACAATACACATCTAAATAAAATTACAATTTAGAGTCTACGACTTATACTTTTTTTTTAAATTTGTATTTGAATGTAAAATTTGGGTATTTTTTTAATAAAACAATAAAAACTCGATGAAAAAAAATCCACAGGGCATGAGAATTGTTTAGGGGGCTGAAAGGATAGCAGGTGACCCCCCAGTCGACCATTTCAATTTGGCACACGATGCACCAAACACCCTGTATAATACCACGAAAATTAAATAATACAAGTCCATAAATATTATCGCATGAAAATACAAGTACAGTCCTTACACATTTTGTTACATAAGGTCTGTGTAAAAAATGATTCAAACCTCAGATGTGTGAAACAGTGAAAGGACAAAAGGTCGAATGTATCCTGATGTATCCTGATCTATCCTGTTGTATAAAAAACTAGTCAAAATAAAACAAAATTAAGACAGCTGGGCAACAGCGGTACCGTATTTGCCCGACTCTGCCATATTTTATACACACAAGTCCGTTTCCAACAAACTAAAATTCGACGCAGACAAAGCGCCTCCGCGTGTGAGAATGCGCTCACGCCCAGTTTCATATTTAAAAGCAACATAGATACAGTCCCTTCTTCAGTGACATCATAAAAGTGCGCGAGGATTTTCCGCGTGTTGGAAACGGACCCTAATAAGTAATTTTTACTGCCCCGGCCACACATTGCCTTCAATCCAGTCAAGGAAACTAGCTACTCTAGTATACACTCCTGGTAGTCCTGGCAAGCCGCAGCCTATACCGAACGAGGTGATGCCAACCACGTAGTTCATGCAGCCTTGTGTCGTGATTGGAAGGGGAATCTTCACTTGAAGAGGTCCACCGGAATCACCCTTAGGAATGAGAAATCGTTTAATTATCAGCTGGCTTCATTCTATTGGCTCTCGGATGGATCACGCCATAATTTCCCTTGGCCAATCTCGAATGTCATTCACTAAAAAAAAGTCATCATCTGCCTAGCGTTTTCCCAACTATATTGGGTTTGGCTTCCAGTCTAACCGGACCTGAATACCAGCATTTTATATAGAGTGACTGCCTATCTGACCTGCACAACCCAGTTAGTACTGGGTAATACGATACCCCTTGGTAAGACTGGTTGCCAGACTTTCGGGTCACTGACTTCCGGTAACGACTGTCAAAGATCTACAATTGACAGCCAGGGCCAACGGCTTAACATTATTTTTGAGGCACGGAGGAAACTCGGTATGTAATGGGTGGTCACCCATCCACGGACCAACCCAAGCAAGCGCGGCAACCTGAAGGTCGATCCGAGCAGCTGTTATTATTAAGCCACGAGCTCCTCACTCAAATTAGTGAACTCAAATTACTGACAGGCGAAGCATAGCCTAAGCCGCTGTGTACCAGAAAATGAAATTTTACACAAAAGTTTCTTGAATTAGCAAGGCAAGCACAAAGAAAAGAAATAAATATATAGAAAAATCACAATCTTGTGAGCTTACTTGACAAGCGTCCACTCCTCCTCTCAACTTGCCAGCACAGAGCTGATGATCCTTCAGTCCACACCAGTTCCTGTTGCAAGACCTACTCAGCAGATTATTACATTTAGTAGAGTCTATGATGTCTACTTCTGCTGTTAGGAGTTCAGGAGACGTCTGTAGACTTCCTGTGAAATGAAATAAATTATAATCCTAGAGTATCACGCTTTTTTTTTTTGGGAATGGCATTTCGCAGTTCAACCCAGGAGGTTGGCGTCTGCTTAACCGGACTATCCTGTGGGTGCTGTGGTGTGATGTCACGTACATCAGCACGTCACGTACAGCACGTAGTATAATATGCTAAGGTAGATAGTATGTGAATACGTGATTGTAGATTATCGACATAACATCACGTCGTAACTATGTATATAATGTTGCTAATTAAAGGTGGAAGAGTAATCGACTCTTGGAGTAGTAACTAACATGTAGTTTACTTTGACCCCTCCATCTCCTCGCATCGCATGGCGACCTTGCCAGTCGGCTGGACGGCGTTATAGTTGTCCGACCAGGAGCTAGTCACGGTTCGTGGTTCGCGGTTTGATTGTCTTCGTTGAGTATCACGTCAGTCGCGTCGCGCCACAGGCCATGGGGAGCACGACGTCCAAGGAAGAGGTGATTATTGCCCAGGCGTCTACGAGTGGTGCAAATACCGCAACGGCTACGCAGGAGCAGCTGGCGGTTATCAAGACCGTGTTGCTGTTTGTGGCTGTGTGTATGGCAGTTGTCATCATAGGTTTGGCGGTTCGCATGTATCGGAGATGTCACCACAACTGGATTGAAGAAAAGATGAGACAGCGGGAAGTCCAGAAGGCTGTACAGATGGTTTGACCAGGAGCCGTCGGAGGAACGAAGTGAGTGTTTCTTATGTGAATGTGAATAAGTGTGTGTCGGTGCTTGCGGTCATCATTAAATTTGGAGACATTGATTTAAATGGAAGTGGAGTTAACGTCGTTATTTGTACAACTTAAGTTATTAAGGGAATCTATTGTCAAGTTAGGCCCTAGTAGGCGAAAAGGCAGAAATTTTGATAGTAAGATCAGTGAGGTGAAAGCGCTCTATCGTAAATTTAAGTGTATAGTTTCAGAATCTAGTAAGTTCTCGGAAGAACTGGCTCAGTTGGTATGTAAGATAGAAGCGTTATACGTAGACACTGTTAAGTTTGAGAGCGGAACCGAAACGGAACAAAACATGGCGGCGGAAAAGTTTTCTTTGAGAACGGCAGTTGGCCTACTCCCGAAGATGAGTGGCGATGAACAAGTTACGCAAGACTTGATTGATGCCATAGGATTATATAGTTCTATGTTAGTGGAAGCAGATAATGCTCTTTTAATTAAATTTGTTTTGACAACACGACTTACCCAGGGTGCTAGGATTCGGTTGTCCTCTACTTACGCAACGGTAGATTGTCTGTTAGCTGATATGAAGAAGCATTTGTTAACAGTAGAGTCAGACGTAGCTGTGCAAGCGAAGCTTGCTCGCGCTAGGCAGAATGATAGGTCGGTCGCGGATTTTGGGGCTGAGATAGAGAAGTTAATGGTTAATTTGACTATTTCTCAAGCCGGGGAAAGTTCGGAAGCATATGAGATTTTGCGGCCGTTGAACGAAAAATACGCGATCAGGAAGTTTGCTGACGGGCTTCGCAATCAGCGTTTAGGTACGATCATTACGGCGCGGAATTTGACTTGTTTGAAGGATGCGATCAGGGTAGCAGAAGACGAAGGTTGTGCATCGTCGGCACAGGTCATGGCGTATCAGCGTTGGCCCGCGAGGGGTGGTTTTGATAATAGAGGTCGCGGAAATGGTTATAGGCGGTCTACAGTAGGAGATGGATACGCGCAACATAAGACAGCTGTTGAGCGTACGCGCAAAAATGCCACCGCATGGCATAATCGTGGAATGCGCGGTCGTAGCAATAATGCTCATCGTGGTCATTCGACTCAACAAGGTCGGAAGCGTGTAGCGTATTTCGAGCATGCGCGTAGTGATGCTGACTCAGGCGGAACGTCAATGTCACGACGTAATGAAGCGACTGACCACCAGTTGCAGTTTTTTCGAGACTAAGCGTATTTTAGCTTGCGATAGTATTAATTGGGTTAATTTTCTAGTGAATAATATAAATGCGGAATGGTTAGTAGATACGGGCGCGTCGATATCGGCTGTAAAAAGTGGTTTCTTGTTGAACAATGCTTTGTGCTGTGAGGTAGTTAAGGAAGAATTAGTGATTAATGGTGTAGGAGGTAGTTTGAGGGCTATAGGTTATGTATCTTTAATGTTGGAGTGTGGACGGTGTTCTTTCACGCATAAGTTTTATATATTTGATGATTTGCCATGTAAGTCGGTTGGTATATTAGGTCAGGATTTCTTGCAGAAGTATGGTGGTATTATAGATTTTTCGGCGAATAGGTTTTCTCTTAGGGATCGTGGACGACGGGTGGTTTCGATGCCACTTAAGTCCTATGATTACTTGTTGACTATTCCACCGCGTTGTGAGGTGGTTAGGTATTACCCCGTTAACAGAGCGGAAGATTGTGTGGTAGTTAGGCAAGAATTGCGGAAAGGCGTTTTCTTGGCTAGTGTGTTAGTAAGGCCTAAAAGCGGGATGGTACCCGTTAGGATTTTAAATACGAACTCCGAGGAAGTTGTGTGTAGTATGTCCGGTGTGGAAGTTTGTCCGTTGAGTGATTTTGATTGTTGTAATTTCGTGAAGCCAGGGACGGACGTTGAGCGTGTAGAAGAGGTACTTTCTTTACTTAAACTCGACTATTTGAACGCCGAGGAGCGGTTGTCGGTTGAGCAAGTGTGTGCAAAGTTTTCGGATGTTTTTCATCTCCCGGGTGATAAATTAGCTGTCACTAACGTATATGAGCAGTCTATACGCTTGAAAGAGAGTGCTACTCCGGTGTACAAGAGGCAGTATAGGATACCTTATGCACAGAAGAAGGAGGTTGATAGGCAAGTGCAGGAGATGCTGGAGAGTAATATCATTGAAGAGGCGGTTAGTGAGTGGTCTAGTCCTGTTTTGGTGGTACCCAAAAAGACGGATCGTAGTGGGGAGAAGAAATGGCGAGTGGTTATAGATTATAGGCAGTTGAATGAAAAGATACAGGATGATAAGTTTCCATTGCCGAATATAACTGAGATTTTGGATTCGATGTCAGGCGCAGTTTACTTTAGTCACTGTGATTTATCACAATCTTATTATCAGTGTGCTTTGGAGGAGAGTAGTAGGAAGTATACTGCTTTCACAACAGACAAGGGGCAGTATCAAATGTGTAGGTTACCAATGGGTTTGAAGATAAGTCCGAGTTCGTTTAGTAGATTAATGACTGTGGCCATGTCTGGATTGAATTACGATAGGTGTCTGATTTATTTGGATGATCTCATTATTTTTGGACGGAATTTAGATGAACATAATCGGAACCTAATATCAGTATTTTCACGCTAGAGGGAAGTAAATCTAAAGTTGAATCCGTCTAAATGTGAATTTTTGAAGAAGCAAGTGCTTTATTTGGGGCATGTAATATCGGCCGAAGGTATTTCGCCAGATCCAGAGAAGGTAGAAGTTATTAGAGGTTATCCGCGTCCATCGACGGTTGATGAGGTAAAGCGATTTGTAGCGTTTGCGAATTATTATAGGAAATTCATACCACAGTTTGCTGATATAGTGGTACCTATGAATAAGCTGTGTAAGAGAGGTGTTGTATATAGTTGGTCCGATGAGTGCGAGAAGTCGTTTTTGTTGCTTAAGGAAGCGTTAATGAGTCCACCGGTGTTGGATTATCCTGATTTTTCTGATAGCAATACTTTTATATTGCAAACCGATAGTTCTGGATATGCAATAGGGAGTGTGTTGTGTAATGGGAACGGAAAACCCATCGCATATGCTAGTAGGTCGTTAGGGAAGAGTGAGTTAAATTATCCGATAATAGAGAAGGAGTTGTTGGCAATAGTTTGGTCAGTTAAATATTTTAGACCGTATTTGTACGGACGGAGGTTCGTTGTAAAGACGGATCACCGGCCATTACTGTATTTGTTTAACATGACAGATCCATCTAGTAGGTTGACTAAGTTTCGTTTGTGTTTAGAGGAGTATGATTTTGAGGTTGAATATATTAAGGGCAAAGAGAATGTACTAGCGGATGCACTTTCTAGAATAGTGATAACGAGTGAGGATTTGAAATTGATACGGGAAAAGACGATATCCGTAATGACGAGGGCGCAGTACAAGCAGTTGGGAAAGCCAAATGTTTGAGATAGGGACTCCGTGGTATCTGGGACTGATCACCCTAGGATCGTGGAAGTACTTAAGAAGCAAGGAAATGACATTGAGATTTGTTTAGATGATTGGGAGAAAATGTTACGTAACAATAATAATAACAACAATAATAATAATGGTTGTAGGCAGATATTTTCAAAGTCGCGCAATTTAGTGTATATGCCAGAAAACTCGAGTATTTATGTAAACTATGAATCTTTATCGGGAATTTCGCGAGACGAGTTATCGAAAGACATAGTCAGTTTTTGTATTGAAGAAGGCATTAAAGAAGTAATTATTATGAAGAATCGTTATAACGTTGATTTTATTACAAGAATGGCAAAATATTTAAAGGAAAATAGAAGTTCGATTTGTGGGGATTTTAAACTGTGTGTAGTGAAGGATTTACGGAGAATAGAAGGGAAAGATGAGAAGAAGGTTATTTTGAATGATTTCCATATTTTACCCACGAGTGGTCATGCAGGAATACGTAGGATGGTGAATAATATAAAGAAGTATTATTATTGGCCTTCTATAGAGAAAGACGTAGTGGAGTACGTTGGTAAATGTGATAAGTGTTGTAAGCAAAAGTATTCTAGGAATACTAGGGAACCCATGACGATTACGACTACTGCATCAACATCGTTTGAGAAGATTTATTTAGACATAGTAGGACCCCTTGATAGAGACGAAAGAGGCAATGTTTACATATTAACTCTTCAATGTGAACTTACGAAGTTTGTAGAGGCTTATCCGTTAAAGAATAAATCCGCAAATGAGGTAGCAAAAGCTTTGGCAGAGAATTTTGTTTTGAGATATGGAATACCGAAAACAATAGCTACGGATAGGGGTAGTGAATTCGTTTCGAAAGTAATGATAGAGCTATGTGATATCTTGAACATCAATAAAGTCATGTCGACGTCATATCATCATGAGAGTATAGGTTCTTTGGAGAATGTACATAAAACATTAGGTGCATATTTGAGGATACAGACGGATAATAACCCATCATCATGGAGTTCTTGGATTCCATTTTGGTGTTTTTCTTATAATACGACAGTTAATACTGTTACCAAATATACACCTTATGAGCTAGTGTTTGGAAGAAAATGCAGATTACCAAGTAGTCTTCAAGGAGAAAGTGTTGAACCATTGTATAATTTTGATGATTATCCTTTAGAATTTAAGTACAGATTGCAAAGGGCACAAAATGATGCAAGGGAGAATTTAATAGCGAGTAAATTAGCTAGGAAACATTGTTATGATAAGAATCTTAATTCTGTAACCTATAAGGAAGGTGATTTAGTTTTGATTAAGAATGAAACTGGCAATAAATTGGAATGTATTTATAATGGACCTTTTGAAGTTATAAAAGACGAGTCACCAAATGTTGTGATTAAGTATAAAAATAAGATAGATATAGTACATAAGAATAGAACAAAATTGTATTGTAAGAGTTAGAGTAATAGTTTGTAATGGAAAAAAAAAAAACCTTGTAAAAATTTTTTTTTTAAAATTTAAGGGGGTGATGTGGTGTGATGTCACGTACATCAGCACGTCACGTACAGCACGTAGTATAATATGCTAAGGTAGATAGTATGTGAATACGTGATTGTAGATTATCGACATAACATCACGTCGTAACTATGTATATAATGTTGCTAATTAAAGGTGGAAGAGTAATCGACTCTTGGAGTAGTAACTAACATGTAGTTTACTTTGACCCCTCCATCTCCTCGCATCGCAGTGCTTTAAGAGTAAGGTCTCCAGCCAGGGCATAAAAACTTACAAACTAAGCTACTACACGCTAAGGGCACCCCCTGTGGTATACGAGCCTCGGCTTAGGGCGTCGCTGGGGAAGGACTGCATGGGGACAGGCTGGATCTGAATGATATCATTATTTAGGGGCTGATTTAAAACTACTGGCACAGCATCGCGGGCTGGCTCGAGCGAGGGTCGGGGAGGGCAAGAGCATCACGCTACCACAACGCTTACTTAAAGTATGTAATCTTTGATGGCTAGGTATCTAGGTACGCTAAAAACTGAGCAGATAAAAATTATGATAGATCATTATCTGCCTAGTTACTTCTACCACTGTACTATGTTGGTTATGCCTCCAGTATAATCGAATATGCAGCTTATTACCAGTATGTTACATGGAGCGACAGCCTATCTGAACTCCACAACCCAGTTAGTACTGGGTAATACGGTACCCCTTAGTAAAACTGGTTGTCAAGTGCCACTGGCTACTTGTAACGACTAAAATCTTTGACATCAACCCTCAATTTTGGCTCATATATTGAGGCAAAAGCACAACAGGCTGCCAAAAAGTTGGGGGTCCTTGCAAAGGTGAGAAGGTACTTCACGCCAGAACAGCTGCTCAACTTGTATCAAGCGCAGGTTCGATCATGCATGGAGTACTGTTCTCATCTCTGGGACGGATCTGCCAAATACCAGCTTGATGCACTTGAGTCGATTGAAAAGCGGGCCAAGAGGCTCATTGGCAATGAGGCACTGGTCAAGTCTAAGCTCCAGAGCCTTGAACATCGTCGCCGAGTTGCCAGCTTATCGGTTTTTTATCGGTTACATTTCGGGGAGTGTGCGATGGAATTGCATGATCTGATTCCGCCTAGCCCGTTTCATCATCGGACTACCAGACGTACGGCGATGCGCCATCGGTACTTGGTGGACATCCCACACATACGCACTAAGCGTTTTGGGAATACTTTTATAATGCGTACCGCTAAGGAGTGGAATTCCCTGCCGGAGTCTGTGTTTCCCGATAGCTACAATCTAGAGGTCTTTAAGTCAAGAGTGAATAGGTTTCTTCTAGGCAAGCGTGCTTCACCGTCGACCACATCATCGCTTACCATCAGGTGAGATAGTGGTCAAGCGCGGGCCTATAGACAATAAAAAAAAAAAAAAAAAAAACTTCAAAAAAGCATACCAGACTCCACAACCCCCCAGCCAGTAACCTCAGCCTTCCCACTGAACATGCCAACATCATGCTTAGTCCACAAACACGCAGGTTGTATGTCTGCAGAGAACAGTATGTCCTGGTCCAGTTTCATCAGAGCTACGTCGAAGTACTGCTTCGGAGATTTGTACTTCGGGTGGACTATAACTTCAATGATGTTCACGTCGAAAGCTGCGATGCCGTTTTTGTCCTGTAGAAAATAAGAAAAATTAAAATGGCTATATTTGGGGATGATCTTTTGTTGGCCTTTTCCCAACAATGTTGACAGAAGATGTTAGTTCGGTATGTTTCACCGTTTATATACTGAACCAATTCAATGAAATTTGACTAGAGCTATAAATTATCATGGTATCTTATATGGTATGGGGCATTAGAGAGAAATTCTAGGATTAGCCTTACCCTTATTTTATTAAAAACTAGCTGTCCCGCGCAACTTCGTATGCGTCACATTTTCCCCGATTTTGAAACATTACTAATTGCTTCTCCGCTCCTATTTGTCGTAGCGTAATGATATATAGCCTATAGCCTTCCTCGATAAATGGGCTATCTAACAATGAAAGAATTTCAAATCAGATCAGTAGTTCCTGAGATTAGCGCGTTCAAGCAAACAAACAAATTCTTCAGCTTTATAATATTAGTATAGATACAGTCTGGTCTTTCGCCCAAACTCAGCTTTTTACGAATCTATAAATGAAATAATTTTATTCTCTCCCTTAGCTGTGATAAATTGTTTTTGAACAATTGTTGTATTATAAAACTGAAGTATTCAGATAAAACCTTATCATGATTATGTACGATCATATATATTATGTATATCATACTCCTGTACGAATAATGATGATGATATATGATGACTGAAGGCCATATGCAATCTATTTTAAAAGGATGATCAGCCTATAACGTTACCACGATTGGAACACAGGCCTCCTCACTTTGTGAGGAAATGAGCACCAGTGTGGGTTTAATTATAAAAAAACTTTGTGAAAATCACATCATCATCTGCCTAGCTCTTTCGTCAACGGTGGACATCCAATCCGAATGCAGCTGAATATCAGTATTTTACGTGGAACAACTACCCACCTGACCTGCATAATCCAATTTGTCAAACTTAATTTAAAAGCTAATTAATGGCAAAAATCCAAAAGAGTAACTTACTTGGTCCAGAATATTCCTCGATCCTAATCTGACGATTTTAGGTACAGTATCTTCAATGGTGGTATCTAGTTCCGATGCCCTGGAGCAGTGAGCAGCCGTCAGCACAAACTTGGGGCTGATGAGACTACTGCCACACATGAACTTCCATGTGCCAATAACCAGCTTCCACCCTATGGCGCCCTAGTAGATTATTTTCAAGTATTAGTAAGAAAGATATAAAGCAAGACGCCATTTTTCAGTGTGGAAAAGAGACGGAACTATACGACCTATATAGCTCTATCTCTGTCTCACACTGAGGAAAGATTAAAAATAATACTGCTTTTTAGATTAAGAGGATGCATACTGTCAAATATGTAGCTGTTTTGATGAAATAATTAATATTAGATTATGAAAATATGGATTATGAATTGCAATTACTTATGTTGTGACAAGAAATATTTAGTGTTAGGTGCAAAAAGGGCATTTTAAAAGGTTTTCACCTTATTGACAATAGAAACCACAGCTTTCTGACTTATGGCACCCTGGTAGAACAACGATTCAGGGCAATAAACCCTGACTAGCTCCAATAAGAAACTGTCAACTAACAGCAATAACTAGGGAATCCGTAAAAAAACTCAAACTCGTACCATATTCGGGAACTCTCCTGGTTTTGCGGGATGACCTCCCATGATGCCAGGTACGGGCATAATTTCACGGCCTGAAAATAATAGTATGGTCATAAAAAGTAACCCACCGGTAAAGAAAACAGGTTGGCCTACCATGATGTTTTAAAACATTATTATTTTACTCCTTTTCCAGTGTGGGAAAGAGATGGCGCTACACATCCTGTATAGCTCCGTCTTTTTTACACACTGGAATAAGAGTAAAACAATACTGCTTTAAGACATCATGGTAGCTGCAGGTTCCCGGTTTACCAATACGAGCTGTGTCCTGGAGTACCGCTTGCTGAATCAAGCCCTTGATCTAGCTGCCTAACGAGAGCCTCATCAGGTATGGGTTGAGGCCATTGGCTGAAATGACTACGGCCACAAAAGTCGCTGAGTTCACATCCCACTGTCGACAACATCGCGAGGAACAGAATACTTGATTTGCTTTACTTTTTCGGCTTTCACGAGGTTCTCGTCATGCGGAACGTTTTGTCAGGAATAATTGCGCGCCGCTCTAATCGATCCACCAGCACTATATCAGGCTTATTGGCTACAATAGTTCTGTCATTGATGATGGATTGAGCCCAGTACAATGTGATATTGCCATTTACGAGAAATGGCTACATAAATAGTACGGCTTTTCCGATTCCACATTAAATTATTAACTTACACTTTTCTAGCCTTTTTGCTTTTTCGTCTCGAAGTTTTACTTGCCAGATATACTCGTAACATTCTGAAACATTAAAAATTTTATCGTAATATTTTCAATAACAGAGATACTTCGAAAACACCAACTATTTTGTCTACAACGTGTAACGTTAAATGTTAAATGCGCAAAACCTCCGACACCCCAAATGATTTTTAATTCAATTGACCTAATTCTGAGAGAAAAAAAAACATTAAAAAAAGTAAAGGTTTTATGTGCTGTTTTAGTTTTACTGGCAATTCTGATCGCTTCTTTCTTTCTTTCTTTTTTTCCCGCGTATGAGAAAATTTTAATTGGACGACAAACATTTGTGTTTGTTTACCTATTTTGGCGGGTTTGCGCACGTGATGCCTTGACCTATGAACTAAAATAGACAGGGCAACATTTTTTATGAAGATTTTTTGAAAAATTTTACCTATTTCAGAAATTGGTTCAATTGATTCTACTCGTTATTCTGATCAAACTATTTTCAGGTTTTGCGCATTTAACGTTACACGTTGTATTTATTATACCTACTTATTACTTAATAAACCTAACGGAGTCAACATGGTTCATTTTGTTGACGTTTTTGCATTAGGCATCGCAGGATTTGCGTTGACAAATGTCAAGTTCATTTAAAAACTGGTTCTTTGTTACTCATAGGTCAATGATCAACGCACACTCATAAACACAGCTTATGCTAGTAACTATAGGCGAATCCATGTCACGAGGCTATTATTAGATTAGTTCACACCTGTTCACGAAACAGGCATTAACATAATGATGTCGGTCCATGAACGTCTACCAATTATATGATTATTTACATGGATAGGTAATTCCGATAACAAGTCAAACATGTTCTTTATAGAAGTGTGTAATCAAAACAGATTGTTAAAGCATCATAATCTTAATCGACCCATATCGTTCCCACTGCTGGGACACGAGTCTCTTCTTTTTGAGAGGGAGGGATAGCGGCCTGCATTCCATCAAGACGGCGCAGTGCTGGATAGTACATATTACATGACCATTTGTAAGTACTAAAACTTGATTTTGGTGATAGCGACAGTATGACTTGTTGGTTTTGGTAGGCACCGCGACAAATCAAGCTATACAAAACCAGTTTATGCGGATCTCTCATTGTATTGGAAATATATACTGATCGAGGCCATGGTACAAGGTGTTTTTGTTTTGTTTTTTTCTCGTGACAATCTTTTGTTTTACGGATAGCTCATGAATCAACAGGAGGTAACTATACTTACTGACTTCGCTAATCCTTCTACCAGGAGCGCTGAAGTCTGGAACAGGTGGATTGTACGGTGCGCAGGGACCATTAGGATCTATATCAGGAGCTTCATAAGGGCGGGCGATTGAGAGAGGCGAAAGCGGTGGTGGTGGTGGTAAACTACCAGGAGGCTGAAACAAGATATAATATAGTATGCAATATATTGGATACTGTTAGGCAAGCTCTTCAATATAATTTGGGCACTTTCAGACCTACAGGGAATGCTGAGCAGTTTTTGCAGTAATCATCGTGGTCCCGAGTAGCAAGGCTACAAAAGTAGTAATTTCGACCAATAAATGTCTAGCCCAGTCTCCTTTTAGGTTTTATGTTTACTATTTATACCTAACGAGCTTTTACCCTCGGTTACGACATGGAGTTCGGAAATTATCCCCGGGAATGAACCCACAAGGATAAAAAGTATCCCAGGTCCTAACCCAGATCAATGTTGCACTTAATGGTCCCACGAAAGTACCAGGAAGGTAGCGGTGCGAGAGGAATGGTGATTGTGAGGCGTGCCACCACCTCTGATAAGACGACCACGACCCCTCTGTCAAAAGTGTACTGAATAAGAAGACGAAGCCAGGTCATGACAGGCTGGTAGCAGGTTACTTTGCTATTAGATTTTTTGGTGATTATATACGGAAGATAAGTTTATTTAGCATAATTTGTGCTCTATTGAGTTAGCACTAGTATCAAAATATCTATGAAGACATACAAATATTATTTACCTGCAAGTTTGCTGGCTCATTCTGTTGCCCGGTCGTTACTTGAATCGATACCACTGTAACAGATTATGTACACAAATTAATTATCTATCATCTGCCACAAAACTTATCACTGTTTTCAACAAGATTCAAATTGCCTTACCTAATAAACATAGTTTTAAAATCACAGATTCACACTTCATCGCACGCATTTTCTCAGAACTAGTTGTTAACATTGTATTGATATTTTTTGCACGGAAATAATATCTACGTGTATGTCTTTCTCAATAACCGATTCACAAATGACTGAGAAATATACAAACGAGTCAACTTCTCTAGAATGAAATAAATTCATCGATTTTACTCGCCATTGTCATTTTTACGATTCTTGTTCGTTAATTCTCTTAATTCACAAATGCATTATGACGGTTGTTGATAGCTATTAATCAATGTAATTAGGACTTAATGATAGTATTGGAATTTTAAAATCCATATTATTCTTTGTTTTAGGTTTTAATTTATTGCTCAGTATTAGGAATGTATCTATCTAAAATACTTTATTGCTGTCTTACGAGTAGCAGGATTTAAAACTATAACTAAATGCGAATAAAAAGTAAGTGAATAAATTGTATTTATAACATAAACGACACGGTTGACGACACGGTTGGCGCAGTGGCTGGGCGCTTGGGTGCTGCGCTGCGTGTCGCGGGTTCGAATCCCGCAAGGAACAAATATTTGTATGGCCTACAGGTAGTTGTTCCGGGTCTAGCTGTTTGTGTATGTGAGTTTAAATGTTTGTAAACGCACCCACGATACAGGAGAAATTCCTAGAGCGGGCAAACGTTTAAAAAAAAACCCGAAGAGTAGCAGCATACCTACCAAATAGTACACCGACATTTAGCCAATTATGTTTTCATTAAATCAAGTAATTTAATTCATAATACACATACATATACATATTTATATGTGTGTAAAAAATACAGCATGTTGTGACCAAACCTTTCTGAAACACGATGTATAGTAAAATAATAAGAATATCGATTCACAAAGAAATTTCGACATCACAAATAGAAATCCTAAATTGCCACGTGGTTCGATAGATGGCGTTGTACAATTCGTGCTTGTTTCTGCTATAGCTCGGGCTCCGATTCTTGGTTATCTCTGGTTACCCAACAAAACGCATAAATCTTTCGCCTTTTACTAAAGATTTCCGTGGAGGGGAAACTCAAAATGAGTATCTTATTTTTGAAATGCTCAGGTTGAGTTTATCCTAACTATAATATTATATTATAAATGCGAAAGTAAGTTTGTTTGTTTGTTACCTATTCATGTTTAAGACACTAAACTGATAATCCCAAAATAAATGTATGTAATATTTTGCATAAATAGTGTCATGTGTACAGAAACGGACATAGATTACCTCTACCTTTCATCCCGAAAAAATAGAATTGTTCCCGAGAAACCAGTTATTGTCAAATTCCAAATTAACGCGAGCGAATTCGCGGGCAATAGCTAGTAAACCATAATAAAGGTAAAGCTGTACTTGCCGAGGTTGGTCCGTGGATGGGTGACCATAATTACATACCGAGTTTCCTCCGTGCCTCGGAAAGCACGTTAAACCGTTGGTCCCGGCTGTCAATTGTACATTTTTGACAGTCGTTACAAGTAGTCAGAAGCTAAAAGTCTGACATCCAGTCTTACTAAGGGGTATCGTATTACCCAGTTACTGGGTTGTGGAGGTCAGATAGGCAGTCGCTTCATGTAAAATACTGGTACTCGGCTGCATTCCAATAGACTGGAAGCCGATCCCAATATAGTTTGGGAAAAGGCTAGGCAGATGATGAATAGATCAAATTGCAGTTACGCGTATCTGTCAAATAATACATGTGACCACAGATACTGACCAGTTCTACAATACATGTGACCACAGAAACTGACCAGTTCGACCACTTCGTCTTGTCTCCTACCAAACGTCGTTCAAAACAATTTGTGAGTAAATGAAAACTATAATGACAAATTGATTAAGAACTAATGATTAATTAACGAGTAGAACAATTACTTGTTCAGTTATTACATCAGACATTCAATACCGTTTATGTCGTTAGAGTCATATTATGTTTACGATATCGTAAACTTAACTCCAAAGGACTGACCAATTCTATGAACTATTCGTACCCTGCGACTTGCGCCCACCTAAAAATATTATTTCTGAATTTAAATCGGATTTCGTCATAAATTTCAAGGTTTTTAATTTTTTTGCAGAACAGCGGTGGCCCAGTTGTGGCAGCCCCAACTTACGAGCAGTAAGCCGTGGGTTCGAACCCAGGGAGGCGCATTACTTTATGTGATTTATTTCAGTACCGCTGCCCTCAAAAACGGTGAAGGATAACATCGTGAGGAAACTGGCATGTACTAGAACTAAAAATTCGAAGACATGTGACATCTACCAACCAACACTGGGCCCGCGTGGTGGATTACAGCCCAGTCCCTCGCATAGAGAGGAGGCCTGTGTCCCAGCAGTGGGAACACTATAGGCTGATGATGACACATTTTTCCATGTCGATATGTAGAAACTTATCAGTTTTTGTGACTCGGAATATAGGATACCATACAAAATCAAATATCTGCAGACTCATAAAAAACTCACTCACTTTTTTCTCACTCCGCACCCCATAAAAAACAAGCGAATATAAAATAAGGCGAGGCACAAACCATGCCGTGTTGTACCGAAACCGACCCACGAGAATTATTCCTCAATCGGCACCGGAATGAATAACTTACAGACTTGCCTCATCAAATATAGATTCCTGTTTTTCTCCTTTCGCCTCCTGACTTGGATTCGATGCCTTTTTGACTGCGGCCAACTTAGAAACTTCACCATTAGTTACATATTTGTTGTTTACATTAAAAAGGGAATGAAAGGTACTTTTCAACTTGTTTGATTGGGGTCGTGTGTGGAAATCGGGGCTCCGTAGCTAGTTTAACGGCAAGAAAGGCGGAAACTCTAATAAATTCTTTTGGTCCGTATGTACCGCTATTTAAGAAGAAAATTATGTAGAGGGATTTGCAGCTTTATTTTAAATCCTAGGGAGTAAACAGTTTTCTGTAAACTCATCATCTGCCTAGCTGTTTTCCCAACGATGTTAAAGTCGGTTGTATTTTACATGGAGCGACTGCCTGTCTGATCTCCATAACCCAGTTAGAACAGCGTCTTACGATACTCCTTATTAGTAAGACTTTTTGTCAGACTTTTGGGCCACTGTCTACCTGTAATGTCTGTCAAAGATCTACAAATGTCAGTCTGACGGCTGAGTGGCACTTCAATACATATCAAAGTCCGCACGTATTGTCTGTCTGCACCTATTTGAGGAGAAGAAAAGCATGGTGGCGTATTGAAAACCCTTAATTTTCAGTTTATTTTACTCGATGTCCAGTTCTGAAGCGCTGAACCAAATCATCCAGCTGTCACCTCCATAAGCAAGAGTGTCCAAAAAATAAGTAGAATATCAACAACAAATACCTATATTAATCCAATATTTCTCGGAAACCGTCCGAGGTTTATTCGTGAGGACGTGGCCATATTGGGGGCCGACAATTCGGCCGCGGCCTGAAAGTGGCCCGCGCGTATGAAAACAAACGGCCGCTACGTGTTTTGCTTGCTGTTGATGATGTATGAAAATGGAAAACAATGGAAATGTAGATATGGTTTTTTATGTATTAAGAGACAAAACTGTTCGTAAAATATACAGGGTGTAACGGAAAGGGTATATACATACTTACAGGTGTGCTACAGACCATCAAACTGAACATGTTTCTTCATCGGACAAACATTTTAATAGTGAAAAAATTATCTGCTCCCCATACAAAATTTCAATGCCTATTCGACCCAAATGTATGGGGCAGCAGATATTTTTTCGCTATTACGATGTTTGTCCGATGGAGAAACAGCTTCAGTTTGATGGTCTGTAGCACACCTGTAAGTATGTATATACCCTTTCCGTTACACCCTGTATAGACAGTTACTCCAAACGCCCGCCCTTGACCACTTCCCTTGATAAAATATAGTGTTTTGAGAACTAGTTAGCAGAACAAACTAACAAACTCCTGAGCAACACTTCTTTAATTAATTATAGGTTCGAAAACGTCTATTGCACATAACATAATGCTTGTAACCCCGAAGTGTTAGATATAGGTGTATCTAATAGTACACCATTGTTCTGTATGGTGTCGGACGTAAAGAATAGCACCATCCCATATCTTCCCGTGTGTATCGTAAGAGGCGACTAAGGGACTTGCCAGAGAATGGGCAGCAGCGTTCTCTGTGCTTGTGTAACAACCGTACTGCGATCGCCAACCCGCCTGCCAAGCGTGGCGATTATGGCAAAACCCCCCCAAAATGTCAATGTGGTGACACTTGGGGGAGGCTTATGTCCAGCAGTGGACGTCTTTCGGCTGAAATGATAATGATGATGAATAGTACACCCACATTTCGCCAGTTATGTTTAAGTGTACTAAGGAGCGAGCCTATCGCAATCACCCGGTAACAAATCCACACTCCGTGGCTGCTAATGAGAAATTCCTGATTGATCGAGAATCGAACCCAGGACCCCATGTTCAGTAGTCGTGCATCGCGTCTCTATTGATCAATCCTAGAAAAAACACCAGCCTATCTTCTAGAAAAGATTCGGGTGAATTCATTCTTCTTAAAACTTATTCAATACCTCATCCACCATAACAAAACACAAAACGATCTTAGGCTCGTTCACAAGTAAGCAAGCACAGTTGATCTGCCGCAAATCCAGCTTGTTTAGACCATTGCATGTGTAACTAGCTTTATAACCCTCATCCTCTCTCATCTCGTATTCAAGGAACACGCAGAGTCGACTAGAAAAAATAGAAAGTTACGTATGTACTGCGTTGTCTTGTTAAATTACGTGCTTGTCTTTGTGGAGGACCTTCTCTCATAAGCATATTTATACAGCGGCAAAGATGTTTCCTTTAGAATTTTGGGAGTTATTTATTTCATCATCACTGCTCTAAAAATGTGTTGCCGACCCCAAGTAACATGGGGCAAGAGCAGGAAGAAGATGATCTCATTTTTAGGGTTCCGTACCTAAAGGGTCAAACGGGACCCTATTACTGAGACTTCGCTGTCCGTCCGTCCGTCTGTCGCACGGCTGTATCTCATGAACCGTGATAGTTAGCCAGTTGAAATTTTTTAAGATCATGTATTTCTGTTGCCGCTATAAAAAAAACCGAATAAAATTAATATTTAAGGGGGCTCCCATACCAAGAAGTGTATTTTTTGTGCGTTTTTATAAATAATGGTACGGAAACCTTCGTGCGCGAGTCCGACTCGCCTTTGGCCGGTTTTTTAAAAACGTTCAAGGAAAACATCATGAAGAAACGGCATGTTCTAAAACCAAAATTCGAAGAAACGCGCAATCTACCCGCACTGGGTTCACGTTGTAGATGACAGCCCATTTCCTTTCATAGAGAAACTGTAAAGTAGTAATCGCAGTCAATGGACCCACCACAGAGGCATCGCAAATGCGTTGCCATCGCAAAAACAAAGCTAAGACATAGAGCCAGTTAACGTCCACGACAGTGAAAAACGTAAGCATAGTGTTTCCTAAAGCCCGTTAACGTCAACGAAAAACAAGAACTAAAAGACGTATTTCACATTGATTACCGATTGATTAAAGTAATAAACTAACTGAAACCGCCACTTGATGAGCAGTAAACCTTAAACTTACTAACTTTCACTTTATCTCAGCTCATTTAAAATTGGAGCCAATAAAACCTTCCCACCTGAAAGTTCCTTATTGCTAATGAAATAAGGGTGGTAATGGCGTAAGAAATAAAACAGTGAGGATGAATGCGAGTAAAACAATGATGCTGAAACTTCCGTAGCAGGATCAGAATAAGTTTTTTCTAATTAGAATCCGATGAATTGGCCCTTTCCCGGGCGCGTCTCGATTGGACTGCCGAAGTAATTAGTGACTCCGTTTTCTAATGAAATTCTGGGGATGCTGCCATTCTTTCGCGTTTTACATATTGGGGCTTGATGAGATTTTTTCATAGTTTATTTTTAAAGCTTCTCTGTCTTTATTTCAGAGTTGAAGAGGGTTTTGTTTTGAACTACAATAATACGAGTAGAAGAAGACCGCATTGTGCCATGAGTCTCTAAGGCAAAGTATAGTAAGGAGTAATAAAAATAAGAAAACAGGATATAGTATATTGATTAATGTTTCATCTACCAGGGCGCCATAGACTGGAAGCTGGTGATCGACACTTGGAAGTTCATGTGTAGCAGTATAGTGGTCTCATCAGCGCATTTCGGTGACCCATCAGCATTACAAAAAAAAACCAGCCAAGTGCGAGTCGGGCTCGCGCACCGAGGGTTCAATTTTTTTTAAAAATATTGTTATTATATGATGTTACTAAAAATTTACGGTTTTCGCAATGTTTCCTTTATCTATGCTATAAGACGTTGCTTCGAATTAAATTTCAAGATTCTGAGTTCACGGGATGTACCCTGTAGGTTTTGATTCCCTTGCGAGTGACGAAAATTTACGGCATAAACAGCTGTATCTTTTGATTGCGTTGGCTTAGAAGTTTGATTTTTGCACAGCTCCAAGGGACAGTAGACTTGAGTATTTGATATTAATTCCAGCTTGATACCTCCACGCGAGAAAAAGGGTCTTGACAGACAGACACACGGACAGACGGACGGACGGACAACAAAGTGATCCCATAAGGGTTCCGTTTTTTCCTTTCGAGGTACGGAACCCTAAAAACGAAAATCAGAATTACACATAGCATAAACATAACATCACGCCGGTAATCCCCAAAGGGTCAGGCAGAGGTATATCCATTATCACACCCATATTTTGCCCGCTATGTTTAAGTCCCATGCGAGTCTATTGCCAACAACCCGGCACAAATCCAGACTCCGTGGCTACTGCAGAGAAGTTCTACTTTTACAATCATTAAAACAAATATAATGTGTTTAGAATAGAAATAGGAGAGGGCATAATGTTACTTCAATAACAAGTGTAATAGGACAGTTATAGGCTGTTATTGGATATTTATCTGTGTCGAATGGCGGAGGAATACTAATGGCATTTGGCGCATGCGGTGTGCACGTGCGCGTACCGATACGTTGCGTAGTTTTGTCAAACATTTGTACAGCATAGACATAATAGGGCAGTACCTAGTTTGAGGACAGTGGCGATACCCCCCAACAAACCGAAAAGCTTAGCTTGCCCATAACTCGTCATAATTTTAATGTTTCCATGACTCATCAGACGGAGAGTCGGCTTGCCATCATTTGCGGCAATATTGACCCCTGGGCACTCCACTGTTTGACAGATAAGTATTCCTTTCAAATAACGTATAAAAAGACAGACAAATTACGACTATTAGATCAAAATAACGACTGTTTAAATTTAAATCTACAAATATAGACTATCGGCGTACCCCTGAAAGAGACTGAAATTTGAAATTTTTGAACCAGTCTGACTTGTAACATGCCCCTGAAAATTTTGTAACAGATACTGATTAATGAAATAACGCTGCCTGTTCTAGGCTTGAACTATGTAATCCTAAACTGAACTATGATTCCATGCCGTCGGACTAACAAGTAAGGTATCAAAAAAACCCTTTATTTCAGAGCTTGATCCATAATACACAACTTATAAGCTATGTCAGTGACAAACGTAATAAGAATATTTTAATTCATATCTAGACAACTCACCTGAATATACTTACATGCTAGAGAGAGCATGCTGGTACATGCACATGTAGCAAATGGGAACAGAATTTCTAATCTATATAAATTACGCGTCACGTTGTTCGTCGGGGATGGACTGCTAAACTACAAAACCGATTTTAATCAAATTTGCACACCGTGTGCAGTTTGATCCAACTTGACAGATAGGATAGCTTACATCTCAATTAAGGTATGGCGGTATCTGTTGACTGGATTGAGTAAGTATTCAATAGATGACGCTGTATAGGAGCGGAGCAGCAATGAAAAATATTGCGAAAACGGGGAAAATGTGACGCAGACGAAGTTGCGCGGGACAGCTAGTATAGTATATAAACATACGGTTGTCATGTGTATGAGTGGACCTAAGACCAGACTATCGTCAAAACCAAAGTCAAACACGCTGACGTCGACACAACATGGTCAACAGGGCCAGATGTTCGATGTGGTCATGTCATAATCAAGTTGTACCGTCTGTTTGTACACCGAGGTATATCCGACCGCAATTCGCAACCTAAATCCTAAGTACTGAGAATTCATCGACATATCTATAGTATGCTTTTAAGTATGATTTAAACGAATTGTAAACTTGATCGATAACGTGCTCTTACGCAAGATATTGATAGTCAGATAGATACATAGAATACCTATACTTTAATCAGTATTAAAGTTACATCAATTAGTATTTGGTTAAAGGAGCTCTTTATGGTGTCGGACGTAAAGAATAGCACCATCCCATATCTTTCCGTAGGTGTCGTAAGAGGCAACTAAGGGACTTACCAGAGAATGGGCAGCAGCGTTCTCTGTGCTTTTGTGACAACGGTACTGCGATCGCCAACCCGCCTGCCAAGCGTGGCGATAATGGCAAAACCCCCCATGTTATGGCAATGTGGCGAAACTTGGGGATGCCATGTCCAGCAGTGGACGTCTTTTGGCTGAAATGATGATGTCATCATCATCATCATTTCGGCCAAAAGACGTCCACTAGGGAGCCCGTGGATAAATAATAACAGCCGCTCGGATAAGCCGCTCTTGACTAGATTGGTCCGTGGATGGGTGACAACCAATTACATACAGAGTTTCCTCCGTGCATTGGAAAGCACGTTAAACCGTTGGTCCCGGCTGCCATTTGTAGATCTTTGACAGTCGTTACCGGTAGTCAGTGGCCCGAAAGACTAGCAACCAGTTTTACCGAGGGGTATCGTATTACCCAGTACTAAATGGGTTGTTGAGGTCAGATAGGCATTCGCTCTATGTAAAATACTGATATTATAGCTGTATCCGGTCAGAGTGGAAGCCGACCCCAAAAAAGTTGGAGGAAAAGGCTAGGCAATTACAATTTGGGTAATAAATATGATATTTGCTACCTAAAAAAACTAATAAAATCGCTGACATTCCCAACCTTTAACCAGCCCACGTGGTGGATTATTGCCCACAGACAGGAGACCTTTGGCCCAGCAGTGGGACATTTATCGGCTGGGTATGCGTATCTGATTTCCATATCACATTTATTAGTTAGTGTAGTTATCCCCTGTGTCAAGTCATAATATGTTAGTTGTGGTTGTTGTGTGTTGTTGTTTGTTGTTGTATGTTATAGTATGTTTTCTATTTCCTTAGTCATAAGACACTATTTTATCTGTTTTGACGTCACTGCATAGCTTTGTTTTTGTCTTAACCAGTCTCTACATATCAGTTTATTTCTCCTTAATTTCTTCCCGTATATTTAACGTACGTTCACAAGCACTTATTACGCACTTTGAAAGCACTCATTAGTTCACTGATTTACACTGGCATTCACTTTCTGCTCGCTGCTTCGCTGCTACTTTCGGAATGTTTTGGCAGCGACCTCGTCCGGACCGTCGCATGCCCCGGAAAGCCTGATGGTTGATCTCCTGACGCATCCAACGAGTATGGCATTTTTTTATATGCCTTAAATCCCTAGTAGAGAAGCACTGCACCCACGACGCAGATAATTATTGTTGTCATAATTGTCTGGATGCCAGGCCCGAAGGCACCTAATAAGCCGATTCCTACCGGCTTCCCTTTGGGAACAAGGCACTATACGTAGTGTCTATTGTAGCCAAATAGTAAATTATGTACACAAGTGTAGGTATCACATCACAGTATAGACATTGAATACATCATAGGATTGAAAACATTACAAAAATGCCAATTTTTTTAAAGTCAACAAATAAATCAACATGTGGCGCCAGTAAGCCGATGGTCGGGTGTCAGCATTCAGAACTAAATTCGTATGGACGCAGACACATGACTTCGCGGCTATCAGCAGCGTTTTGTAGGAACTAGGTAAGCCGAAGTTTATCGAGTTACGACAAAGATTCTATGTACAGAAAGCTAAATTAGAACCACTTCCCGATCTCTGATTGAACTGAAATTTTGCACACACCTTTGGTTCTAAGAACAACACATTCTCATGACGGACGTAACTGAATCCTGCAGCCAGGATTGTCTCCTCACGAGGGAACTCCTCAACATTTAATAGCACAGACACGAAACTTTGCAATCGAGTTCAAATTTGATAGATAATCACGATTTGTATCATGAACTCATCCTACCGCCAGGATGGTCTCCTCAAGAACAGGCTCCTCAGGGAACTGCTCAACGGTTAATAGCACAGACATGAAACTTTGTATATATACGCGTTCACTTTTTATAAATAAACATAATTTCTATAGTTACCTGAAGCTTGTCGAGTGAATGGTAAATGCTTTAAAAACTAAACTCGACAAGCTTTTGTGAAAATTATCCTATATCGTTTTCATTTACTCAAAGATTTATTTTCTTCTTTTCAGTGCATCTTTATAAAAGCTTGTTTCAAAAAGGTTTTTTAGCTTATATTTTTATTGGTTAATAGTTCCTGTGCATTTAATCGTTACAAAAAAAGGATCAAGTCGGGTACTTAGTATTTTTTTGGTATTTTTATCATGGGTGAAATTTTCGTGGTTTTTGGGGTCGCTGATAACGATACTGACGCCAAAATTAAAAATAGCGCCGAAGCGTGACGTAAAATTCTGGTATTTTCGTCATGGGTGTCATTTTCCGGGTTTTCGGGTTCATAAAAAAAAATAATTAAATTCTCATTTTTTTCTTCGGCTTCCCCTTTCAAAATTTCCACCCTTCGCCACTGCTGGATGCTCTTATGTGTCCCAATTTGCTGCAAAGGGCAATGCCCATAAAATGCCTGAAATGGACAAACACTACGAATAGCCCTTAAATGTATTAAAAAAAAAATGTATTATGAAATAATTCTCAAGTTTGTTTAAGTAGGGTATAAAATACAGGAATCATTAAAATATTTAACTTGATATCCGTTTAAGTCATTCTTATTTTTATTGAAGGTCAGTTTATTTGACACGAGTAAGTGACATTCAACCAAGCAGGAATCGTCAAATAATCCCTAACGAACTATTTTATAGAATTAGTGCACAGTTATCATTAATTTAATATAATTCGACCTATTTGTACCATAAATATAATTCAAATAATATATGCATGTCAATATTAATTAAAGTGAAATTTACTATTTCCTAGTTTACTGATTTTTGGTTTTGCGCTTGCGACTTGCCAAAGCAAGTTAAAACTGACCTGTTTTCAATACGACGTTGTTGTGTGTTTTGAACTTGTGCTCCGTGTACATTTAAAAATGGTTAAAAACCTGCACTGTGGTAATTGTTATCCTTAACCTGGACTCAACCTATATTTCAGGTAAAAATGTTTGTAACTGACTTCTACCTAGTTTTTAGATAATTTTTAAAATTTTAATGTTTTACCTACAATATGTAGTAAAATTTGGCGTATATGTCATTGTTGTTCATTCCAGGCATTTTTTATATGGTGGGTGAGCATTCCCCTTTGCACTATTGCCAGCACTGGCTGCATTTTGGGCCAGAAAAACCTCTTCTTTTGTTTGGTGGGATTGACACATCTCGCACCAATTAAAAATGAAGCCAATTGTAGCGCGAAACGACCATTATGCGCGGCTTGCCCGTAGGCAGGGTCGCCATGTAGGGATAGGTGTAATTGAGTGACGACTTGATGTATAATATTGATAGTGTTAGAGACCATGTCAGTTTAAAAAAAATAATGATATTTATTAACAAACCATTCAATATATAGACTTAGGCTACTAACACACACAGACATAGGCATGAGATCCACACTACAATGCCTAACCTTTTCCCAAAGTATCTTGAGGTCGGCTTCCAGTCTAACCGGATGCAGCTGAGTACCAGTATTTTACATGAAGCGACTGCCTATCTGACCTCCACAACCTAGTAACTGGGTAATACGATAACCCTTGGTAAGATTGGATGTCAGACTTTGACTGTGCAAGATCTGCAAAGAACAGCCGGGACCAACGGCTTAACGTGCTTTCCGTGGCACGGAGGAAACTCGGTATGTAATTATGGTCACCCATCCACGGACCAACATCGGCAAGCACGGTCCCCTGTGTCAAGTACGGTTGAGATTTGTAAAAGCCGTTGCTTGTACATACACCGTTCCCAATCGAACTCGCTTCAATTCAAATGTTACAAATATCAATAGCGTGCGATGTGAACCTCATTACCAGTCGACTGCCACAACACACACGGTGTGCCAGTTGTGCCACCTGACAAATATGTAGCATGGTATGAAGATAGGAGCGGAAAGCGAGCAACTACTGGACTCTTCTTTAGATTCTCTTACAGGAATATTGGTTGTGATTATTAGAAATATTGGTAATTAGCTTCTGCCAATTGTTTCGCGAACGTAAATTCATTGTTTACCTACACAATATCTTTATAAATGACTTGCTGTTTTTCCCGTAACTTCGTTCGTATACAAGGTGTTGTTTTGAATCCTCATCAAAATTCAGGAAATTGTCACAAAAGGCATAAATAATAAATTTAAATTACGGAACCTAGTTAATTTTTACAAACGCAGATTTTTTGTTGTTTATGTTTGTCAGTAGGTATTTCATAATAACCCCCTTAACGTGGCTACGAATAAACGATTGAGATTGTTTGTATGTGTGAAAGCGCGGTTATAGGGTGAGAATCAGACGGGCCGCGTTTAAAATACGGGTGGTTCAAACACGGGTGGTTCAAACACGGGTGGTTAACACCGATTACCGAATATAAGAAAAAAAAAATGACCTACCCATTTTATTATTGATTCGGGTCGAGAATCATTAGCATAATTACCTACTTGAATTTGACCAGGAAGAAAAAATACATCTTGTATATGAGAAGAACAAAATAATGTCCTTCCCCAGGATACAATCTATCTCCTTGCCTTCATTACTATTCGATCAGCAGTTTAGTCGTGAAAAGGTAACAAACAAACAGAGTTCTTTTTAAAATTAAGTATGGATGGACCCTATGTGTTATTTTGATGTGTGAGCTATAACACTGTTAAGTTTTATCCAAATCCGTTCAGTATTTTTTGCGTGAAAGAGTACCAAACATCCATTTATTTTCACAAACTTTCGCGATTTTTATAGAAGTAAAAAAATAAGATTAGTACGTCATACGTAGAGCACCGCTAACCATACACAGGGTCAGAGCCCATTCGTCCCCTAAAATTCGTCCCCCAGCATAAAAGTTGTAGATTCGGCCCCTATTCCTAGGTGCCCATTGGTCTCCTGGTAGGGGACCAATTAAAATTTTAATCAAAAATATTATTTTTAAGGTACCCTTTCGTCCCCTCTAATATATATACAATATAAGTTAAAGATTCGGCACCTATTCAGGTGCCTATTGGTCCCCTGAGATAAAATTAGCTATATTTTACATAAGAAACGGTTAACATAGTACACTTGTGAACAGTTTATTAACGGAATTAATTTAATAAATCCTAACAGGTCATTGAAAAAAAGAGCTATGATGAATGATAATCCGTCATGATAATAATATAACCTGTCGATAGGCTTACGATGTAAAATTGTCTCGTTAATGGTAGAAATAAACCAAATATTTTGCAATGTTTAGACACTCTACATAAAGAAGCGAACTTATCAAAAAATAAAATGGATCAGGTGCAAAGGGGTGTCCAAACAAATAATCGGACTCCTGCATCGATTGAAAATGAAGCGAGAATAAATCGCATAATTAGCCAATTTTTTGAAAATCAGATTTCACTAGGCCACTGCATGGAAAAGCTATGCTTAGATTATTAATTTAAAATGAAAAAACAAATATAAGATTAGTTTTATACTAAAATAATGTTGATTTGTTTAATCTTATATAATTTTATTATTTTAGTCATTTTTTTTATTGTAGTTATAGTTTGTTAGATTTAAGTTATTACGATTTTGCATGTAGTTGGTTAATATACAAAAAAAATATATGTTGATTTATCTAGTCTTCAATAATTACTGTGATTTTAGTATTTTTTATTGTACTGTTATAATTTTTTAGATTTAAGTTATTATGATTTTGCATGTATGTAGTTGGTAAATATACAAAAAAATAAGAAGTGATTATTTACTGTTGATATGTGTTCTATTTTTTTTGCATATTTTATATTTAATGTTGATTTATATGATGGTCAATCAAGGATGATTTTTGTAAAAGAGTTGTATTTTGTTAGTTTCTAGGACATTGTGATTTTGTATGTGTTAATCTTATTTGAAATAAACATGATATCTACCGAATTACTATATTTTTTTATTTTAGCCTTTTCTGCGCGACCGTACCAGGACTACCAAGCTGCAGTATACACATATACATGTACTTATATTAGAAGAATGAATAAAAATAATTATTCTTCAGGGGACGAATGGGCCCCTCAAAAGTTCCAGGGGACGAGTGGGCACAGGGTGCGAATCTTAGGGGACGAATGGGCTCTGACCCCACAATCTACGTCGTTGCGCCTTAAAATTTGAAAACTATCCATTTTGGGACTATCCGTTCACACTTTTGAAACATTGCTATTTCGACTAGAATGAATTTACAAAATAACTAACCACTAAATATGAAGCTTATGAAGGGAAACCTTCCTTTGTCGCTAAAGCGAAAAATCATGGACATGTGCATTCTTCCCATTTTGACCTATGGATCCCAGACTTGGTCTTTGACAAATATTCAAAAGTCCAAACTCAAGGTCTGCCAACGTGCCATGGAGCGCAGCATTCTAGGCGTAAAACTAACCGACCGTGTACGCAACACCACACTGCGCTCCAAAACACAAATTACTGATGTTGTTCAAAAAGCCGCTAAGCTGAAGTGGGACTGGACTGACCACGTCTGCTGGATGCCCAATGATCTGTGGGCCAAAATAACCACATTCTGGAGCCCTGACACAACCAGAAGGCTTCGTGGTAGACCTCGTAGAAGATGGCGGGACGAGCTAGACAAGACCAGCAAACAGTGGTCCACATTGGCCCTGGACCGAGACAATTGGAAGTCATGGGGAGAGGCCTTTGCCCAGCAGTGGGATGACACAGGCTAACAGTATCAGTATAAATACACACATCAAAAGTGTCTAGGGATCAACATATATTTTTGCAATAACTTTTCTCCTGATTGATATTAATTAAAATTTTCTTTAAGGATTCATCAAATAAAGTGTTTTCGTTTGTCACAGTAACGATAAACCAAGTCACCTTTGCATTAATAAAGAAATTTGCCATTTTCTAATAAAGGGATTTTTGACATTTGAACCACTAACATTAAAGTTCGAAAAAAAGACTGAAATAACAGTTTTCTTTAAAATTTTATTGGGTAACTTAAACAATTAATAATCCGTGTTTCTACCGCGAACACTAACAACACAAGAACATCGGTTTGGCATACTCAAAATGAGTTCATCCAAATCACGCTGTGGAATGGCCGCCCATGTTCGTTGCAACAACAAAAAAAAAGACCTCTTGCGACTGGATACCCTCCATATTCGGCAGAGCTCTTCTCTGTAGCATATCCCATGCATGCTCAATCGGGTTCAAGTCTGGCGACTGAGCAGGCCAGGGCAGGACATTGATGTTAGCTGCGGCGAGAGTCTGTCTTACAACTCTTGCGGTGTGCGGTCGTGCATTATCATGCATTAACTGAAATAAGGGACCGATTTGCACTTGTAGAGGAACGATGACGTCTGATACAATCGTCTCAGCAGAAATTTGAGCGTTGAGGTTGCCTCTGATCCAAATCAACTCAGTTCTTCCGCCGATCCAAATACCCGCCCATACCATGATGGTTCCACCACTATAAGGATGGACTTCCTGGCAGGATTTTAATCGCTGTTGGCGTCCAGGGGTTCTCCAGTGTCGTATACGTCTTGTATCCGGTCTCATACCAAAACGAGACTCATCAGAAAAGCACACGAAACGCCATTGTTCTTCTGCCCAATTTCTGTGTTCAAGAGCCCATTGATATCGAATCCTACGATTGTGCATTGCTATAGGTGGTACCCGTAGCGGTCTTCGGGAATGAAGGTTCACTTCATGCAAGCGGTTTCTGACTGTTTGGTCGCTAATTAAGTTCCCTGAAGAGTGATGAAGCCTCACGGCTAACATCATGGCGGTTATTGTTGGAGCTCTTCGAGTTAAGATTTGAATGTATCGGTCTTGTCTCCGTGTGGTGCAGCGATACCGTCCTCCATGGCGCTCAGCCACGGTACCAGTGCTTCGGTAACGTGTCCAAAGTCGACTGATAACACTCTGACTTGTATTCAGAGCTAAAGCCACAGTACGTTGCCGGGAACCAGCTTCTATCATTCCCACGGCTCTGAGCATTTCTTCCCTGCTTAAATGACGTCGCCGCTCCATAATAACGTTGGTTTTAATCAGTAGTAGGGAAACAGTAGCACTAATAATGTCTTCAATGCGTTGTATGTTTTTATAGGGAAAATATTGACAGCTGATTTTCATCTTTTACTCGAATTTGATTCACAGTTCCTGATTCAAATTATGAAATGCACCAAAAAGGATCCATATAAATTTATAAAATCATAAATTTATTACAAAGCCACATCTCAATCTCAAGAAATCCGCATAAAAATGCTTGATCCCTAGACACTTTTGATGTGTGTATATAGTTTCCCCTTCTGACTGAGGGCAGTACATATGATTTGATTTCCTGGTTGCAAGATATATAAAGGAGATGTGGATGGAATATACAGTGTAACTCTACCTGCCTTACTAGCCCTTAAAAACTTTTTTTGTTCATTGTAGGTTATGTAAAGACTATCGCTTCGTCTATTGTTTTGCACCAAGCTTCACTTTACGGCAGCAAGTTTAGCTCAAACTGCGAATACCTTAGTAGCACAACGCCGCAGAACTGTGTTTTGAATGCAACAAATCCTGCCAAATGGGTTTGCCACACTATGGAAACTGTTCAAGACAAAGTGCACTGAAATTAGCTTTTTATTTGTTTAGAGTCCCGTAGAACCACAATAAGTGAGTGTTTTCACCAGATTTGTGTTCATCTAGGGAGAGACTATATTGCACTATTTTAAACAAAAACATACAAATTACCTTTCATTATAATTACATTTCATTTAATTAATTACAGACAAACCTGAAAAACAGGAACTTTAGAGTGAAAATAAACATGTGGAATAGTCCAGCAGTTTATATGGAAACCATAGCTTGCAAACACAGAAGCTGTAAAAACAATTAACTCAAAAAACAGTTTTCTTGTTTGTCCCGATCCGCCTCACGACATAGTCACTGTACCCGCGTTGATTTGCATTAAAACCGCTTCTCTGCAAAATGTTCCGGAAATTCTAGAAATTTGTGGACACAGTACGCACTTTGGTACAGTTTATGAGTTTAGTTACAATTAAAACGATTCATAATGTCGTTTGTATTCATACTGCAATTATAAAGAAGGCTCTCTTTTGTTTAAATCTCAAGTTGCTAACCCAAAGCGTAATAATTTCGTTTTTAATGTAAGTTTTCGTATATTACGAATTATTGTTGCTGTGCAATAGCGAATTGTAATAAATGTAATAAGGCGCAATAGTATTATTTCTCATACAATGGTTTAATTAGTACTTATAAATAAACTATAACTAAAACATATTCAAAAGTTGCAAGTAATGATAGTTCAATTCAGATGTATGGTAGCGATCTGCCCGATCTAGGTTTATTTTAACCTGTGTTTCAGGCCATCACTTTACTTAGCACAATTTAATTAGGACAATAAAATTATAAAATAAAATGTATCTACTAACAAGTATAAATATAATCAACTTGGTTAGAAAGAAAAACACTAAAACTATAGCTTAAGTAAATATGAACAAAGAGATACGAGGGGATAAAATAATCACACCACAATTTCTAGAAGTTTTTCTGTGTCTGTGTAATTAAGTATCGTTAAATAATCCGACATTACATAACTACATTTTTTATAACTTAAACTATAGAAGTTTAGTATCTTGTTAAGTCTATTATGAAGAATATCTAAAAACACATAAAATCGATTCGCAAACGCCTGTCTAGTTTGAGGTTTTGTGCAAACCAGCTCCTTCCTCCTCCTATCGGAAGGAACTGTGTCATAGAGAAGTGTAGAGTGCTGGTGTAGTATTATGTGAAGAATAATTCCCGTACTGTTAGTACATAACATGTTTTGTAGAGCAGGTGTGTAGGGAATCCAAAAGGACGGAAGGTAGCAACTTTTAGAATTGCTCTTTGTGCTCGATCTAGAGGGAGGAGAATTGAAATACCCAAATGCGAGGATCGCGCGGAGGACACGATGGAACACACCGTAGAGCTCAGCTCTTCTTGGTCAGGGCACCACCGTGCCCTCGTTGAGGCGATTCGCAGCAGCGACCTCTCTCGTCCGGCCCTGGTTCAATACATCATCACCCGGAGCGAGGGGGATTGGGAAGCCGTCGCCTCCTTCTGCGAAACAGTCATAGTAGCGAAGAAGGTGGCGGAATGTGAGAGGGAGAGAGCCTCACGTCCCAGCCGCTGCGGGTGAACTCTACTATCCTGTATAGGCTTACTTAAAATACCAAAAGTATCGAAAGTACCGGGAATCCCGGATCCTTGGCCAGAAAGTCCCAAAAATCCCGGTTCTTTAAAACAGAACCGGTTCTACATTCCCTAGTTTCTATCATGAATTCCACACCCTAAACAATTTTCATACAACACGTAAACTCCAGTCAAGTGTGTTCCAGTCGTGAAACCGCAGAGTACTGTGTATCATCGGCGTCGGCCATTCGCTGCGGTCTCCTGACCGTCATAGGGACGCGTTGAAGGCAACTCAAAAGTGAAACCGTTTGTAAACAGGACTGCTATTTATCTAAACCATTTATGCGTTTAATTGAAATTGATTTAGTCAATGTAAGACAGATTGGACATTGCGGAACTTTATTGAAATATTTCTTTGGTAAAAAGTCGGGATAATAAATACGGAGGGGAAATAGCTACATTAATATTATTATGGACTACAATTTTGATGTCGAGTTGGGATCAATCACATTCCGTAAGTACCAGGACACCATCAAAACGGGGAGCTCACAAAAACTATTCGCAACACGTCGATCGGAGCGCGGCAGATCTTATTCAAATACGGTAAAAGCCCGCGGTATATATTTACCCAGTATTTACCTACACTCTGATGCCATTAGCTACGAAACGGGATCGACTCGAAACGAATAAGGAGCAATTTACGCCTATTGCAAACCTCTTGTGAACCAAGGAAATGTAATTTACATTTTTTCGCTTTTAGGACTTTAGGGGGTTAAAAAACGGTTGAGATTGAGTCTGGAACCGAACTCTAAAGTTTATCATCGTGTGATAGAATAAAGGAGAAAGTAAATCTCTAAGTTTTTGAAGTGAAACTTCTTATGCGACTTCCAACAAGGTTGCGTTAAACGTTTAACGCTACCATGGAAGGGGTATGTAAACACCACGCTCTATTTTTTTTCCTTTTTTTCCGTGGCTAAAATGCAACCTTACGTACATAAATCTAATCGCTTTCTTACGTAACAGATTCAACTACGAGACAAAACAGTCTCGAAAAGTTAGCAAACACTTAACAATTACAATTTAACTTAAACTAAGTTCACAAAGTAAGTAAATATTTGGCAGGCGATTTGCTTTGACAAAATCAGCCGCACCGTCTAATGCAAGTCACTTAATCAGGCAGCTGATACTTCAGCTGAAACTTAGTTACAAGTCACTACAGATGTGGCGCGTCTACACTATGGACAATGTTGGAGCCATGTTTTGTGTCACAAGTTTAGAGTTCAATAAAGTTGAATGGGAAGAAGAATTTTATTGATGGATACGCTAGTATTAGTTTGTAAATAAATACTAGTTGTAAATGTTTTAAATGTATAAAAAAAACATGTGACACCGGATGTTTTCGACACGCTAATCTCCGGAACCACACAACCGATTTCAATGAAGTTTTGTAAATATATGTGGTTGGTTCTAACTTTAAAGATAGGAGTTTTAGATCCGATATGTGGCGCCGTGCGAAACAGGGATGGGTCGCCAGTACAGCTATAAATTATAATTTTTCCCACATCAAGAGCAGTGTGCTTAAAATAATTATTTAAAACGGCCTGCAATATATTATGTCAAACCTAAACAAACACCGCCCACTACACTAAATTAATTTCATGTAAATGAACCAATATAGTAGAGAACCAATATAACTGGACGTTACATCCAATATTGGTTGAAATCCTTCCCAAAGTCTGCACGTGGCATTACGAACCGCGCGATAATTTCGCGGGCCCGCCATTTTGTGGGTCGCCTAATTGCAAAACTGTCATGGCGCCGACACAGGCCCGCATTCCCGCGCTCTCACAAGATTTACACTGAATGCCTGAATACCGCCCTGTGTCTAAGAAATCTAGCCGCCTCTAAGCACTCTTGAAAGGAATTTCACCAGATAATTTAGTGGGTGGATGTTATTTTTGAGGTGTCATTTGTTTTACAAGATTTTTCGGATAGACACTGGGGGATAAGCACGTACTTTACTGTAATATTATTTTACTTTTTGCAGAATACTAAGAATTAGTTTGAAACGCACTATCGTTGCTAATTGAGGAGCGTTAAAATAAAATATAAACATGGAGTCCAAATGTCAACAAAACAGAAACGTAATCAATTCTGATTCTGACCGTGCTATAAACATATTTGACAATACTATCAACTAAATGACACATAAATTGCATTGATATCATAATTAAGCGAGCCAAACCATGTACACGTAGCTTTTTAATAAAATCTCAATACACACAAAATCCAGGCTTTACCATCCGCCATACTAACCACTCGAAATGCACTCTAGAAAATTCGTATCATAAAAATGCGAATGCATACAATAAGCATATTTATTACAGGATTGTCTGACATATTCCTATTCGTTTTCAATTGGAATTCAATCCGGGTAATGCGTAACACTCGTTTCATATTGAAAAATATTTTGCTCAACAAGTTGACTGGGATTGCATGAGAATGCAGATATGAACGAAATTCTCTTTTAAAACGCACCGATTACTTGTCAAACAGGAGTGAGGAGTGAGCTAGTTATTCAGTTCAGTTTTTTAAATAATTTCTATGTGATAGACGAAGAGTTGAAATTCTTTCTGTTTATTCAAATTGTTAAATTATTGTTCTTTGCTCGCGTTAAATTCGTTTTTTTTTTTTTAAAGTAGCCTATCTGTCATTCCAGGTTCAAATCCGTCCAGCCGTCCCAGCGTAAAGGAGTTACGAACATACACACACTTATTTACAAATTGTCATATGTGATTTACAGTAATAGTATAAAATAACAAGTTAAGTAATTTGTGTTTTGGTAACTCGGCTATCATTCATAGATATTGAACAGACGTAAAAGATGTTCAAGAGACCGAATGTCTGATGGTCAGAGAGCCAGCTGTTGGGCTGTGGAAGTGAAATTGTGATCTGTGTACAAATTGTAGGTAATACTGATCTTGCTGTAGACTCATTGAAAATAACCACTGCATCCAGTAAGACTGGAAGTCTATCCAACATATTTGGGGAAAGGCTAAGTGATAACTATGCGGACGAAATCTATATATATAAAAGAAAGTCGTTTTAGTTACTTCGCTTATAACTCAAGAACGGCAGAACAGATTTGGGTGAAAATTGGCAGGGAGGTAGTTTAGAGCCAGGAGAAGGACATAGGATACTTTTTATCCTGGTCTGCGCGGGTGAAACCGCAGGGCGCAGTTTGTTATTATCATGTTCTTGGCGAGCGCCACGCGCTTCAGGGGAGGCGTGGTCGGGATTGAGGTACTAGGAGCACATAGCTTACCGGGAGATATATTATGTTCTTGGCGAGCGTGTCTGAGCGGCGTGTTCGGGATTGAGGTACTAGGAGCACATAGCTTACCTCGAGATGGTTGAGCGTAACCTTACCTACCTACCCATGAAATCAGAAAAATGAAGGAATAGGGTAGGGTTGTGTAGGGTGGTAGAGTAGGGTAGAGTAGGGTAGAGTAGGGTAGAGTAGGGTAGAGTAGGGTAGAGTAGGGTAGAGTAGGGTAGAGTAGGGTAGAGTAGGGTAGAGTAGGGTAGAGTAGGGTAGAGTAGGGTAGAGTAGGGTAGAGTAGGGTAGAGTAGGGTAGAGTAGGGTAGAGTAGGGTAGAGTAGGGTAGAGTAGGGTAGAGTAGGGTAGAGTAGGGTAGAGTAGGGTAGAGTAGGGTAGAGTAGGGTAGAGTAGGGTAGAGTAGGGTAGAGTAGGGTAGAGTAGGGTAGAGTAGGGTAGAGTAGGGTAGAGTAGGTAGGTAGTAGGTAGGTAGAGTAGGGTAGGTAGGGTTGGGTAGGGTAGGTGGGTAGGGTTGGGTAGGGTAGGGTAGGGTAGGTAGGTAGGAAAAGTGCATTGCTTTAACTTTTGACAGAACGAAGTCTGTCCGGGCAGCTAGTTGATAATAAAAGCGAGGTCTTCTTTACCGAACCTGAAACCCTTAGCAACACACCCTTCCCTAATTATTCTAGTCTACTAGGACCACAAAAGCCGACCATCAAATAATTCTTGTACACACAACATAAAAACAACCAATAAAATGTTATCTAATCCGAGGTACTAGGACGACATGAGCCGTTAGGAATACATACATAAACAAAAACTGTAGGCGTACCAGGCGCACATAAAATTCCTTCTATCACACGCAGCCCTATATATTCCCCGTTCGTTATTATAGCACATTTCAGTTAGTAGTAAGGCAAGGTTAAAGTAAGGAATGAAAAATATCGATAGTTTTTGTCATTGGAGTTAGAAAACCATCGAGAAAAAATAAATCTTCTTACTTTCCGCGAATCCATCACTCACGATACAATTACTATTAGTTTGTATCATCCTGCTGCTGAGCAAAGACCTCTCCTAATTAATTACAGTTCTTTCGATCCAGCGCTATTGTGGACCACTGGTCGTTGGTCTTGTTAAGCTCGTCCCACACATTCCGGCTAACACTATTTACTTCACAATTCTAAATTTATTTAAAAACAAGAGCCTTCTGGGCACGTTTCCTAATGACAGCGATTTCGAAGAATTTTTAAAGCTCTGTAATGTTTTTTTCTATTTTAATTCTTCTTATTTTATTATTATTTAAGATCTATTTAAAGTTTTTTAATAACGCACATACTGAATTAAAACAAAAACTACTTTAAAAAAAGCCCGAAAAACAAAACAACCATCCCAAGGAACGCGGCCATTTGCTCATTAATTGATACTTTCTTTTGTAAAAGGCTCGTTAAAAGTTTCATTTACACCCCAACTCTAGTATCGATACTTTTCGGCTCCCTAGCTAGTGGAGAGCCCCCTAGCGGAAGGAAGTGGCAAACGAGCGCCGGCACTTCCGTTCTTCTTTCAGCAATTGCAACTAAAGTTTTGTGTCAAACGTAATTACTCTATTGCCCTTTCTCTGACGCTTTTAGACCTATTTGGGACTGTGTCAGTTTTCTTTGTAGTCGCATTTTGTAAGAGATCTTTTCATTTCGGCCTTTGCAAGTGTTGACTTGAGTTAGGTATATGTATGTAGGTATTGGTAAGTAGATACAGTGTCCTTTGTGCTTGCTTATGAGGGAATGCTTTGGATCTCTCCATATTTACCTAATAATATACAAGGTGTTGTTTTGCAACCTCGTCAAATTCTAGGAGGTAGCTATGCTAATGATTCTCGACCCGAATCAATAATAAAATGAGTAGGTAATTTTCTTTTTTTTGTTTATTTACTGAAATCGGTAACTGTGAACCACCCGTGTTTTAAACACGGGCCGTCTGATCCCTGCCTTATAACGTCGCTTACACACAAACAAAAAACCTCAACCGTTTTTTCGATAATTTATAATCCCTAAACCACGCTATGGGGGTTATTCTGAAATATTGACAAATTTAAACACGTTTTTTAATAGTTTTCTAGGTACCGTAATTTATATTGAATATTTATGTCTTTTGTGACAACATCCTGAATTTTGACGAGGATGCAAAACAACACCTTGTAGAATAGAATTTAATAAAACTATTGTACACCAAAAATGATACATAACGGGCTTACAAAACTGTTAATGTTATGGTTACAGCGGCGGTCTTATCGCTGATAGCGGTTCCTTTGGATGGACATTATGGAATTAAAATAAAAAAGTACCTAAATATAAGGTACCTACCGGGCCTTTTGACTGTGAATGTGTATACCACCCAGGAATTAAAGTGTGTTCACCTGTAGCAATGTCAAAATCTATCGCAGTGGAATTGGTGAAATTTTGGGTAAAGAAAATTTGAAATATTGTCGTTTCCGGGACTCGATGAAGAAAATCTATCAATTTAGCTAACATTTAGGTTAATAACAAATAGAACTACGGGTCTACGGCCTACGCTGGCTTGCTACACATGTGCTACGACTTCTCGTAGCACCGTAGACTCAAAACAATTCGTCCAGAAATTGCCACCCACATTTTGTTATGTACGACGACGTCACCAAACACACATAAATTCTAAAATATTCGCCGCACGACACTTTATTACGTCACAAAGTCGTCTTTATTCGATACAGTGTAATATTTTAAAAATTCCCATTTCAATATTATTGATACTTTGACGTATACCGCCATCACTTTTATCGAACTCTGAATATGCGATCGGTAAATTTACGATTCCGTGCAAGCTATAGTGACTGAATATGCGACACATAGAAGGACTGTCTTTGTAATAAAATAAAAGATAAATGAATGAGGATATTAATAACGTATTTGTAAAAAGAAAAACTTTTGTCCAAGAGCTTCAATTTGTGAGTAAAAAAAATCATACTTCGTTTAATTATTGAGAATGCAGGATTATGGCGTAACACACTGACAATGGCAATGCCTTCCATTTTGATAGTTCAAAATTATTTATGTTGCCACCAGACGACTTTTTCGAACCTGTTGATAAATATAATTTACTTCAAAATCCTTAGAATTTAATTGAAAATGGTTGCGTGTTTCGCAATGCGTGTTGTACTGTACCGACAAAGTAGGTACAGCACCCCAATTGCGTTAGAGTATATTTCTTATCGAAATACCTAAGCTAACAAATGTTTTCCCCACTACATCTTACGAGGCAAAATATTAAGCATAAGTTGAGCCATCTTAGAAAAATGATTCCGTACAGTGCTGGCTCGGTTCCAATATTCCGATCCGATAGCAAAATGTAATAGTTTTACTTTACAAAAAACGCATTACAGATGAAAATAAAATCTTGGTTTAAGCGCCCGTTTAAACTTTGTCTGCCGGTTCCTAAGAAAAACAGTTGGAGAATTTTTAAAGTTAATATTTGTAACGAAGGAACATTTAGACGGTCTGCTCAATGAGGATTTTTACAAGTTTTTGGAGTATTTACGGGCAATTTCTTGATACGATTGTTCGAAGCCTTAAACAATTGTAATGAACCATTCACAGTTATTAACCCTGATAGTTTGGGTGAAAAATAGGTAATCTCTAAATAGTATAACACAAAGTCGCTTCGCCGTTTGTACGTGTAGATTTTTTAAACTAAGCAACAGATTTTGATTCGGTTGTCACCAATAGACAGAATGATTCAAGAGGAAGGTTTTTATGACGTATAATACATGCCGAAGCCGGTGCAAAGCCGGGGCGGGCCGCTAGTACTATAATAATATCAATATAAAGTGGGACTGGGCCCAATGAATACTGGGCCAAAATAGCCACTATGTGGAGCCCTGACACAGTCAAAAGGCGTCATGGTAGACCCGGTACAGAATGGTGGGACGAGCTGGACCTGGAGCTGGAACTACACGACCAGTAGGCGACTTTAGCTCTGTACCGATATAACTGAAAGCCAATAGCCATGGTGAGAAGCCATTCCTCAGAAGTGGGATAACCCAGGCTATCTGTATCAGTTTCAATCAAAATCAAAAGTCATTTATTCAAATTAGGCTGATAATCAGCACTTTTTGAACGTCAAAATTACAAGAGATAGTCCCCCAAAACGCCCGCCCTTCGCCACTTCCTAGTGTTTTAGCTGGGAAGAAGAAGTGGCGGAACAAACTCCCCAGCAACACATCTGTCTGTTAGGTTAGAAGAACCAGATTCTACATAATAGTGTTCAAGTTCATATAAACAAAGAATCTAATTAATGTTACATGTCAGCAAGCACACACCAATAATAAAATATTAAAAAATAAAGAAAAATAAAGCCTCCAGACTAAAGGGCGTGCCCGCTTACACATTACATACAGACGAAAAAACTAAAATAAAATCAAATCATCAATAATATCGGTTAATATATAACTTTATAGTTATAGTTTATCATCTAATAAGAGCGTTTATGCCTTACGACATTTCATACAAACTTTCAAGCCGTTTAGTCGTGAAAAGGTAACAAACAAACAGACAGAGTTACTTTCGCATTTGTAATATTACTAGCTGTCCCGCGCAACTTCGTCTGCGTCACATTTTCCCCGTTTTCGCAACATTTTTCATTACTGCTAAGCTCCTATTGGTCATAGCGTGATTATATATAGCCTATGTCCTTCGCTAGGTTGAAATCTATCTTCTTGCCAAATTTCATTAAGATCCGATCAGCCGTTTAGTCTTGAAAAGGTAACAAACAAACATACAAACAAACAGAGTGACTTTCGCATTTATAATATTAGTATGGATAGTATGGAAGTATGGATTTGCGGACATTAAATTTTATGGTCATAACTTTGCACACAAATATCGCGTCATTCAGACGTCCACGTTTGTCCAGCAAGCCATATTAAAATGTTTGAGCCTGTCAATATCTGAATGTATTTTCTTGGACAAACCGCTAGCATAGGCCAGGTGCTCCAGAAAACACGTTCAAAACATGGCCCCGCTTTGTATAGATTCTCCGTACATCCGAAGATTCGAGATCCGAATAAACTGGTTTTGAAAAGCTTGAGTGGTCGTGCGTACTAACAAGATACCTAACAGGTAGGTAACTTGAGGTTGAGAGATATCTTAGTAAAAGTAGACATTTTGCGAAAGAGACATTTTGCGAAAGCGACATTTTGCGCCGGAGCCTGAATTTTATGTCAAAAATAAGCAGGCTCCTACGGTTGCCAGATATTTCAAATTCAAATTTCAATTCAGAAAACCTTCTTTCACTTGTTTGTTTTTTTGCCTTGTTTTTTTAGGAGTATGAGAAACAGGCTGTAAAGTTCTTCTATACTTTTTAGAAAGGGAGAACCCTCCGACCAGTTAGGTGTTATGTCTGGTGGGCAACTGCCCGGCAGTTGTTGTCGGGTTTTTCTATATAACCTTAAGTCGATGTAAACTTTGCTTGCGACTTGTACGAAATTGACGTTAGTTCTTCCGTCGTGTCATAGATGGCGCTGTAGTACTTTTTGTAGTAAGTTGCTTTTTGTCGCTACAGATTCTTTGAATGCTTTCCCATTCATGAAAACACACACACATACAGGCGAGTCGTTATGTTGTATTTAGATTTCTTAACAGATTTTATGGTTTTATATCGCGTAGGTACTATTCTAAGTTACTGTGTTCATTAATCACTCAACCACGACACTTTGGACGGGTTGTCGTGAACCATGCTCCCATGGTAGGGTCACATTCCTTGCAACAAATTTCACAAACAACGGGGACCCCAAACTTTGTTGTTATTAATTAAGAGTTACACTAAAAATAGTTAAACCGTTTACTGAGGTATTATTCATGTCCTTGTTACATTTTTTTATAGATTTTGTACTGGACTTTTCAATACTGGTTTAGTGAAAACTGCTGGTTTTTTAGGTACTGAAAAAGTTATCGTTTTCATTAACAAGGACCGAAGGATACCAAAATGAAGTGTTTGTTGTCGTTATTACGGGTGGTAAATACAGGTGCAGTACATCATTTCCACCCCCTCCCCCGCAGATAAATATTTCATCGGTATTTTTTAACAATCATTTGTTATGTAACGGCTGTTTTTAGGGTTCCGTACCCAAAGGGTCAAACGGGACCGTGTACCGTACGTGTTTCCTCCGTGCTTTGGAAAGCACGTTTGACGGTCATTACGAGTAGTCAGAAGCCAAAAGTCTGACATCCAGTGTTACCAAGGGGTATCGTATAACCCAGTTTCTGGGTTGTGGAGGTCAGATAGACAGTCGCTTCATGTAAAATACTGGTACTCAGCTGCATCCGGTTAGACTGGAGGCCGACCCCAATAGTTTTGGAAAAGGCTAGGCAGATGATGATGAGGTACTAAGTGCACCTGCATCCCTTCGGGGCCTACACAGTTCGTAAAATGTTTTGCCTGATTTGGCTCGTATTTTGCTCTCTATAAGCCTATAAGTTTAACTCCTCCATTAGGTTTGCTAAGAAATATTTATATCACTGTTTTGAAAGTATACTTGAAACGTGGGTGTCATGAAATCCCTTGACCAATTAGAAGGACCGTAATTGAATCTAGACCCAGCCGTATCGTCTTACAGACCTGGTTCATTGATAACAGGGTCAAACAATGTAATTAGATCAGCTATGATAAAAGCAATTAGCTTTAACACCTGTACGTAGGTAACGAAGAAAAAGCCTATTTAGGCCTAGTGCTGAGAGCACTGTTGCATCGGAAAAAAACATAAAATAGGCCTTATAGGTCGGGAAAAATATTAAACATCTTATGCCACTTGGTACAAACGACCTATGTATCCTGCTTCGTATGAAGTTTAATTAAAATCGGTTCAGTCATATCGTGAGCCCGTCAGTAAGTGCGCTCAGGAGACTTCTGTTCATTTGTGAATCGTATGCCCTGTCACATGGACTCAAGTATAATGCGAGTAAGAGTGTTCTCATGCTATGCAAATCAGGTAACAAGGCTCCTTTAAATGTGCCGCCAATTAAGATCGGTGGGTCGGTACTCGAGAGGGTGTCTAAAATAAGATACTTGGGTCACATACTGACAGATCGGCTACAGGACGATGAAGACTTAGAGAGGGAAAGGAGGGCGTTGGCAGTCCGCTGCAATATGTTGGCCCGCAGATTCGCACGATGTACCACAGATGTAAAACTGTTACTTTTCAGAGCCTTCTGTCAGTCATTTTACACGTGCAGTCTGTGGATCAACTTTACGCGGCGGGCTTACAACGCCCTGCGTGTTCAGTACAAAGACGCGCTGAGGGCAGTGTTGAGGAAACCCCGGTACTGCAGTGCTTCCGCAATGTTTGCGGATGCTTACATCGATGACTTCTTCTCCATCATCAGGAAAAGAACTGCATCGATGATGAGCAGGGTCCGTGGTAGCACCAACGCTGTCCTCAGCACGATAGCGTATAAAATAGACAGTCCTTTTACTGTGTACTGGGCAAGTGTACACCTGCACAGAAATAGGAAATAGGTTTTAATTATTATTATAAACTTGTTTTTGTTTAAGTACTAACAAATTACTAACACCTTGTTATTTTTTTTGTGTGTGTTCTACTAACAACCATACTAACGCTTTCTTTGTAGAAATTAATGGACGTATGTCTGAAATAAAGATATATTATTATATCGGAAAATAAGGACTTGAAAGTTTGTATGAAATGTCGTAAGGCATACAGCTAGTAATATTACAAATGCGAAAGTAACTCTGTCTGTTTGTTTGTTACCTTTTCACGACTAAACGGCTTATTGGATCATTATGAAATTTGGCAAGGAGATAGGTTATATCTTCGAGAAGGACATAGGCTACTTTTTATACCTGAATAAAACATGTTAATTTCCACGCGAACGAAGTCGCGGACAGCAGCTAGTATTAAATTAATTTTAAATTCCATGCCCCTCAAGAATTGCTCGCAGACTTATACCGCCACTCTGCCCTCTACAGAGAAGAACAGTTCGAGTGCAAATTCAGAAAAAAAATTAAATTATTACATTTTAATGTAGTACTCAAAATATCGTAACGAATATTTTAAATTTATTTAAAACCTGGCAAGTTTGTTGAAAATAACAAGGAAAAAAATACAACAACTATTTGAATTCGTATTTTTGTGCTGAAATGTCGAATGCTAAAACAAAATAGTAAATACCTATGTCTGGGCGTAATTCATTAAGAGGTAAACAAAAAAGAAACTAGACTAGTTTTTTTTTAATAAACTCCTTTTCCTTTTCTCCATACTAGTCAACACTCAAACTTTAGGTAAATATGCATCCGAATATCTGATCTCTAATTATAACATTGTGATTTTTATACCAAAAGTAGCACACCGACCACCTACCACCTGTCCAAGAATACATTTCAATCATAAGTCTTGGCAGCAACTTAGCCGTATAATCCGTCGATTTGATCAAACATTTCAAATAAGAACATCGGAGGCTGCAGTTTCAGACAGTTTTATCGTCTTCCACAATGAAGAAAGTCATAGATTTCACTTGAGAACTAGTTTTAATGTTGTACGTAGTAGTTTCTCGGCGTGTCTGTTGTAATAGAAGAAGGAAAAGTTGGGCTTACGTATGTGAATACTAGGGTGGCAGAGGTGATAGAAGATTGCGGTAAGTTAACATTGTGGCTATTACGGGGACTGTATTTTAGACTGAAATTCACTAATAAAAACCGGCCAAGTGCGACTCGGACTCGCACACGAAGGTTTCCGTACCATTATTTACAAAAAACGAGAAAACAAAACACTTTTTTGTATGGGAGCCCCCCTTAAATATTTATTTTATTCTGTTTTTAGTATTTGTTGTTATAGCATCAACAGAAATACATAATCTGTGAAAATTTCAACTGGCTAACTATCACGGTTCATGAGATACAGCCTGGTGACAGACGGACGGACGGACGGACGGACGGACAGCGAAGTCTCAGTAATAGGGTCCCATTTGACCCTTTGGATACGGAACCCTAAAAATGAATGCAATCAGCACATTCACCTAAACCATATTTAAGATCTGTCCCTGTGAATCCTTAACAATCATGAATTCATGATACTGACGGTTTTGATCAGGTAGTCACGTGACATACGTTATAAGGGACGCAGGGCTAAGACCACGACTTTTGGCTGCAGAAGCGACGACCAGGTTTGGTCGCACGACAGGGCATCCGGTCACTTTTGTCCAAAATAACAACCGGCCAAGCGACAATTCGTGGCCAATGGTGGGTCATGGAACTTTCGGGACCGGGACCGCAGTCCTGGATTCCCCTATAGATACAATGTACGCGCTGTTTTTTATGAGATAAAATATCGAGCAATAATTTCGGCCAAAAAAACAAAGTACTAACTAAAGTATAACTCACATCAAACGAAGAAAATTCGGGACAATGCAATACTCGGAGACCACACTCGAATTCTATTCCTTTTCGCTCCGACCTCCGATAACTTCTGAAGTTCCGATTCAAGAAAGACATTGAGAAACCGTACATTATGCCCATGTAAGTACACTTTGTAACATTTCTGTTCAACGATAGAAGTGCTTTCAATTCGTTAGTAGGGGCTAGGTCGCGATTGTGTTTAAATAATAAATGTTTGGAGCTCACAACTCTAAGTTTGGGTCGTTAAAGCCGCCCGGTCATCCGAGCTGACTACGTGACGCCCGTGACGGAATGACGCCGTGACGGGGTGGCGCGACGTGAACGGTGGTTGAGGGTTCATAAATTATGTCACGCATGTCTGTTGGGTTGAAGCGCATATGTTTATTGGTCTTTCATTAGTTTCGTTTCATTAAATGCAAGGACCATTAATATGAAAATTCAAATCAAATCAGTTTATTTGCGCTAAGTACAATACAACAAACAACAAAAACACAACAACAATATACAATACAATGTTTGTTCAATAAAATAAATACACAGCGCCTGATGAATGCCTTAGGCAAAAATGACGAACTTGACAATACTTAGTCACTTTTTTTGTCATTTAGGCGATGAATGTCCTAAATTCCTTCCTAATCTTCGTTGTATTAAGAAGTCTTGTGCACAATGTGACGCTTCTAGATCAATTGGTTTCGGCGTGTCAGCAAATTAATGAATATTGCGCACTAGCAACTCTGTGGACACAAACGGGGCAGAGGTATGCTTCTGTTTAAAAAGTAAAAAGTAGGTTACTCTTTTAAAATCATTTGGTTTTACAATATTTGAATGTTACAGCGTTAGTACTTAAGTATGGGAGAGCAGGGTAGGCCCGACAATAAGTCGTTGCTTACAAAAAAAGGTATAAAAAGACAAAGCAAAAAAAACAAAAGCTGCCAAACAAATACGCATTCAATCGTAGTGGAATTCTTAAAAAGTAGTCATGCTGTAAGTTTTCGATAAATAATAAAATAAAATAGATGGAACTATTCAATCAAATCGTATTCTATCCAGGGTGGTTTGGCCAGTGCCTAAATGCCTATTCAATTTGAAGTTGTGATAAAAAAGTGCAGCAAAAACTCAAAGGATACTGTAAAAGCAAACCATCATCTAAAAAATTCCACAGGGAAAGGTATGCTCGGTATTTGACAAGCAACGCTTACAGCCGATTGGCTCCAAAATAGCTTCAGGCCCTTTAGTACTTTACTGGAAAAAACTGCAGGCTGTTGACGTATTAATAATGTGGAATCATTCGTCTGTAGCTTTCAACATTTTTCCGATAACTAGCCAATCAACTCTGTTAACTTTGAAAGGAAATCGTTCCGCGCATTGAAAATAATTTTCATTGCGAACGCAATCCTGTTAATGTTTATTTCGTTTCATTTTTCGTTATTTTTTTGGCTTGAGTCCAGCTTCTGCCTTTTACATGCAACTTTCTATAGAAAGGATCAACTTGTTTTGCTACTATTTCCTTGTCGTTGTTGTTAAAACAACTAACACCTCTTTTTAAGAACTTCACTACGATTGAATTGAGTTTGTATAGCAGCCTTTTGTTTTTTTTTTTGCTTTGTCTTTTTCTAACTTTTGCAGTAAGCAACGACTTATTGTCGGGCCTACCCTGTCCTCCCATACTTAAGTACTAACGCTGTAACATTCAAATATTGTAAGTAAAACCAAATGATTTTAAAAGAGTAACCATGGAGTTTCTTGCCGGTTCTTCTCCATAGGAAACGACCAACCCGAACCGGGCACCTTTTATCGACGTAGGCCTATGTAACATAAAATATTTGAATTTGATTTTTTTATTTGCCATGTATGTCTAGTGGTTGCAATCGCGGCTGCTGACCAAGAAGTCCTGGGTTCGATTCCCAGATCGGGCAGTGTTATTGGGTTTTTCCATTGGGAATTTCTCAGTAGCACCCACTGAGTCTGGATTTGTGCCGGGTTGATGGCAATAGGCTTGCCCCTTATAAAATGGGACTCAAACATAACTGGCAAAATGTGGGTGTAGTTGTAGGTAGACCTCTGTCGACCCCTTCAGGGATTACTCCATGTTGCTATGAGTGAAAGAAGGAAAGAAGGAAAGGAAGAAAATTTCAAAATTTTCTCATTGAGCTACTTCAGCTAACAAACAATCAAAACGACGCTTTAAACCCTCTAACCATATTCATTACCAATCAAATCATCCTTAACTTGCACCAATATACCCCATGTACCCCAGCCCCTAAAAAATATCTACCAAACAGGGGGTCAGTCCCCATATCGATACACACGTATAAATCGTCCATCGTGACGAGAATCAGCAATGGCGGGGTAAGTCGGGATCAAGAAGAAACTAGCTCTTAACTCGTGAGGTATATTGTGTTGCGTGGCACATTAACATTGCTGTGAGGGTGTCTGAGAGTCATGTTTATTTAGCTTGAGAGATGTTAGCTTTGTTGATGAGGGATGCTAGCGTGCCAAGTGGTTGGTCCTCGGTTTCTGAATGTGTAACTCACGATCCTTCGTTGATAATGTAATTATTTTTTGTTTGTATCCTATAAACAGTATTTTTTTTATTTTAAACGGAACCTTAATTGATGATGGTTATGTATTCGACCAGCATCTATTTTTTCATGTATGTACACCTATTTCCCCGTGATTACTGGTACGATTTAGATGATTCTTTTTTCATTTGGTATAGAAAGCTCACGCGGTGGTCCCATATGAATTTTATTATCTTTGCTTATGTACTTTTTGAGTTATCGTCTTTATTATGCATTTTGTCTTTTTCGTATGAATGGAAGATGTGCTGGTGTCTAGTTACAATGTAAAAATTTTACTTTACTAGGATTAAAGTGAGATATCACAACGAAAAAGGGTAAAATAAAAAAATTTACAAAAAAAAAATCAATTTCAAAAACAACACTAAGGAGGGGAAGACAATTTTAATAAAAAGTAAAGCCGATAGTAAAGTTATTTTCCACTTTTTTTTTTGAAGTTGCTTATGTGTTTTGTAAAAAAAAAATATCACTAGCTTTTACTCGCTCCCACCTGTTTTGAACGGCCATTAACCAAAGGGAATGTTTTTAATATGCCGATGACATTCGGAGATAATATAGATTCCCGTCAGTGAAAGAATTTTCGGAATAGGATCAGTAGTTCCGAAGATTACCTACATACGAACTTACAAACAAATGTTACCTATTTATAATATTAAGTATAGATTTAGGTAGCTTTTACTGATAAACGTACGTCGACATAAATTATAGGATAATTACGACACTAACTTCTATAGAAGTGGCGCCCGAATTAAAATGCCATAGGAGTTACAGATTAGCTCTGTAGATTACCATTGATACCAGGAAGGTTGTATTTATTTGCATGTCTATTTCTACTACTAGACTATTACTACTATTACAATTGGTGCTAGGAGCTCAAAGGTATCGGAGGCCTTAAAGTCTGTAACAAAAAACGTTCGTGCAGTATTTCTTCATAATCCTAAATCTACACAATATTTTTTTACTTTTTTTTATTGCATTGCATTATTTACAAACTACAAAAACATATAAAATAATATACGTTCAAATATCAAAATTACAGGGCGTCAAAAAATTCGTCCACATCGCTGTCAACAGGAAAAGTGCCCAGAAGACTGGCTACATTGCCATGTTGGATAACGATGCTGCTTCTTTGGCCAAAAAAAAAGGCTAGCGCTCTAGTCACGTAAAGAGAGAGTCGACCAACCGCTTATCGATATCCCGAAACACAAAGTGAAGGGAGGGCACTCGGGCCCCATGGCCCTAGTGTTTCAACCTTAAACGGCTCAAATACATAATTACGAATTAAGTTATTGTATTCTAGAGCAAATCTTTATCGATTTGCAAATCCTGCAACATTTGCAACCCCTTGCATCTACATCAAATCCCGAGCTTGAACTAAATCCTTTCCAAATTTATAATGAAGGCTACATTTCCCTATCACAACAGCCCATACCTATGTCCTATGTCCCCAATGACCCACCAAAACGTCCCAAACAGTAGCAATTAAAAGTTTACCTGAACACCAACTAGTTAATAACAACTGGGCAAAACATATAGCTACAACTATCGATCTAACTTAGTTCGCTTTCGTTAATCAACAACACATCGGCTAAAGCTGCTAGAAGAGGTACGCACTGTATTTTTAAGGATAGAAAGCCAGCAAAAAGGTCATGAGTGAAAAACCTGGAGCCATTCCTTCATTTCATTCATTCTTTCCTTTGTCTTTTTATTGATTCATAATCATCATCTGCCTCGCCTTTTCCCATCCATGTTGGAACTGGCATCCAGTCAAACCGTATGCAGCTGAATACCAGGATTTAACATGGAGCGACTGCCTGTCTGACCTACACAACTCGGTTAGTACTAGGTAATACGATACCTCTTGGTAAGACTGGTTGTCAGACCTTCAGGCCACTGATTACTTGTAACGACTGTCAAATATCTACAAATGACAGCCGAGACCAACGGCTTTACGTGCTTTCCGAGGAACGGAGGAAATTCGGTAAGTAAAGGGTGGTCACCCATCCACGGACCAAGTTACCCAAGCACGGCTTAACTCGACCCAAGTGGCTGATATTATTTACCCACTCCTCCGATAGATTTATTGTAGAGTTTCATAATATCTTCATCATCATTGGCAGCAATGTTCCACTCACTGTAAAATAAAGGGCTCCTCTGTGTTATGTTTGCCTATTCTGTGTGAGTCTCGTACAGGTCTACTTTCTTTTCTGTCTTGCTTTGTGGGGTTTCTACTTTCTAGAAATTCTTGTGGGAGGGCTCGATCAAATATTTGATCTTTCACGACACCTATTTCTATCATATGAGAGCATGTCATGGTAAGGCAAATTAAATGGTAAGGGTACGGTGAAATCGCAGGCATTCTAATTCAGTGTTAAGAGCGCGCTCACATATTTTGGGCGTTTAACCAAAAATACGTAGTTTATGAAGTTCTCGATATTTGTTATTAGATAATGGCATAATATTTCAATGAAAACTCATAAAGCTGACTTTGACATGTATAAAGAATAATTTAATAATATACAAGTTTCACTGTCTTAAAACATTTGTATTTCATTATCATAATAACACGTTCCAAATCTTGTATTTTTTTCTTAATTAAATTATTAGTATACCGCAGTGAACCATGTTACGCACCCCTGCCTCGGCACGTGTGTGTATCAAGAAGCGTGCACGACGCACACAGGCGCACTTACCGACAATCACCGCAGTTTTTTGAGTTTGTAATTTTGCGAGAAAGCTCTATTTCTATCATATGAGAGCATGTCGTGGTAAGGCAAATTAAATGGTAAGGGTACGGTAAATTCGCAGGCATTCTAATTCAGTGTTAACCGCTTGACGCTCAAGCGTCACGCTTGTTCGACAACGAGCGAAAACAAATGAAAGAAATTGCTGAGTACATAACGCGAGTCACCGCGATACAACACGACGCCGACGGTGGTATTCAGGGAACTAGTGGCGCATGTGCATGTCGCTTACTTGTAGGCATTTTTAGGTAGACAGTGACGTAAACAAACCTTTGATTAATTTTAAAATATTAAGAGACATTTAACCGGTCACTTCCATCGAATAATATCGTTGTAACCACAAAGTACAAACTTAAGCTCATCGGCTCCCGAAGTAGTGACGTCACGCTGAGCCGGGATACACCAGGGCCACAGAGACGAGAGGTAATTAACGACACCGCCACTCATTACTTTTTATTTGTTTCGTGGTTATTGGCGGGGATTATTGGGAGGATTACTTTAATTCTAGGACTTTTAGGTTACCTATGGTGACCTGGTATCCCACGATCAATAATGACATCAATTTAACATCACGGCTGTCAATCCCCGTACGGTTAGACAGAGATGTACTTATAGGAGGACACCCACAGTTCGTCAATCATGTCTAAGTCCCATGGATTCGGGGGTGAACCTAATGCCATCGACAGACACCGGGCCGCTCTACGGCGTACTTCCTGAAGAGAAAACCCAAACTTTGCCCGACGTAGGCATCAGACCCCACTTACCAGCGTTCGATTCTCAGGTCGGGCTAAGTATTATTCGGTTTTTCCATCAGGAAATACTAAATAACTGCCCGGAATTTTGATTTATTCCCGGTTAAGGGGCACAGGTTCAGCCCCTATTATTTTTTTTTCAGATTATCTAGCCTTGTGTCAAAAGTATTAGAGCGTCAAGAAACACCGAATAAAACTTTTCTTTTAAGCCAGCTTCCATAGAAATTCAAAGTATTTCCTACGTACACTTATGAACCTGCCTACCTACATACACACAGGAACCATCAAAGCGCGATGGTGTGAGATATCGCCCCCAGTGACACGTTAGATTGTGCCCACCAATTCACCCCATAGGAATTGTGCGTTAAGGGGAAGCCACTCAGCGGAATTTAAAATTCAAATTCGCGGTGTGGAAATATTTTGCAGATTCGAACAGACTGATGGATCGCGAGTTTGAATTGTTTATCTGAATTGTTTTTCTAACTAAAATAAATAGTCGACAATGTGTAATTAATAGACCCGTAATCATATCATTAAATATGTATAAAGACAAGAAGCAGTTGTAATTGTAGTGTGTGAAAGAGACGGAAAAAAAAAAGCTAAGCAAGCAGAATCAAAACCGTTAGTGACGTTGGCGAGACGAAAGACGAATTCAACATCATCTGCCGAGCCTTTTCCCAAACTATGTTAGGGTCGGCTTCCAGACTAACCAGATGCAGCTGAAAATACTAGTAGTATTATACATGAAGCAACTGCATATCTGACCTCCACAACCCAGTAACTGGGTAATACGGTAACCCTTGGTAAGACTGGATGGAATTTTGTTCTGACAACTCGGACTGTCAAAGATCTACAAATGACAGCCGGGACCAACGGCTTAACGTGCTTTCCGAGGCACAGAGGAAACTGGGTATGTAATTATGGTCACCCATCCACGGACCAATCTCGGCAAGCACGACTTAACCTTAAAGATCGACTATTATTATTTAGCCACGAGCTCTTCCAAAGAAGACGAACGAACCAAGCAATAATACAAATTCAAAACAAATGACGCCGATAAACATCTACCCTTAATCCAACCACAATATTTGACAGCACCTCACAAATGAAGGGCGGCACAGAAGGAAAGCGTCACAGACTGATTTGTTACTCTGTATTTAATTGGGACCCACCTGACGCTGCTGCCTCTGCGTCAAGGCGTCAATATGTAATGGGGACGTTCCCTTATTCCGTTATTCACATGTTTTGTTGTCACTGACTGCTTACTGATAAGAGTGCTGGAAAACGGTGCGTAGTTGGTTACGAAGCGTGTATTTTGTTTTGATGTACATACTGAGTTGAGTATGTTGGTGTGCTGGTTTACTGTATGGTTTAATAGAATAGAATATTATTTATTTCTGAGTGAATGGTACATTAGAATCTTAATATTAAACAGTTTCACATACTCGTACACTACCGTTGCCAGTGTAGAAATATTAAGATTAGCATAAAAAGCCAAAGTGGCCAAGTTCTAGGCCGCAACAATGTAATTATAATAGTTAGTTTGTCATCAAAAACGCTGAATAAAGATATATCCCCATTAATTTAATTATAATATGATTTTAATACAATGTCAAGTTGATAAGTAGAGTGAAAAGTCAAAGTTTAATAATTATATAAGTTAAAACGATTAAAAAAAAGAAAACATGTCAATATGTATACACACACACACACAAAGTATTGATTAAAAATATAATGTCAAACTTTCTAATTAAAAAATTCATCAACTGAATACAACTTATGTCAATGTGGCGACACTTGGGGAAGGCCTATGTCCAGCAGTGGACGTCTTTCGGCTGAAATGATGATGATGATGATAAATAGAAACTGTTGTCTAAAAGCCATTCAAATATTGTTGTCAATGTCCGTTTTCAGTGGTGATTGTGATGAATGATAGAAATACCAAACAGTGGATACCTTATTATTTATAGAAGTAGGTACAGGAAGCTGCACTGTAAATAGCTATATAGTATACATATAAGCTGGTTCTACCGTCCTCTTATACTATTGAAACTTTGTACTACGCTAAGTCATCTCAACATGAAAATGTTACCACCGACGTGCAATCAACTTTACAAATAAAAAAAAAACGAAACTTTTAATGTCATATGTTAATGTTACTTCATAGTTAAATATTCAACTCATTATTTTCATGTAATTGATTTCTAAAACGGACTCAACCGGAACTTTGATATTTTTTGTACTTCCCAGGCCAATTTGAAGCACGAGCAGTTAGTAATCACTCTAACTACTGTTCGTAGTAGTGGAGAAAACATAATGAAAACATTATTCCAATCTACCAGACGAGATTCTTATCAGATCAGTTACAAGACGAAAAAGGGACTCAACAAAGAAAGCCTTTAACCATACAAATCAAAGACCAGCGTTACACAATTAAGATGCTGTGAACATGAAATCTGATTACTTAGAAGTAAAACAATCTTCGCGAGATAACTTCGCGGCCAGAAGTTTTGAAGCAAAGAATAAACGCAAAAACAAGTTGTGGGGTGAGCAAAGAACGGGGGACCGCGATTTAGTCTTAGTTTTAAGTAGTAATGCAGTTCAAAACATCTTTAAGACAAATATTTATAGATCTCGGAAAACGCTGCCACCAAGAATAGTTAAGGGCTTGTACACAAAACTGCGATGCGACGTCGCATCGTAAAAATCTACGAGCTTAACAGTACAAACAGTTACAGTTTCTTCTGCGTTGCGAAGTCGCATCGCGCCGCTTCGCGGTCTTCTGTACAAGCCCTATAACATAGCAGAAAATTAATGGGAAAATAATCATTTCTTTAGTTAACTGCCTGTTATCGAGAAGGACACACGACAATGGAATTATAAGAATTGTCCGATTTTTTTTTCAAGAATGCCATTGGTCCTTCTACAAATTCAAAGAATCGCTGCCGGTCATAATCATTGATATTTTATTCATTATAAACCCCTTAAAATATTGAAGATATTTTCCTGCTAATCGCACCACAAAGATACTGATGACGTCCACGGTCCACCCCGCCGCACAAAGCTGTTTATTTTTAAACAAACAAAACGCTTATTACACTAGACAAGACAATTTTGTTGATAACTAAATAGACCTGGAATGGGCAACTTGGGAGTCTTTTATTTTTTAAATTACCCCTGCGTGAAATCTTAGCGTCAAGGAAGGAGCAATGTAATTACTAAGAGAAGGCTTTCGGCTGCTGTATACGCCTTTTTAATTATTTTTTTGTTGTTTTACGCAAAGAGATGGTCAGATTGCAGTTTAAGATTTTTATGATATCGCTTTTAGGGACCGCGTTGTTTTTTTTTTTAATAAAAAGATGCTTTCTGAATATTGTTTCAAATACATATAAATCATAAATGAATATGTAGGGTTGGTTTTATTAAATGACAAAAAAGTGCCTCACACTAGAAATTTCTCCTCTATCGTGGTTGCGTTTACAAACATTTAAACTCACATACACAAACTGCCAGACCCGGAACAACTATCTGTAGGCCATGCAAATATTCGTTCCGTGCGGGGATCGAACCCGCGACACGCAGCGCAGCAGTCGATCGCTCCGTCAACCGTGTCGTCAAAATCAACTCCGTGTTAAAATCTGTTTGAGTTTTGCACAAATCAAGTGTCATGTTACACCACAATATAATGATATGAAAAGGGAGATAGTTCCTACTGAGCAGTGGGTGACAAGGGCTCAAGATAATAATAATGATGACAAATGGAAAATATTCAACCGCAAAAAGGAGCCAACTAATCGTAACCCAAGCTAAAGGTAGACGTAGGCCTCTCAAGCGAATCAAAAGTTAATCTCTACTTTCCTTTTAACGTCAGACCAGAAACTTAAAAATATTAATTACTCATTTACATCAGTATTGCAAGCGAAACCTCTTCAGTCCTATTAAAAGTTTAATTTATGTTTAACAGTAGACTGCTCCTTAAACATTTAAAAGACTAACTTGAATTGCGTCTTTTAAAAACTTAACTTAAGTTGCACGAGAACGAAGTTTAGGTTTATTTTTATACTAAACTATGTCTTAATCTTTTCTGTGCGGGCTTTTGTGATATTTCTCTTCAATATATTAGGCATTGTTCAGACCAAACGTTTTGTCGGCCGCTGACTGTGAGCGCGCGTTACGCAGTTTATCGCTTTTCCATAAACAAGCTGTTCTTATAAAGAGCTCGTGGCAAAATAATAACAGCCGCCCAGGTCAATCTTTAAGGTTAAGCCGTGCTTGCCGAGGTTGGTATGTGGATGGGTGACCATAATTACATATCGAGTTTCCTCCGTGCCTCGGAAAGCACGTTAAGCCGTTGGTCCCGGCTGTCATTTGTAGATCTTTGACAGTCGTTACGAGTAGTCAGAAGCTAAAAGTCTGACATCCAGTCTTACTACTTAAGGGGTAACGTATTACCCAGTTACTGGGTTGTGGAGGTCGGATAGGCAGTCGCTTCGTGTAAAATACTCAGCTGCATCCGTTTAGACTGGAAGCCGACCCCAAGATAGTTTGGGAAAAGGCTAGGCAGATGATGAAGCTGTTCTTTTGCATCCTCGTCAAATTCAAGGAGGTAATTATGCTAATGATTCGTAGGTACTTTTTTTAATTTTTTACGGAAGTCGGTACCTAAGTGTGAACCACCCGTGTTTTAAACGCGGCCCGTCTGATCCTCGCTCTATAACCACGCTTTCACACATACAAACAATCGCAAAAGTTTATTCGAAAATTTCTTATTCCCTAAACCACGTTAAGGGTTTTTTAGGGTTCCGTAGCCGAATGGCAAAAAACGGAACCCTTATAGATTCGTCATGTCTGTCTGTCTGTCTGTCCGTCTGTATGTCACAGCCACTTATTTCCGAAACTATAAGAACTATACTGTTGAAATTTGGTGAATAGATGTATTCTGTAAACCGCATTAGGATTTTCACACAAAAATAGAAGAAAAAAACAATAAATTAAGGGGGCCCCATACTTAGAACTGAAAACCAAAAAAAAAATTTTCATCAAATCCATACGTGTGGGGTATCTATGGATAGGTCTTCAAAAATGATATTGATGTTTTTAATATCATTTTTTTCTAAACTGAATAGTTTGCGCTAGAGCCACTTCCAAAGTGGTAAATGTGTGTCCCCCCTCCCTCTAATTTCTAAAGTAAGAGGAGGAAAATTCTGAAAATATTTAGGATTGTAGAACGTAAAAAAAACTATCAACGAAAATTGGTTTCAATAAGATATGATGTTTAGTTTTTGAGATATGGGACTTTTTCATCAAACTGCAGCAGTAACTTTGTTTTTCATAAACATACTATGAAAAACAAATTTAGTTTTGCGGTTGTGTGGAAGTTTACTAACTAATACTACTAACTAATGAATCACAGTTCAAAATATTGTTATTATATTGTTTGGAGCTATGGAACCCTGTGTGCGAGTAAGACTCGCACTTGGCCGGTTTTTTTTTTCTGAAATACTGACAAACTTAAACAACAAAAAAAGCAGTGGTTAATCATAATTAACTAGATACCGTAATTTTAATTGATTATTTATGTCTTCCTGACATCACCTCCCACCCACCTCCACCACCCACCTCTCCACCTCTCTTCCTGTCATCCAGTCTTACCAAGGGGTATCGTATTACACAGTTACTGGGTTGTGGAGGTCAGATAGGCAGTCGCTTCATGTAAAATACAGGTACTCAGCTGCATCCGGTTAGACTGGAAGCCGACCCCAAAATAGTTTGGGAAAAGGCGAGGCAGAGGATGATGATGATTTATGTCTTCCTGAATTTTGACGAGGATGCAAAACAACAGCTTGTTTAGTTAACATCTCGTTGACACGAACCGACTATACGCATACCTCTAGACAGTGAGCATACTCACAGTCGGCGGCCGACAATATGTTTGGTGTGCACGATTCCTAAAAGAAAACAAAACAATAGTTATTTGTTATACAAGAGTGCAAAGTTGCTTTTTAACCGCGTGTTCAATTTTGATGACCGAGCAAGCGAAGGTTTCTAAAATTGAATCACGAGCGCAGCGAGTGATTCAAAATTAGAATCCTGAGCGTTAGCGAGGGAATCAAAAGAGCACGAGGTGAAAAATCTTTGCACTCGAGTGCAACACGTAACTTTTCATTCCACCTCAGCGAGGAAATGACTAAATGCAAAAAAAAAACGTTTACAATCACAAGATAGGTACACTTTTATTTCAGTTTAGGTATTAATTACTACATTATGACAGGTAAGTATTACAGAATAATCTTTAAATTATAACAAAATAATATTACGGTATAATTAAGAAAATTTTAAAGTAACGTTGCTACAGTTATTTAAATTGAGTGTAATATTTTTGTTTGGTACTGTAATATTGGTGTTAGTCACTTGTGTACTGTTTTTCGGTAAACTATCTGTCATACTTAATAGTTGTACCGATTCATCGGATTCCCTTGGCGTGAATGTTGGAGAGAGAGGGAGATGGTTAGGTGTTTCATAACGGCTTATTTTTGATGTAGAAGGGCCAGTCCAAGGATCCGATTGAGGCTCTTTCAGTGTAATGGCTCCTACGATGCCTTCACATATTTTAGACTTATTTTGGATGGAATCCTCTATGTATCCCTCTACAACTGCATTGGACTTCCAGCCTCCGTGGCGCTTAAGGGACAAGAGATCAGCTCCGGAATCAGCCAAAAGTGTGGCTGAAGTTCGTCGGAAACAATGACCCGTGTACAACAGGGGTTCTGGAAGTTCAAGAAATGTTGCTATTTCTCGTGGGATACTGCCAATTTTATTAGTACCCATAGGCTGTCTAACACACTTTCCATTGCGATACTGTAGAAAAAATCGATTGATTGGAGTGTTAGGCGGGCGTAAGGCTTGATATTTCTCAACAATCGTTACGTATTCCTTGCGAATGACGAAAAGAGAGACAAAAAGAGACCGCAACGGTCTCTTTTTGTCTTTGTATTAGGTAAATTAATTAATAGTAAGTCATCTGAATGTTTCTCAATGTTTTTGTCATTAAGTTGTGTTAGTTCATTAGTTCGACATGCTCCGTTTATTCCAATAATAAGAACAACCTGTAACGTAAAGAGTATTGTAGTAGATAAATGAATAAAATTGATATGAACGCATAATTATGCCTATCAACATCTACTAAATATACTATTTAATTGAGATTAATATACTTAAGTAGATACTGAATGTGCAACTGACTTACTTTTGCCGCCAAATATACGGAATCGGGTGCTTCGTTAAGAAACTTTTCAATATCAGATACTGTGAAAACCTTCGATTTTTTTGGTAGATGGCCAGATGAGGCTCTTTTAAAAATGCCACTAATTTAGGATAGGTATCGATATGTATGTCTTTTTTATCTTTATTGTTGCTTTTAGCATCGAATACGTACTCCATAGAGTGCTTGCTTTCTTGTTCTCGGATAATTCTATAAAATATGCCAGCAAAATGTTTTCTGAAAAAGTTTTGGCTCCTTTTGCTAGTCGCCACGTGTTGAACATATCGTACTGTTTTAAATACTTCTCGCGTGATTGTTGAGGGAGAAAGCTCATTTGCGCATTATTAACAGTTTCAGTCAATTCTGTTGGCGTCAAAAAAACTTCCTCGTCGCTAGAATCACTCATTTTAGTTTTTTCACTTGTTTTCAAGTTTCTTGTTTTTAATATAAGGTTTAACAATGACGTGAAAAAATGCCGCGTAAAGAACCGCGTACAAAGCAAATTGAAAAAAGAACACCAAGAAGGTTCCGAGTCTGAGTTTTTAACAAATTAAAAAAAAGTTGTATGATATATTCGGCACCATAGAGGTAGCAGTAAATAGGTTTAATGTTTTGCACACGATGTTCTAAATTCAATTTACTTTATCCTCTAGAGAATAAAAACGGCTTTTCCACTCAGATATTGAAGATTAAAAATACTCTTTCCGAGATGGTGGGATGAAAATCTCTTTATTTTGTGTGGTTCTATTCATTCGAATAAAACCAAGTTTACGAGTTACGGTCGCGACCACAAAAGAGTTGGAACGACGACGGCTAAATAAAATTTAAACAATCAACGGGAAATTATACATAAAATTTGGTTCTGTTTCAATTTAACTTTGTTACAAAAAATCTGCTGATCGTTCTAGGGACCAGTGAATTTGAATTTTGAGTTTATGCTAGTCATCCCTTACAAGATTTCACACACTTTTTCATCAAGTTAATTTACGCACGATATAGGCATGGTAATCCGCAGGTTAACAGCGAAACAAAGTACTAGGATAACAGAACACAGCTGAAGGTTAATCTCGCCGATTACACACGCCCCACGCCAAAATGATTGAGTTACTCAAGCCAGGCCTCTGTAATATAAGTATAACATGGGTCCAACAGAGCATAAATAACAACACCTTTATCAAATAACCACTGCGCAACCAGTAGAGTAATATTCCTCCGGTTCATTAACTAATTTATTCTTGAGAAAGTCCCGGTTATCCGGGAGTAGTCTGCAAGAAACAAAACTAATGGCGTCGGCAACACGAGAGCCTGAAGCTGTCGCGGGGGCGTGTGCCATAAGATGTGGTTGCAGCGGGTTTATAGACGATAGCGATTACAAATGAGGCGCTAATCCCTCATAGAAGTATTTGAGTCAGTTCATGATAGCCAGCACCTTCGTTTTTCAATAATGTATTTCAGACTCACAAAAAATCATGCAGATCTGTGATCATGTTGATCAAAGGCCTAGTTCAAAATTATGTATTCATCTGACTAAATGCTCAGCATCCCAAATCCACTATCACCATTTCCATATGGATCCCGGCCAGTGCTTTTTGGTACTAATATAAAAAAAAAAAAACAGAAAACAGAAATCGGGTCTAAGATATCGAGTAGGATCAAAATATACGGATTCAGAATCAGAGTCGTTCTTGCAAGATCGAATGTTGAATTCCACCTTCCTTTTAGGAAACTAAGATTTACTCTATAAGCATATCAGTCTAGATCTTTTCCACTTCTAGGAGAGGGAAAGGGCCCTCCTCAGTATGAGGAGGTGGGCCATAATAAAACATGAAGAATGTCTTCAAAATCAATAGTCATTTATTCATATTAGGCTGATTATCAGCACTTTTTGAAGTCAAAATTACAAGAGACAGCCCCCCAAAACGGCCGCCCTTCGCCATTTCCTAGTGTTTTAGCTGGGAAGATGAAGTGGCGGAACAAACTCCCCAGCAACATATCTGTCTGTTAGGTTAGAAGAGCCAGATTCTATACAATAGTGTTCAAGTTTATTTGTATACAAAGAATCCATTACCACTCGAGAGTCATTGGTTTCGGATTACACTACATTTTAGCAAGCCTTCTTTTCTATGAGGGGTCTTAATGATGATAAGTTCAACACACGCTAAGCCCCACTACTTGCGCCACATAATAATTTATGGACGGAACCCGGTCCGGGGACGCGGCAATTAGCCGACGCGTAACGAACCCTTGAAATAAATATCATTTGGTGATAAATGCGAGCGGTTCTGATAAATATGTTGTTATTATTCATCGGGACTATGTTGACCGGATCTCCGAGTTTTGTGATAAAACTGTGGTGGAAAACTATGTGAGTTTTTTGTGGGGTAATTTTACGTAAGGGTAGCATACTACGGGGTAAAAAAGCAACATTTCTGCCCCAAGGGGTATGTAGCAGCCCCAAAATGCCAGCCAGCAGCAGCCCCCCATGATCATAATAGAAAAGGAAAATAGAAGTCTCTACAATCTGGTTTGTGCATATTTAAATACCCACACTTTTTCAATCACAATCAGAATAGTTTTGAAGGAAATTCCTGTTAAATTAATTATGGTGAAATGTAAAATGTAAAGCACTACTTACCAATAAAAGTGTATTATGGTCTTTGCATACATTAACTCTTTTGGTTTTGAATTCTTTTTAACACGGACAGGCGATAAGATAATACTTAATCTTTTTACAGACATCATTCTTTCATCGAAAAAGATTTTCTTTAAAAATCAATACATATTTCAACAATTATAGACTCCTTTGCAAAGAGAAAACCGACGCCGCAGATTTTTTGAAGCATAGTTCCGCAAATTACGAACTATCTTGCATTCTTAACACTAGCACAGTCGTTATTTTCTCCCAGATACGAGGAACTAGCCAAGGTTGGCTACCACCCAGCTCCTGATAACTCCAGCTAAGGTGAGCCTCGCTTACGACTCATGTGATATGCCAACGAGATTTTGATTGTTCCTTACTCGAAAATAATGGCAGACTCAACTACCTCTGCTGCTAATTCTTGAACAAAAGTTTTTCCTGAAAATTGAGCTGAAATCCTGCGATGCCTATGTCTATGTCATCGCAAAGCAACGTGTTAGTAAGGGATTATTACGGACGGTAATTGCCATTGATGCCATTGATTTTTTAACCGACTTCTAAAAAGGAGGAGGTTCTCAATTCGGATGTTTGTATTTTTTTATGTTTGTTCGCGCATAACTCTGTCGCTTGCCAACCGATTTGAAAAAATCTTTTTTTGTCGGAAACCGTATACTTTCCAAATGGTCCCATAAAATTTTATCGAAATCAGACAAGCGGTTTTGAAAAAATCAACAAACATCGAAATATTCTAACTTTTCGTTTACTCGGCATTGCGTTTTTTGTTCGCGCATAACTCAGTCATTTACAAACCGATTTGGAAAATTATTTTTTTACTCCAAAGCCTATGCTTTCCATTTGGTCCCATATTCACCAAGTCTCTGATGATGGAATCTTGGATCAAGGATCTGATGATGGAATCTTGGTGAAATCGAGGGAACTCTTCAAATTTTATAGGAAAAGGTACACCGATTTTAGTATTTTCTACAACAAGTGAAGCATTTGCGTTCAATAAGAACCATTCTACCGTCAGATCTGATGATGAAGCCAAGAGACAGGCACCGTAACTCCATAATATGACAATGTATATTAGCTGTGTTTGGGCTTGTTGGAATTGTAACGGTATGCATTTTCCAGGTGTACCTAAGGAAAGTCATGTAGGTCCTCTGCTTTTACAGTCTGTTTTCGCGATGATCAGGATTCTTATTCAAAATGCGTTGATCATTTCTTTCCCTAATATCTTTTAATCATTGTCCTTTTTCTCAGTTTCAGTTCGACGCCGTTTTCTCATACGAGAAGCATCTTTACCAGGCCTACCCATATTTTATTATTATATTAAAAATATTTCACTAAAAATTAGCAAATAAATTTTTTTTTTGCAGAAAAATAACCGACTTCAAAAAACCCTAAACGCACTAAAAAGTTAAAAATAATACTATAACCTACCTATATTAATAAACCTAACCTAACCGACGATTAACATATAATAAAATATAATAATTCTTTGGAGTCGGTGCCAAGCAATATACGATACCTAAATGACTATATACAGAGTAAGGCTAGACAAAAACAAAACATCTTACAGCTTCTAAATATTAATTCATTAATTGATTCAAATTATATTTCTTGGCACCGACTCCAAAGAGTTATTAAATTTTATTATAGGTTTATCGTCGGTTAGGTTAGGTTTATTAATATAGGTAGGTTATAGTATTATTTTTAACTTTTTAGTGCGTTTAGGGTTTTTGAAGTCGGTTATTTTTTTGCAAAAAAATAAATATGTGATACTAGCTCTCCCGCGCGACATCGTCTGCGTCACATTTTCTCCGTTTCCGCAACATTTTTCATTGCTGCTCCGCTCCTACTGGTCGTAGCGTGATGATATATAACCTATCGCCTTTCTCGATAAATGGGCTATCTAACACTGAAAGAATTCACACGTTGCATTCGCCGGAGGGTCAGGCAGATCTCTAGATTCAAAAATTTTCTTTTATCTGTACCGTGGGTTATACAGGCTGGAAAAGACACCCACGCGAAAACGATTATGAAAAATGTATATTATGTGGCTCAGACTGATGTACTGAATACGTGTTAAACGTTTTCGAGTTGGTGTCCGTTCCACCCTGTACACTTGCCGAGCGACAGCAATTGGGGGTGCCGAAAAATTTCTTCTGGATAAACCCAATAACGCATCACCTGTCCCAAGTTCTGCTCTTCAGTCGCATATGTGAGCACTAGGCCAACATGGCATATAAAGGTATAATTATAACATACTTAATCACGACAAACCTATTACAATTTGCAGTACCTAAGTCTATTTTAAATTAAGTCATTTAATTCTAAAGTTAGAAAGATAAGTTACTACCTAACTTATTCTAGGAAACTTACACGCTGCCATCCTCATACAGACACAGACGTGAAAATGGAATTGTTTTAACTTGGGAAACCGCAAGTATACTACTTACGAGATAATACAAATTGTTTTCCAAAAGTGGATATAGTGAAACATTTGTGACCGGTGCTAAGAATATCTTGCAAAACCTTAACTTTCGAACTTTTGTGCTTCACTATTATTCGGAATCCTGGTGAGGCACAAAAGTGAGATATCTATGGAGGTTTAACGGTTCCATTGACAAACACAAAACATATGCACCGAACACACACCATCAAAACATAGCCTAAAATATTAAACTAAGTCAATAAACCCAAGCCCAGAGTATCTACTTTAATCAGCTAACACAGAATCAATTTTCGTCGAGTCCTGATTTCCACAACTTAGATTCGTGGCCCGCTGCCAACCTCCATGTAAGTTCTGCCTTTAAAATGCATCCCCATTAGACGGGTAGCTCTCGACGAGTCTTCAGACCCCGCCGAGCATATAAACTAAGCTAGTTTGCTGCGAGAAGATTTTTCTCAAGATCTTGGAGAACGCAACAAATCTGGGAGTTTAGGTATTTTCGTTGAAAATGCTTTGGAGGGTGTTGGGTTTTAGGTATTTTAAGAGACACATGTGAATTTACCGAAGAAAGTGTGAGTGTGCGAGTATAAAGATGAGTCTATGGTTATGTTGTATTTATGTTACACGTCTGTCGTTTGAAAAGACTTATTCTGATTCATAAACTATATCCGTGGAGGAGCTCGTGGCTAAATAATAACAGCAGCACGGGTCGAGCCGCGCTTGCCGGGGTTCGTCCGTGGATGGGTGACCATAATTACATACCGAGTTTCCTCCGTGCCTCGGAAAGCACGTTAAGCCATTGGTCCCGGCTAGCGGCTGTCATTTGTAGATCTTTGACAGTCGTTACGAGTAGTCAGAAGCCAAAAGTCTGACATCCAGTTTTACCAAAGGGTATTGTATTACCCAGTTACTGGGTTGCGGAGGTCAGATAGACAGTCACTTCACGTAAAATACTGGTACTCAGCTGCACCCGGTTACACTGGAAGCCGACCCCAAGATAGTTTGGGAAAAGGCTAGGCAGATGATGATGAAAATATATCTGTGCTCTGTCCAGTAGTTTCAATATCCGTGTAGAACTTCATCAGGGCACTTGGTAGGCCAGTCTGCGACAACAGGTTTTTTTTTTTAAAACGCACCCACGATACAGGAGAAATTCCTAGTTTGGGGACACTAGGAATTTCTCCTGTATCGTGGGTGCGTTTACAACCATTTAAACTCACATACACAAACAGCCAGACCCGGAACAACGGGTCAACGACCTGTAGGCCATACAAATATTATAATATATTATGTTTATACGTTATTTTTGTCGGTCCAATGCCAAAGTGGGTCTATTCGTCAGACTATGGTCTCAAAGAATCTGAGAGAATTTCAGCTTGTTAGGTAAAGAGATAGGTGAGTAATCTCGGTGGAGACTGGTTCAAGTTCTTTAGTAAATTTTATTAGTGACTTTTTTTTGACCATACCGTTTTCCCACTCCTGCATATCTTACGCAGAAAACGGAATAAAACGCCTACATAATTCGCCTAGCTTTTCCTTTTTACAAAAATTGCACTTACTACCACAACTGCTGCTGCTGCTGATGCTGCTGCTGGCTGTTGTGCCAAAACTATGTTTGTGATTATGATATTATTCACATAATCTCATAACCAAAACCCATTTTTTTTGTTTCTTATGGATGGGAAATCATCAAATAACCCCCCTCCTGCTCTGGGCGGAGCGGTAGGGAGTGTCAGACTTGTCCTGACTAAAACTCATCCATGTTCCTTCTTAGCCCTTTGTGTTTGAGGGCCGTGGTATCTCCATACTCAAGAACGCCACGGGCTAAATTCCATAAGTACATACTCATTTTGCTTCATCCACGTTCATAAATCTGATCATACACGCATGCCGCCGGTTGCGAGTAAGTAGGTACTACGCGCTCGACCTCACTGACGAACATCACCAGTTCCTCTATCTAGGACAGGCTACATTCCGGCTTTTACGGCAAAATATGTATATGTATACGTACATAGGCACAAGAAAATAACCAATGCACAAATTAATGACAAATTTAAAAACACGATTTTTTATTTTGTTATAGATCCTGCATTTTGGCCCCTCTTGCAATGGAAATGAAAATATTTTTAACTTGAGACGCATAGGGAAATCCTTGGGAATCCCTGGTCCTGGGCGCCCTTTTCCACGCACATCTGTCTGCTTTCTATCAGTCTACTATCTGTGGTCAGTCGTTCAGTGATACTCTCCAGCTCTCCTTATAAAATAAGTACATATTATAATATAAAGCTCATCTTCTCCGTTGGTACCGTTATGAGAATAATAGCCATTAGAATTATTAAATTATAGCTCTTAACGCCACTCTGTGTTATCGAGAAACTTTAAATGGATTACATTTAAATTAATGAGTTTGCATTAAGTTTCGTAGTTAAGTTTAACAACAGAGAACACTGACCGTGAGACTTGACTTTGGCGTAGTACGAGTCTAGGACTGCGAGGGGTTTGAACCCCTTCCACTTGTGGATTTTACCTCGCGTTACTTAGCGTAGTACAAGACTACGCCAAGGTACGCGAGGTAAAGTTAACTATAGAAAAACAGTACGGACTGAGGTATGTGTCTGTGAAAGCTTTATTTTTTAAACTGGCTTGCGTTGTCCGCAATTCGCCTGATGTGAAACGATGAATCGGCCTAGGATAGCGCACGCTTGTCTAGAAGAAACCTATTCACTCGAACTTTGAAGAGAACCAGATTATAGAGGGTGTAACGAAAAGGGTATATACATACTTAAGGGTGTGCTACAGACCATCAAACTGAACATGTTTCTTCATGGGACCAACATCGTCATAGCGAAAAAAAAATCAGCTGTTCCATACATTTGGGTCGAATAGGTGTTGAAATTTTGTATGGGAATGCTGATATTTTTTTCGCTATTACGATGTTTGTCCGATGGAGAAACATGTTCAGTTTGATGGTCTGTAGCACACCCTTAAGTATGTACATACCCTTTCCGTTACACCCTGTATATTAACTTCACACCGTTTTCAAGACAATTTCAAAGAATACCTACCTACTTTAATTGAATCGTAGCCCAAAGTAATGGTTCCCAGTGTAGAAATATTTAAAAAAATATCCTCGAGTACATATCTAAACTTCTAAATTCTTTAGCGGAATTTTCTTAAAATTTATTATTTGTAATAGGTCTTGACGAATAAGAGTTTATAACTATGACAAAGTCGACCCCAGCATAATTGGGAAAAGGCTAGGCAGATGATAATGAATTATGACAAAGCGGTAAGTAGGGGTAATACTGAAGAAACTGCGCCACGGTGGGTATCGAAGACTAGAAATGGATGTAAACTTAGTACTCCATGCTGGACAATAATTAGGTAGGCAGCACGCTGCTATTATTTGTTTTTTACTTACATGTTATCATCATTCTCTTGCACTTATCCCAATTTATTTCGGGTCGGCGCAGCATGCCTTCTTCTTCTTCCATACTTCTCTATTAGGTACATGTCATCTCATGAGACACCTCCTTTCTTGCCATATCATCCTTCACACAGTCCATCCACCGTTTCTTTGGTCTTCCTCTGCTATTATACCCATCCACATTCATACTCAAAACTTTTCTCACGACATTCTCCTCATTCCTCCGCATTACATGCACATACCACGACAACCGATTACCATACATCTTTTCAGTCACCGCCGCCACTTTCAGACTTTTACTTAAATGTCAACATCATCATCATCAGCCTATAATGTTCCCACTGCTGCGACACAGGCCCCCTATATATGAGAGGGAGTGGGCTGTAATCCACCATGCGGGCCCAGTGCGAGTTACTAGATGTCACATGTGTTCGATTTTTTAGTTCTAGGACATGCCGGTTTCCTTACGATGTTTTCCTTCACCGTTTTTGAGGGCAGCGGTGATGAAATTAACTACACAAAGTAATGCGCCTGCCTGGGTTGGAACCTACAGCTTACTGCTCGTAAGTCGGGCCTACCACCACTGGGCCACCGCTGCTCTCCTCCTCTCCTCTCCTCTTACTTAGATGTATATGCTAATTATTATTAAAAACCTATCGTATCACACTGTAGGGCAAAAATTTCCTCTCTCTCTTTAGAGTGCACTTAATAAAATAGCCTTGGTGGTCAGCCAAATGTTGTTTCTCGTTTTATGTCCTCATCGCTTTAAAAGGTGAAACATACTCACTCGAATAAATAAAACACATCAAGCGCATTGTAAAACAATTTATTTCGTCTATAATTTGCGTTAGATCTAACAATAGGATAGTCATTGCGTCATTCGTACCTACATTAAACTAGGTACAAGTTAGTACATAGTCATCTTGACGTCCTGCCCCCGTATTCACAAATGCTTTGATTCGATTTCGATTCGTCAAGTCGTATGTCTAACTTTTATTGCCACTGAAAGCGAGCGAGATAGACATACGAGTTTCCGAATCGAAATCGAATCGAAGCGTTTGTGAATAAGGAGGTTGGAAGGCCTACACTAGGAAGAGGGAGGTAATTTTGAATAGATTCATTCCAACTAACAGTATGTCTGCGTTCCTAGTACTAATTAAATATAAAAAAAAACAACTGAATATTTGATGCCGAAAAATGTCTACGAAGTTGAACCCCATATAGCAATAGTACATTACTGCCGCGGTCTATAATGACTACTTTGCTGGTCGCGCTGATTATGGCCGACAGCGCAGCGTAGCGCAGCTCCAGGCCGACACAACGCGGTCAGCGTGCAGCACTTGATGGACGAGCTGAGATAAAGGCCGAGACCGTAGGTCGAGGCCTTTACAGCGAGGACAGCAAGGACTGCAATGATGGCCAAGTTGAAAGGCCTAGAGCGTAGCTAGGCTAGCTCGAGGCAATCATAGCGTGACCAGCGAAGCAGTTATTGTGGGCCAAGGTTTGTATAGTGCTTTACTCAAAAATGCAAGTACCTAATCTAAATAAAACCAGCAAGTAAATTTAAATAAAAAATATATTAATTAAAATTTTCGCTGAACCGCGCTTTTGTTACTTCTTTGTTTTTTTTTTGAGCAATGGTAGTTAGAACTATACAGCCTAATATGGAATAAAATCTTTTTGTACCTATCTCCATAGATACAAACAGCTGTGTTCTAAATAAAATCTTTTTGGATTTCATTTTTTAAAACGATGACTCGTCAAGATAGCGGCCGGCAAAACATTGCCGGCCTGTTAGAGCGGCCAGCAAAACTTTGCCGGCCGCTCCTTAAAACAGACCGGCAAGGTCGACTTTGCTCAAACAAGGTTGTCAAAATAATGACCACATTACATGCATTTTTGAGTAAATACATATTATTATACTAAATTACAAAAAAAAAATGAATATAACATAATATAATAAATATGAAATGTACCAGGAACACAGACTTCAAAAGGAGTTAAAGATTTTAGGTAAATATTAACAACGTACTTAGATGTTCAGGCTAACATCATCTGTCTGGCAATCATAAACTCTATTCCAGTTACAATAAGAGCAAAACTAGTTTGTTTAAGGCTTTACCGTTATATCTACTTATTATTTAATTCTATAAAACAAATTATATTCATTGGTTTACTATAGCGCGAGCGAAGGAAGTTGAAGCGAGTTATTTGACGTGTTGATCTACGGAATAAACAACTTGGTATTTTTACCAAAAATCGTTTTCAAACAAAATGATGTTGAATGCAGCCAATGGCAGCTAGGAAATAATGATAGTAGCAGTGTGTTCTCCGAATGAAATTACTAATTTCATTTCATTTTGGTGCACGACAAACGAGCTGTAACCGTAGTGATATCATACTCCATAACCATACTTTAAAATCAAATTGAAAGACATCATTAACGACTCACAATTTTGAACAATAACCACTTTACAAATAGTGGGCCTGTCAAGATTTTAAACGCAATCTTATCCGTAGACCAACACGTTAAAAATCTCCTCAAATACATAAATTAGTACAATATAATTATAAATATTTCAGTGCAATAAAACCACTATACAGGTTACTCCCGTACATCGTACAAGCTAAGATTATACATACGAGCGTTAAAAAAATATTCATCAGTATTCAAGGCGTTAGGTTAAACGAGGGACATACTTTTAGGGTTAAAACACATCTTTTTTTAAACAAGCGTTGACACCTAGGTGGTCCCCCCCAAACTAGGAATTGCTTCTGTATCGTGTGCGTGTACACTAACCGCTGACAGCTCAACAACACACAACTACCTATAGGCCATACATACACAAGATTTGTTTCGTGCGGGGACCGAATCTGCGACACGCAGCAAAGCAGCCAGTCGCTCACCCACTGCTCCAACTGAACCGTCATAGTAAGTGCTCACGTTCTGTTTCTCGTCCTAACAAATAATCATTTGCTAAACAGTCGTTCTGAGCGACACAAAAGGATAGAGCATGTAAAATGCGATTCCGTGCTGACAGATGTGAATCAACCCTAAGAGGGTGCAGTACTCATGAAAATTATCAACTTTTGCAATGGGAACTCTGGTTTATTGACGTTCAAAAAGTGCTGATTCATCATCTGCCTAGCCTTTTCCCAAAGTATCTTGGGGTCGGCTTCCAGTCTAACCGGATGCAGCTGAGTACCAGTATTTTACATGAAGCGACTGTCTGTCTGACCTCCACAATCCAGTAACTGGGTGATACGATACCCCTTGGTAAGACTGGATGTCAGACCTTTAGCTTCTAACTACTCGAACGACTGTCAAAGATCTACAAATGACAGCCGGGACTAACGGCTTAACGTGCTTTCCGAGGCACGGAGGAAACTCGATATGTAATTATGGTCACCCATCCACAGACCAACCTCGGCAAGCACGGCTTAACCTTAAAGATCGACCTGGGCGGCTGTTATTATTTAGCCACGAGCTCCTCAAAAAGTGCTCCTCAAAAATTTGAATAAATGGCTTTTGATTTTTGATTCGTGAAATGGATCAGCTGCTCCATACATTTATATTCGCATAACTCGATAAAATGGAGGAAAAAGCTCATTGTGGATCCTACAGTTAATTTTCATGAGTACTACACTGTCTTAAAGTATGTCCTATGTTTAACCTTAACCCGCTCTTATTATTTATATTTATATGTTACATCACACACATGGAATCAAGTCATGTTCGTACACAGTACATACAAACTTTACAGTAATAAAGGGGCGGTTACATTAAATGCAAACAATACAATTCACAATGGTTGGCACTTTGCATGGAATTTCGATGTTTATTTTTCAAGTAATGTAACCATGCCTTAAGGATTCGTATTACTCAGTGATATTTTTCGTAGCTTTTATATTTAATTAAAACTGGTATATAAAAGAAAGTCTATCATGCACCTTTTTTATTTCGCCGACTGAGATACATCCTATCCTACTAATATTATAAACGAGACAGTTTGTAAGAATGTATGTTTGTTACTCTTTCACGCAAAAACTATTGAATGGATTTTGATGAAATTTGGTATGTAGATAGCTTATACCCTGGATTAACACATAGGCTACTTTTTACCCCGGTCTGCGCGGGGGAAACCGCGGGGCGCAGTTAGAAGGCTATACCTATTTTGAAAATAATACGAATCCTCTTCCTATTATATATACTTTCGTATACACACACTTCCTTAAGCTTAGCAAATCAATAACGATTGTTTTTATTAACTTTAGATTAAACATTTCTATCGTTTATTTTCGTGATATTTAGTTTAGATTTTTTATTATAATATTTAAAGGCCATTATTATTAGAAGTTTTTATTTTCAACGCCATCTTCGTTTACTTGACTTGTTTTTTAATGCTTGCGAACACTCACGTTAGTTTTTGATTCGGTATTCAAAACTACAGCGTTAATACCGCAAAATCTTTCAAACAGATAACAATCTCCTTCAAATGTTATATATTTTCTTTAATAATCGCTTTATCAAATACTAAATAAAATATAGCAATCGGATTTCGATACATAAAAGATTTCGAAATTGATATCAACAATATTATAAGAACAAAGTTGTTTCGGTATTTAAACATTCTCCTAACTCGCAGAATACAGAATTGTAAAGAAACATTATTACGTAGACGTTAGTATTAGTTAGTGTGTGCAATATAATCTATTTCTAGCTCTCGGTATTCTGGTGTTACCTTATTTCTATGTATTTCTGTTATCCTAGTACCTATTCTTACAGTTGGCTTCGAAATTTAATGTGAAACGAAATCTGCCACAATTCTTGACGGTTGTACTAAAAGGAAACCTTTTCAACCATATTGCAATTTCTAGGCCATTTTTAAGGTTCCGTACCCAAAGGGTCAAACGGGACCCTATTACTGAGACTTCGCTGTCCGTCCGTCCGTCTGTCACCAGGCTGTATCTTATGAACCGTGATAGTTAGCCAGTTGAAATTTCTACAGATTATGTATTTCTGTTGACGCTATAACAACAAATAATAAAAACAGAAAAATAAATATTTAAGGGGGGCTCCCATACAAAAAGGAGTTTTTTTTTTCATTTTTATATATAATGGTACGGAACGGTTTTACGGTTTTTGATTTTACCATTCTGCTTTTTATGGGTGAGTTATACAGCTTTTTCAACTGCATTTGTAATGGCCTAAGTCGCTTTAGTCGGCTGGCCACGTAGCACAAATGCGCCCGGAGAGATGGGCAAAGATCACTGACACTCACTGGATGCCTGACAGAGGATATCGCCGTCGAGGTAGACCACGGCGAAGTTGATGTGACGATCTAATCCTGTTTGCGGGGCGAACATGGCCAGGGGGCCTACCATGACGTCATAAAACATTATTGTTTTACTCCTTTTCCAGTGTGGGAAAGAGATGGCGCTAGACATACTGTATAACTCCGTCACTTTCCCACACTGGAATAAGAGTAAAACAACACTGCTTTAAGACGTCTTGGTAGGCCAGCAGATATTTATTGCACAGGACAGAGATGTTTGGAAAAAGAAAGGGGATGCCTTTGCCCAGCAGTGGGACACTCACTAGGCTAAGAAAATAAAATCGCATTTGGTAACTTTAAAAAATAAAGTATTTCCGATTTCACTAAAACAATGTGATATTTAAATAAAAGCGCACTGTTGAATTCTTAACGCTCAGCTCAACGATGAGAGTCGAAAATCCAACAGCGTAATCATATTTCGGCATTCATTTAGGTGATTCCTAGTTTTATTTCTAAACCATAGAATAAGATAACACAGAATACCTGTTTAAGACATCGACATAAGTTAGACATCTCCTATATTTAAAGCTATAGTATAGGAAATTGTAATTATATCACATATAGACATATTCAATGACCAAATATTTATTATGATAAGGCTTATTTGAAGTTGAGAAAATAAATGAATGAAATTAATAAAACTCATATTGTTTACGAGTTATAGTAAAACTGATCTTTCCAATTCTAAAATAAGGTACATTTTAGAACATGCATGACACTTAGTTTTTTTCGTTGACATAGTTTAATCAAAATGCAAACGTTTAACATATTTTAACCTAGGTCAAGATACTGTTCAGATTATTTCCCTCTCGCTTACACATATAAAGTTGCGAATGAGAGGTGAACAGTTGAACGTCCATAACAAGCAAAGAAAATCAAATCGAATACCACAATTAAAAGCCAAACTATCCGACATATTCGTTTACAAGCGAAATTGAACTTTAAATACTTTTAACATAAGTGTTACAAAATGTACAAATATAAACATTGCTCGGCCGAGTTCTTGTTTACACACGATGGGATAGAAAAGCATAGTCACGATTATTATAAATGGATACTGATGATGGTACAATGAGAAGTTTTATACTGTCGAGAGAAAAATGATCTTGAAGTCGTTCCTAATTTTTATTTAGGTCGGTAGTCTACCCAGACCCCAATACCGAACGTGAAGTAGTCGTGAAGTAGAATATTTTAAAATGGATGCGAAAGTCACTCTGTTTGTTTGTTTGTTACCTTTTCACGACTAAATGGCTGATCGGATCTTAATGAAATTCGGCAAGAAGATAGAATTCAACCTGGGGAAGGACATAGGCATATATCATCACGCTACGACCAATAGGTGCGGAGCAGCAATGAAAAATGTTGCGAAAACGGGGAAAATGTGACGCAGACGAAGTTGCGCGGGACGTCTAGTAATAATTTTATAAAGAGGAAATATTTGATTGTTTGTTTGTTAAGATTTAACTCAAAAACTACTCGACCGTTTTAAAAACTTTCACCATTAGAAAGCTACATCTTTACCGAGTAACATAGGCTATATTATATAAAAAATTTCGCTGACGAAATCGCAGTGGAAGTGCTAGTCTGATATTAAAAACACAGCAAACACTTTGCCCGACCCGGGAATCGCAAATCTTCTACTCAGACCTCGTATCCTTTGCGACCATGCGGCCTATGAAGTAGTTAAAGCCATGAGACCGAGTAAACCTCCTTAAGTATGTAAATACCGTTTCCGTTACACCCTGTATATGTTATTTGCTGACTGTAAGCCAAAAACTCCGCCAAAAACCATCCCTACCCGACAGTACTTCTCACTCATTCCAACACCACCAGTACCATACAATATTATGTATTAGATAAGCCTATATGTTATATTCAGAGCGGTATGTATTCTCTTATCTGTTGCAGTGTCTCCACGTCTGTCGACTGTACTAGACGCTCGAAGGTTTCTACTCCAACCTGGTTCTTCAGTGTTTCAAGCTGAAATTGTATTTTATTTATTTATTTATGTACACACAAAACATTTAACAGAACAATACATTAAGATACAAGAGCACAAAGGTACTGCTTATTTCAAAAGAAATTTCAAAAGCAATTTATGTTTAGTTGCCAGTCTTTTGTATAAGGTACACTTCTGCTTAACCATTCTGGGATAAGAGGCGTAATGTTTTGTAGTTGAAGTTTTCTTTAAACATCATCTTGGTTAACAAATGAATGAATTTGTGACAAACGAGATTCTTCATTGTTATTTTGTATTTCTCGGACATAGTTGTTTGGCAAGCTTGGGCTGCGCTTGCCAAGGTCGGTTCGTGGATTTGTGACTATTACAGCGAAGATCCCCAAAATAACTTTAAATCATGTTTTAGTGTTTTTTTTTAAGGATTTATGTTGGTCACAAGCCTTTTACTAATTTGCCTCGACCGTATGTGCTTTCGCTCACTCTGTTTGCCAACAATTTGTTTTCCTGATTGTGTTTCTGTAGGTGTGTATAAGGAGTCTTACCTGATGGTGAACCACAGCTCTAAGATCGATGGTGTGCGCGGGGTGAGTGGCCACCAGAGTGCGGCGGCGCAGCTCGTGCGGGGAGTCCCCCGCGGCCGCGCCCGCCTCGCCCCAGCGCGCCGCGCCCCCGCGCCCCTCCAGCGGGGACGCGGGCCGGGACCCGGGCGGGGCTAGCAGGGCGCTGGGGAGAACATCACGTTACACAAAGCTTCAACACCAATATTAGCCGCATAAAGGTAGCACGCGCATTTAAATGTTTTTTTAATGGTTTTTGCAATTTTCAAGACAGTGTTAGGTTGTATGTTGATAAGAATACGATTCGCGACCGTAACAAATATGGGATATGGGATTTCAGATTCAAATTCAAATTCTTTATTGCGAACTAAGTGTAGTCTTGAAGATGCTGACAATAGGTAGGTTCTTACTTAGTTGCCTGTTAGGGCATTGCAATTTAAATGGTATTTAAATATAAAAAATAAAATTAAGATATACAACACTCAATATTACAGTTGTTGCAGTTTACATTATCTTATATAAAATTATTAGTATTCATACATTTTACATTATTTCATACATTTCATATTCTTATAATTTATATGTCATTTTATTAAGTATCACAATGAAAATGAATCCAATATCGCATAATTATTTTTCTTCAAGAAATTCCTTAACTGAGTAATATGCCTTTTCAATCAGGAAGTCTTTTAGCTTCCTTTTAAAAATACCAATTAAATTAATGCTTTTAATGTCTTTGGGTAAATTATTATAAATTTTTATGCCCATACAAAAAATACTATTACTATGTACTGCAGTTTGGGATTTTTTATTCTTAATGTATCTTTAAGTCTACTGGTTTTTAATGTGTCATAGCTACTGATGTCTGATTTAACTAATATTGAGGCCTCGTAGATATATAGAGAAGGGAAGGTTAATATCCTGAGGTTTATGAAATGAGGTTTACATGAATCCGTTTGGTGTATCCCACATATTGCTCTAATACACTTTTTTTGTGCCTTGAATGTAATTTCTTTATGAGTGGAGTATCCCCAATATAGTATCCCATAAGATAATTATAGTGGATCCCACATAGGCATGATAAGCACTAAGTAGTGTGGCTTGGTTAGATACTTTTTTGAGCACGTAGAGGGCATAAGAGAATTGATGCGATTTGCTACATACACTATTTACATGTGTTCCATGACATATTAGAATCTACCTAGAAATTTGTACTTTTAACCTCGGATACAGTTGCATTATTGTATTCAATAATGGAATTGATTTAGCGTTTTTATTCTTAAAATTCATGTAATCGGTTTTTGTAAGATTTATTTTTAGATTATTTAACGTTAGCCAATGTATTAATTTAGATAGGGAATCATTTATTTCTAGTTCAATATTTTTATTTTTGTTATTTGTGAAAATCGCCGTACTGTCGTCTGCAAATAAAACCATAGGGTGTTGAATAGCGTTAGGTAAATCATTTATATAAATGAGAAATAGTGGTGGTCCTAGTATCGACCCTTGAGGTACACCATATTTTATACACCTTGGGCTCGATGTATATTTAATTTGTGTTTGTGAATGGACATAATTGAGTTATTTCAGTGAACTGTCTTCTGTAACTGAGATAGGATCTAAATATTTCTAGTGCTTTACCTCGAACTCCGTATATTTCTAGTTTATGTAGCAGTATTCCATGGTCGACATAATCGAAAGCCTTTGTCATGTCCATGTATAAGGCTGTGACTTGATTTTTTTTATCCAGGTCCGTTAATTTTTTGTAAAAACTGATGCATTGCTATATTAACCGATTTCCCTTTTCTGAACCCAACTTGATTACGTATTATTTTTTTTCTTTTTTCTAAATAATCAATGGGATTATTATATAGTACTCTTTCAAATATTTTAGCCATTATTGGAATGAGAGCGATAGGTCTGTAGCATCGTACATCTTCCGTGTTGTCTTTTTTGAATATTGGAGTAACTATGGTAATTTTCAAATACGTCGGAAAAATTCCTTCTTCAAGACACTTATTTATTATGTAGATGATGATTGGAGCAATTTCGTACATTACACGCTTTATTATTTTTGTGGAAATTCCGTCCCAACCTGTACTGATGGTGTTTTTAAAGCCATGATTATTTTGACAACATCGTAAAGTGTAACTGGTGTTAAGAAACAGGAGTTTGGTTTATTGTAGGTTAGAATATTAGCGTAGTTTATTGTATTTTTAGTTGGTTTTGAAATGTCATCAATAAAAAGTTGTTGAATGTTTGTGCTATTTTATCAGGAGCAGTTATAAATTGGTTATTATATTTTATTTTATTAATTTTTTCAGGAGGGTTATTGTTTTTGTATTTATTGATTATTTGCCACACTGCTTTAGATTTATTTGCGGCTGTCTGGATACGATAGTTGTTTTGCGACCTTTGAGTGAGTTTAATGATTCTTTTAAACAGTTTTACATACTTCTTAAAATCACTCATAACCTTATTATTACCTGATATACGATAAGTTTTCAGTAGCATTCTTTTACGGAGGGAACATATTTTTAGTCCTTTACTAAGCCATTTAGTATTTCTTATGATTGGAACCTTAATTTTTATGTTTTGAAAGCAGAGGTCATAGAAAAGTTTAAATAGTTTATGGAATTCTTCAAAAGCATCATTTGGGTCACTTTTCCCATAGCAATCACTAAAAGTCAGGGCTTTTAAACAGTTAATAATTTTTTCAACATTTTCGTTGCTATAGTCTCTTCTAAATTTGTAACAGTAGGTTATTGAGTACGTTTTCCTCACAGGACATGATAGTACTTGTGCTGTATGTAACCATATATTTAAAAGTAGGTAGATATATTATAAAGTTTGTGTAGGTTAAAGTTTGTAACTTTTCGCGAATGAAGGTAACTAACTCTATATAATTATGCGTCCTTCTGAAATCTTCTTCCCCTACATAAATCAAACAGTAGTCGGACGCGGAGTAACGGCCGCGAATCACATTTTGTTCAACATACTGTGTAACACTGACCATCAAATTGCAAAATAAGAAAGAAATTGGAATTTCGCGGGTTACCTTGGTGCTTTCCCCTTTAGGCTGCACAAGAGCGGAGACGAGCTGTGCCGCGATTCACCAATCACATGGCAGAGTCTAGAAGAGATGTGGTTTTCAAGCCATATGATTGATGAATCGCGGCATAGCTCGTCTCCGCTCTGCTCCGCTCCGCCTCAGAGGAACTGCAGCCATAAGATCGTTTACGCCTTACGGCATTTTATACAAACTTTCAAGTCCTTATTTTCCGAAATGACTGAACCGATTTTAATTAAACTTAATACGCATAAGCAAGATACATAGGTCTAAAAAGTTACTAAAAAACATTTTGCAAACGGCATCCCAGTGGTTGTGGCAGTGGCTATTTTTACTGCTACGACAAGTCATACTTTTTTCATTTAAAAAATGAATTTCAGAAACTAAAGATAAGTGCCGCTGCTGTCGTTGATGTGAAATACTCGTAATAAGAAAAAGACATCAAGGAACTTACTCAATATAAGTGCCGTTATCCTCAGCCTTCATGACATCATTCAACACCTCTGCCAAGTTGAGCAGTATCGCTGGGAATCGTTGCAATACTGTCGCGTTTTGTGTCGTCAATAGAGCTGCTAAACCAAGACCTGCAACAAAAAGTTTTGATTCAAGAGCATGTACCATAGGTTAAATAGATTTTTTTAATACAAATTATGATCCAATATTGGATCCTCCCCAAGTGACGAAATATAAGGTCAGCAATTACTTAGTTATCTTTTCTACTTGATTCGACGGACAAACAGAAAGCTTTTTAAAATATCAAGACGCAAATGATGTATTTTTAACCGTTTTTAAGTTTGTCAATAGTTAAGCGTACTAAATGCATGTTTGTTCGAAATGATTCGGCACAGCCGGACAGCAAAATCTAATTTATGCATTCACCCCTTTTTTTCGGATGGGAAATCATCAAATGACCCCACCCGCTCTGGGCGGAGCGGAAGGGAGTGTCAGACTTGACTGACTAAAACCCATCCATGTTCCTTCTCGCCTTAGCCCTTTGTGTTCCAGGGCCACGGTATCTCTTTCGAACAGTCCCGCAGCCCTGGCAGGCATCGGCCCTCTCGGACCCCTTCCGATTTGCTGACATCTCCTTATACGATCGCATGCACCCCTTATACGACCAATGACATGTCATGTGATGCGGAGGAATGAGAAAAGTTTTGAGTATGCATGAGGATGAATATAAGAGTAGAGGAAGACAAAAAGGAACGATGGATGGACTGTGTGAAGGATAATATGGCAAGAAAGGAGGTATCTGATGAGATGACAAGTAATAGAAATCAGTATGGAAGAAGAAGACATGCTGCGCCGACCCCAAATTAATTGGGATAAGGTCATCATCATAATCATCATTTCAGCCAAAAAGACGTCCACTGCTGGACATAGGCCTCCTCCAAGGCACATTGACATTTTGGGGGGGTTTATCATAATCGCCACGCTTGGCAGGCGGGTTGGCGATCGCAGTACGGTTGTTACAAAAGCACAGATAACGCTGCTGCCCATTCTCTGGCAAATCCCTTAGTCGCCACGACACCCACGGGAAGATATGGGATGGTGCTATTCTTTACGTCCGACACCATACAGAACAAGGGATAAAGTCAAGAGAATAATTTATACTTGTTTCGCATTAAAGACGCTGCCTCCTACATAGATCTGCGCCAGACTGTGCATAAATGAGTTTTTTTCCAGTTCTCCCAGGTAACAGAAAATCAAGACCTAAAATCAACAAATAAAATCCAAGATCTACTCACCAACAACCTTCCACCTCTCAACCTGCGTCACCAGATTCATCTTCTCAGTCCAAACACGCAGTAACCTGTTCAGGACTTTGGCGGGATCCGAGTCGTACTCCGCGACGCCATTGGAGGCCTCCTGTATGGCCTTGTAGAACAGGTCGGTTGAGAGCAGGATGACGCGCGAGACCAGGCACAGCTGGACTGACAGGACCATCGGGAGGTCGTCACCTTCCAGGAGACAGCTGTGACGGAAAAAGATGAAGTTAACAGGTGGTTTTTAGGGTTCCGTACACAAAGGGTCAAACGTGACCCGATACCCGAACCCGAATCCCGAACGGGATTTCTGTTGATGCTTTAACAACAACAACTAAAAACAGAATAAAATAAATATTTAAGGGGGGCTCCCATTCAAAAAAGTTATTTTTTTGCTCGTTTTTATAAATAATGGTGCGGAACCCTTCGTGCGCGAGTCCGACTCGCACTTGGCCGGTTTTTTATATATATAGTAGGTTGTCGTCTGCTTAACCGAACTATCCTGTGTGTGTGTGTGCTGGAGGCCTTGAGTGTAAGACCTCCAGCTAGGACAAAATACATACAAACTAAGCAACTACACGCTCGCGGGCACCACCTGTGGGGTACGAGCCTTGGCTTAGGGCGTCTCTGCGAGAGGACAGCATGGGGACAGGCTGGATCTGAATGATATCATCATTTAGGGGCTAATTTAAAACTACTGGCACAGCATCGCGGGCTGGGGCATCGAGCGAGGGTCGGTTACCATGACGTCTTAATGCAGTATTCATCATCAGCCTATAATGTTCCCACTGCTGGGACACAGGGCTCCTCTCAATGAGAGGGAGTGGGCTTTAATCCACCACGCGGGCCCAGTGCGGGTTGGTAGGTATCACATGTCTTCGAATTTTTAGTTCTGGGACATGCCGGTTTCCTCACGATGTTTTCCTTCACCGTTTTGAGAGCAGCGGTGATGAAATAAATTACACAAAGTAATGCGCCTGCCTGGGTTCAAACCTACGACTCGTAAGTCGGCACTGCCGCCACTGGGCCACCGCTGCTCTCAGTTAATGCAGTATTGTTTTAATCTTATTCCAGACTGAAAAAGAGATGGCGCTAGAAGTCCTCTATAATTCAGTCTCTTTCTCATACTGGACAACCGTTTTATGACGTCATAGTAACCCCGCAGGAGTTCACTTCTGAAATTCGCGAATGCTGAGTTGAACCTAATGGTACACAGGGCGACCAATCAAGCTATGCAAAACCAGTATTAGCGGTTCTGTCAATTAATGGAACATCTATACAAAGCGAGGCCTTATTTTACTAGAAATGCATAGCTTGATATGTCGCAATTTGTATTCCAACATTTCACCATAATATAACATCTATGGAAATGATAAGCCGTTTTCTTTCGGACTTTGTTACTCCCAAACCTTTGATTACACATACTGTTCCGAGTTTTTAGCTATTCTTTCGTTAGGTTTATTGTCTTGAAATAGGTGGTTACTTCAACTGCAGCATATAAAACTGGCGATGCAAATCGTCTTAAACCAGACGTAATATTCATATAATTTTCCCGAGAAAAGTACTAATATCATTTTGTCACAAGCATTCATAAGGCCCCATACAGTATTCTTTAGAAATTCTAATGACAAAACACTTCACTACTTTCATTTGAATAAACAATCCTAAAAGTAGAGTTTAAGACACAATTCATATAATTAAAACCGTATTTTTGGAACACAGTACCATACATAAAATCGAGAGGCCCTATACAGTATTCCGGTGAAATTCTAATGACAAAGCACTTCACTACTTTCATTTGAATAGACAAACCTAAAAGTAGACTTTTAGACCGTTTTGTTGGAACACAGTCTCATACACAAAATCGAGCCGATTAACAGCGTCAAAGAGCCGAAAATACTAATTAATCTAACGAAATACTCACTGTATAACCCTAATAAGTATCGGCCAGATGACCTTAACCCCCAAGAAGGCGTTTCTCTCAGGGAAGGTGACGCTGATGCAGATCTCCGCCATCTTCAACACAGTGATGACTCCCTCAGTCCTCATGTCACTCAGCATGTCCTCCTGGAGGGCCATGCACTTCGCTCCGGGACCCGAGAGGAACTCCTCGGGGCACAGGAGAGTGTAGGCTTGCATTATGTAGACTACAATCCGGAGGTGCTCGGATGATTGTTCTGAGGAAGAATTTGTTGGGTTAGCTTACGAATTGGCTCTTGGCGCGGAGTAGGGACCGAAGAAAGGAAGGAAAGGAAGGAAGGAAAGGAAGGAAGGAAGGACACTAGGAGGTGGCGAAAGGCGGGCGTTTTGGGGGACTGTCTCTTGTAATTTTGACGTTCAAAAAGTGCTGATTATCAGCCTAATTTGAATAAATGACTTTGGATAGAAGAAGTAGATCTATTGACGAATTGGAAGAAGTTGTGTTATGACCTTAACAATGGAAGAAATGAAGAAAGACGTGTGCGTCGACTCATCAACGTCTCCCTGAGCTTGTCTCATTAGCTAGGGATCGACGTAAAATATCTTTACGTTCTTTTCGCTGTCAGTAGTCATGCTATCATTAAAATCAAATTATTTATTTATTAACTCATTTTTCTTTAATTTCATTCCTCACACAATCCATCCACCTTTTCTTTGGCCTTCCTCTCCCTCTCCATTCATCAACATACATAACTCAACTCATTGCCTTCGTATGTTAATGTTTCATCATATTAAAGATTACCTAATATTGGGTGAAGATTCTCGGCGAGTTGCAAGGTGGCGGGGTCTGCCGCCTGCGAAGTCTCCAGCACTGCGAGCCACAGCTCCAGCGCGTCTTCTAGTAGGTACACGTGCGCCGGCTCTGACAGCTTGGTGGACTCGTTCACTACGCTCAGGATCCAGGGACGGATGTTTGGAGGACATTCGCCAAGTGCCTGCAGATGAGAGCGTGGGTTAGGTTTGTGTATCGTGCACGGCGTGCGCCCACAGCTGCGGCAGGTAGGCGAACATACCTTGAGCAGATGCACGAGCGCGGCGAGCGCGGCGGCGCGCAGCATGTTGCGCGCGGCGTGCGCGGCGTGCGCCCACAGCTGCGGCAGGTAGGCGAACATACCTTGAGCAGATGCACGAGCGCGGCGAGCGCGGCGGCGCGCAGCATGTTGCGCGCGGCGTGCGCGGCGTGCGCCCACAGCTGCGGCAGGTAGGCGAACATACCTTGAGCAGATGCACGAGCGCGGCGAGCGCGGCGGCGCGCAGCATGTTGTGCGCGGCGTGCGCGGCGTGCGCCCACAGCTGCGGCAGGTAGGCGAACATACCTTGAGCAGATGCACGAGCGCGGCGAGCGCGGCGGCGCGCAGCATGTTGTGCGCGGCGTGCGCGGCGTGCGCCCACAGCTGCGGCAGGTAGGCGAACATACCTTGAGCAGATGCACGAGCGCGGCGAGCGCGGCGGCGCGCAGCATGTTGTGCGCGGCGTGCGCGGCGTGCGCCCACAGCTGCGGCAGGTAGGCGAACATACCTTGAGCAGATGCACGAGCGCGGCGAGCGCGGCGGCGCGCAGCATGTTGTGCGCGGCGTGCGCGGCGTGCGCCCACAGCTGCGGCAGGTAGGCGAACATACCTTGAGCAGATGCACGAGCGCGGCGAGCGCGGCGGCGCGCAGCATGTTGTGCGCGGCGTGCGCGGCGTGCGCCCACAGCTGCGGCAGGTAGGCGAACAGCGCGCCCGCGCCGCCCCCCCGCGCCACCCGCGCGCCGCAGCGCTCCATCACGTACGACACCACGTGCAGGACGTGCATCTTTGTGTCGCATTCTTCGGATTCCACCTAGGATCGAAAGTTTATTTATTTATATTTAACTTGCGCTTCGTCCGCGAAAATTGTGAAATAATTTTTAAAATCGGTCGAGTAGATCTTGAGTTAAATTGTAACAAACAAACAAAAAATCTAATCTTTCCTCTTTATAATATTAGTTTAGATTTACAAGTAACAGGAATCAATACGTTAGTAGCAATATTTCTTAACAACTATATTAGTAAACTAAACCTAAAACTGCCTTCTAGATATGAGAATCCCAACACCGATGTAGAAAGCTTACTTGAAAAGGAGATGTTCCAGAAATGTATGGAGCCTGGGCTAGCACTATGTACACTATATGTAAATATTGCTAAATAATACAGTAACTGTTTTTTATTATCAATTTTCTTTAATTTTACTTCGTTTTAATGTACATTCAAATTAACTTGGTCAAAGAGAGCAACACAACATTAAAATTAAACATGGTGGATCAGATCAGCACGTGATCAGCAGGCGAAAAATGTCATTTGATTGACGTGTATTACGATACACGTCAATCAAATGTCAATGTCATAACTGCTTTAGTAAACAAAACAACTGGAATTTCAAAAATCTCGGGTTTTGGTTTGTTTTGGTTGAAAAAAACAACAAGTTCAATCCAAACTCAATGCAAAGAAAGACTTAAAAACGGCATTTCTTAAAACTGTCAAAGTCGTCAAACGTCAAACAACTGTCATGGCTGCCCTAAAAATAGGGTTATTGTAGTAAAAAACTTTTCAAATGATAATTATTGTACGACTATACCCTTCTTCAAATGATTTTTTTTGAATTTTTATTATATTCCTCTATTTTTTTCCTATTTATCTATGTAGTGTACATAGTGGTAGCCCAAAATCAAACATCTCCTTTATGAAGAAGAGTTTAGGCTTCTTGTAACACGGTAACTGAAAATGGGCGGCAGATAACAGGATGTTATGCCGAAGAGGGAGAGGCTTATGTTCAACAGTGGATTGGAAAGGCTGCGTTGATTGAAAGCTTCTCTGATTTTGCAATAGAAAGGTTCGACGGTATGGTTTTCATCGTTTCTTGATGACGGTGAACAATACCGTATTGACCAAAAGGTTAGACTTTTACGACTGCTATTGAGACGATTTTATATTTTTACTAGGTCTGAAGCACGAGCATCTCGGAATTATAGTGGTAATTAGCCCCCGACTATCACGTCGGTGTCGCCAGTATTGGGGTACGAAGAACAGGGTGTAAGTAAAGTTCTTCATCCCTCAAAGAAAAGGGAGGATCCTCCGGACGGGCAGTATTCTACTAGACATAACACTGTCTTGTCGAAGGATCCTCCCTTTTCAATGTTGCATGAAGAACTTTATCAACTTCATTACATGTAATCTTCAATCGATTAACAGTAACAGAACGATGTTTTAAACATGATTTGTGAGAAGCAAGCGGGAAGCCTAACGGACTAAAAAATTCACACAAATTTACAAAAATATCACAACAACCAGCTACGTACCAGGAGTTCATAAAGCGCAGCGATCGCATGCGGAGCGTACGGCGCGAACTGTTCCACGTCAAAATTGAAGTCGTCTATTGTACTCCTCAACGCTTCGGCCGCTGCTAGTTTCACAGCCGCGTCTTCGTCTACTCGACTGAGAGGTTCCAGTAGTGAAGCGTACATTGCTGGTCGCAGGGACTGCGATGCACGAACACCGCACCACTGACCTGCAATGGACACCAAAATAAAATCGAGTTTTTTTCAGTCAGTTGATGAAGGAAGGTTTTAGGTAAAAGTAGCTTACCTATAAGTTGACAAACTCTTCTTCGGATTATTCTGTAGTTGTTGTCTTTGATTTTTAACTCTTGGCTTAAAACTTTCGTGAACCACTCGTCGAAGTCAACCTAGAACAAAACAAAATGTGAAGTGAAGCATTAGTCCTGCATTCATGGTAAGTAGCTAAAATCGGAGAGTGGCTGTAGCATTTTCGACAGATAAATGCATGCCGTTTGGTCTCTTTTTATCGCTGCGTTACTATCGATAGCGCTATCTTACTCTATTATTCCGAAAGTATCACTATACTATCGCCAAACCTCATCCGCAGGCTACATTCGATGCAGGCAAATAAGGAATGGGGAATACATTAAGTAAAACATCTAAAATCAAATATTTTTCTCCACAATAAGCTAAGAGGAGAAAAGAAAACAAACACTCACATCGTCATACAAATCGAAGGCAGCCAATCCGACAGCGTTATAAACAGCATCCTTCTTCAGTATACCAGGTAGATCGTCAGGGGATATCTGTTGCGTTTGCAGGGTTGCCAGGAGTCGTACCAGTTCCGGGGCTAATACGTTACGGAATTGGAACAGTTCCATGAACAACGCTTCTGTGCAGGGCTGAAAGGCAAGGAAAAACATATTTTTTTGTATGAATTTCTTCAACTGACTGAATTTTAATTTTAATCAATTGATTAAATTGATTTAAAATCGATTAGAAAAGCCTTGACAACTTTAAAATCTAAGCTAATATTACGTAAAAATATTAGTATTACTGAAATATCCAGAATGAAAAAAGAAGAAACTAATAAACAAAACGTTGTGTTGTATAAGGCCGCGTCCAAACCAAAGGTATCGTCGCACACGAACATGTGGTTAAATACCACTCACCCGCAAACTATACTTCCAAGATTCACCAGCCTCATCAGTAGCAAAGCTCTCCGGCTCAGCATCCCACAGTGCCAGGTCATCAGCACTCAGCAAGAAGTAGTGAGAAACCAGGTGTCGACACATGTGGCAGAGGGTATTCGCGTCGAGGACCTCTATCTTCACTTGATGAGCTTGGAGAGTCACTACAAAAGATACAGGAAGATAAATGAATATTAGAGTCTTCTACGTCAGTTTCAAAATACCAGGGCTTCAGCAGTAAGCTGGAAGTAGAAAGAGATCTACTCTAACCTATTTCAATTTAAGAAACAACTGAAAGAAATGTCATATGTTAGTTATGTAGTCTAATACTTCAAAGTTAAAATACGTGTAAAGGTTGTACCAGATCTAGCACCATTGAATCGCTTTTTTCCATGCTCTTATCCTTTTCTGTCGCTCAGAACCGTCATTTGCCAAAGCGAGAAACAGAGCGTGCTAACAGCACAATGCGATTCCGTCCTGATAAATGTGGCTCGACCCTAATACTTCCCAGAACATGTATACTTCATACAATAGCTAGAGCTTTTGAATCAAATTCTTTAAATGTATGTGTTATGTAATGTTTGTCATACTTACATGGCTCCTTAACCTGGTCCATTCCCTTTGGCGGCTTATACTCCACACATTGCAGGATCCCTTTCACAATATTCAAGCACTGTATCGTGAACCTCTCATATATCAGAGCCATGCCTTGCTCAGTAAAGCAGTAATACAGGGCGAACTCCAAGGAAGGCCTGATTAGAGGGACGTAGGAGAATGGCTGGGCACATAACACTCCAAGAGCTACTTTGGTTAAATGTATTATGAATTTCTCGCAGAGCTCCAGTGGGTATATCCCTCTGCCTTTTAGTAGTTTTCCTGGAAGAAGTATCGAAGTTTTATACAAATGTGAATTCAACAAAAGGAAAGTGTGAGAGTTTATTTAGTTTTTAGGTCTTGGGTCCTTATCATTAATAACGCAGTATGGGATGGGTCCGTCCGCGTCTAATCACAGATTAGAACAGATACTTCACTCAGTAGAAAACTTCCAATACTTATTACGATAATTGCCTACTCCCTCGCGTCAACAACCACTGTATGCTAAAATGCGCCTAAATGCTCAAGCGTACAGCAGTGATTGCTTCGCACCGCGCGATTCCACGGTAATCGCAGGGCTGCCTCTTCGATAAAATTAAATTAACATAACTTTTTATCAATGTTATTGAGAACTGTGAATATGTTCTGACTTTTATGTGGCAATTAAAAATTTTATCATTTATAAAATATTTAACCAACTTAAAAAAAAGGAGGTGATCAGACATACAGGCCAAACTGAGAAGTTTGACTTGTATGGTTTGTAGGTATGTATGTTTGTGCGCGATAATCTCGCGTTTGGCTAAACCGATATCGATGCGGTTTTCAGAAAAGGATTTGTTACATTTAGGAGAACGTTTTAAAATAAGTATAATACTTCTTAGTTTGATGATGATCTTCGGAGATGTTCACTAGAAATGAAAAAAAAAAGCCTTAAAAAAAGAGAACCGACTTCAAATAAAGCACTAAGCCATAAGAAATAATTTGTTTTTTTTTTTATGTTAGTGCTAACAGCTGGTAATTACGAATCGAAAAAGCACCGACATCAAAGAAGAAATTATTTCTTACGGTTTAGTGTTCTGAAGTCGGTTCTCTTTTTTAAAGTTTGTTTTATTATATTTGTAAGTTTGTTTTGTTTTATATATTGGTGCTGACTGTGGAAGAAACCTAGATAAAACATAATTATAGACATCAGTGTGTAGGTAAAATAAAAAAATCTTTAAAAATCTTTGCTTACGAACGAATAGCACTATTAACATTGAACGGCGTGCGCGCGCTTCGCTTGCGAAAACCGCACTGAATTTGATCCGGCGGCGGACCGAGAGTCCGAGACCGCTCGGCTGGGCGGTAGGCACTTATAGCGCGCAAGTACATGGAGTGAAGGAGGCCTGGTCTAATCTACTATTCAGAAAAAAATACAGCCCCATTATGAATTGTTAAATTTATTTATTCAGGAAACTGTCTTAAAAACAGACAACTGTATTTGATGTCTTAGAATATTTCATTAGATGACATTGATTGAGCGTTCCAATAACAGGCGAAATATAATAGATGGTACCTTTTTAATAAACTAGCCTATTCGCGCAATTTTAATACCGGGATAAAAAATATCTTATGTGTTATACCCGGTTATAAACTACCTGTGTACCAAATGTGTGTGTGTGTACCAAATTACATCCAAATTCGTTCAGTAGTTTTCGCGAACTAATCTTCACGAACTTTCGCATTTATAATATAAAGTCTGAAGTAGGACAAGTTTTATACTCACTGCATTCCAAACTGGTCTTAGCCCTATCAAACACGACATTCAAGAAGGCCATAGCGTCCTGGCTCTCATGTGCCTTCTTGAACCCGAACACGGTCAGTTTCCTCAGTATCCTGAGGCATAGGAGTGCCTTCTCCAGATGTTCGGTGATCAGTTCCGTGGCTGCCCCCTCTTGGATGTGCCGGAGAAATAGTTCCGTGTTCTCGTGCCAGAGCGTTAAGATGAACGAGTATACTGTGTTGGTTAACTCCTGTGGATGGTGGAGAGATTTTTAATAACTTTGTTGGCTCGTTCTTGGTCGTCGTCCCAACCCTTTTTTTATGTTTAACAGAGTCGTTAATATGGTCAAGAAGATCTTCAGGTTACGACAGATACCTCACAATGTTTGGGAACAAGTCGTTCATACATTAAGAGGGGACTCTAGTCGGTATTTGAAAGTATTAGAAGGTATTTGAAGAAACTATTGCCGTTGCGCTGCGCCCGACCAAGCCGCCGTAAAGTGCGAACTACAAAAATCTTGACCAAAAGACGTTTTGTATACCGCTGTTTTCTTCCTCAAAACTAAACTGATCTAAATAATTCTTATATCAAACTTTAGAGGAAAAGTATATATATGCTTCTATTATTTTCTTTTTTGTTAAAAACATCTTATTTGTCTGATAGTCGTCTGAACATGGTGGTAAAAACGGGTTTTTGGATTATCATAATTCTTTGAGTAATTATGTTTTGAAAAAAAAAAGGAAATGATAGGGGCATGTATTAATAAGACCTAGATTTCTGGAAAAAAGAGTCTCCTCTTAAGAATGCCTTCGAATCTGCAGGTACTAACAATAACGCTACACGCGCGGCTGCAATGGTACGGCACGGTGGAAAGTTTGTGTCGACTTATCTTCAGCAATGGACCCGAACAAACTACGAAGTCCCCCCTTTCCTATCTTCGACTTATCAGAGCTCTTCTTATATTTCTCTAGCAATCAGAGTACGTTGAACAAAGAATCCTAAATACTAAACGTTGGGATACTAACCTGGAATGTGCGTCGATCACCAACCAGTCTTTTGGAAGCTAATGCCTTGACGACGTGATGGAAGATGAGAAGAGATCTGTGCTGTACCAGAGGCTGTGGTGCTTTTAGTGCACCCATCAACTCTGGGACTAAGTCTGGCCAGCTTGTTGGGCAGTCAAACCTGTGGCAGATAAAAATACGAATGTTCTTTAAAAGTAGTTTTATTATAAAGGGAAAAGAGTCAAGAGGAGTATACACTTTTCTTATAGTTGACATAAGAAGAGAGCATGTTCACATATATGAAGGCGGAAACGTATACAATGCAAAATAATAATAAAAAATGTTGATTAAAATATTGCTGTTTAGAACTTCGTAGGTATATCAAATCCTGAAACATTTGCTTGTTATTAGTTTGTTTAGCCAATCATAAAAGAGCAATGCCAAGGGTGACCGCAACCGCAAAGCCATCCAATCGTAATGATCCCCAGCGATACGAGTGGTTTCTATGTAACTATAAAAACGGTAACTTTTCAGAATTACTAGTAATTGTAGTCCTCTTGACCGTTTTCGGTCACGGCAGGCAATCCCAGCGGAGATTACCCATCGGCGCGGGAGATATTATGGTGCACAAGATGGGACCGTAATTCGAGATGACCAGAGAGAGATCAAGCGTAGGACCAACGGGTTAACACGTTTTTTTCCAAGGCAAGGGAGTATCATACCGCCAACAGCTAATAAGAAATGCCTAGTGGAAAACCTCCATATCCAAGGACCCCGACTCCAGGAGTCCCAAGCTCAGCAGAAGTGAAGCACAGAGTAACATAGTATTTAGTAACTAGTTATGTCGCTGCAGGCGTGTCACAACGATTTGGTGGCTTTGCAGCTGCGAATTGCATTTGTCTTCTCGGAATTGTACACATTTTACAGATTTTATCAGACCTTCTGAAACTGATGTTTACTGCCTTCTTCTGTGTTAAAAACTCACCTTGCAATCTTGGAAATCAAAACAGCAAGCTGCGTAGCGATCTGAGCGACAGGCTCACTCAGTATGCTGGTAGTGAGGAGTCCCTGCCTCAACTTGACCTTCTCCTCGTCGCTGATGGCATTGGGCGCATTCTTCCTCCAGTACCGGTCGACGCCGTTCTTGAAACACATCACCGCGAGCCATCGGACGTTGCCGTCTATTGAATGGTTTGATAGGACGTTCTGTAAAAGGTGTCTTGTTATTATTTTGTTAACAATCTCACGCTGCCGCGCCTTATGGTAATACAAAGAATGTTGATTTCGTTTGTCTCGTTAAATAAAGTTCACAATCGCCATGAACATACTCAAGGACGTTCATAGCCGCGCAAAAGATAATAGCGCCATGTAATAGGGGGCGATCCTATTGCCATCAACCGGGCACAAATCCAGACTCTGTGGCTGCTACTGAGAAATTCCTAATTGAAAACCCCAATAACACTTTGCCTTTTTTTTAGGGTTGGTAAATCATCAAATGACCCCTCCTGCTCTAGGTGGAGCGGAAGAGTGTCAGACTTGTACTGGTTAAAACCCATCCATATTCCTTCTTACCCCTTTGTGTTCAAGGGCCGCAGTATCTCTTTCGAACAACCCGCAGCCCTGGCAGGCATCGGCCCTCTCGGACCCCTTCCGATTTTATGACATCTCCTTTAGGCACGCGTGGAACACAAACGCGCCGTCGACACGTATAACACTTTGCCTGACCTGGGAATCGAACCCAGGTCCTCTTGCTCAGCAGTTGCGCTTGCAACTATTAAGCCAATGGTGCAGTCTCCAAATTATTGATAGATTCAACTTTCACAGTTATGAGAAATGCCAATGAAGAATTGATGTTATTTTCAACCATGTTCAATTCTCCAGGATCCAATTGGTATAAAGCAGGAGGAGATGATCAATAAATCCAGACAATTGTAACATGTATTCTGTTTTTGTTGTTTGTGTATCCATTACTGATTATATTCCAATGCAATGTAGATTGTCTAAACTAATATTATAAAGAGGAAAGATTTTATTGTTTGTTTGCATTGAATAGGCTCCGAAAATGCTGATCCGATTTGAAAAATTCTTTTAGTGGTATATAGCCCATTTATCGCGGAAGTCTATAGGCTATATATCATCACGCTACGACCAATAGGAGTGGAGCAGCAATGACAAATGGTGCGAAAACGGGGGAAATGTGACGCAAACGAAGTAGCGCCGGACAGCTAGTTACTGAATAAATAAATGAAATGAAACGAAACACTGCTACATTTAAAATCAAGCTTATTGGACTCAGCAGAACCCGCTAAAACTTACCAAAAGAACAGAATAGAAGCCAGGTTCCACCTCCCATTCTTGTAGTTTCTTTTCAGCCGGTTTTAACACCTCCGTGTCCTGACTGGTGGCACGGTTCAAGGTGTCTAGGACCAGAGCATAAATGTTCGGGTCCATTGCAGTGGTGATTACCTTGAAAAAAGATTATAATAATGATTATTCTCGAATAGAAACACAGTTATATGTACTACTTAAATTGAAGTGGACAACACAATTATTTTGGTTGTATGTGTTATGGGGAGAAAGTAAGGAAAAGATTATTGTCAAGAAAACAATGCTTATAATGAAAGTGCCTCAGCTCAGCCCATCATATAGAGGGGCACCACAAGGATATTGTGGGTTGTCACATATGCTATTGCTCCATCATGGAGTCTCTGACATGGAGCTTCCAAGTTAAAAGCTGGTATTCAGCTGCCCCTGAGTAGACAAGAAGCCAACCAGAACAGGAACTGAATGCATCTCTTACCAAAAGCTAGGTTGATGTTTCTGTATCCATGTGGTAGTTTTGTAGTTATAAATATATGTGTACTATACAAAATACAGGAGGTGTTGTTAAAGTGAGAAAGTAAACTGCAAATTGAAGAATCATAATTTTAAAAAGGGTTATGCCGAAACATGTAAGGATGTTTGGAGCTTATAAAAGGTTGCTGAAATATTGTTGTTTTTACTCATAAAATAAAGTATCCATAATGTGTATATCTTTGAAACAAATTAATCTTATTTGTCAACACATTCCATAAAATGATGATGTTTGAGAAAAGCAGTATTGTTTTAGTAAACATACTATCTGAACACAAACAGAGAACAACAAAATATCTGAAGTATTAATTTTAGTTACTTATTGTGGTTTGTTCTACACACCATCATCATCGTCATCCTATAGATAAACCACAAAGGAGACACCATGTAGTTTATAATTAAATTCATCATTCATTTCAATTTTTAATTTCAACATTTTGTGAAATAAATGAATGAAAAGTTGTGTATGCCCTTTTTCAGCTTTATTTTCTTGCATTATTTTGTTCTACGTTTTGAAGTAAGCAATGACTTATTGTCGGGCCTACGATGTCCTCTCATATTTAAGTACTAATGCTGCAACATTCAATATTGTAAAACCAAATGATTTTAAAAGAGTAACCATGGAGTTTCTTGCCGGTTCTTCCCCAAAGGAAACAACCAACCCGAACTGTGTACCGTTTGTCAATGTTATATAAGTGCCCATGTAGGCATAATGTATAATAAAATATTTTGATTTAATTTGAGCTCTCAGGCTACCTATTCATCTCATGGTTTGGTGTGTGTGCAAAGCTAATAAAACAGACTAGTGATGGTACATTGTTTGCTTCTTCTAGCTCAATGTTGACAACTCAATCAATCAATAAACTATCTTCATGACATTTCTATGTCAGTAAACCATATACAGATACAGTACACCAGTAGAACAAACCAGTCTAAAAAAAACCAGCAACATTCAAAATTATTTTAAACCTTAGACATGACATGTGATAACACCTTAGAATCTCCTGTTAAACTACCATGAGAAATGTTAGTATGATGTGGCAATGTTTCCTAGGGCCAGTCATTTTACAGCAGAAGCAGTCTCTTCAGAGATTAATATTCAATATGTGTATCAAATGATGCTGGATTGTTTAGCTGATGATAACTTCACAGTAAATAACAATCAGTTTTTCAGAATGATTATGTTCAAGTAGTTACATCACTGATTGCATCCTGTTTTTAGTATCTGCAACCAAGAAGTTCTATACATACTGCACCTACTTGATAGTCTTATATTATTTACAGAATAAATAAAAATAAGTTGGATGAAAAGCTAAGTCTTATACATCATGTCAGCTGCTTGTACGATAATATACGAACATACCTATCACTTGAACTTATATGTTTTGTCTGTAATGAGGTCAACACTCGCGACTTTGCAGAAAAACCGAAACATGATTCGTGTAATCAAAATATTTGCAAAGACAGTCATAAAAATGTCTTATTAAGAACCATCGTTGTAGTAAGAAAGCAGTGCACGTTGCGTAATACCACAAATCTTAAATATACATAAATATACAGTGAAAAAACAGAGCTATAACGAAATAAAGCAAACAAACTCACTTTTCACCCTGAAAAGGCAAAGGGCATAACATAACCTATCACAATTTACTAACGACGCATAAAACGAAATAAACTACAGAAAAACGCACTTATCCCAAATATTTGATTACGAAAATATGCAATGCACAACTAAACAGAACGATCGAACAGTTATTATGCGAATCATGCTGAAGAACCGATCGGAAAAATCACCACGAACGAAACTCCGATTTTCAATAATGCAAAATGTTTAAATGTCATTTGGCTGTCACTGTCATCATTGGCCTTCGTTCGGAAACGTAAACCACTGTGCTCATTGAGTATACATTATCATGTGAAAGGTTTTAATTATGAGAACCTTAGAGCATGGGCAAAGCTGGGAACACGTTATTGTTTATTTATCAGAATCTTTGATTAAATATACTATATTAAAACTTTTAAGTCTTATTATTGTTTCATACTTTCAGATGAATTAATCAATAATTCGTATGTTTGTGTGCTGTCACGACCGAGACCGACACGAATTTGCCGGGCGGCATGAGGTTACTCGGTAGATAAATTATTTCTATTCCAGTCTGAGCTTTATTAGCAACATTGCCCACGTCATACCTACTCTATGCACTAGAATGATTATGAGAACAAATAAGTCTCGTAAAACACACAAAACACTATGACGAAAGCACTTTTTTTTGTAACTCAATGGTAAACGGTTGCAACCATCAAAGCAGTGTTTATCTCATCAACCCTATCCTCATTAAAATAGTCATTCAACCTCGACACCAAATCAATATATCTGCAGCTACTTAATCTTCGCCGATTCGGGAGTCATTATCTTCTGTCATCATTGTTATCTGCTACATATCGGGGTTATCAAGTTACCGATAGCAATAATAATTATGTTTTTATGGAACGCCGACTAAATTATTTTGCTGTCTCAGTGAACGTAATACTTATTGAATAATATTTAGATTTTGCTATGGCATGCACTATTAACTTTAATAGTGATTCCACTGGAAGTTTTTACGCAGGTGATATTGTGACTGGAACTGTGATATTGGAATTGAAAAATGACCAGAAATTTCAGAGTAATTTTATCTATATAATTTATGATGGCTTTAGGTTCAACATACAAGACGCTTTTTTATTTTGTATTGCGTTATTTTGGTGTGTTTTAGGAATTGATCTCAAAGTTACGGGAATTTGCAAGGCTCAATGGACCCGGTCTATGGCAACGATGCCATACATAAAAATCTATTCTGAAAAGAAGAAAGTTCTTAGTTTGTTAATGACCGACATATTCAGAGATTATTGTAATGGTAAGTATTACAGAACAATCTTGCCCTTTCTTAAATTTTGACTATTCATAGTTTTATTTTGAGCCTACTATAATGTCCCACGATATTGCTAATCGCTTAAAGAGATCTCAAACGTTATAAAAAAAAGCGGCGAAGAAAAATATTAATAACAAATCCGAAAAATTCCAAAACTCCAGCGTCTACCTGGAACCGCTAATGTAACCACTGCAATTGATGACCTTTTGGCTGCGTTAAGGAACAGAGTTCGTGTAGTTCACAGATTTTCGGTGGATCATTAGTTTTTTCGGAACGATCAAGAGATGGCCCGCTATGTTACATTGTTACTGTTAGCCTGTCTCATTCCCCTGCTGGGCAAATGCCCCATGACTTCCAGATCTTTCGTTCTAGGACTAATGCGGGTAATAACCAGAGGTCGAAAATAGGTAGACTTATTTGTGTAGGTACTTACACTGATTTCATACAGCGAAAGAATAAAGTAGATATGACTCAAATCTCGAGATTAATTTTAAAGAGCAGAAAAATCCCGTTATTTATTAAATAAAAAAGTTATTTACTTTTACATAATTTAAACCATCTGAAATCGGATGTCCGAAGTTGCATAATTCCAATGCGCACACGCAAGGGAAGATCCATATAATGTCAATATTTCGATGCAAGTAGGTACTTAAATAACTCTACCTAAATCCGATCTCTGGTAATAAAGCTTTGTTTTATTTTTCAGGAAGCATATTACCGGCTGGTATTCACCAATACCCATTCCACTTCGCATTGCCAGCAGATTTGCCGTCGTCTTTTGAAAGTTCTGTTGCCAAAGTAATTTACACCGTAAAAATAAAAAGCAAACCCGCCTATAAACTTAAAAAGATGGCTTCATTCAATGTTTTAGGAAACATCAATTTAAATCACGTGGAAGAATTGTTGGTGGGTATTTGGGAACGTTATTTCCGGTTTCATTAAAATTAATAATATTTTCTGATTAATAAAAATATTGTTTTCAGATGCCTTCTTTCAATGAATTTCGTAAAACTTTTCGGAATTCCGGTAAATTCACAATTTGTATTAAAACTTATAAGGCGTTTGCACCAAAACAGACCATTCCCTTCGAAATAACAATCATTAACGAGAGAAAAGTCAAAATACGAAAAATCAACGTAATATTGGTACAGGTAGAGTATCCATCTAATCTACACGTATACTTAGACCTATAGGAATAAAGTTAGTATTTTTTTTACGTTTGACCAAGTTGTTGTCACATAATTTTTTTTTTTCAGAAATTACGTTATAGTGTTCAATCAGGATGGGCAGACGAAGAGAAGAAAATGTGCAAAACGGAGCACAAGAAATTTACCCTGAACATAGCCGAGATATGTTTCTTTAACATGGAGATTCCTCATTTAATACCTTCTACCTTAAATCTCATAGAACCTATGGTAGACATCTCATATATTTTTAGGGTAAGTTTGTCATATTATCTGTACCTACCGAACAAATCGTTTTCTATGTCGTAGGGTAGCTTCATCGCCCTCATTATTATTTGAAGTCTAAAGTTAAATCATGTTACACTTAGTGATTTTACACAGGCACTAACAACGCTCTTTCTGAATAAGAACCATCTACTACTAGTACCCGACGTAAGCCGTAATTGGTAAATTTGGCTAGGCAGATTTTAGACTGAAGTTTTCTTTTTTTTTTAATTACAGATTCAAGTCATTTTTCCCTTCCACTTAACTCTACAAGAAGACATCCCTGTCACTGTGGCGACATCACCAGTTATCCATTACGAATTTTAAATACAGTGTAAGCTTAAATAAATACTATACAAAAACATGTTTTTGTTTCAATTACCGAACATCTAAAACCACAATTTAGCGACTTAACTAGACTAGAATTTAGCCCGGTTTTTGAAAAATGGTTTACAAATTTTGAAGCGGACAACTTACATACATAGAATGCAGAACCAGTTCTGTTCTATAGAACGTGATTTTTGGGACCTTCTGGCCAAAGAACGGGATTCTCGGTACTTTCGTAAGCCTATATAGACGCGTAGAGCTGAAAGAGTTGAAACGTAGAACATATATACATAATAAAAACATTTAAATTGTTATCAAATCAAATAAACCGTTATATTCCTTGTTTTAGAAATTCCAAACATTAAATTCCGAAAATGTTCACTACTTGAAACCTAGATGGCGTAACTGTTGCTTCCAATAACTTTAGCTCGAGTTCATTCAAGAACTAAGAAAAAAAATGAAATTAAGGAAGACCTAATTAAAGAAAACTTTGTGAAATATTGAAAAAACATATTAAGATTTTTTCTGAATCTTTCTGGTTTATTACACCAATAAAATTAAATGTCATAAGCATTTCGTATTTATTTGATATGGTAGCATTATCACTTTTGCTGCCACCTGGCGGCAGAATGGCGTTTTATCGAAATCCTATGTATTTACTTACTTCTAATTAAATATTATACTTTCTTACTATATTATCAATTACTGTTTCTGTTAAAATACTTTTAATTTAAATAAATGTATTTAGGAAAGAAACTACTGACGTTTTTGATCATTTTGACGAAAAAAATTCGATCAAGCTTTGTATTGACCACTTCCCCTTTCCATGACTTTTTTTTGAGAAAGCGGAAATGGTTGGTCGGCCATAATCATTCGTGTGGGTCTGTGCTTGTGTGGTTTGGTTGTCTTTACCGGTGCCAACCATTATTTTTAATTAGTAGTAAGTTATGCGTATGAATCCAGACATGGACGATGATGAGAAGGGGTGAGTTTGTTTTCACATATTTTTGGTGTGGCTTAAGGCTGTCCACGACGTGCCAACTATAATAGGTCAAACTGGCATGTTCGCTTGGTGTGTCGCATTTCACGAATAGCCAGCAGGGCTTTTGTGGTTGCGTTACGTACTCAACTTTGTTCTCTGAAAGTATGATTTTCGTCACGATAACGTTATTTTGTGATAATACACGTAAAATGACATAGATGCGGCCTGCAAAATTTCAATTAGCCTTTTACTTTAGACCGGCTAGCGGGCACCGACCCCAAGCCTCGCCGTGTGACTTGCGTGGTACGATCATGGCAGCTATTACTTTCCCATGCTATATTTTCTCTGATAGTTGTTGCATTTCATTGCCAAAATTCATTTAGAATCAGTTTACATAACTAGACTTCCAACTCCGAAAGCTGTTGATGTGGAAACGTCGCAATATGTAAAATTAACCTTTCTGTGACTAATCGTTGCTTTCTCTTATCGGTGATTTCGCGCTAGGGTATTGTGACCATCATATTTTGTGGAAAATATGGTAATCTTGAGAAGTGCGTTGTTATTGAGGTTATTAGATCAATGTTCGAAGTGCCGCGTAGCGCGATCTCATTTACCTACAAGACGCGAAACGTGCTGATTCATTTGCATATGGTTACTGGCGTCGTCAAATTATTATGTTCACAAACAGTTTTCCTAGATGCTCGCTCGGATGTATGTTATTTTACGTGTAAACACGCTTTGGGCGGTCACTAAAGACGCTATGTAATGGTGAAACAATAGTGTAGAGTCACAAGTGGATGCTTAAATAACCATACTTACATATTGTTAGGGGGATCACATCATAGTCATTTACTGTTCTAAGAAAATTTATAAGTTAAGTTAACATAGCAAGTTGTGAGTAAATAATAATAAATGCTAATGATTAACTTTCAACTAATTATTTCTTAGCATCTTCTTCACTTGCATTTTTACTAGAAATCTAAAATGCAAATGGAATTATAGTTGTAAATTGAGTAATTAAAAATAAAAGAAGAGATTTGTTACACAGAAACCATTCTAAGTAAAACTATGACCCAAGAGAAGTGAATGGATACTTTCACCAATCTTGGTAAATGTGCTTAGTAAGCACTAAATTATTGCTGTATGGATGTTCAAAGGCTAGTCCAAGTAACACTTTCAGTATGACTACTGTCTGACAAGAATGGCATTGATTAGATAAAACTTCTGATTACAACTTCCATTTATTATATTTAATATTTTAGCAGTTAAATTCTTGTGAGTCATTTTTGCAAGTTATCTATAGCTAAGACCACAATTTGGCTTATGAGTAACATTTGACTTGTTCAAGTTTTTGACTAGATATTTATAAGAAACTGCAGTGCATTGTTTGAACTAAAAATATGGATGACAGTGACAGGTAAGTCGTATGTATAGAACAAAATAAACATAATATTGACCCTTTTTTGGGTTCCGTACCCAGAGGGTCAAACGGAACCCTATTACTGAGACTTTGTTGTCCGTCCGTCCATCCGTATTTCACCAGGCTGTATCTCATGAACCGTGATAGTTAGCCAGTTGAAATTTCCACAGATTATGTATTTCTGTTGACTCTATAACAACAAATAATAAAAACAGAAAAAAAACAACATTTAGGGGGGCTCCCATACAAAAAAGTGTTTTGTTTGTTTTTATAAATAATGGTACGGAACCCTTCGTGCGCGAGTCTGACTCGCACTTGGCCGGTTTTTTCCAACAAATTTGCCATTTTCAATACCATGGAATTATTAAATCTTCAGTTTTAGTATGTGTGTGCTGAATACATTTTATTCTTACATACTAAGTTAGCTCGGGTTAAACCTAGAAACTGTTTACCCTATACAAAGCAGTTGATAATAAAACAATCTTTTCATGATTTCACGGCTGCACTATGACATCTTGTTTTATAAATAATTCCCGACTTGTAGTTAAGAAACGTTAAATGGGAATTTTCACTTATTAATATTTTTATTTTCCTGATTCATCTAAAAAAGATATAGAAAACATCAAATTTTTGAAAGGTCAAAATCAAATCTTGAAAATAACAACTTCATTTACCAAATTATAAGTCAAGGCTTTAGCATTTTAAATATTCAGTGGCAAACAAAGGGACATTTTAATAAGTGTTGTTCATAATTCTAAATGCTGTAACACCCAGTGCCCAATGTGTTGGTAATAGTTTAACAGGCAGTGCAAACGCCGGTTGTCAAGGACTTTGACGTCATTAAAATTCATTAATAAAGTCAATCTCACGCTTTAGTTTATTTTGAGCTTCCATGTTGATGTTTTCTCGTTGCTTCAAGCTGTTTTTGAGCTTTGGGCTTAAGTAAAAGTGAAACTGGGTGTCGAGAACTAGTTATGTAAGATATGCCTTGACCTATCAACTACCCTAGACAAAATGGCTTTCAGTGGTCATTAATGCATAGCAAAGTTTTGACATGAAATATGAATACATGTGATCCAAAAATGCCACATGTTGATCATCATTCGGTCATTTGGTGATCTAATTAAACGTGACTTAGAGATTACTTTTAGTTATGCATTAAAGACCGCTAAGACATTTTGTCTAGGGTGGTAGGCAGTAGTGGACAAGCCAACCTAGATTAAATTCGCATAAGTATTTCCTAAGTGCTATAAAATATCTGTATTTAAATCCTTTTGACCCAGAAAACTGTTCGTCGGTGGTCTGTCATGGGAGACGTCTCAAGAGAATTTGCAGCGTTACTTTTCGCGTTACGGCGATGTGATCGACTGCGTGGTGATGAAGAACAGCGAGTCGGGCCGCTCCAGGGGCTTCGGCTTCGTCACCTTCGCCGAGCCGGCGCTCGTCAACGTGGTGCTGCAGAATGGACCCCATCAGCTTGATGGCAGGTAAGGACAAGACAAAAATCATGTGTATTTTTCAGGGACATAAAAAAACAAATTAATACTAGGGGTGGCGTGGGTTGATAAACTTGTATTATTTCGTACAAATGATTTGGAATGTAAGTAGGATGGAACCGCGACCCAGCACAAAGCAGAGATATTTCGAGCAAGTGAAAGGTACTTAGCCGCCGCGCCGGTAATTCAAGCCATGTTAGCCATGAATGGTGATGATGTCATTCCTAGAAATTTCGTTGTAAAACTTCTCTACATTCACTCGTCAAAAGTCAATTCTACAATCTTTTGCCAATAAAAACTTTCGGTTAAAAATATCTAGCTTCAATGGTCTTGTTGGGAGATTAGGTTAAGCCTAATAGTACCACTAGACACAAGAAGATACCGTTACTCTTGTGTATAGCGTCAATTTGCCACGGCAAGTTTTTGTTACATGGTTTCTACTTTTCCATAAGATTGTTATCTGTGTTAGGTTCGCGGCATAATTAAAATGGCTGCAAGTGGATTTCTTAGATATTTCAGCAGTTCTTCAGAAATAGATTAAAATGTTTCTGAATAAATAAAATATCTTCGTATTTTGTATTGACCCGAGCTAATGTTCCATTATAAATCACGTCATGCCCTGACAGATTCTCGTGATAAAATCATCCATCACCGTAATCTAAACGAGAAATCTTACTAAAAAGACACAATGTTGCATCCACAAATAATTGTGACCCAATTCTTGAAACAGAAATAAACTGTATGTATGGCCTTACTCAACCTAACGTTGGTTCACCTGTCAACTTATACATTTTTAATTTTTATTTCGGCTCTGATTGGGCTATGGCTGAAAGGTTAGATCAATGTTGTAACCCAGAAATAGATACCTCCTACGGTATTCTACAACATTTTTCTCTTCACAAATTGTGCACGAGCGTCTAAAAGATTAAAATGCTCGGTTTTGGGAAATTTTGGCGGTCAAAATTAATTGGCATAGCTTTATGAGGTCGTTTCGCTTCATGCATAAGCGCCATTAGGGAAATTAGTTAGAAAATATCAGTATTTTTGAAATACCTCGTTGATTTAATGGATCGATCAAGCACTTTGGACTATGGACTTCAGCCATAATAGGTTATTTAACATTTACTAAAAGTTAGTAACTATACTATAGTCTCAAACGCCTATAAAACACTTATGCTTCAACATCGTTTTCTAGATATCAAGATCTTGTCGATTTCATAGATTTTCTGCGCTGTTGGCGTTACGTGTCATCGTAGTGGTAATAAAAGTTTAAATCAAAACAATTTTAGTTTCCTCATAAAATGACTGATATTGCAACGTAGTCGACAAATAAATCGTTCACTAATAATGTCACATGACTTCATTTAATTAATTGTAGTTACTTGATGCAAGTCGCTCTTGCACGTAATGGCGGCGGTACATTATTCTTGTTTATTTTTTTCTTCTATTTTTAGACCTTCAAGGTGCAATGTTTTATAGAAATGTGTACGAAACTTCCGATATTTATTCAGAAAAACAAGTACTTAAGTCATTTGTGGGTTTTCTCATGTTTTCTTACTCGAATGATAGATCTCAGCATAACTATGGAAAAACCAAATCAGCATAACTATGAAATTGGAATTTTAAATTATTGACGGCAAAAAGTTGATGCATAATTCAGAACCTTTTAGTAATCTTTACGCGTATAATTTTAATGTTACGCTACTCCAACATAAAATGTATTCTGGTGAAACTATTTTAATGGAAATTCCATTGCAAATTCTTACAGTACACGCTATTCTACTGAAATATTTTCCAACTAAAATCTAAAAGGTACGTTTTGCGAGTCGAAAACTGAAACCTTGGCGGAGGGAGGGTGAAATTCGCCCGAGTATTGACGTGATATCCAAACGATAATAGAATGATGCCTTTATGACCAGCTCGGGCAGAATTGTTCTACTTGGATCTTTTCGCGTGTGATCCTTATCGGAAACACCACCGCAATCTTATTTTTCAAATACAACTAGCTGGTAGTTGTTCCTAGCCACTACTTACCTACCTACCTAATACCCACCTGTCTACCTACTACCCACCTATTTACTACCTAGGTAGGTAGGAACCTTAAAACCTTCTACAAAGTATTAGAACACATTTAAAAAAATGATGAATTAAATCGGTTAGGTAGTTCTCAAGTTATGGCGTGACCAACGGAAATAGAGATTAATTTTTATATACACTTATATAGATTTCTGCAGATAATTTTTCAGATTTTACCAACAACAAACACATTCTTGCGCCGAAAGATCTTTCCAGCACTCAATGACAATCCACATCCAGGCAGTGCCCTCAGTTACATTACTGCTGGTACGTTCAGATGTTTGTGGGATATTAAAGCAAATTAGCATATACTCCTTGTTCCTATGGACAAAAGAGTCTACAAGGTTTGCGACAAGGTTCTTTGCACTTATTAACTTTGATTAGGAGTGCATGCTTAGTCACTTTGCGACGATACGTAGACACTATGGCGCCGAGTTTGTTGTTTGTATGCCACCTTAAGTTAATTATACGGCTTTCTCTTACTAACAAGTATAAAATAAACTAGAAAGAGATGACAAATTAGTTTATTTCAAATCAATCTCCAGAGTTGACAGAGTCTTCTGAAGTCTTCTTCCATATTTTTCTCATCTGCAAGTAAAATAGTGCTGCTAAATAGTGCTTTTGGCGTTCGATTACAGTTGTCAGTTGAACATACAAGATGGTGGGGTTAGGTCTAATTTTGACTACAAACTAAGGATCCTTTGTACAGCTATATTTTAGCTATATGTTTGTATAGCTTTTTGTTTAGTCAGTGAGTGTCCAACAGAATCGTTGCCGGTGTATGAACGCAAGGGTAGTACAGGCACTGGATGAATAAAACAAAGGGTAGATATGGTTTGCATAATACAAAGTAGAGTTATGGCGTGCTGTGGGGAAATATGGGCTCCAGATTCTTAAATGAAGAAACATTTGTTACTTGTTTGGCCGGCAAGGCCTCTCTTGGTAGATTCCAGAACAACCCATGGTCACTAATCTGATGTGAAGTTACAGAATTTTGTCGCCATTGACTGGAGATTAAATTCAAATCCATATATGGCAAATAAATAAAGAAGTCTTAAAATATAAGTAAGAATGTAAATTTTGCAACTGCGAACCACACTTACACAATGTTATCGAAAGCAGAAGTCTTATTTGCACTACAAATAGTTGTCATCTTTTGTTTGCATGATCATAAAAATTTTCGCAACTGATCAAACTCATGTTTTGTTTACCTAGCAGAGGGTAACAAACTTACAATTATATAATACAAAAAAGTAGTACTTATTCAGTTTCATATAAAAAAAAAAAAACATATGTCTAACTATGAATATTAATAACGGTTAGCTTATCAACTGCATACAAATGAGTCAAACGCAAGCTGCACAACAGATGTAGACGGATGAGGTTCAATTGGCACTAGAAAGAAGCGGTATCGCCCTATACAATAGTCATGATACCGCTCGATTCTAATGCAACACGCACACATAAATACTCACTTTAATATACTATACTAACACGCTCTATGAATTGATCTGAATTCCGAGGACACATTCGCAACAATAGTTAAAATAAATTCACGTGGTATGTCCGTTTATTTTTCCGCATCATTGTAAGAAAACATGACAGTATAATTTATTGTAAGTACCGTAACGTTCTATGGAAAATTTTCAAATAGTTATCATTGAGTAATCTAATCACCTACAATAAATAAATTATACATTCAACAGTACTCGACATTGACTTTTATTTGAAAACAGGGTCACTAGTAACAAAAGGAATTTCAGTCGATGCACCATAGTTTTGTTTTATTTGTCATGATAAAACTTTAGCGTGAACAATTGTGATTTGATATTTTATAAGTACAACGTAACTAAAAAAAACAGGGACAGATAACATACCCTTGCGCCTACACGTGGTCGCGGCCACACCCGTAATCTTACTAAACGCGTTTCTCGATTTAGTCCGAAACAAAGCCGTGTGATCCCAGGCTAAAGGAATTACTGTGTTCCATTCACTGAAAGTCGTAAAATAATAACCAGAGGATCTTCGGAAAATAGGATAGGCATTATTTGCGAAAAATTATTGTAATTTTCTGAGAACCTTTAGTCCCTGAGGGGTGCGTGGGAGAAAAGTAAGGTTTGCTTTAAACCCACTAGAATTATACTTATAGATAGATGCATGAAAGCCTGGTATACTATTGTGTATACGTTCCTCTCTGTTATAGTGAACTGACAATAGGCTGGGAAAATGCAAAGGATGAATGAGTAGAAGTCGCAATTTCTTGCAGAAGAAAGATTGAAATAAAGTTTTACATTCATTGAGCTGTTAAAAACGCTACGAAGAATATTCGAGTCGCAAATACTGTCTTCTATAGCCTTATTTGATAGAATATACAGTGAACAAAAAGTATAAAGACATGACTGGAATAAGAAAATCTTTTCGCGTGTCGAATGTACCGATAACGGTTCATATTGATGTTTTTGCATTAATGCTGCTGCAGAGCTAATTGTATGATTGAGATCTACTACTACTGTACTTGGAGTAAATCATATTGGCATATTACTCGGTGTTCCATGTCAGTTTCATGGTGTGTTTTCCTAAATAATGCCCTTCAAGCTCCCGCGCCTGCTGATAAATAATAGTATTTTGACCTCAATACTTATCTTTATAGTATTATTAAAAGTTTTCAATAGAATAAGCAAGTCCTTGTTCGTAAATTGGACACATTTGTTATGTATTTATTTATCGTTTAGTAAGCTATTAATTGGTACCTACTTAAAAAAAAAAAACAGATCAGGCACAAATTAAATAAATTTCATTATTTGAGATACAGAATTGACAATTCCTTTATATATTATTCCATTATTTCGCTAAATTAGATCGGGAAAGTACATTTTGCAACTTGTTTTTTTCCTCATGAAAACGAATACAAGGAATCTCTTCAATATGGTTTATTGGGAAAGTTTTCGTCAGGTAACAAAGCTGTTTTGTATTCAAAGTTGATTTCCTGTTATTTTGAGCCACCCGTAAGAAAACAAGACTTGGTCCGAGTCTAAAATCAAACTTGCATAGAATTATTTATAGTTTTTAACATAATACAAAACTACAAAAACTGAAATTACACATCAAAATGGCGGCCTATGGCGGCCATCTTGATAACCTCAAAAATCAATTGTCAGTTTTCAAGAAATTTTAACTTGTTTACTAGGACTATCGACCCAAAGCCGTGCAACCCTCGCACGCTGCAGAAGCCGAAGCGCGGAGGTGGTTACCCGAAGGTGTTCCTCGGAGGCCTTCCATCCAACGTGACTGAGACCGATCTGCGGGTGTTCTTCGGCCGTTACGGCAAGGTCATGGAAGTGGTCATCATGTACGACCAGGAGAAGAAGAAGTCTAGAGGTAAGTCGAGAGTAACCAAGTCACCATATTTAATAAGAATCTTAGATAAGTGTTACGACGAAGAGTTTCATGTGTGACTTCTTCATCGCAGCTGGCTGTCGAGGTGAGAGGAGTTGCGTGGGTAACGTCGGTAAACAACATTATGCAAATCAGTTCATTTTTAATAATGTTCCAGTCATAACTTAACACTATCAGAGGACCAAATGATAATGGCATTGCAAAGCCTCGAGGGCCGCTTTATGAGATAAAGTTTTATACAAAACTTAATAGGGAACATTTTCGTTCATGTTACTGTTTTATTCGGATTAATGTAACAAATGGATTAAACCGGTCTTGTTTAACGGAATTTTGGCTGAAGATGGCATAGTAGATTTTATGTATCTATTTTTAATGATTTTACCAAAACGTTCCACATTTTATTCTCATGCCTACAGAGCAACTAGTTTCTATAAAATATTTATGTAAAATTATAGCTGAAATTATCCACATCCAGGCAGCGCCGTTAGTGCTAACTACTGCCGGTGCGTTCAAGCGTTCGTGGGACATTGACACGCAAATTAGCATATACTCTTTGTTCTCATGAGCTACAGAGTCTACAAGGTTTGCGACAGGTCACTTGTAACAACCGTTTTATAAACATAGTGTGTGCTAGGGATACTTCTCGAGATAAAGGATTAGGTCCGATACTCTATAAAGTGCTTGAAAATTACATTTGCCAAGCATAGATAATTATGAATATTATGATGTAAGAGGGGTTTATTCGTCACCCATTTGAAACTATAAATCTGAGACACAATGCTCAAGCAATAATACCAGTTGAACAGGTACAAAACAAAAGTTCTCAAGTTACGAACGGTTTTGTTAAAGAAAAAGCGTTTCGCTTTCCAAACAGTAACACGAGCTAGGGTTAACGCAATCGAAATGATACGACCTCAATCGTGAGCTCAGTGAAAGGTGTCACCCTTCGGGGCGACTTTATCAAACAATTTACGACTTGTGTAATTTGTTGCGACCGGTTGTGATCCGAGGGTTGTAGGCACAACTGCGACGAACACATATTTTTATTAGTTCGCTTCATTACGACAAAATTACTTCATAAAGCAAGGAAAGTAAGGACCCAGAGGCAAAGCTGTATTATGAGAATGTTGTGACAAAAGGAAACATTCCATACATAAACAAGTAAAGCGATTTGCAATAATATTATCTTAGGGTTTAACTTGTCTTGATGTTTAGTGTGCTATAAAATATACATTTTTGCAAGAACATATCTGATTTGCTAATGTTTTGATGTTTGAAACTTTTTTCTACTTTTCACGATATAAAAATAAACTCGGTTGTTCTAGGTTTCGGTTTCCTGTCGTTCGAGGACGAGATCTCCGTTGAGAGGGTCACTCAGGAGCACTTCATCAATCTCAACGGAAAACAGGTAATGTAACTATTTTTGTAGCTAGTTTGAAAACATTAGTTGTTTGCCAAATAATTTTGTAACTATCTTTCTTGAAACAAACTATCACTGAGCTTCACTGAGTAAATAAATAGAATAGTTTAATTTTTGAAATACTTGTGCATTTAATTTGTTCAAGTAATCAGTTACTTTTGAAAACAAATAGCGTAGATAAAACTTAGCACTATGTTTTCCTTATAGGTTTCAAATTACAGTGTTGTCGCTTTTATTTATATACCTCCTATATTGTAGGTAAATTATATTGGTTCTGACATAGCTACAAATCGCGTTAGACTCGCATGTGTGTCATGATATTCTAATAAACATGTGTGACGCATGTTTTAATCTTTTGAACGGGTGAACGACTTCTGGAATTTAAGAAACGTGTAAGTTTATACGTGTGCATTTTAAAAATATATTGCGACTATATGTTTCTTTATGAATAAATAGAAAAATTGTCGCCACAATGCAAGTCACGTCGTTTATTGAGAAGATTCCAGTTGATTGCCACACAAACGCGTGCAATCATCTTGTGATTTATATTTTGCAATGATCTGATTTCTGTCAAATGGTGGACAGAAAAATATTAAGATGTAAATATGAGACTACATAGTGCTAAGGTTATCGCTGTAGCCAGTTTTCTACAACACTTTTCTTTCCCGATTACTCATTAGACCTTCATAATTTTAAGATCAAACAAAATGGTAAGTTGACAACGAGATTTTCTTTAACCCAAAACACGTAAGCAGGTGGAGATCAAGCGCGCGGAGCCTCGCGATGGGTCGGGCAAGCTCGGGTCGGGCGCCAGCGGCATGGGCGGCGGCGCGCTGTCCGCGCCCGGCGACGCGCCGCAGGCCGGCCAGTGGGGCCCGCCTGCCGCCGCGCCCATCAACATGATCCAGGGACACAACGGCCAGATGGGCGGCCCGCCGATCAACATGCCCATGGCAGGCCCTAACATCATGCAGGGGTGAGAACTGCTTTTGAATCAGATGTTTAATGGATGTTTCCCCTTATGTTACTTTTGTCTTAGTATTTTTTGTAGAGTTAGTCTAATGTATAATTGTTGTTTTTTATGACATTTCTACATGGTAAATTAATCTGTTTCACAGTTATACAAAAAAATTAGATTACCCCGTTTCGTTTACGTTTCTTAAATCTCAAAGTTTAACTGTAAATCTTGCTCACTTATACTTATGGACACAATAATGACAATCGATTTCAACATTAAGTAACACACAGTAAACATTGATTATCTCCGAGTTCCGTCGTTCAACTGGTTTCCCCTGCACGCAGATACCAAGGCTGGGGCACGTCGCCCGGGCAGACGTCGTACGCCGGGTACGGCGCGGCGGGCGGCGGCGCGGGCCCCGGCAACTACCAGGGCTGGGGCGCGCCGCCGGCCCCGCAGGCGCCCCCGCACGCGCCGGCGTGGCCCGCCACCAACAACTACACGCAGCACACGCAGCCGCCCGCGCAGGGCTACGGCAGCTACGGTACGTGCGACCTTCTCACACGACACCCGTGTGCCGTTAGCATATACTGCACTGACTACTCTAGCGAGGTTCGGTCTATAGTCGAGCACTACAGCGTGCGATAGTGCACCTCTGCGGTCCCTTAGGAGATGCTATGTCAAGAAATTTCTGACTTTTCCTATCAAAACACATTACATTTCTCGAGACTCCAGTGTATGCTAAACCATTACTGCCTTCTGCAAACAGTCCTTTTTATTGAAAACATGTTTAGTATTTAGAAATAGTATGTAATAGCTATCTTCGGGCAGCAACGTCTTCGATAACTACAAACTTGTAGACCTATGTCCACTAGTGGACCGCTGGACAGCTGATTATTTTATAAGACGGAAGTATGAACCTTAACCATAAGTTTGATCAAGTTCACGCAACCGCCTGCGCAGAGCTACGGAAGCTATGGTCAGTACACACCTCTAACATATTAAATTTGATGTAAAAAAAACAAGCTATCAATGCCTAATGGAGGGTAGGTAAAACCCCTGAAAACTTATCGCGATATCACCTTAAAGTCATGGACTATCCACATCCAGGCAGTGCCCTCAGTTACATTACTGCTGGTACGTTCAGATGTTTGTGGGACATTAAAGCAAATTAGCATATACTCCTTGTTCCTATGGACAAGAGAGTCTACAAGGTTTGCGACAGTTTACTTTGACAACTAAATTGATTGACAAAAAAAGTGATTTAAAATGGAAGAAGACGCTAAAAAGGCTGTTGCTCACACACGCAACTAGCTGTCTTCAATTTAAACACTATAATAAAGCATACTAAAAACAACTCGTTGTTATTGTTACCAGTTGTCACATCGGCATGTTTTCTAAGAACACATAAGAAACTTGTCGATCGAGCCTATCACAGTTAAAAAGGCTTCAGTCCGAACCTCCGCAAGAGCAAGTCCTGGTGATTAATGTGATGTTATTGGTGTGTACAGCTAACTACAGCTCTGCGCCGGCGGGCGCGTCGGCCGGTGGCAGCTGGACAAACTGGAACATGCCGCAGAACTCCAACTCTACCGGCTCCGGTGAGTAATGGAATGTTTAGGGAGTCACTACACTTACGCGAGGCGGAATCGGTCACAAATAGCTTTTATGTCCATGCGAATAATACTTCTTTCACCTCGTGACGGTTAAGACACTGCGCCGCTGCCAAACGTGAACGTCTAAAGCCGATTTCGCGTCGATAAGTGCGGTCTTACATGGTGCTAGTTACTCTATCGACTCGACGGTAGGTAAGCATTAGTAACGGGACCAGTCAAGGGTGATGATCAGACATCGGAATAGGTAGAGCATATTTACCTAAAATTCGAGGAAGTAAGTAACAGAATTGGATAATACCTTGTCTAAAATCCCGAAATCATAAACTAGACGATTAAATCCCAGGATTTAAGAAATTGCAAATACTTTTTGTGCTTTTTGAATACATATGTACTAAATTATTAATTAAAGAATTGTATTATGTTTATAGAGTTCGGTACTAAAACGGTTAATTTTTGAATGTTCTTTTGTTATTTTCCTGATTATATTGTAATAATAAAAAGGGTTTCAAAGGTTAAGGCATAAGATAAAATTTGTCTGATATCCACGTAAACAAAACCAACTTGGTTTTAATTTACCTATTTAAAACAAAACATTTGCATCTGACACAATTTTAGTATACCCTAAAAAGAAATATGAACCAATCATTTTCAACTATAATCAAAGTCCTGTTTACGATTTATATTTATAGTTCCGGGTTCTAATCATCATGTTTATGATTTCGGGATTTTACTGTTGGTTCGTTCAGATGTTTGTGGGATATAAACCACGCAAATTAGCATATACTCCCCTTGTTCCTATTGAACAAGAGAGTCTACAAGGTTTGCGACAAATTACTTGATTACCGCTTTAGGTGGATGTTTTGGTTGCTGACATCATTTTCCAAAATACTTATCTCTGATGATTGCTGCTATCTAGAAAGTTGATTAGTAAGCATCGTTATTGTAGAACCGCATGCAATTCTTGCAACAGTCATCTCATACATACAGCAATCGAGTCCGTTTTCCTTATTCAATGTTCCGGCCAAGCCGTCAGAACATTGAATAAGAGGCCACGAGCAAAGCGCTCGCTGTCGCTTAGAGTACGCCACGGTTCTCAAGCGCCTCCTTCACTTGAGTATCCCGCCCCCAGGCTCGTACGTGCCGCTGTCGGAGGGCGGCGAGATGTACGGGCGCGGCGGCGGCGGCGGCGGCGGCGGCGGGCCGGCGCTGACGGGCGCGCTGTCGTCGGCCGCGCTGTCCAAGTCCTCGTCCACGGACTACTCCACGTACCAGCAGTACCCGCCCGCCTACCAGCAGGACCAGGTACACGCGCAACAATACCTCACACAACACGCCGAATAGACTAGACATCTATACATCTAGACCTAGACATAGAGTGCCCGGACGTTCTTTTGGCGCCAGAACTGATGCCGCCGTCTGCTTTTATTTTCAATACGATTTCACGAATGTTTACCGACGGCGCACTCCTGACGATGTCATTCGAGCGCCAAAGGAACGATATCGCACTATACACCGATCTATTATAAGAGCGAGCGTGGCTCGATACCCTCACCCAAACACTCGAATATTTCTCACAATAGGGTAGTTGACACCAATCAATTGGCATACTTTTTATGAGTTGTCAGAACGCGATTTACCCATAGATTTCGTATGGCAAAAGCAATCTGTGACGTCACTAATTTGCCAACTCAATGACTCAGACTAAAATAAAGTGTGAGAAGTTGTGTCTTGCAAATCATTGATAAATGGTGTCGACGACCCGATTCATGATGTAACCAGTGACATTCTCGATAATCATCCCCTTTGTGATTAACCTTTCGAACACGCTCAGCTCTCTTCTTGACCATCAAATATTGTTAAACAAAATTATTTGCTTACGTACTTGCGATACTGGCAAAAGTACCGTTAAACCGGTAAATTACGAATGCTTGAGATATTTTTATATATCAGCCAATTATGGCATTTTGACCAGTTCCATTTTCAATGTTACTAAACAAGTCCTCGCGCTAATATATTTTCAACGATTTTATATTATAATGTCTTAAAATTCTTGATCATATAATCTAGAAGCCAGTATCTCATTTACTCAGCTCATTCTAGTTTTGTTATTTTGAGAAAAAAATAATTTGACATGTTCCGAATCACAGCCGAATTATACTGGTTTATGGAAGCAAATTATGCTAATGTATGACCAAAATGTGTATCTTGATATCCTACTGTGTACTGTTTGTAATGAAGTGTAAGATCCCGTGGTACTTACAGAGGCAGTGTTAATATTATTCCAAATATTTCAGTTCTGATTCGGCTTTCCCACATAATATGACATGATAAAAGGTGTGTTTATAATTCAAGTGTCGCCATATAAACAGAAATATTCGATCAACCGGCGAGGCTCGGTCATTGACCGTACATAACACGGCTTATCTACTAAGCCAGGAGATAAATGCAAATTCTTTCTTCTGACATAGTTTTGTTTTTATAAACACATCTTCAATCCTTATTCGAGCCTTTTGCGTTTTACCTAGCATGAATCATTTAAAGCATTTTAGGCTAGAGCTCCGGTGATGGTATGGTAACTGCTATAAACACGACTTTGCAATTTTGGGTGGACATTACGAGGTAAAGAAATACATTTTTATGCATACGTTTAGACTTGTAAACGCTAGCTAATTTGACAACAAATTCAGTAGTAGTTTGCTAAAAATCATGTATGACTCGCGTCAATTGATAAAATTCCGACATAAAAATGTGTTTTTCCATCTCAATTCATGCTTTTGCCACACGGAATATTTGTCGTACCCACATTGACACAGCGCCGCGTAGCTATGTTTAGTACAGTAAAGTAACGTAGGCTTGTTTATGCGGGCTTGTCCCTGGTTTCTGCTTATTTAGTTTGCGACTTTTGCTTTATATATTCGTAAAACTTACATTTTGACATAGCCCAATCACAACGGATATTAAAAAAATCTGACTACTTGGCAATATCTGCCTCGTGTGTTTAAATGAGAAAAGCAAAACACAACCCTTGTTAGCAATCGGGTAAAACACGTTTTCAGAAAATATATTTACTAACGTAAAACTTTGTTTGGAATGTCCCGTAAAAACAAGCTGAACAACAAGATACAATGACATTGCAATAACGAATATTTAGTGGTAGCTGTGTCAGTGGGTCGCGTGAAATAGTTAACAATACGCACGAGATTGAGATCTAACGGCGAGCGATGACGCCACACGAATGTATGGCCTCGCCGACCTCCGTACTGTGTAGAACAAGATATTGGATGACTTAAATTTTGTTTGCCTACCTTTTGCAATCCATCATCCAATACCGAAATCGCAAACAATAATTTTAACCATATCTTGGATGCTAACCCTATCCCTATCACGCATTTTTTTATTATTTTTCAATCATGTTCCCAATATTTATCTATATATTTCATCATTACCAAATCCAAGGTACGGTTTTGTGTTGATGTTCGTCGTTCATAACTTTTTGACAGCTATGGACGGTAGTTACACAAAAGTACAGCCAAGTTGACCAATATTATTTGCTCATCACCTCGGGGCTTGCATCCATCCTTCCCACACTCCTTTCTCCTACGCTTTACTCTTTGATTTGTATCCTGCATCTACCTTCGTATTAGTATGGCGTGGTAACGGCGTGCCCGATAGCATGAATGAGCATCCAAAATTATTAGACCCAGTGTCATTAGACAATGTTTGTACGCGTGTGTGAATGCATAAAAAACCCTCCGTACTTCTGCATAGTTCAATTTGGTTGTACTTGCAAAAGAGTTGTTTGCGATTTGAGAATGAATGGACATGACCGAACGAACTGGTGAGCGAGTGATATTCAGCGAAAACATTGCTCCTCGAACGCGAACAAAAGAATCGCGGCTAAAAGCAGCATGAGTTGATAGTATAGAGCCATTAGTTTGCCACCCTTGCATCCGTGTGCTGTGTTCGAAATGCTTGTTTTGTATCACGACAATGTCATACGCGACGACGACGAAGCCCACTTATCTGCATGTTTTCAGTGGCGAGATTAATGTGCGATGTCTTTTTGATTTTACGAGCTATGCTGCGGTACATAAGAGAGTAGACGCGGCGCTGTTCGCGGACGCCTCTCGGGGCCATTGTTGACAGTCGCACCGCTATCCATAGTGAAAAATCAAGAAGATTAGTGTTGTTATCGAGTTTCGCTGAAGGTCTCTCATCACCGACCTCCACGGTTCCTTCCCGCCTCTCCTCTCCCGTCCTCCTTCGCCTAAACTTTCATCTCGCCCTTGGGGATAGTCACACGCTTTCGCCCGGTCCATCTTCACGCGCTGCGCTACTTACATAAAACCTGCTAAAGATCCAGTTGAATTGTGGCGAGTGGGACTTTATTGTCTTGTTCTTCTTTTCCAGTTGGTCGATCAGGGCCCACAAGAGTGGCTCCTCCAGAAAGACAATTAGAGATAAGGGCGGGTATCGGATGAGGGAATGTCGCGAAACACTGGGGATTTCTCACTATGGACGGTCGGTTGTTGCGACGATAACGCGCGCTCATCATAAAGGCATCGCACCGCACTAGATTATAAGCTTACCCTTAGTTCCGTTCGATAATCATATATATAATATTGCATTTTGTAGCCGTGCGAGATGATTCAATCGCCTTGTTTCATCTCAACACTTGTAAATTGGCATTTAAAGTACAAATTAGTAAAATTTGGATTTTCTTATATTGTTACAGGTTCATTAATAGTTAATTTTATCGATAAAAATAATATTAAGAGCTGTACTTTAAGTGTTCAGAGATGAGAATTCGTCTATTCTGTTAAATGTAACCAGAGTACATTATTTACAAAATTATGTTATTCAAATAATGTCATGGAGCATTTGCGAATGCGGCCCAAATCTTTTCATTAAATAAATAGAATGATCATTATAAAACAAATAACATGGAGTCCTCTCATTTTATGCTCCATGACGGTTCAAGGACGCATCGTAGCTGAAGCTCGGCTCCGTTTAGACTCGAGAGAGCTATATTTTTATACCGAGTAGAGCACGTAGTCGACGCGCAGTAGCGGTACACGCTCAGGCTTCAGCTGGATGCGTCCGGCGGCATGCGTCGCGTGCCTGCGCGACCCGTGCCGCGCTAACGTGACGGACTGGTAGGGCTCGTCGTACGGCGGCGCGTCGCGGTACTCCGCGCCCGAGTACCACGGCTCCGCGCCCGCCGCGCAGCCGCCAGGTGTGCACCATCCGCATCACGCGCCCAAACACTTCAACGCCAACGAGTTTAACAAGGAGTGGCCCGCCGCGTAGGCCCCACACTACCACACTCCCACACTACCACACGCTCCACCACACCCGCACGCACGGACCAGATGACCGCCCGCGCCCGACGCACCACAAACACAAACAAGCGTCGATATCACGAGCGCTACGTTCATTTCAATAACTGACGTTTCTTATCCCCTGCACATCTAACAGGGTGGCATGACGCTCTGAAGTAACATCCATATGAGTAGTCTGATACTGTCCTCTGATTCGTGCGCACACACGACCGCAGTGTGGTTAACTACAGTCGTATCGCTCATTCGTTGATATACACAATTCTTTTCGAAAGGTACGTAGAGGTAGGTAGAGTGAGTTCTGTAGTTTGTGACGCTGCGGTAGACGCACACGCAGACGTTGACCCACCTTCTAGTACGCACTTGTACCAGTAGCATTAGTACCTTGACGCTTGTGAGACACGTGATTGTGTGTTCATAGTAGATGTAGCCATTCCGCTTGACGTTCGATCGACGCAAGTGCGTGCTCGAACGGTTGACATCCTCTGAACGGTTGCATTCGATCGACTCCATCTATCGATTCTAACTTGGTCGGTATAACGACTAAAGGTATTAGGGATAGCTAGTATATAACCGTTTTAATAACTTATACTCTCACATTTTTGACGCGACGATTTCATATACCTCTGTTAAACTTCCCATTAGGTGATAGATTTTGTAGTTTTGTGTGTTTTTGATTTCACGAACAAAACGACATTGAACGTGAAAAAAATAGATTATGAATACAATGCAACAAATTAATATTTATAATAACTGACTAAAGTTTAATGGATAAATTTAAATTAATTGCATACGATTATCAAAAGCCTATAAAGGCGGTTATATAATAAAGTCACCGACGACTACACTAACACAAACCCACACGCGTAAGTAAGCGATAATATTAATAAGTAAAAATATAAAATAGTTTAACAGTAACATTCAAAACTATTAGGTGTTAAAACTCTTTTGTCTACTAATTTTAATAAGGTACTCCCACACTCTCGCAACTTTAGGCACTCGGCCGTCTCTGAACGCTATATATGAAGGAATGATATTAACCAGTCGATACGGCACCGTCCACCGGGCGGTGCCGTGTCGCGGCTCTGACATGACTCGCCCAGACGTTATCGCGACCCCTCTTCTAAAGCTAAACGACGCTGTCATAAGCGTGTACAACAACTGTACACAGTTTTTTTAATTAACTTTGCTTTTAATATTCTATTTGGATGTGGGTTTTTTGTGAAAGATTTATTTTTACTTCACACATTTCGAATGTTTTAATATTTTTTGTCGGATTTCTAAAGTGATTTCTTTTAATAATGTCGTGTACGTGTATAGCTGTTGTTCGACCGCGCGGTAGAGGCAGGGCGCGCCGTCGCCCGCTCGCCGCAGCTCGCTCGCGTGACGCACATTTGACAGACACTGTTAAACAAGGCCAATTTAGGGAAAATGACCTAAAAGAACTTAACTTAAGCTAATAACTTGTATAAATATTTGGTATATATATCGGTATGTATGTTTAATGTTAGAATTTTGGTTATTTACCACACACTAGACTTAGGAAAACGGTAGGCATGTAATGAGATAATTATGTGTTAATATTAAACAAAACATAGTGACTGAACGTGATTTTAATATTTTTAATTATTCCCGTTTTTGAAAAGGGAACAATTCTGTATAAATATTCGTAATTTTAATTTGTTTTCTTATATGCATTTTAGTTTTTTATCGCAATTTTTAAGTTGATACTATTATTATATGGAATTTATACTTTAATGAATTAAATTTACCTGCCAAATTGTTAACGAGCAAACGATATTGTCGTATGTTAAGTAATGAAGCTCAAGCATTTAGGATATAGTTCGGTACGTGCGAGCGCGTCGCCGCCCGCGCGGCCTCGCCGCACCCCTCGCGCCCTCACCATACATTTGTACATATATATACTTACTTGTGTGTAAAGCATAATTTTAATCGATTCTCTCGTCACATAGTTTTAAAGTTTTAATTTATGTGATTGCCAAATATTTTTAAAACTGTATAGAGCTTTCGCCGGCCGCTACGGCCGCTATGTTAGTCGTATCATAATATGTACCCGACGCGGTCGCAAGCCGCGCGGCCGCCCCGCCCCGTTACAAAGTGAGTTATAATTTAAAATAACATTGTTAGATTAAATTTAATGTTAGTCCTTTACTGTACTATATCGCTCAATCGTTTGACCGATCGACTGATTAAAATTTTAGTGATAAGCTAAGTAATTAATCGCGGGGCTGGGAGGCGTCCGCGCGGCAGTCGGCCCTAGCTCGCGCCGCGTCCGACCATTATTTGTTGTAATTATCTTAGAGTTTACGGCCCTACTGATAGACTGCCCGACGCCCGACGACAAGGACGGGTTGTTCCTTTAATTTTAACTAATAGAACCGCGCCGCGTCGCGCCGCGCTCGATAAGATTTGTTAATAAATGTTTTAAATAGACGAATTGTTGAGGATTACATTGAATGCATAATTTGATCGTTTAGAATAGGGTTATTTAAGATCGCTCCATAAGTAAAGTATAATTTATCTATTGAGGAATATTGTGAGGTGTAAGCAAATTTTATAAGTGACTAGCGGTCTGGGGCGAGGGGTGCGATGTCCCAAATTTAACGGTAAAACATAGTGAAGAAGCCTTTTACATTGTGATGTTCATAGTTAACGCGCATACATTTCTTATAGCTCTTAAAATAAAATAACATAACAGACTCGACTGAGACTCAATCAGTATGTAGGGAAGTGAAACTCGTACCTTATAACAATATAATGAAATAATATAAACTAATCGAGGTCGGTGCCTGACTGCCCATTAGGTTACGCGTAGATGTGCCGCTTTGTACCGCTTCGTTTACTCTTCGTTCCTATGTTAGTTAGGTTAATTTGTCTCGATTCATTCCTGGTTAATTTTATCGTACTCAGCATAGGTAGTGGTTCGTTCGTTTCGGTCTCACTGTCTCGTATCGCTTTTACTAGTTGCATTTGTTCGCACTAACCCGCCACAGTTGGCTCCCGGTCGTCCGGACGTCCGGACGTCCCTCGCACATGTTCACTTCGCATAATACCATTAAGTTCCATTTGTTTCAGTTACGTTATATACTTACTGTAGGTTTAATGTACATCCACCGATGATACGAACGAAATTGTTCACATCTGTTATAATATTAGGAAACGATGCCTTACAAAAAAGTTAAGCGAATATAGAGATGATTTATAATTATGTTATTTTCAGTGAGAACGATTAGCACTAAGGTGTTAGACACGGGCTCGGCCCCGCACTCACAAACCCTTGGAACAATTTAAGAACTTAGTTTGTAATTAACCATCGTGGCAATCTTCTTATTAACATAAAGAATATAATTTATTTAAATAAAGTATAATATGTATTAGAAATTTTAGATTTACTCAACATTAAACTTAGTGCAAATTATTGTGAAAAAATCAATTGAGACTATTTATATGGGTTTTAATTATTATTATATAGGAGAAGAACATAAAATATTGGATGAATTTATTAATTAAAAATAGTTAGCAAAATACAAATACGATAAGACTCGTTAGAGGCTCGTCTGTCAAATGTGGTGTTCATGCGTGCGCCTTGCATGCGCGCCCCGACTCTACTGCGGCCACTCACGTCACCGACGTACGCCTAGGTACACACCCTCCACTGTACGCGAGTACTGCGTGAGTGACGACACGTGCATACTCTGCATTTTAATATTACACTCTGTAATATCGACATAAGATATGCAGCTGTATCTTAACATAATGTTTATGAATAATATTTTAATCATGGCTTAACTGTAGTACTGTTGCGTAGTTAACCTTTCGACTCTTGTTTGTATTACTTTATATTATAGTGTACGCGGTTTTTATATGTGTATGTTTATTCAGTAGTATATAAAGGAAACAATGTTTTGTGTAAAAGTGTATTTTGGTATATTGATAAAAGTAACGTTAGCAGCACCGAGCACGGCGCGGGACGCGGGCGGGCGCGTTCTGGGCCGTGCTAGTATTCATTAATAAATTTATGATCGTAATTGACTAATTATACAAGACCCCTAGTGTTAAACGTTAGATTAGCAGTCGACTCGTTTTAAGTTCACTGTTTACTCGTCTTATAAAATTAATTCATTTGCATTTAAATGTATATCAGGGACGACACCAGCGTCCGTCTAACTGTAGTCTTTTCGAAACTTATTTTAAAAACAATGCAGGTATTATTAAATATAAAACCTCATATTTATACTAGAATTTAATATAAATGTAATTATTGATCCCGAGTAAAATAAATTTCACGGGCTTTACAGTTAATTATAACATTAATTATTATAAAACCTAGGGCAAGTTGTTATTTATTTCTGTTTTAATTAAAAAAATTGATGTTGATTATTTTTTAAACTATTATTTTCTTTATAGTAAATAAAAGTACATAATTCTCGATCGATTAGAAACAAAATTGTTAGGTGAACTATCGACTGATGTACAATATTTAAAGTAATGTTTACTTACAAACAGTACCTATATAAGTTAATTTACACCGGCCCACTACGGGGCGGCGCTGTATTTATACACACTTGTATTAATTTCCTAAAATGTAATTAATCGGAAGCGGCGACCGCGACCTAGCCACAAACTAAGCATGTTACAATTGTAAGACTATTATCTAGATTTGTTGTAATCTTGTAATGTGTAATCTACTATACTTAGCCCTAACGCGTACCGCGCCGATATCTTGGTGAAGCCTAGCGGGGCGCTCGCGGCCGCGGCACTCGGGCGCCGTCGCGCGCGCCCCACATAACTTACTTTATGTTCGTATAAAAAAGAAAATTATGATAGACTTTACACGTGCGTCCTTATTGTTTCTTTTTTACGATGATTACCTAATGATAATTAGTTAATTACGGTTTTAATTATTAATTTTAACCGAAGCACTAAAGTAAGACGAGAAGCTTGTACGCGATGATTTATTGATGTAATAAGTGCTAGCACACTACATAACACTGAGGTCTTTCGGAGTAGAAATTATGCATTATTCATATTAGGTATTTTGGGTATATATATTTAGTGCTAGATTTAACTGGTAACATAAGTATGTAGTTTATAATGTAATGGAAAGAAATAAACACTTTTGTCGTAGTTTCCTATTATTAAGCTTCTTCTATCTTAATGGATTAAGTAATTACTACTGGTTGATTAATAAAATATTAATATTACCACTGCAAATATTTGAGATATCTTATGATGAAATATATATCTACTTTAAGGACATTATAAAACGTAGATAATTAAAAGAAATCAAAAATTTCAAAATAAAATGGCATTTTTAATGTTCGTTCACACCCCCAACCCCGTAGTAACAATACCCTCCAGGCAGGTTCTGAGCAGATATCATAATTTTTGATTTTATATTTAAGCATTATAGTCGAGAAACACATTCAGTAGAGCATTCATAATAGTCTTACACTAACGGCAATGATGACTAATACGACCACATGAAATTATAGAAATTGCCGTTTCCATTAATTATATTGTCATTATATTGACAAGTATACTTTTATACTATGCATACTTACACTTTCTTTGCACATAACACTTATCTCACGGTAACGTATTATTGCACCTGCTACATATCTATATGTATCCTTAGTACTATATCATACTATATTTTATTATATGTCTGTAGTCTCGTTAAATTTTCAGAAAGGTATAATATTTACAATACAATTAGTCGCCAAGCTAAAGAAATAGCAAATAGTACTACACATAATAAATGCATAAACGTTTCGGCTGTATATACTAGTCCATGCCCTAAAAATCGTAGATTACTTTTAAAGTAAATCATTTGTTATCCCCCTCGCAATTCAGATCGTAATTGGCACATTTAAGTTAAAACTGAACAAAAAGCATTCACCGTAGTATTGAAAACAAATAGATTAAATATTTTGACGTAGCTTCTAAACAACATAACCTGACTAGCTATGCACGGCAGACGGCGATGGTGTGGGCAGTCATGCAGGCAGTCCCAAGTATGTGAACATTCCACCGATGTCGGACGTCGTAGGAGCGCCACCACAGGTCCATAACATCCCTTATCTATCATAGTTTACTGCTAAATGCAGATTTAACACAAACTTCCTCAAAGGCCCAGAGCCTGCCCCTGATTAGTCCCTCAATAATTTTAAAAGCTCGTATCAAACGGCACTTAGCAGATATTTTTCCATGTCGCATCCTGACTAAATCGACAAAAAACCAAATAGCCACCCCTTTTGTGTTGCTGTTCACTAGAGAGTTCTATTTAGTAACGCTAGATGGCGCAATGCACCTTCACTTTTATTAAAAGGTTGCCAAAGTACTTTTATTTAATTGAACTAGTCTTTCGTTGACATCGCCCATGTTGTATGCATAATGAAACAATTATGCATTTTGTATTTTATGGTTTTTAATTCGGGCTTAGTCCTCGCCATACGGAATAAAATTATATCAGCCAAATGCCGTGTGACGAAAGCTTCGTTATTTACTTCAAAGGATGCTCCTTAAATTTGTTTTCACAATATTCTCATAAATAATTAGAACCCATTTAAGAAATAAGTTTTTTTATACTTGATAAGTAGATAGAATATTCAACAGGTTCCCATGATGTATTGCGGAGGCATGGTGTCACCACAGCCGTCTTTTTGCAATGTGTCGGACGTATCAGCGTCTGCCTCAGGTTTCCCCCATTCCTTTCCTGTTACCATCCTCCATTAGTTATGTAGTCCTAGTACTCGACTATTAAATACGAATTGACTAGATAATTTATTAAGGTATTCATGAAATGTTAATTGTTGAATCGACTCATGAAACAGTTAGAATTGATATTTGGAGGCATTGAATTTACTGTAGAATAACAATAGGCCATAGGATACAAGGGTTCTGCTCTGTGATCTGTTTAAACCTTTCTGAGGTCTAAACATCAAATTATGATAAACTTTCCAAAAACAAGTTTGATCACAAAAAATACCGTTTTGTCCTACACCTAAGTTTAATGATTACCATACTCAAACCCCTGGTGTGTGGAAAGTGGTGCGTGGTGCGGTAAGTTCCATTTTATTATTTTCTTTTTATAAGTACTTATTTTAAACAAAATAATTTGGTATATCATCAGTAGACTGGCTTAAAAAAATGTTGCTAAGAAATGTTTTACTCTGTCGGTGATAATACTAACAGTAGTTTTGTATATCCAGGTGATGACTATGAATACACCGGCGGGTCCGGCGATGGTTACCAGCGGTCATCGAAGCGCAGCTACCACGGCTCATCGTCAGGTGGCACTGCCTCCGCTTCTTCCTACCATCCCTATCGGCGTTAATGAATAAGCTGCGTACACTTCTCGCAACTCGTGAGAGCCTAGTAACTTACGTTACGCTTGTCAATGTTTGTTAGTCTACGAGGGTTTTTACTTGCATTCCGGTACTATAGTAATATCTTATTAAAGATAGGTTTAGAACTTTATTTTTCTCGCATAGACGATCACAATTTATTTGTAAGCGCACCTGTCCTAGACCGTCACTAGATGTCGTTAAGATAGTGCGGACTGATTTAATTTTAACTAGCTTTTATACATTTTGGACATAAATAATAACTAAGTCACTCGCAGCTTTATATGCTATGGAGTATGTAAGTTTATGTAATATACAAATTAGGCTAACAAACCACCTTGTGCGAGACTCCGCGTTTAATAACAAACATTGTCGTTTTTACTTGTAAAATATTATTCTCTTTTTCTACGAACGCAATCATTGAGTTTGTAAATTGTTTTTATTGGAAAAAGTCTAACAGGAACGCCTCTGTTACCTGATCGATTTAGTTTTTGATAAAATTTACTTTTGACTTGAAGCATTTCTTTGACATAATATTGGACATGCATCTTACTAGACTAGCGTGAAGTATGTCTTACGTCATCGACTTGACGATTACTAGATAATATGAATTTAATAAGAGGCGTCCCTTTTAGAACGTTTTTGAGTTATTAAGTTAGTAGATTAGTTTTTTCTTTTGGAAATACATATTTGTGTAGGACTGATCGGATGCATCGATCCAGTGAGGTTTTTACAGAAAATTCTCAGTTGTAATATCATTCTCAGAGTTTAGAGCATTTTATTTTACATAGCAATAATTCCCGAATTCTGATCTCTTAGGCTTCTTAAAGTTTGGCTATAAGCCTTGGGTATTAGATAAGGTAATAAAATTTAGGAGTTTTGTATCTATCCCGCCTTAAATGCCTGCCAGTACATATTGTAAAAAAATAGCTCAACGTTTTTGTGAAGTTTTTGGGAATTATTTTAATCTCTAAGATAATAGGTTAATCGATATATCTACCACCAGTGTAAAATAGTTAATATTTTATCAACGATTGCGTCAAAAAGGACCGCGTCATTTTTTATTTTATTTGAATATCCTAACTTGGACAACTTTTAGGCATGATTGCATTACTATACCACCGCGGGCGATGTCCAAATGAGCTTGTTTTTGTCTTTGTTACAAACAAAAATAAATTGACATATTTTTCTAATATTTACTTCTAGATGATAGATAGAATAGCCAACCATACAAAATGGTTATAAATTATCTGTGACTTCATAGAAATCATGTTCATACCTACAAAGGTATTATTGTTAAAGGGGCATTTGTGACTAAATTCAAAAATATCTCCGGAGTAGTACGTGTCAAATGTTATAAAATTGCGTTGTTTTTGATGAAAAAGATTAATTTCATTATGATGCTAGAATTTTAAACCAAACATTCACGCTGTTAGACATCTGAAACGGTTTCTTGTTGATACTGTTCTCTTGAAACATGTATTTTTGTTTAATCCTAATAAAAATACTAATAACTTTAAGTTTTATTTAAATTTACTGACAAGACTGTTTAGGTATCCTCCTACGTTAACTATTTAGCTGTAATTTCTTGGTAACACGAATACAGGTATAAATAAATTGATAGAAGATACGGTTTTTATAGTAATCATATTTTTAATTTTGGATCATTTTAAATTACAATTTTTAACTTGATTAGGTAGGCCTTGTTAATAATATTTAAATAATGTACGATTAAAATTTAACGACAAACATGAGGTAAGATCAATCGTAAAAAAAAAATAGATCAGAAGTTAAAAATGTATGTAATTAAAATTAATGTTTATAATATTAGCGATGTAATATAAAATAGAAGTTAATGTACATTATTATAATTATTATAAATCGTTTAAAGTTCACCGATGGACAGGTATTACAATAGGTCAGATGATTTTAATTTATAAATTACTTCTAGATATATCTAATATTAATATTAGGCCCTTAAATTAAGAGGTCATGATACTTTTAGCACACATGAATAATCATAATAATAGTTTAGCAGTTCAATACTCTGGACCATAGAGATAATGATAGCCACCTACACGTAAGTTAATATTTGGCTTAGATTTTATACTAATCGTGTTCTTTATAATAAATTAGTGTTACGGAAATTCTTATGTAGAGAATCGTCTAAATAAATTGTGTAAATTTTATTTCCACATTATTTTATTACAAAGCTTACACTAGGATAATTTTAATCTTATCTCCAATGGACAGACAAATTTTTATACATTAATTATATTAAGTTCTGAATTTAATATTAACGCTTGGGTTGCGTTTTTCCTTAATTACAAAAGCGATTTTGGATGTGCATATTTTCAAATGTTTGAAATATATATAAATCCTACATTGCGTGAATTCTATAATGTGCCGAAACAATTTGGATAATGGTTGATTTAAATTGATAAGCGGATCGGGTAAGGCACTAGGACAGAAGCAAATATTTACATCAGGTGACGCTAAGTGCATAGTTGGAATTGACTAAATTGTTGTAGAAAGGCCTCGAATTGAACTAATTATACATTTAGATACTACATAGAAGCAAAACTGTTTAAATTTCACAATTACTGCACACGAATATGACATTTGAATGTATCCAAACATGCCAAATCACTTTTACAGTTTAGATTTGTTTTGTGGAAACGGCGTAGGTTTACACACATTTAAGCTTAAAAATTACAACACCAAATAGTGGGTATTTTTCTGGAATAAGTGCGTATATTCGATCACGTAATTGCTTGACACTCAACCATTCCCAGTTGTTGCCTATCGCAAAGACAAAATAAATGCACCTAGTCGTTTAGTTGTTGATGTTAACTGGACGCCAATATACAATTACGATCTTGACCCTATACAAAGAAATTACCAACACTGAACATCAAAATTTATATAGTAGTAAAACTTGAAGAAAATGTGCCTTTATTAGGAAGCTGCTGTGGCTACGAGCATCGCACCTAGTGGCACTTTGGGGGACCCGTACGGATCAGGTGGTATGACTCTTACTTATTGGTAATTCAAAAACGACAAAAACACGAACATTCATTTATGGCATAAACGATAGACACTAAAACACAATAAAACATTAAAATTTGCAAGACTGCAATATTGTCCATAAGCTTGAGCCAAAGTCAGTTCCGATGAGTGAATTCACTCGGCAGCGCGGGTATGGGGCGAGTGAGAGCGGCTGTGGTGGCCACTGGGGCCGGACCTCACGGCGCGGTGGCGGAGTGGCGCCGCGCCGAGCAGTTCGCGCACTCGCACGGGCGCGGCGCCGCGTGCGACGGCAGGTGCGCGTGCGCCGCGCGGTAGCACAGCTCGCGGTAGCGGGCGCAGCCTGGAACAGGACGAGGGGTTTAGGAACTTACCTAGGATGTGTGATTGTCCTCAGTCAGCTTTGAAAGTTCCTGCATTCAATGGTTCCACTTCTTGTTTTACAGTCTTATCACAGCTGTCCGTCCATCTTGGATCATACAGAGCGGTAGGGGCTCTTTGCTAGGATGCAAAGGGTTGTCATGTCCCTTCTTGTACTGGCATTCCGATGTCTATACTCTGGCCTCTGCACTGCTGCTTCGAGATTACACTTTGGTTGTTGTGTACTGGTTATCATAGGTGGTGCTAGGTACGCCTATTTGATATCGACGGTTGAAAGGCTAATTGGTACAGTCAGCAACAGAAGTCGTTGAACATAATTTGTTTCCAATATTTCCTAATCATTATTATTTAGCATAAGTTACTGACCAAAGTAAATTATAAAACAACTTGTCATAATTAAACTACAAAAGTCGCTGAACTTAGTTAAACCATAAATTGCTATACATTACTACAGACAAAATTGTATGATCTGTAATAAATACAAAATTCGCTGATCATAGCAAATTTCCTACATTTCCCGTTCATTGAACCCGTTTGCTACAAGGCACTATCCGGCGAAGTGCAGCGCACCGCATTTTTCATAATCAAAAGATTGCCGAATAAACACAGCTACTAGTTCAGAATATAAATTCTTTTTTTATTCTTTTTTTTTAAACTTCCCTTTAGCGCCCCACACTGGGAATTTCTTCTGTATCGTGCGTGCGTTTAGAAACCTTTAAACTAACATACACAAACAGCCTTTTAAAACTAGGACAATATTTATTTATTTCTAGTCATCATCTGCCTAGTCTTTTCCCAAACTATCTTGGGGTCGGCTTCCAGTCTAACCGGATGCAGCTGAGTACCATTATTTTACATACTGCGACTGCCTATATGACACCCACAACCCAGTAACTGGTTAATACGATACCCCTTGGTAAGACTGTATGTCAGACTTTTTGGCTTCTGACAACTCTTAACGACTGTCAAAGATCTACAAATGACAGCCGGGACCAACGGCTTAACGTGCTTTCCGAGGCACGGAGGAAACTCGGTATGTAATTATGGTCACCCATCCACGGTCCAACCTCGGCAAGCACGGCTTAACCTTAAAGATCGACCCGTGCGGCTTTTGTTATTTAGCCACGAGCTCCTCCTAATGTTTTTTTTATTTCTAGTAAAAATCAAATATCAATAATGGCCTACCCATTACCTACATAATAAAATACAGAACCTTAAAATATATCCTAAAAATATAATACTAGTTTGTTTGCTTGAACGCGCTAATATCAGGAACTACTAGTCTGATATAAAAAAGCTTTCATTGTTAGATAGGTAACCCATTTATCGAGAAAAGCTATAGGCCATATATAGGGTATATAGCATCACGCTACGACTAATAGGAGCGGAGTAGCAATGAAAAACGTTGCGAAAATGGGGAAAATCTGACGCAGACGAAGTTGCGCGGGACAGCTAGTTATTTATAAAAACGAGTAAAAATAACACTTTTTTGCATGGGAGCCCCAGCGGCAAAAGAAATACAAAATCTGCAGAAATTTCAACTGGCTAACTATCACGGTTCATGAGATACAGCCTGGTGACGGAAGCGAAGTCTCAGTAATAGGGTCCCGTTTGATCTTTTGGGTACGGAACTCTTAAAAACTCGCGCATGTTTAGCGATTGACGGCAAAATTTAAAAAACCCCCGACACAAAAAACCTCTAAAAAGCCCATAATAAATGGATCCAAGCGTCGTAGCGTCGGGGGTCCGCTTTGTTCTGTGCTTTGTTTTGTTTTGTGCTCTAAGCGGTCTTCTTAGCGGTCCCCCGACGCTACGATGCTTGGATTAATTTATTATGGGCTTTTTAGAGGTTACTGAGTCGGGGGTTTTTTAAATTTTTAATTTAATTTTTTTTTCATGGTTTTTAAACTTTTTTTTTTCTTAGCCTTGACTGTCTGCCCCACTCCTGGGCATAGGCTTCCCCCCCTTCCTTCCAATTTTTTCGATGTTGCGCTTCTGAACGAAAACCAATTTTATCAAAATCGGTTCAGCCGTTTAGGAGCTACGATGCCACAGAGATACACAGATACACAGGTCAAACTTATAACACCCCCCTTTTTTGGTCGGTGGTTACAACAAGAAGTTAGAAAACTATACTTTAGGAGGGAGGAGGGGTACAGCCCCCAACCCCCGCTCGGCAATACCCATGGTGACAAGAAACAAGATTTCAAATCGACTAGACCCGTGGAAGTTGTTTATATCCCTTCATCAACTAGAAAAGAGGTGATCTTCAAACGGCTGAGCAGATTTTCTAGAAACATAGCTAACAACACTCTCGATTAAATACCTTTCAAACGAAACCAATTTTATCAAAATCAAAAAACTTCATCCGTTTAGGAGCAACGATGCCACAGACAGACACACAGATACACAGACACATATATACACACGTCAATCTTATAACACCCCTCTTTTTTGGTCAGGGGTAAAATAGTACATTACTGCCGCGGTCTATAATGACTACTTTGCTGGTCGCGCTGATTATGGCCGACAGCGCAGCTTAGCGCAGCTCCAGGCCGACACAGCACGGTCAGCGTGCAACACTTGATGGACGAGCTGAGATAATGGCCGAGACCGTAGGTCGAGGCCTTTATAGGGAGGACAGCAAGAGCTGCAATGATGGCCAAGCTGAAAGGCCTAGAGCGTAGCTAGGCTAGCTCGAGGCAATCATAGCGGGACCAGCGAAGCAGTCATTGTGGGCCAAGGTTTGTATAGTGCTTTACTCAAAAATGCAAGTACCTAATCTAAATAAAACCAGCAAGTAATTTAAATAAAAAACGTATTAATTAAAATTTTCGCTGAATCGCGCTTTTGTTACTTCTTTGACTTTTTTCTTTCGAGCAATGCTAATTGGAACTATACGGCCTAATATGGAATAAAATCTTTTTGTACCTATCTCTATAGATACTAACAGCTGTGTTCTAAAAAAAATCTTTTTGGATTTGATTTTTTAAAACGTTGAAACGTCAAAATAGCGGCCGGCAAAACATTGCCGGCCTGTTAGAGCGGCCAGCAAAATTTTGCCGGCCGCTCCTTGAAACAGGACGGTAAGGTCGACTTTGCTCAAACAAGGTTGTCAAAATAATGACCACATTACATGCATTTTTGAGTAAATGATAATTATCGACTTACGCTGTAATGATGTTTAGCGACTTACGGCAAAATTATAGTTATCTACTTACGCTGTAATGATGTTTAGCGACTTACGGCAAAATTATAGTTATCGACTTACGCTATAATGATGTTTAGCGACTTATGAAAATATTAATGCTTAGCGTTTTTGTAAAATTGAAATGATAACCTTATTGTGTACTCTATTCTGGTAAGTGATTTATGGTCCGTTTTAGTGTTCAGGTGTTTTGAAAATTAGTATCTGTTCATGGACTTTTGTTGCTGACTGTACAAGCGACATTTTTTGCGATATTGAGTTATATACATATTCGGAATCAGCAATTTTTTCTCCGTCGTTTGAGTCAGGTTTCAATTTTTTTTTACTACTTTTATGGCGCTTAGCACCTACAGCAAAACATACCTCATTTCTAAGCTCATTGATCTATACGACACAAAATTAGACAAATTTGAGGACTCGATGACTTAGGCTATTTTGATTTTTCGAACTTTTATGAGGAGTGTCGATTAAGGCATTTGGCTTTTTGGCTGTAGTTGTGGTTTTGTCGTTTGGCCCATTTTGCATTCAACTACATTAAAAAACCATGTCGCTTGAACCATTTTGCATTAAGTTATATTAATTTGCCTAAGCTTCAATATCTACTAGTAATCTAGTAAGGGGTCATTTTGTTTCATCCTGCAGTCCCTCTAATGGGCATCTGCATCAAACTACTTCACTCTGGTGTAACACCATCATGTTGCTTACAACCATTGTGCTTATTCAACTGTCAGTTGACATGGCGCTAAATTCATTTTCTCTCGTATTGTTTTATTCTAAGTCGATGCTTGAGCCAGTTTACTGTCAGCTATTTTTTTACGGCAGGGATTTGAACCATTTCGCCTTTCTCAAAAAAATACAAAATTTGATGCATTTTGGGCTAACCAACATAAAATTTCCAATATATTACACAATTAACAACAGTAATAGCTTAAAAAGAATCCTTACTTAATTAGGGATATACTGTATAAAATAAATAAAAGTCTATAAAATAGTTGTTTTTTATGTTTTTTTTTTCCAAAAATTAAAGTTTAATCCATCCTCCTGCAAGTTTTACTAAATGTCGCTTAGGTCAATTAGCCTTTCAACCGTCGATATGATTTTCCGTTTACAACATAGTGTACCTATTACAACTTAAAGATCTTCGCGCTGCCGATGATTCGAGCTTTTAGTTATTCGAGATTTTGATGCATCGAGGTAGTGACTGTCGCGCTCACAACTAAGCTAACTGTTTCGAACAAGTGTTATTCGATCTAACGTTATTCACTTTCGAGTAGAGAACCCACTTAAAGCAGTATGGTAAGAGTACCTGTAGGTGGTAGTGCAAGCCGTGTGTCTGCTGCGAAGCCCCGCTGCGCCAGCCGGTCGAGCAGAGTGCTGGCCGACCATCACCTCTCACTGTCGTGCTCCACGCCTGGAACGTGACAATAAAACTACAACCCGCGAATATAATAGCGTCAGTCTTCTGGACTGCAGATTCCTCAAAACTAGTATTCCGAGGTACCTCAGAATACCAGATCATCTAAATGCCAGAACCGCAATACACCAGAAAGTACAGTTAAATGAAAAATTGTATCAGGTAAATCAGTACAGTGTGAAAAAATCTTAATAAACATACAAATCACAAAATTAGTCGGCGGGACTAGAAGACCAATTCAAAAATACATAAGGTTAATTGATCCCGCGGGTTTCGCCTGTGTGTGATCAACTGATCATTTGACTAAAGAGCCAAACATTTTGTTTTCGACTGTTCGAAATCTGATATAGTGAGAATCTGGTATTCTGAGGTCGAGCCGGTGGAAATCTTCACTGGAACGAATCTATAGCACTTCTGAACATTTTAAACCTACGCATCGAGTAGGTACCTATTTATGAATGTAGAGGTTCACACTTGACAGTAATCAGCTCTAAAATCTTGTTTTCAGGGCAGCGAACAAACTTCAATCAGTAACATCTTATCTGGATACTTACTACCTATATTAGTGATCAAAGCCAACAAAGGAAAGCTTATAGAAAAGTGGAGTGACACATTACCTACCTTCACTCGGGGCGGGGGAGTGGCCTCTGGACTTGTCCTCACGCGGCGTGGACGAGCCGTCCGCCTGATCCTGGAATTATAACACGGCAATGAGTTACAAACTCACAAAGTTCTAACCGCATTCATTTGATGCAAATAAGTATGTATTTCGAAAATCCAATGTCTCCAAAAACAGGGCAAACATTAAAAAATCACTCCTTTTGTCTCAGGACCTACTGCGGTACTCTATACCCGCGGGTGTTAGATACTGGAAGAACTGCTTAGTTCTACTGATTGAACCTGCTGTTGCTAAACATGGGGTCCGGGGTTCAGTCCCCAGGACGAGCTTAATCATCTGCCTAGCCTTTCCCAACTATTTTGGGATCAGCTTTTCAGTCTTACCGGATGCAGCTGAATACCATTATTTACATGGAGCGACTGGTGTATTCCCGATTAAAATAATTAAAGGGTGCCTGTACAGCCTCCATAACTTAGTTAGAATAGGCGTAATACGATATTCCTTTGTAAAACTGATTGTTAGGCTTTTGGGCCACTGACTAACTGTAACGACTGTTAAAGATACACGCTGCATGACAGTCGGAACCAACGGTATACCGTGTTTGCCTAGGCTCTGAGTAAACTCAGTACACGTATGTAATCGAGTGTCACCCATCCACAGACTGACCGTGGCAAGCACGGCTTAACCTTGATTATCGAGCCGTGGGGTTGTTATTGCGAGCTCAATGTTATTCGGTAATGAACTCATCAATCATCAAATTGAATTTTTCAATAACAGTCCGGACTCTATGAGTCTCTGGAATTGGGCCTGATGGATGTCCAATAGGCTTGAACTTTGTTTGTTACCTAGAATAATAGGTACCTTTGATACCTATGTTAGCTAAATACTAAAGTCCTCTGCTGCTTAACCTTTCGGGTTATACCTACAGTCGTGATTTTTTTGAAAACTGAATAAATAAATAAATAATTATAAAAATTAAGAATAAATTTTTCAAAGTTGTTGTCACATACCTACAAACAATCGCAAACATTTATGCGATAATTTCTTATTCTTTAAACGACGATAAGGGGGTTTTTCTGAAATACTTAAACAACAAAAAAGCAGCGTTTATTAATAATTACGGTACCTAGTACCGATTATTTATGTATTTTGTGACATCCCCTGAATTTTGACGAGGATGCAAAACAACATCTTGTATAGAAAAAATCCTAGTTTTATATTTTAGGATGTACAAGACCCCATCTCATGGCCGCGCCAACAAAACGGTGAAAAACACGTTATCGCCGATATCTCGCTGAAAACGCATCGCAGAGCTCTGTTTATTTTTGTAAAACCTAGATTTGAATTTGTCAAACTATGTACACAAAAAAACCTAGGTTTATATTTTAGGAGCTGTTGTACGGTATCGCGTGGAAATAAGTCTTGATTATCTATCGAAGAAAGTAAGTAATAGCGAGTGTGAACTACCGATAATAGACAAAAATTTTTTTTTTTGTATACTAAGTCTAACCACAAAACGTGGTTCACCGCGTTTCAATAGCGCGGCCACGTTCAAACTCTTCATAACTTTTTACCGATAACTTTCACTTTATGGTTTTGGGAATCAACTAATTAACAAATTATTATAAAATCAAGGTATAGCTTTTTTTTTAAAAAAAAAAAACGCCATTGCCGCGCGGTTGAAACGAACACAAATGTTGTCAGTGACCGAATAGGGTATGATTAGGGTTGACAAATATTAGATGATGCCTTGATATATTGTGACAGTTTACACAAGAAGTGACAAAATATTTTCTGCTCGTTCGCTTGGGTATTAAATATTTTCTGCTCGTTAGCTTGGGGATTAAATCGTGATGTTTCATTTACCTAAGTAGATGCGGGTGAATGGAGGAACATTTTAGAAAACGGTTTTCATAAAATTAAAGTCTGGTCTTATAAAGCGGAATTATGACTTTAATCCCATCCGGGGAGGAGGCTCACTTATGGCCCCGTAAATGCCGTAAAAAGGTAGATACAAGGTACTTAGCAAGACATGCTGCACCGACCCCAAATAAATTGGTATAAGGGCTAGAGATTATGAATGAGGAGGTAGGTACTTTGTAAAGTTTAAGTAAGATGTACTTAAGTAGGTAATAACTTTTATCAAATGAAACTATATATAAGGTAGGTAGGTAAATGGAATTCCACTAGTCGACAGAACTTTAAGGGATAAACGAATTAAGTAAATACATTTCAGACGAGAACTGAAAACAAGGTTTGACATAGTTTCAGTACTTTCAGCCCTTTTGCGAACTTTGCCTTTCAATCTATTATGTTACTATCGCCATTGAATAGAGTGTTAGAGTGTACCGACATATAGGTAGGTACCTACTTAAGTTTTAAGTGAGCCCTCACTCCAATATAAATTGAATAACTTTACTCGGGATACCACTTCTGACTTCCTTGGAACCTACGGAGATACACTTAAACTTCATAATGTTATGAAAAGGGGAGGTGGAGGGGAAAGCAAGCATTTTTCAAGAGGGAAGCCGGCCGCGGTAGCTTTGATTAAACCGACGGCCTTGCTTCCAGGTGATTGCAGACTGTTTATAAAGGCTTGCCGCTTCATTGTTTGATTCGAACACAATTGAGAGTCGAGAGCTGCCAATTAATTGATTTCTGGTGGACTAATTTGAATATTATGTGCCAATTGGTTTCGCTTTTGTTATAGGGATTCAGTTTAATCAACGCTTCTAGATAGGTAGGTACCTACTTACGTACAGCTGCTAGTAAATCAAGCTACAAGAATCTGAAATTATTTTTTTAATAGATTTCAACTTTGTTGTTAAAGAATTAGGTTAAAGGTTGATTGGGAAAATTTGACAGTTTCGGGTGCTTGTGAATAAAATTCGAAAACAAACAACTTTTCGTAACTAAAAATGACCAATAAAAATAATGTAACAAAAGTGCCTAACACAACAACAGAGTACATAAACAAGTTATGCCAATCAAACCTGTCACGTGTCTAAACTACCTAGAAATAAATTGGAAAACCGTGTCCAGGATGTTCACAATAACATGGAACAATGTCGAACAATATCGCTTGATCGAGGTACTCAGGCAAGAGAACGGGAAATTGATATCATGACAGGAAATTGGCGTGCGCTCCGCCAGACTGACAGACAAGCGAAGTTTTCGAATTTATTAAATCCAGTCTAATTTAGTTAGGTACCTACATGAAATGTTGTTAGAACCCGGTGTGTGGGAAATGTGGGTACTTATTATTGGTTTTTAGAGTTTTGCCAATAGTGCTAAGTGCACTTAACAAAAACGTAAGTACCGGAGCATCAGACTTGTGCAGGGGTGTACCTACCTATAAATCTACGTGTAGTCTATTAGGTACGCACGGCAACCAATCAAACTATACAAAACCAGTTGATACGGATCTCTCATTGTACGGAAAATCTACCTATACTAAGCGAGGCCAGTAAAGCTTGATGTAACGTGTGTAGGTACTAGGTAGGTACCCTCAAGCCCCAAACTTCGCTCGCAAGTTGCAAACGTTTGAGCCCCATGTTGTAGAGGACTTGTCTGTTGTAATCTGCTGGGCACATAGGGATTCTGGGTTGTTTGTTACAGAGAACTTTGACTGAGTGCGGAATCAATCCCAAGACATCATCAAATAGGTAGGAAAATAAAGCATTTCACCAATATTTGTGCAGTCGCCAGTCGCCCCCAATGTATTGCCCCTGGGTGGCAATCGGTAATAAAATTCCCGGTTGCCCCCAGGGGGCGACTGGGAAGTTATTGCCCCCACTTCAAATCGCTGTACAATGCGGCGTGGATCACCAACATCGCTGTCCGTCTTACGGCCGCGATATTGCCACCCGGGGGCAATTCATTCGGGGCGACTGAGAATATTCCCGTTCACTGAGCTAAGCATGTTACTGTCAGTAACATTTTACTATGTTGGTAAACTAAGTGAGCTTTTCTTGGAAAATGGTAGGTACCTAAAACAAAACTTTCTTTAAGTGACTGAAAATAAATCGATCGATCTATCGTCCACAACTAGGTACCTACTCACTTTTACCTAGATACGTATACGTACGCACGGCGACCAACCATACTACCTACACAAAACTAGTTTATGCGGATCTCTCATTCTACGGAAAATCTATACAAAGCGAGGCTGTTAGACTGGAACTGTATAGCTTGATTTGTCGCCGTATTTCACAAACCTTTTCCTTTTCATTTCCCAGAATTCATTGATATTCATTTCAATTCAACATATTCCAAAGAAAACCAAAACTTTACATTTATGCTCCATCCTTTTAATTTAAATTATTAATTGAGTCTAAACCAAGTCTTTATCTACCACAATACCTACCTCAATAAATCAAAGTATGTATAGGTACGTATTTACTTCTATGGAAAAGGATAGGTAGATGTTATTTACCATCGGATTCAACATCCCGCGATAATCTTCCCCAATTGACGGGGTAAAAAGGGTAACTGATACCTTCCCACTGTACTTATTTATTTGTGTTACACGGTCTGGCGCTTACAAATCTAATTTATTATTGCGGGATGTTATCGCTTGCTATCAATAACATATGTGAAAGGAACAACTTCTGAAAGTAATCGTGTTTCATCGTACGTACGTGGTTTTCTTATAAAGTATGATCGCCCTCGCTTCTATGTGTATGGAAAATAAAGGCTTATTCCTTCTATACTATACACATCCATCACCATTTGCCTAGCCAAACTTTATTGAGGTCGGCTTCCAGTCTAACCGGATGCAGATAAGTATCAGTATTTTACATGAAGCGACTGCTTATCTGACCTCCACAACCAAGCAACTGGGTAATACGATACCCCTTGGTAAGACTGGATGTCAGACTTTCGGCTTCAAAGATCTACAAATGACAGTCGGGACCAACAGCTTAACGTGCTTTCCAAGGCAGAGGCACGGAGGAAACTTGGTAGGTACCAATGCAATTATGGTCACCCATCCACGGACCAACGGTTAACCTTGAAGATCGACCTGTGCTGCTGTTATAATTTAGCTACGGGCTCCTCTGACAATGTACGCCTACATATATAAACATAAATAGTTACGCAGTGATAAATTGAGTCCAGTTCAGTTTTCTCCCATTAAATCTATTCAGTGATAGTAGGTTCGTGTGTGTGACACAAACCAATAGGTACACTTAGTCAAACACGCACATGTGTGTGTGTGTGTGTGTCAGTAATAACGAAATGTAGGTATATATGATATACCTACATTCACGCACATAACGTCTGCACAAATAGGGTTTAAAGGCACCTCGCTGCATCGCCTGCATCAGACCTAAAAGTTCTATTTTCCTCTTAAATTTGCTTGGTAGTTGAATGTTGAATTACGTACTAACTTCTATATGCTTACCTAATCCCCAACTGCTGTCCCTGTCAGTGGCGTGCCTAGAGGCCAACAATACGGCAAGCCCTGGGGCCAAGCAAACAGTTCAGAAACCCTAATATCATGAAGAGTACTAATTCAAACCAAGCGTTTAGGCTTGTATGAAAGTATTTCCCTCTATACCTACAGCTTTATAAACTAACAAACCATCACGTCTGTGGTGGGTTACGCAGAGATGTACCTACGTATAGAACACCGACATTTCCGCAGTTTCAGTTCAGCAAGTCCTATGTTATAGAGGGAAATACGACTTACCTAAGTAAGTAGGTACCTACCTTAGTATGTAGAAAAAAGTTTGGGTTTTAATCCAGCTTTTATAAATACCCTACTTACCGAATGTATAAATACCAAAGAAGAAAATGCTGCCATTTTATTAATACTAACGTGTTGATTTAAAATTCCGGACCGCAACCTTTTACCAATGGCGCGCAGCGTTCGGGGATTGAAAATAAAACATCCCCATTTTCTTTCGCGCTGAATTAACTCTGAAAAGATTTCAATAACAACGAAATATATTGCTACCTACCCACAGAAAATATCTGGAAGTCATGCAGGAATATATTTCAATAGAAAAACTACATTATATTTTTATTACATCGGGAGGCCCACCTGTCGCTAGTTTGCGATAAGAAAATAAGACATTTCTGTGGAAATAATCCCGCGGTTGGGTTCCGATGTTGCCTGAGGTTGTTTTACTTAAATATCCAATGGTTACTTTGATTATCAACGATGTTTTTGAGCGCCTCAGGCTGGGTACTTTGACATGACACTCCTTTTTAGTCAGAACAAGCTTTTTGATTGCTTGTTATTTATGTAGGTTCCAACTTTCCCAGATAATTATTATTAGGTACCTACTCTGGTCGGCTTACACCGAAGGTCAAATGTGAAATCTAAATATTTTGCAAGAACTTCAGTGAATAAACAGGTATTCCTTTTAATTTCCAGATTTACACCTATCACGGTTAATGTCTGTATAATCTGCGTCATCATCATCATCATCATTTCAGCCCAAAAGACGTCCACTGCTGGACACAGGCCTCCCCCAAGTGTTGCCACATTGACATTTTGGAGGCTTTTGCCATAATCGCCACGCTTGGCAGGCGGGTTGGCGATCGCAGTACGGTTGTTACAAAAGCATAGAGAACGCTGCTGCCCATTCTCTGGCAAGTCCCTTAGTCGCCTCTTACGACATCCACGGGAAGATATGGGATGGTGCTATTCTTTACGTCCGACACCATACAGAACAATCTGCGTATCACCCCAATATTGTCCACCTGTGTACTCTGCGCTTAATTTGTTAAATAAATAAATAGTAAATACCTCCTGTAAGATCCGAAAGTTATTGCTACTTGTAGCGAATACCGAAACACAATATTTTATTTAATAGGTTCTTCTTATTGCCCCGGTATCGAACACGATCCTGATATCTACTGAAGCTATAGATAGGTATACCGTATAGCATTTCATGCGTGTGTTGCTAATAAAATAGTTTATTTAGTAGATTGAACCCAGGAGATGTTCTCAACATGATCCTCTTTTAAGAGATACGTGTGACCTCTTTTTGCGGCCCCTTTGCCTCATTTCTCCTCTATGCATTATTTCTTAGTACACTTTCACATTTGCCCTGCCGTACTGTATTAGTATTATGAAAAGAAACAGCAACGTTATCCTAAAAGCATAATATGGAATTGTGAAAGTTTTTAGAAACCCGACTTAAGTTAAGGTACCATGACTGGAATTTACTAAGTGCTTGCTTTGCTTGCAATATTTTTGTTCAGAAAGCATATTATTTTCGTTATTTTAAACCGCAAGACTGCAGGTTTGACTTCAGAAATTTTAATTGAGAACTTTACTGTGCTTCGGTTGCGAGGATTAAACTTCGTTTCATATTAAATCGTACGTCCATAAATGTTATCAAACTGATTTTCACGTTGAAAGTGTAGCGACATAGTCCATTTAAAATAGTTTGGCCACACAGGATGACCGGATGTGCACAATGTTTTAATGGAAACAGCTGGAAATGTTCTAACTTTGTTATCTCACTTTACTAACAGATAAACGGTTTAAAGGACGTAGGAGTTTTAGTTCCATTTCTACTAGGGCCACAGAAGTGAAGAAAAGGTCAGGCTCGGATGCCGTACCTATAAAGTAAGTACTTCGAGAAAAGTTAATGTTGTCGAAGTTGGAGTAGTCTTTTTTTCTAATGAGTAACAAATACCCATTCATTGTGTTCCAATGACTCAATGTAATCCCATAATCCAATTTATAGTTGGACTAGCATGCATTCTTGTTTATAAATGAAAGATACGGGGACTTCGAGAGAATCATGCTGACAAACGAAGTTAATAGTCTACAAAATACATATTTTTTTTTTAAATAACTATTAGGTAATGATATTCCCGCAATCAGCCTTACATACACCTAAAAGCAGCCTAAGCCGGCTACAAAGAATGTCTTGCTTGTCAGCAATAGAGATGACAAGCAAGCCATTCTTTGTAGCCGTCAGCTGTAGGTATTACCCATTTGATTTGTGGCAGAACTCTAATTTGGGCAATTGGTTTTGCTTCAGCTATCAAACTTTCGGTACCGTATCGATTTTAGTTTAGGTATTCGATAGGGGTATCAGCTGTCTAGTTTATGGTATTAATGGATACAATTTGTTAAATAATGTCAAAATAGCCTCAAACAGCGGTTTGTGTGTGTTATGCTTATGAAAAAAGTAGAGTATTTACTCTACTTTTATACTCTACTATCTTCAAATATATTAAAGTATATCCGCAAGACGACAAGACATAAAAATCAACATTTATTATGTTCGCACAAAAAAGAAAACTCTTTCAATTTCAACCATTGAGTGTCCTGCTGGTTTTTTTTTGCGATTCGTTATCTGTTGACTCTACTCCAGCCCCCGTATTCACAAACGCTCGGTATCGATTTCGATTCGATAAGTCGTATGTTAATCTTGTTTTGGCATTACGAAAGCGAGCGAGATAGACATACGACTTTCCGAATCGAAATCGAAACCGGGGGCTGGTCACAGATTTTCATGAACAAATCATTTTACTGTCAATTCTCAGAAAGAGTCGGATTCGTCATAGTTCCTAGTATTATAAATTAATCTGTTTGAAGCGGAATATCGGAAAGGTTACTAAAAATATATCGTAAAAGCGGAATAAATATTTACTTTGAATTGAAAATTGTAATGGTATTTACGAGTGATGTTCACTAAAGTGGTTTCTCTTGTTGTACTGAAATCAAAATATCAAAATACTTTTCCATTCGTGATTAACGTGAAATAGTACATTTTGTGGGGTAACTTTGTTATTGCAGCCGTGTCGGAATTCACATTCAAACAGTGACAAATGCCTACGTATATCAAACGACGTTTTTCAATACACTTGCGAAAAATTATATAAAGAACGAAAAGTATTTTTGTCATATTTAATTCCATGAATCTATGATTTTCTTTTCCTTTTTAGTGCGCTCTGCCTTCACTGGCTGCAGGAGAAGCAATGACGCAAAACAAATTATGTAATAAAAATTACAAATAAACATATGTATATTTTTGAATTAAGACTACAGATAAATGTTAATTTGTTGGTAAAAGCAAATAATTTTGTAAATAATAATGTTTTTAAATTATGATATTCTATTTACAAATACAATTAAAGTATTTACGCCTGTAAGGCAGGTGTCTCTTTGCTGATGTTTTTTCTTAAAGGTTATACGGATTGAACCGATATATACGGTTCAATTCTTATAGGTTATACGAATTGTACCACGTTGGATTTAGTTTAGTAGTTATCTGTCGAAATAAACCACTAGTAGAACTGAATAACTCTAACTTAAGCAAAGGTGTGTTAAAATCAAAACTAAAGAATTTATTTCTGGAGAACGCGGACACGTCGTCGAGCTGTGATAGGCGGTGAGTACTGGGTTGGAGTGGCCAGCTCCGGCTGGTCTCTCTGGTTTGGAATTCATTGTCTCTTGCATGTCGGTGTCGGTCTACCGTTCTCGAGAAATGAATTAAAGAGACTAGAGAGAGATGTAGCATAACATTAAGTTAGCAGTAAGTCATGAATTATGTCTGCATTCCTAGTGTCGGATAAATGGCGTGTTTGCTTGAGGGTAAAACCATTTTTCTTTTTAAATTGTTGTTATCAACAAAGTCAAATCATTTATTTCAATTAGACCATTAGACGGCAACTTATAAAATAAATGATAATTAATTAATTCTATTGATTCTCGTTGTCCATCCGAAAACGTAATTTTATCAGCAAACAAATGCATGTTTGTCTGATACTGGGTTTAATTTTAAGTCAAGTTTATAATTTTAAGTTTAAGTATGATAAACGAGCGCTTCTCGCCATCAAACTGTAAAGTTTGGCGAGTAAATATTGTAAAAAGATTACTTGTATTTTATATATGAAATAAATAAAAAAAAAAAAAATGAAAAAAAAAATCACGAGTCTGCACTTCTGCAGTCTAACCTAATTTTGGTGTGATAAAAGCCATTTTCGTTGAAAGTGTATTGGTGGTCAACTCAATAATATATGTGACCGGGAAAATGTTGAAAAATTCCAATGGTCAGCAAAAACTGGACTAATATACATTGATTGGATAAAGTAATGTATCCGATCCGATCCTCCTAGGTATAGCTGTGGAGAATCACATTAGGTTGGTAATGGCATTTAAAGTGTTCGTGACTTCGTGTCGATATTTCGACTTGGAAACTTTGAAAGCTTCATAAAATGATATTTCTATCTAAGTACCAAGAACAACATTATTTCAATAAAACTTTTCATGAGTAAAAGTTGGTTTCTTATCCAAACGTGAAATATTTTAGAATCAACATTAGTATGTTTTTCCTTCTAACTTCCCTTTGGATCCGGAAAAGGTGGGTATTTTGAATAGGGAGCCATAAAAACATAGGTTAATAGGTAGCCGTTTATACTCTTCCTCCTGAAAAACTAGAATTGGAAACACGTTAAAAGTTTTGACATTAACTTTTACTGTATCTACTTGGCAAATCTTTGTATTTGGTTTGCTTATTTTTGTTTCTATTTCGACTGGTTGATCGTTTTTACCTCTTCGTGGTGCCTGCTATCCTGGTACCTACTCAAGTTCTTCTAGCTTTATACAAAAGAAAAAGTTTCTTTTGAACAACGGTGTATTTGTTTATTTTTTTACGATGGGTTCTTTATAAGAAAAACATATCTACGTTATTGAGGGAACGTATTAGGGAACGTATTAGGGAGATTAACAATCCGATCTGTTGTTGTTATTCTAGCTCGAGGCTGGGTAAGTAATGAGAGAAAATCTTTGATTAAATTGATGTTGTCAGAAAATTCGGCTAGTGATAAAAATAATGTTGGAAGTTAGAAGCAGAAGTTGGTGTCTAAGATATCGCTGGTTTTTTACCAACCATTACCTGACATCATCATCTATAGATTATCTATTAAATATGAACTGTTGATGAAAATTGTAAAACGCTGATTAGTCTGATGGTTGGGTCATAAATGGCTATCAAAACTTCTTCCATATTGTGACAGTTTAAGGATTAACATTCGGAACACGCGTAACGATTGACCCAGAAATTAATTAAATAAGTCAGAAAATGAAATGCAAACATACCTGATGAGGTATCTCCAAGTTGGCAGTAGCAGTCAGCAGGTCCAGTATAGCAGAGAAGGATCCCCTGGCCGCACGTCTGAAGCCTTCGGGGGGCGACTCTGCTGCCCCTCCCGCCACACTTACCGGCGACTGAGACCACTGGAAATATTCATGGGGTTAAGCTACCTGCTGGTATACTTACTCTTGTTCCAGTGTGGGCAAAAGACGGAGCTATACGGGATGTCTAGCGCCATCACTTACCCACACTGGAAAGGGTGGTATGTTTTTTGTATCAGTTTTATGTTAGTTCCAAATAAAGCCACTAGAGGTCAACTAGTTGTGCTTTTCAAACCGTTGCGTATTTCTAAAACGAGTTACAACTGGAATCTTATATGCTTTTTGGTATCTTAATCATATTATTATGTCAATTCAAATTATTGTCAAATTCTGAATCGTTATCGCTGATATAAGCGTCACCTTCTAGGTTCTATAATCAATATTTTAATATTATTATAGTGTTATCGTTAATTCCAAATAAAGTTAGACCGATCAGAAAAGCCTCATTCAAGCACTTTATGACCTGAGTACAGTTTACTTGCCAAACAAACAGCAATTACTTTCTGTTTTTCTTCAACATAACCCACACATATCGCTCAACGTTTCTGTTTACCTGGTACCTGAATTCAAACCCTTCGTGTACCAAACTTCTTCCGGTGAGTGTTTTGGCTCAACTCCGGCTGAAAAACTTTCATTTTCAATGCGTAATGAGATCCTAAGCAAACGACGTGTGGAGCATTAGTTAGCTAGTCATGGTTACATGGTTATTTGGTGTGTGGATATGTTAGTTTGTTGTGTGGATTATAATTCAGACTGGCTGTCCCGCGCAACTTCGTCTGCGTCACATTTTCCTCGTTTTTGCAACATTTTTCATTGCTGCTCCGCTTCTATTGGTCGTAGCGTGATGATATATAACCTATGTCCTTCCCCAGGTTGAAATTTATCTTCTTGCCAAATTTCATTAAGATCCGATCAGCCGTTTCGTCGTGAAAAGGTAGCAAACAAACAAACACAGTGACTTTCGCCTTTATATTTATTGAAGCAACTAGAATAACAGCAACCTCGGCTTCATGCATAGACAATGTATTTACTAATTGCATAGTAAAAGAGTTGTTAATAATTAGTGGCGTCAGGTCAGACCATACTGGTCAACTTGTATCGTTTGAGTAAGAAAAAAAGTTACACTTAGTTAAAACAGTTCAATTAAGACCTCTTTCCAAAAATTAAATAAAATTCTTTCAATAATAATGTTCTTAGCAACCTTAATAATGCTAGTTTTGATTCAACAGACCCCAATATAAACTACGGTACATTATTTTCCACAGTTTGCCATGAATTTAATAAAACGTGTCCTATAAAAAAAGTTAAACTCAATTCAAAATCTAAATTTAGCGAATGGGCCACAATAAGAAAAAGCAGAGATATTTTATATAATTTATATCACGAAAAATCTCTGACTTCAGATCAACTCTTTCACACTTATGTTAGAAACTATTCGAAAATATTCAAAAGTGTCTGCGCTCAAGCAAAATCTCAAATAATAAGTAATAAAATAAAATTGGTAATTCTAATAATAAAATAAAAACGGTGTGGCAGGTAATTAACAGAGAAACCGGTAAGACTCAACAACAAGATAAGAGTGAATTGTCTTTAAACATAGATAACAAAACAATTTCTGACAATTTAGAAGTCGCTGAGACACTAGATAATTTCTTTACTAACATTCCGTTAGAGGTTACGAAATCTCTCCCCTCTTCGGTTGAATTGACTGAGGGCCTTCTTAAAAAGAACTTCACAAAAGACATACCAAACTTCAAATTTAAACCAGTATGTATTGCCACAATCAAAAACGCATTCAAAAGTCTCAATATCAAAACTACTGAAGACTTATGGGGGATTTCGGTCAAGGTTCTTGAAAACATTATGGACTCAATTGCGCCTGTCCTAACAGGCATATTCAATCAATGTTTGGATAGCGGCAAGTTTCCTGACTTGATGAAACATAGTAAAGTGGTACCAATTTTCAAATCGGGTTGTAAGAGTGATCCTTCTAATTATAGACCGATATCTGTGCTTCCAGCACTGAGTAAAATCTATGAAAAAATCAAGCTGGACCAGATGTTGTCTCACTTCAACTCTAATGGGATACTGCATTGCCAGCAATTTGGTTTCACGAAGGGTAGGTCGACAACGGACGCGGGAGTAAAACTCATCAGTCACATTCTGGAATCCTGGGAGAAGTCCCAGGGAGCTATTGGTATTTTTTGTGATCTCTCAAAAGCGTCTCAACTGCGTCGACCACAACACGCTGATCTGTAAATTACATCACTACGGAATTCGTGGACAAGCTGCTGATCTTGTTCTTTGCTATTTATCAAACAGGCAGCAAAAAGTAAATGTAAATGGGGCGACATCCTCTGGGTCTATAGTCAGGATGGGTGTGCCCCAAGGTTCAATTCTTGGTCCTTTCCTATTTCTTGTTTATATTAATGATCTCCCATATATGATGGCCAAATTATCGGATATAATTTTGTTTGCTGATGACACTTCGCTAATTTTTAAAATTCATAGGAAAAATTCACATCCGTATCTTTCCTATGAATTTTACATGTCAACGAAAGTCTAACTGTTCTCTCGAAATGGTTCGCAGCTAACAATCTTTTACTGAATACGAACAAAACAAAATGTCTATAGTTCTCTTTACCAAATGTAACTCAACGTGACCTTAATTTAAATCTTGACGGCAAAAAACTTGATGTTATCGCGGAAACTGTATTCTTAGGAATTACTATCGATTCAAAACTGCAGTGGGGCGCGCACATTAGAACTCTTTCGGGGAGGTTAAGCTCAGCCGCCTATGCAGTTAGGAAAATAAGGCAGTTGACCGATGTAGCCACAGCTAGGTTAGTATACTACGCGTATTTCCACAGTATTATGTCTTATGGAATTCTGCTGTGGGGATCGGCAGCAGACGTTGATTCAATTTTTATATTGCAAAAGAGGGCAGTCCGCGCGATCTATAAAATGGGTCCTTGCGAGTCCCTCAGAGAAAAATTTAAAGAGATCGATATACTGACTCTGCCTTCACTTTATATCTTAGAATGTATTTTATATGTCCGCAAAAACCGAGGGCTTTTCAAAATTAGAAGCGACTTCTATAATAAAAACACACGCTGTAAACACGAAATTGTAATACCCAAATTTAGATTAACAAAAACTAGTAAGTCATTTCTTATAAACAGTATACGCTTTTATAATAAGTTGCCAAAGTCAGTTCTGGAACTGACCGATGGAAAGTTTAAAAATTGCATCAAACGTGTCCTTATTAAAAAAGCATATTACAAAATTAAGGACTATGTTGAAGATAAAGAGGTTTGGCTGTAGTTCCTTCTGCTCATGCGGCTTCCCTGGTAGCTCATAAACGACACAAATATGTGGATGTCTCTAACTATTCCGAATTTTATTTATTCTATTCTTTTTTTTTTCAGATGTTTTACAATAGTTTTCAAATCATTGCACCGTTTATTCATTGTGCAGAATAGTTACAGTACTGATGACTACATTTGTGTCAATTGTTTATTTAATTGTTCTTAGTTTTATTTTACTTTTGTATAGATTCTTTTTCATTCATATTTTTTGTGAATGTGTGGACATTGTAGGCTTTGTAATTTTTTTTTTCACTATCATCTTTTTCTACCTTTTGTAGTAAGCGATGACTAATTGTTGGGCCTACGCTGTCCTCTCATACTTAGGTACTAACACTGTAACATCCAAATATTGTAGAACCAAATGATTTTAAAAGAGTAACCATGGAGTTTCTTGCCGGTTCTCCTCCATAGGAAACGACCAACCCGAACCGTGCCTCTTCTGTCGACGTTTTATAAGTGCCCTACATGGGCCTATGTAAAATAAAATATTTTGATTTTTATAATATTAAGTATGGATTTGTGACAAGGATTGTGTTGACATGGTGTCATATTTTATCCTTGTTTACAATTAACGCTTAATGATTGTACTATGAATCTATTTATGTAGCTTTTTCCGCAAAAGCAATAACTATTATTGTTAGAGAATACCTCACAGTGGCGAAGGGTGAAGATTTTAAAAGGGGAAGCCGAAGAAAAAAATGAGAATTTAAAATTTAGTTTTTTTATTTTCGTTTTAGTCATCAGCGAACCCGAAAACCCGAAAATGACACCCATGACGAAAATACCAGAATTTTACGTCACGCTTCGGCGCTATTTTTAATTTTGGCGTCAGTATCATTATCAGCGACCCCAAAAACCACGAAAATGTCACCCATGATAAAAATACCAAAAATAATCTAAGGAACCGACTTGATCCTTTTTTTTGTAACGATTAAATGCACAGGAACTATTAACAAATAAAAATATAAGGTAAAAAACCTTTTTGAAACAAGCTTTTATAAAGATGCACTGAAAAGAAGAAAATAAATCTTCGAGTAAAGAAATCGATATAGGATAATTTTCACAAAAGCTTGTCGCGTTTAGTTTTTAATGTATTTACCATTCACTCGACAAGCTTAAGGTAACTATAGAAGTTATGGTTATTTATAAAAAGTGAACGCGTATATACAAAGTTTCATGTCTGTGCTATTAACCGTTGAGGAGTTCCCTGAGGAGCCTGTTCGTGAGGAGACCATACTGGCGGTAGGATGAGTTCATGATAAAAATCGTGATTATCTATCAAATTTGAACTCGATTGCAAAGTTTTGTGTCTGTGCTATTAAATGTTGAGGAGTGCCCTGGTGAGAAGACGATCCTAGCTGCAGGATTAGATCATGATACAAATCGTGATTATCCATAAAATATGAACTCGTATGCAAAGTTTCGTATCTGTGCTATTAAACGTTGAGGAGTTCCCTCGTGAGGAGACGATCTTGGCGGTAGGATGAGTTCATGATACAAATCGTGATTATCCATCAAATATGAACTCGTATGCAAAGTTTCGTATCTGTGCTATTAACCGTTGAGGAGTTCCCTCGTGAGGAGACAATCCTGGCGGTAGGATGAGTTCATGATACAAATCGTGATTATCCATCAAATATGAACTCGTATGCAAAGTTTCGTATCTGTGCTATTAACCGTTGAGGAGTTCCCTCGTGAGGAGACAATCCTGGCTGCAGGATTCAGTTATGTCTGTCATGAGAATGTATTGTTCTTATAACCAAAGGTGTGTGCAAAATTTCAGTTTAATCAAAGATCGGGAAGTGGTTCTAATTTAGCTTTCTATACATAGAAACTTTGTCGTAACTCGATAAACTTCGGCTTACCTAGTTCCTACAAAACGCTGCTGATAGCCGCGAAGTCACGTGTCTGCGTCCATACGAATTTAGTTCTGAATGCTGACACCCGACCATCGGCTTACTGGCGCCACATGTTGCTTTCTTTTTTGACATTAAAAATTTTGGTATTTTTGTAATGTTTTCAATCCTATGATGTATTCAATGTCTATACTGTGATGTGATACCTACAGATGTGTACATAATATACTATTTGACTAGACAATTTTTAATAGACACTACTTATAGTGCCTTGTTCCCAAAGGGCAGCCGGTAGGAATCGGCTTATTAGGTGCCTTCGGGCCTGATACCTCATTCATCATTACTGCTCTCATCCCAATTCATCTGTGGTTGGCGTAGCTTGTCTTCTTCTCCCACATCTGCTCGTCATACCAGCAGTAGCAATTACTTCAGAGAATACCTTGGTAGGTATATTTTTAGTGTTCCTTCCCCAAAGGGTCAAACGGGACCCAATTACTGAGACTTCGCTGTCCGTCCGTCTGTCAACAGGCTGTATCTCATGAACCGTGATAGTTAGCCAGTTGAAGTTTCTACAGATTATGTATTTCTGTTACCGCTATAACAACAAATAATAAAAAACAGAATTAAATAAATATTTAAGGGGCCTTACAAAAAACAGATTTTTTGGCTCGTTTAAAATGATACGGAACCCTTCGTGCGCGTGTCCGACTCGCACTTAGCCGGTTTTTTTTTAACATCTAGGTAACTAAATATTTCGTTTCATGTGATTGGTATTGTTAGTTAGGTAGTAAGTAGGTATCGTTCATTAGGTACATTGATTACCACAGAAATCTTTTAAGATTGAAGATATCACGGAGATAGAGTCGAATTACGTAGAAACGTATCCACATAGCTAATAGCCATATCGTATTGTATTTCTTCTTGGAAATTCTATAGAAATCTCGTTTCTGTTTGAATGGCACCACTTAGTTAATTAAGTAGCTGAATAGTTGGCTGAAATAATTAATTAATTCCCATTTAATCAGTACCAATTAATAATTGAAATATTTCAAACGAGATGGCTGAACGCCCGCGGTGAAGTTTAATATTGTTATGAGCTGGGTATTGGATAAATTAACACTACCAATTAAACACTAAAAATCTTTCATCATCATCATCATCATCATCATCATCATCATCAGCCTATAATGTTGCCACTGCTGGGACACAGGCCTTCTCTATGTGAGAGGGGGTGGACTGTAATCCACCACGCGGACCCAGTGAGGGTTGGTAGATGTCACATGTCTTCTAATTTTTAGTTCTAGGACATGCCGGTTTCCTCACGATGTTTTTCTTCACCGTTTTTGAGAGCAGCGGTGATGAAATAAATTACACAAAGTAATGCGCCTTCCTGTTTTCGAACCCACGGGTTACTGGTCGTAAGTCGGGGCTGCCACCACTGGATGACCGCTACTCACTCAAAAAATCTTTATTCAACACTAAACAACTAGCAACTTGATCACAAATAACAACTGATCACTATTCACTTAGATATCGCACTAGTAGTTCACTTCGATCGCGTCTCGTTTTGGATTTTCAAATCAAAATATTAATTCAATCTTTTGGCACATAATATATTAATTATATCTCTATTTTTACACCTAACAAAAAAAGTTTATAAACATCTAAACAAAAAAGTGAAGTTGCTAGGGGACACCCGGGTTTGAACCGGGGACCTCTCGATCTGCAGTCGAATGCTCTACCACTGAGCTATATCCCCGCGTGTCAGCTGACAGCAAACTTATCGTCTAGTAAAATTAATTAAGCTAGAGAGCAGTATAGTTTACCAACTAACTCTAAATGAAGCAGAAACCTTTTAGTTTTCCATTTACTCGCTACCAGGCAAGCATAAAAGTATATTGGTAAGTACAATATTCACTAAGAGGTATGATTCGAGGAAAACCTTGTTGCAGTAGGTAGTGCCTTTGCCTAAAGTTCGGTACTTGGCTGAAAAATCAATTCCATTTACCTGAATGTGTTCATTTTCGCTAATGTGTATAAATAGAGATTTATACACATTAGCGAAAATGAACACAACAACACATATGTATAATGTAAATAGAGATTTATGTTTCGAACATCATCAGTAGAACTAGGGTTCTTTAGGGTGAAAAAATTTATACTTATTATGGAAAGAGTTGAGGAACGTTTAAGTATGTAATTCAAACTCAATTATTTTTAATAGGGCAACCATATTTTGTTTCTTCCTGCTTTTTTAGAATTGCTTTTCAAAAAAGGCTACAAGAAAAATAAAATAGTAATCCGAAAACATGAAACAATTTTTACAACAGAATCTTTAACTATTTTGATTAGGTTTTCATCTTGTTGTGTTAATAAAATAGACCTTTTTTTTTAATTATTAGATTGTGGTTGTGAGTTGTAGAGTAGCAAGCAATCTTTGAAATGTTTCTTTGTGTTTACATACTTGCTTATGTTTTACAAAGTAGTTGTCTACTGGGTACTTATAGGCTAAGCACAGCATTATATCATACCAAACGTTTCCATTTGTTTTTCTTTGAGTTAAGTATTACAGAATACTCGGCGTACAGTTTGCAATTTGTATTATGCAATGGATGTGAGTACCAGGAGCCCAGAGTCTGCGCGGAGGTCGAGGCGCCTCAATAATTCAGTGGACCTGAGCCTGCTACCTGATTCTGTACACGAGTTCCGACATTTACTGTAGTTTATGGTTTATGTTGCCCTGAATAGTAAACACAAAATGTTAATAAGCTGGGTCGTTACTCTTGGGTATTAGAAATTATGTAAGTCATTAAATATCCCATATCATAAGCTATGGTATGGGACCTAGCTCGGGCAAATTCATTATTTTTAAATTCTTTTAAATTCTTACTTGTAATCATTGTAATGTCAGCAATTTGTAAATTTAAGAAACCCTAGGCGTTTCACCAATTAAAATGTTTGAAATTAGACAGCTGGATTAATATTAAAGTTTTTTTCTAGTCCTACATATTTGTGTTTTTAATGGGAACTATATTTCTTGTCACCAAAATTTATATTTGTCATCAAAGTTGTATCACCTAGTAAATAGATCTATCGCCACGAAATATTTTTGTTCTCAGATAAACAAAAAGTGTTCCCAGGTATGAATTATCAAATAAATGTTGATACATGTGTAAAATAAGAGATGGATTACCAATAAAATTGTAGTGCATTAGATGAATATAAACTTCGTTCTTATAATAATAGTTTTATTACTTAAATAATAGCTTTGTGCTCGGAATGGTAGATCTGTCACCAAATAAATAGATCAGTTCCTTATTTCTATGAAGAAATGCTTTATACGAGACATTGGGCACACCGACTCGGACAGGTTAGGTTCGAAGAGGTACCCTTCGTGTTAGGTTACTGTAAACCCTGCAGACAGAAATAGGAGCCCCGCGTAGCGGGGCTACGTCGACAACGCCTTAGTTTGGACCTGTGGTTTGGTGATCTCTTTAAATTAGTTTGCTTAAATACTTATTAGGACACACCTATATTTATATATATAATATATATTATATATATATTTATACATACAAAAACATTTATTTGGTACTAGACCTTATATCTCAGGATTTTAGGTGATTTATTGTGGAACTGATTTTGCATTGTTTGGTGACTACATTTTGGTGACAGATCTACTATTTTGAGGACAAACCCTATTATTTAAGAAACACAAAACTAATTAAATTGGTGATAGCTTAAATGATACCCGTTTTTAATTAGATGGTTATCGAAGTACGTGCGTGGCCTTTCTTGAACGATTTTACTTGGTACAAAAATAGGTATCATGGGGCACTTATTATCGTGTCCTGCTACTAATGGACGCTACAGAGGGAGCCAAACAGTGGAGTGGTTCAGTTCTGGGCCGATACAATTTAGACTGAAGAAGGATGGTTGCAATAAATCTTTGTTCTGTGGTCTGTGGTTTAGAATCAGGCTTTCACTTACATTGACCGATATCAGACTGAAAATCGTAATATGACCCAAAAATAAAATTATACAATTCGTTTATCAAAACGACTGCAATCAATAATGTATGAAATCCTTCTGAATGTTTACATAACCATGCAAATTCCTTTGCCGCCTGATCGCTTGCAATCGAATATATTAAATGCGATACGTTTCAATTTATGTTTGCCTGGTATATCAACCAGCCAAATATTTATATATATGTAGGTAGGTAGTAAGTAGGTAAGTGTGGGTAGGTGCTTTGCAACGCATGCTGGCATCAGCTAGTGAATATATAATTCCGCTAGAATTAATTGATATTGATTAAAATTATGTATACCATTTGTTTACCTTTAAAGTTAACTGGTTATACTATAAAGTCTATAATTATTTTGAAAAAAAGGAGTGATAACTGTCACACTCTGATAGTGCTTGTATCACACAAAAAAACAACACGAATAGAGATGAGAAATAAATGATTCAAACAATATTTATATCCGATATTTAAAATAATGATATTACAAGAACAATCTGTGCCAGACACAGCATACAATTTAAATTTGTAAACGTTCTGAACTTTGTAGCATCAAAATCAAAATATTTTTATTTTACATAGGCTTACACGCACGGGCACTTATAAAACGTCGACAAAAAGGTGCATCTCGTAAAATATCGTGCATTTTACAGTCGACATCGGCAGTTCGCACGTGTACATTCCACGCTAGTACGCATTGTAAATCCAATCATAGTCGATATGTAGGCGGTGTAGTGATTGAGTCATCATTGTTAGAAGAGCGATAAAACCGTTATCAGTGGGCGAACAATATGGCTTTATCAACTGGCCTTTCTAGAGTGTATGTTAATTATGTGATGTCACGAGCTTGACTAGATAACAAAGTGGAATCCTTCGTTTGATGTAAGCAAACACGTGGGGATATAGCTCAGTGGTAGAGCATTCGACTGCAGATCGAGAGGTCCCCGGTTCAAACCCGGGTGTCCCCTGAAAATTACTCTTTAGTAATTTTTTGGAGGGGTCTTCTCGATTCTGACTGAATGTTTTGATAGTAAATTAAGGATAATGTTTTATGATATCACGGTTTTTCCCGGTGATCATGGTGCTTGCAACAGCGTTGAAATAACGGGAGCTCACAAAAATAATAATCACGGAAGAAATCCTGTTATCCTGTGTAACAGTGTAAGTTTAAGGAATGTGGGATATGTTGTACCTGGTCAGTAAGGGCAGGGTCTGCTCCATGAGCCAGTAGTATTTCAACAATATCAGTAGCATCCGCTGCGCAGGCTGCATGCAGTGCAGATGACCCAACCTGTTTTAATGCAAATTAAATTAGGTTATTTATTAGTATCTAAATTACTTAATGCCCAACCACTTATTCCACTTATTCTTTATTGCACACAAAAAAAAGAAAAATATACGCACAAATTGCAATATAAAAACTTATGTACAACGGCGAGCTTAACCCAGAACTGGGTTTCCCCAACTTTATTTTTATTTATTTTTAGTCATTTAAGCTATTTGTGTCTGGGTGGGTGTTACTCTTTTCATAACACTATTTCTAACTTTTACAAGCGAGCTTCATAGATTCATGTTTCCCTGATCCATATTTGTGTTTTTACACTTTGTTCTTGAACAAAAACCCATAGTGAATGAAATCAATGGAGAAAAAAAAATGTTCTTTTGATACAAAACCACAAACAATAACACCGACTCACATTATTTTGCATATGGACGATCGCGCCAGCAGCAAGCAGATGTTCCACAATGCCCCGACAACCTTGAGCACACGCCATTTGCAATGCAGTCACACCGTTCTGAAAATCAACTGACACTAGAAACTACACTTTATCAATAAAAAAGTAAGGTCCAATATTTCAAGGGCTACTTATCACGCTAATGTAAAACCACAAAACAATGTTATTTCAGATATTCGCGCTCCCGACAAGCAGGTGTTTTATTCATAAAATTATTTCTGTCTTCTTCAATTCGAGCTTTGTGGAAAAGAAAAAATCGACTGGTTTGGGTAGTTTATTTACTGTCAGGTTCCAAATTTTTGTAAGTGCCTAACTAATGTTTTGGGGATAGACGAGCTTAAAAATATACCGTTAAATTAAAATATCTAATTTTTCCTTTACTGAATCCGAAGTTTCGTATCTTTTGAACTCCTAGCGATCTAAGATGGCTTTTTTCTGTTTGCTGTCCAGAAAATTACAAAAAAGCATTCTACAGCAAGTACCTCAAGGGTTAGTCAAAGCCGAAAGGAACGTAATGACTTCATTATAGTTACAAGTTATGTTAATTAAGGTACAAGTATGTGAACAAAATGCTCCATGTGTTGTTTTGTACACACGAACACGCAAAAACGTAGGATCGAAGTACTAAGGCAGCATGAACTCACGTTGTCCACAGCGTCCACGTGACATTCTGCGTCAAGGAGGACTCGCACGAGTTCGGTGTGTCGATGCACGGCTGCGAGGTGCAGCGGTGTTCGTCCTGAGTTGTCTTGTGCTTCCTTTGAGGCGCCTTTGGTCATTAGGAATGCAGCAGTTGAGGAGTGACCACCTTCGCAGGCCACGTGTAGCGCCGTGCGTCCCACCTGTGTATATTAATAATTTAATATCTACAAAAAATCAAAACATTTTCGGTTAAGAGCGTTTACGACATTTCATACAAACTTCCAAGTCCTTATTTTCCGAAATGACTGAACCAATTTAATAAAACTTCATACGCATAAGCAGGACACATAGGTCTAAAAAGTTACTAAAAACATTTTCAAAATGTCTTTGGAAATTTCCGTTTCTATAGATAATTTAAAACCGGTCTAATTTAGCAGTAAACCTATTTTTCGAAAATGTTTTTTAGTAACTTTTTAGGCCTATGTATGTATCGTGCATAAGCGTAAAAAGTTTCATTAAAATCGATTGTCATTTCGGAAAATAAGGACTTGAAAGTTTGTATGAAATGTTAGTTTAGGTTTTAGGTTAGTTAGGCTTATACGCTCTTATGTATACTCACATAATGTAACTGCATAAAATATCACAGTCGGGACGAATAATAATAATTAAGACAGACGAACAAACCAAAACAGAATTCCAACGAGAGATTTCGAGAATTAACTAACGGAATACGTAGATATGTAACCCGGTTCCCACAGAACTGGACATTTTAGTAATAATCCTGTGCATATTTGTTTAGGTTTCACATCATTTCAGCCAAAAGACGTCCACTGCTGGATATAGGCCTCCCCCAAGCAGGGGGCGGGCGTTTGCCATAATCGCCACGCTTGGCAGGCGGGTTGGCGATCGCAGTACGGTTGTTACAAAAGCACAGAGAACGCTGCTGCCCATTCTCTGGCAAGTCCCATAGTCGCCTCTTACGACACCCACGGGAAGATATGGGATGGTGCTATTCTTTACGTCCGACACCATACAGACAAACTTAGGTTTCACATTCAATTCCAATTAATGTCAGACAGCTGGATACAATAATTATTACAAAAACTAACAAATAAAATTTTCTTCCTTATCCAGTTCGCTTTGGTCAGTTTTCTAATAAAATAAAATAAACTCTTAAGGTTTCTCAACGAATCTTAAAATTAATATGCATTGATATATTTTGCAAACTAATTCTAGAAGAGACTATCAAGTTTTCTTATAAGTTTGTTTTAAAATTACACTTCGGATAAAAAAAATCCGTTGAGTTGAGAAAATAAGGGGCTGATATTAAATAGGTTAGATAAAAAAAAAACTGAAAATATAGCTTTCGAAATGGATAACTTATTTAATAAATTCTCTATCCCCATTTCCGCACCTTTCGGGAAAATTAACTCGATTCAAATCAATTGATGAAAACGTAGGGATGACATGACATACACTTTTGGATTCACATTATCAAATTACAATCATACGAATAGGATTAACTCGTTTGATATCGGTGGCTAAAAATACCATCAACTGGTAAATCATTAATCTGGAATAATCCTGAAATACTTACATAAATGATAAGGATACATTTTTGATTGCCAGTTTTTGTTAATTTGAGCGTTTTTCCTTCGCCCAGTAAATTGTAATTAAAACGATGGTTACTTATCTAATATTTATCTCATTTACTTGGACATTTTGTTCATTTTTCTTATTTATTTTGTTTAATTTTTCCATTCCTCACATAAGGACTATCGTAACAACATGTCACTTAATGTTAATGCTTCGCAGGATCAAGATAGTCTTATCATAATTACCTTTCCATGTTAAAATTACATTCATATTCACATTACCAAGATAATATTTCATGTTTGCGTCGTATGTTTAGGGTGCTATGTGGATTTGTTTGTCCTGTCGACGAGGTTCAGATTAAGTGCCTGTCTAGTGCATCAAAATGTCGAGTGGACTGTCGGCGTAATTGCGGGTACTCGGGTGACATGGCTTATTGGAGTTCTGTCTGTTTCGGCGCCGATTGCGTGTTGATTTTCGGCGCCGTTGTTTGTGTTCGGGCTTTGATTTTCGTCTAATACTGCCTTGACATGTTTGCCTAGTATATTGGATTCTAAGTAGTCCTAATCAAGGTTGTGGATTAGTTTCAGAAGTTCTGTGGGCCTCGAGTCTGCTATTTTTATAAATATCGTCATTCCAACATGATCCCATTGTCATTTTGTTAAAAGTTCGTAATCTGCTAAATTCATAATGATCGATCATTGGTCTGTCAATGGTCTCGTAATATAATTGTGTTATTATTGTATTGCCATTATTATAAAACCCGTTAGTAGAAATGATTTTCAAAAAAACTACTTACTACTAAATTTGAACATTATTATTATTATTATTATTTATTTATTTCCAAAATGCTTATATATATTACAGGTTGATTAAATACACACAACGCAAACCTCTCAGGGTTTATCTGTGTGTGCGAGCCGTTCATTGGTTACTTTAGCAGACATAATAAACACTTATTTATTTATTTATTCATGCCAGATTTCATCTATACTTCTATCCTAATACTAATATTATAAAGAAGAAATATTTGTATTTTTGTATGTATGGAATAAACTTAAAAACTACTGATACGACCGATTTCAAAAATTCATTTGCCGTTAGAAAGCTATATTATCACTGAGTAACATAGGCTATATTATATTTTCAAACAAATTAAGGACCCTTACTAAAACTCCAATAATATTATAACCCAAGATGTAAAAAAATTGCAAAACGCAACTTACATTGTGTGAGATTCCTAGCGGTAAGGTGCTAACGAAGTACTAGGAAATCAGAAAAATGAAGGAATAGGGTAGGGTAGGTAGGTAGGGTTGGGTAGGGTAAGTTGGTAGGGTAGGAGGAAGTTAGTAAAAAGTGCATTACAAGTTTGCAACGCATGCGGGCACAGCTATTCTATATCTATATCTAACAACTATATACTAATTATAAAGCTGAACAGTTTGTTTGTTTGTTCGCTAAACTCAGGAATTATTGGTCCAATTTGAAAAATTATTTCAGTGTTAGATAGCCAATTTATCGAGGAAGGATTTAAGCTACATATCATCACGGTTTCAAAAGGAGCTGAACAGCAATGAAAAGTGTTGCGAAAACGGGGATAATGTGACGCAGACAAAGTTGCGCGGGACAGCTAGTTTATATATATTTTTACATATTATTTATTAGTGTTATAAGCAATCTGAAGTAGTAAGAAGTTTTTAAATAGCAGAAAACATGTTTGAAGGGAAGATGAATTATACTTTGTTTTATTAACTTGAATTTTATTTTGAGTAGGTATATTTTGTCAGGGTAGTTGAAAGAAAAGCAGATTACGCACCTCGATAAAGTGAGGAATTAATGCACTCGTAATAATTTAGTGCTCTCGCATGTGCTCGGGCACCAACATAACACTCGTGCATTAATGACTCACTTTGCGCTCGATGCAACAATCTACTATTACGTCATACCAAATGTATTGTATATTCAACACAAAAACATAAAACCAATATTTTCACTTAATTTCAGTTTACGTTAGTTTTATACATCTTTTAATTCAATCTTATTCATAGATACAATATACCTGGGTATATATTGTATGTAGCAAGTGACAAATATTTTGAAAGTAATTAAACATTTTAATGATAAACTTGGATCATATTTCCCCAGCAAGGCTTGCATTGAGCTCTTCGTGGAAATAGGCTGTAATACACAATCGGATGTTTGTACCAATTACCTTTTACGTACATAGTGTAATCTCATATCAAAAACCAGGTTTTATTCAGTTAGGTAGTTCGTCATATTTGCATTTAGATGGGACATCAAAAACAGTTCTGTTAAATGTTAAATCTTTTTCAGGAAATAGAGTTTTCCAGTGAAACATAAAACGCACCATTACGTTACATCACTTCAAAATGAATGGAGCTGTTAGCATGCATTATTTAATTATTCAACGTACTTTCTGAAAAATTATTTCGCTGAAGCGATAATAACAACGGTTTTTTCGTTAACTATTGTTTTTTTTTATTGACACTAAAATACCCAGGCTTCAATACCACTTTAACATTGTTATAATTAACGGTTTCTCATATCTTTCCGGTCTGCAAAGACCAGTCAGTCACCAAATCTATCCATAGGCTTGGCCAATCAATCAAATAGATCCTTCCGAGCGGGTGAACCCGGATAATTACATCCAATGCTGATCCGTTTAGCGTTTATCATATTACGGGGCAGATTACAGGCTATGTTTACGTGCTCCTAGTACAAATTTGTATGCAGCGCTGTGTAGTTATTTGCCGTTCTCAGAATTATTGAGAATTGTAGTTAGTAACTTTATTGCTGATAATATTCCCGGAAAAGTTACTTCACTAATAATCATCACTGTTTGTACACTCTTGCAAAAAAAAACGGGCACCAAAGCCCGTTTACGTTCTAAGGTCGATTTGAGTTAATTAAATGAAATTTAATTTTTTGACGTACTATGTATACTTATAATCGTGTTAATTAATACGCGTGAAGTGAATTTTGGCAATTTAAAAAAAAAAAAGAAACGTCGAATTCATTAAAACCGATGTTTACGGCCAAACAATAAGAAGTGGTGGGCAATAAAGACCAGAAGATTTTTTAACTTTTTTAAATTACATAAAGTTCATCAACATCATCATTTCAGCCCAAAACACGTCCTCTGCTGGACATAGGCCTCCCCCAAGTGTCGCCATATTGACATTTTGGGGGGTTTTGTCATAATCGCCACGCTTGGCAGGCGGGTTGGCGATTGCAGTATGGTTATTACAAAAGCACAGAGAACGCTGCTGCCCATCCTCTGCCAAATCCCTTAGTCGCCTCTTACGACACCCACGGGCTGATGTGGGATGGTGCTATTCTTTACGTCCGACACCATACAGAGCACCAGACCAACCAAGATACAAATATAATGTAAAAACCTAATAGCGAGTGTGACCTCCTCTTGCCAAAATCACAGCTGCCAGAATCCTTCTGGGCATGCTTTCCACAATGTTTTTGATAACGTTTTGAGAAATACGTTGCAGTCAAGTCTGACACTCCCTTCCGCTCCGCCCAGAGCGGGAGGAGTCATTTAAAGATTTCCAATCCGAAAAAAATAAAAGGTTTACGTTGCCACTCTTCTGCAATGACTCTTTTTAGCTCCCTGATGTTTCTTGGAGCAGGTTGCACTGATCTTACCCGTCTCTTTAGAACATCCCAGACATGCTCATTTGGATTGAGGTCAGGACTTCGAGCTGGCCAATCTAAAGGACGGATCCCAACTTCTTGCCTATACGCTTCCACGTCGCCAGAACGGTAATGATCGCTCGCCCGCACCGTTCTGGCGACGTGGAAGCGTATAGGCAAGAAGTTGGGATCCGTCCTTTAGATTGGCCAGCTCGAAGTCCTGACCTCAATCCAAATGAGCATGTCTGGGATGTTCTAAAGAGACGGGTAAGATCAGTGCAACCTGCTCCAAGAAACATCAGGGAGCTAAAAAGAGTCATTGCAGAAGAGTGGCAACGTAAACCTTTTATTTTTTTCGGATTGGAAATCTTTAAATGACTCCTCCCGCTCTGGGCGGAGCGGAAGGGAGTGTCAGACTTGACTGCAACGTATTTCTCAAAACGTTATCAAAAACATTGTGGAAAGCATGCCCAGAAGGATTCTGGCAGCTGTGATTTTGGCAAGAGGAGGTCACACTCGCTATTAGGTTTTTACATTATATTTGTATCTTGGTTGGTCTGGTGCTCTGTATGGTGTCGGACGTAAAGAATAGCACCATCCCACATCAGCCCGTGGGTGTCGTAAGAGGCGACTAAGGGATTTGGCAGAGGATGGGCAGCAGCGTTCTCTGTGCTTTTGTAATAACCATACTGCAATCGCCAACCCGCCTGCCAAGCGTGGCGATTATGACAAAACCCCCCAAAATGTCAATATGGCGACACTTGGGGGAGGCCTATGTCCAGCAGAGGACGTGTTTTGGGCTGAAATGATGATGTTGATGAACTTTATGTAATTTAAAAAAGTTAAAAAATCTTCTGGTCTTTATTGCCCACCACTTCTTATTGTTTGGCCGTAAACATCGGTTTTAATGAATTCGACGTTTCTTTTTTTTTTTTAAATTGCCAAAATTCACTTCACGCGTATTAATTAACACGATTATAAGTATACATAGTACGTCAAAAAATTAAATTTCATTTAATTAACTCAAATCGACCTTAGAACGTAAACGGGCTTTGGTGCCCGTTTTTTTTTGCAAGAGTGTACAAACAGTGATGATTATTAGTGAAGTAACTTTTCCGGGAATATTATCAGCAATAAAGTTACTAACTACAATTCTCAATAATTCTGAGAACGGCAAATAACTACACAGCGCTGCATACAAATTTGTACTAGGAGCACGTAAACATAGCCTGTAATCTGCCCCGTAATATGATAAACGCTAAACGGATCAGCATTGGATGTAATTATCCGGGTTCACCCGCTCGGAAGGATCTATTTGATTGATTGGCCAAGCCTATGGATAGATTTGGTGACTGACTGGTCTTTGCAGACCGGAAAGATATGAGAAACCGTTAATTATAACAATGTTAAAGTGGTATTGAAGCCTGGGTATTTTAGTGTCAATAAAAAAAAACAATAGTTAACGAAAAAACCGTTGTTATTATCGCTTCAGCGAAATAATTTTTCAGAAAGTACGTTGAATAATTAAATAATGCATGCTAACAGCTCCATTCATTTTGAAGTGATGTAACGTAATGGTGCGTTTTATGTTTCACTGGAAAACTCTATTTCCTGAAAAAGATTTAACATTTAACAGAACTGTTTTTGATGTCCCATCTAAATGCAAATATGACGAACTACCTAACTGAATAAAACCTGGTTTTTGATATGAGATTACACTATGTACGTAAAAGGTAATTGGTACAAACATCCGATTGTGTATTACAGCCTATTTCCACGAAGAGCTCAATGCAAGCCTTGCTGGGGAAATATGATCCAAGTTTATCATTAAAATGTTTAATTACTTTCAAAATATTTGTCACTTGCTACATACAATATATACCCAGGTATATTGTATCTATGAATAAGATTGAATTAAAAGATGTATAAAACTAACGTAAACTGAAATTAAGTGAAAATATTGGTTTTATGTTTTTGTGTTGAATATACAATACATTTGGTATGACGTAATAGTAGATTGTTGCATCGAGCGCAAAGTGAGTCATTAATGCACGAGTGTTATGTTGGTGCCCGAGCACATGCGAGAGCACTAAATTATTACGAGTGCATTAATTCCTCACTTTATCGAGGTGCGTAATCTGCTTTTCTTTCAACTACCCTGACAAAATATACCTACTCAAAATAAAATTCAAGTTAATAAAACAAAGTATAATTCATCTTCCCTTCAAACATACAATTATTAAAAGTGCAGTTATTAAAGGTCACCAACTACGTAAACAACTTCATTTGCAGCTGTTTTATATTCTTGGAGTTGAATTCATATCCCTATCGCTGTCAATTACCATGATTTTTTACCTTTTTATTTGGTAAATAAGAAGTATCAAAGTTTAACAATGGTACAAAATGCGCGCCATTTGTTTTTTTTTTTCACCAAGTCAGTTTTATTCAGCTGATTTTTACTTTCAGCCAGTAATCTTTTTAATCAACACAACAACATACATTTTATTAACTTAATAATAATTATTACTCCTCTGTGGTAAATTTAATTCCAAATTTAAAATTTAAAACTGCAGTAATGAAAAACAGTGCAATATAGTATATTTCATTACGAGTGCGGAAAGCCTATCATTGCAAAGAGTTCCGACAAATGTCTACCCGAGCCGAGGCGCAGCCGAAGGTGAGGGTTGACAGTCGGAACAAGTTGCAATGATAGGCTTTCCGCGTATTAATTAACACGATTATAAGTATACATAGTACGTCAAAAAATTAAATTTCATTTAATTAACTCAAATCGACCTTAGAACGTAAACGGGCTTTGGTGCCCGTTTTTTTTTGCAAGAGTGTACAAACAGTGATGATTATTAGTGAAGTAACTTTTCCGGGAATATTATCAGCAATAAAGTTACTAACTACAATTCTCAATAATTCTGAGAACGGCAAATAACTACACAGCGCTGCATACAAATTTGTACTAGGAGCACGTAAACATAGCCTGTAATCTGCCCCGTAATATGATAAACGCTAAACGGATCAGCATTGGATGTAATTATCCGGGTTCACCCGCTCGGAAGGATCTATTTGATTGATTGGCCAAGCCTATGGATAGATTTGGTGACTGACTGGTCTTTGCAGACCGGAAAGATATGAGAAACCGTTAATTATAACAATGTTAAAGTGGTATTGAAGCCTGGGTATTTTAGTGTCAATAAAAAAAAACAATAGTTAACGAAAAAACCGTTGTTATTATCGCTTCAGCGAAATAATTTTTCAGAAAGTACGTTGAATAATTAAATAATGCATGCTAACAGCTCCATTCATTTTGAAGTGATGTAACGTAATGGTGCGTTTTATGTTTCACTGGAAAACTCTATTTCCTGAAAAAGATTTAACATTTAACAGAACTGTTTTTGATGTCCCATCTAAATGCAAATATGACGAACTACCTAACTGAATAAAACCTGGTTTTTGATATGAGATTACACTATGTACGTAAAAGGTAATTGGTACAAACATCCGATTGTGTATTACAGCCTATTTCCACGAAGAGCTCAATGCAAGCCTTGCTGGGGAAATATGATCCAAGTTTATCATTAAAATGTTTAATTACTTTCAAAATATTTGTCACTTGCTACATACAATATATACCCAGGTATATTGTATCTATGAATAAGATTGAATTAAAAGATGTATAAAACTAACGTAAACTGAAATTAAGTGAAAATATTGGTTTTATGTTTTTGTGTTGAATATACAATACATTTGGTATGACGTAATAGTAGATTGTTGCATCGAGCGCAAAGTGAGTCATTAATGCACGAGTGTTATGTTGGTGCCCGAGCACATGCGAGAGCACTAAATTATTACGAGTGCATTAATTCCTCACTTTATCGAGGTGCGTAATCTGCTTTTCTTTCAACTACCCTGACAAAATATACCTACTCAAAATAAAATTCAAGTTAATAAAACAAAGTATAATTCATCTTCCCTTCAAACATACAATTATTAAAAGTGCAGTTATTAAAGGTCACCAACTACGTAAACAACTTCATTTGCAGCTGTTTTATATTCTTGGAGTTGAATTCATATCCCTATCGCTGTCAATTACCATGATTTTTTACCTTTTTATTTGGTAAATAAGAAGTATCAAAGTTTAACAATGGTACAAAATGCGCGCCATTTGTTTTTTTTTTTCACCAAGTCAGTTTTATTCAGCTGATTTTTACTTTCAGCCAGTAATCTTTTTAATCAACACAACAACATACATTTTATTAACTTAATAATAATTATTACTCCTCTGTGGTAAATTTAATTCCAAATTTAAAATTTAAAACTGCAGTAATGAAAAACAGTGCAATATAGTATATTTCATTACGAGTGCGGAAAGCCTATCATTGCAAAGAGTTCCGACAAATGTCTACCCGAGCCGAGGCGCAGCCGAAGGTGAGGGTTGACAGTCGGAACAAGTTGCAATGACGGTTCCGCACGTGTACTGAATAACTATTTTTAATACAGTTGCGAAAAAATGAAGCAATTTAAAAAAGAAACTTTTTTGGAAAATGGCGCCAACCGTAAAAGAATATAAGCAGAGTTTTTTTTTTGTTTTCTTCACCCATTCTGGGTAGGCAAAGGGAACTATGCCTATACAGCCAAGTCTTCAGTAGAATTTTTTTATTGATATGAAATGAAAATGAAATTTAATGAGATGAAATGTAATGAAACCTAACCTAACTCATTGAATCAAATAATTAAATCTGATATTGAAACAAATTAGTAGCTTCTTTTTAGAAATATTTGCATAAAAACTTCTATGATTTTTTTTTGTTGTAAAAACTTCGTGGTTGGTTTTTTCTTTTAATATACATATCGGCGCAACTACAACAATTCGTCTAGAAAAACCTAGAATAACTAAGTTTAATCATTTAATTGTCCTAAAAATTAGTTTAAAAACCATAAGTTGATTACTTTGAATTTATTACGATGTAAAATGAATGTCATCATTGTAATTTCAATACTTAACCTAAAATTAAACGTGCACGTACGTCGAGCCCTATAAATACGGCCGCGCTGTAGGCGATCGGGTCAGTCTTGCTTGAGCCGCCGAACTGTACGGATCTATGTAAATAAGTCGTTACGCTGTCGGTTGAATAAACGAGTCATACAGTGTACTTGTGGTGTTTTACTTGGAAGATCGAAGATGAGTGATCACCCTGAACATAGTCAGTGATGTCAGCTATGCTGACGTCACGCTTTTTAAAAACGGAACGGAGACATTTTCTCCGTCATCAGAAGTGGGATCGCAAGAGATTTCTACTCAAGCCACTTCCTCATCAGCTCGTTTACCACATGAGCAACTGGAACCAGCCAACATTCGGCGTCAGGAGCCTGGACTGGTCTCCAATACATCAATGGAAGCCATGAATCAATCAAGACCGCATACATACCCTGATCAAGGAATGCGGATGGACGGAATACCACCACAATTCCTTATGCAGATGATGGAAATGATGCAGAGAATGTCAGAGAGTTTGTGTGCTCCACCTACCGAATCAATTATAAGGATCAAAGGCATTTACCTGCCATCTTTCGACCCGGATACCCATGTCGGAGTACGTGAGTGGTGTCAACATATTGATAGTGGCCATTGAGGCATATAAGTTGAGTGATTTCGACGTTCGTATGAAAGTCTGCAGTCTGCTGAAGGGACGTGCGAAAATGTGGATCGATGATTGGATGGTGACCAGTAGTACCTGGGAAGAGTTACGAAAGAACATCATCACCACATTTGAACCTGAGAACAGATACTCCCGAGACATTGTTATGTACAGGGTGAAAATAATTCATCAGAATAAAACCGTAAGTAACTTAATTCAAATATTCTAAATATCCCTCAGATAACTCTACGAGAACCTCCGAGAACTCTACGAGAACCTCCGAGAACTCTACGAGAACCTCCGAGAACTCTACGAGAACCTCCGAGAACTCTACGAGAACCTCCGAGAACCCTACGAGAACCTCCGAGAACTCTACGAGAACCTCCGAGAACTCTACGAGAACCTCCGAGAACTCTACGAGAACCTCCGAGAACCCTTTAATAAAATCTCCGAGAACCTACTAACCTTATCAGAATCGATATTCTCAAAAGACAAAACAACGCAAGTTGTTTACAGATGTACTACTCAGAGGAAGTTTTGTTTCTATTCTTTCAGGTCTACGAGAATCCACAAAAATCGACGAGAACCAACGAGGCTGGTGCAGAGCGCGCACCGCCTGTCAGTGTGGCCGTATCGGAATCGGAAAACCGTAATTCATCAGAATAAAACCGTAAGTAACTTAATTCAAATATTCTAAATATCCCTCAGATAACTCTACGAGAACCTCCGAGAACTCTACGAGAACCTCCGAGAACTCTACGAGAACCTCCGAGAACTCTACGAGAACCTCCGAGAACTCTACGAGAACCTCCGAGAACTCTACGAGAACCTCCGAGAACTCTACGAGAACCTCCGAGAACCCTTTAATAAAATCTCCGAGAACCTACTAACCTTATCAGAATCGATATTCTCAAAAGACAAAACAACGCAAGTTGTTTACAGATGTACTACTCAGAGGAAGTTTTGTTTCTAGTCTTTCAGGTCTACGAGAATCCACAAAAATCGACGAGAACCAACGAGGCTGGTGCAGAGCGCGCACCGCCTGTCAGTATGGCCGTATCGGCGCAACTACAACAATTCGTCTAGAAAAACCTAGAATAACTAAGTTTAATCATTTAATTGTCCTAAAAATTAGTTTAAAAACCATAAGTTGATTACTTTGAATTTATTACGATGTAAAATGAATGTCATCATTGTAATTTCAATACTTAACCTAAAATTAAACGTGCACGTACGTCGAGCCCTATAAATACGGCCGCGCTGTAGGCGATCGGGTCAGTCTTGCTTGAGCCGCCGAACTGTACGGATCTATGTAAATAAGTCGTTACGCTGTCGGTTGAATAAACGAGTCATACAGTGTACTTGTGGTGTTTTACTTGGAAGATCGAAGATGAGTGATCACCCTGAACATAGTCAGTGATGTCAGCTATGCTGACGTCACGCTTTTTAAAAACGGAACGGAGACATTTTCTCCGTCATACATTATTTTGACAGTTGGGAAAGAGAACGCACGAGTTCTGAAAAGGTAAAAAAAGCCCGAGTATGTAATAGCCCACATCCCGAACGCTATACGTCCCTGCAATACGCCACTTTTTGAGCAACTGTATTAAAAATGAGATTTCATATAACTTTTCTGCACTGTTTTGGTTCTAAGCAATAAACACATCCTTTTGTGATCGGTTTTGTAGTGATTAATGATAACATTATTGCGTAGTTGAAAGAAAAATTAAATAAAACTCGCATGCATGTTTTTTCCCTTCAACAAGTACTAGGACTACAAAATGATCAAGGAAAACTTTCAAAACAACAGAGTGATTGAACATTGAACCAAACATTAGTAGACTTTGATTCAATTAATTTCAATTCAAACTACAACAATTGTGTTCGACGTGTTTTTGATTTCGTACAATTAAAATGTAATTTAGATAAAAAGCCGAATGTTTGACAATAAACTCTTGCAGTCCATTAATAAAATTGTAACCTGACGAAGGAGGTTACAATTTTATTGTTGTGTTAACGTAAATCACGGCTGGGGCTAGATGCTATGATTCAATTTGCCATCTTATTTGCCACCCGGGGAATCTTGCCGCTATAATAAATAACTAACTATATTTTATCCAACTCCACTTTATTCTGTGTTAAACTTTATGGTAGGACTAGATTCTCGTCTGCTGTAGGAGATTAGATTAACTTAGATTTTCCGTTCTTAATGTTTATTTTATCCTGGTAGAATATTATTGGACTTAGTATTTATTTGCGTAGCAAGAACCATAAACGGCAACTGAAATGATGACATGCTAAAGCTTAGTACTCAAAGGATAGGAGTTACGACCTGGATAGCTTGACCACTTTTGTCACATCATGACTTCGGCAGTATCTACTTTTCAATTGCATAGTTTCAGTTAAAGTTCTGCAGTCCTGTCTCAATGCGTCCTGCATTTTACTGTTGTTGTTTTCTTTTTTTTTATAAAAGGACTCTTAAGCTTTTTTCATAGTCGCCGTTAGATCTTTGACAAGTGTCGAAGTAGGTTAAGCCGAAATTAAACATACATATATAAAGCCATTTCCTAATTTCGGTAGACTTTGTTGATCTTTATGGTCGGGTAATAATCGTCAATCTTATAAAACCAATATAGTCTCGACACTTATTTTTGGACTTCTTAAAGTTTCACATGACTGCCGAATATAGATCAGCACCCTCCGGAGCATCCCAATTTCGTGACAAACTTTTCTATCACAATCTGAAGGATTTTGAAGAATTTTCGTAATCCATTGCGACAAATGTTTGAAAAAATTGTATATTTTGCTTGACTTACGTATTGCGTGCATAAAAAAATGAATATTAGGTACTAGAATTGTCAAATTGATTGATTGAAAAATAGCATTGTAACTGTGAGTGTGCTCTGTATGCTTCCAAATTAAAACCGGGACGAACAAAAACAAAAAATGAGCCTGAAATATACTAGTTCGCTGGCCTACTAATTAAATCGATACAGAGACGTATGGAACTGTCCGCCGTTTCATATTTCTCATTGAACACAGCTATGTTTTTGAACGAGATGAATTGGACAACCGGAGTTAGGCGAATAAAGGTAAATTTAGAAAAACTCAGATAGGTACACTTTTTCATGATTCTCTTTATAAAATACTGCGAAGCCGAAGTTATTTATACGAATCCCACTAAGCTGTATGTTGACTGCAGGAACCGCACTTAGTTTTATTCCTGTACATAAACACCCACCTCATCCAATCCCAAATAAGACATTAATAACGGACATCAAACGATTACCCAAGACCTGAATAGAAGCACTTCAATTATGTGAATTTATGTTCTAAGCGAGAATCTGTAATGGCCTTATAATTTAATTTTGCCTACCTTATGCTCGACCTAAGTAGGAATGTTAATCTCGACTCCCAGTAATCTTTGCCCGACCGTTGGAAAAGCGGAATTAATCCGACTGATGCATTGTTAAGCTTTATGCTATCCTGGTACTCTCTATCTACTATTGTCGAGATTGCTTTTAAATCCCCTCTTGTTTCAGAATTTGCAATAATTGAAGTTATCTAAACTCTATACGCACGACGACCAACTTGCCAGTTTATGCGGATCTCTCATTATACCGGAAACCCATACAAAGGCGAGGCCATGTTATGTGTTTTGGAAATGTATTGTTTACGTGTGTAGTAATACATATTCCTCCTCAACACTTTTCTCGATACCTGGAGTCCATTGACACTCCCAGTCTCCATGAAGTAGGAATTTTATGTGAATATGAGTCTTGTTATTATTTATTGTAATTTCAATTGTATATTTTTTACTAAATAGGAAATGTGTTTTGCATGTATTTTCATTTGAATACTGGGAAAAATGTTTTGTTTTTATTCTAATGTCTACCATTACCTATATTATTATTATATTATTATTATAGCTAGCCTGTATTGTCCGACTGCTGGGCAAAGGCCTCCCTCCATTCTTTCCAACGGTCACGATTCTGTGCTACTTCTTTCCAATTATCAAGGAAGACATCCAGTTCGTCCCGCCATCTCCTTCGTGGTCTGCCGCGACCCCGTGTCACTGTTTCAGGGCACCAATCCTGAGCTTTACGGGCCCACAGCTCGTTCGGCATGCGACATATTGTTTACTTTTTAATATTGTTATTTTTAATCTACTCTAATTCTGACCAATTTCGTGTAGTTTTTCTTAGTTTCTAATGTTTAACCAATAACTTGTACGTGTGGTGTAACTGTTAGTGTAAGTTGGTTATGAATAAATACATAAATAAATATTTATGTCGTTCGTGGTTGATACCGTGAAAAGATAGGTTGCTCGCAATATGCCAGATTACGCAAAGTAAGAGATGTGGAAAATGCCAGAAAGTGTAGAATGTCAGATAAGATAAATCCCAGCTACGCAGAAGATTAAGCTTTCGGCTAGGAAGAAGTATTTTCGAGTTTACCATTAAAACATCCTAAGTGTCTGTGAGGTAAATGACCCACTAACGTTGACATTTTAGTACGGTAAAAGCACTTTAACGACTGCTAAAGCAGTTTATTGCCAAACTTTGTTATATTTGTTTTGTATACGAAAACTTTTAGAGTTCTATTATCTGTAGGTGCTATGAACTCAATGTAAACCAAAATGTTACAGCGCACAACCTGTATTCGGGTATCAGTTTCTAAGTAAAACTAAATGGCAAACCAATTAGGGTACGAGTCAGGGACGGAGAAGAACAACAATCAACTTTTAGATAAAACGTAAGGCCCCTAACACACGGCGTATTTTAAACGTGCAGACGACGCGCGTACACGCGCTTCAAACGAGATTTGAACGCACCCCTGTAACCTAAGCACACGGAGCGATCGTGAAACGCGCATCTGCTGCGCGTATACGCGCAGATACAGCGATACAGACGCGCTGTAGTCGCTCGTAGCTTCCGCGTTTTGGTCAGAAACTCCTCGTCAATTGTGCCTCTCTCACCCCTCATCTACCCCTCCTCCGATCTCTTGTACACGCTTCAAACGAGTTTCGAACGCGCTTCACACGCTCGTTTGTACCTATCGCGTTTTACGCGCTTTTGATTCTATAAAAACGCAAAAAACGGCATCCACGGCGCAGAAAACGCGTGTTCCTGAAACGCGCGTCGTCTGCGCGTCTAAAATACTCCGTGTGCTAGGGGCCTAAAGCTCACTATTGAAATTAAGTTACTAAGATTAACCTACTAAACTGAAAGTAAATGCTTGTGATTTGATTCACTAAAACAAAATGAAGACCTAAACGTTAGAGTAAATTTTTGATTCGGTTAAAAACAAAATACTAAATGTCTGGGTTATTCTGATTTATTTATTTGTTTGATCAAAATGTTTCAAATTAAGAGATTTGTTTACTGTTTTACCTTTTGTGTAACTTGATCGGGTAAACAAAACGAATATGAAACGCTAAAATCTTTTCATTTGCCTCTGGCTAAAGCTAATTACCAACATTTTGTAAGTGATATTTTACTCAACATAAAATATCAAAACGTAAGTTGTTCTTTTGTTTGAATAATGTACGTAAAATAACTTCATTAATTTAGATTCTACGAGTTTTTTTTCAAGTATCGCTATTAAAGTTATTGCTTTTCTGATAATTTCCTGGCTCTCTGAGCTACGAGAAATCCTGTCCAGAAGTTGGGTAATGTTTTTTTATTAAAACATGACAAAAGACAACTGTAGGAACTAGGAACAAGTGGACAAATGTACCAGGATATCAAGTTCTCCAGGAGCTATTGACATATAGATACATAAATAAATCATATAGGTACGAAAAACAATTTCACTTACCTTGTTAACGGCATCAATATAAGCACCCTTTTGCAGCAATAACTCCACCAATGTGGTATGTCCAGCTCTGGATGCCAAGGCAAGGGGTGCATCGCCTGCAGCATCAGAACTCTGGACCTTAGCCCCCAGAGATACGGCATACTCTGCCACATCCAGAGAGCCCCGGGAGCACGCGCATTGAAGCAGATCATTTTGTTTCTGTAAAAAACATACTTTTGTTCATGTGCACCTAGTAATTATCACGGAACAATGTAAGTACCTGCTGCCCAAAAAATAAGTTTTCATTTTACCTTACGGACGGGACCTAACTTTTATGAATACCCCTTTTTGGAAATTGCAAGGTTAAAATATTATTTCTGTAATTCATTGAATTGTCTCACAGAGCTCACTTCATTTGAATTTGCAAAATCAAATTCAGTTTTCCTCGCAGTTTCTGCGAACATTATTGTAATAATCAAAGTCTTTTTTATTTTTTTATTATTCTTGTAGTTTCGCGGAGATTTTACAATTTTATTTTTTACCCGAATGCGGTGAAGCACAAAAGCGAGTGTAATTAATAACTTTTTTTGCAGATTGCATGTGTGGAACAGAATCAGCACCTTAAGTTCAGGTTAATTAACGTGAATACAATACTGAGATTTTAATTAAATGACGATATTATAATTTATCTCTCTTCTCCCAGGTGATATTACTAGTTTGAGGGTACCGTGAGTTCAAGGAATAAAATGATTAGTCTTAGATTCCACTTTATCAAATGGCGCCTGTCTATCTATTAACAAGGTTTAATTTTAAATGTAGCTAATTAACAAGTTTATGCGATACAAGCTTGTTGGCTTGTTGGTACGATAATTATTTAATAATTAAAATGAACGCTCGTGCGGGACATGAGGCTCATGAGGGGAGCTAATTATTTGTGATTATCATGTTAATAAGTTACATTACCTATGTATGTTTGAGAACTTGTAAGCGAATGTAATTAACTTACTAGTATTAAATTAAACAACATTAGAAGAAAGTAAGACCATCAAAATGTTTCATTTCTATTAAATAAAGTACTTAACAATTTCAAAAGGAATTACTTTTTCAAAATGTGTGTAGAATCGAAAAATACAAGGAGAGCATACTTTGTTAGTAGCTGCAAGGCAAGCCCCCGCTCCGACAAGAGTTTTTACGGCTTCGAGGTGTCCGTGCCATGCCGCCATCAACAACGGCCGCATTCCGAACTGAAACAATCACACAAGTTACTTTCTGCTAGCTCTGGCAGCCTGGTCAAGTCAAATCCATCAACAACCCAAAACAACCTAAGGTTTTGAATATGTTTTTTTAAATAACCACAGAAACAATGGAATTGATATTTGCCATTTCAACGTTTTTTCATAAATGAAGGCACTTCAGCTTTTAATAGCAAATGAGGATAAAACCACAAGGGCTGTGGTGTCATACAAACTGAATGAGACCGCGACCAACGAGAAACGTTTCCGTTGGTTACGAAGCAAATAAATTATTCTCAAGTTAAATTACCTTATCGGCCGCTTCTATGTCGCACTTGGAGTCGATGAGTAATTTTATTATTTCCACGTTCCCTCTGCTTGCTGCCCAGTGTATTGGTGCTCTGCCATACTGTGGAGAAAATAAACTAATAGAGGGGTTCCATCTATATGTGGCAGAATCTTTATACTCCGAAATTCATTTGGCATAACACACTTGGCATAATCTTATTTAAACGAATATTTATAACGCATAGAAATTATTTCATTTAATTATTGTATGGCCGAATGTTTATACGTCCGAATTTACAATGGCATACTTTTAAGATGGCAAAATTTTATTTGGCATAATTACATTTGATATCGTTGAAATTCCTCATAATTTCGCTTAGCATAACGTTTATTTAGATCAACGATTAGTTGATACAAATTCACTTGACATAATATAAAACCTTAATTTAAAATTTAAATACTGTCTAAAAATCAATATGGTGTGCTATAAAAATTAGTGACAGAAACGTATCGCTGCAAAACCGACTCCACGTATTCTTGCTTGTCCTAGACTGTAATTTACGCCCTCGTAGGCGTGGAGGAGTGAGGTGGCTCACGTGCTGAGGAGCAGGTGGTTTTCACGATCGCCGCCGCAGCTGGAGCTGCGGTGGAGAGCGTTAAAGCCATCTGCGACGATAAGCTCGCGTGGGATCGCCGGAGCCTCGCAGCGCCGCTGCTTGCTTGTATGCTGCATGGTTGCTTGCATGCTGCATGTTTGCTGCATGAATGTTGTATGCTTGGTTGCATACACCATTCATGCATGCTTCTTAAATGGAAATAGACGAGTTTTTTCTTTTATGATGTATGTATTTGAAATGTATTCCAAAAGATGATTCTTACTACTAATCACTGAGATATAAGAGTTCTGGCTTTTAATGACTATCGACATGAAATGTATGCCAAAAGACGATTCTGACTCTCAAGTCTCAACTTTGTGCGATATGATGGTTCTACTTTTCAATTATTATGGATAACAGACAGACAGAATAACTTTCGCATTTATAATAGTGGATCAAGCCATATTATAATCAAAGCACAATCCCCTGGGGGTGTCCTGTAGCAACAGAACGGCATCTGATTTCTAATGATATTATACTGCAATCTCCGTCTTCAGAAGTTGATAGCGTTATTAGTAATGCTCCTCGGGGATCATACTCAGTACCAATATAGGAGAAGCTCATGTTCAGCCACGGACAATTACCGGCTTTGGCGAAGCATGAAAGCTATTAACTTGTTTTCATGAAAAACATCGAATAAATCCGTGAATTTCGCAGCGTAAGGCTGTTGTTTCCGATCTCATTTACTGCATGTCACTAAGGGATCTTGTTGTATGGAATGGGATTATTGTCACGCCACGTAACGTTAGCGGCGTACGCATAAATACAAAGACTTCAATTAAATTGTTGACAAAAGCAGGAAGCCAGTAGCAATATGTTTATGTAAGGAAGTAAGGATGTGGTTTATGTATGGATTTAGTAGTCATGGATGTTTTAACTTGCGAAGGATATTAACTTCCGTTTTCGCTTGCTGGGAAAGCTACGGAACACGGGAAGAGTCTTTAATTAAAGATTTTCATTACACGGCTGAAGTCTAATGAATTCTGAATTCAGCTGGAAAATTACACCAAGTAATAAATGAATGAAGAAAATCCCTCCTTCCCTTCTACACTACTAAACCGCACCACTAGTAGTGGCGTGGGTAATTGTAAAATACATATTATATGGTATATATGGTCATCGGTCCACCTAGTGGGAGGCCTTCTAACGCATCGTCTTCCGGTTCGCGGTCGCCACTCCAGAACTTTTCGGCCCAATTGGCCATCCGTTCTGCGAGCAATGTGCCCTGGCCACTGCAGTGTTTGTCTCCCTGTCTCACATTTCGCTGCAGAAGGATAGGTTCCGAGGTCTGGTAGATAAACTCATAGGAATTGTGTTTTTACTTAACAGTATCTAGTAGCGAAAATAAATTTGGTAGTGTAGTAGGGGAACGCATATAGTTTATGTATTTTACAATTACCCACGGTACCACTGGACCAGTAGTGTAGAAGGGAAAAAGAAATCCCCACGGCACTACTAGTGGTGCGGTTTAGTAGTGAAGGGAAGGAGGGAAGAAAATCAGCAGCGAATTTTATTGTTTCTTTGTCCTCGACGGTTTTGGTTAAGAAGTTCAAAGTACTAGGCTAACATACTTCATTTGGAGAACGACTCACATTGTTTCTGCAGTTTACATCGGTAGGGCGCTCCAGCGCTTCACGGACAGCTGCTGGTTCGTTCTTGATTACCGCTTCATGGAGCAGAAGATCGTTCTGCTGAATGCGGGTCCGGTTTTCCAAAGCCATCTGGGGGCAACGAAAACACGATTGTTACTACAGCAAAGAAGAGTCCAAAATTGTAAAAGATTTAGTTGTTCTTTAGGTTTAATGATCAAACCACTTTAATGAGAAGATTTGAACTTCCAACACTAATTAGGTAGCAAATTTTTATTGTGTTGCAGAGAGGAAGGTCTTGTTTTTTTAGCCTTAAGAGTTCAGGATAAGACGAATCTGAATCTGGCTTTTTCTACGACTTTTTCCCATAATATCATTTTGATATTGAAGCGTGTACGTTACACACACGCAATTCGTGAAAGTAATGTTAGATCGCAACCCAACGTTTATGAGTACCAGAGCACCATAAGTTTCTGTCAATTGATTCTCACAACGTGAGCAGAATGATAAAATGGAGATATTATATTCTGTATCAGTGAGGTAACATTTTCAACCCACGCAAAGTTTGTATGGGTTTTAATCGAGAGAGGTCAAGATTAACAAAGTGTTACTTGATAAAGCTGTTAATATTATGGCCTACCATTTGCGGGTCCCTAAAAATTAGGTACCATTAAATGCCAAACATACAGAGTTAATGTTTAAATTGAGCTTGTTGTCTGTCTAATACAAATAGTTTCAATTGAACACGATTGTATTTGGAATTGTCGATGAATTTAATTAAGAGCTCCACATTGAACTGCGCTCCTATTACAAGTAGTCACTGAGCAACCACTTCGACCTGTTTGAGAGATACCTGATAGACCTACTACACTTTGATCATTAGTTGAGGTACGATACAATAAAAACAAAGTATCTTCATCAGAATAATTACAAAAGAACATAATAGTACTGACTTCTGCCTGCAATTCCGCCCGCGTGGATGTCCAAAATTTTTCACTGGGAACGGACTACCAGTATAAAAAATCCTAAGTCCTAACCTAGGTTATAATTTACCCGCTAAGACGTGAAAATGTAACATAAAGACAAGCAGCTTACTTTTATATTTATAATCTTATGGTAGTATTTAACAAAGCATGTAAAATAAACACAAATTTCCATTTATTGCACGTCTGAATAAAAAACGAGTGTTGTTTCAACTTTTACGATTGTCTGCGGGATAAACTGAAGGCTAAATATGATCCAACCTTGACAGTGGCCCGCCACAGCACCCTTGAGATTCCTTTGTCAGGCCGTGCGTTAAACCTTGCTCCATTTTAGAGACGTGTGTTTTATTCATAACTGTGCCTCTGAGTTTAGGATGCCTCGCGTTTTTTTGTTGTTAAGTTTAGACCCGCTAATTCCTCATAGTAGATTGTTGCATCGAGCGCAAAGTGAGTCATTAATGCACGAGTGTTATTGCGAGGGTACTAAATTATCACGAGTGAATTAATTACTCACTTTATCGAGATGCGTAATCTGCTTTTCTTTCAACTACCCTGACAAAATATCAACTCAAAATAAAAACTCAAGTTTAATGAAACAAAGTTTAATTCATCTTCCCTTCAAACATACAATTATTAAAAGTGCAGTTATTAAAGGTTATTAACAACTTCATTTGCAGCTGTTTTATATTTTCTGGAGTTGAATTCATATCGCTATCGCTATCAATTTCCATGATTTTTTACCTTTTTATTTGGTAAATAAGAAGTATCAAAGTTTTACAGTGGTACAAAATGCGCGCCATTTGTTTTTTTTTCCCCAAGTCCGTTTTATTCAGCCGATTTTTACTTTCAGCCAGTAATCTAATTGATCTAATGCATACTTACATCTTAATAGGAGACATTACACCTCTGTGGTAAATTTAATTCCAAATTTAAAATTTAAAACAGTGCAGTAATGAAAAACAGTGCAATAATGAGATTTCATATAACTTATCTGCACTGTTTGGGTTCTAAGCAAAAAAGACATCCTTTGTGATCGGTTTTGTAGTGATTAATGATAACATTACTGCGTAGTTGAAAGAAAAATAGGGTTATTTCTGTTTTACGAGGGATAATATGCCTGTTTTCGTAATACAGTGCAAAGCAACCAACTTTCCAAACAAAAGTGAAATTGTATTGCTCTCCAGGCTCATTGGAGTTTCATCATTATACATTTGCAAGTTTCTTGTCAATGCTTACATCTATCTTACATGACAAATATCCACATTGACGATCATTACATTATTTTATGCATAACGCTTAGGTCACGATCATAAAAAAACGTTTAGTTAGCCAAAGACTATGAGTGTCAATTTCAAATTGTATCAAAACTAATCGCAACTACCGATTGGCGGCTGACTAAGGCCGCATTCACGCAAAATACAGCATTTAGGCGTTGTATTTTGTGTGAAAACGGCATACAACGCTACGCTGTGCAGTTTTCTACCATCATTCAAAATCCCGCCATTCCAAGTACTCAACTGGACAAAGGGAACGAGGCACATTTCGATATTATCTACCTGGGGCTGTTGTTTGATTTCTAAACCAGTTCAATTTACTTGATATGCGAGTAGCGTACCGGTTTGTTTGCTTACGCTTTTGGCCCACAGCGATAGCGATACAAATTGTTACTGGGTTTTTAATTACTCCTTTTCGGTTTACTTTGTTTTTTCAGAGTAAGTACTAGGACACCATGTTTGTAAGTGCGGTTGAGTTAATTGCTGTTATTGAAATGATTAAAAAATATCAAAGCAATTAGATAACACTCGTAAACTGGATGTGATTGGTTAAAAAAATATCGACAGCCAATCGCTTTACTTGAGTTTTGCGTTTAATTAAAACGCGTAATTACTATTCCAATACTACCAATAACTGTATGCACCTATAAATAAGAGCTCCTCGCCAGCATATTATTATCATTCAATTCGTTCAAGTTTCATACGTTACTAACTTCCGAAACACTATGGTAACCTAGTACCAGAAGGCATAGTTGTCCAGCCTTTATACAGCTTTAGGCTAGAACCGTTTGGAATCTGATATTATTATTGGTTAAGGCTGACATAACGCTGTATACGCTGCACTCAAGCGACTAATAGCACTTAAAAGCTACCAGATATCGAAGGTGCTTCCATTACCCGCTGAAACTTAATTTGCTGACATTTTACAGTAATATAATTAATTAAGGCTTTCAGACCTGAGAGCCTGGGAATACCTTTCATACTAGTATCTAAGTCTATGTAGTCTCCCTAGTGTGTGTCTGCTCCCCTATTACATGGGACATAAACATAACTGGTGAAATGAGGGTGTACTTACTAATGGGACCCTACACCTTCGGGGATTACAGGCGTGATGTTTTGCTATCTAAGTGTAATTACTAAGGTTTCTTTGAAAAGAAAAAGGCATAGAACAATTTATAAATAGCTATTTTACCATAATTTTATTACCAATGCAAATTATCGAAGTTTTGCTCATGGGAAATCAATGAAGCAGGCGATATTTTGCTATTACAAATAGCTTCTCCTTAATTTTATTTGAACATAAATCAATTTCTGTTGAATAAATAAATATAACCGAAAATGAAACATCATTATGACGGTTTACCAAACAACGGAGTTTCCTGCAAAATAATTGTTCATTGTTCCACGAAAATACTGAGAGCTCTTCGGGCCCATGTTTTCTGGGTAGCAGTGGTTTCCATTCACTAGTCATTCAGAGCCGGGATAAGTCACAAACAGACTCGCAATGTTCTTTCCTACTTTGTGAAGAGGCATTCATACTTCATTTAGCTGATTCATTAGTGGGTAGGTCTGGTATATGCAGCCTATTAATTTTGTTCACTAAAGTAGGGCAGGCTACCAATCTTACTTAATATACAAACACTAGTACTTTCTAACTTTTGATTGGAAGGCACTTCAGGATCGCTGCATCGCGTGTAGTTGCGAAAGCGGGGCATTCCTTCAACTTTGGAAACTAATTATGTGGTAAAGCGAATATCAGGTACCTAACTAACAAACACACTACACAGGTTTTAAAACGATAAAAAAATTGTTTTAATTCTTAAAAGTTTATTATTCAACAAATCAAAATTCAAATACGCCTGTTTAATTTTTCAAATGGTTTTTAAAAATAAGTATGCCTTGTTTCAGACAAAAACTTCTTGTTACTTAAGGAAAAGGACCATAGCCAACATAAATAAGGCAAGGCAGCCAAAGAAAACATTTTCAACTTAACAATAGTCTCGCTTAGTTCCTAGGCAAACAGAACAAAAGGCAACATCTTGAGGCGTCTCGAATACAAAATTCGCTCCGAGGGCGGGTTATTGGCTACTAGGATAAAAGCACTGGCTGGAGGTATTGTTTTCATTATGTCAATAGTTGCTCCTCCTGCCAATTCAAGCAAGTTCTGAATTCACTTTGAATGAAGGCGTAGAAATTAAGGTTATGGGCGACGATTTTTTTTTGTCAAACCAATTAGTATTGGCAATAACCGGTTCACATTTAGGTAAAGCACTTGCCTTTATCTAAATGTGAACCCGTCGGTTATTGTTATGAATAAATCGTTCGTTTCGTAAAATGGAAGTAATGGTTAAAATTACCATTTTAATTCGTGCTAGCCGATTAATACCGGAATAGGTGAACGGGGACGACTAAAAGGTCCCCAATAAACTATTCAAATCACACTGCCTAATTTCAGGATTCCGATGTTTCATTTGCATTTGAGTACTGTACTAAATGTAATTGGCTTACTGTAATGCAAATTAAAAGTACCTTTGTGCTCATTTGAGCTCATATTGTTTGAGAACAATTTCCATGCCTGCCAGCTTGAAACGGCTAATTGTTGTGTATATTAGCGGCTCATGAAAAACCATAGGAACCCTTTACCTTCTTTGTGCCTTACCTGAAGATGATTTGGTGATAGGCCAAGGACATCAGGTTATTAGTTGGCTGTCAAGCGTCAATGTTTTAAAATTAAAGTAAATTGTAGTCAATAAATCTTATTTGAACAACGCCATGTCAAGCCAACTAGCTAGCTAGTTCTCTCGTCACATCCGTCTAAAGAGCCAAGCAAAGTTTCGGCGCTACAGGGATCTTTTAGGGCTCGAAAGACGTTAACAAGGGGATGCTCTGTTGTTAAATATTGTTAGTATGTACCTGTCGAAAGAACAAGATGGCGTTGGGTCAGATTTAGGTCACGCGACCAAACATTCTTGTTTAATTATGTTTTGGAAAATCCAAAATGTAAGTGACAACAGTTCAATGAAATAATGAATTGGTTATATCTAGCATTATTTTAATGTTTACTCACATTAAATAACATAATTATGAGGGTATATATTTCTAATACCGGATCTGAGACCATAACATATTGGAAATTGCTGAAATTAACTAACGAAATAAATAAATTACACTTTCTCAAAAATATGAAATTAGGTACTAGGGCTTCAAGTCATAAAGGAGATGTTACTTCCAACTTGTAAGAAGAATGAATTTTAAACTCTGAGCGTCGCGGTTCCACGTGGCTAGGCTTGTATCCCCTGAGGCCATATTTACATAGCTCCTGCCTTTGAACACAGCTTTGCGAAGCAGCCTCTTGTCGTGGTCTCAACTAAACAATGTTTAATATTAATGATGTGTTTTCCAACTATTTGGGGATTTGGTTTCACAAACAATAAGGATTTATTTACGATGGGTTTAGGCAGTCTTGTTGTTCGAGAAAATTGTTTTGTTAGCTTTTGCTGTGTAAACAAGTTAAAATTTAATTTAATATTTCGAAAATCACAATGCTTGTGTTTGCCATACAATGTTTTTCTACTGACCCGTATTCTACACATAGGTACTCAAATGCTTACAAAATTGCCGTCTTTTATTAATCCTACAAAACATTAAAAAAAAAAATACAAATTGTTGTTTTGCATCCTCGTCAAATTCAAGGAGGTAATTATGCTGACGATTCTCGACCCAAATCAATAATAAAATGAATAGGATTTTTTTCTTATTTACGGAAATCGGTGAGTGTGAACCAGTACCTCCTAGTTACCTCCTTGAATTTCACGAGGATGTAAAACAACACCTCGTATATTATTCTTCGCATGCGTGAAGTTCAGTAATTATCCCAAGGGATCGTACTACCGGGATAAAAATCCTATGTGTTAATACAGGTTATCAACTATCCGTGTGCTAAATTTCATCAAAATCAGTTCAGTAGTTTTCGCGTGAAAGAGGAACGAAGTTCCATCCTTCCATATATCCTCACAAACTTTCGCATTTATAATATTAGTAGGAACTTTACCGTACCTACTAATTTAGTTCTAATCCAGATCTTTCTTGGAATAATTCTAATTTGCTTTACCCGAAATTAGTTTTGAAATGAAAATACAAATTATCAGAATTACTTAGAAGGTAGACAAAACGTTATAATAACTAAATAAAACTTATGAAACTATTTTAGTGCAAGAAATATTCAGTGGAGTGGTAACAACAATTTGAATGTTAAGAAATAAAGCTATATGTCATGCTGCTCTCCTAGTACTGTTATTTACTGTCGGATAAAAAATTGTATATTAACTATGTATTTCCTTCTAAAAGCAGAATGTGAAAAAAAAGGTAGGATGTCCTCAGGCTAAGTACTAGGTAGACCGGTCAACGACCGGCTGGTACCAGCTGGATGAGAGCTAGGCCTATTTCCAGCAGTGGACTGCTGTAGTGCTATATGCTGATAATTTTCATAAAAATACTAAAAGTAAGTAAAAAAACTAAACAAAGCTTCCTTTCTCTGTCTCATTTGTTTATTGTCAATTTAATTTATCTGGTATAAATTAAATTGGCACATAACAGCGTAGCAATCAGACAAACAAACAGACAGGCTGATTCGTGTCCCTGCATTAATAATGTTAGCAAGAATCCTATTACGCAAATATGTTACACGTGGCTTGTATAATTAAATATTAATAACTGCGCGAGGTACTAACTCAGTCAAGTAATCAAGTAGATTCAAGTAACATAATATTACGCTTGCTCCCCGAAGGGTTAGTAGACAGAGGTGTAACTACTAGTACACACACATATTTCATTTTCGTTTATAAAAGTTTCATGTAGTGGGAGCGAGCCTAATGCCAATCAACTGGGAACAATAAAAATATAACACTTGTAGCTGCTACTGAGAAAGAGGAGCTCGTGGCTAAATAATAACAGCCGCACGGGTCGGTCTTTAAGGTTAAGCCGTGCTTGCCGAGGTTGATCCGTGGATGGGTGACCATAATTACATACCGAGTTTCTTCCGTGCCTCAGAAAGCACGTTAAGCCGTTGGTCCCGGCTATCATTTGTAGATCTTTGACAGTCGTTATGAGTAGTCAGAAGCCGAAAGTTTGACTTCCAGTCTTATCAAGGGTTATCGTATTACCCAGTTACTGGGTTGTGGAGGTCAGATAGGCAGTCGCTTCATGTAAAATACTAGTACTCAGCTACATCCGGTTGGACTGGAAGCCGACTCCAAGATAGTTTGGGAAAAGGCTAGGCAGATGATGAGAGCTGCTACTGAGAAATTGAAAAACTCCAAAAACACTTTGCTTCACCCTCACGCTTCCTTCCCGTGGGGGTAGGCAGAGACACACAGAACCAACCCGACAGAACCTGCAATTATTCTTACATGCTCCTTTTGCCTCCTCCACGTTCATAAATTCCTGGTCATACACGAACACCGGCTTCAGGTACTATGCACCTGGTGCACTGGTGGCCTACCATGACCTCTTAAAGTAGTATTGTTTGAATCTTATTCCACAGTGAGAAAGAGATGGCGCTAGACATCCTGTATAGCTCCGTCTCTTCCCCACGCTGGAATAAGAACAAAACAATACTGCTTTAAGACATCATAGTAACCCCCTGACCTTTCTAACTTAAAGTATTGCAATTGTAAGTATACAGCAATGTCTTAAAAATTTGTACCTTTAAAGGTACATTTTTTAAAAGTTTTTGTAAAGGTAAAAGGTAATTAATTAGCCTGAGGGTTATCACGTCGAGGGCAGACATTTTTTAATAATATTTTTAAATTAATTTGACTGCTGAAGAATGAATTATTATTTAATTGAATTTTAACTTAGGTTTTTAGGTAGTATTTTTTCAAGGGAAATATTTAGGTAGTTGATATTATTATACCTAAAACTTTTTATAACCTTTTTAATAAATATCTTTGACCTTTTCTGCAAAATAAGTAGCAGTAACTAAGCTAGAAAATAGATTTTTTCGTTAAATACACATTGACAAAATATGGTAGGTTTCTAAACTACTGTATGCATTTTTGTTTGCTGACAGAACCTAAGTAAATAATATCTAAAACTATTACCGAATTTTGACCTCTTATAAAAAACTATCTGTCCGGCGCAACTTTGATTGCGTCACATTTTCCCCGTTTTTGCAACATTTTTCATTGCTTCTCCACTTCTATTAGTCGTAGCGTGATGATATATAGCCTATAGCCTTCCTCGATAAATGGGCTATATACCACTGAATTTTTTTTTTCAAATCGGACCTGTAGTTTCGGAGCCTATTCAATGCAAACAAACAAACAATCAAATCTTTCCTCTTTATAATATTAGTTTAGAAAACCAGACATGTGCGAGTCGGACTCGCCCACCGAGAGTTCCGTATAATGTATTTTGTTAAGTTTTTTGTATGATTTTATTACAAATGCATAGTTTTCAGACTTTTCCCTGTATTTGTAGTATAAGACGATATTACTTGCCAAGTTTCATAGTTCAACGGGAAGTATCCTACACATTTTGATTCCCTTGAGAGTGTCGAAATATACGTTTTTTGCGGCATAAACGGCCGTTACTTTTTTACGTTTGATTTAGAAGTTAGATTTTTCATAGATTCAAGGGACTGAAGACGTAAGTAAATGGTTTTAATTTCAACTCTTCGTCTTGAGATACAGACCAACGGACAACAAAGTGATTCTATAAAGGTACCGTATTTTGCTTTTGAGGCACGGATCCCTAAAAATTGAGGCTTCTGCTACCAAATAAAACGGACAACAAAACCATTTCTCTTGATAATAATCCATTATGTTATTCTGACATTTCATTATACTCCTACGTAGTTCTACCCATATAAACATGCCCATAATATTTTGAGTAAGTCGGTACATCTGCCTACGCTCTAACCTAACCTGCCCGCACCGACCATAAAAAAAAGGATGATGAAAAAAGAATGTCAAGTAGAGACAGACAGTTACGTAGGACAGTACTTGGGAATTCATCATCAGCCTATAATGTTCCCACAGCTGGGACACAGGCCTCTTCTCAATGAGAGGGAGTGGGCTGTAATCCACCACGCGGGCCCAGTGCGGGTTGGTAGATGTCACATGTCTTCGAATTTTTAGTTCTAGGATATGCTGGTTTTCTCACGATGTTTTCCTTCACCGTTTTTGAGGGCAGGCTTTGGGATTACAGGCTTGATATTAGGCGGGGGTGTACCCCACATTTCGCCTTTATGTTTTAAGTCCTCTGTTGTAGGGGCGTGGGTATCACCATCATCGGGAACAAAGAATACAAAACACAGACTCCGGGCTGAGAAATTCCTGATGGAATAACCCAATAATAGTTTCCCGGACCTAGGACTCGAACCTCATTCCCAGCTGTTGATCAGTAGGGCATCATCATCATATCTGTTGGGCAGTATTTTTTTAATTATAATCTAAAAAATATAATAAAATTGAGGGCTAAGATTATTACCAGCGGCAACTATTTTTTTGCCTGTATCCAAAGGCGTTTCTTTATTTGTCCCAACTTTACATGGTTTATTTTGTTACCGTTCGATAGTTTACATCAGACTAAAACACTGCTATCGAACGGGACGCACGGTACGTATAGTCCTCCACCATAATTACGACCTGCTGCCTGCTGGCCTAACATGACGTCTTAAAGCAGTATTGTTTTACTCTTATTTAAGTATGGGAAATAATCGGAGCTATACAGGATGCCTACCGCCATCTCTTTCCCACACTGGAAAAGGAGTAAAACAATATTGTTTTAAGACGCCATGGTAGGCCTTCTGGTCCCCTTTTATTTAATTTTCAGCCATAGCCACCGTTAATTTCAGTCGGTTTATTCCAAAACATCTGCGTTCTACAAGCAGTCCAGGTGACGTAAATTTGTTCCGCTTTTCCCGCCTGAAAACTTTTTACTTACTGGTCATCCGAAACAGCGCGGCACGTTCAACAAATGAGTTTGTTTTCATAGACATATAACATGGGCTCTGTTTTGTTGCGCGATTTTCATTCATCATCATCATCAGCCTATAATGTTCCCACTGGGACACAGGCCTCCTCTTTATGAGAGGGAGTGGGCTGTAATCCACCACGCGGGCCCAGTGCGGGTTGGTAGATGTCACATGTCTTCGAATTTTTAGTTCTATGACATGCCGTTTTCTTCACGATGTTTTCCTTCACCGTTAAATTGGTGCGATTTTTATTATATTGGTGCTTTGTGACAATGCATGAATGCACCAATGTTTAACTGCCGCTACAATACAAGGTATAAACGGACCGTACCCGGCATAAAGCCGTCGACCAAGCATTCTGTGCATCAGGCTACGCAAGTAACTCTACGCAAACAATATTGCTAGAAAACGTGTTTTTTTTATGGGTGTAAAATTACCTTTTTCGTTAGAACTCAATGTAACGCACTCGAAACATTGTACTGATGGATGCATTCAATAGTACGGGGGTCATGGTGGTATTTAAAGTAAAACTGTAATCTATACTTACTACAATATTATAATGCTGAAGAGTTTGTTTGTTTGCTTGAACGCGCTAATCTCAGGAACTACTGGTCCGATTTGAAAAATTCTTTCAGAGTTAGATAGCCTATTTATCGCGGAAGGCTATAGATATACATATAATATATATCATCACGCTAAGACTAATAGGTGCGGAGCAGCAATGAAAAATGTTGCCAAAACGTTGAAAATGTGACGCAGACGAAGTTGCGCGGGACACCTAGTATTAAATACTTGATTGAAAAAAAAACGGCCTGGTGCCAGTCGGACTCGTGCACGAGGGTTCCGTACCATTATTGATAAACACGAGCAAAAAAATCACTTTTTTGGATGGGAGCCCCCTTAAATATTTATTTTATTCTGTTTTTAGTATGTGTTGTTACAGCGGCAACATAAATACATAATCTGTAGAAATTTCAACTGGCTAACTATCACGGTTCATGAGATACAACCTGGTGACACACGGATGGAAGGACGGGCAGCGAAGTCTCGGTAATAGGGTCCCGTTTGACCTACTAGGTACGGAACCCTAAAAAAGGCCTGCTGGCAGAAGTAAAAAGTCAAAATAATGGAATTACCTACTGTTCTTTTTTTGAATTTTTAAACTCGTCGCTAGTCTAGCGCTATACGTCACGAGCATGTCGGTAACGCGAACCCAAAGATTTTTCCCCTACCAAAAATCGGCTAAAGAAGTTTTCACTTCAAACATTTGGAACTTTGACCCCCATAATTACATATCTCCGTAATTTATTTTTACCCATTAAACCTGTCACTACAGTCAATTGGTTTCGTTTTCAAACAGTGAAATTCAGTCATTTAATTCCTCTACTTGGTCGAATTTATTATCTCTTGTCGTAAATTCCCCGATTAAATTGAACATTTGAAATCGTACTTCGATTACATGCAATTATAAATTATCTGCAGCTTATCTATGATGCAGAATGTTATCAGCGTAAACGTTTCATAAATGTAATATTTTGTATCTTTTATTTATTTATAACTAATCATTTTTACATACGGGACCGAAACGTGGTCGCTCACAATGGGCATCATCAGAACTAAGGCTTAAAGTCACCCAAAGGGAAATGGAGAGGGCTTTGCTCGGAGTTTCCTGGCGTGATCGAATCAGAAATGAGGACATCCGCAAGAGAACCAAGGTTACCGACGTAGCCCGAAGAATTGCCAAGCTTAAGTGGCAATGGGCAGGGCACATTGCTCGCAGAACGGATGGCCGATGGGGCCGAAAGGTTCTGGAATGGCGACCGCGAACCGGAAGACGAAGCGTTGGAAGGCCTCCCACTAGGTGAACCGATGACCTGGTGAAGGTTGCGGGGATCCGCTGGATGCGAGGCACACGGGACCGGTCAATTTGGCGTCACTTGGGGAGGCCTATGTCCAGCAGTGGACGTGTTTCGGCTGAAATGATGATGAATCATTTTTTATAATCGGTACGTTCTTAGATGTTCATTGCATGTGGCAAGAGAGGCTTTCAAAGCTTTTTTGTAGGAACATTGTAAAAGATTAACAATATTAAAGAAAATTCTTGAAACTTTTCTTTTTCGTCAACTTTTGTTTTCAATGTCACAGCTTCGATAACGATAAGCCGATTTGCTTTCCACTGAATCCGGATATACCGTTCAGCCATTCCATCGTTATTACCGCTTTACTAAGCTGCTGCACGTGTCGCCTCAGGCTATCGGGACACGTGCACACTATTTACCAGGAGAGCAAACTTCTATAGAACTATAAACTGGTACAATGATCGTGTCGCCAGTGGCCAGGAGAGCCAATACCATTTGGAACTACTTAAATAAATATCGAAGAGGAAACTTGACAAATGTAGCATGGTCTTCATATTAGAGAAAAAAAATAAACAGGCGGAGATTTCTTTAAATTTGCCTACGCTAAATAGTAGTAAATGAGTCTCGTAAAGGGAAGATGCCTTACTCAGTACTTAGTAAGTGGAACAATGTAGACAACTGATCATTCTTTTTATGTGGCCTGCTCTTTAATGCATAACAATAGTACCTATGTATTTATCAAAACGGTGCCATTCTTTCCTATCTAATCTACAATTCAGCAGTATAATCTTCCCAAATGGATACAAAAAAAGAAGAAAAAAAATAATATCGAAAATTCTGTAAAAGTAGCGATAAAAACGTGCCTAAAAAGCCCAAGGTGTTTTAGCATTTTTATAGCCTACCGCATACCGCATCACCTTTATGAATTATTTCAGTAAAAGGAAGGCTTTTCATCTCGTGAACAGCATGAATTTTATTGAAAAAATTCACGGGAATGTGTCGCTGGGGGCCGATGGCGGAGGATGGATGGGTCTGGTCGGCTGTTATGGGCACTTGCTGATGGGATTATAAATATTTCGGTGAGAACCTAGATGATGAATGTGCATGTTTGTGTCGTAGGCATTGCTGTGGCAGTGTGCTGTGATATGATAGCAATATGAGTATTCTGTCTTTACGTGGGGGTCAATGTGTCTAAGAGATATTGAAAGCCAATTTCTGGTCTGCTAATAGTGTTTTATTATATTAAATGAAGGATCAATCAGCAGATCGCAGATAAGACCTGGTTGTGACTCGCGCAGTTTATTAGGAATCTACAAAGTATGAGCAATTATCTACAATAGTACATTGTGTATTAAGGTCGGTAAGTACGGAATTACGATCGAGGCTCTAGTAGAAGCCCGAAGTCGAAGACTGAGGGCTTTCTGAGTCGAGGTTCGTAATTTCCGTACCGCCCGTGAAACATACAATGTTTTTCATCACATTTGCGAGTAAATAATTATGAATTATAGCCTTAATACACAAGTCAGGACAACTATTATTACGAAATACGTGAACTTTTTTTTAAGCGTATGGCGGTTTTTGCCCATACCACAGATTATACAAATGTTTCGTTCAGAAACGTTAAGGGCGACTGTTACTTATGTAGGTATACAGCCATGACGGAGTGTAACAAAATAAAATAATTTTGCAAAAATAAAAAGTTTTGATACAAAAACTATTATTAAGAACATTCGTTGAGTATTTAAGTAACATCTAGCGAGATTGCAATGAAATTCCTATTTAGATAACATTTTAAGACAATTTTTCATTTGCGTGTAAACTCCTTGCTTGAACTTGCAAGACCTGTGTGCTGTGATAAAAAAAAAAATAGTATATTTCATTGCGAGTGCGGAAAGCCTGTCTTTGCAAAGAGTTCCGACAAATGTCTACCCGAGCCGAGGCGCAGCCGAAGGTGAGGGTTGACAGTCGGAACAAGTTGCAATGACGGTTCCGCACGTGTACTGAACACCTATTTTTAATACGGTTGCGAAAAAATTAAGCAATTTAATAAAGAACACTTTTGGAAAATGGCGCCAACCGTAAAAGATTACATTACCGTAGAGATTTTTTTGTTTTCTTCACCCATTCTGGGTAGGCAAAGGGAACTATGCCCATACAGCCAAGTCTTCAGTAGATTTTTTTTATAGATATGAAATGAAAATGAAATGAAACCTAACCTAACTCATTGAATCAAATCATTAAATCTGATATTGAATCAAATTAGTAGCTTCTTTTTAGAAATATTTGCATGAATCATAAAAACTTCTATGATTTTTTTTTAGTAAAAAGTCCGTGGTTGGTTTTTTTCTTTTTAATAGACATTATTTTGACAGTTGGGAAAGAGAACGCACGAGTTCGGAAAAGGTAAAGAAAAAGCTCGAGTGTGTAATAGCCCACATCCCGAACGCTATACGTCCCTGCAATACGCCACTTTTTGAGCAACTGTATTAAAAAATTACTTACCGACCGTGGCTTTCATGACAAAAAAAGCTCGAGGGTTTTATATGGGGCATTACGGCAAACTTAACCTGTATGTTTAGATACTGTTTACGTGCAAGTGTGATGAAAAATATTTTTTCTTTCATTTATGCAGTATTGTTTTCATTAATCACTACAAAACCGATCACAAAGGATGTATTTTTTGCTTAGAACCAAAACAGTGCAGAAATGTTATATGAGATTTCATTATTGCACTGTTTTTCATTACTGCACTGTTTTAAATTTTAAATTTAGAACTAAATTTACCACAGAGGTAATGTCTCCTACTAAGTTTAATATAAAATTAATGCATTAGATCACAAAGATACTGGCTAAAAATAAAAAGTGGCTGAATAAAACCGACTTGGTGACAAAAAAATAACAAATGGCGCGCATTTTGTACCATTGCAAAACTTTCATAGGTACTTCTTATTTAAAATATAATAGACAGCGGATAGCGATATGAATTCAACTCCAGAAAGATAATAATAATATTTTTATTTTTTTTATTTTATTATCTATAGGCCCGCGCTTGACCACTATCTCACCTGATGGTAAGCGATGATGTGGTCGACGGTGAAGCACGCTTGCCTAGAAGAAACCTATTCACTCTTGACTTAAAGACCTCTAGATTGTAGCTATCGGGAAACACAGACTCCGGCAGGGAATTCCACTCCTTAGCGGTACGCATTATAAAAGTATTCCCAAAACGCTTAGTGCGTATGTATACATATATGTAAATATATGTATATATATTTATTTTATTTGTTTTATTCACAAATAAAACAAATTTCATTTTAAATAACTGTAGGTAGATTTATAGTTATTGTAAGTGTTAAATGTTTGAAGGGAAGATGAATTAAACTTTGTTTCATTAACTTGCGTTTTTATTCTGAGTAGGTATATTTTGTCAGGGTAGTTGAAAGAAAAGCAGATTACACACCTCGATAAAGTGACTAATTAATGCACTCGTGTTAATTTGGTGCCCTCGCTCGGGCACCAACATAACACTCGTGCATTAATGACTCACTTTGCGCTCGATGCAACAATCTACTATTAGTTTTTGTATACCTAGGTGTTATTTACTACATTACACGTTAGGTAGCGTGCCTAATTGGAACTAAAACGAGCTTCAACATAAGCGACAAACAAAATATATGGGAATCAATTGCACGAAAGGTAGTATTAGGCTGTCAGAAAACACCAAAAAAATCCATTTGTCCGTAACTAGTGGGCTGTTGGATGTTCTATATCGTTCTTATTTTTTCCCTTTGGTTTGTTATTGTAGCAAAGTGTTTGTTATCACGTGGTAACTGAAGCACGCAGCGGAAATAAGATAAAACATGTCAGGACCACTCAAGTCTCAGCCAAGTGCAGAAATAATGAGCACGGAATAACACTTCAGCGAATAAACGGAACTTCGGTAGTACTGAGTTGTGAGAAATATTGAACCTCCTGCTGTTTTATACTCTCCTAGTGCAGTATTGATGCTACTTCTAGGATTTTTATTAATCGTCTATCCAAAAGTTGACTTTATTTTGTTTTGTTGATGCAATCTTTTAGTATTAGTTTGTACATAGTACCTATTTCTTTTCGAATTGAAAAGTACTCGTACCTTAAATCCAATTCTTTGTTTGTGTTTTGTTCGTCCGATTCTAATTGTTTTGGTATAAGGTAGCTAAGTTTACTTTTTCTGAATGATCTAAATCTAAATAAATATAGGGAGGTAAGGGGTTCATACAAAACTAAACCAACGAAGAAGTTAAAATGTAATAAGTACCTATTAGTTATTAGTACATAATGGTTCAACAAAATATTCTTAAACTTATTATATGAACGTTAAGTCTATTGGACTTTTTCCTCTCAGGTACAAAGCGATCTTCCCTTGATTAAACTTTGCCAGGTGTAATAAATTTTTACTGTTAGCAGTTCCAAGTAAAGTTATCGCTATTGTAAATGTAATTTTATTCTTTCTTGTATAAGATCCAGTTTTGCTTTTGAGGCCTGCAGGAAATTGCGATACTGGGGTATGTGACAAAGTTAAGTGAACTTTAAAAAAGATTCACGTGTTCATAACGGTTTTAATTTAAATTAAGAACAACCTTGTTTTTGCTATGGTGTTCTGGTATTAATTTTACTTATTGAAAATATGACAGAATAAGAATTTAATTATGACTTAGATTATTATCACATTCATTAAAGTGACAAACAGGTGCTCACTAAAGCACTTTCCATCAGGCCAAGGTCTTTATCTCAAAATAGGTACCTCTCACTCAATTTCGATCAAAGCTGGGAAATATAACTAAGTAGTGCCTGTTCCTTTCATATGCAAAATTCTCTATTTAACCTTTTTCGTGTGATACAGAGGACCCATTTGTACCTGTCGCAATATCTTTTTACCTTTTGTAGCATCATCAATCTTTTACCAACGAGACATGTAAAAGAATGTCGTAGCTCGTTGCTAAAGCCTCGTTCACATTAGGAAAGTAAATAGAACGGTAGGTAAAGTAATTACCTACTATCCTGTTAGTGTAACTGAATTTGGCAACTAGTGCATTTTAGCTGGAGGAAAACTTGGCTTTGCAGGGAGATAACGAATTTAGGTGGGACTTCAAAAAGAAAAGCAAGGATGGCGTGGTGGGTCGGTTTGGTTTGTTTCAATGTATAAAATCTCTTAACTAGTGCTATTATTAATACTTGAAGCGGGATATTTACCATGTTAACTATTAGTTCCGAGTTCTGTTTAAAAAACTTATATGTCTTAACTAGTGGCAGTAGAAAAATGAATAAAAAGGTCATTAGGTTATGAAATCTTAAGTGATTCTGTGTTTTTTTATGATCCAAGCCAGTCCAAGCCTTGTTTAAACGTTTATCCCAGAATATGTCGTTTAAACAATGGAACTTATCATCGGCAATAAATACGAACTGCCATACAATCTTTTCGGTAGGCCATTTAGGGTACGAATTAGAACAACATCTTCGTAATACAAGGATGTTTTGTTAAAAAATGACATGCTTAATTGCGTATAGACCGCTTAAGTAAATATCAACGATAATATTGGGCAATCAAGCTAGCAGTGTGAGCAAGGCTTAATGCCAAGGAATTCAAGAAACAGTATACAACAAACAATACTTTAGTGAATATTTTATGGCTACTGTATATTACGTCTTTGTAGTTTTTTGACAAAGACATAAATTTCTTTGATTTTGCAGACAATCCCTTCAGCTATGTACTACAGGCATTCACGTGATGCCCTAGGTCTTACGATAACAACCTTAGACCAAGAAATGTAGTCCAATCGTGGACGTTTTCGACGATCATGGACTGCGATGGAATTTCTAATTACGGATTACAATTATGGCACATACACTTCCTCTTTGCTAAGATGAGGTATGTAGATAAAACTGAGGTGCACACCCACATTCGTGGGAGAGGAAGGCCAAAGCAAAGATATGGATGGTGTGAGGAATGATAATTTTGAGCGAGAAAGGAGTAAGTGATGCTGTGAGGTCTGACTGGGGACAAAGGAAGAAGAAACCCTGTAGCGCCGTAGAATGAGACGACGGAAGGCAGATGATGCGTCAATTATGTTTTAAGTTCCTGTAATTTAACCCATTACTCCTGGCTGCTAATAAGAACTTCCTGTCGTAAAAACCGAACTAAACTCTGCTCGACCGAGGAATCGAAACCAAGACCTCTAAGCTTAGCAGTAGCGCTTGCAACCACTGGACTATCAAGGCAGTCTTTGGTAAGATTCATCATCATCATCATTTCAGCCTTAAGACATCCACTGCTGGACAGAAGCCTCCCCAAAATGTCGCCACACTCGCCACAATGAACGGTCCCGTGCAACTCGCATCCAGCGGATCCCCGCAACCATCACCAAGGCAAGATTATTTAGAGATTAATTGAAAGGTAAAGGGACCGATTAAACTGTGGTTACTTTAGTCACCATTAATAGATCACTGCCTACCCCCTGGGTGTCGTATAAGGGACGGGATGATGGACGGGACAATTGCCTGTATCAACTGGGGTAATTTGTCTCCAGAGATGATTTACGACGGTCAGCATACGTTTAGTTTTCGAGGATTTTATGTTTTATTTAGTAGACAATTTTACAGTAGAGGAGAATTTTCTAAATATATCATCGTTTTCCGTAGCATTTGGTAATCAATATTGTTTGGTTCAGAAAACCAGAAATATTTGTATTTCTAATATTATTTTTTCACCTTCACTTTTATAATAGAGATTCGATCAACATAACAAAAGAAAGCTGAAAGAAGGATAACATCAAAATTGACACAGAATTAAAAGAAGTGTGTATAGACCGTAATGCAGGAGATGTTCTGTCTGTATATCCCCATAGGACCGAGGCGTGAGTTTATTATGAATGAATGGTTGGATATACCGACCAACCGAGACTTCTTTTGTGATATTTTCGCGTAATTAACGACGTCACTTTGACGTAGGTACTAGGTAGTGCAGCATTATCACGCTGTTTTCGGCTGAATAAAAACTATTCTGTTCGTGTAAGTCGACCTCATTTCTAATCAATTTACTTTTTCTTACTTCGGTTCAAATTTAAAAATATGACGATTCCATGGGATGTCACGTAAGAAAATTTTTCTCAGTTGGGCGACGAATCTTTGGAAATAACAGACATATTATTCCGTTTCGTAATTTAATTGATAAATTATTTGTAGTCTAAAGTCAAAAAAGACCTAAGAAAGATAATTTACATTTTGTAGTGCTGTACTGAATAGTCGGTTATAAGTGATTTCACCAAGAACCGGTATGTATTTGAAACATTTTAAATTTTTTCTGCTTAAAAGATTCTCTCGGAGCATGGTGTTAATTTTTCTGTATTTTTCTCACCATAGATTCGCTCAGAATCGGTTCTAGGACTTTTGTCCTAGCTAAGATCTAGTGACCCATATACTTTCGGCGCCGCGACTCAAGGCCGACCAGGGGTCGGGAGACGCGTACTGGCGGTTGGCTCCGAGGCTTGCCGCCTGAGACCCGGAGCAACAGCGAAGATCCGATTTCGAGCGAGGATCCGGACCTTCAGGGAACAAATTTTGTTTTAATCCTTTTTTTTAATCTTTAGCAATAGTATAATTTCTTTTTTTTTTTTTGTACAATCATTTAATTTATTTAAACCCAATTCGTGTCAAAAGGTCGCGCAATGTATTTTTTCTGGTGTAGTATTTAAACTCGGATACATTTTAATCGCGCCTAGGGCTGAATAGGTGTTGCAACCCCTTTCTCACCTTGTTTTAATTTTCAAAATTACAGATTTTATACAATTCTGAACAACCCATTTCGCTGCTTTACATAAAATAATATTACATGTCGCCCATTATTTAATTCTTTTTTTTGATCCTTTTAAATTTTATATAAAAAATTGTATTAGGTTTTTTTTTTATAACAGCAAAATTATACGTTTTAACATGTAGCAGTGACGACTTTTATTTTTTATTTACGCTACAAAAATGGCGCCCGAACAACTAAAGTAAGTGTTTTTACCTAATAACTTTGAAATTTGAATGATTCTACATAAAATCTTTTTTGCCTTATTGAGGATGGTCACTCCTTCTGGGAGCTAATGATTCTTAAGCTTGTTTCAGGACACGGATATTCTTTCATTCTAGAAAGGTATTCTGGGATTTTTACCACCAGTTCAGATCTGTGAAGCTGTCATTTTTCCTTGACATATATATATATTTTTTCATTAAATGTAATGTATTTTAAATGAAAAATAATTTTGTGAACTATATAACACATAACTGTCTATTATTTTACCCACTTATCGCAGCAAATATAACGATAGGTCTCCTGATTTTTATTCCATATCCTTAGCTAGCGGTAGTTAGAACCCGTAGAGTATATATGGTGACGTATGAATTTATAGGCGTCGGTTTTTCAAGGTAAGCTTAGTATGAACGGTTATGTAGCCTGTATCTTTGTTTAATAGCTTGGCGTTCACTGACTGCTGGTTGCTGGATTATTTTTATCCGTCTGTTCATGCCGTGCCTATTTTTTCCCTAGGATTCTTTTGCCTTTTGTCTGTTCTTTCATTCGTTATTAGGTCTATTCTAGTTACATCATGTCAGAAGAGGGGTTCCCTATTGTTGAGACTCCACGTCGTGCTAGTCCCATTATTTCGCGACCACCACCTCCTCCTATTCCACCAAGACCTTCTCACGCTTCTTCACAGAGTATCATTCCTTCTCCAATAAGATCTGAGGAATGCCTACAATTTACCAGGCAGTTCTCTCTTACTAAGTGGAAGATTGTTTTCGATGGTAAGACCTGCGTACGGGAATTTTTCACGAGTTTAGAGGAGTGCAGGGAGGCCGACAATTTGTCCGATGGTTATTTAGTTAAGCGATTTCATGAAGTTTTGTCAGGTGTCGCACTTCAATATTTTAGGTCGATCCGTCGACCGGGTCTTTCTTTTTCTGAGATCAAAGATGCCTTTTTTCAGACATTCGGTACAACCGATTTTGAATTTAAGATAAGCCAGGAGGTCCGTAACCTCAAGCAGAAACCGGAACAGCTAATAAGAGAATTTATTATCGAAGTTTCTTACTTAAACGCTAAACTGAGCAAGCCTATTGAAGAATCGGAGTTGTTGCAGATCATCACCCACAACATGTTGCCAAAGTATACTCATTGCTTGTCTATTCAAAAATTCCATGATGTCAATAATTTAATCGAGGCCGTTACTCATTGCGAGTCCTTTTTAAAACCTTCAAAGGCGGTAGCTAGTCTCGACTGTGTTGCCGACCAGTCGACTTCTCAAGTATTTAACCCACCAAAACCTAGGCCGAACAAAACTTCCCATCAACCAACATCTAGTAAGCCTCAGATTTGTCCTGGTTGTAGTCAGTCTCAGCTTTGTTTAAAATGTAACAAAGTTGGTCATTCTTACCGTTCTTGCCCAGAGATCACAGGCATGATTTGTTTTAAGTGTCGCACTCCTGGATTTATTACTAGGGAATGTCCGAAATGTAATCCAAAAAATGCATAAACCACTGGCGATACGCTTCTTTCCGTACAGTATCCCCAGTGTTTACTTCAGATTCATTTGATAACCGACCGTTTATAGAAGTATTATTATGTGGTAGAGTTGTTAAAGCATTGCTCGACTCTGGTGCTCAGATGTCGCTTGTTAGCGATAATTTTATTCAGCAACTTGGTGTTTCTTTGACATCAAAAGACGCTTGTCCCCGTGTTATATCGGCTAATAATTCGCCGATTGATATTCTTGGTTCTGTGTACCTTCCAGTTAAATTTAATGGTACAACTTTTATTCATGAGTTTTTAGTTGCAAGTTCGATGTCATCTTCTGTTATTTTAGGTATCGAATTTTGGAATAAATTCGGTTTGACGTCTATTTTTAGTCAGGCTTTTAATAAAAATATTGATGGTAATATGTTTATCCCTTCTGTTCAGCACTCTTCCCCTCAAGTTTCCTCTGTCGGCGAGGTCCGTTATATTCATCCTCGTAACATCCTATCGCCGGATCAAGAGTCTTGTCTTCAACAAGTTATTAAAGAGTACGAAGTTATCTCTTCGGAAAAAGTTGGTCTTGGTAAAACATCTTGGTTGTCCCATAAAATTAATACTACGGGTTACCCTATCCGTCAAAGATATTATCCCTTATCCCCTGTCAAGTTGAAGATTCTCAATGAAGAGATTGACAAAATGTTAGATATGGGTGTTATTCGTCCATCTCGTTCTTCATGGGCTAGTCCAGTGGTAATGGTGACAAAAAAGGATGGTTCTGTTCGATTTTGTGTCGACAGTAGAAAACTGAATAGTGTGACAGTTAGAGATTCATATCCTCTTCCCCGTATTCACGATATCCTCGACAACCTTCGTGGTGCTAGATATATTAGCTCATTGGATTTTAGAAGTGCTTTCTGGCAAATTCCACTCGCTGATAGAGAAAGTTGTGAGAAAACAGCGTTTATTGTTCCACAACGTGGTCTCTTTGAGTTTGTTAGGATGCCTTTTGGTCTAACGAACGCTGCTTCGGAGATGCAACGCCTTACTGATATGATCGTTAATTTCGAGTTTACTTCTACCAGCGACGATTGTATTTTTGGGTACGTCGACGACTTGATAATCGTGTCTAAAGATTTCTCTAGTCATATGGCGCTGCTCAGGAAGGTGCTTGCTCGACTTAAAGAAGCAGGCTTAACTATAAATTTAAAAAAATGCGAGTTTTGTAAAAGCGAACTAAAATATTTGGGTTATATTGTTAATGAAAAGGGTCTTCAAACCGATCCCGGCAAACTTGATACTATTAAAGATTATCCTACTCCTACTTCAGCTAAGTCATTACGCGGTTTCATTGGTATGTGTTCCTATTATAGGCGTTTCGTTAAAGGGTTTTTTTCTATAATTGCTCCGCTTACTGCCCTTATCGGTAAGAGAAAGGGTAATGATCCAATAAGTTGGAACGATGCAGCCGATCAAGCTTTCACTAAGTTGAAACAAGCGCTAATCGATACGCCTGTTATGGCATGTCCTGATTTCACGAAGCCGTTCATCCTGCAGTGTGATGCGTCAGCTGTTGGTCTTGGTTCGGTACTGACACAGAAGATAGACGATGTGGAACATCCAATCGCCTATTATTCGCGTTTATTCTCTCAAACTGAACGCAATTATAGTACTACAGAGCGTGAACTCTTGTCAGTTTTGGATTCAATTAAACATTTTCGATGTTATTTAGATGGTATGAAGTTTTCTGTCATAACAGACCATATGGCCCTTAAGTGGCTCCTCTCTCTTAACAACCCATCTGGTCGTTTAGCTCGTTGGGCTACTATTATCTCCCAATATACTTTTGATATTGTGCATCGTAAAGGTTCGCAACATATAGTCCCCGATGTTCTTTCCAGGATTCATGCTAATCCTGTGTCATTTGACCAGGGTCCTGAACATACTAATGACCGTTGGTATAAGAAGATATATTTAGGTGCTCGAGATACGCCACAAATGTTCCCAGCATACGCTATAAATAACGGTATCCTTATGAGACGCATGCCTGTTTCTAATCCTTTATCTTCTGAACCATGGCGTGTGGTGTTACCAGCTGAAAAGGTTCCAGACGCTATTTGGGAAATTCACAATAGTTTTCCTTCGATACATCCCGGTGTTACTAAAACTTATCTAAAGCTTAGGGATTTGTTCTACTGGCCAAATATGTTCCGTGACGTTACTTCGACGTTAAGTCAATGTGAGGTTTGTAAAGCCTATAAAATTTCGAACACACAACCTCGCGGTCAGATGTGTTACCCTAAAGAGGTTTCCTTGCCCTTACAGATGATTTCTATCGATATAATTGGTCCGTTGCCCTGCGCTTATTATGGTTATAAATATATCCTTTCTATGGTAGATGTTTTTTCCAAATATGTTTGGTTAGTTCCTCTGAAAAGGATTGACACTCTTTCTGTTATAAAAGCGTTAGAGTCTGAGATTTTCTTTAATTTTGGGGTTCCGCGTACTATTCTTTGTGACAACGCTACAGTTTTCCGTAGTAATCAATTCCTTAATTTTCTCAGATCATTCCATATTCAATCACCTACTTTTACGCCATATTATACACCCCAAGCAAATACGGTTGAGCGATACAACCAAAGCGTTATAACATGTTTAGGTATTTTGGTTGGTGAAAACCAAAGAAGTTGGGCTAAAATGTTACCTAAAGTTAAGCTTTACCTCAATTCTTGTGTTAATTTAGCTACTGGTTTTACGCCTAACTTTCTTATGTTTGGTAGAGAGGTCCTTATGGATAGCAGTCATGTAAATAGTCAGACTCGAAGCTCTAATTTGGCAGACAGTCGGGCTCGTCATGCTTCAAACCTATCTTCTCTCAGCGAAGTTTATGCAAAGGTTGCTGATAATCTTTCTTTAGCTTTTCTCCGTAACTCTCGTGCATATAATTCTAATCGATCAGCTGTCACTCTGAATGTTGGTGATACTGTATGGAGAAGGAATTTTTCCAAGTCTTCTGGAGGTGATTTTTTCTCTGGGAAGCTTGCTCCACGTTTTATTAAGTGCCGTGTAATAAGAGTCATTTCAAGGACCACCTATTTGCTACAGGATTGTGATTCAGTCCACTCCGGACAATATCATATCAAAGATATCTTAAAATAAATTGGATTAAATTCTCTTTGTTCCATATTGACATTTGCTTTCTAATCCTTTTTCCTCTTTGGAATATTTCTTTGCATAAGTTTTTGATTAGATTAAAAACTTAATAGATTACCTGTTAATAGTGACATCTATTTATTTCTGTGTTATGTCAACTTGTATTCTAAGGTTATTTTGTTTCTTTTATTTTAACACAGATGGCGTGACATTCAACATTTAAATTTGAATTTAAACTTGAGTTTTATGACTTGAGTTGTCTGATTTAAGTTCCATGTCTTGAGTTCATCTTTGACTTAATTGATTTAAGTTTTCTTTCTTACACTTAGTTTTTTTTTGTCCAACTTGTCTTTTGTTTCTATAACTAAAGGTTGGACTTTACGTGTTCACGTTTTTCAATTCTTTTTTGGGATCCCCAAGTTTTTTTCTTATAGTTGATAGGTTATTTGATCCCCAAGTTTTTTTCTTATAGTTGATAGGTTATTTGATCCCCAAGTTTTTTCTTATAGTTGATAGGTAATAGTTAAGTCTTATGTTAAATTAGGTTAGTTTTACTTAGATCTAAAGTTCACTGGTTGTTCTTCATAATTGTAAGGATGTGGTAGGTTAGAATTTGGCTCTAACTGAACAATATATATTTAGATTTAGGTGTTCGTTATTTTCTTTCATATTCTCCATAGATGTAATTGAGATATCGCGAGTTCGCGCGGATAACGTTTAGATGTGGTGGCCTCCGTGTTTATTCAGTATCTGTTGCACTTCGATATCGTTTGATTCAGATATGATGCCTGTTTTTTGTTTTTGCCTGATCCAGTTTTTTTCTTCTTTCTCACTCGTACTTACGTCCTTTTTTTCTTAGAAAGAGGGTATTGCAGCATTATCACGCTGTTTTCGGCTGAATAAAAACTATTCTGTTCGTGTAAGTCGACCTCATTTCTAATCAATTTACTTTTTCTTACTTCGGTTCAAATTTAAAAATATGACGATTCCATGGGATGTCACGTAAGAAAATTTTTCTCAGATGGGCGACGAATCTTTGGAAATAACAGACATATTATTCCGTTTCGTAATTTAATTGATAAATTATTTGTAGTCTAAAGTCAAAAAAGACCTAAGAAAGATAATTTACATTTTGTAGTGCTGTACTGAATAGTCGGTTATAAGTGATTTCACCAAGAACCGGTATGTATTTGAAACATTTTAAATTTTTTCTGCTTAAAAGATTCTCTCGGAGCATGGTGTTAATTTTTCTGTATTTTTCTCACCATAGATTCGCTCAGAATCGGTTCTAGGACTTTTGTCCTAGCTAAGATCTAGTGACCCATATACTTTCGGCGCCGCGACTCAAGGCCGACCAGGGGTCGGGAGACGCGTACTGGCGGTTGGCTCCGAGGCTTGCCGCCTGAGACCCGGAGCAACAGCGAAGATCCGATTTCGAGCGAGGATCCGGACCTTCAGGGAACAAATTTTGTTTTAATCCTTTTTTTTAATCTTTAGCAATAGTATAATTTCTTTTTTTTTTTTTGTACAATCATTTAATTTATTTAAACCCAATTCGTGTCAAAAGGTCGCGCAATGTATTTTTTCTGGTGTAGTATTTAAACTCGGATACATTTTGATCGCGCCTAGGGCTGAATAGGTGTTGCAACCCCTTTCTCACCTTGTTTTAATTTTCAAAATTACAGATTTTATACAATTCTGAACAACCCATTTCGCTGCTTTACATAAAATAATATTACATGTCGCCCATTATTTAATTCTTTTTTTTGATCCTTTTAAATTTTATATAAAAAATTGTATTAGGTTTTTTTTTATAACAGCAAAATTATACGTTTTAACATGTAGCAGTGACGAATTTTATTTTTTATTTACGCTACAGTAGGTATAAACGAAAAGGGGTAAACATCCAAAAATAACTTGTTAATTGGAAGAGTGTACCAAAAGTTTATGTAACTTCTGTTTTCGGGGATTTGTTCCTACCTTCTAGGTAACTGATTTGCTAACGGATTTGGTAATAAGGTCACGATGTTAAATAAGTATTTGCGACTTTCGTCTATAAAAGCGAAAGCCAGAAGGGATTAGAAAACTTGGCAGGGATTAAAACTTCTTTCTAAAACTAGACTAAATTATGTAATTTCAAATTATTTATTTTGACAAATTCAAAAACAACTATTTCAGCATGAGTTAATCAAATTATTTCATTAAAAATAACGTTCAACCTTTTTGAGAGGATATTATAATGTGGCCCTATTTAGACTTGCTCTAGTCTTAGTCTGACTAAAATATGGTTTAAAATCCCTTACTTGGCAACAATTCCAAAATTGGTTAATTTTAATGTGGTAAAATAGACCTTAAAAACTCAACACGGTATACCATTTGGTTTGTTCGTCTTTAATATTTTAATTATGATCAGAATGGAGTAGAAATCAATGATTTGAAATTGAAATGTACTAGCAGAGCATGAAGCAACAAAGTTCTTCATTTTCGCGTAGCCAGGTATAACCGCAAACGATACAAATTGAAATGAGCGATCCATTACCGCTAGATATCAATTACGCTACGTTTTGTGGTTAATTGCGTTTTATGTTAATTAGCATTTGCCCACGGCTTCGTGGAGGTCAAAAATTATGCCACAGGGTCGTAGTACCGGAATAAAAATATCCTATGTGTTAAACCCAGGTCATTTTATACCTTTCTGCCAAGTTTCTCCAAAATCCTTCCAGTTGTTAAGGCTTGACTAGGTAACAGATACACAGAGATTCACTTTGGAAATATCATTTTTAATTTATTAAATTGAAAACAGTCTGCTTCACAGCGATGGTTAAGTTAAGACCCAGCGAGGATCCCCTTACTCCCACTACATAAAGCTGGTGAATCTTTAAAAAGATACTTAAGGTGACTAAACAGTGAACTTATGCAGGCCGTGTGTGTTTATAGTTGGCGATAAGATCTATATTCCTCCGTACCAATAATGTTCCCATTTCCTGCTTAAATATATATGTCGCAGTTAGATGATTTTATTCCGTTATAGACTTGTTCATCATGTGGGCAGAACATGGGTTTCGTGCAATGAAAACACACACACACTGTACACTGCTTTTATCGAACTAACAAATAACTTGAAATTACAATCCAACACAATAACACTTGGCACCATGAATTAATGGTTACAGTTTCGGGACGTCTTGACTCCGCCGCGGTCAGACACAGACTGTCCTCCACGCAGCGAGCCAGAAACATCACGACTCTGTAGGAAGCGCGCTTAGGTGTGGGTAGACAGGTAAGTAGGTCGCTTGACCTTTGGCGCGCTTTCGACACTTAGTCCGTACTAATAATCCGACTCCGACATATATTTCAAATTGATCATCACAACAACGTACTACAAAGCTAAACCTGAAACCTCATACAACTCAGGCTAGTGTGCAGTGGCGTGTGACTAAACCCGGTCAATGTCACTCGTTTGTTGGTAAATACAAAAGGGAAAAACGTGGAAAAACAGATAAAAAGTATGGACTTCAGCCTTGCTGCGGGACTGTATTGTACTGGTACATCTAGAGGATAATGTGTCTGCGTTCCTATGTTTTTATACTACTTAAGTATTTTGAGCGATTCGTCTTATAAGTGGACTTTGGAAAAAAACCACTGGCCCTTATAATGATAAGGGCCAGTTCTTATCAACTTTGACGTTCGATAGTTTTGATAGGCTTGCTTGTATGCCATGTTATTTCCCTTCTTTTTATGTATTAGTCTAAAGTTATCTATGCATTTGTTATTGCCATGTCTTTCAAACAAAACAACGTTATAAAAATTGTTATACATCCTCTATTTCCAATATTTTGTTTATTAATATAATTTATCAATAAAGTTTGTTTATTACACTGTATTTCACATCTTTACAAGCAGTCAAGCAAAAAAGCGGCTTCAATAAGCTACACTGACTTGGATAAATGAGCGCTTTTACTGCTATATTTTAAACGTCTGGAACTAAATGAAGATCAAAAATGTAATCTTGTTTTGTTTTTAAATATCCACTTAAAAGTTCGGGTAAATAAATTCGAAACTGTTAACATTGCTTTGTGTTTTAAGTACCAAAGTACTTAAAGGTTATTGGAGAAATTGGAAAATACGATTTGTTGCCGTTTCTATCTAACCCGGTCCCGTTTCCAAAGTATGGGGAAACATTGATATAAATTAAAAAATAAAATACGTTTACTTGGCACAGGCCACAAACACAAACAAAAATAAACTTAAATAATATAAACAAGAAAGATAACATTGTGTGTTTCGCGGTTGCGCTAAAATGGCACAGTGAGACATGTCGGACAAATAGCGCCATACAGACATATATTCCTCCGCCACCACCATTTCAGCCCAAAAGACGTCCACTGCTGGACATAGGCCACCCCCAAGTGTCATTTTGGGGGGTTGTGCCATAATCGCCACGCTTGGCAGGCGGGTTGGCGATGGCAGTACGGTTGTTACAAAAGCACAGAGAACGCTGCTGCTCATTCTCTGGTAAGTCCCTAAGTCGGCTCTTACGACACCCACGGGAAGATATGGGATGGTGCTATTCTTTACGTCCGACACCTTACAGAGCCGAGCAGACATATATTAGTTCAAAATAATGTATATGCCATACGATGAGGGCGATTTTTGCGTTATGTAGGCCTTAACCCTCATAGCCCAATGGAAAGCCACGACCGGGGCGAGAACGGCTTCACGTGCTTTCCGATTCAAGGGAGTGTGAAAATTGCTTATAAACGCCACGTATTCATGTAACTTGTTTTGTTCCGTCATACAAAGCCAAACGTGAAGTATCACAGGCCGCTTCATAATTCTTCTGGCATGAATAGTAACTAAGTACGGTGCTATAAAGCTGATATAAACCTGCGATTTATGACAGCCGTTGCACGGTCATAAAAACGCGTCGTACCTTGCCGTTTGCCGCGATATTACATTTGAGCCGTGATTGGAAAATATTGTAAGTATTCGACATATAACGAGATAAACGGATAACGGGGAACGTTTACTCTGTGTAGTTCACAAAAGTAAAGTATTCAAACTGGTTCAAGCCAGCACATTTGATTGTGAAGTATTACTTCGCATATCAGCCAACTCGGAATCTACTATCGTTGAATGATGTTCGGGTCAGCCTAAAAGGAGCTAAAGCACAAAAAGGCTTACCTAATTATATTTAGTTTTGCCGCCCGGGCTGTATCGAATTATCCCGAGCTGAACATGTGAATAATGATAGTAACCCTATGCAGCAGAGTCTACGCGCCCCGCTACGGCGTAGCTGTCACTGCGCTACGACCGCACGGCTTTCACACTTTTAGAACGGGTGATTAATTTAAGTCATCAATTTAAGCCATCAATATAAGTCATCAATTTCCCTATTTTTTGCCGGCCTTTCTTGTATCCGTATACGGGCATCCATTATGAAGAAATTAGTGTAGAAATACGATTGAACCAACGTAATAAGTCGTATTGAATAGTAATAGAAACAGTAAACATCTGATCAATCCGGGTTATTACAATATAGTTCCGTGTAATAAAACAGATCATAATGATACAGACTGAGAAAGTATCAAAATATTCCTCCGTATGTATGTACCTGCAATGTTCATGTTTAGTGGCAGGATGTTGAACGCCTATAAAAAAGTACCTTACTGTTAACAGCCTCATTAACCTTTCCTGTGTTACATACAGACAAAACATTGTTATAACACAGGTTGCATTTATCATTAAAAGTTGTCCGTCTGTTTATCTTGACTTAGAGAAAGTTCACAAAGAAGCTAGCTTGTTTACAACTTAAGGTGCCAGGGTAGGCTTCGAAATTGAAATTTACATACGTTTTTTCCAATTTGCAAGTCAGCGGGGGGTTGATTAAAATATGTTTTTTTATTGATAAAAACCTGTAAAAAATGGGGGTGGCTACCCCCATTTTTTAAGGGTTTGAAATTATCAAATGACCTCTCCCGCTCTGGGCGGAGCGGAAGGGAGTGTCCGACTTGTACTGACTAAAACCCATCCACGTTCCTTCTTAGTCCTTTGAATTCCAGGGCCACGGTATTTCTTTCAAACAGTCCCGCAGCCCTGGCAGGCACTGGCTCTCTCGGAACCCTTCCGATTTGCAGACATCTCCTTGAGGTGCGCGAGGAACACGAATTTGCGAACCCCTTAGGTCTTGATATTTGTCACGAAAAGTTGTGGCTTCTCAGACCCCCTGGCACACTCTGTTGAACCTGCAGAATAGCTCCCAGGGCGACACCAACTGCAATGGCCGACCTGGAAGACCCTAAAACGATTGCGAAGCCAGGTAGTCTGTTGCAGGTACAAATTGGTCCGGTGGGCATGTTCCGATGAAGGAGGGTGCGATTGTGGTGCCTGAACACTAACAAAGGATCACCTCCTGTCTAGCCTTATGTTAATTCCACCTGCACTTTGAGGGACCTGTCCAACGCTGAGGAGGTGGCAAAGTTCTAGACAAATTTATTTGAGTCTTCTACGTTGTCTAAAGGGACTCATCGACACAACGAAGAAGAAGTGACCTTTTATCACTGACAGCGATGATGGAAAAGTAATAAATGAATAGGACTGACATGTATGCTTTTCTGAAGCTTGCCCTTTTTTATTTTATGTCCATATTATCCATCGAAAGGTTGTCTGGAAAATATCGCTATCAGCTATAAGACCGCCATTGTAACCATAAAATTTGCAGTTTTGGTGTACAATAAAGTTTTATTCTATTCTATTCTTGCTTTTTTCTATTTTAATATTTACAGAAGGAAGACCACCGAAAAAAGGTACACCGACACAACCAGTTAACCATATCGAAAATTTTAACCAAGAATTTCAAAAAATCGGCTGTTCCATACGTTTCGACCGTGTACTTTTGTAGGAAATAGCTGTTTTTATTACATTATCGATGAGGAATTTCTATGTAACCGTTCGTGCGTCGCCGGTGCCTTCTACCAATTCCAGTCAATCGTGTTGAAAACTTGAAAGTCGTCGTAGAACTTTCGGAACGTTTTTCTAGGGATTGCTAATTGTCTAGGCCCCGTGTATCTTGGAAAAAACACATCTTACCTTCCACTCTACGCGGAACGTTCATTTATGAAAAAGGACGTAAAGGAGTGCTTTACGGCCGGTTGTGCTCGGCAATAAATGAACATTACTACGGTCTGCTTAATGGCCCATTCGCCTTCCAGTACTTCAGCGGTGATTTGAGGCCAGAAAAACATTGTTTTGAAAAATCTAAGATCTTACATGGAAGACTGTGGCAATGTATTGAAAAGTTCATGCAGGTCACTATTATTGATCGAAGGTTTCAACACATCAAAATCATCATGCAAGTCTCAAATTCTGAGTAGCCTTGACAACGTTGCTTAATCTTTTATTATAGGTATTCCATATGTAAATTATTTACAAACAACAAATTGATATAAAATAAAAATAAAATATGTACAAGTTTCAAAATTAAAGGGCGTCAAAAAATTCGTCCCCTTCGCTGTCAACATGGAAAATGCCCAGAAGGCTGGCTGCATTGCCACGTTGGATGGCAATGCTCATTTTCTGGCCAAAAAAAAACGTCAGCCCTCTGATCACGTGAAGGGTAGACCAAATAGTCAAAGTAAAAAAATGATTTTTAGTAAATTTTTAGACCTATGTATCCTGTTTATGCGTAAGAAGTTTCATTAAAATCGGTGAAGTCATTTCGGAAAAAAGGACTTGGATGGGATTGGACTCTGTATGGTGTCGGACGTAAAGAATAGCACCATCCCATATCTTCCCGTGGGTGTCGTAAGAGGCGACTAAGGGACTTGCTAGAGAATGGGCAGCAGCGTTCTCTGTGTTTTTGTAACAACCGTACTGCGATCGCCAACCCGCCTGCCAAGCGTGGCGATTATGGCAAAACCCCCCAAAATGTCAATGTGGCGACACTTGGGGGAGGCCTATGTCCAGCAGTGGACGTCTTATGGGCTGAAATGATGATGATGATGATGATGATGAAGGACTTGGAAGTTTGTATGAAATGTCGTAAGGCGTAAACGCTCTCAATGCTCCACAAAATAAGGCTTTAGGTATTTAATCTCGTCCTCAAAAAGTCTCCACAAAAACTCTCCCGTGGCTTATGGTTACGGTCCCCGAACTACAGAGCAAGGGCTTTGACTCGGATCAGCAACTTTGTTGTTAAGTTCAAAACCGCGGTCACTTTTGAAACTGAACGTGACTTTTGTTCAAAAGTTGTGTTAAGTTTCTTTTTTGACATGTTGTATGAGTCTGTTCATCCTCTTGGTGGAGTTTGTGGCATGGCGTCATTCATATGTTGATTATGAAATACCTAGATGATCTAGGTGTGTTATATTATAATATAATTATGTGCAATCAGAAATTGTCTTCGAAAAATCAAACTAAATAAAAAAACCCAACTAAACACGAACTTTCACCAATCACATAAAGTTGTTTTTTAAACGCGAGGGACGCATGCTTGAGAAACTACATTTTTCCAAATTGAGTTCCCTAATTTTTTTAACACGACTGTATATCTATTTTCAAGTAGCATTCATCTGCCTAGGCTTTTCCCAAACTATCTTGGGGTCGGCTTCCAGTCTAACCGGATGCAGCTGAGTACCAGTATTTTACATGAAGCGACTGCCTATCTGACCTCCACAACCCAGTAACTGGGTAATACGATACCCCTTGGTAAGACAGGATGTCAGACTTTTAGCTTCTGACTACTCGTAACGACTGTCAAAGATCTACAAATGACAGCCGGAACCAACGGCTTAACGTGCTTTCCGAGGCACGGAGGAAACTCGATATGTAATTATGGTCACCCGTCCACAGACCAACCTCGGCAAGCACGGCTTAACCTTAAAGATCGACCTGGGCGGCTGTTATTATTTAGCCACGAGCTCCTCATTATGCTCAGCATTATGTTTCTAATAATTAAACTTTAAAGTTTCATTTCACAGTCAGTATAAAGTTTTTGACTGAAAACCAACCACAATATATGTAGTTGGCATAAGTCCTGGCAGATATTGACTTATAGAGAAAGTTCTGTGCATTTGCTGAAGTTTATACTAGGTTGCAGTATAAACTACGGATCACTGAATCCCAAACTACGTTATGAGTTTACAGAACCGTGCCCGACTTCGTGGAATCACAAACATACAGTCAATAACTGCAATATATCCACAATTAATAGCTGTACCTACCTAGGGATTTAGTTAAAATCCATACATGACATACAAACAGGTACAAAATGTCAATATATTGTGACACAAATACGCCCAATTAAAATAGCTGTAGCGTCTATTGAACAGTTGGAAACGGCGAACGAAGCTCGAAATAAGGCAAGCCGTGACGTTTTTATATAATTCTAATTTTATCTCTAGTCTAGAATTAACTTAATAAACCTTATAATTATTACATAGCAAGCGAAATGAAAATCGGGCAACTACCACCTTTACTGCCAACCCTGCGGGTCCTGCTCCTCGGCATCAGCGTGCCTACAGCTACGCGAACGCCAGGGCAGTACTTAGTGCGCCTACCTCCGTGATACGGGAAAATTTGTGACGGGCTTTGTGACCTTTCGACCTTTTCTTTTTTTAATATATTATTGAAAGTGTTTGTGAGTTTCTTTGAATATATCCAGTAGCTCCGACTCTCCAGCGCTTCACACCATCTAAACATCAGAGATATGTGTTCATATAAGTGTGAGCAATGATATTACAGAGTTCACTGCAGTCTGCAAGTTACTGTAAATTGTGGTAGATGTGGTCCACATCCGGCTACAGCCGTACGGCCACTGAATGCGGTCAGTGTTATTACAACGATGCACTGTCAACGATGGGCTGTCGTTATAGTTGTAGCCATGAAGATACTAATATGAAAGCAATTTCATGTAGTAAAATAGTTTTAAATCGCATTCAAATCACTATCTTCCGGGATATAGCTATATCACTAGGGATATCACAGCTATATCACGGCTATAACTATCTTCATCACCATCAGCCTATAATGTTCCCACTGCTGGGACACAGGCCTCCTCTCTATGAGAGGGAGCGGGCTGTAATTCACCACGCGGGATTGTAGATGTCACATGTCTTCGAATATTTAGTTCTAGGACATGCCGGTTTACTCACGATGTTTTCTTCCACCGTTTTTGAGAGCAGCGGTGGTGAAATATATTACACACAGTAAGAAGCAATGCCTAAGTTTGAACCCACGGCTTACTGCTCGTAAGTCGGGGCTGCCACCACTGGGCCACCGCTGCTCTCTCATAACTATCTTACTGCGACGCATATAATTTTGTGGAAACTACCCTGTTGGTCTCGTGGCAGACAGGGCGACTGCTGAGCGTGGAGTCAAAGGGTCCCAGGTCGGAGTTTGCAAGTTTTTGGTCTGTCTTCCCGTACGTAGTGGTTGGTCCAGAGCAGTTGATCTCTCACGGTAGTGTCTGATTGAGAGTTAGAGAAGAGAGAGTGGAGTTGTGTGTTAAAACTTGTGCGTTATGAGAACTCCTGCGTGCCTGATTAATCTCCGTTGCGATTAGTTGCCGTGACCAAAATATAAATCAGTTAGGGCGATTATTGTTCTGTGGTTGTCATTTAAAAGTGATACCTACGTTTGAAAAGGCCCTAAACGATCGAAAACCCCGATTTGGTCGCCTAAAGTGAAAAACTCAACTTCAAAGGAATTATGAATACTGCCATTATACTGAGGGGTCCTATAAAATTCGTTTGACCTCTATAACGAGGTACCATTACGCGTGTTACCATACTGTGGGCTATCGCTAACAGCTCCTGAATTAAACGTGATGAATGATCTTTAATGAAGGTCGCTGGTGATTTTCTGAATAGATTTTAGGGGCATTAAGCGGGGTCAACATTTTGCTGATTATTGAACTTACATAAAGTCTGTTAAAGAGGAGCTCGTGGCTAAATAATAACAGCCGCAGGGGTCGATCTTTAAGGTTATGCTGAGCTTGCCGAGATTGGTTCGTAGATGGGCGACCATAATTACATACCGAGTTTCGTCCGTGCCTTGGAAAGCACGTTAAGCCATTGGTTCCGGCTGTCATTTGTAGATCTTTGACAGTCGTTATGAGTAGTCAGAAGCCAAAAGTCTGACATCCAGTTTAGAGGTATCGTATTACTCAGTTACTGGGTTGTGGAGGTCAGACAGGTATTCGCTTCATGTAAAATACTGGTACTCAGCTGTATCCGGTTAGACTTGAAGCCGACCCCAAGATAATTTGGGAAAAGGCTAGGCAGATGATGATAAAGTCTGTTAAGGCTATTAAAAATACAGTAACACGATTAAAGATACGAAAATAAAATAAAGAAACTTACACTAAAAAGGCACAAAGGAAACTTGCGGCGTTAGAACGCTTCAGTGCATACAAAATCTCAATTGAAAAGCTATTTTGCTACGTCATATTTTACTAAAAATACACCCTTTTATCCGTGGAGGTATCTTATTATCTTTCATGTGGGAATTAAACAACACATTTTATAACGTAGGTAGAGTTATAATAACAAAAAGTAAAATATTAATACTAGCGTTAATAAATATAATTTCGTTTATTAAAAGAAATGTTGACATTTAAGTATTTTCTTTAAAATTATTCATTATACCACATTCTTTTTTTTATGGATGGGAAATCATCAAATGACCGCCCCCCCCCCGCTCTGGGCGGAGCGGGAGGGAGTGTCAGACTTGTACTGACTAAAACCTATCCATGTTCCTTCTTAGCCTTTTGTTTTCCAGGGCCACGGTATCTCTTTCGAACAGTCCCGCAGCCCTGGCAGGCATCGCCCCTCTCGGACCCCTTCTGATTTGCTGACATCTCCTTGAGGCGCGAGTGGAACTCGAACGCGCCGTCGTCAGGGCCTGTTGTCATAAGATGGACGGACGGTGAGCTGGCCCATTACTCACCGCCCACAGGCACGCGCCTACGGTGGCCGGGGGCCAGTGGTTGCCCCCGACGCCCGGGGCGTCTCCCGCGGCGGTTGGGTTATGAGGCCCTCTTCCTCTCACGTTCCGCCACCTCCTTCGCTAGCATGACTGCTTCGCAGAAGGAGGCGACGGCTTCCCATTCCCTCTCGATCCGGACCATGGATTGAACCAGGGCCGGACGCGAGAGGTCGCCGCCGTTCATTATACCACCTTTCATACATAAATGCTGACTTTTTGGAAGTTAAGTATCATCAATACATCATATATTCCGCGATGATATTATGATATTACGATAAGGATGATATTCTCATATCATCCTTATCGTAATAAAACACTTATTTAGTATTCCCAGTGTTTTGGCACAGGTCACTACGCACTAGTCATCGATTCGAGCAGAAGTACAGTTTCTACCCGCATTATGAACGCATGAACCACCGCCTACTCCGCCGCCTAGTGACCGTTATGAAAAGGTTTCTGTCTCGTGATTGTATAGCAACTCAGAGCAATAAAATTACCAAAATTTTAATAATGCTTTTCAATTTGTATTAGTTTTATAATAAATTGATAGTCATCAACCCAAAACGGTAGTTTCCATATCCAAAGGTTGTAAAACATGTCTAAGGGATGACGTTATTGGGATGGGCAGAAAGCAAGGGCTTATGACCCGGCAAGGCATGACTGTATGTCCAGCAGTGGGCAATAAACATAAATCTTTTATTTGCATTAAACATGGTAGGTATACACTGGTGTTAATTACAATGATAATAGTTGAAATATGTTCAGCTGAGATAAAACAAAGCATGCAACATTTTAGCGTTTATCAAAATGTTACAGCATCAACATTTATTATCCATAAATTATTTTAGACTATATAGAGGAGCTCGTGGTTTAATAATAACAGCCGCACGGGTCGATCTTTAAGGTTAAGCTGTGCTTGCCGGGTTGATCCGTGGAAGGGTGACCATAATTACATACCGAGTTTCCTCCGTGCCTCGGAAAGCACGTTAAGCCATTGGTCCCGGGTGTCATTTGTAGATCTTTGACAGTCTTTACGAGTAGTCAGAAGCCAAAAGTCTGACACCCAGTCTTACTAAGGGGTATCGTATTACCCAGTTACTGGGCTTTGGAGGTCAGATAGGCAGTCGCTTCATGTAAAATAGTAGTCAGCTGCATCCGGTTAGACTGGAAGCCGACCCCAAAATAGTTTGAGAAAAGGCTAGGCAGATGATTATGAAGAAATAATTTAAGACTATAAAAATTACATTCATATTTATCCACTTGTCCAAGTTAATCTTAAAAATCTCGAATTAGATACGTTAAGGTATCTAGGTATCTTGTTTTAAATACGAACCCAGAACCCGCCTGGCTAGGCAGTTTTTGTTATAATAATAATAATAATAATTCATTCATTTATTAAAGTGACAAGGACTCACAATTCAGTTACCAAAACACATAATTCAATAAATAATACAAAATAATACATTAAACATACACAATAAAAACAAATAAACCACATTACAATTTACAGTCACAATTAAGCTGCCATCCGACGACTGCATGTGACGTGCAAGTCACTACAGCGTCGTATGTATGGACAGTCGAGCCTGTCGGCTATCATCATCAGTACGCTGTTGGGGCTGCCGCGAACCCTGCGCACCAGGGATGCGCTACGCTTATGCATCGTAAGGTAAGGATGAACTACGTTTAGACGTTGCCTCTGGGGCGCGTGTGTTTGTGTGTAGGCATACACACATACACACACAGCAGGCAGGTTGGCCGCAGGCAGGTTGCATACACTATACTACTATAAATTTTATAGTAGTATAGTGTATACAACCAGACAGTTTGTGGTACACAACCGGTCTTACCAAGCGGTATCGTATTGCCCCGTACTAACAATGAAGGCAACCCGAATGAAGGGAAAACGGGAAAAATAAAATTATACAAACTAATTATAAACGAATTCAAATAAAATAATAATTAATGACTGTCTAAGATTATCCGTAGAGGATAGGTAGGTGGAGGAGGTTTCCAAATAGAAAATTAACAAAATATTATGACTTGGATATTATGATTTTTACATCTTTTTTAAACTTTGACGCTGAAGCTGACTGCGATCAGGTGGCCTACCATGACGTCTAAAAACATTGTTTTACTCCTTTTTCAATGTGGACGGCGCTAGGCACCCTATATAGCTCCGTCTCTTTCCACACTGGAATAAGAGTAAAACAATACTGCTTTAAGACGTCATAGTAGGCTAGCTGGACATCTATACCGCGTTAACACGTTCATGAGGGTTTAGTGTAATGCCATGGAATATTGACACAGACAACTCTTGAACGACGTTCAGATGTGCTGCTCTCTTAATCTGGAATACTTTTACTTCTGAATTTCAATCGATTGAATGTGTTTACTAGATCATAAATAAGTGCCTCAGCCATTAAAAACGAATGAAATATGAACATTTACACCCAATCAAAACACGGCTTATCCCAAGTAATATTTCATAGTATTTCTGCAGCTTTTAATCCTAGTCTTGTACATTATTTTGTGTAGTTATATCGTAACGTTGGTTGAAAGCTAAAGCTCGGCTTAGTGAGAAACGTAAAACAACGTTTTAAGCTTTATTGTGAATGTGTGTACTTTACATCTGTTTAATTCACAGATATTGTACATCTGTAAAGATTTTTGTATTATTACCAGTTTACCAAATGGGAAATTATAAATCTTTTGGAACAGATGGTAATTAAACCAATGTTACCAATACAGTTCCCCGCGTAATATAGCTATGGTACCGCTGAAAGACGAAGGTTGCCACTGATTCTGAGTTGGGCATCAATAGTGGCGGTACTTTCAAAGAAGTCTAAAGCTTGGCTTGCCATTGTAACCAGTCTTCATGATGTAAGGGTTTCTGCACAGTCTGTTTGCCTTATGGGCTTGTCGTATTGTTGACCCATAGGCACGCCACTACTCAACAGTACACAAGATGCAAGGCTGCACAGTTGATCTGTTTTGTTAAAACTATGTCGGCCAGCAGACGTAGTCCTGAATTTATGATTTATTCATTTCGTCCCAGTTGGGTTCCAAATAGGGTTACCATCCGTTCCTATTTGCACGGATATGTTAAAGAGTAGCGGAAAACCAAAGAAACGATGGATGGGCAGTGTGAAAGATTGATATGGCTAAGAAAGAGGTGCAGACACTCTTTCTTAGCCATATCAATCTTTCACACTGCCCATCCATCGTCATTCCACTCAGAAGTGGAATGACGAGTTTACGACAAATAGATAAGAATGGAAGAAGAAGACATGCTGCGCCGACCCCAATTGAATTGGGATAAGGGCAATAGGATGATGATGTCGTTAGACTTTTTGAATCCCCGTCCGGATTTTGACTGGTCTTGTTAATTTGGTTGTAGTTCATAATATGGACACTCAATGGACAGTCACCACATCCACGGTCGCTGTATTGAAAACGGTCCATCGACGGGTTGATGAATCGACAGTACCTCAAATCGATGGTACGCTACATCGACAGTACCTACACTAAATCGATGGTACGATTAGTATAGTCGATTTATTGTTCTGGAGATATAGCGTACCATCGATTTGATGTACCATCGATTCATTAACCCGTCGATGGAACGTTTTCTATACAGCGACCGTCGACGTAGTGTCTGTCGATATTATGAACTACACCCTGTTTTTTGCCTGTCTACTTGAGGGTATTTTGTTTCTCGAAATAAAAAGGGTTTACGAAGTAAAAACAAAAGAAAGATCAAAAAGTAGATACTATCCGTACTTTCTAAAAACGATGACCCTATTCCTAAAGTTGTTGACTTATTTCCATCGCTCCTTGAGTTATGCTTTCACGATTCATAAATTGCCCCTGTCGACATTTATTGTTGAAAACATTGGCCGTCTGGCAGGTCTTATAAATTGCTATTAGGGCCTAATGGTTGTCGAAATGGGAATTTGCCGTAATTACCAATCAAGTCATTAATAGATTGGAGGTCGCAGGAAGAGAAAGGTGCTCTGTAACAAAGGAAATAGCAGCTAAGTGACCACAGTTGGTGTTCGGTGATTGTAGTTAAAATAAATAGTCCGTATATGTAGTATATAATTACATATGTATATAGTCACATATATCAATATAATTATATTATTGGGAATCAATAAACAAATATGGATTTGGACTGCCCCGTTTGTCTAGTGGCTGCAATCGCGACTGCTGAGGGATGAGGATTCTCGGGTCGAGCAAACTGTTATTGGGGTTATGCTTCAGGAATTACTCAGTATCAGCCACGTAGTCTGGATTTGTAGCCGGTTGTTGGCAATAGGATTGCCCCCTTTTTACATGGAACTTAATTAAACAAAACTGGCGAAATGTGGGTGGTTACACCTCTGCCTATCTTCGAGGATTACAGGTCTGATGTTATGTACGTAAAACAATGCAACATAATAAATTATATAATATTCAATATTGTTATATACACAGATCCATATTTGTGTTAGTAAGCACTTACGAACTATGTTAGTAAACCGAAACTAAAAGAGTACTTACCAAAAAAAGCGATCAGACCGACACGTGACAGACAGACAAATGGTTGCAATCGCAACTGCTGAGCTGGTCCCACGTTCGATTCCAGGGACGGGCAAATTGTTATTTGGTGTTTTCATCAGGAACTTCTGAGCACAAGCCACGGCGTCTGATATTGTGCCCGGTTGATGGCAATAGGCTCGCCCCCTATTACATGGGACTTAAACATAACTGGCGAAATGTGTGTGTACTATTAGGTACACTTCTGTCTAACCCTTCGAGAATTACAGGCTTGATGTTACGTATGTAAAATAATGCAACATAATATAACATTGCAGCCACTTCAAGCACAATGATTTTATTACCCACTAACTTTCCGGCGCAACTTCTTTTGCGGCACATTTTCCCCGTTTTCGCAACATTTTTCATTGCTGCTCCACTCCTATTGGTCGTAGCGTGATGATATATAGCCTATAGCCTTCCTCGATAAATGGGCTATCTAACACTGAAATTTTTTTTCAAATCGGACCAGTAGTTTCGGAGCCTATTCAATGCAAACAAACAAACAATCAAATCTTTCCTCTTTATAATATTAGTTTAGACTATCACTTCGCCCGCGACATCGTCCGCGAAAATTGTGATATAATATAGCCTATGTTACTCGGTAAAGATGTAGCTTACTAATGGTGAATGTTTTTTTAAATTGGTCGAATAGTTTTTGAGTTAAATCGTAACAAACAAACAATCAAATCTTTCCTCTTTATAATATTATTATTTTAGTTTGTGAAGACCTCTATCTATGTTATTTAGTCTGTAGAGATTACTTCCCTCGCAGAAGTAACAGGAAACGGGTTAATTTGTAATACGATGGACAGCTCTTGTTACTGACAGTTTGTGGTGGCTTCCTACTCGCTGTTCAACAATGAACAAGGTTCATCTTGAGTATAATTATCTAAAGTAGAGGTTTAGAACTTGATTTTATAATTTTACTAGCTGCTGCCCCCGACTTCGTTCGCGTGGAAATAGAAGAAAGAAAGAAAGAAAAAATATTTATTTGTAGCAGGGACATGACGTGCATACAAAATGAAAACAGTAATCATAGGTACAAAGCATAAGAAACATTTGTAAGTACAATAACATAAAATATACAACAGTAAGATTTTAAAAATAACAAAATAAAACAGAATTTAAGTAAAAGATTCGTCAGCTTGCACGTCGTGACTGCGACAAACAGGTTCCCACTCAGCATGATGCTGTGCTATGGGGGGCCCACAGCACAGCGCTGGTTTTCAGTGGTCACCCGTAAAAAAAAACGTACGGAAATCAAGACAGCGTAAACATTTTAATACATGACTAAGGAAAATAAAACGAACAGTACCTGCATATAAAACAACCATAATGAATATCATAAACACTACAAAAACAATAAAAAATAATTGGGAGTATGAGTGCAGGCTAAACAAAAATAGACAAAAATAGAAATCGTTTGATCGGTTTTAGGAGTATGAAAAATTTCATACAAATCGGTTCAGCCGTTTTGGAGGAGTTTGGTAACAAACACCGTCACACGAGAATTTTATATATTAGAAGGTGTCTTGTTCGTGTATACAAAAAGCAGTTTTTTTTTTAAGTTCTACAAAGCCACATATCGGAATTCACCTACTTTAAAAATTAGAGCGGTACACAAAGTGTTTCAGGACACAACTTTGTAGAATGTTTTAGTTGTTTTTTTTTGTATAAGCCACATTTGCGTGTAAGGAGGGTCCTATTAGTTTATTTTTAATTATTTCAAATCACTGATGAGACACCTATTCTCTAAATTTCAACTGTGTGGAGCCAGCAGTCTCGGAGTAAAATAGATCGATGTGACATACGGGCGGACAGCCGAACAACGGAACCAAATAACCTTAATTTCTGAAGCAAAGCATACAAAAGTTCACCGATATCATTCATTCATCATTTCAGCCCAAAAGACGTCCACTGCTGGACATAGGCCTCCCCCAAGTGTCGCTACATTGACATTTTGGGGGGTTTTGCCATAATCGCCACGCTTGGCAGGCGGGTTGGCGATCGCAGTACGGTTGTTACAAAAGCACAAAGAACGCTGCTGCCCATTCTCTGGCAAATCCCTTAGTCGCCTCTTACGACACCCACGGGAAGATATGGGATGGTGCTATTCTTTACGTCCGACACCACACAGAGCTGATAACACCGATATCACTGACTTCGAAATTAATGCTATTTGGTACATTTTCAGTAATTAACTGAATCAAATTGTAAAAAAAAATCGTAAAACAAAGTTTCTTCAACAAAAATGACATTAAAAGGTCCGGAGTTATTAATTCGTAGAAATAAATGATTAAAGAAAATGGTTTCGCTTGTAAATTAAATATTTAATAATCTGCAGTTTTATATATTACAGCAAGATTTTCTGAAGAACTCAATATTTTTCCACACAAAACATTTTCATTAACACCTGAGTTCATTCCCAGAACTGCCAAAGAGAACACAGAAAAACCCACACAGAAGACATACTATATCATCTTCATTTGTGTCCACACACACACGTAATGCTCTCAAAACCCTCCCTTTGATATTTAAACTTGAAAAATGAAGCTTGCCGAGCTGAAAAGTCACCCGCATACCGCGAGAGGAGATTTATATGAACAATATGAACATAGTACAGTACAGTTAGGCTCCTTACGGAATTTACACTGTACCGTTGAACAAGATAATTGGTATACAGGCAAAAATATTCAACTTTTTGTACAACTACACAGGTGTGCTAAATCTATACAAGTAAATAAGTTTGAGGTGTCTGTTTGAAATATCAAAATAACAGTATTTTACTGAATGCAATGAAAGTATTTATGTTTATGGTGCATCAGATTTTTTTTTTCTGTTTGTTCTCTCTCTTGACGGGAGTTTTATTGGTAGATAGCTGACGTTATAAGGAGTTAAGAAAAACCACTGAAATTGTTAACAAACTAGGATAAGTAATATTTTATATTAATTTCACGCGGACGAAGGTCGCGGGCAACATCTAGTTACTATTATTTTTTTCATTTATTATATGCTTAAGATATTTAAGATGGAGCAGTGGCTAAGTGGTATCGGTTCCGACTTTCGAGTTACAACTGCTACAAGCCGTAGGTTCACCCAAAGTGTCATTTCACGTTATGTTATTTGTTTCACCACCACTTCTTTAAACGCCAAAAAAATAGAAGCCGCTGATTTCTACCAAACCGGGCTGCCTGGCCTGACTGGGCCCTTGTGCTGGATTATAGCTCTGACAGAGAGAAACACTGTGTCCCAATAGGAACGCTATAGACTGATGTTAAAGAATAGGGATGATGACATTTTTCTTTTCTTTGTCTATCGGGTAGATTTTTAAAAAGTATTGGACACGTTTTTTTTCTTTTTTCATGTAATCATGAAATAGCGCATGAAGTCACGGGAAAGTAAATTTTATACCTACTTGTGACGTAGAGAGCCCCCACTCTCTAACTTTAATGCGTTATAACTAAGTCATTTTTTGTTAAATTTAAAAAACAAAAATACTTGTCTAATATTTTTGTATTACCTGACTGACGGTCAAAATCGAATTTCGTTTTCTTTACCCAGTCATGATCCCTATTTACTACTCACAAGATTGTTTAAAAGTAGTTTTAAGTTAGTTGCCTACTGTTGCCTGCACACCAAATCGTTTGTTCAGCTGTACTTGTTTTAAATCATATTCGACGATGCTTTATCTTCTGAGGGAATGAGGTGAGACAAAGAACAAAGGAATAGGTAATCCTAAAGATTACAGCGTCATGCATGGATGCCTCCTATGGATGTTACGAGACTAAACGAATTACATCCACTTAGACTTGAGGTCACTTGGCCTTAAGTAATTAATTAATTTTGTAAATTAGTAGCAATCAGTCCCTGTAAGGGATGGTGTAGTATGTTACCCATGTCAACCTATATGTTCATTGTTTCCTCTACTTTACAGATTTTATGGGATGATTACTCCAGGGTGTGTTAGACCGCGGGCCTGTGAACGCTGAGTAATGGGCCAGCTAACCTGGCCGTGTCGACGACGCGTTTAGATGTCAGCCAATCGGAACCGTAAGGGCCGATGCCTGCTGGGGCTGAGGGACTGTTCGAAAGAGATACCGTGGCCCTGGAACACAAAGGGCTAAGAAGGAACATGGATGGGTTTTAGTCAGTCAATTCTGACACTCCCTTCCGCTCCGCCCAGAGCGAGAGGGGTAATTTGATGATTTTCAACCCGAAAAAGAATGATGAGAAGTGTCTTAGACAGTAAATCAAGTAACTGTTGTAGTTGCTTGATGAAAAGAGGTGGGTAAAGCGAGATGGCCCCTGTTTTTCCGAGTGCAGCTTAAGGCGCAAGCCACACATAAAAGGCGGCTTCCTATCCCATCAAAATTTCATACAAAATGCATGGAAATAAAGCGCAATTTAGGACACACGGTATGTCGTGGCGCGGACGAAATACCGTGTAAAAGCAGATATGACGTCATAAATATTAACAGTAGATACTTCTGCTTTCGCACTAACAAGAACACATAAATTCACTAATCAGTACATGATTTTGATTCGGAAAGCTATGTAAGTAATGTTACGATAAAGCAATACAACATACAAGCCTCAGTCCCGTGATAATGTTTTCCAATAAATCGAAGGTCCATAGACCAGGTACATTATGTACGAGTATGTACATAATACATAAAGCACTGTGTTATTGTTCTGCATAGTGCTTACGGAACGCTGGGCACATTGTGCATGATTAATTTAATTTCCTGCCAACAAGAGACTGTTGATTATTAATACTATTAATACTATAATATTATAAAGAGGAAAGTTTTGATTGTTTGTTTGCATTGAATACGCTCCGAAACTACTGGTCCGGTTTGAAAAATTATTTCAGTGTTAGATAGCCTATTTATCGAGGAAGGCTATAGGCTATATATCATCACGCTACGACCGATAGGAGTGGAGCAGCAATGAAAATTGTTGCGAAAACGGGGAAAATGTGACGCAAACGAAGTTGCGCGCGGACAGCTAGTTATTAATATTTGTGGTAGAGTAGAAAACAATGATGTGAAAGAGTTTCTATGGTGATCAGTTATTGATGCTGACTACTAAATGTCTAGCAGTTGACTAGGACTTGCTTTTTAGAAACCTTACAGCGACTGTGCCCCAAATTGCGTTGGAGAACAATTAAGGGTTTCAGATTTTGCTTCCTAAGCGAATTGAAGCGATGGAAAAGTTTTGGAAAAGGTCTGGAGTAACAATGATACACAAATTGAGCTCAAAAGTTCTGGAATGTCGACCGCGAACCTGAAGACGATGCGTTGGACTCCCTCTAGATGGACTGTTGACCTGGTGAAGGTTGCTGCAGGGATCCGCTGGATGCGAGTCGCACGGGACCGGTCAATGTGACGCCACTTAGGGGAGGCCTATGCCCAGCAGTGGACGTCTTTCGGCTGAAATGATGATGATGATGAAATATCGAACCGATGAGGTCAGTATAGAGTTCACAATCCCGCACTATCTGGTTATATGACCAAGGGCCGAATGTCTTTTTGAAGTTTTCTCTCTAAAACTAGGGTCTATTGATTTCCTGGAATCTTTCGTGACACAATTATTCGGTAATGTTTGCTAACCGTTTCTTTGAACGGAGCTTACGACTTGTGAAGTTGTTTACGATTTTACGAACGGGAACTCATCCGACAAACTCGAAATAAATAGGAGAGTGAAGTCGTAGGTAAACATTAATTGATATTTTTAGAACCATTCAGTAGTAGACAATAACTGAAATGAGCAAGAAGTGAATTCAAAATGTACCTAATTAAGACGGGGTTGGAAATAAGGAATCCAATATTCTTGATGCTGTGTATAGTATATCTATTACATGTTAAATTTTCCGCGAATAGCAGTGCTTCTCAGGAACAATTTTTATGAAGTTTTCTTTCTTTCTTTCTTTTAGTTCACATTATTTTCTCTCAGGCATCCTTATTATATTTAATAAATTTCCTACTCCGTTGTTACCAAACAACATAAAGGAAAACACAGTACCCACTTTTAAATCAATAGCAAGAAATACAAAGCTCTATTCCGAAGTGCCCTTGTAGAAACACGTGCAAACGTTAAGTGTAGCGTAAACGATGCTGCGACAGATTGTTTCTCGATTGTATCGGATATGATACAATACCGGGGATGTATTACAGATATATTAGATGCAGAGATAACATGGGAAGTAAATAACATAACATCACGGCTGTAATCCCCGGAGAGTTAGGCAGAGGTGCACCTAATGTTACACCCACTTTTCGCCAGTTAAGTTTAAGTCCCATGTTATAAGAGGCGAGCCTATCTAATACATATCTAACCTATTGCCATCACCTTTTTTTAACGCATGGGATATCATCAAATGACCCCGCTCTAGGCGGAGCGGAAGGGAGTGTCAGACTTGTACTGACTAAAACCCATCCAAGTTCCTCCTTACCCCTTTGTGTTCCAGGGCCACGGTATCGCTTTCGAACAGTCCCGCAGCCCTGGCAGGCACCGGCCCTCTCAGACCCCTTCCGTTTGGCTGACATCTCCTTGAGCCGCGCGTGGAACATGAACGCGCCATCGACACGGCCTGACGTCATAAAAGGGACGGACGGTGAGCTAGCCCATCACTCACCGTCCACAGGCCCGCGTATTGCCATCACCTGGCCACAAATCCAGACTCCGTAGTTGTCTCTGAGAAATTACTGAAGGAAACACCCAAAAACACTTTGCCCTACCTGGAAATCGAACCCATGTTCACTAGACAAACAAGGCCGTCCGTCCGTCCGTCCATCCGTCCGTCCGTCCGTCTGTCACCAGGCTGTATCTCATGAACCGTGATAGAGCCAGTTGAAATTTCTACAGATTATGTATTTCTGTTGCCGCTATAACAACAAATACTAAAAACAGAATAAAATAAATATTAAAGGGGGGCTCTCCAATGTCAATGAAACCAACAAAAGTCACCGATTTCCGAAAGTAAAGTTATTTTCCACATTTTAGTGCTTTTTTGGAAGTCGTTAAGTCGAAAAGTTTTTATTACTAGTGAAATACACGAGGCAAAAAGAGTGATAGTTCAATTTAAAATTTCTGATTCTGCTAAACAAACAACTGAAGAAGTAATATTAAAGATTCTGTACCCCAAGGGAACTGGATCCTATTCCTACTTCCTAAGTATTTAATGCCGGCCCGTCTGTCACAACGTTTTATTCCTGATGTAGGTATTTTCCACCAATGTGTGCCTACCTAAGGGACGTTGTAGCACAAGCTTTTATCATTAATGGCAAAAATCAATGAAACATGTCATCATCTGCTTAGCGTTTACGCAAACTATATTGGGGTCGGCTTCCAGTCTAACCGGATGCTGCTGAGTACCAGTATTTTACATGAACCGACTGCCTATCTGACCTCCACAACCCAGTAACTGGGTAATACGATACCCCTTAGTAAGACTGGATGTCAGACTTATGGATGAAACATGTGTGTTTTTTAAATGTCCGTTAAGCCATGCGCGCGACTCACATTTTAGTGTAGCATGTAAGTATACCATCACGTCATGGAATAAATCTTCGCAACTTATTTCGATGAAAACAAAGAAAACAGTCAAATTATTTCAAATCAAATAGTCAGTGAGTTGAGAGAAAATTATAACGGTGCTAGAATTAGTGATCTTCAAACAAACTTATCTTTAGAAAGTCGGTGTCAATCACTCAGGCGTTATGACCTGAGTTAGATAAACCCCAGATTTGATATTAATCTTCATTGGTGAAGTCAATCAGAATAGATTAGGAGCAATGTTTTAACTGTTGAGTTTGTAATTATCTCTTGAAGAGGTTAGATAAGCGGCTTCAATTAGTCTTAAAATATAAAAATACTCTGGCCACTAACTAATGTTGTTTTATGCAGTTGTTTAATTTTGATTAAATTAACATACATAACATATAACATAATTCGATTTACGAATATTCCATATTATTGATTGCATTGTGCCTATCGACCAGAAATAAACCTGAATAGTCATCGCTCCACGTAAAATACCGTTATTCAACCGCACCCGATTAGACAGGATACTACGCTAGGCAGAAAATGGGTTCTCATGTATTTTTTTCCCTTTACGTTTTATGTACCTACGCCGCCGGCTGTGAGTTTCTACTGCATACATAAAGTTTGGAAGCCCGTAATACAATTTCAATTTAAAGTTCCTGGTACAAATTTGGAAAGTACTAAGTATAAAGTGACTATTAGGTATACTAGTTCAATAAACGCGCTTTGGAATTAGAGTTGCGATCAACCAATATTACAGTCAATCAAAATCAAACGAAAACGTCGACAATAAGGTGCTCGGTTCGGGTTGGTCGTTTCTTATGGAGAACAACCGGCAAGAAACTACACAGTACAATCCAGGTTCACTTATATAGCACTGGACCAAAGGGATTCTCTTGTTCCTCCGACTACTGAGTACCTATAAACAAAAGCCGGAGGGAGGGTAGTTTGAACGCCTCTATTTGCGGACAAGACGTTTTCATCAAAGAGAGATGTTTGTGTATCGTGAATTCAGTGGACAGGGAAGTGTCCAAATACTTAGAGGGTGTTTCAATAAAGATCAAAGTATCCCAAATACAAATGAAAGGTACAAAGTTTCCTATATATAAGGTTGTTTATTTATTAGTAAGTAAACAAACCGTTTCACGTCGTATAGACTTTTATGAGAAAATCAGAAAGCTGTAAGTCAATAAATTTGCCGAAAATATGCCTTACAAAAACGTGCCAAGTTTACACAACCTAATGGAAAAATACATATATTTAAATCACGTCCCACAATACTTATATCGAAAAGAAACAAAAAACTTTTATTACTTTCCTTACCTTCAAGTTTTATATCGAACAAAAATAAATTAAATTGGTATTACACACTGATTACTTTTCAAAGATAAATCACATAAACTTTACTGTTTATGAAAAATATTGTAATAGCGTTTTATTGTTCATAAAAATAAATACCGAACACAAACTTCGGGTAGGTTCGGGACGATGCTACGAGATTTACGAGCGCTCTACGCCGTAGCTCGCGGCAGACTGGAGAGGCGACCTGTAGCGTCGTAGCGGTGCTACGGGCAGCTTCATAAAGGTGTGTACACAATACTTATCAAGTTTTGAATTATTGGCTTATACTAACTGTGCTATCGGCTTCAAAAACTTTTGAGATATGAAGGTTTCAACAGAAATAAAAGCATTGCCTTTAAAAATACAGACTAGAATTAAATGATTAAAGATATTTATTTCTCTAACTTTAACATGTCACAATAAATCATGTTTACAAACTAGTTGAGGCCGGAGTTTCATATCCGACTACTTTGAGAAACACCGAAACAAAATCGGAGGACACAGTCTTATTTAGAGACCATACAAAATCTTGGATCTTGGTGAGATCATGCGAGGATCCACAACGACAAAACTTTCAAATAAACATTAAAACTACGCTTTTTAAACTCAGACTAGCGTGTATGGCAGTGGCTACCGAATTATGTTTGATAAAAATAGTAAGTATTCCATGTAATCCTTATGTAATAAACACATAATTATTGACAGCACGTATCATATGCCGCATACATCGGGAATATTCTGCTTAGACAAATTATTGGAAACTTGCTCAAACAATTCTAATCAACAAACAATTTTGAATATAAAATAGAATTTTAGAATTACCAGCTGACATCGTTGGGGACGAGTTTTTTGACGCCCTTTTATAGTTTATTCTTATTTCAGTTATTTAATTTTTTAGTTTCTTAATCCTTGTATATAGTAGATATTTTTGTTCATTAATAAATTGAGAGGAATTCAAAAAAAAAAAAAACAAACCGAAACGCCTGTAATCTGCGGTTATGCCTGCGAAAGGTTAAAAAAAATATATTTTAAGATGTTGTGTAGTACACCCACGTATATTTAAGTTACTGAGGAATTACCGACAGGAAAAGGAAAAAAGAACAGTATAAGGTTTTGTCTCATTCAAACTTGTTTGTGTTGATACCAGCTGTTGATTAATATGGTTTTTATGCGTAGAGCCATTTTGAAAATAAAAATAAAAACGCGAAAGTTAGCCAGGCCACGCTTCATTCCAACCATTTTAGAATCAATAAGAAAGTAGGGCTTGAAGCCTTCTAGTAAACATCAGCAAACCTATAATTAAAAGATACTTTTACCCAATAATTCACAAGTCTGTATGTTTAATTTACATAAACATAGACTCCAGCACGCGTAGCATGACCGCCGTAAAAACGGGCTATGTCGACGTAAGAATCGACAAACTGATACATTGTCATTGTCTATCCGTCATTATGTCGATTCTTCCGTAGACAAAACTCGTTTCTACAGCGGTCATGATTCGCGTGCTGGTACCCTGGTACCTCAGTACTTATAACAACTCCACAGACTCATATCCATGCAGAACTAGCACAAACTCCCGTCATGGGCACAATTGGCACCTGGCATAGGAAATAATCCTGATTGTGAAGTTCTCGTTTATTTCCGCACCCATTCATCATCGGAACGTACCGGTCCGGACACGTGATCGATCCGGCCGGACTACGGCTTGATTAACGTTTCGAGAGAGGATTGTTCTGAAATATAACATGTATTCAATAACAGATAGAGTCCCTTTTGCTGAAAATATAAGCCAGAAGACTTTTTATTATGTTGTTTTATTACGCCTGTAATCCCCAAAGTGATAGGCAGAGGTGTACCTAAATAGTACACCCACATTTCGCCAGTTATGTTTTAAGTGCCATGTAATAGGGAACGAGCCTATTGCCATCAAACGGGCACAAATCCAGACTCCGCGGCTACTGAGAAAATCCTGATGGAAAATCCCAATACGTATGTTGTTTTAATGTAGTTTTATGATAGATTTTATGGTCGGACATTCCTTCCTATTGTGTCGATTGAAATTAAATTACTGTCAGCACAGTAGCTGCATAGTTCCAAGTATAACATCCTAATCGTAGTCGCGTCGTAGGGCAGAAGCCCACCAGATACAACACCAATCTAGTCAGAGGATCCTCCGTTTGATGAGAAATATTCCACCTTGTTCGCCATTTCTATACAGTTACCAAGACATGATGTCATCATCCTATCGTTTGTGGATCAGCATCACATTCAGATTCCAAAGGGGCTGGGCCAAGTGACAGCATAAAAAAACCGGCCAAGTGCGAGTCGGACTCGCGCACGAAGGGTTCCGTACCATTTTTTATAAAAAACGAGCCAAAAAAACACTTTTTTGTATGGGAGCCCCCCATAAATATTTATTTTATTCTGTTTTTAGTATTTTTTGTTATAGCATCAACAGAAATACATAATCTGTGAAAATTTCAACTGGCTAACTATCACGGTTCATGAGATACAGCCTGGTGACAGACGGACGGACAGACGGCCGGACGGACAGCGAAGTCTCAGTAATAGGGTCCCGTTTGACCCTTTGGGTACGGAACCCTAAAAAGAAAATGGATATATACGCAAATATACTGGGTTGTCCCTCCCAAAAAGCTTCTATAAAATCTAGATAGCCACTTGTCTAGTCCCTTAGGTCAACCCGATTGGATCAGACGCTTTAATCTTTACGAATTGCCATAAAATGTGTTCGTATGAAGGTGAATTACTAACGACGCTTTGCTGTCTAAGAATGGTGGTAGCATATAATACAAGCTGTTGTTTTCAATCCTCGACGAATTCAAGGAGGTTACTATGCTAATGATTCTTGACCCGTATACTAATATTATAAAGCTGAAGAGTTTGTTTGTTTGTATGCTTGAACGCGTTAATCTCAAGAACTACTGATCCGATTTGAAAAAATCTTTCAGTGTTAGATAGTTCATTTATCGACGAAGGCTATAGGCTATATATCATCACGCTACGACAAATAGGAGCGGAGCACCTGACAAATATGAGCGAAAAAGGAGCGGAGCAGCAATGAAACATGATGCAAAAACGGGAAAATGTGACAAAGACGAAGTTGCGCGGGACAGCTAGTCAATAATAAAATGGGTAGGTAAATTTTATTTTTGGGTTCTGTACGGATATTGGTAAGTGTGAACCGCCCGTGTTTTAAACGCGACCCGTCTGATCCTAGCTCTACAACCGCGCGTTCACACATACAAACAATCGCAAACGTTTATTTGATAATTTCTCGTGAAAAGTAATTAATTGGTTTAGCAATTATAAAATTTGGTGACAAAAACATAGCATTTGAATAATTTGGTCGGACAAAGATTTTGTTTGCAATTAAAAAAATCAGGCAGCAATCCTTGTTCCGCAAATAATTTTGATAATGGTCAAAAATTAAATCATAAATAGGCAGCTTACAATAACATGAGTTTGCATAATAAACATTCAGTCCGCAAAATAACTACTTGATCAGCAAGATTTCATGACTGATCAGCAGAGAAAACATGTCTATAGGCAGTGTATGTTATATTTAAAACATGGTGAGCAAAATAACTAATACGAATCGCTGCAAAACCACTCCACGTAGTCTTGTCTGCCCTACCCATATGGTGTTATTTAAAATCACGTAGGCGCGGAGGGGCGAGGCGGCCCACGAGCTGAGGAGCAGGTGGTTTCAAAACTCGCGTGAAACACATCTGCGACAATAAGCTCTTTATATAATATGCTGCTCAAAATGATTTTTTTTGCTTACGCTCTGAGTGCTTCCCAAAATTGTATTAAACAGGAGCAGCTCATTGCAGCCTATATAATTAATATGCTGTACAAAAATAATAACAGCCATCCAGAATGACATAAATTGCTGATTGATTTTGGAATGTTTGCTGGCCATGACTTGCTGATCAATTAGCTATTTCTGGTCACACATTGTATTTTTCTGCTCATAAAAATACAAATACTATGCCAACCATTTAAATAACACCCATTTCTTATTCCCTAAACCTCGTTATGAAGGTTATTCTGAAATACTGACAAATTTAAACAACAAAAACAAGCATCGTTTTTTAAAAATCAACTAGGTATCGTAATTTAAATTGATTATTTATGTATTTTGTGACAACCTCCTGAATTTTGACGAGGACGCAAAAGAACACCTTGTATATAGCCACGTCTAATTTCTATGCTAATAGTCCTTGTCAGCATTCTGTAATTAAAGGAACTTGCTCAATTATTTTGCGCTGGTCATATTAATAATAAAAGTTAATGATACTGAGAGAAACAATAACAATGCTAACTAAAGCAATAAGCTGAGTATCTCGTAATTGTCCAAAGCTTCATTCTGTAACTGTAAGTGTTGCTTAACTCAAATGGCGTATGTCGTAATCGTCAATGGACCAATCCATAGCACATCTTGTTATGCACTATTCATATTACTTTTTAGACCGGAATTTCCGCATATAATCTTCTTCTTCTTCCTTTTTCGTGTGATTAGTGCCTCATCTGCTATCAGAGTTTTTTTATGCCGCTCATGGGCGCCTTTTTTTTACGGATGGGAAATCATCACATGACTCCTCCCGCTCTGGGCTGAGCAGAAGGGAGTGCCAGACTTGTACTGACTAAAACCCATCCATTCCTTCTTAGCCCCTTGTGTTCCAGGGCCACGTATGCTGACATCTCCTTGAAGCGCGTTTAACACGAACGCGCCGTCGATACGGCCTGTCGTCATAAGACGGACGGATGGCCCATGAGCCCCTGACTTGGCTGAGATGCCGATGCTGTCGAAAAATACTTCTCAGGCATGCTGGTTTCCTCACGATGTTTTCCTTCACTGCAGCATAGGATTGAATCCGAAAACTCACACGTCCAGCACGCGTAGCATGGCGGCCTTAGAAACGGGCTATGTCGACGGAAGAATCGACAAACTGATACAATGTCATTGTCTCTGTCATTATGTCAATTATTCCGTAGACAAAACTCGTTTCTACAGTGTTCATGCTACGCGTGTTGGTTCTTGAGTTGGTGTTGGGTTTGAACTTGAGACCCCTAATTGACAGTCCAACGGTCACACCATAAGGATATCACTGCTACATATACTCACTGTCAACTGTCAGACTATCTGGAATTTAGCGTGTCCCGACTTTAGATACCTAAACAAAATCTATTTCGGTTTGCTTGAACAGCAAATGAGCAAAGTGATTGTCTAATATATCAAAGAAAATGTGCCACATATCGACATGAGGGTCTCCGTTTGGTATAAGTATTCTACTCTTTGGGGACAAATAAAAAGTCACGCAATACCCTTCAAGAGTGAAGTATCTGACAGATGTCAGAGTGAAATGAACACATTGACATTCTGCCGTATGATGACATCCGTTTGGTATAAGTATTTTACTCTTTGATGATGATACCGTTTGTGCTGCGTTTCGTATCAATTGGCATATTAAAATGTGCATAAAAGAGGTACAGCCCTAATCGTTTTAAGCTGCCGTTGTTAACCTAAACACAGCTGTATACACAACGAACTAAAAGTATATTAACTTTGTTTCATGTCCAAAGTACGTCGATCAAAACGACGATTTTCCCTAGTCTGTGCTGTCCTTTACAGATTGATTGCAAGTTATCAAAGAAGTTTAAGTACCATAACTAATTACATATCAAAATGGAAAAAAGGGTGTGTATGTGTGTGTAAGAAAAAAGCAGATATGTGTCGCAACGTAAACATTCGCACGTTATTATCTATTCCTAACCCTACTTAACCAAGCATTTCGAGAGCTAATTAAGCCAAGCCTCCTTATAAAGCAATACGTCTATTATTTCAATACGGCGCTCATCTGGAGCGGAAACAACGCCAGATCTCTGCCGGTGGCAGGCGACTTATTATGAGGACCTCGCTGATTAGCTGTGCGCACAAAAGGAGATGACGCACTCTCTATACTGATAATAGGGAACGATATATAACCTTCTTACTACTAATAAGGTGGCTGTGGTTATCATAAGTTGTAAGTTTGTATGGAACAATTAGTTGTCTTTAAATAACAAGCCGTACGCCGTATGAGACTTAAAATCGGCAACAATGACATGAAGCTTAAAATTTCGTCTATAACACCAGGAGGGCTACGCACAGGTGAAGTATAGTGTAACACCTGCCGGCCTAGCATGACCGCCGTAGAAACAGGCTATTTCTACGTAAGAATCGACATAATGACAGATTGTAGAAAGATTTCTATCGTCCTAAGCATGGCGATGTCAAGAATGTAGAAAAGAAATGTTTCTATTCTTCAGTCGACATAAGTCTACAACGTCGAGCATGACGACCATATTTTCTCTACTTTTGACACTTGGGTGTAGAAACATTTCTTCTGACAAATGTCAAAATAGTCTTCATCACATCGGACCTAGACAACATTCTTTTTGAAAAGAAACTAGCTATTATTTGTGTTTCTTGACCTTCTGTGATTTTAAAAAACATGTTGGGGACCTACCGTCGCCATCTCCTCAGTTTGCATGCCGAGTAGAATGAAAGGAAGGCCGAAAGGATTGCTGTACGAGCGTTAACCGGGGCTTCGATTTCCCATAAAAAAGAATTACTTAAACATTCGTAAAGACATGGTGCAGTATTTTTGCCAGGCTAGCTGATCGAGCATCTGTCTCCTAGCAAATCTCAGGGTCTGCCTGTTTTCGTTAAAGTAAGTTCAATCTAGGTACCATAAACATAGCTAAAATGTCTGATAATTGGCAGGTTCTTTGTTTGATGAAAGTCCTGCTTACAGAATATTGCCAAAGATCAAGTCTATTACTTCTAGATCGCAGATGCTGAGTGCATGAATACTCAATCTGAATACAAATTCAATTCATTCATTCATTTCAATTCTATCATTAAAACAAAACTACATGATTCCAAAATTTACCAGTATTATCTACTGACATACAAGTCTTAAAAACTAAGTATGTCTGTACATCCACCCTTAACAAACATTACACCGCAATACTGTCAAGGGTGTGACGGTACATAAAAATATAATATGATAAGATAATGGAACCTACAAAGACCCACACACAAGCCTAACATTCCCTTCGACCCTAAGCCCTAACCTATCATATACCTAATATGTGATAAATAAACATATAAATAAGTTCAGAATGTCTGCACCATGCAACCTAAGGTTACAGATGGATAGTAGACAGGTATACCAGGTTTGGGAAGGGAGCACTCACTGCCAGTCCCGCAGACTCATGAAACTGATCAGAGATGGCTAAAAATGTCTTGGCTACAGTGAGGGGTAATGAGAAAAGAATATAAAATTCAAATATAATTTATTTACAAAATGTCCTGCTTATATATTTACTTATACGTGGGACACTCAGAAAGTTTTGCGAAACTAAAAAAAATTTTTTATTAAATCTTTTCAAAGTACTTTCCACCAGCCTCTATACAAAGATTCATGCGCCTAAACCAGTTTTCAAAACACTTTTTCCAGTCCGCCGCAGACACCTCGTTTACAGCCTGCTCGAACCCAGCCAGCGCATCTTCCGGCGACGAAAATTGTATCCCTTTGAGCTGATTTTTTATTTTTGGGAATAAAAAGAAGTCACACGGTGCTAGATCAGGGCTGTAAGGAGGGTGACCCAGGAGTTTGACTGGCGTGCTGTCCAGGAAGTCCCTCGTTTTGAGTGCGGTGTGCGCAGGTGCATTGTCGTGGTGGAGCAGTAGCCCGCGGAGCCCTGTGTTTGGTCGCTTGTTGCTTATAACAGAGAAAACTTCTGGCAAACATTTGGAAGTATACCATTCGGCATTAATGCTTCTTTGATCCCGTAAGGGAATTGATACCAAGTGGCCAGTCAAATTAAAAAAGCTAGCGATCAAAATCTTACCCCCGCTTCTAGATCGCTTCACTTTGGTAGGCGTTGGCTCATTTTGAAACACCCAAACAGTCGACTGGCGCTTGGTTTCTGGGTCGTATTGATAAATCCAGGACTCATCACCTGTAACGATGTCGTAAACACGCCGAGACGAGCCTGCTTCAAATTTGTTAAGCATATCACGGCACCATTCCACCCGGGCCTGCTTCTGAGCATCGGTGAGGTTGTGCGGCACCCAGCGTGATACTATCCTCCTCACGCGAAGATGGCTGTGTAGAATCTCGTGAACGCTTCCCGATCCAATCTTCAATATGTGTTGAATCTCCTGATATGTAATTCGCCTATTGTCTTGGATTAAATTTTTCACTGCTAGCACGTTTTCTTCGGTAACAGCCGTCAAAGGGCGACCGCTTCTTTCGTCATCCCCCAAAGTTGGTCGACCGCGCTTGAATTCGTTATACCAACGATACACGGTTGCCTTGGAAGGGCCTTCATCCATGAATGCCATTTGAAGTCTATCGTACGATTCATCCGGTTTCAGGCGACACTTGAAATCGTATAAAATCATAGCTCTAAAATGTTCCCGGCGCAGATCCATATTTCAGTGAGACACAATACTTTGAATTAACTCGCAAAAAATGTGGAGGGAAATTTTGAAATTGGAACTTACTTATTTTTACTTATAAATAATCATATTTTCGAAAAACATAATAACTGGCCAGTCTCCCATATATAAAAACTTTTTTTCGCAATACTTTCTGAGGGGCCTGGTACTACTTTTTTCTTAACACACACTATTAAACAAACTCTTATGTGTCCTATGCGTGTAAGATGCAAGCAAATCATTCTATTAAATGGGATGCACGTGAGCCAGGTCGAGTGCTGAGTCAATGTCCAAAGATAACATTGAACAATGTCATTTAAAATAATAACATTTATAAAATATAAGTTTTTAAAAGCTTTTATTTAACTTGTTTATTTATAATTTATTCTAAGGCCTTTGCCCAACAGAGGGACATTCAATAGTAATGTAAATCAAATCAATATTTGGGGCCCATATTTTGATTCTTCGGAATCCACATTTGTTGTAATCTGAAACACAAACACAAAAAATAGTTAAATATTGCTAGTTCCCAACATAACATGAACACAAAATTAATTTATCATTGATTTGCAGGGGAATTCAGCCTATGCTTTGGAGCCTTGGCTCAAAACACCAATTAGAAATGCTCATGAGCCTGAGACGGCCTGCTATCTACAAACTACAACTAATACAAGAACTAACATTATAAGAAATTATTTTATGTAAATAAAAATTGTACCTATATGAATCGCCAGCGTCGTCTCATTTATTTGCCAGACCATTCCTATGCCGAAGGCTATTACTGCTTAGATCCTGAAACAAATAAGACCATTATTTCAACATATTTTTAGAACAAAGCAGAGGAAGGGTATGCCTGTATCAACTGTATTATTCTGTTGTTTTGAAAATCACTTATACTTATTTTCACATTGTTACATAGATTAATAATTATGATTGACTTACTATTAGAAAAATTCACACAATGAACTCATTTCTTAAACTGCGTGCACGCTGACCTCTTTTTCTGGACTTGCTGTTTATTTTTGCATTGTGAATATGCGAAATTTAACAAAACAAACTGCGTATTTACAATATTATAGTTAACTTTGTTTGTAAACAATCCAAACTGTCATCTGTGTCCGCCAAAGATTAAAAACTAAATACGACAAATACGTTTCGTTGCTGCGTTGAGTTACGTTCAAAAGGTTGAAATGTTATGTAAAACATTTAGGTTTAATTTCGCGAAAAACATTCAAGATCCATCACCACCATCCCACCCGCGAAAAATGAAAATTCGTGCATTTGTCAACTTTTTTTGGTTAACTAAACGTAATATTATCGTAAGATTCAGGGAATATAAACATCACTAGATACTATCCCGTTGCTATGGAAAGAGTTTCTATGTGTATGTCTTCGTAGAAACGCGAGTCGACGGGGCGCGCCATGCTCGGGCAGAAGAAATGTCAAGTATAGAAAGAAAGAATTTTGTCGTTTCTTGGTAGAATAGAGACAGAACGGTCATGCTACGGGGGCTGGAGGGCTACGCAGAGGTGAAGTATAGTGTATTCTTTAATTTTAATAGACTATTACGCTTGAACGTCCATACATATTTGTATGAGTGGACGTTCAACTGATTAGTAGATGAATATTCAATCACTAACACTTTTAATAACATTTGTAACGGGATATTTACCATGTCTACAAAACGAACAAGAAAGAGGGTAGACCGATTTGTCTGCTCATAAACACCCACCCGCATTATCTTCAGTTTATCCGTGATCATGGCGTTTGCACCAGCACCGAAATGTCGGGAACTCCTAACAAACATGGTAAATATCCCGTTACAAATGTCATTGATAATTCTTCCTTAGTTCTTCGTTACAAACAGAACCTTGACCGTGCTGTATTTGCTAATAAGAATAAAATACCTACATTGTAACAAAATCAGAAGACCGCTAAATTGTTGGGCAGTCGTGTACTGTAACAAACTAGCTTATTCCTTGATGAGTGAGGAGGAAATAAGCTAATTTGTACATTAAATAAATTAAAAATGGGAAAATGAATTTATTAGAAATTGACAATTGATTATCAAAACCTGCTTATTTTACACAATATAGTCTCTGAAACACGATCTTCTGCAGCGCAAACATCATCTTCTAAAGCCAATTTCTCTCGTTCCAGCACAGTTTTCTCCTGCTCGATAACTTTGAGCAGCTGCTTCAATCACTCCAGCTCCCTCATCGCCAGTCGCACCTTGGAGTTGTCGGAATCCAGCGGAGATTTGAGTGCAGAGATTTGGATACGCAGGCGCTCAAAGTATGACACCTGAGCCTCCAAAGTTTTTCGGACGACACTGGAGAGAGGAAATAAGCATAGTCAGGCTTATTCCTGAATCTAACTGATTTGGTCACTGCCCAGGAGATCTCACTACGGACTCCTGGGACCTTTCATACTACTTCGGAGGCTGCCTTGTCTGCTCATATCAACTGCTGAATCTACGGGAGCTGCTCCTGTCCGTAGCTGATGTTCATCGGGAACTATCCTTCGGGTCCTGAATCGTCATCCTCAGCAATCGAGTTTGCCTTTTAGAGACGTTAAGTGTGGGTGTTAAGTGTTTTATTTTTTAAATAATAATTTGTAATCCATCTCATCAATAATATATTCATTTTCCCTTTTTAACTTACTATTTTAATGTACAAATTAGCTTATTTCCTCCTCACTCATCAAGGAATAAGCTAGTTTGTTACAGTACCCTATTTTCTAACTTGAACACTATTGTATAGAATCTGGTTCTTCTAACCCAACAGACAAATGTGTTGCTGGGGAGTTTGTTCCGCCACTTCTTCTTCCCAGCTAAAACACTACGAAGTAGGGAAGGGCGGGCGTTTTGGGGGACTGTCTCTTGTAATTTAGACGTTCAAAAAGTGCTGATTATCCTAGCCTTAATTGAATAAATAACTTTTGATTTTGATTTTTTGATATAACACTCGATTTATGCACTGAAAATTTAAAGTTAACATTCAGAGTTCATTTATTTGTCAGAAACATGAATATGCACACACAAAAGCATGCAAGATGTTAGGTACATTGCAGATAGTCATGTTTTACCTTTAGGGCGTACAAACATGTATTATAATAACATTTGATCAATAATTCAATTAATTGTAACTATAAATCATTATACATATAAAATAACATTTTGCGTAAGAGACATTTTGCGAAAGCGACATTTTGCGCCTGAGCCAATTAAAATTCATTTGTTAACGATTGCAATAAATTACATTTGCATAAAATATGTAGCATAAGCAATTCAAACATCAATTAAATTAGATAAGTACAAGAACAAAATATCATGTCACAATTAATTCAAATTTCAAAAAAAAGATAGTAAAAATTAGAAATTCAGCAATACTATAAAAACATTTGGCTGCTAAATACTCTTTTAGTTTCTTTTTAAATATGTTTGTAACAGTTATATCTCTGAGTGCCTGTGGAAGGTGGTTAAATAAACGTGGTGCCATACAGAAAACACTTTTACGCATTAGTGCTGTATTGGATGGTCTCACACACAATCTGTGCTTATATTTAACGCGCCGGTTACGGTTATCCATATCTGATTGTTTTTCTAAACAGATGCGGTTTTGATTTTACGAATATCGCAATTTCAAAGATATAGTGTGATGTGTATATGTATATGTAGTGATGGGATATATGGGGAGTAATGGGAGTGATGGGGAACATGTCAACATTTTCAGCAGCACTTTTACAGTGTATTGAAATTATTTATAATAGTCTCTTGATTCAGAAACCAGGTGTACCTACGAGTATTTCAAATTGTCCCATCAAAATAATAACATACGGATTTACGATGAAAACTCTTGATGCAGAAAGCTTTTATTACGGAGACAACGTCCAAATAATTTGAAAGGACATTTTCTGACACAATTACTACAGATTATAAATATGACAAGATATTTGAGTCCGCTGTAAAAACAGGAACCCATCCACGGCTCTCTGGGACCTCTGTCAACCCTGATGTGGTATTTACCACGATAATATTGGACCTTTAGGAACTCTTGTGTCCTGTGATGCTGAGGGAATACAAGGCAAACCTTACTGGAAATGTGTTTTAAACATATTACACAAAACAATATTACATCAGATCACACTGATCAGCACAAAACTTGGTGTAATATTGATAAGTGTTAACCGACTTCTGATGCCGACTGTACACCTCTGTCTAATTCGCCGGGGATTACAGGCTTGATGTTGGGGAAGTCTTTTCGCATTAAAGTATGTATAAACTTGTAATAAAATCTCTTTGGCTATACTATTTGTATCTGGCTGGTTTTGGTATCATTGAAAGTTTAAATTTTAGAACATAATTCATCAACATAATTCAAATTAGGAAAATGTGTGATTATCATTTGTTTTTCGTACCGTCAAGATGAGTGAATCTAATGAAGAAATTCGATATATTTTAAAATTTTACTACAAAAAATGAAAAATGCAAAGCAAGCCGCGAAAAAAAATTGCGATGTTTATGGACCTAGTGCAGTGTCTGTGAGAGTAGCACAAATTCGGTTTAAGCGTTTTCAATCCAGAAATTTTGATGTCAAAGATGCACGTCGCTCTGGTCGCCCTATTACGGATAAAATGGATGCCATTTTTGAAAAAGTGGAGCTAGATGTCAGTAGTTACGACGTAGCTGAAGAACTGGGAATTGACCACAAAACAAATTTGGCGCATTTGAAAAAAACTGGGTACACAAAATCTCGATATTTGGGTACCTCACGAGCTCACTGAAAGAAACCTAATGAACCGTGTACTCATTTGTGATTCTTTATTAGGACGTAATGAAACCGAACCATTTTTGAAGAAGCTGATAACTGGTGATGAAAACTGGATCACGTACGACAAGAATGTGCAAAAAAGGCTTCACAGACTGTGGCGAAACCCGGGTTAACTCGCAACAAGGTGATGCTGTGTGAGTGGTGGGATTGGAAGGGCATTATTCATTATGAGCTGTTACCACCAGGCAGGACCATCGATTCTGAACTCTACTGCGAACAACTGATGAGATTAAAGCCACTCAGCAAAAATTAAGAGAGTTTGGCTGGGAGGTGTTAATGCATCCGCCGTATAGTCCTGACCTTGAACCTTCAGATTTCCACCTGTTCCGTTCTAAGAATTCTGAAGAGACCTGCAGAATTCTTTAGGCAGTGTCAGGTTAACATCACGACGGTCGGTCGGTCGGTCGTCGGTGGTCAGATAGTTCAATATGTTGTTTTTTTTTTTTAAATAGGCTATCTGAATTTTGTCAGTATTTTATGGGTAACTTTTAAATTTTTTCATTCCCTATAAACTTAATTCGGATTCGCTTATAGAACATTAAGAAGTAAATTAACCGGTCCACCTATTCTCAAGTGATGCGCTTCCCAACGAAAACACTCACTAACAAGAAAAAGGCTAACGAAAAGTAACTTCATATAAAAGTTAGGTTTTCATTACATGTTGGTAAAATTAACTGATTGCAACAATAGCAAGTTTTATATTTATTGCGTTTAGGGGTATGAGGAGCAGGGTGTAAAGTTCCTCGATACTCCTTAGAAAAGGGAGGATCCTTCGACCAGACAGGTGTTATGTCTGGTGGGCAACTGCCCGACAGTTGTCGAGTTTCTCTATATAGTCTTAAGTCGATGTAAACTTTGCTTGCGAGATGTACGAAATTGATATTAGTTCTTCCGTCGTGTCATAGATGGTGCTGTAGTACTTTTTGTAGTAAGTTGCTTTTTGTAGGTCGCTACATCGCGTTTTTATTTTTATTTATTCGTTGAGGAGTTCTACTGTGGGTGGATGGTGTTCTAGTTCCAAAATAATCATCTACGCCAGTCTACGGATTCGTTTATTCGTTTTCGGGGTCATTTATCGGAGAAAAATGCTATCGCCAAACAGAACTGAACTTCTACAGCTTGTGTCATTATCCTAATACTTGAATGAAGAGTTTATAGGGATGGACCTTAGAGCGAGATTATTGAATATAAAATTAATACTCTATTTACCACGTACTTAAATTTACTTTATTTTACTTTAATTTATCTGTCTCTAGACGTTAGCTAATAGAGCACAAGGAGGCAGCAGTACAACGAAAAGGGATCTCGAAACAGCTAAACTAAATACTAGGATAACATACATTCCTAGAAGTTTTAGGGTGGCATGATTTACTAGTAGTAGGTAGTTTGATACGCGTGTAACAAATGTAGATTTATTGTTTCAACACTACTGAATAATAATGGTATTATTAACCTGTATTAAATTAGTTCTCGCTAGAGAAATATGGAGAGGTTTGTAATACAAACAGACTGTTGAGAGTTGTTGGAATTGACGTCGTAATTATTACAACAATAATTGTTTCATTTCAGTGCACACACAACACACGATTCTCATATTTAGTTAAGTACATTTAGTAGACACAAAAATTCGGTTTCAAGAACTTTATTCCCATTAAGGCAATCATCACTTACATAAGATCATTAAATCTTATTACTAAAAAAATAAAAAATCAGTTCAGGTAGAACAAAAAGCAAAATACACCACAATCATTGTCAACAAAATTGGAAACGAGTACGCTGCATTCCTAAGATAAGGCGGAGGAAAATAATACAATACAATACAAGATCCTATATTATAATAATAATAATAATAAATAAACAAGGCTGGCAATACTAAAGTCAACACGTCTATCAATTTCTTTCCATAATTTTCAACAATTTAAATTTTTAAACAGTTTATTTTTTAAGTTTGATACCAGATTTTAATACTAAAATAAATTATATATCTATATATCTCCGATCACACCACAAAATTCAAGAAATATCCATAGAAATGCTGAAAAGAAAAAACTGGTCCCAAAAATGACATGTGTGAATTTGACATGCATGTCATCTATGAAAACCCCTCAAATAAAATCATGAATTGAAGACGATGTTTACAAGATCAGCTGCTCGAAAAGCACTCCTACCACCTCCGGACTCGTCGCCCCGCTCCGCCTCGCCGCCGCCGGAACCCAGCCTCACCGTGAGTGCTGTGACGCCGGCCGTGGCAGTTGCGTCGAGCGACAGCGACGAGTACTTCTCTCCGCCCACGACGCCACCACCTGCTCGTCGACGGGGAGGACGCCGGCCGCCGGACGGTTTAGGACCTCGAGGCCCACCGGCCTCTGATAGGGTCCCAGCTCCCGGCGGAAGTGTGCAGCGCATGCGATGGACTCAAGCCATCAACGAGAACGTCATGCGCTCATACTATGGGGCTACAGAGGGAGGAAACAACCTGACCGCGTACCGTGTTCGGATGCTCTCTCTGTTTCAGGTGCTTGAGCCAGCTGTCAACGTGTCGGCGCAACGATTATCGGATCAGGTGCGGGTCATCCAACGTAATCATATGTTGGACGACACCGTACTTGATCGCTTGCGAACTGAAATGCAGAGTAGTCACGTCATTGTCCCTCCGTCGCAGGCTGTGGATCCACCACAGTCTAGTCAGTTATTTAATCGCGCTGACGAAGTGAGTAATGACGTGGCTACTAATGTAAGTACCCAATGCAGTGAGGAAATGAGGAGTGCTTTGGAAGGTGCGATTCGAGAATATCGGTACATGTCGCCTGAACTTAGACCACGCTTACCTCGTTTGCCCATGCATAACAGAAATAGGGCGCTGGTGGCTGTTCTGGATTCGCAGTTATCAAACTATTTTGATAGCTGCGAAGACCTCACTGATGCTCACTCAATCCTGTATTGTGCGGCTGTAGCGGCATGTCGTGTAGCTCATGTCAAATTTTCTGATGACAGAGCTACACGACCTAAACCTGCCGTACCGGCTTGGCAATGCAGAATTGAGCGACGTATTAGTGGGGCCAGAACACTCATCGGCAAACTGATCTGCTTCAGGGAGGGCAACAATCGCCCTCGAGTGATGCGCTTTGTGAGGCGGGCATTTGCGGGTACTGATATTAGTCCCCGAGACTATATGTCCCGTATCACAGAGCGCATCGACTTCCTGAAGCAGAAAGTGTATGCATGGGCAAACCGTATCCGTAGGTATAAGCGGCGGGTGGAACGATACACTCTGAATCGCACATTCCAAAGAGATGAAAGGTGGGTTTATAGGAGTTGGGAGCGACCGGACCAAGGTGTGTCTGACACGCGCTTACCGGATGATGACGCCATGTGCTCGTTCTGGCGCAGCATCTGGTCGGTGCCTGTCAGCCACACCGAGGGTGAATGGACTCGGGTGGTCGAGCGAGTGTGCGATCCAGTTCCAGAAATGGGGGCTATCACTATCAGCCCCCAAGACGTAGCTCGTGCAGTCCGTCCGTTACCTAACTGGAAATCTCCAGGGCCGGACGGGCTGCACAACTTTTGGATTAAGTGGATCCAAAGGTCGCACGCTCGCTTGGCGGCCCTATTCCAGTCAGCCTTGGAGTCAGGGTCGCTGCCCGAGTTCCTGACTACTGGAATAACTCACCTGCTCCATAAATCAGGTAGTACTGCGGAGCCCAAAAACTATAGACCGATAACCTGTCTCCCGACAGTGTATAAAGTTCTTACATCCATTTTGAGAGCTAAAATTAGCAAACACATTGATGACAATTCGATCATGTCCGCTTCTCAAAATGGGTGTAGGAACGGGTCCCGCGGTACTAAGGAGCTGCTCCTCATTGATATGGCCATTAACCAACAGGTTCGGCGTTCCCGAAGGGATCTGTCGACATGTTGGATAGACTATAAGAAGGCCTACGACTCGGTGCCACATACATGGCTCATGAGGGTGCTAGAATTGTATAAAGTTGATGCAACTCTGCGTACCTTCCTGATGTCGTGTATGGGGCAATGGAGGACAGTCCTTCGCTATCCAGGATGTCGGCATATCCAAGGGAACAGCGAACCGATAAGGATAGAGCGAGGTATTTTTCAGGGCGATAGTTTGAGTCCGCTTTGGTTCTGCTTAGCCTTGAATCCTCTAAGCACGCTGCTGGAGGATTCAGGTCTGGGCTTTCGGTTGAGGAGAGGTGGTCAGGTTATATCTCACCTTCTTTACATGGATGACCTGAAACTCTTTGCCCCCAACAATTTGCAACTGATGGAGCTACTGAAGGTAACAGAAACTTTCAGTAGCGCCATCAGGATGGAATTTGGTGTGGACAAATGTGCGGTCATGCATGTAAAGCGAGGGGGGATTGTGGAATCTGCGGGAACCCAGCTCTCAGATTCCATAAATCTTAGATCCCTCTCAGCAACCGAAACCTACAAGTATTTGGGTATGTCGGAAGCGCTGGGCATCAATGCTGTTGACATGAAGCAATCGTTGAAGGAGCGCTTCTTTGGCCGCCTGAGAAAAGTATTTAATAGTCTTTTATCAGGCGGAAATAAGGTGCGTGCCTTCAATGGTTGGGTCATGCCGGTTTTGATGTACTCTTTCGGCGTACTCAAATGGACTCAAACAGAACTAGACGCCCTGGATAGGAAGGTCCGTACATTGTTGACGGCATATCGAATGCATCACCCACGTTCTTCGGTTATGAGACTGTATATCCCGCGGAGTTGTGGAGGTCGAGGCTTTTTAAACGCCAAGACTCTCCACAATCGCGAGATATGCAGTCTCAGGGAATATTTCCTAGAAGCCGACGTGGGGATGCATCGAGATGTGGTCGCGATTGACAAGGCCCTCACCCCGCTCTCCTTGGCTAAAGAGAACTGGCGCAAACCTGCAGTGCTTGACACTAATGACCGCAGGGAAGTATGGCAGAGTAAGGAGCTTCACGGACGCTACTTTAGTGCCCTGCATGGGCCTGATGTAGACCATGCAGCGTCCGTAGCCTGGCTACGTTCCGGGGAACTCTTTGGAGAAACCGAAGGTTTTGTTTGTGCAATTATGGATGAAGTTATGATGACGAAAAACTACCGGAAATTTATTGTGAAGGATGGCACGGTTGACATATGTCGGGCATGCCACCGTCCGGGCGAATCGATCCGTCACATTATTTCCGGGTGTTCTCGTTTAGCTAACGGAGAATACTTGCATAGACACAACCTTGTAGCCAGGATTATCCATCAGCAACTTGCTCTGAAATACAGCCTTGTTGAATCGGAAGTGCCGTACTATAGGTATGTGCCCGACCCAGTTCTCGAAAATGGTAATATCACACTGTATTGGGATCAATCCATCATCACTGACAGGACTATTGTTGCCAATAAGCCTGATATAGTGGTGGTGGATCGATCAGAGCGGCGCGCAATGATTGTTGACATAACGGTTCCACATGACGAGAACCTCGTGAAGGCCGAGAAAGATAAACAAATCAAGTATATTGACTTGGCTCGCGAGGTTGTCGACATGTGGCCTGTTGACTCAGCGATCATTGTGCCGATAGTCGTATCAGCCAATGGCCTAATTGCCAAGAGCCTCGACCAATATCTGAAGAGGCTCTCGTTAGGCAGCTGGATCAAGGGCTTGATTCAGAAAGCGGTACTCCTGGACACGGCTCGTATTGTTAGGAGGTTCCTCTCTCTGGAGCCCTGACCGCCGGTAGCTTGGACCCTGTTCCCGATACCGGTGGGCTACAATTTTTTATATTTTTAAATGTTTTTTATTTTTATTTTTTATAATTTAGAAGGAATATTTAAAAATGTAACAAATTTGTATGTAAAAATGAATAAAGGGAATAATAATAATAATAACTGGCAACTCTGTGTGTGTCAACACGTCAAATCATTCATATTCGTTTTTTATTATAAAATATTTATTTCAATACACAAATAGTAAACCAACAGTGTTTAAACTGGGTCGAAAACTCTTAAACCCCTAAATATTTGGAAAAATCTCAAAAAAACAACAATTATAAGCCAAAATCAAGACTGAAGAAATATGACGTCTGTCAAAGTTATAAGGCCAGAACGAAAAGGAAAAATACACGAAAAAATTCTGTAAAAATGGTATGATGAAATGATGATAACCAGAGCTGCGTCACAACGCGCACGCCTTCCACCCCCGGACTCGTCGCTGAGCTCCGCCTCGCCGCCGCCGGACCCCGGATCACCTGTGTCACCGGCAGCGGCAGTAGCGTCGAGTTCCAGCGACGAATATTTCTCCCCGCCGACGTCGCCAACACCTGTACGTCGGCCGGGGCGAGGCCGGCCACCGTCGAGCTTCGGACCTAGGGGCCAACCGGTCCCGAGCCGGGTCCCCGCTGCCGGTGGTTGTGTGCAGCGCATGAGATGGACTCAGTCTATAAACGAGAACGTCATGCGCGCATATTACGGGTCTACAGAGGGGGGAACTAACCTCACTGCGTACCGTGTTAGGATGCTGTCTCTTTTTCAGACTCTTGAACCAACCGTCAACGTCTCGGCCCAACGACTGTCGGATCAGGTGCGGGTCATCCAACGCAATCACATGTTGGACGACGCCGCGCTTGATAGGCTGCGCTCAGAGGTACCGAGCAACCACATCGACTTGACTCCGGCGCAAATCGCGGTGCAAGCGTCAACTATTGACGCAATACCACCGCGGTCTAATCTTGGTGCTGTAGAGGAGGATGATAGGGTTGTCACGGTAAGTAGCCAGTGCAACGAACGTTTGAGGAGCGCTCTGGAAGATGCGCTTCACGAGTATCGATCCACTCCTGCCCAACTTAGGCCCCGTTTACCACGGCTTCCCATGCATAAGAAAAATAGGGCGTTGGTGTGTACCTTGAACTCGCAACTCAAGAATATTTTTGAGAGTAGCGAGGACCTCGTTGATACGCACTCGATACTGTATTGTGGGGCTGTAGCGGCTTGTCGTTTAGCTAACGTCAAATTCCCAAATTTTGACGTAGCTACTCGACCAAAACCAGCTGTACCAGCCTGGCAACGCAGGATCGAGTGCCGTATCGACGGGGCCAGGGTACTCATCGGCAAACTATACTGCTTCAGGGAGGGCAATACACGCCCACGTGTGATGCGCTTTGTGAGGCGGGCATTCTTGGGGACTGGAATCAGCCCTCAAGAATACATGTCCCGAGTCACAGAGCGCATCGACTTCCTGAAGCAGAAAGTTTATGCATGGGCAAACCGTATTCGGCGGTATAAGAAGCGTGTTGATCGGTACTCGCAGAATCGCATATTCCAGAGTGATGAGAGGTGGGTATACAGAGCTTGGGAGCGACCCGAACAAAATATGACGGACGTGTGCCGCCCAGATGATGCTGCCACGAGTTCATTCTGGCGCAGCATCTGGTCGGTGCCCGTCTGTCATACGGAGGCTGACGGGATGCGAGATGTTGAGCGAGTGTGTGAATCTATCCCACAAATGGAAAAAAATTCAATAACACCTTTAGATGTTGCCAGGGCAGTTCGTCCGTTACCGAATTGGAAATCTCCGGGACCGGACGGACTGCACAACTTCTGGCTCAAATGGCTAAGTAGTTCACACACTCGCCTGGCATCTCAATTCCAGTCATGCTTAGAGTCTGGGTCGCTACCAGAGTTTCTTACAACGGGTGTTACCCACCTGCTCCATAAGTCAGGTAGTCCTACGGAACCCAAGAATTATAGACCGATCACGTGTTTATCGACGGTCTATAAACTTCTTACATCCATTTTGAGAGAGAAAATTAACAAACACATCGATAGTAATTCTATTATGTCGGCCTCTCAGAATGGATGTAGGAACGGGTCCCGTGGTACTAAGGAGCTACTCCTCATCGACATGGCCATTAGCCAACAGGTTCGTCGATCCCGCAAGGATCTGTCGACATGCTGGATAGATTACAAGAAGGCCTACGACTCTGTGCCACATACATGGCTCATGAGGGTGCTGGAGTTGTACAAGATTGATGCAACTCTACGCGCCTTTCTTGAGTCGTGTATGGGGCAATGGAGGACGGTGCTCCGATATCCAGGATGTCGACAGATCCAGGGGAACGATGAGCCTGTATGGATTAAACGGGGAATATTTCAGGGCGACAGTCTGAGTCCACTTTGGTTCTGTCTGGCCCTGAATCCTCTAAGCACATTGCTGGAGGATTCAGGCCTAGGCTACCGGTTGAGGAGAGGTGGTCAGGTCATATCTCACCTTCTTTACATGGATGATCTGAAACTCTTTGCCCCTAACAAATTGCAACTGATGAAGCTACTGAAAGTAACTGAAACTTTTAGTAGCGCCATCAGAATGGAATTTGGTGTGGACAAATGTGCAGTCATGTATGTAAAGCGAGGAGAGATTATGGAATCCGAGGGAATCCAACTCTCGGATTCCATACACCTCAGATCTCTCTCCTCATCAGAAAATTATAAGTATTTGGGTATGTCGGAAGCGTTAGGCATTAACGTAGCTGACATGAAGCAATCGTTGAGGGAACGCTTCTTCGGTCGCCTGAAGAAGGTATTAAAGAGCCTTCTTTCGGGCGGAAACAAGGTGCGCGCCTTCAACGGTTGGGTCATGCCGGTTTTAATGTACTCTTTCGGCATACTCAAATGGACTCAGACCGAACTGGACGCCCTAGATAGGAGAGTCCGTACATTGCTGACCGCAAACCGGATGCATCACCCACGATCATCGGTGATGAGACTGTACATCCCACGGAAGTGCGGGGGTCGAGGCTTTTTAAACGCGAAGACCCTCCACAACCGCGAGGTGTGCAGCCTCAGAGAATATTTTTTGAAAGCCGAGGTGGGTATGCACCGAGATGTGGTCGCAGTGGACAAGGTACTCACCCCGCTGTCCATGGCTAAAGATAACTGGCGCAAACCTGTCGTACTTACTACCGATGACCGCAAGGAAGTATGGCAAGGCAAGGTGCTTCACGGTCGCTTCTACCAGGCTCTTCATGGGCCTGATGTAGATTTTCTAGCATCCGTGTCCTGGCTACGATTCAGCGACCTCTTTGGGGAAACTGAGGGTTTTGTCTGTGCGATTATGGACGAAGTTATGCTGACGAACAACTACCGGAAACATATTATGAAGGACGGGACGGTGGACGTGTGTCGGGCATGCCACCGTCCGGGTGAGTCCATTAGACATATTATTTCTGGTTGTTCTCGTCTGGCTAACGGCGAGTACTTACACAGACACAACCAAGTGGCCAGGATTATTCACCAGCAACTTGCCTTGAAATATGAACTTGTGGAATCTGAGGTACCGTACTACAAGTATGTGCCCGACCCAGTTCTCGAGAAAGACCATGTCACGCTGTACTGGGATCGGCCTATCATTACTGACAGGACTATTGTTGCCAATAAGCCTGACATAGTGGTGATAGACCGATCAGCGCGCCGCGTAATGATAGTCGATGTTACCATCCCGCATGACGAGAACCTCGTGAAGGCTGAGAAAGAGAAGCAAATAAAATATCTCGACTTGGCTCACGAGGTTGTCAGCATGTGGAATGTGGACTCGGCTATCATTGTGCCGATTGTCGTAACGGCCAATGGCCTTATGGCCAAGAGCCTCGACGAACATCTGTCGAAGCTCTCACTTGGCAGTTGGATCAAGAGCCAGATTCAGAAGGCAGTACTCCTCGATACGGCCCGCATTGTGAGGAGGTTCCTGTCTCTGCAGCCCTAACCACCGGTAGCTTGGACCCTGTGCTCGATACCGGTTGGCTACTATTTTTTATGTTTTTAAATGTTTTTGTATATAATTTTGTAAAAATATTTAAAAATGTAAAACATATGTAAGTAAAATGAATAAAGGGAATAATAATAATACTCTGTGCCACATACATGGCTCTTGAGGGTGCTGGAGTTGTACAAGATTGATGCAACTCTACGCGCCTTCCTTGAGTCGTGTATGAGGCAATGGAGGACGGTCCTTAGATATCCAGGATGTCGACAGATCCAGGGGAACGCTGAGCCTGTATGGATTAAACGGGGAATATTTCAGGGCGACAGTCTGAGTCCTTTTTGGTTCTGTCTAGCCCTGAATCCTCTAAGCACATTGCTGGAGGATTCAGGTCTAGGCTACCGGTTGAGGAGAGGTGGTCAGGTCATATCTCACCTTCTTTACATGGATGATCTGAAACTCTTTGCCCCCAGCAAATTGCAACTGATGGAGCTACTGAAAGTAACTGAAAATTTTAGTAGTGCCATCAAGATGGAATTTGGTGTGGACAAATGTGCAGTCATGTATGTAAAGCGAGGGGAGATTATGGAATCCGAGGGACTTCAGCTCTCTGATTCCATAAACCTATGATCCCTTTCCTCATCCGAAAACTATAAGTATTTGGGTATGTCGGAAGCGTTAGGTATTAACGTAGCTGACATGAAGCAATCGTTGAGGGAGCGCTTCTTTGGTCGCCTGAAGAAGGTACTAAATAGCCTTCTTTCAGGCGGGAACAAGGTGCGCGCCTTCAACGGTTGGGTCATGCCGGTTTTAATGTACTCTTTCGGCATACTCAAATGGACTCAGACCGAACTGGACGCCCTGGATAGGAGAGTTCGTACATTGCTGACCGCAAACCGGATGCATCACCCACGATCATCGGTGATTAGACTGTACATCCCGCGGAAGTGCGGGGGTCGAGGCTTTTTAAACGCGAAGACCCTCCACAACCGCGAGGTGTGCAGCCTCAGAGAATATTTTTTAAAAACAGAGGTTGGTATGCACCGAGATGTGGTCGCAGTGGACAAGGCACTCACCCCGCTGTCCATGGCTAAAGAGAACTGGCGCAAACCTGTCGTACTTACTACCGATGACCGCAAGAAAGTATGGCAAGGCAAGGTGCTTCACGGTCGCTTCTACCAGGCTCTTCATGGGCCCGATGTAGATTTTCTTGCATCCGTGTCCTGGCTACGATTCAGCGACCTCTTTGGGGAAACTGAGGGTTTTGTCTGTGCGATTATGGACGAAGTTATGCTGACGAACAACTACCGGAAACATATTATGAAGGACGGGACGGTGGACGTGTGTCGGGCATGCCACCGTCCGGGTGAGTCCATCAGACATATTATTTCTGGTTGTTCTCGTCTGGCTAATGGCGAGTACTTGCACAGGCATAACCAAGTAGCCAGGATTATTCACCAGCAACTTGCCTTGAAATATGAACTTGTGGAATCTGAGGTACCGTACTACAAATATGTGCCCGACCCAGTTCTCGAGAAAGACCATGTCACGTTGTACTGGGATCGGCCTATCATTACTGACAGGACTATTGTCGCCAATAAGCCTGACATAGTGGTGATAGACCGATCAGCGCGCTGCGTAATGATAGTCGATGTTACCATCCCACATGACGAGAACCTCGTGAAGGCTGAGAAAGAGAAACAAATAAAATATCTCGACTTAGCACACGAGGTTGTCAGCATGTGGAATGTGAACTCGGCTATCATTGTGCCGATTGTCGTTACGGCCAATGGCCTAATGGCTAAAAGCCTCGATGAACATCTATCGAAGCTCTCACTTGGCAGTTGGATCAAGAGCCAGATTCAGAAGGCAGTACTCCTCGATACGGCCCGCATTGTGAGGAGGTTCCTGTCTCTGCAGCCCTAACCACCGGTAGCTTGGACCCTGCTCCCGATACCGGCGGAAACCTGTTTTTTTATATTTTTAAATGTTTTTTTTTACCTTTTTTGTTTTATAAGAAATATTTAAAAATATAGTAAATAAGATGAAATATGAATAAAGGACATAATAATAATAGCCTTTATTTACTGAAAACTAAAAACTAATTTCAATTTAATATAATAGAATAGAATAGAATAGAATAGCATTTATTTGCAAATATGGGTAATACATAAGTAGGTAGTAGTAGGTATATACATCGGAGTTCTGCCATATTTCACCATTCGGCATGCAAACATTTTCATTATACAAAATTGTTAAAATTAAGATTCTCATTAAACATTACATTAATTATTACATTCAATAAATAAAATTATTAAAATTCAAATTGTCATTAAAACATTAACTTAATTATTACATTCAATAACAAAACATATTAAAATTCAAATTGTCATTAAAATAAAATATACGTACATTAAATAAAATTGTTAAAAATTAAATTGTCATCAAAAGTATAACATATAAGAATAAAAGTCGTGGTCGTACATAAATAAAACAAACATTAAAATTCCAGGTCATAATTAATATGGAACATTTCAAGCAAAACAATAACTATTACATTAAAAACTACAAATATTTAGAAAAAGGTTTTGTCCGTTAAAAACTCAGTTACACTGTAGTACGTTTTATCTATTAATAATTTACGAAGTATACTTTTGAATTGCACCGTTTTCAAATCTTTCCAAGCCCTTGGCAATTTATTATACACAATTGGTGCCATGAAATAAATACTTTTGCGCATCATAGCTGTTTGACACGATACCTGATTTAATTTTGTATTGTCTCGCCTATTTCTTGGAAACACATCGGCCAAACGTTCAAAACGATTTGGATTGTTCTTTACAAATAGAGCTACCTCGAGAATATAAATACAGGGAAGTGTCAGAATGTTGTACTGCTTAAAATATGGCTTGCAACTGTCGGTGGTTTTTAGTTTGAACATTGACCGGAGACATCTTTTTTGGGCCTTAAATGCTGTCTCTTTATCGGTGGAGTTTGCCCAGAAAATGACACCGTAGCGCAAGTGAGATTCAGCCATACCGTAGTAAGCCGCAAGAAGTGCTTTGGTATCTACTACGGAGGATAACCTATATAAAGCATATGCTGACGAGCTCAATTTTTTACACAATACGTCTATATGTGCTTTCCAATTTAAACTGCAGTCTATTTGTAATCCCAAAAATTTGGTATCAGTTACTTCATCAATATCGTCAGTTTTGTAATGTATGTGAAGGTTAGGTACACCAGGCATACGTTGTCTAAAGTGCATTATCTTAGTCTTACTTAAATTTATATAAAATAAACAAAACATAACTATTGCACTTCGGCGTCTTCGTTTATCAGCGCGTCCTTTGACGCATAGGCCTCCCCCAGGCTCCTCCATTTGAAGCGGTCTATTGTGTCTCTAGCCCACAAAGCACCAGCCGTCTCGACTATGTCATCATCCCAGCGTTTGCGTTGTCTTCCTCTACTTCTTTTAGAACCATCCCTGATTTGCCATTCAGTCACGGCTTTTGACCACTTATTGTTTTTATCACGCAGCATATGACCTGCCCATCTCCATTTCAATCTTTTTGTGTGAAAGGTAGCATCACTTAATTTGGTTATCCTCCTCAGATCTTTAGCTCTCTTTTTGTCTTTCCTCTTGACATTCAGAATACTGCGTTCTATGCCTCGTTGACAAACCTTAATTTTCTGCAGGGTTTTATTTGTCAATGTCCATGTTTGGCAGCCGTAAGTGAGACATGGGAGAACACAAGTATTGAAGAGTTTTCTTTTGGAAGATATTGGGTATTGGTCATTTTTCATTACTTCTTTGAGTGACCAATACCTGTTCCATGTGCTGGTTATGCGCCTTTCCATTTCCTGCTCCATTTGCCTTGTGAACGAAATCAGTTGTCCTAGATAGATATACGAGGTCACATACTCTATAATTTCTCCTTGGATACTAATGGGCTTCTCAACGCTATTCGTCATTAGTTTTGTTTTTTCCTTGTTCATTGAGAGTCCCACCTGGATACTTCCTTCACCAAGCTCTCGTAACATCTTTTGTAGCGTGAGATGGTCACCAGCGATTAGAACCAGGTCATCTGCAAATCGTAGGTGGTTTAGTAGTCTACCATTAATGTTGATGCCATATTCTTGCCAATCCAGGCCTCTAAACACCTCTTCTAAGACTGCCGAGAAGAGCTTCGGGGATAAAGGGTCACCTTGTCTCACTCCTCTGAGTATTGGAAATTCCTCGCCAATAGTTTCGAGTTTTATCTGGGCTGTTGAATTTGTGTATACATTTTTGATGATTCGGTTGTACTTCTGTTCTATACATTGTTGCTTTAATGCTTTCCAAATGCTATTGTGGTCCAGTGAATCGAAGGCTTTACTATAGTCCACGAACGCTAGATATATAGATTTGTTGTATTCTTGTGCTTTTTCTATGAGTTGTTTAATTGTATGCATGTGGTCCGTCGTCGAAAAACCTGTTCTAAATCCTGCCTGTTCTACGGGCTGCTGTTCGTCGAGTTTTACTGTTAATCTGTTGAGTATGACTTTTGAAAACACTTTGTACAGATTCGACATTAAACTTATAGGCCTGTAGTTCCCGATTTCGTTTTTGTCACCTTTTTTGTGCATTAGTACTATTACAGACTTCGTCCATTGGGCAGGAATATTTTCGGTGATTAAAATTTGATTGAAAAGGTACCACATATCTTGTAAGTTTTCGATTGAGATTGATTTTAGAGCTTCGTTAGTTACGTAATCCGGACCTGGCGCTTTTCCTTTTTTTTGTGTATAGATTGCAAATTCTATTTCACGTTTCAAAATTGGTGGGATGTCTTCGTTGCTGTTGTCCAGATTTATGTCTTCTTCTTTGTGTTGGATAGAGTATAGATTTTTGTAATAATCGGTAGCTGCTGCCATGATAGATTTTCTAGTAGTTTCAATTTTTTTAGATTTGTTTTTAATGCAAGGGATCCATTCTTTTTTATTGCCTAATTCTTTTAGGGCTCTTCTAATACCTCCTGTTTTTGTTATGTGGTCGTTTATGTATTGTGCCCTTTTCAGATTTCTTTCTTTTTTAAGGTTATGACTTATTTCTTTGCTTAGTTTAGTTATTTCTGTTCTTACTTCTTTGTCTTTTTTCCGTTTAAACAAGTCTTTCCTTAGCTTTAAGAGTATTTTTGTTGTTTGACTGACATGTTTTCCCTCGGTTTGTTTGTGTTTTCCTTTTGAGAAGGTTTTATAAAGAAATGTATCGTACAAGCTTTGGATACCGCTTGTGTCTTCACCACAATCTTGGGATGGCTTGCTAAACTTTATTTGTAGGTTTCTCGGTATTCCCTCAAATTGTGTTCTCGCTTTAGGAGAGTCTTTAGTGTACAATGTTGCTCTCACCATTCTATGGTTGGTATTGAAATTTAAGGCGTTGATTACGCTCACATCATGGAATGGTTTCGGATAGTTTGTTGTTATGTAGTCTATTTCGATTTTGTACTTGTTGTCTGGGGAAGACCAAGTCCATTTGTGGTTTGGGTTCTTTTTAAAGAAGCTATTCATAAAGCGAAGGTTATTTTCCAGTGCTAGCTCTATCATTCTCTGTCCATTGTTGTTTCTGTTACCTATTCCGAACTTGCCGATTATTCGGTTTTCATTAAGTTTCTGTGTTCCTATTTTCCCGTTAAAATCTCCCATTACTATAACGTTCTTGTGCGTATTTTGTAAAGTTGTTGCTAGTTCTTTGTAGAATAAGTCTTTGTCTTGCTTTTTTGCCATCTCTGTTGGAGCGTATATCTGTATGATTGTCCATTTGTTCTTAAAACCCGGTAGGTTTATGTTTAGAACAGCTATTCTTTCAGAAATACCTATAAGTTCTTCAATATATTTCTTAAGATGTTTCTTAATTAGAAATCCTATGCCAAACTGTCCTTTGGTTTCGCCTTTGTAAAAGAAGATGAAGTCGTTGTGCTCTTCTATGCTGCTTCCAATTCTGCGTACTTCGCTGAGTCCCAATATATCCCATTTAATGTTTTCCAAGGCGATTTGTAGTTCTTGCAGTTTTTCAGATGTTCGTAGTGAAAGAGTATTCAGTGTACAAATGTAAATTTTTTGCCTTATAGAATTCGAAGTATTGTTCGTGGTGTTTATATATTTTGGTTTATTTCCTGGGGGGTGGTGGTCATGAGTCCCCACGGTGACCAGCCGGGTTGGGGATCTTTTTATGTTGTTTGTTGTTGCTACTTTATCGTTTTTGATTAATGAGTTGATACCGAAGTGCGCTAATTCCTAGTTTTCTTTTATTTCAGTGAGGGACTGTGATCTTGCTCTGTACATTTCCTCAAAAGCATTTCTAACATTAGGTTTTTTCGAGACATTATTTTTTATTTCACCAGCTGTTGTTCCATTAGGTGAATTTGAAGGTTGCCTTTTCCTTTTGTCTCTGTTTTGTTCACTTTTTTCTTTTACAATCAGTTTATTTCCTCGGAGGTAAGCGATATGACCCTTTTCCCTTTCTTCCTGCAGTTTAGGCATCAATTCCTTCCTTTTCTCTAATGTTTCTTTACTGAAATCTTCGCTTATGCTGATTCCTTTAGGAAGTGACCTTTTGTTCTTCAAAACCTCAACTTTTCTCCAGTTAGTAGTGAAACTGACTAAAATCGGTCTTGCTTTATCTTTTTTCATACCTAATCTATAAGCTTTCATAATTTCATGCTTCTCGATATTAATCGTGAATTTTTCCTTAAAGATTGACCTCGCTAAGTCAATGGGTAATATTTCGTTTGTTTCTTCTACTCCAAAGATTATTACGTTGTTCTTTTTCTTCTCTGCTTCAAAACGCTCAATTTTAGTTTGAAGTTCTACTATTTCTTCCTTTAAAATAACGTTTTCTTTCTTCAATGGTTCCAGTCTCTCATCTATTATTTCGAGAATATTTTTGGTCACCGAATTGGTAATTGTAGCGGTTTGCTTTTCCATCTCGACTTGAAGTTTTTCGAATAAGGTTGCCATTTGACCTTCCATTATGCTTGATATCTTAATGTTATTATTTTTAGTTATTACAACTCCGATTTTTATTTGGCAGCACTAATTTTTATTGGGCCACACTAGTTTTTATCGGGCAACACTGGTTTCTATTTGGCAACTCTGTATTTATCCAATTTGTTTTATTATGTTGGTAATGTTGGTTATCTTTTGTCTATGGTTTGGCAAGATGGCAAGTGATTTCGTTCGTTTTCGTTCGGTCAGCTGTCAAACGATTTGTAAACAAACGTGTTATTCCGTTGAGTTTCAAGTGAGATGAAGATAATTGAGAGTAAAATTCGATCATGAAACTCACAGAGGCAGTGTTTTGGATGATTTCTCGCAGTGTTTATCTTCCTTATCCTTTCAGCAGTAGAATAGCACTTCAATACGGAACAGATATTCACTTTGTGCACTATATTTCTGTGATTTACTACGGAGCAAAATCAAGTACGTCTGTTCGGTAAGCACACCGGAACCGGACACCTCACCGGACAAGATCCTATAAACCACTCCTAAATAATGAGCACAATATTGATAAATTCAGCTATTGAACTTACTTTGAACCCGTAAATTACAATTTACAATTCACTGAGAGGTTAACGGTCCATGTTGGTTGCTGCAATATTTACGTCTATGGAAGCGTGAGGCGATTGCTCTCGTCTTGACAGGCAAAACCTACAAACAAAATGAGACCTTTATGCCAGGCAGGAATCCCAGATCGATTGAAACAGCATTTAGTGATGGTGCTGCTCCTGCGCTTCAAGCAATTTCAAGCTGGACACACGTCAATTTCGGCGCTTGCTATAAGAAACCTTCGGTTTCGGCCAAAACTTCAGCCTGTTTTGGCGAAAGCCGAAGCTATCTTTAGCGCAGTACAAATAACGTGAAGTCACGCTGTGGACAGCAACGGTACGGTAAAGAACTCGTAACTTCAAAGTGGATTGTGTATGTATTCGATAAGGCAAGCCTTTGATGTTGAGCATCCAAGCGGCTGTCCATCAAAACTGAAATAGTTTTTTTTTAATGTTGATGTTAAAACAAATTAGCGTTTAATGTAAAGATCACATTGAATCAGTAGTGATTTTTAAATACGACATGTTATTTGTCTCTTGAAAGGTGTATACTAAAACTGAATGTGAAAATGCAAAATAGTAGGTATCGATGTCTCATCATTGGCCTAGCCTTTTCCCAACTATGTTGGGGTCCACTTCCAGTCTAACCGGATGCAGCTGAATAGCAGTATTTTACATTTTAGGGGTATGAGGAACAGAGTGTAAAGTTCCTGGATACTCCTTAGAAAAGGGAGGATCCTCCGACCAGACTGGTGTTATGTCTGGTGGGCTACTGCCCGACAGTTGTTGTCGGGTTTCTGTATATGTATAGTCTTCATCATCATCATTTCAGCCCTTTTAACGTCCACTGCTGGACATAGGCCTCCCCCAAGTGTCACCACATTGACGTAACATGGGGGGTTTTTCCATAATCGCCACGCTGGGCAGACGGGTTGGCGATCGCAGTACAGTTGTTACAAAACCACAGAGAACGCTGCTGCCCATTCTCTGGCAAGTCCCTTAGTCGCCTCTTACGACACCCACGGGAAGATATGGGATGGTGCTATTCTTTACGTCCGACACCATACAGAACCTATATAGTCTTAAGTCGATGTAAACTTTGCTTGTGAGATGTAGGAAATTGATGTTAGTTCTTCCGTTGTGTCATAGATGGCGCTGTAGTACTTTTTTTTGTAGTATTTGCTTTTTGTAGGTCGCTACAACATGAAGCGACTGCCTATCAGGTGGCCTACCATGACGTCTTAGAGCAGTATTGTTTTAATTTTATTCCAGAGTGGGAAAGAGATGGCGCTAGACGTCCTCCATAGCTCGGTCTCTTTCCCACTCTGGAATAAGAATAAAACACGTCGTCATAGTTACCCCCCTGACCTCCACAACCCAGTTTGTAATGGGTAATGTGATCCCCTTAATAAGACTGGTTGTCAGACTTTCGTGCCACTGACTCTTGTAACGACTGTCAAAGATCTACAAACGACAGCCCAGACGAATTGCTTAACGTGTTTTCCGAGGCACGGAGGAAACTTGGTATATAATGAGTGGTCACCCATCCACGGACCAACCTAGGCAAGCGCGGCCTAACCTTAAGATCGACCTGAGCTGCTGTTATTATTTAGTCTAACCAAACAAAAAAAATATTTCCACTTCATCATTACGTCGGAGTTTCTCTAGCAAATTTATTTTGATACTATAGAGTCGTTCACGTTCACGATATTGTATTTGTTTACTACTTGTTGTTATACACCGCGGCCCTTTGTCGAGTAAGTACCTGATATGTGGTGGAGCCAAATACATACAGTCGCAAAGTTCAAGTACCTACCCTACCTAGCCTAGACCATTTGAATCGGATCACAATGACACATAATATACTACATTATTTGCGAAGGCCCTTGTAACTTTTCGGAGCGAACCTTTTTATTCCATATGTGACTGACCCGGGTCAAGATGGCTAGAGCAGTTCTGTCTGAAAAGTAGAATTGTCTATTGTCTGGCTGTGAGATGTGTTGCGTCAAATTTATAGTTGCGAACAAAAATGTCGAGTTGTCGACATCTCATCACCCAATGAGAACGCCACCTATCGACCGAAGAGCTAAACTGTAACACCTTTTTGGTAGTTTGTTCGTTAGTTGCACTTTTATTTAATCATTTTAATTAGACAAAGATATTAGTGAACGATTGAATCATGAAAGTACATTATGCGTGACTTTAGACTTCATTTCAAACGACATACATACCATCAAAGTTTAAGTGCTTTTAATTATTTATGGATTTAAGGGAATTTGCTTAACTACCGAGGGGTAAATTATTTATAATTTTATTGGAATGTCCTCTACAAATGTATGTATTTCAGCCGCTCCGTCCTGGATTTATTAGTGATTTGATTGATTAGTGGTTCCTGAGTAGGCAAAAACTAAAAACACCTAGATTTTTAGGAATGAGTCAAATATACTCACACTCCCACAGGATCTAAATTTGATTGATCTCCATTGCTGTGCCGATATTCAATCCTCATACGTCAAACCAGGAGAACATGAGACGTAGTACAACTCGACCTGCCAACGCCCGTAACACAGGTAGGTAACATGGTGGAAAGCTTTATTGATTAATCACCGGTAATATATTATTGTACCAGGGAGGCAGAAAGGTGGTGAAGATGGATTGTTACTGAAGCAGGAAGGTGTTTGACAAAGTTGACTAAAGATGAAGGATTGTGTTTTGAAAGTGTGGGTTAATTTAATATATTAGTTATCTTCTGTTGCTCGTTGTTTTATTTAATTTAAAGCAGTTCAGCAGTTATCACACTACTACAAAAAAAAAACCGTTTTCGTTGATTTCATACGATATATTTGTTCGAAACATTTAATACACTAGCTACACTATCGGTAAGTGCAATAATACAAAATGTTGTTTTTATAAAAGATCAGGTTCGGTTCTTGGCTCTGGCAAAAGCTTATTAAAAACGAATAGGTACGAACGAGCGAATAGGTAGTACTGCTGTTTTATTCTTCCCCAAAATCATAATACTGGTTCTTTTGACCACTTTGCTCTACTTTCAGATTAAGATGAGGATGAGGTAAAACTCAGTCAGGACTTTGTTTTGAGCTTTACCGCTCTGTACAAAATTCTGTTTGTTATGTTCTTTTCCCTTAAATGAGAATAACTTCGTTAATGGCCTCGAAAAAATAAAAAAACACCATTGCTCCATACATTTAGGTCATGTCTTTTCCTTTCTTAAAAATCTATGATTTTCTTTTCATAACATGCTAAATTACTTTATTTTCTTGTTGTTTTCAGCGCGACTTCTCATCTCATGAATTATGCATAAGGACTAGGAGTCTGGAAGTAATTTGAACCTTAGAAAAACGACTTTGGTCCTAGTTTACCTAATTATGAGTATTTGAGTTATACGCACGACGACCGAACAAGCTTTACAAAACCAGTTCATGCGGATCTCTACTTGTACAGGAAATCTACACAAAGCGAGGCCATGTTATACTGGATATGTATAGCTTGCTATGTCGTTGTGTGTACCTAGGTAGCCTGTGCCTCTGGCCAGCACTCTTCTAAGACTCACAAGTGTTTGAGAAAACTGACAGAACTTGTCTAAATTATAGTGTCATGATGTGGCAACTAAATCTAAACTAAATATTGGTTCGGTACGCATTTTTCCTTTTAGAATGACTACAAGTCTAAGGATCAAAGGTCGATCGAAGTGACTAGACTCAAGTCTGATTTTGCCTTTGAACAATAGTAATTCGTTGGTTATTCGGAATGTCATTCAAATTCATATTGAAATTGCGATCAAATATTCAAATATTGTGTCGGTACTTCAGAATATGTCTGTCTGAAATAATTGATAGTTCAATAATTCTCTGGTATGTCAATATCGTTTCTGAAATTAATGTTCGAGTTTCATCTTATACATATAGTGTGAACAATTTTTCTTTATTTATTCTCTCAAGACGCAGCCGAAGAATTTTACGATGTCCTAAAATATCAGGTGGGCCATCATTTGTGAACATAAAAACTTTGAGTAATGGTTTGGAATAAGACCTCCTCCACACAGACGCAGAACGACGTAGCGTGGATATTAACCACCGTACATGCATTGGGATTCATATAATAATAATAATAATTTTATTCAGTTCAAATAACAAGATACAAAATGAAAAAGCTAGTAACAAAAAAACAATGATTCTTAAGCGCTAGATTTTTACATATTCCCTGGACTCCACACTAGGATACCCTGTGTCGTGGAGTCCAGTCTCTTCCCAAGTAAGGGTAACATGTTAGCTGTAACTGAACTAATTACACAAGAAATAGAGAAAAATAAAGAAGTACAACAATAATTTTAAAATAAATTTTGAGGTCAAGTAGTTTGATATTTTGGAAGTATGTGTTAGAGTGTGGGTGAAGAGTGATATGTGTGGTAGGGTGTGTATGGCGTATTTGGGTGGGTGTGGTGTGTATGGTGAGTGAGTACGTGCATGATTGTTTTTTTTTTACAATATTACGACTGTATATGCAAAAGGTGTTCTGTTTGGTCATAGTTTTTGGGATGCAGCCATTTAAAAATAGCGTTTTTACAAGAGCTGTACGTTAGGGTGAGTATAGTTTTACTGTAAGAGTAGAATTTTGAATAGAGGTAGGGCCCAAGAAATGCAAAAGATCTGCGTGCAAAACATGAGTGTACTCTTGGTCGATACCATTTTAACGTTCTGGATGAATGAATGGCCAATTCTTGAGCATGCCTATGGAAACGCAGCAATGTGGAAGCAATAAACAACTGCCTCACGCGAAGTACGCTACACTCTGAGTACAAAGCATCAGTAGAGTAACGCCAGGTTTTTTTGTAAGCTATTTTTAGAATAGCTCGTTGAGCTCGTTCCAGCCTTAACAAGAGGGTTTTATATGCTGCTCCCCAGACTGATACACAGTACCCTAATACTGACTGGCACAAGGTAAAGTACACAATGCGAATCAGTTCGGGTTTAGCGATGGACTTTATTTTTTTGAATATGTGCGAGAGTTTCCTAGTACGTTTCACAAGTGCATCAATTTGACCTTTCCATGTAAGATTTTCATTGATTAGGATCCCTAGGTATTTAATACAAGGAACCTGTTCAATTGGCGAGCAGAGACAACTTTCATTAGTGACACTGCCACAAGTATGAAGTTTAACTTGTAGCTCTTTGTCAGGGGCAGACCGGTCAGAAATACTAAAGCACACTGACTTCGTTTTACCGACATTTAAGGTCAGCAAATTGTCTTGCAGCCAAGTAGCAACCTTTTTGAGCCCCTCCTCAGCTACAGAAACAACATCACTCCAAGTTTTCTCATGAAAAATTATTGCGGTATCATCCGCGAACGTAAAAATACTTGCATTGCGGAGTTCAAGAGAGCATAGGTCGTTTATGTAGATCAGGAATAATGTGGGGCCCAAAACACTGCCTTGCGGCACGCCGTAATCAACATATGCAAGGTCACTGACATATTCCCCAATGCGAACATCTATTGAGTTACTAACCACTCCTTAGGTAACTCTGTAGTAAGACCAGCTTTACTCTTTAAATGAATCGTGTTAGTCATGGTTATCTTGGACGTTATCTTGTCTAATTATGACGTCTTCCTGCGTTTAGTCGTTCACCAATTTGTCTGCCAAGCAAGGCATTATAAGCTTTCATTATTTGTGTTTCGCTTTACACCTAAGTTAACAATAAGATTGAGCCGTTCATCCTGCGCCTGATCTCTCCGGTCGTTTCGTATGACCAGATCGGACTATGATAGTAAAGGAACAAAGAGAGTACCCGTGCTTGGCTATGTCACATACTTGAGCAGATGTGCACTATACAATATGTTAAAAAAAACCTGTTCGATCCAAAAGGGGCTTATAGGTGACAATGACATTACCAAATAAAATACGAAACATCCAGGAAAGTCACGACATATTATTTATTAATGAATTTTGTACAGTCAGAATGAAAAACCTGACTTTTACTTTAATAATAAAAATAAGGTAAAAGGTAAGGTAAAGGTTATTAAAGTAAAAGTCAGGCAATTGTTGGAAAAAGATGAAGTTTAATTTAGAATTACATCAACAGTAAATATGATAAATCACAATAATGTCCTAAATCAATTAAAAAGCGTCTAAAATTATTTTTAAATATTAACAGTAATAATCAGTCCATATATTCCGCGGAAGTGTGGGGGTCGTGGCTTCCTAAATGCTAAGACCCTGCACAACCGTGAGGTATGCAGTCTCAGGGAATACTTCCTAGAAGCCGACGTGGGGATACACCGAGATGTGGTCTCAGTTGACAAGGGCCTTACCCCGCTCTTCTAGGCTAACGAGAACTGGCGCAAGCCTGTAGTATTAGACACTAATGACCGCAGGGAGATATGGCAGAGCAGCTTCACGGACGCTTTTACCGGGCCCTACATGAGCCCGATGTAGACTTCTTAGCGTCCGTATCCTGGCTGCGTTTCGGTGACCTCTTCGGAGAAACCGAAGGTTTTGTCTGTGCAATAATGGACGAAGTTACGCTGACGAATAACTACCGGAAACACATTGTAAAGGATGGCACGGTTGACATATGTCGGGCATGCCACCGTCCGGGAGAATCGATCCGACACATTATTTCTGGGTGTTCTCGTTTGGCTAACGGAGAGTACTTGCATAGACACAATCTCGTTGCCAGGATTATCCACCAGCAACTTGCTTTGAAATACAACCTTGTGGAATCAGAAGTGCCATACTTATAGGTATGCGCCCGACTCAGTTCTATACATCTAGAACAATACGTGCCGTACGTATTGTTAGGAGGTTCCTCTCTCAAGAGCCCTGATCAACGTTAGCCCGGACCCTGTTCCCGATGCCGGTGGGCTACTACTTTTTATATTTTGTAGAAATATTTAAAAATGTAAATAATATGGTTTAAAATGAATAAAGGAAATAATCAGTCCTATATATCAATTGAAACGTGTACAACAAGAATATTAAATGTAAATTACTACAATAATCAGTCTCATATATATTTATATCAATTACCTACTAACAATTACTATAATAAAATACCGAAAATAATGAACAATAGCGTCAAAAATCAGTAACTAACAACGATATCAAAATTTAGACCTGTTCTTATGTTTATACAAGGTGTTGTTTTGCAACCTCGTCAAATTTTAGGAGGTATCTATGCTAATGATTCTCGACCCGAATCAATAATAAAATGAGTAGCTAATTTTCTTTTTTTTATTTATTTACTGAAATCGCTAACTGTGCCACCCGTGTTTTAAACACGAGCCGTCTGATCCCTGCCTTATAACGTCGCTTACACACAAACAAAAAACCTCAAACGTTTTTTCGATAATTTTATAATCGAAATTCACGCTATGGGGGTTATTCTGAAATATTGACAAATTTAAACAACAAAAAAATGCAGTTTTTTTAAATAATTTACTAGGTACCGTAATTTATATTGAATATTTATGTCTTTTGTGACAACATCCTGAATTTTGACGAGGATGCAAAACAACACCTTGTATAATACTAGCTGCCGCCCGCGACTTCGTTCGCGTCTAATGTTTTTTATTTTTCCGTTTTGAAAATTGATGTTGGCCGATTCTCAGACCTACCCGATATGCACACAAAATTTCATACAAATCGGTTCAGCCGTTTCGGAGGAGTATGGTAACTAACATTGTGACACGAGAATTTTATATACATACAAGATTTAAAACTATCAGTCTGTTCAATACGATCACCAATAAATATATAACAAAAAAAAACAATCATATACCAACTAAAAATCTTATATTCTCATGTATTTTTCTATGATCTGAAAATAAGTTCTTACTGAAAAAGGTAACTTAAAATACCTACTAAAAGTTCAACACAATTTGTGATTTTCCAAGTCCAAAATGGTGCTAGAAATGTGGTCATCAATTTCAGTGGTTTCACGAGTTTTTGTATGTATATCATGTATATGCTCCATTCCAAGATTCAACCACGTTTGTGGTTCGATTCTGCTGACAAGACCATCTATTGCAAAAAATGTACTTTCTAGAAGCCTGCACGCACCTATTTGCAAAATAGTTGTTGAATATCGTCACATTACCATTATTAGGAGACGTCAGACAGCCGGGTAGAAATAGGTATTATTTATGTTTCTGACGTTACTTTGCCTCTAAAAAAACATTCGTCCACTACACCACTCGAAAATATTAATAATAATGAAATTCCTGTTTCGACCGGAACGCCTACTAAGCCGTCCTGTGTTGCCATGTCAGTTTCCTCATTTTACTACATTAAATTTATTTTATATCAGGGTATTTTATTTCGGGCCTGTGAGCTGTGGATGGTGAGTAATGGGCTAACTCACTGTCCGTCCGTCTTATGACTACAAGCCGTGTCGACGGCGCGTTCGTGTTCCACGCGCGCCTCAAGGAGATGTGAGCACATTGAAAGGGCCGATACCTGCCAGGGCTGCGGCCCGCAGCCCGCGGGACTGTTCGAAAGAGATACCGTGGCCCTGGAACACAAAGGGCTAAGCAGGAACATGGATGGGTTTTAGGCAGTGCAAGCCTGACACTCCCTTCCGCTCCGCCCAGAGCAGGAGGGGGTCATTTGATGATTAAAATCCGTAAAAAAAAAAATGTGTTGTCCAATCTAATCTCGATAGCTAATAACACCGTCGCGGATCGGACAGGGTTTTTTTTTAACATAATTGTATATATAGGTATTCTAGTATGTATGTGGCTATAGTCTCCGTTGAGACTGGCCGCCGTAACTGAAATTCGGTCAGAAGAATAATGACGGGCGTTTTCAAATTCGGATAACCAAGACCGATAGCATAAATACCTTACAAACTATCATACATATTTATAAAATTAATGAAGTATTGTACACGAAGTGACGGCGTCGTGTTGCGCTGCGTGGTGTCGCGTAGCCTTCCACGCCATCGCCGAAACATGACACCCTCCGGCCAAAACTCTTCCTTGAGGAAGGACGACACGGTTGGCGCAGTGGCTAAGCGATTTACTGCTGTGCTGCGTGTCGCAGGTTCGATCCCCGTACGGAACAAATATTTGTAAGGCCTACAGATAGTTGTTCCGGGTCTGGGGGTCTACTCTCTTTCTCCGAAACGTAACTTCGGCAACGAACGAAAGTTTAACGTAGTTACGTTTGTGACCTTATTTTATATCATTTGCGGACGCACACAATAAAATTTAATACATTCGTTCACGTTAATTGTCTTTGAATTCGAACTTCTTGTGTGCGTCCGCAAACGATAAAGATAAGGGTCACAAACGTAACTACGTTTAATATTCGTTCGATGCCGAAGTTACGTTTCGGAGAAAGAGAGTAGACCCCTGGCTGTTTGTGTATGTGAGTTTATTTGTTTGTAAACGCACCCACGGTACAAGAGAAATTCCTAGTGTGGGGAAAAGTTTTTTAAAAATGAAATGATAAAAAAATATGATGAGTCGGAACTCGCACCACGGATGACTTGAAATACGTGTTGTGACGCGACTCCAACTTCTATACCTGTCTTGTGTGTGAGAACCTTTACGAAGAGTCCGTTCACATTCATTGTCCAGTTTTATCCTTTGTGGCTTCTTGAAAATGTTGTTTTTAGGTCAAAGGGTCAAAGGGGCTGTGAATGGGGTCATGTATCAGATTTAATTGTAGGTTTTGTGATGTGCAGATGATATGAAGAACCTACATAAGTAATTAGTTTTTGTTTTGTAAGGTAATCTGAGGTATTTATGATAAAAATCTCTTTTGTCATTACCTTACGGTCTTTTAGGTTGGCTATCAACCCTCAATATCGTTGCTTGACTTTTACGAGGTGAGAGCTGGTACATCTCAACAGATTTTTTGAAAAAAAAGCGAACAATTTTTCTGAACTTTAATTTAAACATTCGAGAGGTTATACGATCAGTTGAAAAAAAATAATGGGCAATTATTTTTCTTATGGGTAGTTGGTAAATTTGTGCGACAATAAAACATCTAGACAGTAATAAAAAAACAATTGGCCGGTTTCGTCTTACAATCATCATCATCATCATCATTTTAGCCGAAAGACGTCCACTGCTGGACATAGGCCTCCCCCAACGCCACATTGACCAGTCCCGTGCGACTCGCATCCAGCGGATCCCCGCAACCTTCACCAGGTCATCGGTCTACCTAGTGCGAGGCCTTCCAACGCATCGTCTTCCGGATCCGTTCTGCAATTATGTGCAATGTGCCCTGCCCACTGCCACATAAGTTTGGCAATTCTTCGGGCTACGTTGGTAACATTGGTTCTCTTGCGGATGTCCTCATTACTGATTCGATCACGCAAGGAAACTCCGAGCATAGCATACAATGTCAGTACTAAAAATATGTAAGCAGACTAATAAATAAATGGCCAGTAAAAATGATAGAATGCGCAGTTAGATACATAGTTCGGCAGTTCACTTCGGTTTTTTATTTACAATCCCGCTTTTACTCCGACTCGGGGACACGAGGAGCGTAGGCCGAAGTCCGGCGGAGCGACGACGCACGGTGGGCTGAAAATCGGCTTTCATAGACTTAGGGATTTCAATTTGCAAGTGCTTGTTTTTATGTCGGATATCGCTTCTATTAGTCATTACTATGTACAAAAATGACACCCGAGTTAATTCTGCCCAAAAACGAAGGAAATATAATTTTTTTACGAAAAATTTGTATGAAGGTATGAAAAATCGAATTATCTCCTAAACGGCATGTTTAACGGTAATATCCTTGGAGGTGGTCATAGTGCTAATTATTCATGATTTTTTGGTTAAAAATTTAATGCTGTTTTTTTTTTAAAAATCGTCAAAATATTTTTATTTGTTTTTACATGTAAAACGATCCCTTTTAGTGTCCAAGTTAAAAAGTTCGATATGTTATTAACCCAAATATTAAGAACACACGAATCGAGAAAAAAGAAATAAAAAAATTGCTGTTTTTGACACATTTATATTAATTTAAATAAAAAAAGATTATCAAATTATTATTAAAGTAACATATTAAGTTATATTATATACAAAATAATTTAATTTAAGGAATTAATACTACGCATTTGTAAAATAAATAAAAAAAAATAAAAAATATCATTAAATATTACAAAAAAACCCAAACACACTCAAATACAAATTTACAAATATGTACATATATTTTTTTTACAAATTTTCCTTATCACTGTCGTTGTCAGACTCCAATTCTGAGTCAGCATCCAGATTGGATATATCCAAAAACTCGAACTCAGTTTCCTGAAATTGAATTAAGTCGAGAGTTTCAGCAAAAAAGCTCTGCTTTTTCTTGGCATCTAACTTAGGCCTTTGTGCACTTAGCAAAGGATCCGAAGAAACAACAAGCATATTTAAAATGTCTTGATTAGAATCCTGCCTACTTCTTTTCCGCGAATGATGTTCACGAAACCTCCTAAAATCTTTGTTTCGAGACTCTGAGGCTTCTTCCGAGAGAGTCCCAATCGGCACAATATTATTTTTCTCGATTATGTCAGCCCCATGGATTAATAACTTATGAACGGTTGACGACATGTAGTACCAGTCGTATAATAATACGTACTTTTCTGCTGTTTTGCGAGCATAATCTCTAAATTTTATTATATCGACCTGCTCTCCAGATGTAATTGCTTGTAAAATTACAGCAAATCTTTTGATGAGGTCTTCATCCAAACCGGTTATAGCTGCGGTTTTATTAGGAAACTCAAAGAATTTTCTTGCAGTATTCCCGTCATTGGTGGTTCCCGAGCCTTGTTTTACTATATCAATCAACAGATTGAGCTCATCTTTGAATTTATTTTGAATTATTTTCTTCCTTGTCTGTAGCATTTCTTTGTGCTCATCACTTCTCGCTGCCCTTCGTTTGAAGTCGAGCCTGTATGCAATGTGTAACAGACATTCCATACAATTTATACGGGCGTGTAGGGATGACAAGCCAAACTCATACAGGTCCGAACACACAATTTTTGATGTTACAGCATCTAAGCGGTTCATTTCTGTAGGCTTTGCTAAGCACAGGTAGCACGATGCATTTGATCTAGCTTCAGAAAGGTAAGTGCAGACTTTAGCGTCGATCATCGTCATCATTAGTTGATGAGTCACCTTATTATTATTATTGCACTCTGTGGGGATAAGGGCCTCAATTTCTTTATCAATTTGTTTTTTCAGCTCAAGGACAACTGCTTCACTCTCCTTTACAAAAGTAAACTGAACTGGACGACAATACAAAACTGAGCATGGTTTTGGGTTCGTCCATAAAATGTTGTCTCCATCTATGAGTTTTAGTGGCACCAAGGAGGTCATGAAAATACTCGAGTCATCTTCCTCACCCTCAATTTTCTGCTTGTATCGGCTTTGGTTAGAAGCACCATCAAATCCCCACTTGGATATCAGCTTCAACTGCTTGTTATGCTCTTCGTTAGAAAGGCTTTGAAGGATTCTTGTAACCGTGATATCAAGTAAAGCTTGTGTGTCTTGTGTGTGAGAACCTTTACGAAGAGTCCGTTCACATTCATTGTCCAGTTTTATCCTTTGTGGCTTCTTGAAAATGTTGTTTTTAGGTCAAAGGGTCAAAGGGGCTGTGAATGGGGTCATGTATCAGATTTAATTGTAGGTTTTGTGATGTGCAGATGATATGAAGAACCTACATAAGTAATTAGTTTTTGTTTTGTAAGGTAATCTGAGGTATTTATGATAAAAATCTCTTTTGTCATTACCTTACGGTCTTTTAGGTTGGCTATCAACCCTCAATATCGTTGCTTGACTTTTACGAGGTGAGAGCTGGTACATCTCAACAGATTTTTTGAAAAAAAAGCGAACAATTTTTCTGAACTTTAATTTAAACATTCGAGAGGTTATACGATCAGTTGAAAAAAAATAATGGGCAATTATTTTTCTTATGGGTAGTTGGTAAATTTGTGCGACAATAAAACATCTAGACAGTAATAAAAAAACAATTGGCCGGTTTCGTCTTACAATCATCATCATCATCATCATTTTAGCCGAAAGACGTCCACTGCTGGACATAGGCCTCCCCCAACGCCACATTGACCAGTCCCGTGCGACTCGCATCCAGCGGATCCCCGCAACCTTCACCAGGTCATCGGTCTACCTAGTGCGAGGCCTTCCAACGCATCGTCTTCCGGATCCGTTCTGCAATTATGTGCAATGTGCCCTGCCCACTGCCACATAAGTTTGGCAATTCTTCGGGCTACGTTGGTAACATTGGTTCTCTTGCGGATGTCCTCATTACTGATTCGATCACGCAAGGAAACTCCGAGCATAGCATACAATGTCAGTACTAAAAATATGTAAGCAGACTAATAAATAAATGGCCAGTAAAAATGATAGAATGCGCAGTTAGATACATAGTTCGGCAGTTCACTTCGGTTTTTTATTTACAATCCCGCTTTTACTCCGACTCGGGGACACGAGGAGCGTAGGCCGAAGTCCGGCGGAGCGACGACGCGCGACGACATGGTTGTCAGAAGATAAAGCGGCAGCTTTTTTTCGCGAGCGCAGTGTGTACATGTTAGGCATCGTCCTAATAGAACGCGAATGCGCGATCATCGCGCGAGTAAGCGATGCGACAATCGCGTGTTCGCGCGATGACAAAAACTGGGTGTCCTATCATCGCGCGAATTGACGACGCGAGCGAGCGAGGGGCGCGGGCAATGCGGCCCGCCGACGCAATTATCGCGCGAATTTTAATTAGGACGCCTATTCGAATTCAATATGTTTGATCGCGCGTTCGTACTAACTACTAACTAACTTAGTTCAAGTTAGTGCGAATAGATTTACAAACAATTGAGTCGCGCGACCGCGTCGTGCGATTGTTAGTTAGGACACCTATTCGAGTTCAATATGTTTAATCGCGCGTTCGTACGAGTAAAATTCGCGCGACCCTACGATGATCGCGCATTCGCGTTCTATTAGGACGATGCCTTAAGCCGCAAGCAGCTTAGAATGAGATTTATTACCGACTATTTCCGATTTGTCAACTGCCCACACGTAACTACCCATTTAGTTATTTCACTGTTCAGTATTTATTAAATGCTCCTTTTTTATTATTTTTTTATTTTACTGCTAAGTTTTAACTGCCGAACTTCTAAATAAATATGCATTTTGTAATTTTTAACTTACCAAAACTACTTTATACAACTGCCGCTTAAATCAGTGCCAAAAAAACGTTTTGAATAATCGTGCGAGTATAATTTTATGTTTTTCCCAATGTTAGGTAGTTGTTTATGAATAAATGTATTCTATAACGTTTTTAGCAAGGCCTTATTTTTGAACTAAGCTGATATAAACACAATTGAATATAAAAAATCTGTGAGAGGCATTATATCACTTGTACATTCGAGCAAAAACAATGGTAAATAACAATTAATATTTAATTAGTGCTAAGCGAAAAAAGAACGGATAACAACAATTGTTTGTCAGAAAAACCGAGGGAAACAAAAGAAAAACCAAATTCTCAATTTAATCCACATTGTTGTAAAACTATTTAATTTCAAATTAGAGTTTCTGATGAAGAAATATCACAAAATACCTTATAAAAATATCTACATTTATTTGACTCGACATTTTATAATTATAATCCTTATGGCTACAAATTTAAGGCACATTATTTGAAACATATTAATCCCAGTCTTGCTTACTAAGTACCTACATACTTACATACCCTGTTGAAAATATGACACGGGATTCAGAAATGGACAGATATAAAGTTAGAGAGATAACCGTTCCACAAATTCAAACGTTTTGTATCAGTACTAGATTTGTCGTAAATTCACAATTATAAGGCCCTAAGCACATGGCGTATTTTAAACGCGCAGACGACGCGCGTTTCAGGAACACGCCTTTTCTGCGCCGTAGATGCCGATTCTTGCGTTTTTATAGAATCAAACGCGTAAAACGCGATACAAACGTGCGTGTGAAGCGCGTTTGAAACTCGTTTGAAGCGTGTACAAGGGGTCGGAGGAGGGGTGAGAGAATCACAATTGACGAGGAGTTTCTTACAAAAACGCGGAAGCCACGAGCGACTACAGCGCGTCTGTATCGCTGTATCTGCGCGTATACGCGCAGCAGACGCGCGTTTCACGATCGCCCCGTGTGCTTAGGTTACAAGGTTGCGTTCAAATCTCGTTTGAAGCGCGTATACGCGCGTCATCTGCGCGTTTAAAATACGCCGTGTGGCTTAGGCTTATAACCGTCCCGAACTGGATCTATTAAATCACTTTAGCATTTTACAAAAAATCTATCCAATTTGCGCAGAAAACACTAAAACCTATAATTTCTAAAATGTTTATTTGTTGACTGGACCCAAACACTTGTTCTTAATATTAATTTATTAATAACCTTATGAAATACTTACTTCTACAAAAATTATTTTCATCATTTAACAAATGTAGACTTAATGTTTCAACGCTACTGAATAACAATAGTATTATTAACCTATTTTAAATTAGTTCTCGCTAGAGAAATATGTAGAGGTTTGTAATACAAACAGACTGTTGAGTTGTTGGAATTGACGTCGTAATTATTACAACAATAATTGTTTCATTTGAGTGAAGTGGTTCTGACATATGACATTAACACACGTTTGTCATATTTAGTTAAGTAAATTTAGCTGACACAAAAGTTCGGTTTAATGAACTTTATTCCCATTAAGACAATCGTCACTTACACTGGAAGATTATATCTTATTACTAAAAAAAATATAAAATCAATGCTACCCCACTGATTTTATTTTTTTTGAACAAGAACAAAAAGCAAAATACACCATGATCATTGTCAACAAGATTAGAACCGAGTTCGCTGCATTCCTAAGATAAGGCGGAGGAAAATTATACAATACAATATCCTACAAACCCCTCCTAAATAATGAGCACAATATTGATAAATTCAGCTATTGGACTTACTGTGAACCTGTATACAATTCAGTGAGAGGTTAACGCTCCATGTTCATCATCATCATTTCAGCCAAACGACGTCCACTGCTGGACATAGGCCTCCCCCAAGAAGGTGGGGTTTTGCCATAATCGCCACGCTTGGCAGGCGGGTTGGCGATCGCAGTACGGTTGTTACAAAAGCACAGAGAACGCTGCTGCCCATTCTCTGGCAAGTCCCTAAGTCGCCTCTTACGACACCCACGGGAAGATATGGGATGGTACTATTCTTCACGTCCGACACCATGCAGACAACGCAGACGCTCCATGTTGGTTGCTGCAAAATTTACGTCTATGGAAGCGTGAGGTGTTTGCTCTCGTCTTGACAGATTAAACCTACAAGCAAAATGAGACCATAATGCCAGGCAGGAAGGCAGTTCGATTGAAACAGCATGTAGTGGTGGTGCTGCTCCCGCGCTTCAAGCAATATCGACCTATATTCGCACACACGTCAATTTCGGGACTTGCTACAAACCTTCGGTTTCGGCCAAAACTTCGGCCTATTTTGGCGAAAGCCGAACTCTAGCGCAGTACAAATAACGTGAAGTCACGCTGTGGACAGCAACGGTACGGTAAAGAACTCGTAACTTCAAAGTGGATTGTGTATGTATTCGATATGACAAGCCTTTGATATTGAGCATCCAAGAGGCTGTCCGTCAAAACCGAAATAGTTTTTTTTTTAAATGTTGATGTTAAAACAAATTAACGTTTAATGTAAAGATCACCTTGAATCAGTAGTGATTTTTAAACACGACATGTTATTTGTCTCTTGAAAGGTGTATACTAAAACTGAATGTGAAAATGAAAATAGTAGGTATCGATGTCTCATCATTGGTCTTGCCTTTTCCCGACTATGTTGGGGTCGACTTCCAGTCTAACCGGATGCAGCTGAATAGCAGTATTTAACATTTTAGGGGTATGAGGAACAGAGTGTAAAGTTCCTGGATACTCCTTAGAAAAGGGAGGAATCCCCTGACCAGACAGGTGTTATGTCTGGTGGAAAACTTCCCGACAGTTGTTGTCTGGTTTCTGTATATAGTCTTAAGTCGACGTAAACTTTGCTTGCGAGATGTAGGAAATTGATGTTAGTTCTTCCGTCGTGTCGTAGATGGCGCTGTAGTACATTTTTTTTAGGTCGCTACAACATGAAGCGACTGCCTATCAGGTGGCCTACCATGACGTTTTAGAGCAGTATTGTTTTAATTTTATTCCAGAGTGGGAAAGAGATGGCGCTAGACGTCCTCTATAGCTCCGTCTCTTTCCCACTCTTGAATAAGAATAAAACGTCGTCATAGTTACACCCCTGACCTCCACAACCCAGTTTGTAATAGGTAATGTGATCCCCTTAATAAGACTGGTTGTCAGACTTTCGTGCCACTGACACTTGTAACGACTGTCAAAGATCTACAAAGGACAGCCCAGACGAACTGCTTAACGTGTTTTCCGAGGCACGGAGGAAACTTGGTACGTAATGAGTGGTCACCCATCCACGGACCAACCTAGGCAAGCGCGGCCTAACCTTAAGATCGACCTGAGCTGCTGTTATTATTTAGTCTAACCAAACAAAAAAAATATTTCCACTTCATCATTACGTCGGAGTTTCTCTAGCAAATTCATTTTGATACTATAGAGTCGTTCACGTTCACGATATTGTATTTGTTTACTACTTGTTGTTATACACCGCGGCCCTTTGTCGAGTAAGTACCTGATATGTGGTGGAGCCAAATACATACAGTCGCAAAGTTCAAGTACCTACCCTACCTAGCCTAGACCATTTGAATCGGATCACAATGACACATAATATACTACATTATTTGCGAAGGGCCCTTGTAACTTTTCGGAGCGAAGCTCTTTATTCCATTTATGTATCGACTGACCCGGGTCAAGATGGCTAGAGCGGTTCTGTCTGAAAAGTAGAATAGTCTATTGTCTGTCTGTGAGAGGTGGTGCGTCAAAATTTTAGTTGCGGTCAAATGTCGAGTTGTCGACATCTCTTCATCCAATGCGAACGCCACCTATCGACCGAAGAGCTAAACTGTAACACCTTTTTGGTTGTTTGTTCGTTAGTTGCACTTTTATTTAATCAATATACGGGTAATAATACAAAGAAATTTGTGAATGATTGAATGACGAAGGAATAGTATGCGTGACTTTAGTCTTCATTTCAAACGACATACATACCTATCCAAGTTTTAGTGCTCTTTTATTTATGGGTTTTAGGGAATTTGCTTAGCTAACTGCGGAGGGAAATTATTTATTATTTTATTGGATTGTCTTCTACAAATGTTTGAATTTCAGTCGATTCGCCCTGAATTAATTAGTGATTTGATTGATTAGTGGTTCCTGAGTAGCCTAAAAATAAAAACACCTGGATTATTATGGATGAGTCAAATATACTCACACTGCCACAGCATCTTTTGATTGATCTCCATTGCTCTGCCGATTTTCAATCCTCATACGTCAAACCAGGAGTTATGAGACGTAGTACAACTCGACCTGCCAACGCCCGTAACACAGGTAGGTAACATGGTGGAAAGCTTTATTGATTAATCACCGGTAATATATTATTGTACCAGGGAGGCAGAAAGGTGGTGAAGATGGATTGTTACTGGAGCAGGAAGGTGTTTGACAAAGTTGACTAAACATGAAGGATTGTGTTTTGAAAGATCTGGGTTAATTTAATATATTAGTTATCTTCTGTTGCTCGTTGTTTTATTTAATTTAAAGCAGTTCAGCAGTTATCACACTACTACAAAAAAAAAACCGTTTTCGTTGATTTCATACGATATATTTGTTCGAAACATTTAATACACTAGCTACACTATCGGTAAGTGCAATAATACAGAATGTTGTTTTTATAAAAGATCAGGTTCGGTTCTTGGCTCTGGCAAAAGCTTATTAAAAACGAATAGGTACGAACGAACGAATAGGTAGTAGTACTGTTTTATTCTTCCCCAAAATCATAATACTGGTTCTTTTGACCACTTTGCTCTACTTTCAGATTAAGATGAGGATGAGGTACCATACTCGTAAAACTCAGTCCGGACTTTGTTTTGAGCTTTACCGCTCTGTACAAAATTCTGTTTGTTATGTTATTTTCCCTTATATGAGAATAACTTCGTTAATGGCCACGAAAAAATAAAAAAACACCATTGCTCCATACATTTAGGTCATGTCTTTTCCTTTCTTAAAAATCTATGATTTTCTTTTCATAACATGCTAAATTACTTTATTTTCTTGTTGTTTTCAGCGCGACTCTTGAATTATGCATAAGGATTAGGAGTCTAGAAGTCATTTGAAGGAGACCTTATAAAAACCAGTTTAGTCCTAGCTTACCTAATAATGATAACGAGAAGTTTTATTTTTGAGTTATACGCACGACGACCGATCAAGCTTTACAAAATCAGTTCATGCGAATCTCTACTTGTACAGGAAATCTACACAAAGCGAGGCCATGTTATACTGGATATGTATAGCTTGCTATGTCGCTGTGTGTACCTAGGTAGCCTGTGCCTCTGGCCAGCACTCTTCTAAGACTCACAAGTGTTTGAGAAAACTGACAGAACTTGTCTAAATAATAGTGTCATGATGTGGCAACTAAATCTAAACTAAATATTGGTTCGGTAAGCATTTTTCCTTGTAGAATGACTACAAGTCTAAGGATCAAAGGTCGATCGAAGTGACTAGACTCAAGTCTGATTTTGCCTTTGAACAATAGTAATTCGTTGGTTATTCGGAATGTCATTCAAATTCATATTGAAATTGCGATCAAATATTCAAATATTGTGATCAAATATTGTGTCGGTACTTCAGAATATGTCTGTCTGAAATATTTGATAGTTCAATAATTCTCTGGTATGTCAATATCGTTTCTGAAACTAATGTTCGAGTTTCATCTTATACATATAGTATGAACAATTTTTCTTTATTTATTCTCTCAAGACGCAGCCGAAGAATTTTACGATGTCCTAAAATATCAGGCGGGCCATCATTTGTGAACATAAAAACTTTGAGTAATGGTTTGGAATAAGACCTCCACACAGACGCAGAACGACGTTGCGTGGATATTTACCATCGTACTTGCATTGAGATTCATATCTATTGAGTTAGTAACCACTCCATGTAACTCTGCTACCTTAGTAAGACCAGCATTACTCTTTAAATGAATCGTGTTAGTCATGGTTATCTTGTCTAATTATGACGTCTTCCTGCGTTTAGTCGTTCACCAATTTGTCTGCAAAGCAAGGCATCATAAGCTTTCATAATTTGTGTTTAACTTTACACCTAAGTGAACAATAAGATTGAGCCGTTCATCCTGCGCCTGATCTCTCCGGTCGTATCGTATGGCCGGATCGGACTATGAGAGTAAAGGAAAAGAGAGTGCACCTGTGCTTGGCAGTCACATACTTGTGCAAGTGTGCACTATACAATATGTTACAAAGAACTCAGGCCGATCCGAAAGGGGCTTATAGGTGACAATGACATTACCAAATAAAATACGAAACATATAGGAAAGTCACGACATATTATTTATTAATGAATTTTGTACAGTTAGAATGAAAAACCTTTTTTTTTTTTTAGAATGGGTAATCATCGAATGACTTTTCCCGCTCTGGGCGGAGCGGAAGGGAGTGTCAGACTTGACTGACTAAAACCCATCCATGTTCCTGCTTAGCCCTTTGCGTTCCAGGGCCACGGTATCTCTTTCGAACAACCCGCAGCCCTGAGAATGTAAAACCTTAGGTAGGGTTTTATTATTAAAGTAAAAGTCAGGCAATTGTTGGAAAAAGATAAAGTTTAATTTAGAATTACATCAACAGTAAATATGATAAATCACAATAATGTCCTAAATCAATTAAAAAGCGTATAAAAAGATTTATAAATATTAACAGTAATAATCAGTCCGTATATTCCGCGGAAGTGTGAGGGTCGTGGCTTCCTAAGACCAAATGCTAAGACCCTGCACAACCGTGAGGTATGCAGTCTCAGGGAATACTTCCTAGAAGCCGACGTGGGGATGCACCGAGATGTGGTCTCAGTTGACAAGGGCCTTACCCCGCTCTTCTTGGCTAACGAGAACTGGCGCAAGCCTGAAGTATTAGACACTAATGACCGCAGGGAGATATGGGCCCTACATGGGCCCGATGTAGACTTCTTAGCGTCCGTATCCTGGCTGCGTTTCGGTGACCTCTTCGGAGAAACCGAAGGTTTTGTCTGTGCAATAATGGACGAAGTTATGCTGACGAATAACTACCGGAAACACATTGTAAAGGATGGCACGGTTGACATAATATATGTCGGGCATGCCACCGTCCGGGAGAATCGATCCGACACATTATTTCTGGGTGTTCTCGTTTGGCTAACGGAGAGTACTTGCATAGACACAACCTAGTTGCCAGGATTATCCACCAGCAAGTTTGCTTTGAAATACAACCTTGTGGAATTAGAAGGGCCATACTTATAGGTATGCGCCCGACTCAGTTCTATACATCTAGAACAATACGTGCCGTACGTATTGTTAGGAGGTTCCTCTCTCAAGAGCCCTGATCAACGTTAGCCCGGACCCTGTTCCCGATGCCGGTGGGCTACTACTTATTATATTTTGTAAAAATATTAAAAATGTAAATGATATGGTTTAAAATGAATAAAGGAAATAATCAGTCCTATATATCAATTGAAACGTGTACAACAAGAAATATTAAATGTAAATTACTACAATAATCAGTCTCATATATATCAATTACCTACTAACAATCACTATAATAAAATACCGAAAAAAATGAACAATAGCGTCAAAAATCAGTGACTAACTACGATACCAAAATTTAGACCTCTTCTATAGGCGATATGTTTATATAATACTAGCTGCCGCCCGCGACTTCGTTCGCGTCCAATGTTTCTTTTTTTCGGTTTTGAAAATTGATGTTGGCCGATTCTCAGACCTACCCGATATGCACACAAAATTTCATACAAATCGGTTCAGCCGTTTCGGAGGAGTAAGGTAACTAACATTGTGACACGAGAATTTTATATACATACAAGATTTAAAACTATCAGTCTGTTCAATACGATCACATAAAATAACAAATTGTATTTTATGTTACAAATATAAATAACAAAAAAAAAAACAATCATATACCAACTAAAAATCTTATATTCTCATGTGTTTTTCTATGATCTGAAAATAAGTTCTTACTGAAAAAGGTAACTTAAAATACCTACTAAAAGTTCAACACAATTTATGATTTTCCAAGTCCAAAATGGTGCTAGAAATGTGGTCATCAATTTCAGTGGTTTACGAGTTTTTGTATGTATATCATGTATATGCTCCATTCCAAGATTCAACCACGTTTGTGGTTCGATTCTGCTGACAAGACCATCTATTGCAAAAAATGTACTTTCTAGAAGCCTGCACGCACCTATTTGCAAAATAGTTGTTGAATATCGTCACATTACCATTATTAGGAGACGTCAGACAGCCGGGTAGAAATAGGTATTATTTATGTTTCTGACGTTACTTTGCCTCTAAAAAAACATTCGTCCACTACACCACTCCAAAATATTAATAATAACGAAATTCCTGTTTCGACCGGGACGCCTACTAAGCCGTCCTGTGTTGCCATGTCAGTTTCCTCATTTTACTACATTTAATTTATTTTATATCAGGGTATTTAATTTCGGGCCTGTGAGCTGTGGATGGTGAGTAATGGGCTAACTCACTGTCCGTCCGTCTTATGACTACAAGCCGTGTCGACGGCGCGTTCGTGTTCCACGCGCGCCTCAAGGAGATGTCAGCACATCGGAAGGGGTCCGAAAGGGACGATGCCTGCTAGGGCTGCGGGACTGTACGAAAGAGATACCGTGCCCCTGGAACACAAAGGGCTAAGAAGGAACATGGATGGGTTCTAGTCAGTGTAAGTCTGACACTCCCTTCCGCTCCGCCCAGAGCAGGAGGGGGTCATTTGATGACAAAAACCGTAAAAAAAAATGTGTTGTCCAATCTAATCTCGATAGCTAATAACACCGTCGCGGATCGGACAGGGTTTTTTTTAACATAATTGTATATATAGGTGTTCTAGTATGTATGTGGCTATAGTCTCCGTTGAGACTGGCCGCCGTAACTGAAATTCGGTCAGAAGGATAATGACGGGCGTTTTCAAATTCGGATAACAAACACCGATAGCACAAATACCTTACAAGCTATCATAAATATTTATAAAATTAATAAAGTATTGTACACGAAGTGACGGCGTCGTGTTGCGCTGCGTGGTGTCGCGTAGCCTTCCACGGCATCGCCGATACATGACACCCTCCGGCCAAAACTCTTCCTTGAGGAAGGACGACACGGTTGGCGCAGTGGCTAAGCGATTTACTGCTGCGCTGCGTGTCGCGGGTTCGACACCCACACGGAAAAAATATTTGTAAGGCCTACAGATAATTGCTCCGGGTCTGGCTGTTTGTGTATGTGAGTTTATTTGTTTGTAAACGCACCCACGATACAGGAGAAATTCCTAGTGTGGGGAAACGTTTTTTAAAAATGAAATTTTAAAAAAACATGATGAGTCGGAACTCGCACCACGAATGACTTGAAATTCGTGTTGTGACGCAACTCCAACTTCTTCTATACCTGTCTTGTGTGTGAGAACCTTTACGAAGTGGCCGTTCATATTCATTGTCCAGTTTTATCCCTTGTGGCTTCTTGAAATTGTTGTTTTTAGGTCAAAGGGTCAAAGGGGCTGTGGGTGGGGTCATGTATCAGATTTAATTGTAGGTTTTGTGATGTGCAGATGAGATGAAGAACCTACTTATGTACTTAATTTTGTTTTGTAAGGCGATCTAAGGTATATTTAGGATAAAAATCTTTTTTGTCATTACCTTACGGTATTTTAGGTTGGCTATCAACCCTCAATATCGTTGCTTGACTTTTACGAAGTGAGAGCTCGTACATCTCAACAGATTTTTTGAAAAAAAAAGCGAACAATTTTTCTGAACTTTAATTTAAACATACGAGAGGTTATTAGGATAAGTTGAAAAAAAAATAATGGGCAATTATTTTTCTTATCGGTAGTTGGTAAATTTGTGCGACAATAAAACATCTAGACAGTAATAAAAAAACAATTGGCCGGTTTCGTCTTACAATCATCATCATCATCATCATTTTAGCTGAAAGACGTCCACTGCTGGACATAGGCCTCCCCCAACGCCACATTGACCAGTCCCGTGCGACTCGCATCCAGCGGATCCCCGCAACCTTCACCAGGTCATCGGTCTACCTAGTGCGAGGCCTTCCAACGCATCGTCTTTTTATGTGCAATGTGCCCTGCCCACTGCCACATAAGTTTGGCAATTCTTCGGGCTACGTTGGTAACCTTGGTTCTCTTGCGGATGTCCTCATTACTGATTCGATCACGCAAGGAAACTCCGAGCATAGCATACAATGTCAGTACTAAAAATAAATGTAAGCAGACTAATAAATAAATGGCCAGTAAAAATGATAGAATGCGCAGTTAGATACATAGTTCGGCAGTTCACTTCGGTTTTTTATTTACAATCCCGCTTTTACTCCGCTCTTACTCCTACGCTCCTCGTGTCCCCGAGGACACGAGGAGCGTAGGCCGAAGTCCGGCGGAGCGACGACGACATGGTTGTCAGAAGATAAAGCAGCAGCTTTTTTTCGCGAGCGCAGTGTGTACATGTTAGTCATCGTCCTAATAGAACGCGAATGCGCGATCATCGCGCGAGTAAGCGATGCGACAATCGCGTGTTCGCGCGATGACAAAAACTGGGTGTCCTATCATCGCGCGAATTAACGACGCGAGCGAGCGAGGGGCGCGGGCACTGCGGCCCGCCGACGCAATTATCGCGCGAATTTCAATTAGGACGCCTATTCGAATTCAATATGTTTGATCGCGCGTTCGTACGAACTAAGTTAGTGCGAATAGATTTACAAACAATTGAGTCGCGCGACCGCGTCGTGCGATTGTTAGTTAGGACACCTATTCGAGTTCAATATGTTTAATCGCGCGTTCGTACGAGTAAAATTTGCGCGACCCTACGATGATCGCGCATTCGCGTTCTATTAGGACGATGCCTTAAGCCGCAAGCAGCTTAGAATGAGATTTATTACCGACTATTTCCGATTTGTCAACTGCCCACACGTAACTACCCATTTAGTTATTTCACTGTTCAGTATTTATTAAATGCTCCTTTTTTATTATTTTTTTATTTTGCTGCTAAGTTTTAACTGCCGAACTTCTAAATAAATATGCATTTTGTAATTTTTAACTTACCAAAACTACTTTATACAACGGCCGCTTAAATCAGTGCCAAAAAAACGTTTTGAATAATCGTGCGAGTATAATTTTATGTTTTTCCCAATGTTAGGTAGTTGTTTATGAATAAATGTATTCTATAACGTTTTTAGCAAGGCCTTATTTTTGAACTAAGCTGATATAAACACAATTGAATATAAAAAATCTGTGAGAGGCATTATATCACTTGTACATTCGAGCAAAAACAATGGTAAATAACAATTAATATTTAATTAGTGCTAAGCGAAAAAAGAACGGATAACAACAATTGTTTGTCAGAAAAACCGAGGGAAACGAAAGAAAAACCAAATTCTCAATTTAATCCACATTGTTGTAAAACTATTTAATATCAAATTAGAGTTTCTGATGAAGAAATATCACAAAATACCTTATAAAAATATCTACATTTATTTGACTCGACATTTTATAATTATAATCCTTATGGCTACAAATTTAAGGCACATTATTTGAAACATATTAATCCCAGTCTTGCTTACTAAGTACCTACATACATAAATACCCTGTTGAAAATATGACACGGGATTCAGAAATGGACAGACATAAAGTTAGAGAGATAACCGTTTCACAAATTCAAACGTTTTGTATCAGTACTAGATGTGTCGTAAATTCACAATTATAAGGCCCTAAGCACATGGCGTATTTTAAACGCGCAGACGACGCGTGTTTCAGGAACACGCCTTTTCTGCGCCGTAGATTCGCCGTAGATTAGATTCTTGCGTTTTTATAGAATCAAACGCGCGTAAAACACTATACAAACGTGCGTGTGAAGCGCGTTCGAAACTCGTTTGAAGCGTGTACAAGGGGTCGAAGGAGGGGTGAGATTGACGAGGAGTTTCTTACAAAAACGCGGAAGCCACGAGCGACTACAGCGCGTCTGTATCGCTGTATCTGCGCGTATACGCGCAGCAGACGCGCGTTTCACGATCGCCCCGTGTGCTTAGGTTACAAGGTTGCGTTCAAATCTCGTTTGAAGCGCGTATACGCGCGTCATCTGCGCGTCGTTTGCGCGTTTAAAATACGCCGTGTGCAAGGGGCCTGAGGCTTATAACCGTCCCGAACTGGATCTATTATATCACGTTAGCATTTTACTAAAAATCTATCCAATTTGCGCAGAAAACACTAAAACCTATATATAACTTCTAAAATATTTATTTATTGACTGGACCCAAACACTTGTTCTTAATATTAATTTAATGATAACCTAATGAAATACTTACTTCTACAAAAAATATTTTCATCATTTGCCTAGCTATAAAAATATTTCTAAAAATATCTGACTAATTTCTGTCACCAAAAGTATTAACAATAACTATTCGATTACAAATATCTAAATGCACACAAACCGACAAGTAGGCAATATTGCTCTCCACCTGGACCACAACTTTTCAGGGCATTTTTAACTTAAATGATTGTTAAGTTTAAGGTTAGATTCGCCCGACAGTGTCAACAATGATTGCGTTTCTGTTTTGTTGACAACATGACAACGGAATAGTGTCGTCTCGCTCTCTAATCCTGAAAATCGTATGAATCGGGATCTGCGAGGTTATTCTTTTGAGTGTTAAGAGCATTTACGCCTTACGGTATTTCATACAAACTTACAAGTCCTTATTTTCCGAAATTACCGAACCGGTTTTATTGAAACGTCTAAAAAGTGACAAAAAATATTTGAGAAAAATCTTTTAGTAACAAAAAAAAATGGATATTTTTGTTTCTATAGATAATTTATAATCGGCCTAATTTAGCTGTAGCACTATTTTTCGAAAAAATATTTTAGTAACTTTTTAGACCTATGTATCCTGCTTATGAGTATGAAGTTTCATTAAAATCGGTCCAGTCAATTTCGGAAAATAAGGACATGAAAAGTCTTAAGGCGTAAACGGTCTTAACCAGGGACTGAAAAGGTTACTCGTACGAAAAACGCTAGATTAAAAGTTAACTAGCAATACTGAAAAGTCAACCTGCATTATCGATCATCGAACATTTGTAGATATATACGACTAACCGGGTAATCGGTCCCTGGTGTAACGACGTTTTTCTCGTGATCTAAGTACGGTAAATGCACCTTATGATTTAAACCTTTAGTTACCTCCATAGCATAGTTAAAAGTTAAGAAAACCCCCCACTTACGACTTATTGGGAAACAATGGAGTTCCAAAAGCCAAGTCCATTTGAACTAGAATTCACGAGCACGGCTGTCAGAAAACCAAATCACTCTTTTATAACATAACCCAACTGCTTCATATCTTTATCAAACTGCTCATCTCTGTATTTCTTTATCTTCTTCAGCCAGACTCCAAACGACGCGCCAGTTCTGCAGGTGCCCCCGTAGCTTGGAGGTAGACATTCCAGGTCCAGATGCTTCTGTAAGGACTTAAGGTCGTTGCCGTGGAAGTGGATGTATTGCCACGCCTCCTGGGGGATGAACCTCTTGAACAGGTAGAAGAAGGTGTTCAGGATCCAGGAGTAGTTGATTATGTGGACGCTTTTGACGCGAGCCGGCATTGCTAGCTGGAAACGAAAGATTTTTGTTACTGCTGGGTTTAGCATCAGGTTGTTTATCTTATCCTGTGTGTTTAGAATAAGGAACTCTTATAGATTCGTCATGTCTGTCTGTCTGTCCGTCCGTATGTCACAGCCACTTTATTCCGAAACTATTATGACTACACAGTTGAAACTTGATACGTAGATGTATTCTGTAAACCGCTTTACAATTTTTATGAAAAAATAAAAGATTAAGGGTCTGACGCTGCTGCGGCTTCTGAGAGCTTCTCAAACGGCGTCAATACTGAAACCTAAATGCCAATTACAGTTTTGAGCCGTTTGGGGTCGAAACGCTCGAGTCATGAGGCCCAAGTGCACATCTCCTTTTTAAAGTTTCTCGTCGAATGAACTCCGCGAGACCAGAGGGCTGGCTTTTTCTTTGGGCAAAGAATTAGCATTGCCTTCAACGTGGCAATGTTGCCAGTCTTCTACGCACGTTTCCGAGTGACAGCGTTGTGGAGGATTATTTTGTCCCCTAAGCGTACTGTTGTTTTTAAGTTAGTGTAAACATATTAAGTTAGTTAGTTTATGTGATTATTTAGTTCTTATTATTATTTTATGTGTGTTCAATTGTTAATTATTATCCTTCAAAACCAATAACTTGTTAATAAATGAATTATAACAACAACATTAACACGCAACACTATTACGGACCAAAAAAACAGTTTAATTTAATAGGTGCGCTTAAATACTCTTACAAAACATGGATAAGATTTCTGTATTGCAATACTACCTACTTCTGTAAAAAGTTCAGGATAGGCATAGGCGCATCTGTCCGTCGAAAAATTGCTTTTTGACGTATTCAAAGATTTCGGGGAAAGTCAAATTATATGACTTACACTACCATGGGTTGAAAAAAAGATATTGTAACTTTTTCTTTTATTTTATAAATTAACGATGTTTTTACATAATATCACGCTTGTAAACCCCGAAAGGGTAGGCAGAGGTGTAGGTACCTAATAGTACACCCACATTTCGTTTATTATATTCAACTCCCATGCAATAGGGGGCGAGCTCATTGCCATAAACCGAACACAAATCCAAAGTCCGCGGCTGCTACTGAAAAATTCCTGATGGAGAAACCCAATAACAGTTTGCCCGATCCGGGAATCGAACCCAGGCCCTCATGTTTAGTAATCGCGATTGCGACCACTGGACCAGCGAGGAAACTTTTTTAAGATAAAGATCTTGAATATTCGTTTTTTTTTTATAAACGTTGGCCCACACTAAGAATTTCTCCTGTACCGTGGATGCGTTTACAAACATTGAAACTCACATACACAAACAGACAGACCCGCAACAACTTTCTGTAGGCCATACAAATATTTGTCCCGTGCAGGGATCGAACCCGCGACACGCAGCGCAGCAGTCGATCGCTCGACCACTGCGCCAACCGTGCTGACCGTGCTGCATTCTTGATTGACCTCTTCAATCAATACCGGAGATCGGATCGGGATCGGAGTAGGTAGAATGATTTTTGGTACTTGTATCTTAGATGCACACAGAAAGGATAACATGGATAAGCCAATTTTCCGGAAAGTAATTCCGGTTTTCCGGATTTAATTAAATATTCTTAATGTTGGTAGTGATATTATAACTACTCAATGCAAGAATTTAAAGGAAGATATTAAAACTAAATTAATTTATTATTTAACTGTTGAATAATAAAAACAATCGAATTCCGATCGAAGCATTTTTTTTTTGTAGCCTTTTTTGGCCACAACTTCTTATAAATTGTTGCACTTAAATTTCAATCAAATCAACCAATTCTGGAGGAATGTCCATATTAATATAAACGTTTCGGATCAATGACCCCAATTCAATCTGCCTACTCCGATCTATGATCATTACACAAAATAACAAATCAACTTACTCCCATAAGACAGACGATCTGGTAAGCCACAGTAGGAGTCAGGGCTGCCACTTGACGCAATGTGAGCCCCTCCAGGTCTACAATGACTGTGCCAGCCAGGATCTGGAGCTTGGGCGTGCGAATGCCTATTTCTGTCATCGCCATACCAGCTCGAACTAAGTCTTCGACTGGAAACTCGCTGGGGTCCCAACGACCTGGAAAAAAAACATTATGAAGCTTGACAAGTTTTAGAAAATGCCGACGCTATGTCGCAAGTGGATAAAAATTTGGGGCCAAACGAAAACTCAAAATGAAGTCGAGTTTTACGATTAGGTATATTATGATTCGATGAGTTGCTAAAGTTAATATAATAGTAGTTTTACTTTAGTCATTTTTAACCCCCGACCAAAAAAGAGGCGTGTTATAAGTTTGACGTGTGTATCTATGTGTCTGTCTGTGGCATCGTAGCTCCTAAACGGATGAACCGATTTTGATAAAATTGGTTTCGTTTGAAAGATATTTTAATCGAGAGTGTTCTTAGCTATGTTTCGAGAAAATCTGCTCAGCCGTTTGAAGATCATCACCTCTTTTCTAGTTGATGAAGGGATTTAAACAACTTCCACAGGTCTAGTCGATTTGAAATTTGAAATCTTGTCACTTGTCACCACGGGAATTGCCGAGGGGGCTGCACCCCCCCCCCCTACCCCTAAAATTATCATATTTTTTTAAATTTACAGCTTTCCTTGTCTGCATTAATTAGCGAGAAGAGGCGCAACACCCGGAAAATTGGAAGGAATGGGGGAAGCCTATGCCCAGGAGTGGGACAGTCAAGGCTAAGAAAAAATAATAAAATTATAAAAAGCTAGAAAAAAAAATCATTAAAAATTTAAAAAACCCCTGACACAGACAACCTCTAAAAAGCCAAAACGCTACGACGCTTGGATTAATTTATTTTTGGCTATTTAGAGGTTATCTGTGTCGGGGGTTTTTTTAAATTTTTAATTTAATTTTACATACTTAAATAAAACCACTTTATCGAATCTCTTACCGAATCTGAAGACAGACAGCCTCCCGGTATCAGGTCTGTCGAGCATGGTGCCCTCATACGTGTCCTTCACCTTCACCAGCCCCCACAGGTCAACGCCCTCGTACAGATGCTTATTCTGCTCTCTGAACGTGCAGTACCGGACCAGCTGTAAGAAAGAGTTTTGTTACAAAGTTCCACTCATTTTTGGTACTAAGTATGTTAACATTATAGGAAAAAGCCATAGAAGAAAGAGTTTCAAACTTGATGAATTTTGATGAAATGAAATAAATGAATTTTCACCTTTGTTTTTTAGGGTTCCGTAGCCAATTATCAGACTTGGAACCCTTGTAATTTCGTTATATCCACCATTAAATCATAAATACGCTAGTATTCTGAATCTTTCACTGTCTTCACTGTGTGTGTGTGTGTGTGTGTTTATCTCTTTACTTTAACTATATTATTGCCTAGTAAATAATTTGTTTCTTTCTTGCTTTACTGTGCGATTGGCAAGTAATAATTTTAACGTTTAAGGATATTTTTAAAGCAGGCGTACGATTTTATAACCTGTCAGAAAAACGGTCAAAAAATCTTTGAAGACCAAATTTTCAATCCCAGGTCTTTTTTGGGTTCCGTACCTCGAAAGGAAAAAACGGAAGCCTTATATGATCACTTTGTTATCCGTCCGTCCGTCTATCTGTCTGTCTGTCAAGACCCTTTTTCTCAGGAACGCGTGGAGGTCATCAAGCTGGAATTTATATCAAGGGTACTTCCCGTGAACTCAGTATCTTGAAATTTGGTACGAAGCAACGTCTTATAGCACAGATAAAGGAAACATTGCGAAAACCGTAAATTTTTTGCAAAAATATTTTAATAATTTTTGAACGGAACCCTCGGTGCGCGAGCCCGACTCGCACTTGGCCGGTTTTTTGTGTTGTTCGGACTCCATGACAAAAAACAAGTTTCCAACGCGACAAACATATTTAGTCAATTTCTTTCTTTATTTGTATTTTTTATAGGTAAGTAACAAATAACACAAATGTCAAGACATGTTTGCAAACAGTAAGTAGTTGTAGATATACATTATCGAATTACATGTACAAGAGTTGACTTTTAGCATCCATTATGTACAAACAGCTACATAACATGACTAAGCAGCTTACAGAGAACCGATAGAACATGTACTAAGTACCTACTTATAACTTTATTATTCATACAAGGTGCCTTATTTATCGTGTGCAAACTTTGCCCTAACTATGTTGGGATCGGGTTTCAGTCTAAACACATGTTTGCTATCAAAATACATAGGTTTACTGCAATGTAGTATGTACCTAACCTCCAACCCAGTAACTGCCGTTAATAAAGTCCGAGTAGTCGGTTAAATTCAGTATTTGACAGCCGGCAGACACATAATATTATCTTTTTTTTCTGTTTAGATTTGAGTTTTTTATTTTATTTTGTGTTGCTTGCACTTGTGGCACGTGCCAATTAAATGTTTTCTTTCTTTCTCTTCTACTAGATTTTTTTTCTCATTAGTTCGACCGTCAAATTTATTTAATGGAGAAATAAAATAAAATTAAAATTATTTATTATAATAATTTTAAGCAAATCAAGTATCTTGACTTGGCTCGCGATGTTGTCGACATGTGGGATGTTGACTCAGCGATCATTGTGCCGATCGTATCAGCCAATGGCCTAATTGCCAAGAGCCTCGACCAACATCTGATGAGGCTCTCGTTAGGCAGCTGGATCAAGGGCTTGATACAGAAAGCGGTACTCCTGGACACGGCTCGTATCGTTAGGAGATCCTTTCTCTGGAGCCCTGACCGCCGCCGCTGGTAGCTTGGACCCTGTTCCCTACTATTTTTTTTATTTTTAAATGTTTTTTTTTTATATTGACTTTATATAGGAATATTTAAAAATGTAAAAAATGTGTTGTATAAATGACTAAACAGAATATATCTTTATTTCAGACATACGTCCATTCATTTCTACAAAGAAAGCGTTAGTATGGTTGTTAGTAGAACACACACAAAAAAATACGAAAAAAAAAAAAGTTGTTAGTAATTTGTTAGTATATAGTGTATATTTGTAAACACATTATATGTTTGTACATCTGTACTGTACCACACATCCTTGATCAAGTACATAATTGAAAAATATTGTGTGTCTTGCTTTATCCATTTTGCGATACTCTACCCTCAAAATTAAACTAAAAACATGTACTCTCAAAATACGACAAAAAATACTATTACCCACCAATCTTGATAGGGCGTTCAGTTAAATGTTTAATGTATATAGGTTTAGATGCATAGGTATAAGTAAATATACAGCGGACGATGATTTGTGTATTATTATTTTTTTATTTGCTATCAATTTACTTTGGTACGACGCCACCTCATTTTATAATTTAATTTATAATTTACTAGCTGCCCCGCGCAACTTCGTCTGCGTCACATTTTCCCCGTTTTCGCAATATTTCTCATTGCTGCTCCGCTCCTATACAGCGCCATCTATTGAATACTAACTGAATCCAGTGAACAGATACCGCCATCTGTTACAATTGTTTTGAGCTAACAGATAATTGTGAAATAATTTGCAATAAAATAATATTGCGACTATAAATGTAAGCATCGTGTAAGTAAGCTATCCTATCTTTCAAGTTGGATCAAACTGCACACGGTGAGCAAATTTGATTTAAATCGGTTAAGTAGTTTAGGGAGTCCATCCCGGATGAACAACGTGACGCCTAATTTATATTTATATAGATTTTATAACAAAGTTCAGAAACTAAATCAACACGCCGATGTTAATGCTCAAACGCAATTAACATGCGGACCAATTGGTGTTGGACATTTTGCAGAAAAAATGCGGTAAAGATCACGTCATGTCAAGTTACATCATTTAAAGATTGTTTTTTTTAAGATGCTAATTATGTATAATTGTAATTTTGTAGTTTCCAATTTGATATTTGACTATGATCATTTATTACCAGAGGTCGGAATTGGGTAGAGTTATTTATGTACTTACACTGATTCCATACAGCGAAAGAATAAAGTGGATATGCATCAAATCCCGAGATGAATTTTAAAGAGCAGAACATCCCGTGATTTATTAAGTAAAAAAGTTATTTACTTTTACACAATTTAAACCATCCGACATCGGACGTCCGAAGTTGCAAAATTCCAATGCGCACATGCAAGGGCAGATCCATATTAATATCAAAATTTCGATGCAAGTACATTAATAACTCTACCTAATTCCGACCTCTGTTTATTACACATCTATACATTTTTTTGTTTCTGGTTAAGCTTGTTGAGACAAGCAAGACAGAACAATATTTTTCAATTATGTATTTGATCTAAGATGTGGTAGAGATGTACAAACATATCATGTGTAAACAAATATAAACCATTTTTATCAAAACAAGCGTTTTTAAATTTTAGTTTATGTTTCTCAATTAAAATAAATTCGAAGGTCGAACAAATGGGAAAAAAATCTCGCTTTTATATCGACCGTATTAAAGCCGCAATGGAGCCGAATAAAGGCTCCAAGGTTTTTGCAAGAGATCTGGCTAATGGGCAGAGAGAGGAAGCTCAAGAAACTGAAGACCGACGATGCCAGGATTGTATCCGCCAAACCGGAGTGAGGGAGATCGAGAGATTCTATGGGCAGTTGTTCACGCCAACAAGTAAAGCCGTTGTAAAACTAGCGAACGACCCAAGACACACAACAAACAACTACACTAAACCGAAGACATCCCGAAGATCAGCCTGTACGAGATTAGGATGGCTCTGAAACAGCTTAAAAACAACAAGGCACCGGGTGATGTGGTCGCTCACAATGGGCCGCATCAGAAGGCTTAAAGTCACCCAAAGGTCAATGGAGAGGGCTATTGTCGGAGTTTTCTTGCGTTAAATCACAAATGAGGACATTCGGAGGAGAACCAAGGTTACCGACGTAGCCAGAAGGGCACATTGTTCGCAGAACGGATGGCCGATGGGGCCGAAAATTTCTGGAGTGGCAACCGCGAACCGAAAGACCCCCTACTAGGTGGACCGGTGACCTGGTGAAGGTTGCGGGGATACGCTGGATGCAAATCACACGGGACACTTGGGGGAGGCCTATGTCTAGCAGTGGACGCCCTTCGGCTGAAATGATGAATCTAATTTGTTTATGTTGATGATGATGATGTTTTTTGTGTAAAATTCTATACAATAATTGATTCGCATGTCGGAGGCAAAAACAAATAACTAAATCAAAACAAACAAAAGTCACTGACCCACACAATTGTTTTGCAAACATGTTTTTATGTTGCACATTGTACTGCTTTTTTTGGTCGTCGTGTCGGTTGAAATTTATTTGGAAGTAAAGGTTTTTTATTTTTAGCTTGTTAGTGGTACCATCCATACCTTTTTTTGGACTTTGTTTGTAATTTTCTGTTCACATAATTTCGATAAAAATGTCGCCTATATCATAAAACTGTCCGAAACAAACATTGTGTTTTAAGTAAACATTATTAGACAGTTAAGATAAGCTAAAACGTGTTTGCACAAGGCTGACATTGACGTAAATATTATAACTATAAAAAACAGACAAAATAATAATAGTCTGTATGTTTTGGACATAAACGAAACCTGATTTAGATACTTATTTTACAAACATTATCAAAAAATATACTTGAATTTCTATCTCACGAACATTTAACGCGACGTGTAACAAATTAATTTGAGTAAGCTTTTGTTCTACAATTAGAAAGAACCGGTAAGTACAGAAACTGAAATATAGTTTTTCCGAATGAGTACACCCGTGATGTCATAGAGGATCACGATTTACAAAGCCCATTTTCTTGAATAAAAAAAAAATAGCATCACGATTTGTTGGATTGATTATATTATACAGGGTTGTTGGTATCTCGACGTATTATTTGCAGAACGTCATAGTAAGGTTAAAATACAACAAATTAAAAATATTCTTTGAAAAAAATTTAAAATCATACTAACTCAAAAACTACGGAATTTCGGTGTACTTTTGGTGGCTTTATTTGTTGCATTTCACCCTACCATGACGTCTTGAAAAGAATACGTCGATCAGTACGCTGTAACATCCAAATATTGTAGAACCAAATGATTTTATAAGAGTAACCATGGAGTTTCTTGCCGGTTCTTCTCCATACGAAACGACCAACCCGAATCGTGCCTCTTCTGTCGACGTTTTATAAGTGCCCATGTAGGCCTATGTAAAATAAAATATTTTGATTTTGAATGACCCTGTTTATTGACAAGCATTTTTGGATTATTTTTCTCTGAGACGGAATATCCCGGAATGCTGCTGATCTAAATAATTATGTACCAAGGTATGATGGTAGCCTAGTACCTACACTAACTAGGCTAGGCAAAGGCGTATCACAATCTGGCAATTATAATTTAGTTGTTACTGGGCCGAACTGGTCGAAAAGAAAAAGAAAAACGTTGATGACTAAACCCGGTTTTATCATTGCTATTCTAATTTTTAAAAAAACTTTAAAGGTTAAAAACATAATAATGAAAAAAACAAGTTTTCTTGCTATCAAAGTTTAGCCGGAAGCGATCTATGTAGGTAAATAACTTATTTTTTACGAATATTCGAGATTTTTAGCAACATTATTCATAAAATTCCGCGTAGCTAAACAACGTCATCTCTTAAGTGTATTCCTTGATTAAATTCCCGGGATCCAGTCCAAATTTTAGTCCCGAAAATCTCCGGGATTACATTTAATCAAACCCGGGATTTTCGGGATTGATGCATTTTTTAACCTTTTGAATGCCAGAGCATAAACGCACGCGCGTGCCCTCTACGCCAAACCAAATATTCACAACAAATACTTACAAATAAAAAAAGGGATTTTAAAAATACTGTTTACTTATTTCTTGATAAGACATTTAATATTTAAGATATATAATGTGATCTATATAGATCACATTTCAAAGATATATAAATAAACACACACAAAAGTAATGATTTAAATTGCTTATTTCGTGTTATAATGCACCACATTATTAGTGGTTTAAATAATTAATTTATAAAATTTCTGGTCAATTTAAATTAAAAATAAAAGTACCTATTAACATTGATCTCTTTATGATATATTCTTTTTTATAGTTTTTCTAAATAAGTGTTAAGAATTTGTTTTTTTTTTAAGTTTTTGTTAGTTTCATAAATTATTTACAGAAGTGCTTAGTTTGTTTATTTTATAAGAAGAAAGTATAATTTTGTTTAACCGCCTTTTTGAAGATTTAAAACTTAAATATTCCATGTCCTCACAAAACTAAAAGTTAAATAAAAAAAATATTTTGATATGTTTTACTGTCTTTTTGTTACCACTTTCCATTACCAATACAATCCCGGGACTATCCCGGGATCCCGGGATTAGAAAAATTGACCGGGATCGAATCCTCTAGACACAAGCCTCCTCTCTATGAGAGCGAGTGGGCCGTAACGTAATCCACCACGTGGGCCCAGGGCATGTTTAGGGGATGACGCATGTATTTGGATTTTTCCAAATTTCTAGGTTCCTACGACAAAATATTTTACGTAAACATGTAGGTAGCTTAATTGACTCGTGAGATCTTAGATCCAAATCTGAGTTTAGGAAAACTGTTTAGCAGTAACTGGGTTTTCTTGTAATGAAATTCTCAGTGGCAGCCCGCGGCGCAGATTACCATTTAACCAACGTGTGGGTAAGTAGCAATTGACCTTTTACACGATGAGTGAGGGTTGTAACAACAGGCAGAACTTCAAACTAATTATAATAAAAACAAAACTTCATGCCTGTGCTTCTAGTCCTAGGGACAGCCAGAGGTGTATTGAACGCCCTATTTCACTTTGAACTAATTGGTCTCTAAAGAGATGTGGCCATCCCACAAGGTGGATTGATAGCCTGGTAAAAGCCGCTGGAATTCACTTGATGCGAGACCCAGTACCGGTCAAATGTGGACGTGTTTTCACTGATATATGGCGATGAAAGGTATTAGAAGCTGCCCGCAAATGCTCCATACAATATAATACAATTTTGTATGTTAGTGTTTGTTACGCCATTGCCACTGTTCCAGCTTAGCAAAATGACCAACCGGGTATGATCTATTAGTATAACCGACCTCTTGGCCCCAGCCGTTCACGGTCAGAAGAAGAAATACACTTACCAATTTATGAGCTCTTGGTACAATGAATTCTCTCGCTCTTAAAAACCTCAGCATGTACTCGTCATCCGTCCTCAGTGGGTGACATTCGCCTCTATCTGCAACAACATTGCTCTAGTGAACAAATCATCAAAAGTTACACAAAGCTTCTTTGAAATTCTTTGCTTCGTTTTGGGAATTCCCACATTCCTTATCAGTCATCATCATAACAAATTTTAAGAGCCTCAGTAAGATAAGTCAAGTCATTGACCTAAACAGTCATTGAGTGTAAAGGTTAAAACAAGTGAGACAGACATGACAAAGAAGTTTAGGCAAAAATGTCTACTGCTGCTAGTATGTCATACTCAACAACAACAAGGGTCATACATTCGAGACTCGTAACTTCATAACTATCTTCAATTTTTTCTCTAAAATAACAGTAGGTACTCAAGACCCTTGTAAAAAAGACTGTAAAGTTTTGTGACTGGCAGCAAGCAGACAACAATACATCAATGATTTTTTTTTTCATTCCGTTTCAAATAAGTCAAAACCGTCTAATAACAGGAAAGGATATGAAAAAGTTGTTCTGAATTCACAACTCAATGAATGTACGTTTCGAGAGTCATTGACATAACAACCGAACAATGGCCGCCATAGTACCACTCTTTGGTAAACATCGGAAAACTCACCAAATATCATTTTCCTAAGCTCTGTGATGGCTGTCGCTCTGGTAGCTAGATTCTCTTTACATTGTTCGTAAGCGATCTCCATCAACTCGGGGTTTTCTTCCGTTTTGACTTCGGCTTCGAAGCCAATTTCTAAGAAGCACTCAAACATTCTTATATCCTAGTAATTGCAACCTGAAACAAAAAAGATTTTTGCTTATAAACGTCAAACCATTGATATGAATGGAATGTTAATTAAGGTCGGCTGCTTGGTCATTCAAAAAAAAACCAACCAACCGATTATTGTTTGGGTTTTTTTTCTGAATGAAATCTGGTTTCTCGGACTTTATCGATTCCATACCAATCAATATTAATATATTAATATCATAAATGCGTCGTAATTTGAATACGTGCGTCATCCCATGAACTAAGCAGGAATTTCCACTGCGAAAGGGTAATGAGAGTGTAATAAAATAAAATAAATTGTGTTGTGTGTTTGTGTTGAGTGTGTTTTAGTAATATCTGCAGACCGGTTTGATCTCTAATTTATTGCCAGCAATACAAAGGATTTGGTTGGTGATCCAATCAATCGGTGGCAAAAAATCCCTTGTCCGTAAAATGTTTGTTATAGTTTGAATTAGGTTTTTATGTAACGAAAACTTGGAAACGCTTCTCAGTTATTAGTAAAACGAAACGTAAAGAAAAAAAAGTTATCGTTTTCCGATCGAATGGACTGAGAGAATATGTGATTCCACTTAGTCCGATGCGTCGGATGAAAAGGAAAAAAATATATCGAGTTGTCCGATCGATAGGATTATGACAATTTGTGATTTCACTTGGTCCGGACCAAAAGGAAAAACAAGTTCACGTCGTCCGATTGACCGGACTAAGCTGAAGTCGGACCAAGTGTTCACAGGGAAGAAATCAACGGAGAAGTAACAAGTCACCGACTTGCTAACCCAACGTTATTTTGGCCTTTTTTAGGAAGACGGTGTATTTTTGCAGAAAAAGGTTTTTGTCAGTGACACAAAGTGAGTGGAGGAGCTCGTGGCTAAATAATAACAGTCGTCCAGGTCAATCTTTAAGGTTAAGCCGTGCTTGCCGAGGTTGGTCTGTGGATGGGTGACCATAATTACATATCGAGTTTCCTCCGTGCCTCGGAAAGCACGTTAAGCCGTTGGTCCCGGCTGTCATTTGTAGATCTTTGACAGTCGTTACGAGTAGTCAGAAGCTAAAAGTCTGACATCCAGTCTTACCAAGGGGTACCGTATTACCCAGTTACTAGGTTGTGGAGGTCAGATAGGCAGTCGCTTCATGTAAAATACTGGTACTCAGCTGCATCCGGTTAGACTGGAAGCCGACCCCAAGATAGTTTGGGAAAAGGCTAGGCAGATGATGATGACACAAGTGACACCCTTGTTATTGCACATTAAAGTAAACAAACTGGTTTTCGATTTACCATTTAACCAAAAACTACATAATTATCATATCATGATTTATTTATTACATCGTCATTAGAAATTTGTTTGAATGTTTTATTACTTAAACGTTACTAATGACGAACCCGTATTTTTTTAAACTCTGGCAGTGAACTGTGACATCTCTTACTATGCCATTAAAAATGTACCTTCTACTGGCAAGAAAAATGTGAATAAAAAATTAGATATTTGATCTCTGTCAAGGCTTCACATTTTCTATTAAGAGCGTTTATACCCTACGGCATTTCATACAAACTTTCAAGTCGTTATTTTCTGAAATGACTGAACAGATTTTGATGAAACTTCCTACGCATAAGCAGTATACATAGGTCTAAAAAGTTACTAAAAAACATTTTCGAAAAATAATTTTACAGCTAAATTAGACCGATTTTTAATTATCTATAGGAACAGAAATTTCCAATTATCTTCATTTTTAAAAGACATTTCGAAAATGTTATATAGTAACTTTTTAGACCTGTGTATACTGCTTATGCGTAGGAAGTTTCATTACAGTCTGTTCAGTCATTTCGGAAAAAAACGACTTGAAAGTTTGTATGAAATGCCGTAGGGTATAAACGCTCTTAAATAAAATATGGTTTGACATTACAATACAATTAGTATTAGTCTCCAACATTCTCGAAACGGATTTCATTTACCTAAACATCAAATTTTTCCAAACTGGTGCTTAAACGTACCTACATTAATGATGTACTAATAACATCTTAAGTAATCAGGAGACGATTTAATATTAATTGATTATTAATGGTAGGTACACGATAAAGATATAAAATAATTAATAATACATACTTGCATGGCATTGAAAATTATTACTACAACCTACTTTGTAGTCTCAATACCAGTATTTTTCATTCAAAACATGTCTTTTAAAAGGAAATTAGGAGGCAATCTTTAATTTATAATTATAGGAAATTAATTCTCATAATACCGCAACGCAAAAATGTGGCATAATCAACCTTTTATTTACATATAAGCATTTTGGAAATACAACATAAATAATACATAAATAGGAACAAATTCTCAAACCAAAAGTAATAAATCATATCTCTAAAGATATTTTTCGTGTCAGTTGTCACAAATATTGTCTGCTGTGAAAGTATGATTTATGACTTCAAATACATTAAAAAAGATGTCCATTACATTTCGTTTTTACGAAAAGAATCACATGACATATGCACATAATATGTCATGTGATTTTGAACTGTTGCTGCGCAGTGCATGACTGTTATGCAAAGCTAAGACTGTACATTATAATTATGTAAGTGTAGTACAGAAACCGTATTCACAAATGCTTCGATTTGGTGTCGATTCGGGAGTCGTATGTTCATCTCACTAGCTTTCGTAATGCCAAAAAAGATGGGCATGACGCACGACTTGTCGAATCGAAATCGAATCGAAGCGCTGTGCTTCCACCTGAACCTTTCAGGGAAAACTGTTGGAATGTATGAGCCCAGTATGTTTTTTTTGACATGAAATAAAATTAGTGCTAGAATAAAACTGACACTTTGGTATAAATAACTAAATGATAAAAGGGTAGAGTACGTTGTCTCAACAAAGCCAAGCTTCAGACAGATTTAAAACTAATAGCATCCTGCTTCGCTTTACAGAGCGTAGCCTAGTATTGCCATTTTTTTCTTGGTTTATTGAGGAACTTTTATGATCACAATATCACAGTCCGATCGTACTACTAATACATATTCCTGAAATCTAGTCCATGGACCTTAATAGAAGAGCCTATTAAGGTTCATGGTCAAGTCAGGATTTCATAGAATAGATATGCCTAAACTAAATCTGTTTTGACTCGTGTCGAACACAGTCCATCAATAAGCGATTTATGTATGCAAGAGTTAAAAAAAACCGGCCAAGTGCGAGTCTTACTCACACACTGGGTTCCATAGCCCCAAACAATATTTTGAACTGTCATTCATTAGTTAGTAGTATTAGTTAGTAAACTTCAAGTCAACCGCAAAACTAAATTGGTTTTTCATAGTATGTTAATCAAAAACAAAGTTACTGCTGCAGTTTGATGAAAAAGTCCCATATCTCAAAAACTAATCATCATATCTTATTGAAACCAATTTTCGTTGATAGTTTTTTTACGTTCTACAATTCTGAATATTTTCAGAATTTTCCTCCTCTTACTTTAGAAATTAGAGGGGGGGGACACACACATTTTACCACTTTGGAAGTGGCTCTTGCGCAAACTATTCAGTTTAGAAAAAAAAATATTAGAAACCTAAATATCATTTTTGAAGACCTATCCATAGATACCCCACACGTATGGGTATGATGAAAAAAAAAATTTGGTTTTCAGTTCTATGTATGGGGAACCCCAAAATTTATGGTTTTTTTTCTATTTTTGTGTGAAAATCTTAATGCGGTTCACAGAATACATCTACTTACCAACTTTTAACAGTATAGTTCTTATAGTTTCGGAAAAAAGTGGCTGTGACATACAGACGGACAGACAGACAGACAGACAGACAGACAGACAGACATGACGAATCTATAAGGGTTCCGTTTTTTGCCATTCGGCTACGGAACCATAAAAACCAACCTAAATCAAAATCAAAAGTCATTTATTCAAATTAGGCTGATAAAATCAGCACTTTTTGAACGTCAAAATTACAAGAAGAGTCCCCCTAAACGCCCTTCGCTACTGCGTAGTGTTTTAGCTGGGAAGAAGAAGTGGCGGAACAAACTCCCCAGCCACACATCTGTCTGTTAGGTTAGAAGAACCCGATTCTACACAATAGTGTTCAAGTTTATGTAAACAAAAAATCCATTACTACAAATTAATGTCACATGTCAGCTAGCACACACCATTATTAAAATATTAAAAAAAAACTCAAGAATAATTAAAGCATCCAGACATAAAGGGCGTGCTCGCTTACACGTGCATACAGACGAAAAAATAATAAATAAAATAAAGGAAAATTTAAAAAATTAAGTAGAAAATCTATGCATGAAGTTATATAACATAATCAGTAAACTAATTCGGAGGAAGAACACAAACATTGTCTTGAGCACGAAATCGTAATGTAGTACAGTCGAACGATAAGTGCGAAATGTTATCGAATTTACGTTATTTATGTTCGTGGCAAGACATAATGCACCTGTCAGTAATTAAGTATTAACTAGCTACTGTCCTACCGTCTCGGCTCTGTTGCTATGTATTTGTAACCTACCACAATCCGACAATCTGACCTCAGAGCACAGAGCAGTAAAGTGATTGTCATGCAATTTGTAATGGTCGGAGAATGTGGGTGTATGGAAAATAAATAATTAGGAAAGACAAAAGTTTTTTTAGGTAAACAGATTTTTCTGCTCCTATTTATTTATTTTCTATCCACCCGTATTCTCCAGTCATACCGTGATCATGACGCTTGCAACAGAGCGTCCAAATATCGGGAACTCAAAACAATGAATAATCACGGAAGATATTCCGTAAGTGAGGTCTTAGTTATCCAATTATAATTTAAGTACTAACCAGCGTCGGGCACTAGTTGTCCGGCATTATGCTGAACTGGGCCTATTTGGCGCTGCCTTGAGTAACACAGTATTTCTTGTTAAAAGTATTAAGCTTTAATTTTTAGTTTTTTTTTTTTAATATTTTGTGTATTGTGGCGATAGCGCCAATAAACGTTTTTCTTTCTTTCTTTTCTTTCTTTCTTAATATAGCCTTACGTGCCTACCCATTAAGTTACAATTAACAGTTGGAATATTAACTAATAATAACTACTAATATTAAAGTTAATCTTAATAAATACTTTATTGCTGTGCCCTAACAGGGTCGATAATATTGTTCTTAGCTATAAGCCTTGTAAAACATTGTGGAACGTAATGAAATGAATATGAATATAACTATTTTGATTTGATTCTACCCAGTATTATAACTAGTACGGTGATAAATAAAGTAGATACTGTGGTTACTGCATTATGCAATTTATGCAGTATACACAAAAAAAGACTGTGGACCATGATTGTAAAAAAATGCAGTGTTAGAATGCAATTTTTTTCGTGTCTTCTGCATAAATTGCATAATACAGTAACCAGTGTATCGAATAACTGCGTGTGTGTCAGTTAAATAATGATGTAAAAGTTTATCCAATAAGGTCTGCAAATTATGCAGGTTAATCGTCTAGTGATCTAGTCTATAGTACTAGAAAGATATATTATTCTTTTCATCTCTTGACGATGAAATACATCAGTAAGTAGTAAGTACCCTAAACTATAGTGTTTTAGGACAATTATTATTGTATGTAATGTTTTATTTTTCGAAGAGTTTATCGAAATACTAATAAGCACAGTAGCAGGTAATATTAGTTTCTGTATTTTAAATATGTTTTAAAAAACAAACATATCGGTTATTGGTTAACACAAAAAGAAAAGTTTTTGACAGAGACAATGACGGCAAGCCTAGAAACGGCGGGAATCCATGACGTATGTTGCGTTCCATTTCTTACAGATTTTATGTAATTTTGACACGTGGCTGTTAATATTATATTTTTACGCATGTGGCGTATAATCGTCTTAGATTAGTCTGTAAAGGTAAACTGAGATTTAAATAAAAAAAAAAATATTATTAGGTTCGGAAAAAACGCAAAGAAATATTTAATGAAATTAATAAACGAGTTTAAGCAAGGACGACTCTCAAGTTCTCATAATTACTTTAAAAATATTCCTCGCAAGATTTGCGTCGGTTTGTATGTCCGTGTTGATCTCAGAAACGGCCGATCAAAAACGATATGTTCTTGAACGTGCCTATAAAATAAAGGTCGGCCGTCATGCATAACTTGTATTCTCTTTTAATGTCAAGGGACACGTAATATAGGTACCCAGTAGGTACTTTTTATAGGGTTGTAAGGTACGTTGGTATATCGATATCAAAAATAATTCTTCTGAATAAATAAATCTTTCTTACTGTCTGACTCTTTGACAGTTCAATTCAGAAATGCCTGATAAAGGTTTCAAGAAAATAATTGCTTTGAGTTTATTAAAGTTTTTTAAAAAAAAACGAACGAAAGTATGTATTCACTTTGTGTTTATTGTGTACCTTCACATGAATCTTACGACTACTTATTATTGCAAAAGTTTGTGGGAATGTTTGTACGGATGTTTGTTACTCTTTCACACAAAAAATATTGAACAGATTTGGATGAAATTTGGCATATCCCGATACTAAGAACCAGTGAAGCAATATACGAACTTCATGCGTCAACTAATAAAATAATAAAAATTATTAGGCGCCAGAATAATACGAATAAATGTTTAAATTTTATTTGAAACATATTCAAACAATTACCATACCAGATATGGGTTTATTATCTTGTGCACGTATTTTAAACTAGCTGTCCAGCGCAACTTCGACTGTGTCACATTTTCCCCGTTTTCGCAAACATTTTGATTGCTGCTCCGCTCCTATTGGTCGTAGCTTGATGATATATTTATATAGCCTATAGCCTTCCTCGATAAATGGGCTATCTAACACAGAAAGATTCTAATCGGACCAGTTCTAGAGATAAGCGCGTTCACGCAAACAAACAAACTCTTCAGCTTTATTATTAGTGTATGGATTACTAAATAAACCACCCTTTCACAGTCCACTTCACTAAGGTCACTGTAGGTTGTAGGTTCTTTAGGTGGTGCAAAGTTGGAACAACACTTCATCTGCCTAGCCTTTTTCCCAAACTAGCTTGGGGTCGGCTTCCAGTCTAACCGGATGCAGCTGAGTACCAGTATTTTACATGAAGCGACTGCCTATCTGACCTCCACAACCCAGTAACTGGGTAATACGATACCCCTTGGTAAGACTGGATGTCAGACTTTTAGCTTCTGACTACTCGTAACGACTGTCAAAGATCTACAAATGACAGCCGGGACCAACGGCTAAACGTGCTTTCCGAGGCACGGAGGAAACTCGATATGTAATTATGGTCACCCATCCACAGACCAACCTCGGCAAGGTTGGAACAACACTGCCATATTGAAATTAAGACCTTTTAAGTGTTACCTTGAGACACATTATAATTATCATACTTACCTTATATGATAATTTGTGACTATCTGCATGACATTCAAATTAAAAAAAACCGGCCGGTTGCGTGGGCTCACGCAATGTCAATGGGTTCCGCAGTCGGCTTGAATATTTACAAATGCACAGTATTTTGTAAGATTTTATCTACCGCAAAATTAGATTTTACAGTTTATAAAAGAACTTTTAAAATATTTTATACTAAATGTATAAAGTCACTTAAAATTATATTTAATCTTTTTATTTTTGGGATCAATATATTTTGTCGTTTTTGGTGATATGTGGTGGCCACCCTAATATTCTTTTTCATAATTTTCCATCTTTTAGCGATGAGCAGAACAAGATGTGTACGGTGAATTGTCAAAAGGAACCCTAACAATTCTAATGTTTCGTAATAAAAATAGTCATTAAATATATAATGAAATTCCTGTTTAGTTTGTTTATTCATTATTATAGTTTTAATATTATAATTATTTGAATGCACATGTCATTAAAGATTGAAACAGAGTGTTGCCAAAGAGAGTTAAAAAGTAAACAAACCTAATATTACAATTGAATTTATACAATTTTTTTAAATATTATACTAAATTGGTTTGCGTTGGCAACTCGCCTGATGTGAAGCAATGATACGGGCTAGTGTGGTGCACACTTACCTAGGAGAAACCTATTTACTAGAACTTTGAAGAGCTCCACATTAAAAGAGTCGGGAAACAGACTTCTATAACTAGTCGCGTTTTGTGTCTGATACACCACTTTGTTTCTAACTTTTTGTGTCTGCCTGTCACTTAGGTTCTAAACTGCATACTGGATTTTCATGCGTTTTTTAGGGTTCCGTACCCAAATGGTTAAACAGGACCCTATTACTGAGACTTCGCTGTCCGTCCGTCCGTCCGTCTGTCACCAGGCTGTATCTCATGAACCGTGATAGTTAGCCAGTTGAAATTTCTACAGATTATGTATTTCTGTTGCCGCTATAATGATTATGAATGTGGTGTGTGTAGTTGATTGCACTTGCACCCATGCAAAGCAAGGGCGAATGTTGTAGGGATATCTTTAATTGGACAACGTACGATCATAATAAACTTTAACTAAACTATTTAGGTAACTAATGTTCGCACATAATAAGTTTAAGGCACTAGTTCCCCCTGCCATGGCTGCAGGACTGTTCGAAAGAGATACCGTGGCCCTGGAACACAAAGGGCTAAGAAGAAACATGGATGGGTTTTAGTCAGTACAAGTCTGACACTCCCTTCCACTCCGCACAGAGCGGGTAGGGTCATTTGATGATTTCCCACCCGTAAAAAAGGCAGTAATTCCATAATATGCTACATTCTGAAATACATGAATTACATAGGTAGGTACTAAATCAGTCTTTCAAAAACCAATTCACACCGGTTTATCGGTCACCCACCACCAACTTACATGGACCAACTGCCTCAAAAACCACTCAAATGGGTCAGATTGGATACGGAAGCAGAACAGGATATCGTGGCGCAAAACAGGCCTAAATCCAACAATAAACTGCGAAAGCCAAAGTTAATCGATTGATTTTGGTCAACCAACCAACAAGATTTGACAGCGTTATCATAAGTTATTGTTTATGTTGTTAAGCCGGTCAGAAATCGGGTGCGCCATTTAATCTGTTATCAGTCGGTCAAAGTTCCCTGATAACGACAGGCGAGGATAAACAACATTATCAACTGGGCTCTAGTATATATCGGACTATTTGCTTTCGCAAGTATGTCCCCATCACACGCTCATTGTTAAGGCATGCACAGACATGCACGCGGCTCCGCATACATGCATGGCATTAACCCTGCAGCCTTGTGTAACGTCTAGTTAACACTTTACGTGTCATGAATGCATGGGTCAATTAACATTCAACTCACAAACGTTAGCTTGTAACTGCTGAAAGTGACCTCAACTTAACTATGCGAGTAAACAGCGATTAGGTTCCTCAGGGATTCTGCTGGCCTAGTAATGCCTAGTATGAAACTGAAGGAAAAATCTAAGAGTGAAAGAAGCGTTGGTAGAACTAAAACCAGAGAGAATAGAAAAGAAATTAACTTTTATTGTACACCAAAATTGATTGACAGTATTGCTAATTCTATGGTTACAATGGCGGTCTTATCGCTGATAGCCATAATTACCTATGTTGCAAACGAACTTTAGATGGAGTGTACGAACTTAAAATATAAACAGGGGGCAGTCAGTGGTGTGTGTTTATAAAAACTATACAAATGGTAAAAAATATTCAAGTACCTAAAGGTGGTATTACACTTATCAGATATCTTTGTCCAATGTACAGTCCGTGGTGAGTCAAAGCTGCTGGTTACATTTGTTTGTTCGCTGTTCGTGTACATTGAACAAAGATATTTGATAAGTGTAATACCACCCTAAGATAAATAACTGTTGAAGAGTTATCATATTCATTTCGGCATGGGATTAAGTAAACATTGTTATTAGTTATGAAGATAGGGCCCGGTCGATCAGGGGTTGACCTAGACCACTTGCCAAGTCCAGGGAAGCATGGTCAAAATGGATTTTGGATTTTACAAGGAAGTGGACAAAGTTCTGCGGTTTGGAAAAAACCTGTTGTCCTGGTTTTGTTGTTTGGACACGCAGAGCTTACTTATTGATTGATTGGACTGGTTTCTTCATCGTTCATGTTCAAGGTCTCTCAAAAAACAAATAACATGAGATCAAGTTTAGCTTAAATTATGCGTAACCGCCATACAACGTAATGATTGTATACTGTGTAATTTTATTATATAAACTCTTGTAGGTATCTCTGTATGGTATATTAAAATTATTTAAACATTATAATTAAGTAACATGTTTTGAAGTAAATTATTATGATCATGACAAAAAAATTAAATTAAACAGATAACATTATCATAAAATGCGGAAATAATAAACTGATTTCGTTAACATTTATTTGTCCTTTTAAATATACAAAAACAAAATTAGAACTGTAATATTGTGATACTTGTTTTTTTGTATTTTTTTTTATTATTTCAAAAATATTATGTTTTATTCACCTAAGATTGTCCAAGTAAAACATTTCATTGTATAAATAAGTAACAGGGATATAGTGACACACAGGGACACAGTGGACCTCTATATGTGTAGTCTGATAAATAAATAAATAATAATAATGGCCCTGTTCCCAATGCTGGTGGGCTACTATTCTTTATATTTTTAAATGTTTTTTTTTTTATATAACTTCGTAAAAATATTTAAAAATGAAATTAGTATGTAAGTAAATAAAACAAGGAAATAATGGCCCGTGCTATCAGCATTTCCCGGCTAGCCGGAGGAACAAAACTGTCAAAACAAAAATAATAATAATAAGACTGAACAAAGACAATCATCAGGTTTCATAAGCCTGTGTATATCTGCGTGAACGTTGCTTTGTACATAATTCGTAATGTAGGTAGGTGCTACTTATTTTTCTAAAGTAATTGCAGGTTAAGGTACATTTGAACTAGATTTCCAACCACTAGGCACAAAATCATAGATAAACTGACTAAACTACACTGTTTTTAATTGATCCACTTGCAATAAACAAATAATTGAGTGAATTACTAACTCCTACACGTTCTAGATTCCTAGTATTTGTACCCGGTACGGAAGTGTTTTTTTAACACTACGAATCAACATGTAGTAAAGATAGTAGATTGTTGCATCGAGCGCAAAGTGAGTCATTAATGCACGAGTGTTATGTTGGTGCCCGAGCGCATGCGAGGGCACTAAATTATCACGAGTGCATTAATTACTCACTTTATCGAGGTGCGTAATCTGCTTTTCTTTCAACTACCCCGACAAAATATACCTACTCAAAATAAAAACTCAAGTTAATGAAACAAAGTTTAATTCATCTTCCCTTCAAACATACAATTATTAAAAGTGCAATTATTAAACGTTATTAACAACTTCATTTGCAGCTGTTTTATATTTTCTGGAGTTGAATTCATAACGCTATCGCTGTCAATTTGCATGATTTTTTACCTTTTTATTTGGTAAATAAGAAGTATCTATCAAAGTTTTACAATGGTACAAAATGCGCGCCATTTGTTTTTTTTTTTCACCAAGTCAGTTTTATTCAGCCCATTTTTACTTTCAGCCAGTAATCTAATTGATCTAATGCATACATTTTATTAACTTAATAGGTGACATTACACCTCTGTGGTAAATTTAATTCCAAATTTAAAATTTAAAACAGTGCAGTAATGAAAAACAGTGCAATAATGAGATTTCATATAACTTTTCTGCACTGTTTTGGTTCTAAGCAAAAAAGACATCCTTTGTGATCGGTTTTGTAGTGATTAATGATAACATTACTGCGTAGTTGAAAGAAAAAGAAATTATCACCGGTGAAAACAGCGGAAATGCATATTATTTGTTTTCCATTAGACTACAAGGAGTCTAAAAAGAGAAGAAAGTATTTGTAAAACAAAGGATTATGCAACCCATAATAAAAATTATTGCAAAAAACACGAAATGGTATTACTTACTATTTATTAAAAATAAAAACTGGAAGCACTCATCTACTGTACATATTTAATACAATATTCCGTAGATCTTGAACCCATGAGAAAAATCTTGAGCCCGTGAGAACAAACAACAAAACAAAAAATAACTCAAGAATGATTAATTAGAGCAAAATACCTACCAAAACAAAAAATCACAGTACTAGAAATTGTAATCTCTACTGCATCGCATATTTTCCAAAATCCTTATTCAGACACAACACTATTAAATCCCTTCACACAACACAACACAACACGACTGTGCGACTAATAAAACGTATGTAACAGCGACCAGCGAGCGTGCAGCGTATTATCATCGGGCGTGTTCCGACATCATCACAAATGTGTTTGGTCTTGATTCTCGCTCAAGGATCGCTAGTTAACTGCGCGCGCGCCGGTATCAAGTGTGTTTCTGTTCAGAACTCATTCATGATTTGTGTTTGCTTGACGTCATATTCGCAGTTTGTAAGGGATTTTTTGTAGTGCATTATCAACGGTAGCTCTTTGGTTGTTTTGATTGATAATTCATCATCATCATCATTTCAGCCCAAAAGACGTCCACTGCTGGACATATGCCTCCACCAAGTGTCGCCACATTGACATTTTGGGGGGTTTTGCCATAATTGCCACGCTTGGCAGGCGGGTTGGCGATCGCAGTACGGTTGTTACAAAAACACAGAGAACGCTGCTTCCCATTCTCTGGCAAATCCCTTAGTCGCCTCTTACGACGACACCCATACGATTACCCTTACGATTGATAATTAATCATTAGTAACGGATTAGGTAGAACTGTAGGGTTTACCTCAGTTTACCGACTGTTCGAACTGATGCGAATCCCGCGTAGGGTGATGGGCGCGCGCCTATGTAAGCGACTTCTAAAAAACCGGCCAAGTGCGAGTCGGATTTGCGCACGATGGGTCCCGTACCATTATTTATAAAAAATGAGCCAAAAAATCACTTTTTTAAATGGGAGCCGCCTTATATATTTATTTCATTGTTTTTAATATTTTTTGTAATAGTGGCAACAGAAATACATAATCTGTAGAAATTTCAACTGGCTAACTATCAAGGTTCATGAGATACATTCTGGTGACAGACGGACGGACGGACGGACAGCTAAGTCTCAGTAAAAGGGTCCCGATTGACCCTTTGACGTACTCAAAGGGTCAATCGACCCTAAAAAATTGGACATGAATTTTAACACTCAAATATATAAAAAAAGACTGATGAAACTGCAATAAACCAAGTGTTTATACTTATGGAATAATGTCTTCAATTATTATTGATTATTATTGACTTGATTTAATTTGCAATACAGTGAGCATAATTGCTTTTATTAGCAGTAAACAAAATGGCATACGATTGACATTTTATAAAATCAATTTTAAGAAACTTAAAAGCCTTTTGTAAGTCATCTGATTGACCGCCAGAATTTTGATTCTTTATTGAATGTTTAATGGATACAGTAATTAAATGTTATTGAGGTTAATTACTAGTAGAGGTGACCAGGGATGAACATTACAATTTTTGTTTCCTTCGTAATATCTCACAGAGATTTCGAAATATTAAAATTCTAATTAATACATATGATAGATTGGTCTTTTAGCTTCAGTGCGATGCGCGGTCGAATACGGTCGTGTTTCCACTGTTCACGGAACGAATTTTATTCGCTTGTTGCGCGGCCATAGCCGCTGCCCGTACTATCACTAAGAGTTCCAAACCACTCATAGTCAATGAATTGCTGGCATTCCTAGTCCATGCCATCGACTACATGGACGAGGTGAGCATCCTGCAGATTTGCCGCTCCAATTTCAAGGAGGACGAGATCAGCAGTGGTAAACTGTTACTGTTCCAGTCCCTTGGAAAGCTGGACCAGATGCCGTCTCGCCGCAGAGATGGAACGCAGATTTCGTGGCGAAGGAGCTGGGTAAGCTGCCTCCCGTCACGTTCGATCACGTCGACGTTACACTGCTGCTGAAGGATATGACCTTGAAAGTGGAGGTGACCAAGATGCAGTCCCGAATGGAGTTTTCGGAAAAAAACAATACTGAACTACGAGCGGAAATAGCATTATTGCGCAACGTGGGTTCATTAATTGGGTCACTTGAGGCCTCTAAGATAAAAACACGTCGAGGGGCGCAAAATGCTTCAAACGGCAGTTTTGGCGAACACAAGTGCGTCACCAGCTGCCGATAATGCTGAGCAAGCGCCGCCCGCCGTCGCCGTCGCCTGCGCCACAACACCGGCTGCGGAATGGTCACACGTAGGTACGTCGACCCCTAGACGTGCCTACGCTGCTATTGTCACCGGCAAATCAGTTGCATCGCAGCCTAAGCGGCAAAACAAAACAGGGGAGAAACAGAAGATGGGTGACCTGACTGCGGTCCGTAGCTCCTTGCCGAGAACGGGCCCAGTTGATGAGAGAGGGTTTAACAATAGTGGAGAAGAAGAAGAGGTAGCCCAATTCCCGCAACTAATGCGGCACCGCACCCTGTGGATCCAACAAGCTGCTGCGTCCTGCTGTGCCTACGACGATGCTGCATGTTTCGCGTCTACTCCATGAAGATTGAGGATGTGGTGGCGCATTTGAGAGTTAAGACCGATTGGACTCTGAGGGTTGAAGCGTTAGAGTCGCGCCACAACATCAACTTTAAATCGTTCGTGGTACGAGTTCCGACCCAACATCGGCAGACCTTTAAAAGAGGACTTCTGGCCGAAAGGTGTGACACCACGTAGAGAAACACGACGCCGTCAAAGTTACGTATATAGTTATAGTTTATAAGGTTTTAATATGTATTAGTTTATTTTTATGTAAACATTATTTTGTGTATTTTATCTATGGGCCTCAGTTGCCTGATAATAAAATGTTTATATTCTCCTTTATTCATCTTTATAAACAAATTTTATACATTATTAAATATTTCTTATAAAAAAAAAAACATTTAAACATATAAAAAATTGTAGCCCACCGGTATCGGGAACGGGGTCCAAGCTCCAGAGAAAGGAACCTCCTAACAATACGAGCCGTGTCCAGGAGTACCGCTTTCTGAATCAAGCCCTTGATCTAGCTGCCTTACGAGAGCTTCATGTTTATTATTATTATTATAAGCAGGATACATACCTAGGTCTAAAAAGTTACTTAAAACATTTTTTTTATTTTTTTATAGTTTTCATAACAACTAAAGTCTATGGCTTTAAGTCCCTTCAGGTGGCCTACCATGACGTCTTAAAACATTATTGTTTTACTCCTTATCCAGTGTGGGATAGAGATGGCGCTAGACATCCTGTATAGCTTTATTTATGTCTTTCCCACACTGAAATAAGAGTAAAACAATACTACTGTAAGACGTCATGGTAGGCCAGCAGTAGTCTGCAAAATGAGTTTCTTAATATCTTTGGCTCTTTACCTTCTTTCTTCTTGCTCTTGAATTTCAAGTTTGTCAGGAGTATCAGTAATTGTTGCCGATTTTCTGCATTTCCTTACCTTTCTATTATTCTTTCTAAATCCTGCTGTCCTGGTAGGGTCTTAACTTCATAGGGGTTTAACGATGTCATCATAATGTCCTTCATATTAGCTGAAGAGATAGATGGGAAGTGGAAATTACCAGACGATGTCGATAAAATAGCCACATCTACTTCCGAAAAAATTGTTGATGATAAGGCATCGGATCGTTATTGGTGGCAAAGTTGATGCAGGAGGAGTTCCTGGCAGTAATGGTGAAGCTAGTGAAGCCGGTGAAACTACCAATGACGGTGTTCCTAAGAGTGTTGGTACCTCACTGTTTAGGGGCAGCAAATCATGAGTCGAGCTCGCGTGATGATGATAAAGTGGGCATTGCATCAATCTGACGACTTGTTGACGGAATCGGGCTTAGTAGTGGAACAGTAACATCTTCTAACTGTCGATCAGAAACGTAGCTGAGCAAGAAGTCGACGTCAATAAACACTTGTGTATTAACGGGTCAGTAAATACTTATGTATACTTGTGTATTATATCCCGTGCAAGCAAAACCTGCCTGTATATTTGAAACTAACAGATTGTTACTTTTATCCCTACATTTAAAATTTTCCGATTACGGCAATCATTATGTCTACAACCTAAAAACCAGTTTAGAAAGATACCATTTCAAACACTAAAATAGAGAGATGAATAGGTAGTTACGCTACTTCACTGATACTTGACATGCAAGATTGAACCTACCATAATAAAAACAAGCCAACCTATAAGGGTTCCGTTTTTTCCTTTCGAGGTACGGAACCCTAAAAACGGTTAAAAATTATTTTTGAGATATTTTTGACGAACTGACTCGCTACGTCCTTAACCTGACGGTATAACAGCGCCGTGAGCCAAACTAACACTAAGGCGAATTGGGATCCAAAATGGCGCATACCGGTTAATCAACCATCTAACCAGTGAACATAATTCGTTAAAAAAATCATTTGTTACGTTCATCCCGTGTTACTTTCATACCTGGTCTCTCCTACAGTGCATTAAATATGTCCTTTATTCTCCAAATAGGGAGGCAGTCCACCAGTTCACAACGTTTAAATCCCATTACTGAGAAAGTAATTGTAGAACCACAATTTGCTTGATCCAGAAGCGTATGCTTAACAGTCGCGTAAGCGATCGCTAGACGAACGAAATGTTTTTCAAGAACTACAAACTAGAAATACCGAGCTAATTTTAAGTCTATACTTGTAGTTGTAAAAGGTGCAAGCTGTTCATATTCTCCTAGTAACTGGTTTTCCTAACCAAGGGGATACGCGAGGGCTGATTCGAGGCAGCTGGCAAAACACGTCTGAAATAAATTGAACAAATGGCTGTGACCCCTGCACACCATTCTGGTTCTCTGGACGATATTGGGGCATCCATACAGACGTGCGCAGCTACACACATGCAGGAACCGTGCAGATCAAATGCATAGAAAATTAAGAACACATTATGGTCACAATTAGACAAATCTGTTTTACCTGTAACCAACCGGTTATCACACAAGGCTATTCCGAAAAATTCTACAAGTATGGTTTTAGAAAAATGTTATTTAATTTTAATCAATCATTAACAGTAAATTCTTATATCATTCTGCTACAATAAAATTTGATCGCTCGGCGTTGTGCAATAGACACTTTATCTCATCGGCCGTTTTCGAGGTCACCGGTTGACTGCGCAGAAGCAGGCGCCTTGACTCGCGCGACTTGAACCTGATCTCGGTACGACCGCCAGGTACGCGTGCAGGCTTGTGTTTACTTATAGTTGCAGTTGTTAGGTTTGCTAATAGATGGCAAATTTATGCTACTACTTCCATGTAGGTATGTTGCTCTGGTAACTGTTGCGCTCCTAGTCTAGAGTTCCTACTAGAGAATATCTATGGCTTCTGTTTGGACAATTTTTTTAGTTATTTCAGTGTAACTCATGCTGGACTGTAGCCGGATGTCGCTCATGTATCATTATTATGTTGTTTTTATTGTAAACGATCTTTATTGTTTGGATAATATTACTCAACCAAAAAATCACGATTTAAAATTAATAATAATAGCTCATCGCTATCAAATCGATTTTAATAAAAACGAATGTCAGCACATCAAGCTAAAACAATCTGACAAATTTCCTTAATAGATTTTCAACCTCATTTTTAAAAAGTAAGGTTCAAGGTTGATTGGGAAGCTGCGGGACTGATCGAAAGAGATACCTTGGCCCTGGAACACAAAGGGCTAAGAAGGAACATGGATGGGTTTTAGTCAGTACAAGTCTGACACTCGCTTTGCCCAGAGTAGGGGGGGGGGGGACATTTGATGATTACACAAAAGTTAAAAAAAAATGAGTTTCGGGTAGCTTGACCTGAATCAACCTTGAACCTAATACATTAAGAGCGTTTATACCCTACGGCATTTCATACAAACCTTCAAGTCGTTATTTTCCGATATGACTGTACAGATTTTAATGAAACTTCCTACGCATAAGCAGTATACATAGGTCTAAAAAGTTACTAAAAAACATTTTCGAAATGTCTTTTAACATTGAAGATAATTGGAAATTGCTGTTTCTATAGATAATTAAAAATCGGTCTAATTTAGCTGTAACATTATTTTTCGAAAATGTTTTTAGTAACTTTTTAGACCTATGTATACTGCTTATGCGTAGGAAGTTTCATTAAAATCTGTTCAGTCATTTCGGAAAATCACGACTTGAAGGTTTATATGAAATGCCGTAGGGTATAAACGCTCTTAACAATAAAGTTGAAACTCTATTAAAGAAATTTGACAGATTGTTGTAGCTTCATGTCCTGGCGTCTGTATATTACCGCACAAAATAGAGTAACTTTTTGTTAATAACCTTTTTATTAACACGTGAGCAAAAACATAAAAGAAAACATCCTGAGGTTTTTGTTGCCTTCGTAGTTCATTCACCACATTCAAACTTGTTTGACTGAAATAGAAAACAATGCTTTATCTATTTCTTCGTATCTCATTGTATTACGGTGGAGTAACTCGTCATCTTTTCTCAGACCGTTCAGTTTAACAATACCACAATAAGAAAATAATTGTAAATGGGTTTGCAACAATTTACTTGTCTAGTTTTTATGTAATTGTGCATTTGCAATTTGTAGCGTGTTGTTTCCGGCACATGACTGCATTAACTTTTCAGTGTCCCTGTAACTTGTTAGATTCTGCTATTCATCTGGAAACCGACCCCAAAATAGTTAAAATGGGGCTATAAGCAAGATGATTTGACGTTTAATAGCTACTGCAGCATTATCACGCTGTTTATTGATTCGGCTGAATAAAAACTATTCTGTTCGTGTAAGTCGACCTCATTTCTAATCATTTTTCTTTTCCTTACTTCGGTTCAAATTTAAAAAAGTATGACGATTCTTTTGGATGTCACGTAGGAAAATTTTCTGGGCATATTGGCGACGAATCTTTGGAAATATACATGATATTCCGTTTCGAAATTAAATACCTAAATTATTTGTAATTTAAAATCATCTACTCAAGGAAGATAATTTGAATTTTGTAGCGTAAATAAAAATAAAAGTCCCCGGGTTTTTTCTTATAGTTGATAGGTAATAGTTAAGTCTTATGTTAAGTTAGGTTAGTTTTACTTAGATCTAAAGTTCACTGGTTGTTCTTCATAATTGTAAGGATGTGGTAGGTTAGAGTTTGGCTCAAACTGAAAAATATATATTTAGATTTAGGAGTTCGTTATTTTCTTTCATATTCTCCATAGAAGTAATTGAGATATCGCGAGTTCGCGCGGATAACGTTTAGATATGGTGGCCTCCGTGTTTATTCAGTATTTGTTGCACTTCGATATCGTTTGATTCAGATATGATTCCTGTTAATTGTTTTTGCCTGATCCAGTTTTTTCTTTTTTCTCACTCGTACTTACGTCTTTTTTTTTCTTAGAAAGAGGGTATTGCAGCATTATCACGCTGTTTATTGATTCAGCTGAATAAAAACTATTCTGTTCGTGTAAGTCGACCTCATTTCTAATCATTTTTCTTTTTCTTACTTCGGTTCAAATTTAAAAAAGTATGACGATTCTTTTGGATGTCACGTAGGAAAATTTTCTGGGCATATTGGCGACGAATCTTTGGAAATATACATGATATTCCGTTTCGAAATTAAATACCTAAATTATTTGTAATTTAAAATCATCTACTCAAGGAAGATAATTTGATTTGTTGATTGGTTGATTAATTGAAATTAGCGCCGTACTGAATAGTCGGTAGCTATAAGTGTTTTTACAAAGAACCGATTCGCTCAGAATCGGTTCTGAGACCTTAACACCTAGCTGTGAACTAGTGACCCGAATACTTTCGGCGCCGCGTCAATATACCGACCAGGGGTCGGGAGACGCGTGCTTGCGGTTGACTCCGAGGCTTGCCACCTAAGACCCGGAGCAACAGTCAGGTTTCGAGCGAAGATCCAGACCTTCAGGGAGAAATATACCGGTGTCAAATTTCAAGAACAAATTTTGTTCTAATCCTTCTTTTTTTTATTATCTATAGCAATAGTGTAGTTTTTTGTACCATCATCTAACATATTTAAGCCCTTCGTGTCAAAAGGTCACGCAATGTATTTTTTCCGGTGTAGTAATTAAGCTCGGATACAATTTGATCGCGCCTAGGGCTGAATAGGTGTTGCAACCCCTTCTCACCTTCTGGTTTTAATTTTCAAATTCATAGATTTTATACAATTCTGAACAACCCATTTTGCTGCTTTACTTAAAGCACATTATATGTCGCCAATAATTTTTTTCTTTCTTTGATCCTTTTAAATTTTATATAAAAATTTGTATTAGGTTTATTTTTAAAAATCGGAAAAATTTTACGTATTAACATGTAGCAGTGACGACTTTTATTTTTATTTACGCTACACTACCTACTAGCACCTGAAGGGTTACTATGACGTCTTAAATAAAATAAAACAAAATAAAATATTTTTATTTTAAACCCATTACATAGTCCATAAATGGTTAGTGAGTTAGTAAATGATTATTCTTATATGTTATGTTAGTATTATTAGTCCTTTACTTATTTACTTATAGCCACCTATAGCTACCTCCACCCAACGCTTTTGGATGGGGCAGTCCGGTCTGCCAACAATCACTTTCAGGATGCCGTTACGAGTATTGCGCAAGCGTTGCAACAGGGAAGTCGCTTTCTTACGCATTATGGCGTGAAAGCCATCCGTGCCAGCTTCAGCGAACATACCCGATGCACTACAATGCCGCGGTAGCCGCAACAGCATCCTAAAAGCGTCATTGTAGGTATTGTACGCGCAGGGTGTTGTAAGCTCGGCGCGTATATGACACCCAGAGGCCGCCTGAGTAGAAGGACTAAAGAAGAAGAAGAAGTCTTAAAGCAGTATTGTTTTATTCTTATTTCAGTGTAGGAAAGAAACGGAGCTATAGAGGACGTCGTCCATCTCTTTCCCGCTCTGGAATAAGATTAAAACAATACTGCTTTAAGACGTCATGGTAGGCCACCTGAGCCTTCGGATCACGCATGGAGTTCCTATCCGTAAATGTCCCACGGGGTCCTACTCATCATCTGCCTTTTCACAAGTATGTTGGGGTCGGCTTCCAGTTTTAACCGGATGCAGCTGAATAGCAGTGTTTTACATGGTGCGACAGCCCATCTACCCTCCATAATCCAGTTAAATCCAGTTATTACTGGGTAGTACGACACCCCTTGGTAAGCCTGGTTATAAGTCATTCGGGTCACTGACTACCTGCGTGTAACCACTATCAAAGATCCATAAATGCCAGCAAGCACCAAAGGCTTGACGTAAAAATCTACCAACGCTGGCTTGTTTCTAAAGCTTGGCCGTACAGTTGCAATAGATGATTCCTCCTACATTTTAAATAAAGCGAAGCTATTGCTGCTGTGTAGCAGTCTAGTCAGTCAGTCAACCTAGGGCTGCGATTCCATCAGAGGTATGCCAGAATGCGAAGCGAACGATGCGTGTAACAATATTCTATCTCTCTCTATCCTTATATTCTTTCTCACAGTTTGAGCTAACCTAGCTGTGTAATTGGTTAGTGTTTATAGGCTGGTTATGCTAAAATCTACGGTCTCATCCCAATTTTGTTTTTGCTATATGTGGCCTTTGTCAAATAACCTTCAGAGCTATCAAGACCGTCTTGATAGCTCTGAAGGTTGCACTTGACATATGAGACTAGTTCCGCCAGTCGACATAATGTAGGCCTCATAACTATTATTTCCATATTTAGAAATAAATAATAGCAATTTACATATTTAAACAGAATCAAGGTCGTCCTGCGGTTTTAATGGATCCAATAACGGTTTTAAAGGAGAAAAAAAAAACCAATACATTTAATTAACAGATTTTGGAACCAGTTCTATTGGGTTTTTCAACAAAAACTTTGGAAGCATGTGCGTCAAAGATTCTGGTAGTAATTAAGTAAAAATCACATTCAGCGGAAGGGTCACTAGGCTAAATAAAATTAGCCGTATAGGTCGATTGATGGGACTCCATCATCCATTATAAAGACATTTGCATGGGACTTAAGTACGTTATGCCATTGATTCCGGCTGTCATTTGTAGATCTAAAACAGTCGTTACGGGAAGTCAAAAGTCCAACACTGCCAACAAGTCTGAGTGCTATCGTATTACCCATTAACTCGGTTATGGAGGTCAGATAGGCAGTCGCTCCATTTAAAATACTGGTATACAGCTCCGCATCCGGTTAAACTACAAGACCCCAACATACTTGGGAGAAGGATAGACGGATGAAAATTATGAATTTGGTTGATGAATCTCAAGACTTAGAATTGTTTCTCAGGGACTTCGACGAGCTTCATTGTCTCAGCGATTTTCTGGTGGTCGCCACTGTTGATTTTGGCGCACAGGAGTTGCAGTGGTTTGGAAATAGTGAGGACAGGTCCCAAAAAAAGATGAAAATAAAGTTAATAATAGTTCTGTATGGTGTCGGACGTAAAGAATAGCACCATCCCATATCTTCCCGTGGGTGTCGTCAGAGGCGACTAAGGGATTAGCCCGAGAATGGGCAGCAGCGTTCTGTGTGCTTTTGTAACAACCGTACTGCGATAGCCAACCCGCCTACCAAGCGTGGCGATTATGGCAAGACCCCCCAAAATGTCAATATGGCGATACTTGGGGGCGGCCTATGTCCAGCAGGTGGACGTCTTTTGGGCTGAAATGATGATGATGATGAAGTTTATAGTATAGTATTTTCCTTTCTTAGAACCAAGATGTTTAGGTTTTCCTTATTTGATTAGTCACGTGCCTTGAATTGTGATCACGTTTCTTAGCTCCATCACGAGTCTCATTGACCTTTGTAGACCTGCGACACTTAATTAGTAACAAAACCCCTATGGTTTACCTTATAGTCTTAAATACTAGCAAACAGAAAACTCATTCTAAAGTACGCTTACTTAGGACATATCACATAAAATAAAATTGATTCTGTAACTTTCCGATTTACACCTATAACTGTTTGTCTCTGCATTACTCAAAGAAGAAATAAATGGCATTAAGTCTGTCTCTATACTCTGAGCTGTGTTCAATAGAATAGAATAGAGTTTTCTTAATTGGAGTAACCATGACTCAATAGTATCCACAAAATCATTATAAAAATCATATCAGGCGAAAGACGTTAGACTTAGTTTCCTCCAAAGCAGAAAAATCCTCGCACACTTTTTTAATGTCACAATAAAGGAATCAGTATTACATTCGATGCCGACATTAAACGTCTCCTGAAGCGTACTCGAGGATGCGGGTGCGCCCTATTCCGTGGAAACTGGCCCTAAGGCGCAGCGTTAAAATCCACTAGCTATAAAAACATGGGACTGGTCAATCAATGTGCCGATACTTGCAGGAGGCCTATGCCCAGGAGTGGAAATTAGAATATCGAGTGGTTCTTGACTCTAGTCTAGGTCAAAGATGACAGAGACAAAGTTGACGATGGTACGAGCTTACCCAGAAGAAGCCTGTTCACTCTAACTATATGAAGAGAATAGCGAAAAGAAACGCGGACGCAGGCAGAGAATTCTCATTTAACTTTAATTACCAACTACTGTAATGTTCTGGGGGGTCCTATATTCGTAAAATGGTCACGGTACAATGGTAGATCATGGTTGGTACTAAGATTCTGCTATAGCGGCCTTTCTAGGCGCCCTGGTACTGTTTGTGACTATTTGCAGGAGCAATATTGAATAAAGTTTGTCAGCTGGCCTATAACCATGACGTCTTAAAACATTATTGTTTTACTCCTTTTCCAGTGTGGGAAAGAGATGGCGCTAGACATCCTGTATAGCTTCGTCTCTTTCCCACACTGGAATAAGAGTAAAACAATACTGCTCTAAGACGTCATGGTAGGCCAGCTGGACTTATAGGGCATTTGTATGAAATCTAGAAAGATACTTTTTGTGCTACAGACTGGCTCCTTCACACAAGTATCTATATCTACAGTCATACCATCTTTTCCATCCCTTAGCAGGAAAGCAGAACCAGCAATCTCTCGATCCCTTTCATCTTCAGCTTCCCATGTTATTCAAATGAAAATAATCGAGATATTTTATAGCCATGGCAAAAATACTTAGTCCTGTGATTCGTTTTTGTTGAAGTACCTAAATAATATTTCTATACTGAGCCAGTATTACCACTGACCTGACTACAATCTACCACTAGTTATTTTTTATCATGAGTTGGCAAGTTTTCGCAGTAGGTACTGAAGTATCATTACACACTATTACATACACACTATTTAACAATGGTTGTATAATAATAGAATAAGTCAAATGCAAGCGTGGTGTGTAAGTTTGAGTAGTCATATCATCAACGTATCATAACTTATATTTACCTGTGTACATGTTACCGGCAATCGGTATGATTCAGGGATTCTTTAAAATAACTAGGTATTGTGTAGTTTGTAGCTGTGATTTGGAGTTTGCTTTAAAAGGATAACATAATGTACAGTACAATTGTTGGTTATAATTGTACATTAAAATGGGGTTTTAATTTTGGTGATCACTTTTTGGCTGTATTAAAATGTTTTTTTTTTTTAAGTATATTTGCATAAGCCCATGATTATTGTGGCATCTGTGGATCGCATCATAAAGGAGTCCATTGTTCTGCCTCACTGTTCTGCCCTCGTTTGAAACCAGCATAAGAGAGACATGTGGCTATCTGTACTCGCATGTATTTTACTCCAATATTCTAAATCAAAATGTATTTTAACACAGACATTAACTGTGCTGGTATGTACTATGCTCTTCATTCATTAAATCAAACTACCTGCGAGCACAGAGCAACCCGTGTCTGTGGCAATATACAGTTTAGCATTATGCACCCAGGTGGGTATAAAATGACGGACTCTTAAAACACGTTATATTAGCATAAAAAAAAAAAATAAAATAAAAAAAATCTAAAGTTATAAATTACTAAAGTTAGTTAGTATAGTAGGTACGAAGTTGGTACTCTTAAAAAAAAAAACAATATTTATATAACAGGAAGGAGTATAAATTAAAATCACAATTAAATTAAGTTAAATTTAAAATTCTTCTGGGTTAACATTTTCTAATTTGATCATATGTAATCAGGTAATATCATCTTTTACACACATATAGTACCAGCCGCACGGGTCGATTTTTAAGGTTAAGCCGTGCTTGCCGAGGTTGGTCCGTGGATGGGTGACCATTATTACATACTTACCGAGTTTCCTCCGTGCCTCGGAAAGCACGTTAAGCCGTTGGTCACGGCTGTCATTTGTAGATCTTTTGCAGTCGTTACGAGTAGTCAGAAGCCAAAAGTCTGACATCCAGTCTTACTGAGGGGTAACGTATTACCTAGTTACTGGATTGTGGAGGTCAGATAGGCGTCGCTTCATGTAAAATACTGGTACTCAGTTGCATCCGGTTAGACTAGGAAAAGTTTAAGCTACATTCGGTATTGTATAGAATACCTAGGAAAAGTTTAAAATGAGTAATATATCATTCTTTACCTTAATGTTTTAGGTATTCTATACATTTCCTAGGTATTATATAGAATACCGGATTATGCAGATTGCCTGTAACATTTATAATTATGTTTCTCTTGTGGCAATGTAAACAGCCGGCCGGCAGCGGTGTGGTGTCGAGTAGCGCCATCTTTTGAGTAGAATGCGAACTATATCCTGTTAAAAGAAAATGATATTCCTCATGAAGATTCGTCAGGCTTGTGTCCAGACGAACAGATAAAAATCTACTGAAGGTTGAATTATAAAGCGAGCCAAAAAATTTACTTAATTAAAGCCAATTAATTATTGTTGAGTATCTAGAATATTTTTAGCGGTTTAGCTGGGCTAGCCCATCACAGTTTACGAATCGAACTTGCAAGAGGAAGACGGGAGCCTATACTCCTGTCTAAAACATTATAATTATTCAGCTTACTTACTAAGTACATAGATAAAACAGGTAGAAGAAGGCACGCTTTAAACATAGGAGAAATCAGATAGCACCTATAGCAAGCATATGGGTGCGTGTGCTTTAATATGGGCCCAAATAAGTGTGGGAAAGAGACGGAGCTATATAGGATGTCTAGCGCCATCTATTTCCCACACTGGAAAGGAGTAAAACAATAATGGGTTAAGACGTCATGGTAGGCCAGCAGGTCGGAGCCATGATTCCTGAGCCTGTGGACGGTGAGCAATGGGCTAGCCCACCATCCGTCCGTCTTATGACGACAGGCCGCGTCGACGGCGCATTCGTGTTCCACGCGCGCCTCAAGGAGATGTCAGCAAATCGGAAGGGGTTCGAGAGGGCCGATGCTTGCCAGGGCTGCGGGACTGTTCGAAAGAGATACCGTGGCCCTGGAACACAAAGGGCTAAGAAGGAACATGAATGGGTTTTAGTCGGTACAAGTCAGACACTTCCTTAAACTCCGCCCAAAGCGGGAGTTATTTGATGATCTCACATCCGAAAACAAAAAGCCATGATTCCTACGTAAGATGATACTGACAGTGATCTTTAGATCTAGCTTATGCAACTCGAGATCTTGACATTATTTGGAATTTTTAATGGAGACTGCAATAATTATTATAAACGGGTTATGATAATATAATTGTATAATACCATAAGTTCATAACCCGTTTATAATGGATCATGGATTTTACCTTGACCCATGACTCCTGTCTGTCTGGTTACGATTATTCAGTTCAGTTAAAAATTATATGGTCTGAGCATGAGGCCCTGGGTTCGATTCCCGTTCGAGCAAAGTGTTATTGGGTTTTTCATCAGGAATGTTCTAAGTAGCAGCCATGGAGTCTGGATTTAAAGTTAACTGGCGAAATGTGTCTCTGCCTAACCCTTCGGGGATGACAGGCGTGATGTTTTGTTTTTCAGCCTGCTCTGTCCCACTGCTGGGCAAAGGCCTCCCCCATGGCTTTCCAATTTTCCTTTACATTTACCTTTTCCGAACAATCCCTTGAGAATGACTCCAGATTGTCACGCCAAGCATTTCTTGGGTCTGCCTCTGCTACGTAGTATGTTATGTTATGTATGTTAAAATTAAAATTAAACTAGTTGTTTAGGGTTTTTTTTAAGCTGATCAGGTGGTCAAAAGTGCCCAGAAGGCTGGCCGCATGGCAACGTGGCAACGTTGGATGGGAATGCTAATTCTTTGGCCAAAAAAAAGCCCGAAACACACGATGGTTACTCAGGCCCCATGTTAAGTTAGATTTGTTTATGGCTAGAACTTACCTATACTTGAACCTTCAAATATGCACAGAAAGAGTATTTTTTTGCTGTATTATATATTATTGGAATTGGTTGTACTGTGTACACAATGGAAAAATCTAAAAATGAATGCGCCTGTTCTTAAACTTATGGCAAATATGCTGATGTTTTATTGCAGTAAAATTTTTAGCAGGCGCCTGTACATTTTGTTATTTGTATCCTCATTATAAAGGTAATTAGCTTTTGCAATATACAAGCCTAATTACTTTCAGTCTGCTTGAGGAAACTACGGAAAGCTAAAATATTTCTGTTTGTCGTTGCAGTATTTGCAGCAAAAGGAATGCTTATTTAGGTTGTAGTCTGTGATAATTTATTGTCTTGGGCAAAAAGGCAATGTACTCAATTATATTATTTTTCTAATTGTACGCGTTTATAAGTTTTTGATTTGTTGTCTATTCTTTGATTTTTCTACAGTGAAGAGGTGTTCGGTTATGTAAAAGCTTTTAATTAAAAAATGAGTAATACCAACAGAGTTAATCATTTATTGAAACCTTTTTTTTAACCTTTAGGTTATGGGCCCAGATACGTAAATTAGTGAATGAAAACAAGTTGCATAATGTTTTAATAATACATTGATGCAATGTCATCGCCGCCATGTTCGCCGCTTCAGACGAAACCCATCTCTGAAACTACAAGCCGGATGAATCCCAGTCATCCCCACATGGTATCTATTGAAAAACTATAAGATGCTCGAAATTATTCTGCATGGAAGTTTCAAATGAAGCTTTTGCTAATTGATGCAGGGCTTTGGATACATGTGACTGGTAATCACAATGATGATGATCAAAATCAACGAGCTTACGCAAAGATTTGCTTTAATATTAGTCAAGCATGTTACCCGCATGTGCGCAATGCGAAGACTGCACAGGAAGCATGGCTCGCTTTACAAAAGGCGTATGAAAATACTGGAATTAGTCGGCGCCTATATCTGAAAAGGAAGCTTGCTAAAATGCATTATTCTACTTTCAACTCTATGGAAAGCTATATATCGGAGATAACATCGGCTACACAAGAATTGTGTGAAATTGGCTGCAAAATTGATGATAATGAGATAGCCGAAATTCTCTTGATTGGGTTACCTGATGATTATGACCCTCTCATTATGGCCATTGAAGGCTCTCAGTCAGATTCTTTGACATCGGAAATGGTAAAGCAAAAACTCATGAGTGGTGAATTTAGGCGTTCAGAGCTTACCTCTCAAACCAGTGCGTTAATAGCGCAGAAATCTAATAGGAAGACGATCAGATGTCATCATTGTCAAAAAGAGGGACATATTCGTCCCAAGTGTCCAGATTTGAAGAAAAAAGCTGCAGCCAACAGTTTAGCTGCAATGTGTGACAGCTCAGCGACAAGGTGCAACTGTTCAGCTGTTCCTACTACAGTGGAATATGAAGAGAAGCAGGCTGCTGCTTTGTTCATAGGTTTATGTGGGAGGTCTGATTGGTTGGTAGACTCTGGTTGCACAACACATATGTCTCTGCGTAAAGACTGGCTACATAACTATTCTGATAAAAATAAAACTGCAGTCACCATAGCTAATAATCAAACTGTTTATGGTTGTGGATCTGGTATGTACATAAATGATTACCTACAAAATAAATGAACGCAATAACTAGTGTAAGATAAACTTAGCTCAGCTTTATACAACAGGCGCTTGGCGTGTAAATAAATTTAACCTTTCTCGTTCTGTTTAATTAATTAATTAATGAACCCCTTAATCTGCGAAGTGTTAATTATAGCAGTTTTTACTTCTTGGGCATTTTACGCCTCGTTGGGCAAATAGTACATCTTAGGGGTGTTCTACTAACAAGGTGTGACCTAACGAGTCAAAGTGCGAATTTCACAAATGAATCGATTAGCGCATCTAAACCGCGTTCAAGAGCGGTCAGTGTCATAATTCATGTGGATTATTGAGTTCAGTTTCATTGGCAAAATTCGCCTTATGGTTTCAGATTCAAGCATCCAAGTGGAAACAGAAGGTTATTATCATCACCAACTACTGTGTGCAATCACCTTGCAAATGCGCGATAGGTTGTAGGTTCGACTCCCGCACGTAGTCTTAACTTGTACATATGTGAGATTCCTAGATTTTACACCAAAGGAATAGTAGTAAATAAGTTTTTAAACTGACATGGTCACTAACACTATCAACAACACTTGTAACGGGATATTTACCATGTTCAATATCCCAACATGGTAAATATCCCGTTACAAGTGTTGTTGATAGTAGTAAATAAGTTATTCTCATAGAGTATATTTTCTGAAATGCAATGTGGTACCTTGTAGTGAAACGAAACATAATGTCACTAGTCATAAAATGTTGTTGTCAAACACATCAAACACAATACATCAATGTGAAAGCATTAAGCACTGGAAACGACTAGAAAGTTTTAAAACAACAAATATTGGATATCGCGTCGTCAACTTGCATTTGTATATTTTCTCCGGTGAACTTCTGTGTGGTTACGTCTATTGGAAACTGAAAATGCCACGAGACAATATGATTGAGTCTTCATAAGATAAGGAGATATAACAATAGATATAACAATAGAATTACTGGCTGATTAATTACCGTCATCATCTCCTGCCCTTGTCACATATTACTAGTCAAGTTAATTTACATATGCAGTGTTAAACCATTTTTTAATTTAACTAAATTATTGTTCTGTATGGTGTCGGACGCAAAGAATAGCACCATCCCATATCTTCCCGTGGGTGTCGTAAGAGGCGACTAAGGGACTTGCCAGAGAATGAGCAGCAGCGTTCTCTATGCTTTTGTAACAACCGTACTGCGATCGCCAACCCGCCTGCCAAGTGTGGCGATAATGGCAAAACCCCCTTATGACAATGTGGCGTTGGGGGTCGCCCTATGTGGCCCTTTCGGCTGAAATGATGATGATGATGAATGATGAACTAAATTAGGTAGAAATTAGTTAAGTGTTCTTGAGTGGAGACCGCGAATCGGCAAGCGTATACATGGTGGGAAGCCCTCAGGCTCGGTGGAGCGACGATCCTCACAGGGTGGCTGGAAGTAACTGGATGAGAGTTACTGGGAATTGAGGTACCTAAATTGATGGATTACGATTGGATAGGCCTATGTCTAGCAGTGGACTGTTGTAGACTGACGATGATGAACTAAATTAAAGATTTTGTTAACCACTAACTAAACATAACCGCCATATATTATCGCCTGGAGAGATTGTAGATATTGGTAATGTGATAATGTCATAATCACCAAATTGCAAGGCCTATCAACGATAGGGATTGATACATGATACGTACATAAGTAATGATGCCATCTAATCCCCATAGCCCTTGCAACACCATTGGTAAGAGGCGTTATTATGCCCTTGCTCCTTATGAGTACAATGAAATGATAAGCTCCCAAATAGGTACTGCAGTAGTCTCATCCATCACAGCTGTCAGAAGCCGCGATTTATCTTACATACTTACAATAATTCTGCTATTTAAGGTGGTCATCGTTTAAAACGACGCTAAAACATATAAATTTTACATCGGTAATTAAAAAAAAAAACCGGCCAATTGCGAGTCGGACTCGCACACGAATTTATTTATAAAAACGAGCAAAAAAACACTTTTCTTTTATTTGGGAGCCCCCTTAAAATTTCCGAATATAAAAATCCCTTAAATATTTATTTTATTCTGCTTTTAGTATTTGTCGTTATAGCGTCAACAGAAATACATAATCTGTAGAAATTTCAACTGGGTAACTATCACGGTTTACGGACGGACAGCGAAGCCTCAGTAACCACTATGCCCGACAAGATTTTGACACATGACACATCAGCTGAATCGGCGGGGTGATGCGAATTGTCATGAATTTCACGAAATTTTCATCAACTTTCAGCGTTCGATTTTGTTGTGAAAAATATGTCACGGGATTGTTAAATACGATAAATTTGAGGTTAATATCTTCAGTATCGTGTTGAGGTCGGTAAAACGGAGTCAGTCTATTGCCAAATATGTGTCAAATACATATTACTACACCCTTCCAAAAAGTAGGTACCTTATATGCGCAGAAAATAATATACATAGGCATGCTTCTTGTTTGCTAAAACAATTCGGAAGGGCAGAATAAAAACAGTAACATTCTATCTGCATTCTTAGTTTTGCCATTATTCACACACAATTTCTTAAAAAAACCCAATCAAAGTCTAGACAAATATTACTGAAAACTATGTTGTAACATAACACTTCTTAGTGCTGACCGAAAACCCGGGTTTCTTATTTACGATTAATTAGTTGCATTCAGCCTAATCGATAATCGCAATTATATCGAGATTGAAAAAAAAAAGTTGAGACTGAATAAAAGCTCATAAGTATAATTTTAAATAATTATTTAATTTTGAAATTAGTCATAATAACCATCTTTTCTAATAATTTCATTAAGTAATTCTTAGATCAAAAGCATCTTATAATTAATTAATGAACGTTGACTTCATGGGAAGGAGATTTATTACAAAGTAATAAGAACTACAGAAGGCAGTAATCCCAAAAAAAAACAAGTCAACATGTTAATGATTAGGCTTAATTACCGCCGATTTTTTTCGATTTCAAAATTTAAATAAATAATGCGCTCGCAATTCTCATTATTTAAAATAAGTATTTTAATTTTACTAGATAACATTTTAAGAATTTTATTGTGTAATATCTGAAGGTTGGTTAAAGAATGCCCATGATCTTGGAAGGCATAGTAAATAATTATTATGATCTAACAAGATAAATTATATTTATTCTTCCAAGATTGTGTATCGTATGATGTTATTGTTATGTTACAGCTAATCAGTGACCCGAAAGTATGACAGTCAGTCTTACCAAGGGGTATAGCACTACCCGATACTAACTGGTTTGAGGAGGTCAGATAGGCAGTCGTAGGTCGCTCCATTTTAAATACGGTTATGCAGCTGTATCTGGGTAGACTGGAAGCCGACCCCAACAGTTGATGATGATGGTTGACAATCGGCAGTTCATAAGCCGTTTCAAGGAACATCAGTTTATTGTTTCAAAGCGGTTCACTGTCCAGTCTAAAAAGGTTTTTGAAGTGATAACTTTTTATGGGAGAGTAAACCGCTTCGTAACGTAACGCGTTACGGCACCACTCTGTGTGGCTTCCCTTTCTCTCACGCATACGGCAGCAGTCTTAGATTAGTTTAAGTTATCACTTCTGTCGAGCGTCCCGGAGACGCACACGTTTTTTTTTAAATCTGCCATTTTTAGGTTATCCATCAAAGGCCGAGGGCCGAGTCACTTGAATGAAGCCATGAACAGCAATAGATATGAACCAGAACCATCAAGAGTCTACAAAATAATACGAGTAAGACTCTTACTCGAGAGTCTTACCGTATACTTTGGATAGTTTTGTTTAAAATGATTTCTTTTTCATTTTTGGGGTAGCTATCCCTAAACCTAGCCTATCTAAGTAGGTGTAAAAAAATATTGTCGATTAAAAGTATTGGTGAAGGCAAAAGATAAACTAAATTGGAAAGACATGGGCAGGCCTTTACCCGCAGTGGGACAGAACAGGCTGATAAATAAAGTAAAGAGTAAATACCCATTAACCAACCCAACCTCCTAACCATAACCAAAGTACATAATTCTTTTTTACTAGGTATTCCTACCGAGATACTGTGCATTCTACCAATCTTCAGATAGTTCAAAACAAAATTCACAATAAATTATCTCTAATAGTAAATTTGAATGCCTACAATATAAATTGGAACAGTGAACGAAATCCAAATTTAAATTTTGAGATGGATAAAAAAATTGGCGCGAATTTAGTCATAATATCGTCCTTGCTGTTTAATGTTGGGTCGGAATGTACGAAAAACAATTAAGATTACCATTATAAAAGCCTAAAAACATTATAATAAATATTTACTGTATTTTACGCTTAAAATAAATTTATTTTAATTTTTCATCGATCGATTTCTTAAATTTCTCAATTTAATTACTCGAGTTGATCGAAGATTACAAAAAAATAATCGATAGGAATAATCGCTTTCACACAAAAAAAATGGTCGTCTATTTCAAAATACAAACTGAGCAGTGGTAATGAATATTATTGTTATTGGTCCCGTATTAGTAAATAACGCTAAGATCTGGGCATTTTCATGCGGTTTATAATATTTGGAATGATATTTGTCATGTTTGTTACCGAATCTATACGCGTGTGTATGTTATATGTGAAAAATAAAAATGTAAACACGCACGATTGGCGCGAAACTTCGTCTTTAGATTTCAAAATTCATCATTACCACTGCTTATTTAAATTGAACTATGGATGAATTAGCCGCATAATTAAATGACGAGTTGATTATTGTCCATAAAGTGGAGCTCGAATGTTCGAAAACCACAATTTTTATGATTTTTAGCCTCGACCAGCACAGCCGTCAAAATGGCGATGACCGTATTTATGCACTTGAATTTTATAAGGGTAAATTAAGATGCTTGCGCACTATTTACAGAAGTTTTAATGGCGTTGATATATGAAATTTGTATCCAACTTTCTTAATTAACGCACACCATAGTATTTGATAATCAGAAAATCAAATATTTGCATAAATTATGAGGATGACGAATGACTTAATTGCTAGCCCCTTTCGGGGCCGATACCAACTCAGCGGAGGTTTCTTCGTCGAGCCCCTTTGGGGGCCCGTACCGAACTATATGGGTAATACGGTCCCGTTTGAACATTTGGCTACGGAACCCAAAGAGAGCTGTTCCATACATTATGGCCATGTATTACTTGTTGCTGGTAAGTATTGTAGGAAACAGCTGTCTTTTTTTATACTGAAATTTAAGTGCAACAATTTATAAAAAGTTTTGTATTTGTTTTTAATACTACAAATAAAAAAAAAACATATTAATGCTTCGATCGGAATTCGATTGTTTACATTATTCAACAGATAAATAATAAATTAATTTAGTTTTGATATCTTCCTTTAAATTTTGAATTGAGTAGTAATAATATCACTACCAACATTAACAATATTTAATTGAATCCGGAAATATCGGAATTACTTTCCGGAAAAATGGCTTATCCATGTTATTCTTTCTGTGTGCATTTATGATACAAGTACCAAAAATCAATCTACCTACTCCGATCACTGGTGATTAGTACAGCACTAGACCGCGCGACCGACAGCAAGCTAGCCTAGAGTAGTACGCTACGGAGTTGCTATCCAATTGTTTTTGTTACCAATGAATTACTGCCGATCACGACAGCTCAGGCTCTATATGGTGTCGGACGTAAAGAATAGCACCATCCCATATCTTCCCGTGGATGTCGTAAGAGGCAACTAAGGGATTTACAAGAGAATGGGCAGCAGCATTCTCTCCAAAAAACCCTCCAAAATGTCAATGTGGCGACACTTGGGGAGGCTGTCCAGCAGTGGACGTCTTTTGGGCTGAAAATGATGATGGCGACAGCTGAGCTTTCATTCGGGTTTGGGTAAGTTTGGGTAACTTCAATCACTTTTCGCGTCTGTCCAAGCAAGGGCGTCGACAGACTGAGTCATATTGGCGAAGCCCATTGTTATTGAGGATAAGCAGTTTTTGTTTCCTACTCGTCCACTATTCATTTCTGATTAATTTCGTTGCGGGATCCAAGACAGTCAAATTGTTTATCTGGGATTTCATCGAGCTTTGTTGTCTCTGCGCTTTTCTGGTGGCAGTGGCAGTGGTTTGGATATAATGTGGCGAGCTTGTTCCGATTAGCATAATGATGATGTGGTGCTGGTTACACCCGTATGAGCAGTAATCTTTCCCATCACTGGGAACTATTATAGGACGGTACATTCTATTCTATCTCACTTATAAATCGTATTGCAGTTAAGTTAACGACTTGAGTAGATGCAGGTAAGTGCTCTACAGTCCAATTACTAGATTGGATTTGCTCTCACTCACATTCATATTATTACTTGCTGTATGGAATTTTATTGAGTAATTTATGTAAGTACCTAGATAGTTACAGTCCAGAGTGACCTTGACGTTTAAACCACAAGAGGTTGCACGAGTTTTGAGACTTATTAAAAGGATTGGACTTACTAACATAGCTTTCAGTGTTAACATGCTGAAGTGGTAGTGGTCTAGCCATTTAAGCCATGTTGAAGGACCGATACGTGATGGCCGATGGAGACAACGAGTCCTGGAGTGGAGCCCTCGCAGCGGTAAGTGATACGCCCCAGCTGGAAGGATGAAAGGAGCTGAATCGATTTGTATTGGAAAATAGAAACTGTGGGATTCAGTCGAGTTTGTTAGCAGTTGTGTACTCGGATCTCAGAAATCCTCCGCAAGTGCTGAAAACTAATGGCAATCAGGTTCACTACGGAGAAAATACTCCATAGGCACCACCGGAATTCCAAGGAAGTCCGCTATCTTCGGTAGGTTTTCACATTATCCCCTGGAAAAGAAAATTGCGTATTAGGTTGGCATGTAATATTTATTAGACTTATTTATTCTACGTTCATTTCTTCAAAATAAAAGCTATGCTGAAACAGAAAACTATCTCAGTAAGTTACAGTGACAGTGTCAGATCAAATATTACCTTAGACGACTTCAAGTTCAAACAAAACAAACACACACTATCTCTTTCACTCCATCACATACACACTCATACACACACTCACTCACAGCAACAAATACATTCAATCACACACTCACACACGCACGAATTCAATTAGAAATATTATTGTAGTCATTATCTTTGTACTATTTTATTGTAACTTTTTGTAAGGGACAGGGACTGTTTTCCTTAATACAGGTTATTCTATAACCTAGCTAGGAAAGCAGAACTCCACCCACCAGATTGTGATTGACATGGCATAAACTTATACGTATAACTTTGTGTATGCCTCATGTACTACAATCTCCCTTTTTATGAAAATAAATTTACTATTACTATTACTATTACTATTAGAATACAGTAAGGCGCTGCACAAACGTGGACACTTTGGTGTCTTGTGTCGGATACAAGCTACCAATGAATTCTTATTTGATTTCTAAATAAGTAATAAGAAATCAGCCACGCCCTGCGCAGACGTTACAGGACACAGCAACTACGGTTTCCTGTGATGTCGGTAACAAAACGTGTTTACGTTTGCTCAGCCCCTTAATAAAATAAAAATCCGTCCTTGTTAACTTTTTTCTCATACTGTCTAGTCTACCATACACTTCTGCCGTCCTGGTACCTGAAACGGTAAGTGCAGCGCACAATGAACGTTTACAACGTAATTCCTATTACGATCACAATAGGAAACCGACAAAACGTTGCGTTTTGCAACCGCACGGCCACGGGTGAACGAGCACCGTAGCCAAGATTTATTGAAGTCTTTATCGGAGACTTTCGATTTAATTGCGGTTTTTACTTTTTTTTAAATGGGTAGTAGAAGAGAAAGCGCAGTGTTTCCAAAAATATACAATGTAGTCGATAGTTTTTTTTTTATACAGAGCAATAAAATCGGCTTTGTCCGTGCAAATGACAAAAAAATATCTCGCAATGATTTTTTTAAGGTAAAGTGAGAGGTGTAGCTATTATCTACGATAAAGAAAATTTCTTTACCGGTAGCGTTTATAGTTTTAAGCTGAGTGCATGCTGTCTCTAAGTTGCTTACAGAGAGAAGTTCACACAGCGTTTGCACTACTGCACGCTATGTAAAAGAATAGGTACAGCTATTCACATTATTGCTTCATTGACATCGCAGTTTCCACTGTTTCAAAAATAGCCTCTTATTTTGAGACAATCTCATGGTACACCTACCCCTACAAGTACTTTCGTTTTGAAAAGCGGAGCTTTTCTTTTTAGTTCAGTCAGTTTGAGTATGAATTTGGATAGCAATGATAGAAGGGAAAGGCCAACGATGAATGGACTTTTGTGAAAGCTAGAATAGAAAGATGGTGACACTGAGGTGACGACTAACAGAGAAGTATGGAAGACGCAGATATGCTGCGCCGACGATAAATTGGGATAATACATTTCTTAACAGCCTCACGAGATTTTACTTTATTTCCAAAACGTCTTTATTTTAAAACGATTATCTATTAACCCAACACTTGTACCCTAGCCTTTACAAAAGATTACATCCCAGCAAATACGCCTACAGTTATCTCACTGCTGATGACCAACATCATTATGTGTACAACATCATTACTTAAATAAATAGTTTGAAATTTTAATATTTTTTGTTTTTTGTAGGTACTATGAAAAAATCATCAGCACTTGAGTTCTGACGGATCGCGTCTAGTCGTAGGACTTATGAATCATTTTCGTTAAACTTACTTTTGTTAGAGGCATCTAATGTAAAGTGTTCGAATCTATGATGTCCTAGTACTTCTATGTCAAAACTGACATTTTCGTTTTGACCGTGGAGTGCAATCAGAGGCAATAAAGTGCATTTCACGAAAGAAGTCCCGCAGACGCAGCGCTGTATTCGCGCGACATAATGTTGCCACGGTTAAATATGGGGAAATCAGGGGAAATAATTTATAGTTCATTTACTTTCATTTTATTAACTAGGTACTCGAATAGTTAGATAAGAAAAAAAAAATGTTTTTAATAGAATGTATTTTTAATATAATAGGTACCATTTGATGTCCATACTGCTAAGGTCAGATTAGTGAAAAATAAATCTTCCTGTAATTTCTAAAATATAAAATGGAGATGTTCCACCAACTTTAAATTAGAAAAATAAAATAACATTTAAAACTTTTATTCAAAGTTTTATTGAATAATTATGATCGGTCATACTATGATCACTATCAGAAGAGTGATTAGAAACAGAATCAGATTCTGTTTCACTATCACTAGCCGTGGAAATAATAAATCGATCCATTGCTTCATCCATAAGACCATAATTTTTTAAATATTCTTCCTCCAAATGCTGTACATGTTTACATTGAACTGCCCAATCTTCCGCTGTAATAGTCTCAAAAGCCTCTTCTGTTAGGCGTACAATTTCTTTTGGATCTTGGCCCACGTTTTTGTCCGCTACCCGTCTCTTTACAAGGCTCCAGATTTTTTCGATCGGATTGAGATCGCAGTGGTAAGGCGGCAATCTTAGCAATTCATGATTGTGAGATTTTAATAATGCCTCCACGGCATATGTAGGTGGACCTTTGTTTTGTTTAATTAATTCAAATAATACAGCTTTTGTCCAAGTATCTTCAAAATATACTCTCTTTTCTCGCAGCCATTCCTGCATGTCACGTTTAATACTTGACATTGTAGGTGCTTTATTTATTTGAGTGCAGTGATACGGAACGTTGTCCATTACCACAAGTGACCTTTCAGGTAGGTTAGGAATGACTTTTTCACTCATCCATTTCAAAAAATTATAGTTGAGTTCATGTCATCATGGTAATCTGAGGATTTGGATTGGGATTTGAACATTAACAATGCACCATTAACAAAACCATTTTCAGTTCCCGCATGAGCAATTATCCAACGTCCCCCTGATGACTCTGACACGAACATCCCAGGCTCCTCTTCACTTTGCCAGCAACTTTTGGCATGATAAGTGTTGTGCATAAAATATACTACAGGTTTTTTCTCCACATTGCGATTTCTTCGGATTCTCTCCAAATATCTTGAACGCCATGCAGTAATATAATAACGTTCCATTAGTAATTTACGTTTCGATTGGCATCGCTTATGCTTGAAACCGATGCTATGCAATATACGGTGCAATGTTGTGATGCTTCCTTGATAATTTATGTCTTCTCTCAAAAGTGCACGTAATTTAACCAATGTAGGTAATTCCTTCTTCACAACATAAAAACTGTGATTCTTTTGCCGTATAGCGCACAAATCAAATCCATCCAAGTCGAACTTTTTAGGATGCGGGCGACTCTTCCCTGGGGTGACGATAACTTTATAAGTACTCGCCGCTGTTGCGTCTTCTTTTGTAACTCTCGTTACAGTTTTCTCTGAAACACCTGCAACAAAAAGAACAATAAAAAAAAATTCAAACAAAGATTATTTTCGTATTTAATTACATTATTTTTGAATATAACTTTCCAAATTTTTGTTATGTTGTGTTAATTCCTTTTCAAATTTTCTTGAATAAAAATCGTGCATTAAAAAAAAACTTAACTCCAATCTGTAAATCAATCGGGAAAAAATCTGTATATGGCAGCCCCAAAATTTACCTGTCATGGCGGCAACTCTTTTGCGAACATTGTTTATTGGTATTAAAACACCGCGATTCTTGTGTTCCGCTTCACAGAACTCCTTCACCTTTAATATCATTTCTCGACCTGCACTTTTTAAAACTTTTGGCATCGTAAATAAACCTTATAACGCAATAATCCAATAATAAACTCACAAAATATCTACCACAACAAACGCACCTTGATAACATCGACAAACGACAACATGGCCGATCTCCCCATCTGTCAAATTTAGTTCCACAATTGGCCGCGGGACTTCTTTCGTGAAATGGATTAATTGTCCCTTTTTGCGTTCCAATACTTATTACAAGACAACTTGAAAAAGTAGGTATAGGTAGTTAACCGTTTGATCAATTAATTGATCGTATGCATTAATTAATGCTGACAAAAATAAAAATCATGTTTGGTTTAGTCTAGAGTTCTAGACTAGACGATATTACATAAATAATCTAAACCTGTCAATTATTTAGAATTACTAACGTAGCAAGTGGCATATAGTGTTTCTTCACTGATCTACCTTGACAGCGAGTTACGTCCAACATCAGTTTTGGAGAAATAATAAGTAATTCAGTCTGACTCACAACGAAAGAAACCTAATAATTAAGCTTAAAACCATAATTGCATAATTCCATGAAACATTTTAAAATTCCAAACCAAGCAACGATCATAAACGCTGTTTTAAAGTAAATTATTCTGATTAGTAATTTAAATGAAGTTTTACTTCTTTTTCGGGTTCCGTACCTTGAAAGAAAAAATTTGGTACCCTTATAGGATCACTTTGTTGTCCGGTCCGTCCGTACGTCCGTCTGTCCGTCTGTCTGTCTGCCAAGACCCTTTTTCTCAGTAACGCGTGGAGGTATCAAGCTGTGAAAAAAAGACAAATTTCTAAGCCAACGCAATCAAAAGATACAGCCGTTTAGGCCGCAAATTTCCGACACTCGCAAGGGAATCAAAACCTAGAGGGTACTCCCCGTGAACTCAGAATCTTGAAATTTGGTACGCAACGTCTTATAGCACAGGTTAAGGAAAAATGCGAAAACCGTGAATTTTTTGTTACATCATATACTAAATGTTTTTAATAATTTTATACGGAACCCTCGGTGCGTGAGTCCGACTCGCACTTGGCCGGTTTAAAAAAAAAAATAACTTTGTACACATACATTCAAGTGAAGTGGTTTGCCCAATTACTGCTGGATTACTACTATTAATTATACCTATCTATGTACATGTTCATACATAACACGCGTTAATAACGTTGTTAATTGGATTAATATACAAATAACAGCCGTGTAGCCGGCGATTATTATTATTTTACGAAACAATGTGATGTTAAATTGCTGGTACATATTTTTGTGAAATTGCTTGTAGATCTTAGAGGCAACCTTACGAAAAGAACTTTTAAGTACCTATACTACGACTACTACTACTACATACTACTACTGACGATAGATAAGGAGTCCTACATGGTTAGCTATCAATCAATCATCATCTGCTTAGCCTTTTCCCAAACTATCTCGGGGTCGGCTTCCAGTCTAACCTGATGCAGCTGAGTACCAGTATTTTACATGGAGCGACTGCCTATCTGAACTCCACAACCCAGTTAGTACTGGGTAATACCCCCAACATATTTGTTAAAAGGCTATTAGGCTGATGTTGATTTCTTCTGAAAACCTTTCTAAGGTATCTTAAATCACTTTGCCTAAAACGAGCTTGGCTGCGGCCCTGGGAAAATCTAAGCTTTGTATTTATTTTGGGGGTTTGGTGCAATTTATAAACCGCGGCGTTGTTACTTCTTGTGGTCCATGGGAATTGCAGGTAACAATATAGTAGGCAGAATTCCTTTATAATAATTGTAAAGTAGCCGATATTAATTCAAGACTTTAATGCTCGTAGGTACTTCTTTTATTGCATCGATGGCAATTTAAATTACCATTATTCTTATTGGGCCTATTTAGCAACGAGTTTGGCGCCCGCAATCGTGTGTCCATCAAGTTAGTTTAGGTGCAGACAGAGCAGGTTCTTGTTTTTTTTTTAAAGGAAACAAGTAAAAATACACAATAGTACCTACGGTATGAATACAAACAAGAACTGGAGGTTCCAAATCGCATTTCATGACTTACAATGAATCAAACAATTTGTATCTAATTACTTAACACACTTACTAGTAGTAGAAACTTATTAAACTTGATACATGTACCCATTCTACTTACTCACTAGAAGAGACGATTGTTAGTAATCCGCTGGTGTTCACCGCCGGCAGCGCATACGCATCCGACGCGTCACCGTTATCCGCGGCCGCACTACATTCCGCATCTATCCGCCGCGCACGCGCACGCATCCATCGATTAACGATTGATCGAATAAACTAGGTATCGATTAAAGCATAGTAATCGGACAACATAAATTGAGACAAAAAAATCGGAGAACATTGTAGTGTGGTGATTATAATGTGGATTTTTAAGTGAAGTTTCAAAAATTTTTGGATAGTCAATAAATCAAAATGGTAAGTGACATATTGATTATTTTTGTTTGAGCGCTTTGGAGTCGTTAATTTGATTAATTAATGGTGCTGACAGGTTAATTAGCTGCAAATTAATTGCGCCAAATAATTCAGTGCCTACGTTTTTATGGCTCCATTGTTGTAAGACATTATAATAACACTTATTTATGATTTAAATTCTTGATAAATTTTTTCTTTGGGGAGCTGCTGGGTTTAAAGTTAGAAGTAAAGTTTATGGGTAGATTAATTAAGTAGTAATAACCCTATAAATAACTTATAGATAACAGAACAAACTGAAACCCAAACTCAAAGCGTATATTTCAATTAGACCATTACAGGCACTTTTGAAACTCAAAAAAACAAAAAAAAACATTTCTTTACATTAAAACCATATATATTGTAACTTGAATCCTAATCCCAAAATCTAAAATATTTCTAATAAAATTTATATATTTATGTATGTACCTACACAATAGAAAACACAAGAAAAAAACATAAAATATTTGAGTACAAAGGTACTGCTTATTTCATACGAAATTTCTGCCAACAGACCTGCGAATGAAAAAGAAATGTAGACAACAGTGTGTGAGAGAATGAAGAGAAAAATAAATACCTATTATGGGAATAATAAATTTATATTATCACGCCTGTTCATTAAATTAGTCATTCCTTTTATACATTTATGTTTCTATTAACCATGAACATCAGCATTGCAATTAATTTAGTGAGCATAACTCATGTTTTTATTCATTTAGTAGCAAAAAGGTGCGCCACGGGAAGTGGTTTATTTTTAAAACTATTATAAATACTTAGGTAGTGTATTAAATTTTATAAAATACTAGCTGTCCCGCGCAACTTCGTGTGCGTCACATTTTCCACGTTTTCGCAAAATTTTCATTGCTGCTTCTCTCCTACTGGTCGTAGCGTGATGATATATATATAGCCTATAGCCTTCCTCGATAAATGGGCTATCTAACACTCAAATATTTTTTTTAATCAGACCAGCTTCTCCTGAGATTAGCGCGTTCAAGCAAACAAACAAACAAACTCTTCAGTTTTATAATATTAGTATTAGTATAGATATACTCATAAGAAGGTTAATTAAAAACTCCGATCGAGTGTAAAATTATTTAGTCTAGTTTACTTAGAATTCATTTGCTTATCCTTATTTTGAGTTTGTATGCTGAAATAATTCAGCGAAATTATTTTTTTTTCTCTTCATTTATTTTGGGGTTTTTATCTAAACAGATATGTCAACCCCATCGTGCCTTTTACCATTGTTACATTAAACCTTATAAATAACACAAACTGTACTAACCAGTTAAACAATTATATAAACACTTGGGGTAAAGGTAGAAGTCACTGATGAAGGACTGTTATTAAATGACATAACTTTTTGGCACCTTCTGAAGTTGGTTGGGATAAAATTTATTGTTATAATCCTACGTTAAGCCTATTTAAGTCTAATTCTCTCAAAAGTGACTCCCTCTCGCGCCTGTTGCGGACACATTCCATCAGCAAATGCTGCACGTCTTCAATCTGATTACATTCTCTGCAATTCGGTGAATCAGTTTTTTTCATAAGGAATGCAAACTTCGCTGATGGATAGTGTCCACAGCGAAGTCGTAAAATTAATTTAACATAATACCTACTAAGTTGAACGTCATTGAACCAAGGCACCTGAGGAGGTTCGCCTTGTATGCTCCTATACCATATACCTTTTTGCTGACTTATACTATCAAAGTGTTGTTTCCAGGATTTATAACAAATTACTTTATACTTAGATATGTATTCCCAATAATCTGGTAAGTAGTCAATTGGTGAACCCTCTGTTGCTCGGTCGAAGTCGAAGTCGGCGAAATATGTGAAACCTTTTTATATAAAATACCATTATGTACCATATTTCATGCAAATAAAGAATCATGATTAAATTCAGATAAAATAATATCAACATCAACGCATGTAAGCTTATAAAGACACTACAAAGATGATATACAGATGGAAATTTTAGCTATTTACTAATTAACAATTATGTTAGTATTACTATCAATATTTACAGCAACGAAGGTCAAAATATCGAATCCATTTATCATCCTCTTTAAAATTATGTTTATCTTTGTTAAAGATTATAGTTATGAAACTATTTTGTTGGTTTATTATAATTATCAGAATAACATGCTTGTAAACAAACGTACCATTCCTTTGTTTTAGATTTATTCAGGGCGATATTTTGTATCGGTAATTTGTTTGGAGTTAAAAGCTGGGCTTTTCTTTGAATCTGTGCGTGTATGTCAGTGTAAAGTTGAGAGTGTTCGAATTCGAATTGATATCAAATTAGTTCATATTTGTGTTGAGGGATTTGATATTGATTGACATTACTTTTTCAATTTCCTGTGATTTCAAGTTTTGCGATTCGTTTTTGATGTAATTAACTTTGTTTTGATGTGATTTAATTTTTTGAACACTAAGTTGAGTTCAAAAACGCATTCACATTGGTCCTTAGGAAAGATTTAAGTGTGTGAAATCGTAACTGTGCAAGGTAAATGTGTGAGAGTGTCTGTGAGCTTTGTTGTTTGTCATCTGTTCGTGGTAAATAAGCGAAGAATGAAGAGTTATGGCTGTTTACATTGTGAGTAATCTTTACATAGTTTATAACAAAGTCGCTTCGCGCCGTCTGTACGCTTTAGTTCTTTTAAACTACACAACGAATTTTGATAAGTTTTCATCAATACATATACAGAATGATTCAAGAGGAAGGTTTATATGTATAATTGATGCCTAAAAAACATTATAATATCCACGCTAACGAAGTCGCGAGAAGTTACAAATATTTTCGACAATGTGAATTTAGAAACCAATTTATTACTTTAGCGCCTAACGGTGTTTTTAAAAAAGTTGATAATAGCGACTGTAGAAAGCGAGCGAAATAATTACGAATTGACACGAACAGTTCATTTCTTAAATTTAATTCAAAAGATTGCTCTTATATCATTTACTTGATACTGACTATAAATTCTACCGCACCTTACCCTATAAACACTATTACTTATTAAGTATTGAAATACTTAGTTGATATTTTGGGAGTGGATATAAAATACGCAAAGTGTTTATTATATTTTAATACTATTTGTATTAAATTTTTATTTGAAACCCGCCTACGGGTGTGCTAAGTGGAATACTTTAGGTGTGCTTCGTTTGGGTGTGCTTCACGGAATAGGTAAATCTATGTATTTTTTTTTAAATAATGGGAAGATATAACGGTTTTTAAAACCAATGTCAGAACAGGGAGCGATACTTTAAAAAAACAAGCCACTGTTCTATACCTAGTTAACGAACGGTAGTTAACAAGATACAGTTAAAATTCAATCATTTTAAAGTCTTAACTTCATGGCCATTTACAGCTTTCGAGTTTCACAAATCAAACGCAACTTGAAAAGAAACGCCTCATATCGAAATAGGTGTATAAAAATATTAGGTCTTTACCTATGAAATTGCCGTTTTGTTTGAAAAAAGTTAAAGTATTTTTTTTTTCGAACTTATTTATTTCTTTTATTCAAAGTAATCACCCCTGCAATCAATGCATCTTTGCCAACGCTGTGGCAGTTTATGGATGCCCATCTTGAAAAAATCAGCTGGACGGGAGACAACAAACTTTTCAAAGGCGTTTTGTACTGCCTCTCGGGAATTGAATTTTTTTCCCGCTAAAAAGTTGTCCAAATTTTGGAAAAAGTAATAGTCGGAAGGCGCAAGATCTGGTGAGTATGGCGGATGAGGGAGAGCTTCCAAACCCAACTCATGCAGCTTAGAGACGGTCTGTTGTGCAGTATGGGGCCGCGCGTTGTCGTGAAGTAGCAGTGGAGACGAACGATTGACCAAAGCTGGTTGCAGACGTGCGAGTTTCGCCATCATTGTGGTCAGTTCTTCAATGTACACATCTGCAGTAATGCTCTCGCCGTTTTGTAAAAAGCTATGATGAATCACACCAGCACTAGACCACCAAACTGTGACCATCACCTTTCTAGGGGTCATTTTTCGTTTTGCACATTGCTTTGGTACCGAACCAGGATCTAACCAACTTGCTGAGCGCTTTCGATTGTCAAAAAGAATCCATTTTTCGTCGCACGTAACAATTCGGTTCAAAATTCCTTCATTTCTGTGCCTGTTAAGCAGCGCAAACGCTCGACGCGTACGTTGCGCTGGCGTCGTTAAGTTCGTGGGGCACCCATCTATCAAGCTTTTTTATCTTGCCAATCTGTCGCAAATGGACCAATATTGTTTTAATGCTAACATCAAAAGCTGCTGCCAGCTCAGCAGTAGATTGAGTTTCATCAGCTTCAACAATCACCTTTAATTCATCATTGTTGACCAAAGTTTCCGGACGACCACGAGGTTCATTTTTCAAGTCAAAATTCCCAGAACGGAACCGAGCAAACCAATAACGGGTTGTGCGTTCGTTTGTACAGTTCTCTCCGTAAACGTCGTTGATGTTACGGGTCGTTTGTGCCGCGTTGGTGCCACGACGGAACTCATATTCCATAATTACACGAAATTTCAAAGTATCCATTATGAGGAAAAATGTTGAAATGTAATGAAAATACAACGCTAATCAATAAACAAAAGACTGATTTTGTAAATAGAATGTCATATTTTTAAAACAAAATTAATTTGAATTTAGAACTCATAGCCAATCAAAACTTTTTTTTGTTTGAAAAAGTCTGTACTGCAATACGGCAATTTCATAGGTAAAGACCTATTATTACCTACAATTTTTACTCAAAAATAGGTCTATAGTTCCTATGAAAGGCATACCGGCAGAGGTAGTACGACCCTAAGGGAAAATTACCGAACAAAACCGAGCGAAGCCATGGGCATAGCTAGTATTTTTATTTTTTTATAATAATTTCACGCGGTGTAGGTCGCGCGGCACAGCTTGTCTAAACTAATATTATATAGAGGAAAGATTTCATTGTTTGTTTGTTTGTTTGCATTGAATAGGCTCCGAAACTACTGGTCCGATTTGGAAAATTATTTCAGTGTTAGATAGCCCATTTATCGAGGAAGGCTATAGGCTACATAACATGGAGCAGCAATGAAAAATGTTGCGATAACGATTCTTGCGATCTAACATTATTATACCTACATTGTTAATTTCGAATTCTTATTGTATTTTACCTTTTAAGATTTTGAATAATGATTTATAATTATTATCTGTCAAATAAAACGCTCATCACGTCAGTGTTTAAGAAGTGTAAAGCCCTCCACAGAGTTACTTTTGCATGATATACAATATAGGTACCTACTTATACAAGACTTGAAAATAAATAAAATTTAATTGTCCGTTTTTTCTTTCATAATAACAGCTTTTTACTGAATCATCATCATCATCATTTCAGCCGAAAGACGTCCACTGCTGGAAATAGGCCTCCCCCAAAGGAGGGTTTTGCCATAATCGCCACGCTTGGCAGGCGGGTTGGCGATCGCAATACGGTTGTTACAAAATGCTCAGAGAACGCTGCTGCCCATTCTTTGAAAGAATGAACTACTGAAGAATTTACTGAATACTGAAAACTAAAAAAACTTTTTTTTTTCTGTCTATTTTTTTGTTCCGACTAATCTCCGAAACGGCTGGAACGATTTTAACTGTTACGGGCAGATAGCTAATGTTATAAGGAGTTACTTAGTTTGCTTTTATTTTATAAAAAGGATTAGGGATCCGTGCAAAAAAAAAACGACTAAAATAGCAGATTTTTTTGAAAAAATAATTTGATACTAATGTTCCATTTATTAAATAACTTATAAGTTCTACATTCCTCTTTTTAGTGTCTACAACGTTATACGTTAGTCTAAAATTTACCAAATTGTCTTATTGTGTATCTGTGGAGAACGTGGTTGATTTCACATTTGTATAATTTCTGTATCCTATCTTTTTGTAACTATTTGTTTTTCTCAATAAATAAAATAAAGTAGTATTGTCAAAATAAATTCACGAGGACGAAGGTCGCAAGCCGCTAGTAGTTAAAAATAAAAATTTGATTGATATCTTAATACTACTTTTGTTTTTTGTTAATTAAAAATGAAGTACCTATTTATTACTATAATCAAAGTTATATTTCACAACCAAATAACCTCTAATTTTTTCGTTTGAATCCTCAATAATTCTTGCGCTCACTCACAGTTCGCTAGCCGTCTAAGATCTAGATAAAATATTACTGTTGCAACTTGCGGTACAAAGCGAAAGATTTATTACAACATCTATAATAAAACTTCTAACGTAAATCAGCTTGTTCCCGGAATAATTGCAATTATAATTATTACAATAACTCATTGCAACGTGTGAAACCTAAATCTAGACAAGTTGCTATTGTTTTTATGCATGTGTGTGTGTTATATGAGCATTGATTAATTAAGTGCTTAACTCAATTCAATAAAAATATTTAACACAAAACTACAAGGGCAGTTATTAAACTCCTGAAGACAGACGCATGGTTCGAATTGGTCGTTTTTTTGGATTGTAAAATCGGCCCTTACATGGAGATGCCATGTAAGGGCCGATTTTTCAATCCTCAGTTAAGTCGTCCAATAACTATCTAGCGTTTAAAATTATCTGTCTGTTTATCAAGCGAATAATCTATAGAATAGCTATCAGTGGTTTATGCTAGCCAACTTCACACTATTGAAGTGAAGGCGAGATGCACTGATACAGTATTCCACGTGTTAGATAAGAATAGCAACAAAACGTGTATTTAACACATGGGTAGAAATAAATTTTGGAGCAGATCTCGCTTGAAAAAAGAAAACAATAGGTTGGGCAAATTATTATTGTTATATAAAAATGCCAGTTGCATAGAATCGTAGGGTGAGTGCTTCAGTAGTAAGTTATTGTATTGATTTGTAAAAATTGTAAGACGATTATGATTTGATTTTATTATTATATTTTATTTTTATATTTGTGTTAAAACATTTCTGTTTCGTGTTTAATTTTATTCTCAATTAATAAAAGTAGGTTATGGTATCATTTTTCAAGCATCTTCTCCGAAATTAACTGTCGTTCTAACAGTTAAAATTATCAGGCTTCGCTCGTAAAAGTCGGTATTTTCTTCAATTGTTTCAAACACATCCATCATAACAAATTTAGTGTACCTACCTATGTCGTTTTACCAAAACGCACAAAACGAATGAAACTTTCAAACATAAGCCAAAACATCATACTTATTGGGGAGATAAAACCCTAACTAGCCCTTAAAGTAGCAGGTAACTATATTCCTCCGTTAGAGGGTTTATTCAACAGTTAACTACTATCTGACAATTGAAAAACCAAGAATATTGCTATTCAACAAATAAAGGCTGTCTGGTTGTAGTAGTTGTTTAATCTGAGGACTGAAAAATCGGCCCTAAAACGACCAAGCAAGAAATTTCATGGTCATCCTTTAAAAATGATTTTTATTCACATGGATGATAAAAATGAATAAAAGCATAATATTAGTGATGGGGTCATTGGACTTTTATTGAAAGCTGTTTTCACAGTTTGGTGTCAAAAGCCTTCTCGTGCGCAACACTGAGCTTATATTTCTATCCAATAATTGAATCACTAAATCTAACCATTAAATCATGTTTGCCGGGCAAATACACACATCAACACGGTCTAGGGATATTTTTAAAAAAGCGAATTACTATCAATGTGTTAATTATTTATATGACATGTATATATTTAAAAGATACGTTATTTAATATTGTACCATTTTTTTATAATGGTTAAGGTACTTCGATTAAAATTTCAGGATTTTATGGAAAAAAATGAAGTATAGACGGAAACCGTATATGAATTAACTTTTAATTTATGAGTAAAAACTGAAAAAAATAGAAAAATCATTTAATTTGTGTTCATAAACTTGAAGTTAGTAGTCAGAGAAAGCGCCCATGATGTTTATAACACATCGGCAACGATTCGGCATGCTCAGAACAAGGATGTCAATGTCTTGCTGCGGAATATTGTCCCATGTCCTTCTGAGGTGCGCAAAAAGTTGATTTTCTGTAGCCAGATTTTCAGGAACTTCCTTCAGAGCTCTTCTTTGCAGCATATCCCACGCATGCTCAATGGGATTTAGATCTGGCGATTGAGCAGGCCAGTCTAAGGCCCTAACATTGTGTGTATGTAACCAAGCTGCTACCGTTCTCGCCGTGTGTTCCCGGGCATTGTCGTGCATCAGCAGGAAATCTTGCCCCATTTGTGTTCTGTGGGGCAAGATTACGGGCCCCAGCACCTGTTGGACGTATCGTTCTGCCGTCATATTGCCCAAACCCAAACGAGATCCGTCCGTCCTCCAAGACGAATTCCTGCCCAAACCATAATTGTTCCTCCTTGGTATGGGTGAACTTCCTAAGGGTTCTGAAGACGGCTCCATCGTCCAGGAACTCGCCAAACTTGCGTCCTTCGTGAATCTGGATGGAAGCCGAACCTGAATTCATCCGTGAACAGCACATTGGACCATTGCTCACGGCCCCAGTCCACGTGGTTCCGAACCCATTCTAATCGTCGTCCACGATTGTCTCTCCGTAAAGGTGGGACCCGGAGTGGTCTACGAGAGCGTAGATTGCTTTCATGCAGTCGCCGTCTTACAGTTTGGTCACTCACAAGCACTTGGTGTTCCACTCGCAGCCTTTAGACCAATTGAGTCGCCGTTGCATTTGGTTGAGCTCGCGCAGTAATTTGCAAAAATCGGTCTTGTCTGGGGGTAGTGATGCGACTTGGCCCCCGGTACCTTCACGATAGCGTGTCCACAATCTTGAAATTACATTTTGGTGGGTCCCTATGGCCTCAGCAACATTACGCTGAACAGACCCAGCATCCAGCATTCCCACAGCTCGTAACATCTCCGCCCTCGTCAAATGTTGGCTTTGCATGGCTACAATACATCAAATTTAACTTTATCTTTCGTTTAAAAATGAAAAAAAACTGTAACTAAACGTAATTCGTATTGTTTTCTAAATTTCGCACAAATGAAAATTCCCTCTCCTACACATCAAGACATTTTATGCCACCGAAACAAAAGAATTTTCAAAAATTTGAATTTGGAATTAGTCTGAGATAAATTACAAACAAATCGGTGTATAAAAGATTCCAATGCGGCCATGAGTACTTTTCGAGTTATTTAATTGAGTATGAAATATCCCTAGACCGTGTTGATGTGTGTATGTCAAAGTCAAAGTCAAATTTTTTATTGCGAACTAAGTGTTCAATGTTGGTGTTATTTGATGTTGGTACTTAATACTTAGCAGCCTTTTACAAGCATTACAATTATCATTCGCCGGCTCTTGTCGTCCTCAATTATCATGCATTAAATATTATTAATTAATTATTTCCTTTATATTAGTACAATTAAATTGAGTAATTTTATTCATGTCAATAGTTATGATTTCAATACAATTATTCAGCAATATTTATGTCATCCTTTTCAGGTAGTACGAGTACAAATTATGATTATGATTGTAAATGAATGTATTTTAAATCTTGGGGATGTATCGCATAACTTCTTTTTATGGCGAGTTCTGACGTTGTGCGTATCTTCTACTTTAATGAATTTGTCGATATATTTAAAAGTAAACAAGCCAATGTCAAATAAATATATATTGACGGCAGAGTTAGAATCTGATATTTAATAAAGAATGGTTTGCAGGTCTCCGTATCGTCTATTTGGGCTAGAATTCTTATACACTTCTTTTGTATTACTTATAAACTTATACAACAAGCAGCTTTTATTAATAATTAAATAGGTACCGTAATTTATATTGATTATTAATGTCTTTTGTGACAACCTCCTGAATTTTGACGAGGATGCAAAACAACACCTTGTGTATCCAATACTTGAATAACTTTAAAATCTAAGCATTAAATCATGTTTGCCGGGCCAATAAGTCAACATTTTTCTCGCGAACTAAGTGTACAATGTTCAATTAACATTATTAAGAAAGGCGTTTGTATGCCAATGAGAACAAAACACCACATTGACAGTTATGCACACTGCACAGTCTGACACCTTTCTACGAGCATACAATGTCTAAACTGCTGTAGAAAGCTATTAATGTTCTTTTTAATAACTGCATAGTTATGTTCTCTGTATGGTTTCGGACGTAAATAATAGCACCATCCCATATCTTCCCGTGGGTGTCGTAAGAGGCGACTAAGGGACTTGCCAGAGAATGGGCAGCAGCGTTCTCTGTGCTTTTGTAACAACCGTACTGCGATCGCCAACCCTCCTGCCAAGCGTGGCGATTATGGCAAAACCCCCTTAAAATGTCAATGTAGCGACACTTGAGGGAGGCCTATGTCCAGCAGTGGACTTCTTTTGGGCTGATATGATGAATGATGATGATGGTATGCACTTACGTTGTGGGGCATGTGGCTACAAAATAACAGACGCACTTTTCGATCGAAGGTTACACTAAGCTTGCCGAGGACAGTCCGTGGATGGGTGGCCATTGATTACATATTCAGACTCGTCAATACCTCGGATATCGTTGGTCCTGGGTAAATCTTTGATCTCACTGACAGTCGCCACAGGTGCTTTAACATAAACATCATTGCTTGAAAGTCTAAGAGGCAGTCATACTAAGGGGTAACTGGGTTGTCGAGGTCAGATAGACTGTCACTTTCAGTTAGATTGGAAGCCGACTCCAATATAATTGGGAGAAGACAATGCCACCTGCATTGTCTTCTCCCAATTATATTGGAGTCGGCTTCGATGACTATGACTACGAGTAACTGCGTACTTTAACTACGTTTAGGTACATTTAAGGTATTTTTTAGGGTTCCGTACCTCGAAAGGAAAAAACGCGGAACCCTTATAAGATCACCGTCCGTCCGTCTGTCTGTCTGTCAAGACCCCTTTTCTCAGGAACGCGTGGAGGTATCTAGCTGGAATTTATATCAAATACTCAGGTCTACTGGCTCTTGGAGCTGTAAAAATAAACTTCTAAGCCAACGCAATCAAAAGATACAGCCGTTTATGCCGTAAATTTTCGTCACTCGCATGGGAATCAAAATCTACTTCCCTTGAACTCAGAATCTTGAAATTTGGTACGAAGCAACGTCTTATAGCACAGATAAAGGAAAAATTGCAAAAACTGTAATTTTTTGTTACATCATAATAAAAATATTTTTAATAATTTTTGTTCGGAACCCTCGGTGCGCGAGTACGACTCGCAGTTGGCCAGTTTTTATGTTCTACATACAGCTCAGCTGCAGCTACGCTGCTAGTGAAGCTAACAATGGCAAAAAAAATAAGGTTGTCAATTTCGAACAAAGCTATCGGCTGGAGAGATTTGATAAAATGTTGCATCTCAAAGCATTAAACTTTTGAATAGACAACCAGACGTAATGAAAGTAATGTTGCAAAAGTCAGCAACAAAAAAAATGGAGTAATAACCACAATCCTTTCACAGCACAAGCAGCTAAATGTTTTAATTAAAAATGCTAATTGAGACATGCCTTAAACCTTCTTTCAACGCGTAAAGTTTTTTCAGTATTTAGAAAGCAGAAAAATATGTTATTTGATGTTTATGATTTGTGTTATAAAAATGTGAAAACAATAATTACTCTTCAAACCTACAGAGGCCACTTTTGATTACTTTAAAATACTCCCGTTAGTTTTAACTGTACCGCATCAAGTACCAACGAACCCTTGGCTCTAACAACAACTTTTATCTTAAGATAAGATATGTAAATAATAACTAACTAAACAGTAACGGCAATGCACTGTGACTGGTCTATTCGCTTTATGGATGTAAGCAATTTGCCACCCTTCAATCATTCTGTCTATTGGTGAAAACCGCATCAAAATTCGTTGCGTAGTTTAAAAGATCTAAACGTACAGACAGCTTTAGTATGTGCTAACCCCAAAACACTCCGGCCGAGTATGCCGGGGGGTAACTACTTAATGGTGCTGCCATGCTGTGTGTACAGACGGCGGGTAGCGCTTTTGTTTTATACTGCTACTGTTCTATGTAGAGACTAGCTTTTCCCCGCGTCTTCAGCCGTGTTTGTTGAAATTTTCTCACGGGATTGCACTACCGAGATAAAAAGTATCCTATAATCCAGGTCATGATCTATCCGTGAGCTAAACTGTAACCAAATCCGTCCAGCCGTGAAAAAGTAACTGTCAGATAGACAAACAGATGGCTAGACCGACAGACACCTTTCGCATTTATAATATTTAAGTCCGTATGGATTGACATTCAAGTCCATTACATTTACAAAAAAAAATACAAGCTCTAAACTGGTTATGGTCTCAGCTCATCCAATTATTCAAGCTTTATAAAACATATATAGCTCATTTACTAAAATGGTTGCGTGAGGTGACCATCATTATGATAACCGCTCGTTCTCAACAAAATGACTTTCTAAGTATTCGTAAATTGAGTAATTTGCACTTTGTTTCTTTAAAAAAATATTTTTTACAACAAAGTGCGAATTACTCAATTGCAACTCACTCACTCAAATGCATGCAAAAATCTTAAATTAAGAAAGAGTAACCGCCATGTTGCACCACGCAAATAAACATAATTAACTCACCGACCAATTGATGAGAGTGTAGGTAATTTGCACTCTCCGTTTCTTAAAAATTCATAACGAATTTCAGTTAAAATTAACTCGGCACTTAACTAACTAACGGTCATTTACCGAGCACTTATCCGACATCTTGAACGCAAACGCGTTTTTTTTAAAATACAAAAAAAAAAACCTTTTAATAAAAAAAATAACCGACTTACAAAAAAAACGGAGTCGGAAAAAGGAACGGAAGTCGGTGGCAAAAAAGTAAATTAAACCAATAAGTTACCGACTGCCGAAAGTAAAGTTATTTTCTACTTTTTAGTGTTTTTTTATTGGAAGTCGGTTTTTTGTTTTTTTTTTTTGTTTTGTAAAACCTTTTTTATTTTACCCTTAATAGTTGTGTTATCTCACATAAATTCTAGTCAAGTATCAATTTTACATTGTAACTACACACCAGCACATCGTCCATACCATACGAATAAATAAATAAAATAAAATCTTCAAAAAAAGAAAACTACTGGGCCAAATTATGTTAAATTTGTATGTGACCAATTGGCAACTATTCCGCATCAAACTAAAGGAGAATCACGTAAATCGGATCATAAATCTCATCGTAATCGGTATAGATACATAAAAAAACCTCCTCCTTTTTGAAGTCGGTTAAAAACATTTAACCAAGCGACCGTGACAACTAAGCCCGAAGTTATATTCCTAAATAGTAGCGTCGTCGTCATCATCATCTACTCTATGGTGCGTCTTTCATTTTGTCAACGACCTGTGAAGTACCGGTTTAAAGTTTTTTTTTAATACCTTGGACTAACTTATCCAATGGCATGGCAATGTACTTGCTAATAAAAAACGAAGCTTACAATAAAACAATATCCAGTACTACGTAGCTATCATGTTAGGGAGCGATCACACTGCCCGACGCAAAATCGTCTTAAACCAGGGACCGAGTAATAGGTTAAAAAGTTAACCGGTTGGACCTATAACCCATTATGTTTGATTAACCATTATACGGGTTAACCCTTTTTTTGCACGCATGGGAAATCATCAAAAGACCCCTCCCGCTCTGGGCGGAGCGGAAGGGAGTGTCAGACTTGTACTGACTAAACCCCACCCATGTTCCTTCTTAGCCCTTTGTGTTCCAGGGCCACAGTCGGTCTCTTTTTCGGACAGACCGCAGCCCTGGCAGGCATCGGACCTCTCGGACCCCTTCCGATTTGCTGACATCTCCTTGAGGCGAGCGTGCAACACGAACGCGCCGTTGGCATAAGACGGACGGACGGTGAGCTAGCCCATTACTCACAGTCCACAGGCCCGCGCCTACGGTGACCGGGAGCCACTGGGTGGCCCCCGGCCGCGGCGGACGCATGGGGCGTCTTCCACGGCGGCTGGATGCAGGTTAACTCTCATAATATAATTGGCCTAACCACTTAAATATTGCTGATTAACCAGAATGAGAAAATGCACCGAGAGCGGGCAAAATCCTTCATTTTCTTATATATTTTGTATGTACAAAAATGAATTGATGCATTGATGATTGATTATAGGCTGAATAATCTTTTAATACAGGCTAACCCTTACTGCAGGGATTTTCACCTGTTCCTAAAATATAAACCGGATTAAAACCGAATATACGGTAAACTTTTCGGTCCTTGTCTTGAACTTTTTATTTGCATAGACATTGTTAAAATAATAAGTTAATGTATTCTTACAGTTTAACTAGCGCCAAAAAGCAATCAGAAACTATTTAGATTGCAAAACAGTAAATCTACCGTACCGAACCGTATCAACCCGACTCCATACCGCGCGGTATAGTGTAGTCTCAGCTTTAAAAAATAACCTCTCACTCGTAAGCTCCTGTGAAGTGTTATTTTATCTCTTAAGTTTTCTTATATCGTTAAATTAATGTGAGATGACAGTTTGACAGCTGTTTTTCCTTGAGAGAGAATTAATGCTCAGCTTATGGTTGTTTCTTATGTACTTTGAATTGAAATGGTAATTAGACAAGAGTCTTACAGTAAGATTACTTGGTAAAAACAAATTGATTCTCTTATTTCGAAAGGCGCAGAATGAAAGGTGTGTCTGACATTGATAATTCAGTAATTATCTGTTACTAGTTGTCCCGCGCAACTTCGTCTGCGTCACATTTTCCCCGTTTTCACAACATCTTTCATTGCTGATCCGCTCTTTTTGGTCGTAGCGTGACGATATAGAGCCTATAGCCTTCCTCGATAAATGGGCTATGTAACACTGAAAGAATTTTTCAAATTGAACCAGTAGTTCCTGAGATTAGCGCGTTCAAGCAAACAAACAAACAAACTCTTCAGCTTTATTATTAGGATTAGGATAGTTATAGATAATATCATAATATTAACCCGGTTCAATCACCCCTGCTGGGTATAGGCCTCACCTTTTTTCTGTCATACTTCTCCCCTTCCTTCCCTGAATCCCATAACCAGGTGTTTTCCACGACAAGTTTTCAGATGAGCCTGATTTCTTTGGGCTAACCTTGGCCCCCATTAAATCAAAGCTATACTTTACTTTTAATTTAAGTGTACTACATTGAATTTAGTTGAGGAAGCCCAAAGAAACGATGGATGGCCGTGTGAAGGATGATGAGGGTAGAAAGAGGTGACTGCTGAGACGGCTAGTACAGAAGAAGAAGACATGCTGCGCCGACCCTGAATTAATTGGAACAAGGACTGGAGAATGATGATGATGAATTTGGTTTTTCATCCAAAATGAACAGACTGTGAACAATGTGTGTGTATGAACAGAATAGCACCATCCCATTCCCGAGGGTGTCGTAAGAGGCGACTAAGGGATTTGCCAGAGAATGGGTAGCAGCGTTCTCTGTGCTTTTGTAACGACCGTACTGCAATCGCCAACCCGCCTGCCAAGCGTGATGATTATGGCAAAACCCCCCAAAACGTCAATGTGGTGACACTTGGGGGAGACCTATGTCTAGCAGTGAACGTCTTTTGGGCTGAAATGATGATGATGATGATGATGAACAGACTGTACATTATTCCGGTACTATCCCACTAATTGCTCTTCGCAGATAAATCATAAAACTTGTAACATAAACACCGAGCTTTCTCCATGGCGGGTGAGGTGTGATTAGGTTCACTTTCTCTTACGGAAGGGCAATGTCATACAACAGTACAATTACCGTATTTGGGATGCTGCGATCGTAAATTCGTAAATAGCCATGATTGTTTAATTTGTCGTTAGTGTATTATACAAGAATGCGTGAAAAGGAAGCTTATTATCATGCGAGAATTTTAGGATTTGACAAAAGCATTTGCGTTTTTTAGGGTTCCGTAACCGAATGGCAAAAAACAGAACCCTTATAGATTCGTCATGTCTGTCTGTCTGTCTGTCTGTCTGTCTGTCTGTCCGTATGTCACAGCCACTTTTTTCCGAAACTATAAGAGCTATACTTTTGAAACTTGGTAATTAGATGTATTCTGTGAACCGCATTAAGATTTTCACACAAAAATAGAAAAAAAAAACTATTAATTTTGGGGTTCCCCATACATAGAACTGAAAACCAATTTTTTTTTTTCATCTATCCCATTTGTGTGGGGTATCTATGGATAGGTCTTCAAAAATGATATTGAGGTTTCTAATATCATTTTTTTCTAAACTGTATAGTTTGCGCTAGAGCCACTTCCAAAGTGGTAAAATGTGTGTCCCCCCCCCCCTCTAATTTCTAAAGTAAGAGGAGGAAAATTGTGAAAATATTTAAGTTTGTAGAACGTAAAAAAAACTATCAACGAAAATTGGTTTCAATAAGATATGATGTTTATTTTTTGAGATATGGGACTTTTTCATCAAACTGCAGCAGTAACTTTGTTTTTCATTAACATACTATGAAAAACCATTTTAGTTTTGCGGTTTAGTGGAAGTTTACAACTAATACTACTAACTAATAAATGACAGTTCAAAATATTGTTTGGGGCTATGGAACCCTGTGTGCGAGTAAGACTCGCACTTGGCCGGTTTTTTTGTTATTGTCTTCAGAGTAGAGTGTACAGGGTCCTTCTGGGTAAGCTCGTTTTATCGCCGACTTTGTCTCTGTCATCTCTGACCCTAGGCTAAAGTCAAGAGCAAACTCATCCCAAATAAAAACTAAAAAAATACTCGTAGAGATACCAAGTTACACACTATGACATTATGAACATTAAAGTTCGATGGTCTCTCAAAATGGCGAAAGAAAACGTCCTGAAGAAACCAGCATGTCCCAGAACCAAAAATCGAAGACCCGTGGTGGATAACAGCTCCCTTCCTCTTATAGAGACTGTGTCCTAGTCCCAGCAGTGGAAAAATTACATGCCCTTTTGATAAATCATAAGTGGCCATAGGTGGATAAGTGGTACTTAGATAGGTCTTCCTTTTCTTTTTTTTTTTTTAAAACGTTGCCCCGCACTAGGAATTTCACATACACAAACAGCCAGACCGGAACAATTATCTGTAGGCCATACAAATATTTGTTCCGTGCGGGGATCGAACCCGCGACACGCAGCGCAGCAGTCGATCGCACAGCCACTGCGCCAACCGTGCCGTCAAACTAGATAAACTAGTTAGGGTTCCGTAGCCGAATGGCAAAAAACGGAACCCTTATAGATTCGTCATGTCTGTCTGTCTGTCCGTCCGTATGTCACAGCCACTTTTTTCCGAAACTATAAGAACTATACTGTTGAAACTTGGTAAGTAGATGTATTCAGTGAACCGCATTAAGATTTTCAAACAAAAATAAGAAAAAACCATAAATTTTGGGGTTCCCCACACAGAACTGTAAACCAAATTTTTTTTTCACCAAACCCTTACGTGTGGGTTATCTATGGATAGGTCTTCAAAAATGATATTGAGGTTTCTAATATCATTTTTTTCTAAACTGAATAGTTTGCGCTAGAGCCACTTCCAAAGTGGTAAAATGTGTCCCCCCCCCCTCTAATTTCTAAAGTAAGAGGAGGAAAATTCTGAAAATATTTAGAATTGTAGAACGTAAAAAAAACTATCAAAGAAAATTGGTTTCAATAAGATATGATGTTTAGTATTTGAGATATGGGACTTTTTCATCAAACTGCAGCAGTAAATTTGTTTTTCATTAACATACTATGAAAAACCAATTTAGTTTTGCGGTTGAGTGGAAGTATACTAACTAATACTGCTAACTAATGAATGACAGTTCAAAATATTGTTTTGGGCTATGGAACCCTGTGTGCGAGTAAGACTCGCACTTGGCCGGTATTTTTAAACTGACATGGTCACTAACACTTCCAATAACACTAGAAACGGAATATCTGGAGTTTCGGGGTTTATCCGTGACCATGGCCTTTGCAACATTGCCGAAATATCTGTAACTCAAAACAAATGGTAAACATGGTAAATATAAAAATCCCGTTTCTGGTGTTATCGAGTTTCTATGACCCACAGATTATGATAAACCAACAGTAACTTAACTACTCAGTTACTGTACTCACGTTGGTACCCACCTATACATAGACAACTACTTAACATTCTGCTAGCGATGCTGGTAAGTAATTGGAGCCTAGTTCGGCTTAACCCAGCTGCACACGAACCGGTCGCCTTGACACGATGCTCTGGTTAGCCTGTTAGCTGTTAGCTAGTCCCTTTTCAAGGCTGGGTGGCAAGGCTGCACGTGAATAACGTCGTTTCGGTGATGTACAGAAGGGACATCAGCAGAAGTCTAGTCTGTGTTTATTTACTGCTCATGTCACTTTACTGCTTATTGCGTGGAACACTTGGTTAGGCACGCAAAGAAAGAGGCGAAGTTAAATCACCAAGAATTTTTTATTTTTTTTTATTGCTTAGTTTTAATGTTCAAAAATTTATTTTTTCCCAAAGGGTTAAACAGGACCCTATTACTGAGACTTCGCTGTCCGTCCGTCCGTCCGTCCGTCTGTCACCAGGCTGTTTCTCATGAACAGTGATAGCTAGCCAGTTGAAATTTCTACAGATTATGTATTTCTGTTGCCGCTATAACAACAAAAAGAAAAACAGAATAAATAAATATTTAAGGGGTCACCCATACAAAAAAGTGACTTTTCGTTCGTTTTTTAGGGTTACGTACCCAAATGGTGGTGGTTCTGTATGGTGTCGGACGTAAAGAATAGCATCATCCCATGTCTTCCCGTGGGTGTCGTAAGAGGCGACTAAGGGACTTAGCAGAGAATGGGCAGCAGCGTTCTCTGTGCTTTTGTAACAACCTTACTGCGATCGCCAACCCGCCTGCCAAGCGTGGCGATTATGGCAAAACCCCCCTTCTTGGGGGAGGCCTATGTCCAGCAGTGGACCTCTTTCGGCTGAAATGATGATGATGATGATGATGATGACCCAAATGGTCAAACGGGACCCTATTACTGAGACTTCGCTGTCCGTCCGTCCGTCCGTCTGTTACCAGGCTGTATCTCATGAACCGAGATAGTTAGCCAGTTGAACTTTCTACAGATTATGTATTTCTGTTGATGCTATAACAACAAATACTAAAAACAGAATAAAATAAATATTTAAGGGGGGCCCTCCCATACAAAGAAGTGATTGTTTGCTCGTTTTTATAAATAATGGTACGGAACCCTTCGTGCGCGAGTCCGACTCGCACTTGGCCGGTTTTATAAATAATGGTACGGAACCCTTCGTGCGCGAGTCCGCCTCGCACTTGGCCGGTTTTTTTAAATACGTCCGTTCAAAATACGGACAAATTAACCCGTTTCCTGTTTCTATATGCAAGTTAACCTTGCGCCGATCGGTAATGAACCGCACAGATTCGTCTGTACCGGAAATCTGCTCTTTTATTGCAACCTCACTCGGCATTGCGTCCTGCCCTGCCGACTACGGGCTGCAAATAGGAAGCGATTTCAACTACTTCTGCTCGTTTCTGGTATCCTGGTACTTGGAATAGGGAAGATCACAAGTTCTGTGGTAAACTGACACAACTGCGATGCCCGGCGCGGCGGCGGCAGGGCGCCCCGATTCCGTCCATCGGGCGGGACGTCCGCGTCCGGGTCCGGGTCCGACCATATTTCACCAAAAGATTTTTTACGCTACAAAGCTACAAAGATCTGACTGAGGTAGGCAGAAGCTAAAGAACACCACCTGCTTGCTCTAGTCGGTTGCACGGGAATTCCTTCCAACCAAACCAACCGTACTTCGCGCTGCAAGATAGGCGGTTTTACCACGGAAATTTCAACTTGCCTTTTACAATGTACTAGGACGTCAGAACTTTGCAGGAGAATAAATTATTTACGTACTTACTCGTTAACTGCCGCCATACGCCGCGCGGTGGCGCCACCCGCGCCACACGCCAAATACGTTCCTTAGACACACTATTACACAACGCCACCTGCTATGAGTACGACGAACCTTTTCATTGCTGCTCCGCACCTATTAGTCACAGCGTGATAATATTTGTAGCCTATATAATAGGTCTTTATCTATGAAATTGCCGTATTGCAGTACAGACTTTTTCAAATAAAAAAAAGTTTTGATTGGCTATGAGTTCTAAATTCAAATTAATTTTGTTTTAAAAATATGACATTCTATTTACAAAATCAGTCTTTTGTTTATTGATTAGCGTTGTATTTTCATTACATTTCAACATTTTTCCTCATAATGGATACTTTGAAATTTCGTGTAATTATGGAATATGAGTTCCGTCGTGGCACCAACGTGGCACAAACGACCCGTAACATCAACGACGTTTACGGAGAGAACTGTACAAACGAACGCACAACCCGTTATTGGTTTGCTCGGTTCCGTTCTGGGAATTTTGACTTGAAAAATGAACCTCGTGGTCGTCCGGAAACTTTGGTCAACAATGATGAATTAAAGGTGATTGTTGAATCTGATGAAACTCAATCTACAGCTGAGCTGGCAGCAGCTTTTGATGTTAGCATTAAAACAATATTGGTCCATTTGCGACAGATTGGCAAGATAAAAAAGCTTGATAGATGGGTGCCCCACGAACTTAACGATCGCCAGCGCAACGTACGCGTCGAGATTTGCTTTGCGCTGCTTAACAGGCACAGAAATGAAGGAATTTTGAACCGAATTGTTACGTGCGACGAAAAATGGATTCTTTTTGACAATCGAAACCGCTCAGCAAGTTGGTTAGATCCTGGTTCGGTACCAAAGCAATGTGCAAAACGAAAAATGACCCCTAGAAAGGTGATGGTCACAGTTTGGTGGTCTAGTGCTGGTGTGATTCATCATAGCTTTTTACAAAACGGCGAGAGCATTACTGCAGATGTGTACATTGAAGAACTGACCACAATGATGGCGAAACTCGCACGTCTGCAACCAGCTTTGGTCAATCGGTCGTCTCCACTGCTACTTCACGACAACGCGCGGCCCCATACTGCACAACAGACCGTCTCTAAGCTGCATGAGATGGGTTTGGAAGCTCTCCCTCATCCGCCATACTCACCAGATCTTGCGCCTTCCGACTATTACTTTTTCCAAAATTTGGACAACTTTTTAGCGGCAAAAAAATTCAATTCCCGAGAGGCAGTACAAAACGCCTTTGAAGAGTTTGTTGTCTCCCGTCCAGCTGATTTTTTCAAGAAGGGCATCCATAAACTGCCACAGTGTTGGCAAAGATGCATTGATTGCAGGGGTGATTACTTTGAATAAAAGAAATAAATAAGTTCGAAAAAAAAAATACTTTAACTTTTTTCAAACAAAACGGCAATTTCATAGGTAAAGACCTAATATAATAGCCTTCCTCGATAAATGGGCTATCTAAAACTGAAAGAATTCTTCAAATCGGACCATTCGTTTCTGAGATTAGCGTGTTCAAGGAAACAAACAAACTCTTCAGCTTTATTATTAGTATTTACTTATAGAGTATAGATTTAAGTCTATGTGGCGGCGGGTGGCCCGATTCCGTTCATCGGGCGGGCCGTCCGCGTCCGTCCGTCCGACCATATTTCACAAAACGATTATTTTTACGGCTACAAAGAAAAACAAAGAAACCCTGAGGTAGGCAGAAGCTAAAGAACGCCAGCTGCTTGCTCAGTTAGTCGGTTGCACGGTAATTAAAACCTATCAACCAAACCAACCAAACCAACCGTACCTCGCCGCTGCAGATAGGCGGTTTTGCCACGGAAATTTCAACTTGCCTTTTACAGTGTACTAGGACATCAGAACTGTGCAGGAGAATAAATTATTAACGTACGCGTTAACTGCCGCCATACGCCGCGCGGCGGCGCCACCCGCGCCGCACACCAAATACGTCACCCTACACACACTACACGAACCTTACAACTTATTTTGTTTCGTCCACGTTCAAACATCCAAATCAAATGTATGTAAATTTCGTTATTTGTATATTATTATGTGACTGTGAGACCAGTCAAACATTTACATAATTATAATATTCAAATAACTGAAAATAGCATCCTTGCAAGATACGATAATTGCGCGCTTGGCTCGGCTCGGTGACTGCGCTCACCGCGGTTTCTGCATCCTTCCAATGCACATGTCTGTATGTTTGTGTTACCACATCTGTGTTCACGTTTTTCAAGAAATTTGTTAAACCGTTTTGAATTGCAGCACTTTATGAAAGTTCTTTTTGGTGTTAGTAGTTGTTGAAAGATTTGGTGGTTGCACACCCACGGTTGAAAGATTTGGTGAAAGCCGCATGTGTAGTTTCTAATGTTAGTCCCAGGACTTTATTGTGAGATTAGACTAAAAGTACTTATGCCAGTCTAAATTAACCTAAAAGTCCTAGGTGAGAAATAGCTGGAACCATTTTTTACAGTCTACAGTCTAGTTCAGTATAACTTAGACTTGGCATCGAAGTAGTCTTTGTGTTGATAGAATTTCTATTAGAGATATCAATCATGGAACCAAGGTTGTCTAGTAATTCCAATATGGCAATGCAGCACGAACATTGAGTAGGTACTATTAGACAGTTATTTACCGCAGTGCGTGCGAGTCGAATTCTCAAAAGATTGACACGATCTCACAATGGATTCCGTTTACTATGAGTTTTGAACGTATCAGTTTTGCTCGTGACAGCAGACCCAGTTTTTGCCACTTTTTGCCACGGTTGTTAAATAAATAAAGAGTTTTTATAGATTCCCTATTAAATTGGAAAAAGAGTTCACCGCCATTGATTCCTCAATATCTTCAGCTTGTTACGCGCTAAGAAGCCTCAGGGACGATATTGATCTTAAACAGCTAAAAGCAGCATATTATGCTTTGAGAGAATCCAGGTTACGATACAGCATTATGTTTTGAGGGAGCAGTTACGGATATAATTGCCAAAGAGCATTCACACTACAGAAACGTGCATTAAGAACGATTGTTAGAATCTCACAACGAGAGTAATGTAAAGAATAGTTTAAAATATTAGGTATTTTTACAGTACCAAGTTTATATGGTTTATTACTACTAAGCCACTTTGCGAAAATGAACATGAACTTGGAGAGAACACTAGAAGAAACGTTATGAAAAATAAAACTGCACCTAAACTTAATTTTGCTAAACATTGCTCAGAGCAATGTTTAGCAAAATTAAGTTTATACCAAGCAGTAGATAGGGTATTTAATAGGTTGCCCACTGACATAAGATCATTGATTTACAGAGGTACTCTATTCAAAGCTAATCTTAAAGCATTCCTGCTGGCCTACCATGACGTCTTAAAGCAGTATTGTTTTACTCTTATTCCAGTGTGCGAAATAGACGGAGCTATACAGGATGTCTAGCGCCATCTCTTTCCCACAGTTGAAAAGGAGTAAAACAATAATGTTTTAAGACGTCATGGTAGGCCACCTGATAAATAAATGCAAGTTATGGTAAATAGTTTTTATATTTTGTAATTTATCTTTTTGTACTTACCTATCATTTACGTAGGACATTAAATTTATATTCAAAACATAATTAGATTTTTTGCATTTTAGAGAATAGATTTATAATAATTTGACAGGATAATATTTACAATACAATAATTAATAAATATTAACTATTTACGTTCTTTTGACATAATATTTATCATTTGTTATTGATTTTATTTTCTGTTGGATATTTATAATTTATTATTTTAAGCTGTAAATAATTAATGTACTACATAATTCAAACACAATGCGATTTTTTATATGAATAAATAAATAAATAACTAGCCATTAATCCCTGTGAAGATTAAGAGGTGGATGTGTGTGTTTCTGGTATAACCTGACGTCCCTTTGTATGAGCTTCTCGTACAATAAGAGATCAGCTTAATTTGGTTATGCATAGCTTGATTGGTTGGCGTGACCCATACACCCACATTTCGTCAATTATGTTTAAGTCCCACGTAAAATAAACAATAAACGTGTCATTTGAATCAATCAAATATTAGAAAGCACAATTTAGATAGTGTAAAAGTTTTCTATTCAAGCATAAATCAACTTATTCGCACCTTTTATTACTTTGTTAATTGCAGAAATGGCTTCTTTTTGACAATAGATCTTAAAAAAGAATTTAACTTTTTATTGCTGCTAAGTGACCAAACGAGGTCAATGACACTCAAGATATAAAAAAAATAATTATTACGTGTGTGTGTTTTCGCCAAGGAGGCACTGATGTTTAGCTGAGCATGCCTTGTCTAGACTAGAAACATACGAGCGAGCGATGTGAGAATCTCACAGCACATTTTCTCTATAGGTGCATTAGTTGGGTATAACTTTCTTATAAAGTTCCTTCATTTTCTATGACGTTTACTATGTTGAATAAATCACAATCAGCAATTCACATTATCTCGGTTATTCCCACGACTTAGAATTCTAACAGGAACCTGCGAATTTTCTTTTGGCATTCAAAAGTAGCATCTATAAGCCTCATAATCAAGAATACTTCAATGAAATTAAATGATATAACGGACAGAATTTACTAACATTATTTTTCAATTACATTTTTTGATTTGTTTGTCCCATTTTCAATTCTATTTTCCCCCGTTCTCAGTTCAGTAATTACCTCTTCGTCACAAATTCTCAATGGCATATTGACTCCGCGTTATCACAAGAGTTTATCGCTGTTATCTCTTAATGTTTTATTTGTGTACATATGTACTCGTACACGTACAATCAGAACGCGGTGGAAGGACCGAAGTTCTAGGCTAGAAAAATATAAAAATTGTCGTGCCAGGGACACGAAGAAGGTCCTCAGAACTAATATTTAGATGAAGACTGTTTGTTATTAAGTCATATTTATCAAAGTACGGAAGACGTAGAAGTCAGCTGATGAGACCTTTTATTTTATTAGTTTTATCCTATTTTTTCTAACATGCTGAGGTCTATAAATAATTGAAGAAACACATAATATAAAACAATCATTTGCATAATTCTAATTTCTAATGTATTTGTGTCCTTTGTTAGAGATCCGAAATAAATGCTTTTATGGACCTTACCATTTAACCGTTGGTATTTATTAACTTTCTCGTCATAAATAATGTTTCACAAAACCAATCCATCTTTCTGAAGTTTCCAAGCATCATCACAGGCTTTCTCAACACTCTGACAAAATCACGCGAACAACTAACAAACAACAAACTAACTGGACAGTTACGCGGTTTTTCCACGGAAATGTTGCTTTGCGAACTACCAAGTACCGAGGCATCAGAAAAGTGTAGGAAACAAGTTATTATTTGCATACCGCGGCCACGCGGCTTGATTTTAAGATGTGACGGTCTTGCACGAAAAATTCAAAGTAAACTTCGATATTACTAGGGCTGCAGAACATTTCCGGAGCACGGACACATTATTGTATAAGTAAACAAAATTTAACACATCACTCCTGTAATCCCCGAAGGGTTAGGCAGAGGTGCATTCAACAACACACCCACATAGACTCACATTTCGTTTCGTCAGTTATATTTCAATTCCCGAGTAAAAGGGGGCGAGCCTATTGCCATCAACCGGGCACGCGTCAAGACTCCGTGGCACCTACTGATAAATTTCTGATAAATAAACTCAATTTACTTACACTTCGTCTCAGCTGGGAATCCAACCCGGGAACTCGTGCTCAGCAGTCGCTTGCGACCACTAGACCAACAACCACAAACAAACGCAACCATTATAGTGTCTATGTAATAGTTTTACTGTGTAAGTGTGTGTTTATGTGACGTATTTTGGCCGGACGGACGGAATGAGTGTGGCGCTGCCGCGCGACGTATAGCGGTAGTTAACAAGTAAATAATTTATTCTCCTGCAATGTTCTGATGTCTTAGTACATTGTAAAAGGCAAGTTGAAATTTCCGTAGTAAAACCGCGTATCTCCAGCGCGGTTACGTTGGTTTTATTGCTATTTTAGTCCGGGGAATTTACGCCGAATATTAGGCTTACTTTGCATTAATTAGAAACAGCGATTTTTTTCATTGAACATGTAGAGTATGGACAGGAGAGTATATTAAGCTGTATCCCGCGAAAAGTTCACCTCCGCGTATATGTTTTTTTTAAGAAAACGTCTAATATGTATTTAACTTGGTGGAAAAAAATATAAACAGGTATGTTTATTTGGAGTATTTGTAGAACAGATTGAGTACTACAAGTAGGTCAGAAAATTAAACATTTTTCGTCCACGGAACATTCGTTTTTTTTTTAAAAACTTATAATTTGACTTCGTACTTAAGGCAAAAATATTAACAGGACAAAAATAGTGCTAAAATGGTTTATGTAACCATGTCTAACTATTATTATGAAAATTAAACAAATTCTGCTCCGGACTTCACAGAAAATCAAGAAAATCAAAAAATCTTAAATACTACTTACGGCAAAAAAGTAACAGGATTTAAATTCATTTAATAATGAGAAATATATGAATCCAAACCTTAATCCCCCAAAATTAAACAGATTAGAGCGATAATTAATATTGTCAAAGTAAAAATTAAATTACGATGCACGGTGTCAGCGCTAAGCAGCGTGCGGCGTACGGCGTGTGCTAGTGTGCGTAAACAAGATAAGCGCTGCGTTCATTGTGTGCGAATGCCTGTTGTTGATTGAGAGGCGGAGTTTTCTTGAGTTACGCGATTGTACACCTTATTACTATTTCGGAAAGATCAAATTCCTATGAAAGTGCTGTGCCAAATACAAGAATAAAGCTTGCAGACGTATTTTACGTAAACATTAATTGATTTTTTTTCACGATTTGCTTTAAAGTGTTTAATTTTCGTGTAAATAGGTTAGAAATAGCCTTTAGATGAAAGTTAAACTAAATTAAACCCTGTTACATTTTTGCCTCAACCGCTATTGAAAAAAAACTGGTAATAATAACTTCCGGTAGTACAATTTGTTTAATTTTGTTTAATGGCGGTGTAATATATTAATTAAAGTTATTTTATGTAAAAAAACCGCTGTTTATATTTTTGCCTTAAGTACAATCCAAAAATTTCTTAAATCTTTTTTTACCGTAATTTCCGTGGACGAAAATGTTTAATTCTGAAAAAATATATTACTGTCACCAATTCTTTACCTAAAGTAACTTAATTTGTCCTGTTAACTTTTTTTCCCATGTTTTTATTCACAAAAACGCGTTTTCGTCTTTTTCAGCCTGATCCGGTCTCGGAAAATGTTTAATTTTTTTTTATTATTTGAAGAGCTAAGGTCAAGTAAACGATTCAAGAAAAAAATCGCTGTTTATATTTAATGCAGGGTTCAAATCTAAATGCCCCGGACTATTTGTAACAATTGTAGCCGAGCAGGTGGCATTCTGTAGTTTCTGCCTACCTTGGAAACAGGCATGAGCTTATTTTATTTACTTTCCTGTTTCTTACAAACAGTTCTTTCACGTAAATTCTATTTAATTGTTTTCTTGGTCTTCAGACTTATTAAATACTTATATTTCGTTCGATAAATTAATCTTCTTATCATTATTCTCCTGCCCTAATTCCAATTTATTTGGCTTCGGCGTAACAATTATACAAATAAGTTAGTTAGTTATTGAAATGAATCATTAAGATATACGGTCCTTATATAACAAAAAAATCTTACTAGAAGAGAGGGATTGACTTGACTTGATTTCGAGATGTGACGGTCTTGCACGAAAAATACAAAGTAAACTTTAATTTTTACTAGGGCGGCAGAACGTGTACAGACCTTAACGATGGGGTCGATGGGTGTAGTGAGTGACGTGGGTGTCGGTGACGTCATTTGTCCGAGAGTCGTACTTTTTTCAAATGACATTGTGCCGCCACCACGTGCGTCAAACAGTAGAAAATATTTGTCTCTGGAATGTTCTGATGTATTGGTACTTTGTAAAAGGTAAATCAAAATTTCCGTGGTAAAACCGTGTAACCTAAGCGCGGTGGATGGATGGGTTTTGGGCAGAGATGGATATTATATGATTTTTATATTTATTTTTGATATTTTATGGATATGATATTTCGGATCCAGATAAGGATTTGGATATATAGGAATAAAATTATATCGGTTTCGGATACGGTTACGGATATGTAGAGTTATTTACATCCATCGGGAACTATTTCTTGTCACCAAATTTATATTTTTGACATCAAAGTAGTATCAATAGATCTATCGCCACGAAATATTTTCATTCTCAGAAAAACAAAAAAGGTATGAATGAATTATCATGATGCGCATCCGTCCAATACTCGACAATTCCACATAAATACAAGCCCCGATACCGTTTTATTGTTGTATACTATTCTTTTGTCCGGTTAAGCAGTAGCCAGCCTCAGAGGCTGAACTGCGAGATGCCATTCATAATAAAAATAAAAATAAATGTTTTATTGTTGTTGTTTTGTCATCCATCACAGCTGCAGTTACGCGGTTTTACCACGGAAATTTTGACTTGACTGCTACCAAGTACCAAGACATCAGAAAGGCGCAGTAGACTAAATTATTATTTGAAAGACCATGGTTCTGCAGATAGGGACTTGATAGTAAAGGTTTAAACCAAGGTTTATTTTGTTTTTTGTAATAAGACTGTTGTTGATTTCGAGTTGTGCCAGTAAACTTCAATAATACTAGGGTAGCAGAACATTAGTGAAGCAGGGGCCATAACGGTGTGTGTAGTGACGACGTTTATGACTGTGACGTAAGGTCCGAAGCGTTGGTGGCGCTCTGCATAGTTCTGATGTTTTGGTACATTGTAAAAGACAAATCGAAATTTCCGTGGTAAAACCACCTATCTGCAGCGTACTCCTTCCAAACTTGACTGCTTCCAAAGGGGCAATATAAATTATTGTCCCATTTTTTTTTGTTCGAAATTCAAATTATCTTACGTTTTCTTTGCAATTTGTAGGTTGTATTGTATGTTGATTAAAATATGATTCGCGGCCATTCGATACTTACCTTAGGTTATGTATGTGGATACTTGCCTTTTATCAATGATAATGATCATGACTTTTTTATAGATCAATAGCTTAATTATATACTCTTATAATAAAGTACGATTGTTTATAATTATTTCACCCGCCAAATGTTTTTTTGCAAAGAAACTCAAAACCCAGACGTACATCACGCTTTTTTTCTAATGAGGTAGGCAGAGAAGCTAAATAAAGTACACCAACCGCTTGCTCAGCTACTATCCTTAGATAGTCTCGGTTGCACAGTAAAAACCCCCACCGTACCTCGCGCTCTGCAGATAGGCGGTTTTACCACGGAAATATTAACTTGCCTTTTACAATGTACCAGGACATCAGAACAGTGTAGGAGAATAAATTGTTTACGTGTTAACTGCCGCCATTCGCCGTTGGGCGGCGCCACTCAGACCAAATACGTCACCTTACACACACACACACATACACATTGACAAAGCCACACGTTTCACTCACTCATTTTGTTTCGGCTTCGTTCATACATCCAGATGTAGGTTGTAGTTATTTGAATATTATTATTTGAGTGTAATTTCCTATCACTCTCAGACTTTCTTGATGAACTCGTCCCGTCCGAGGTCATGCCTGCTGTTCTTCCCCTCGCGCCACAGCTTCTTCACCACCACCACTTGTGTGGCACTGCTGGCATGGTTGCAGCCAGGGTCCCACAGGGTGGTTTTACCGTTCATCCTGTTGAAGGAGAGATCAACTTGAATAACGTAATCAGAATCTAGGCTGGAGGTATCAGTAACGTGGGCTGCGGGACTGTTCGAATGAGATACCGTGGCCCTGGAACACAAAGGACTAAGAAGGAACATGGATCGGTTTTACTCAGTACAAGTCTCACACTCCCTTCGGCTCCGCCCAGAGCGGCAGGGGGTCATTTGATGATTTCAGATCCGTAAAAACGTCCAAAAGTTTCTGGCCAACCTTTGTTCATCCCTTCCTTATCCTTTATTTCAATCATTTTTTTTTGTAAAGCTGTTGCCCAGTGGTGGCAGCCCCGACTTACAAGCAGTAAGCCGTGGGTTCGAAGCCAGGCAGGCGCATTACTTTGTGTAATTTATTTCTTGTGTAATTTATTTCATCACCGACATTATTTCATGTGACATCTACCGAACCGCACTTCCCACTGCTGGGACACCGAGGAGGCCAGTGTCCCAGCAGTGGGAAGTGCGGAACATTATAGGCTGATGATGATGATGATAGTTGAAGCCGGAAACTTTTGGACCTTACCATGTACAAGATGTAAGTAAGCAAGCATGTAGTCTAAAGTGCCGAGACTTAATACCAGTTACTGCGCTCTATGGGTTTCGTTCCCAAATTGAACAACTACTGGAGGCGAAATTCATCAGAGAAACTAAACACAATCATAATACAAAACCGGACAAGTGCGAGTCGGACTCGCCCACCGTGGGTTCCGGACAAATTCACTTTTGTTATACGCGTTAATCTAAACTAATATTATAAAGAGGAAAGATTTGATTGTTTGTTTGTTACGATTTAATTAAAAAACTAGAACAACTCGACCGATTTTAAAAATTCTTTCACCATTAGAAAGCTACATCTTTACCGAGTAACATAGGCTATATTATATCACAATTTTCGCGGACAAAGTCGCGGGCGAAGCCACAGTTAGGTCATAAAAATAAAGACTATGTTTTTTTATGATTTCATTACAAATACTTATACAGTTTTTAGATTTTTCTTCTTTTACTTTTCTAGTATAGGACGATATTGCTTACTTATTTAGTTCTAGGTCAACGGGAAGTACCCTATACAATTTAGTTCCCTTGAACGTGTTGAAATAAATGTACTTACGTTTTTTGAGGCATAAACGGCCGTGTCTTTTTTATGATTTTCACAGCTTCAAGGGACTGTAGATCTGAGTATATGGTTTTAATTTCTCGATACCTCTAGTCGTTCCCGAGATAAAGGGTCTTGACAGACAGGCAGACGGACGGACAACATAGTGATCCTATAAGGGTTCCGATTTTTCCTTATGAGGTTGAGGTATGTAACCCTAAAAATATGACAATGACTGCTTGATTCACGCTGTTTAGATGCACTGTTCACTTTTAGTTTCGTTGGTGAAATTCGCCTGTGCCTTTAAATTACACTCCATGGGTAGGCCAGACAAGACTGCGTGAGTTCGTTTTTGCAGCGATTCGTTTCTGACACAAAATTTTGTAGCACAACATATTGACTTTTTTTGACGCCATTTTAATTTAACATTCAAAATGCTACCAAGTAATCGGCTAAAGATTTGTAATAAAATAAAATTTCATAAAATGTTGTTTCGGTGTGATGAAAATATGGCAAATTAATCATTTGGCAAATGAAAAAAGTCCGAAAGAAGCTTCGGCCAATTACAAAAAGTTACAAAATACCTATGACACATGATAAGGACAGAAGGAAAGGAAGGTTGACTGGTAGAAAATGCCTGTTGGAACCTTAGGGTTGGTTGGAGAAGGTTGTAAATGAAAGTATAGAGTCCAGTATAAAGTCTATTAATAATAACCAGGAGTAATAGTTACAGTGACGATTGTTACATAATCTATTTAGCACACAAGTTAATGCTACGGCGCGGCGGGGACGACTGACTGACCGAGTGACCGCTATCCTGTATGTGCGAGTGCGAGGAACTTTGCTTTTAGCATTGTCAGCATTATTGCTACCTGTAGTTCCTAAAATGCCTATAGCATTAAGTGCGCCTCTATTCTATGTGCTTGAAGTGTTAAATAAATAAATTTTACTTCGATGGTCTTAAAATATGTCAAATCTATACTAATATTATAAAGCCGAAGAGTTTGTTCGTTGGCTTGAACGCGCTAATCTCAGGAACTACTGATCCGATTTGAAAAAATCTTTCAGTGTAAGATAGCTCATTTATCAAGGAAGGCTATATATCATACGCTACGACAAATAGGAGCGGAGCAACAATGAATAATGTTTCAAAATCGGGGGTTTTCTTTTCCTTTTAAGCTCTCAAAAGGCAAAGAAAAACGCAAAAAGTTTCGCAAAAATCATATAAGACAGAATTGTTTCCCTCTAAATGTTCAAAGAAAAAGTCCGCGACATCATAATAATATGTCTATCTTCTAAGCTTGACTCACTATAACCTTTTTATGCTAACCAAATTTGTTCTTAAATAATGCATTATTTTCGAAGGTGTTTTTATAAACAAAATTATATTATTCCTTATCCAAATAAATACGTTATCCATCACAAATATTTAATCTATACTAATATTATAAAGCTGAAGAGTTTGTTTGTTGGCTTGAACGCGCTAATCTCAGGAACTACTGATCCGATTTGAAAAATTGTTTCAGTGTTTGATAGCTCATTTATCAAGGAAGGCTATAGGCTATATGTTATACGCTACGACAAATAGGTAAAAGGTAAATCAAAATTTCCGTGGTAAAACCGTGTAACCTAAGCGCGGTGGATGGATGGGTTTTGGGCAGAGATGGATATTATATGATTTTTATATTTATTTTTGATATTTTATGGATATGATATTTCGGATCCAGATAAGGATTTGGATATATAGGAATAAAATTATATCGGTTTCGGATACGGTTACGGATATGTAGAGTTATTTACATCCATCGGGAACTATTTCTTGTCACCAAATTTATATTTTTGACATCAAAGTAGTATCAATAGATCTATCGCCACGAAATATTTTCATTCTCAGAAAAACAAAAAAGGTATGAATGAATTATCATGATGCGCATCCGTCCAATACTCGACAATTCCACATAAATACAAGCCCCGATACCGTTTTATTGTTGTATACTATTCTTTTGTCCGGTTAAGCAGTAGCCAGCCTCAGAGGCTGAACTGCGAGATGCCATTCATAATAAAAATAAAAATAAATGTTTTATTGTTGTTGTTTTGTCATCCATCACAGCTGCAGTTACGCGGTTTTACCACGGAAATTTTGACTTGACTGCTACCAAGTACCAAGACATCAGAAAGGCGCAGTAGACTAAATTATTATTTGAAAGACCATGGTTCTGCAGATAGGGACTTGATAGTAAAGGTTTAAACCAAGGTTTATTTTGTTTTTTGTAATAAGACTGTTGTTGATTTCGAGTTGTGCCAGTAAACTTCAATAATACTAGGGTAGCAGAACATTAGTGAAGCAGGGGCCATAACGGTGTGTGTAGTGACGACGTTTATGACTGTGACGTAAGGTCCGAAGCGTTGGTGGCGCTCTGCATAGTTCTGATGTTTTGGTACATTGTAAAAGACAAATCGAAATTTCCGTGGTAAAACCACCTATCTGCAGCGTACTCCTTCCAAACTTGACTGCTTCCAAAGGGGCAATATAAATTATTGTCCCATTTTTTTTTGTTCGAAATTCAAATTATCTTACGTTTTCTTTGCAATTTGTAGGTTGTATTGTATGTTGATTAAAATATGATTCGCGGCCATTCGATACTTACCTTAGGTTATGTATGTGGATACTTGCCTTTTATCAATGATAATGATCATGACTTTTTTATAGATCAATAGCTTAATTATATACTCTTATAATAAAGTACGATTGTTTATAATTATTTCACCCGCCAAATGTTTTTTTGCAAAGAAACTCAAAACCCAGACGTACATCACGCTTTTTTTCTAATGAGGTAGGCAGAGAAGCTAAATAAAGTACACCAACCGCTTGCTCAGCTACTATCCTTAGATAGTCTCGGTTGCACAGTAAAAACCCCCACCGTACCTCGCGCTCTGCAGATAGGCGGTTTTACCACGGAAATATTAACTTGCCTTTTACAATGTACCAGGACATCAGAACAGTGTAGGAGAATAAATTGTTTACGTGTTAACTGCCGCCATTCGCCGTTGGGCGGCGCCACTCAGACCAAATACGTCACCTTACACACACACACACATACACATTGACAAAGCCACACGTTTCACTCACTCATTTTGTTTCGGCTTCGTTCATACATCCAGATGTAGGTTGTAGTTATTTGAATATTATTATTTGAGTGTAATTTCCTATCACTCTCAGACTTTCTTGATGAACTCGTCCCGTCCGAGGTCATGCCTGCTGTTCTTCCCCTCGCGCCACAGCTTCTTCACCACCACCACTTGTGTGGCACTGCTGGCATGGTTGCAGCCAGGGTCCCACAGGGTGGTTTTACCGTTCATCCTGTTGAAGGAGAGATCAACTTGAATAACGTAATCAGAATCTAGGCTGGAGGTATCAGTAACGTGGGCTGCGGGACTGTTCGAATGAGATACCGTGGCCCTGGAACACAAAGGACTAAGAAGGAACATGGATCGGTTTTACTCAGTACAAGTCTCACACTCCCTTCGGCTCCGCCCAGAGCGGCAGGGGGTCATTTGATGATTTCAGATCCGTAAAAACGTCCAAAAGTTTCTGGCCAACCTTTGTTCATCCCTTCCTTATCCTTTATTTCAATCATTTTTTTTTGTAAAGCTGTTGCCCAGTGGTGGCAGCCCCGACTTACAAGCAGTAAGCCGTGGGTTCGAAGCCAGGCAGGCGCATTACTTTGTGTAATTTATTTCTTGTGTAATTTATTTCATCACCGACATTATTTCATGTGACATCTACCGAACCGCACTTCCCACTGCTGGGACACCGAGGAGGCCAGTGTCCCAGCAGTGGGAAGTGCGGAACATTATAGGCTGATGATGATGATGATAGTTGAAGCCGGAAACTTTTGGACCTTACCATGTACAAGATGTAAGTAAGCAAGCATGTAGTCTAAAGTGCCGAGACTTAATACCAGTTACTGCGCTCTATGGGTTTCGTTCCCAAATTGAACAACTACTGGAGGCGAAATTCATCAGAGAAACTAAACACAATCATAATACAAAACCGGACAAGTGCGAGTCGGACTCGCCCACCGTGGGTTCCGGACAAATTCACTTTTGTTATACGCGTTAATCTAAACTAATATTATAAAGAGGAAAGATTTGATTGTTTGTTTGTTACGATTTAATTAAAAAACTAGAACAACTCGACCGATTTTAAAAATTCTTTCACCATTAGAAAGCTACATCTTTACCGAGTAACATAGGCTATATTATATCACAATTTTCGCGGACAAAGTCGCGGGCGAAGCCACAGTTAGGTCATAAAAATAAAGACTATGTTTTTTTATGATTTCATTACAAATACTTATACAGTTTTTAGATTTTTCTTCTTTTACTTTTCTAGTATAGGACGATATTGCTTACTTATTTAGTTCTAGGTCAACGGGAAGTACCCTATACAATTTAGTTCCCTTGAACGTGTTGAAATAAATGTACTTACGTTTTTTGAGGCATAAACGGCCGTGTCTTTTTTATGATTTTCACAGCTTCAAGGGACTGTAGATCTGAGTATATGGTTTTAATTTCTCGATACCTCTAGTCGTTCCCGAGATAAAGGGTCTTGACAGACAGGCAGACGGACGGACAACATAGTGATCCTATAAGGGTTCCGATTTTTCCTTATGAGGTTGAGGTATGTAACCCTAAAAATATGACAATGACTGCTTGATTCACGCTGTTTAGATGCACTGTTCACTTTTAGTTTCGTTGGTGAAATTCGCCTGTGCCTTTAAATTACACTCCATGGGTAGGCCAGACAAGACTGCGTGAGTTCGTTTTTGCAGCGATTCGTTTCTGACACAAAATTTTGTAGCACAACATATTGACTTTTTTTGACGCCATTTTAATTTAACATTCAAAATGCTACCAAGTAATCGGCTAAAGATTTGTAATAAAATAAAATTTCATAAAATGTTGTTTCGGTGTGATGAAAATATGGCAAATTAATCATTTGGCAAATGAAAAAAGTCCGAAAGAAGCTTCGGCCAATTACAAAAAGTTACAAAATACCTATGACACATGATAAGGACAGAAGGAAAGGAAGGTTGACTGGTAGAAAATGCCTGTTGGAACCTTAGGGTTGGTTGGAGAAGGTTGTAAATGAAAGTATAGAGTCCAGTATAAAGTCTATTAATAATAACCAGGAGTAATAGTTACAGTGACGATTGTTACATAATCTATTTAGCACACAAGTTAATGCTACGGCGCGGCGGGGACGACTGACTGACCGAGTGACCGCTATCCTGTATGTGCGAGTGCGAGGAACTTTGCTTTTAGCATTGTCAGCATTATTGCTACCTGTAGTTCCTAAAATGCCTATAGCATTAAGTGCGCCTCTATTCTATGTGCTTGAAGTGTTAAATAAATAAATTTTACTTCGATGGTCTTAAAATATGTCAAATCTATACTAATATTATAAAGCCGAAGAGTTTGTTCGTTGGCTTGAACGCGCTAATCTCAGGAACTACTGATCCGATTTGAAAAAATCTTTCAGTGTAAGATAGCTCATTTATCAAGGAAGGCTATATATCATACGCTACGACAAATAGGAGCGGAGCAACAATGAATAATGTTTCAAAATCGGGGGTTTTCTTTTCCTTTTAAGCTCTCAAAAGGCAAAGAAAAACGCAAAAAGTTTCGCAAAAATCATATAAGACAGAATTGTTTCCCTCTAAATGTTCAAAGAAAAAGTCCGCGACATCATAATAATATGTCTATCTTCTAAGCTTGACTCACTATAACCTTTTTATGCTAACCAAATTTGTTCTTAAATAATGCATTATTTTCGAAGGTGTTTTTATAAACAAAATTATATTATTCCTTATCCAAATAAATACGTTATCCATCACAAATATTTAATCTATACTAATATTATAAAGCTGAAGAGTTTGTTTGTTGGCTTGAACGCGCTAATCTCAGGAACTACTGATCCGATTTGAAAAATTGTTTCAGTGTTTGATAGCTCATTTATCAAGGAAGGCTATAGGCTATATGTTATACGCTACGACAAATAGGAGCGGAGCAGCAATGAATAATGTTCCAAAATCGGGGAAAATGTGACGCAGACGAAGTTGCGCGGGACAGCTAGTAATGCATATAGCAAAAATAAATCGGTCAATAGTTTTCGGTAACATGAAATTCGTACAAAAAAAAGTCGGAAACGTGATCGGTTTCCATTTGTGTATCCTATTGTTAGAGATCTGAATTATATGCATAAGGAAATTACTATAAAACCGGTGGTAGTGGTTAATCTCGTCATTAATAATCTTTCACAAAATCAATCTTTCAGAAGTTTCTCAGCATCATCACAAGCTTCACAATGTTCTTCTTTTCTGATAACATTGTTTCAACACTCCATTCCAACTCAACAAATTCCCCTACGGAAATGTTGCTTTGCGAACTACCAAGTACCGAGGCATCAGAAAAGTGTAGGGAATAAGTTATTTATTAAATGTGTACACTACGGCACGCGGCTTGATTTCGAGATGTGACTGTCTTCCACGAAAAATTCAATTTAAACTCGAAATTACTAGGGTTGCAGAACATTTCTGGAGCACGGTCACATTAATGTATAAATAATGTAAACAAAACACACATCACGCCTGTAATCCCCGAAGGTTTAGGCATAGGTGAATTTCACACCACACCCACATAGACCCGTTTCGTCAGTTATGTTTTAAGTCGGGGGCGAGCCTATTGCCGTCAACTGGGCACACGTCAAGTCCGTGGCAGTTACTGTTACATTTCTGATGAATAAACCCATTTAATTACACTTCGCCCGATCTGGGTATCCAACCCGGGAACTCGTGCTCGGCAGTCGCTTGCGGTTGCGACCACTAGACCAACTAAAACAACCAGACGCTAACATTATTGTGTGTGTGTAACAATTTTATTGTGAAGTTGTGTGGTGATACGTCACCACACAACTGGCCGGACGGAACGAGTGCCGAGTGAGTGCGGCGCTGCCGCGCGACGTATTACAATAGCGGCAGTTATTTATTCTCCTGCACAGTACTGATGTCTTAGTACATTGTAAAAAGCAAGTTGAAATTTCCGTGGTAAAACCGCGTATCTCCATCGCGAAATACGTTGGTTGGGTGGGCTAGCTAGCCAGGACGATATGGTTTGGTTGGGTAAGGAGAATTTTGAGTGCTATGGTTCGTATGCAACCGACTGTAGTCAGAATCGAAGCTGAGCACGTGGCGTTCTGTAGTTTCTGCCTACCCCCAGTGACTTTCCGAGCATGGGAAACAGGCATGAGTTTACTTTAATTAATTTCTTGTTTCTTACAAATAAGTTTTCAAAACGGCTAGACCGATTTTGACGTGACTTTTACTAGCGTACAGCTGAGGTAACAAGGAGTAGGTAAACTTAGGCTACTAACATTTTATTTTTGAAAAAGTATTAGAGATCCATGCAAAAATAATCCATAAAATTGTTAACAAAACCCGATTGATCAAATATTGATAGATCGGATTTTCACGCGGGCGAAGGTCGCGATTTAGTTATAAATGTGAAAGTTTGTGAATTACAAAATGCATATTTATTAACAAGTACGGCAGTTAAAACTTAGCAGTAAAGTAAACAAAAATGAGTCTTAAAAAAATAAAATAAATAATAAAATGGATTATGTAATAAATACTGAACAGTGAAATAACTAAATGGACTGTTACGAGTGGACAGTTGACAAATCGGAATAAGTCGGTAAGAAATCGCATTCTAAGCTGCTTGAGGCTTTACTTTTGGTAATACCAGTATTACCAAAAGACTTAAAAACACCTTCATAAAGGTTACAGAATTATAAGTGTTACATGTTGAATCGGTAACAGAATCAAATATGTAACAAATATGTATCTGTAACAGATATAAAAAACCGGCCAAGTGCGAGTCTTACTCACACACAGGGTTCCATAGCCCCAAACAATATTTTGAACTGTCATTCATTAGTTAGTAGTATTAGTTAGTAAACTTCAAGTCAACCGCAAAACTAAATTGGTTTTTCATAGTATGTTAATCAAAAACAAAGTTACTGCTGCAGTTTGATGAAAAAGTCCCATATCTCAAAAACTAAACATCATATCTTATTGAAACCAATTTTCGTTGATAGTTTTTTTTACGTTCTACAATCCTAAATATTTTCAGAATTTTCCTCCTCTTACTTTAGAAATTAGAGGGGGGGGACACACATTTTACCACTTAGGAAGTGGCTCTTGCGCAAACTATTCAGTTTAGAAAAAAATGATATTAGAAACCTAAATATCATTTTTGAAGACCTATCCATAGATACCCCACATGTAAGGGTATGATGAAAAAAAAATTTTTGGTTTTCAGTTCTATGTATGGGGAACCCCAAAATGTATGGTTTTTTTTCTATTTTTGTGTGAAAATCTTAATGCGGTTCACAGAATACATCTACTTACCAAGTTTCAACAGTATAGTTCTTATAGTTTCGGAAAAAAGTGGCTGTGACATACGGACGGACGGACAGACAGACAGACAGACAGACAGACAGACATGACGAATCTATAAGGGTTCTGTTTTTGCCATTTGGCTACGGAACCCTAAAAATTACCAAATTTATTAAATTATAATAAAATTTCACTGTGTCAACAGTGTTAATAAGTGTAACAGGTAAACGCAACGTACTAAATCTATAATTGATTATTTCAGTTCTGTTTTTTAAACAGTTAGTAGTTAGTTAGTAATTACTGTTTAGTAGAAAAACACAATATAAAAAATATAAAAGGTTACAGATTGACTAAGTAACAGTATTGTATCTGTTACATTTATAAGTGTTTTTCTGTTAAAACACCTTATTACGGTTGCAGTTTGAGTCCCTGGGTATTACTCTCTATAAGACGTCATAGTAACCCCCCTCGATGGCAAAGGATACTTTTTATCCCGGTAGTACGGTCATCATCATCATCAGCCTATAATGTTCCCACTGCTGGGACACAGGCCTCCTCTCAATTAGAGAGAGTGGGCTTTGGAGTGGCCTCCCTAATCTACCACGCGGGCCCATTGCGGTTTGGTAAATGTCACATGTCTTCGAATTTTTAGTTCTAGGACATGCTGGTTTCCTCACGATGTTTTCCTTCACCGTTTTGAGAGCGGCGGTGATGAAATAAATTACACAAAGTAATGCGCCTGCCTGGCTTCGAATCCACGACTTACTGCTCGTAAGTCGGGGCTGCCACCATTGCTCTACGTACGGTACGGTCCCGTGAGACAATTTATCGAACACAACACGGGGCATTAGCTAGTAATACATACATCCTTTATTTGAACTCCTTTTTTTTTTTTTTTTAGGATGGGAAATCATCAAATGACTTCTTCCGCTCTGGGCGGAGCGGAAGGGAGTGTCAGACTTGACTGACTAAAACCCATCCATGTTCCTTCTTAGCCCTTTCGTTCTTTGATTGTCGTTTTTGATTTGAACTCCTCACATTTGATTTCGAGATGTGACGGTCTTGCACGAAAAATTCAAAGCAAACTTTAATTTCTACTAGGGTGGCAGAACATGTACAGACCTTAACGATGAGTGTAGTGACGTGTAGTGTAGGGCACGTCATTAATTGTCCGAGAGTCCGTACTTTTTTCACGTGACGTGCCACTGCGTGCGTTCTGATGTCTTGGTATTTTGTAAAAGGTAAATCGAAATTTCCGTGGTAAAACCGCGTAACTGCAGCGCGGTGGATGGTTTGGTTGGTATATAAAGTACTATCCTAGTAGTGGTGAGGTTAAAGAGGTATCTAGTACAAGAGGAAGTATACTCCGCAAACCGCAACAGAGTATCTGAGGATCTTAGAGGTAGCTGTAGTTTCTTCTACCCCACCACACCTCTGAAAAAGGTGTGAGTGTGTTTATGAACTTTTTTGTCTTCCACGCAATCTGTCGCATCGTTTTCTGGTAATTTGGACTCTTTATTGACTATGTTTTTATGTCCGCATCACAAATAAATGCTTTAACATATATTTAGGAGTTAATTTCATTAAAGCTATTAACCGTTTGAGCATCGCGGTGCCTCCGTTCAGACGGAAGTAGTCAGTCAGAAGTCTAAATTCTGACATAGTCTAACGAAAGGGTATCGTATTACACAGTTACTGGGTTGTGGAGGTCAGATAGGCAGTCGCTTCATGTAAAATACTGATACTCAGCTCATCAGCTGCATCCGGTTCGACAGGAAGTCGACCCGAACAATTTTGGGAAGGAGTACCTGATGATATCAATGCAACAGGAGGTCTTCCTAAAGTATTGAAAATATTCCTAGGAGCTAAAGTGATATTGAGATCTAACATAGGTACAGTTCTCCGTAAAATATAGCTGAAATACGACTGTTGCCACTGATCCCAAGTTGGGCATCAATAGTGGTGGTAATTTCAAAGATGCCTTTAAGCTTGGCTTACCCTTATAACCTACTAGTCCTCATGATGTAAGGGTTTCTGCACAGTCTATTTGTCTTATGGGCTTGTCGTATTGTTGACTCATAGGCACGCTACTACTCAACAGTACACAAGATGCAAGGCTGCACAGTTGATCATGCAATCATTTATCTAGGTTCTCGACTACTTGTCGCTGGACAAGCTTATGTAGCTATCAGCCGCAGGAAGGTCTCAGGACGTTCGTTATTCGTATTGAAGAACTTGATTCAGGAAAAGTCCCATTTTACAGTGATGTATTAGATGAAATGGTTAGTCTACCAAATAATTCATAGAATAACTTGGCATTAACCTGTTTTCACAAATGATACACCAAAAGGCCGATTATTCGTTGCTATGAAATTATCATCGTTTTAAACTATAAAAGCAAAGATAAATAATAGTTAAAAAGATAATAAAAAAAACGCTTTTGTAGTTGGCAGAACTAAAATATTAAAAATAAAAAATAGTTTAAAAAACAATAAAATACGCTTTTATGATTACCGATCTGAGTAGAAAATAATTTTCGATATTACAAAGAATAGTGCACAAAAAAAAATCTTTCATTGTAGAAAAGCGTGGGGCGCTTTTGATGATGTTGATTCTTCTTTTACCAATATCTGTCATTTAAAATATTATAACAATTGAGTGCGATCATCATTATTTTAAAATTGTTGTTGTCTTGTCATCTGCAGTTACGCGGTTTTACCACGGAAATTTTGACTAGACTGCTACTAAGTACCAAGACATCATAAAGGCGCAGTGGGTTAAATTATGATTTGAACATTTTGAACGCTTCGTGTTGATTTCGAGTTGTGCCAGTCTTGCACGAAAAATTCAAAGTAAACTTCAATAATACTCAGGTAGCAGAACATTAGTGGAGCACGGGCCATAACGATGTGTCTGACGACGACGCGCGACGTTTAGTTCTGTGACGTAGAGTCCGAAACGTGCGTCGCGCTCTAAATAGTTCTGATGTCTTGGTACATTGTAAAAGGAAAATCGAAATTTCCGTGGTAAAACCACCTATCTGCAGCGTTTACTCTGTTGAGAAATTCCGTTGTGTTGTGGATCCCCTTTTTTTTCGTTTCAGTACGATCCCGAACGAAATTCAAATCTTACGTTTCTTTGCAATTCCCGCAGCAGTGTCAGGTTGTATGTTGATTAAAATATGATTCGCGGCCGTAACAAATTGGCTTTACAGAATTATAATAATTAAAATCATCAAATGCAACCCTCTCATAAGTTTATTTAATCCCACTGAATGAATGACTTTTCCTTGAAATATTAGTTACCTATTGATTGATGATTATAATTCTGTGAATACATGCATGCATTACGGTCGCAAATAGGGTTGCCAACTTTTGTTACAAGAAATAAAGTATATTTAGGTCTGAGAAGAATATTATATATAATATACCCCTAAGTCACAGTGTAAGTTTAGTTAAAAACCGTGAAAGCTTAAAACAAATAAGACATAAGAGTTCTACTCTATTAATTATATGTAGATTACAATTGTGTAATGTGTTTCTGTGTGTGTGTTCCTTTCCACCAAGAATAAAATGATTGTGGCCGGAAATACCAATACGAATATATATTTTTTATAATTTTGCAGGGCGAAACAGACCGATGGAGTTTCCGAGAGATCGCATACAAAGCCGAGATGGATCGCCACGACGACCCCGAGTCGGAAGAAGAGGCGTTCATCCTGTGTGCAGAGGACCCCGCTACCAGAGCTAAAAATATTGTAGAACTTAGGAATATGATATATGGTGAGATAATCCTTAACATCTGACATTATACGAAACTAGCCGACTCGAACAACTTCGTCTGCGTCACATTTTCCTCATTTTTGCTAAATTTTTCATTGATGCTCCGCTCCTATTGGTTGCGGCGGGAGGTTATATAGCCTATTTATAACCTTCCTCGATAAATAGCCTAACCAACACTAAAAGAATTTTCAATTCGAACCGTAACGAATTTTCAATTCATAGTTCCCGAGATTAGAGCGTTCAACAAACCAAACTCTTCAGCTTTATAACATTAGTGAGAGATAGTGCTAGCCGGAATGAGTTTGGCGGTGAAGGAACACATCGTGAGGAAACCAAAATATCCTAGACTCACAAATTCGAAGACCAGTGGTATCCACTAATCTGCACTGGGCTGCGTGGTGGAAACCCACCCCGGTCCCACAGAGAGGCCTGTGTCCCAGCAATGGAAACACTTATAGGCACTTATAGACATATAATGATGATGCCACTTTATTTTATAACAGTTTAATTCTGAAACCGTCCGATAGAGATGGTTAACATGAAGTTAGAAAATGATTAATGATAATGAGTACTAATCTCGGCTACGATGTAATGAGTTTTCTCATTTCCTAGTACATGTAACTGTTGGGTAACCGATACCATAAATATGACGCTTACGGAAACTACAGACTATGGTATTGCTCGTAAAAGGCGACTGCTACCAGGGCAACATAGTCATATGGAGTTACTTAGTTTATTAGAGGTAATATTATTCAATTGTTTACGGATAAATAACATTTCACTTCTTTCCCAAATGGCTACAAATTATTACTAAGATAGTTCGCATACAAAAAGGTGTTATTTTTAGCAAGAACGTGTAGTCTTACTCAAGTCTAGTAGTGCGAAGTCATCTCGGATTATTTACCGTTAGCAAAACAATAGGGGGAATTACGGTCACTAAGGGGTCGTCCTTTAATCACGTGAGGTTTGAACAAGGGGGTCAGAAAAAAAATTACTACTAACCACGATGGGGGAGGGGGTATAATGTGACAATCAAATTATCCCCCCCTCCCTCATTTGAGTATTTTTCCGCCTGGCGAAAAATGTAAGTAATTTAATAACGTGGCGTCTCAAATTTTTTTTACCAATAATGAATTGAATTATACGACCATGTTAAAATTTGTGTCTAAAAACCGTGTTTAGGGACTGCTAAGTACGAAATAAAACTATTTGTAAACAAAAGAGTAACAACTTAGGTTAACAGCCTTCTCAAGTGTGATATTTAACGTTTGCTTGCCTGTTTCAACTTTAAGTGATTGTAAATTGACCAAGAATTAAGGTCAATTTATAAATCATAGTTCTGTACAAACATTGTGCACTACGCGTACTTAATTACCAAAATGTCTGAAATTATGTGTCCCTGGTAGTAAGAATTATAGTATGAAGGTAAGAGATATTATGTTAATGATAAGTAGTACTATAATAATTAATTTTAACACTCATTAATTATTATGTAAATTGCTATTTTTATTATGGATACAATGGGGTTTATGGCTTAACTTAATATCAATGTACTGTGATTTACCTATTAGATAATATTGTTCAAAGGCAATTAGTTGAGTATAGTCTTTTTAGGGTTCCGTACCCAAAGGGTCAAACGGGACCCTATTACTGAGACTTAGCTGTCGCTCGTCCGTCCGTCCGTCTGTCATCAGGCTGTATCTCATGAACCGTGATAGTTAGCCAGTTGAAATTTCTACAGATTATGTATTTCTATTGATGCTATAACAACAAATACTAAAAACAGAATAACAATAAATTTAAGGGGGGCTCCCATACAAAAGAGTGATTTTTTTGTTCGTTTTTATAAATAATGGTACGGAACCCTTCGTGCGCGAGTCCGACTCGCACTTGGCCGGTTTTATTTTAATTTCTGTGGTTGTAGTGATTGTTTACTTGTAATCAAGGAATTTACTACCTTAAATGGCTTGCTATTATGTTTGTTTTTTTTAACGCCAGGCAAGCTTTGATTTTAAACCTTGTTTTACACAAAGCCTAAAATACGGGACAAACTGACCACGGGACGGCTCATCAGAATGACACGGTAAATTGGTAAAATTGTATGCTAATCTTAAAACTTTAACTCTGCACTGCAGAGTACCTATTCAAAAAGTAGGTACTGCTTTTGTTTTAAAGGAATCCACAAATATAAATATTGTGTATGATGTGATGACAAAGAATTGGATGCCCGAGCTTATATGCTCCGCGCAGTAACGAAACCTTAGCGCGATTTAGAAACGAGCAACATTCGTACAACGCCATCTATCGAGCTAGTGGGTACTAAAAATACCTTTATTTCATACGTATAACCATAACAATGGTGGAACAGTTATCACAAGATAGATAAAAGAACTTAGTATACATAAAATACTATTCTATAAAATATGTAGAAGTATCCTCTAATGATCTACTAAATTCGTTTTAGACGCCTAACCAAATCTGTATAGCAACATGAGTAAGTTTCGAAACACGTTGCAAAAATATTTCGCTTAGGCCCTGGAAGTCTTTCCCACAATTCGAAATCTAAAGCGGGGTTGGATCAAGGGATTTTCTAAGTCATTACACTAGACGCTAAAGACCTTGGGTGATAGGTACTAGCGATCACCTCCTAGGATCTTATACCCCAGTATTAAATTGGTACTGGTTCAGACACAATAAAAGGCTAGGCAGATATAGATGGCAGTTGATGATACGACGTGCTTATATTGGTCTCTATCGGTTTGCCAAAACGCCACGACACTTTTGTAATTCAAATCGGTTTTCTTAAAATTGTTTAATTAACTGTTTCAGAGCGAGGAGAGTGTCACCCACATCGCATGGACGACGCGTTTCTACTGCGTTTCCTGAGGGCGCGACGATCTGTGCCTGCGCGGGCGCATCGACTTGTATGTACCGTTCAGTATACTTTACTTACCTTGGATTGCAGTCTCTTTTGTAAAATTTAATAAATATTCAAGAATAAAGTTTTTAAACTGACATGGTCACTAACACCATCAATAACACTAGTAACAGGATATTTACCATGTTTATTATTTGTTATGAGTTCCGGATATTTCGGCGCTGTTGCAAACGCCATGATCACGGATAAACTGAAGTTATTGCGGGTGGATGTTTATGAGCAGACAAAACGGTCTACCCTCTTTCTTGTTCGTTTTTTGCGTGCCGTACCACTACCACTGTCACTCACAACTGGATTCTGTACCCGACACACGAAACTCACTGTGTCCACTCGCGAACTTTTTACGGCACTCTTTCGGTTTTTACACAGTTGAACCACTGGATTCCAGGCTCTTGACAGTTGAAACCCATCCTCCCGATTGAAGTTCCTATATTTAGTAATTTCAATAGCTTCTCTAACCAGTCTGGGTATATAGTGGCGTTCTGTCGAGATGACCTGAGGGTTATGTAACTCAAGAGTAGCCTATATGAAATAATTTCTTGTCAGTAATGATGCCATGGTGCTTATTATCTCAATGTTCTTTGTTTATGTCTGTGGATGGGTGATCATAATTACATATCGAGTTTCCTCCGTGCCTCGGAAAGCACGTTAAGCCGTTGGCCCCGGTTGTTATTTGTAGATCTTTGATAGTCGTTACGAGTAGTCAGAAGCTAAAAGTCTGACATCCAGTCTTACCAAGAGGTATCGAATTACCCAGTTTCTGGGTTGTGGAAGTCAGATAGGCAGTCGCTTCATGTAAAATACTGGTACTCAGCTGCATCCGGTTAGACTAGAAGCCAACTCCAAGATAGTTTGGGAAAAGGCTAGGCAGATGATGTTCTTTGTTTAAAACCCTAGGTAAAATCTGTTTAAAAGATTTTAAGTACCAGAATTGGCCTTCTAGTTTAAACTAGAAGGCCAATTCTGGTACTTAAAATGTTCAAATTGAAGTCGCAAATCTCAGTTTAGTGACAATCAGTATCAAAAATGACTGGAAATTCGACATTTTTTTTTCCAATTGAATCTGAGAACGCGAACATTCTTGAAAACACGCGAATTGCTCCGCGCAGTTTTAGGGCACCAACGAACCATAAAGTATTGGAACAAACCTCTTCAAACGACTGTAAATCAGTTTCTTTTAGGCGCGCGTGCTCCTTATATAAACGCTTCACATCAGGGCCTCAAGTCTGCTATTTTTATAAATATCGTCATTCCAACACGATCCCATTGTCATTTTTAAACGCAGGCCTATTTATTACTTACAAAAAAATAACCTTATCTGATTCCAGTTAGTCCGCTACAGCAACTTCCGGGACCAGAACCCTCATTTGTGGCGCGATGTGGACTGGTTCAGTCTCACCAAGCTGGGCCATGTCTTTGAGGGCGTTCTCTTCGACAGGCCCGATGTTGGCAGACTTATAATGTGTAGGCTAGGTAAGAAATACATCTCACTTGTTCCTTTATTTGCTTTTGATACTGCTTGATCAAGATCTCAACTACACGCGACGTTCAGATCATTGATGATTTTGATGATGCTTAGCTCCGGCCAGTCTTATGGTTTTATGCATTATTAAAATGGTAGCTTTTTCTTTTTATGATGATGATCAGGGGCAGTAGGGTCAGCCAATAGTCCAAGACCCTCTGAATGTTCCCATAACAATGATTCTAGTAGGTAATTCTAACAAAAACTATGCAACTGAATTATAGATTGGATTCGCAGTAATTTGTAGTAGGTAAGTCTAAAATTTTGTTTGCCCTAAATTTTAAATTAAATCATCTATTACTACGCTTTACCCCATTTTAAAACAAGACTATTACTTTCTGGGAAAAGGATTTTCTTGTTACCATTAATTTTGTTTAAGTTCATGAACAGCATATTTTTTGTATAAATTCTTGTTATTAAACAAGTCTGTCCAAGTTTTAATGGAGCCGGTTTTATGATCATCATTAAACCTTTTCATCACACTTGCACGTAAACAGTATCTAAACATACAGGTTAACTTGGCCGTAATGCCCCATATAAAACCCTCGGTCTTTCTGAAACCCTAGGGTTTCATGGTAAAAAGGCGGTAAGTTATTTTTTTTAATTCATAGCACAGCACATAGGTCATGCAAGTTCAAGCAAGGAGTTTACACGCAATTGAAAAATTGTCTGAAAATGTTATCTAAACAGGAATTTCATTGCAATCTCGCACATGTTACTTAAATACTCAACTAATGTTCTAATCGATAGTTTTTTGTATCAAAACGTCGAAATTATTTTAATATTTTTACTCTCCGTCATGGCTGTAAACCTACGTAAGTAGTTGTCCTTAACGTTTCTGAACGAAACATTTGTATAATCTGTGGTGTGGGAAAGAGCCCGCCATCCGCTTAAAAAAAAGTTCACGTATTTCGTAAATTCGTAATAATAGTTGTAATCATAATTATTTACTCAAATGTGATAAAAAACATTCACTCAGAATGAGTCTACTAGAGCCTCGATCGTAATTCCTAACATACCGCCCTTTATACACAATGTACTATTAGCCCTAGTTCATCATAAAATAATGAAAGACAATTGAACTATCGATGCCATATAAATTAACGATTACAATACCTATTCATGATTACGTCTAAAATGGTAATTTAACAATCGTTTGAAAACATCAGTCTCATAAAATATTATTTGTCGAAGATATCGTTACCAGCGGTAAGAGTTGTATGAAGCTAGTCTCATACATAAAACATTAATTCCAGGTGAATGGGATCCTGACGATTATCCAGCCGACGACCTCATTCGTGGCTGTCTTCTTCTCCTGGAGATCGGCATCATGCAACCGAAGCTCCAGATTTTGGGAGGCACTGCTCTCTTGGATTGTGCAGGTCTTACCATGAAACATATGAGGCAGTTCTCACCAGCGATTGCCATTCAAGCCATGAATGTTATGGGGGTGAGCAATAAATCCTTTAAATCATTTGTCTTGCAAAGTTCCTACTAGGGGAGCAAGGAATAGTTGTAGCCTCTTATTTAATGGTGACTGAGATGTTCGGGGTATAAGAAATCGTCATTCAAACTTAATCATAGTAAACGACACCAAACATTGCCCTGTTTCCCAATAAATTATCGCATCTGAAAAGGTATAAGTAGGTATTATGGTACTAAAGTAAGTACCTACCTACAACATTTCAGCTAGCCTACCAAGCACTATTGTTTTACTCTTACTGGGAAAAAGACGGAGCTATCCAGGATGTCTAGCGCCATCTCTTTTGCACACTGGAAAAGGAGTAAAACAATAATATTTTAAGACGTCATGGTAGGCCACCTGGATTGGCGATATTCGGGCAACCACTCTCTCGTCAAAAGGTAATATTATTATGGCAATCTTGATAGTAATCCAACATAATCTTATCACATTTCAGTTCTCTTTTCCACTCCATATGCGAGGAGTCCATGTCATTAACTGCTCCCGAGTCTTCGAAACGCTGTTCCACTTTTTCAAACGTCTGGCTCCCGTGGACGATTTGTGGAAAAGGGTGAAGTTCCACGGAAGTGATCTCGGTGCTTTACATAAGTGAGTACCTATTCAGAATAATCTAAGGAAAAAGGTAACTTCAGCTTGAAAGACTGAAAGTTTCCTGGTTGTAAATAAAGCTTGGTAGGTGACCGAATCATTGCCTTGTATACTTTAGTGAAACCTTGTTTATGAAGGCCAGCGATAAAATAATAGTAGTAAGAACTCCTGATAAGTCGCGAACTCGCGACAATGACACTTCTTGGCTACGCTTCTTGGTTCAAGATTATTTGGAGGAGGATTATGTACTTTGTTGTGAAAGAAAAATAGTAAACATTGGCACGAAAAAAAAAACATTCGTTAGTATTCTCATACAATCCTCTGAACGCGGGCTATGTTGGCTCTTCTCAGCCAATCAGCTCCTCTCTACTTATTTCTGATGCCCTGGTACTGGGAAGCGGACTAATCGAAATTCTCCGTGGAATAAAGGCGCATCTTGGGACTGCATGCATACGCGATAGTTTGAATTTGAACAGCCACGTATTAGCAAGCTCCTTGATATGTCTGTAGCCTTAGTATTATTGAAACCTTCTTGTGCTAAAGTGACACAACTCATCCAAGCATGAATCAGTTTATTTTTTAACCCAGAGTTATTTTGACAGTTGTGATAATTTTTGTACCAAAACAGTAATTTTAACATAATAATACTGTCGAGTCAGCTCTTGGTTAAAAAACAACCCTGTTTGTTGTGTTGCAATTGAGCCTAAGAGGTATGAGGAACAGGGTGTAAAGTTACTTACTTTGCGTAGAAAAGTGAGGATCGTCCAACCAGACGGGTGTTGAGTCTTGCCGGCACATCCCGACAGTCCTTGTCAGGTTTTGCAAAAATATACTATTCACGCGGTCTACTTTTAATATCACAATGCCGGTCATGCAGGATGTCTGTTTAGTCCCACATATTGATTCATAACTAGGCTCTAGCTAGGATAACTTTTTTTTTTAATAAATTTCTTTCTTCTTCTCTTTTTCACAGATACATTCCCCGAGAGTGCCTGCCGCAGAGGTACGGCGGTCATCGCGAGTCGGTCTCCTTGGAGAGGTGGCTGACCAAGATCAAGCAGTACAAGAACAAAGACTTTGATAACGATATGAGAAACTTAGGATATGCTGTAGATTAAGTTACACTTAAGTTTGTTTGCAATAGACCGCACGTCAGTTGTAACACTTTCAAGCTGGCCTAGCGATATACAGAGCTTCAAAAGAATGCGAGGCCAGCTTATACTGGTTTTACTAGCATTGGCTTGCGGCCTGTTTTACTTGGACCAAGACATAATTGTAAGACTATAGGTGAACCATGCTCAAGTATTTTTAAACTATTATATTTTAGGGGATAAGATAATACATATGTATAAAGTATAAGAAAGATGCCTTAGAAAGTTAGGTGTTTCCTATGTAGTGCGAGTGCGACGTGACGTGTAAGTCAATGACGTATGTGTAAGTACGATTATAACGACTTTAGGACCTGCTTAGCTCGTGCACCTAACTACCAATATAACTTAAAAACAATATGACTAGAACTTATGTTTTATTATGTATCCTCCTCAAGTATTACTCGCGTATTCATGCAAGTAAATGATTCGATTTAAATTAAAAATAAACTGTTGTTATTGTAAACGAAATTACTTGCTCATAACTTGCTCCTATAAAATTAAATCTTCGTCTCATTCCTGATTATCTGGTACATTGGAAAAGATGGTTTAAAATTTCCGTGCAACAACGACTCAACTGCGAAACCCGACAAGCTGTACGGCCACCTGCTGATTTATGCTTCTCTTAATTTCTGATTGCCTGGTAATATGTAAAAAGCAGTTAAATATTACCGTGCAATAAATAACAAGACAACCGCGAACCCCAAACAAAGTACGATTATGCAAAGACGACGAATTTGCAATGTTGTGTCAGATTGAAGATTAACATTCCTTCTCTTTGTTCTTGATTTCCTGGTACTATGTAAAATGCAATTCCAAATTTCCGTACAACAACGACACAATTGCGAACCAGACGGAGTCGTCGAATACCCCACCCGCTTACCAGCTTATTTTAATTTACCAAACACTCTCCAATCACAAATTGAATCTTCTTCTCATTTCTGATTTTCTGGTACTTTTGAAAAGATAGTTCAGAATTTCTGTGCAACAACGACTCAACTACGAAACCAGACGACAGCCGAGCCGCCCTGCCCTGCTGTACGGTCACCGGCTGATTAATGCTTTTCTTCATTTCTGATTGCCTGGTACTATGTTAAAGGCAGTTCAATATTTCCGTGGAATAACGAGTCAACTGCGAACCCAAACAAAGTGTGATGATGCAAAGATGACGAATTTGCAATGTTGTGTCAAATTGAAGATTAACATTCCTTCTCTTTGTTCTTGATTTCCTGGTACTACGTAAAATGCAATTCCAAATTTCCGTACAACAACGACACAATTGCGAACCAGACGGAGTCCTCGAATACCCCACCCGCTTACCAGCTTATTTTCATTTACCAACACTCTCCAATCACAAATTGAATCTGCTTCTCATTTCTGATTTTCTGGTACTTTTGAAAAGATAGTTCAGAATTTCTGTGCAACAACGACTCAACTACGAAACCAGACGACAGCCGCAGCCGAGCCGCCCTGCCCTGCTGTACGGTCACCGGCTGATTAATGCTTTTCTTCATTTCTGATTGCCTGGTACTATGTTAAAGGCAGTTCAATATTTCCGTGGAATAACGAGTCAACTGCGAACCCAAACAAAGTGTGATGATGAAATAACTGATGACGTATTTGTGATGTCTTTTTCTTGTAACGTTATGTCAGATTTATTACCAACATTCCTTCTCTTAATTCCTGATTTCCTGGTACTAAGTTAAAAGCAGTTTATAATTTCCGTGCAACAACGGCGCAACTGACATCAACTGCGGATTGATTCGAATGCCTGCTGTGGTGTACGGCTGGACGCCCTCGCCAGCTGATTACCAACAATCCTTCTCTTCATTCCAGATTTCCTGGTACTATGTTAAAAGCAGTTCACAATTTCCGTGCAACAAAGACGCAACTGCAAACAACCAGACAGAGTATTAATTATTATTAATGGTCAATTTGGTATGGAAGGCCTACCTAATCTGTGACTAGTTCTCAAAATGGTCAATTCTCTAAAAGCCTTATTCTCTGAATGATCAATTAAATGGCTAATTATCAAAATGGCACATTTTCTACAATTGGGATATCCATATACTATAATATTATAAATGCGAAAGTCACTCTGTTTGTTTGTATGTTTGTTTGTTACCTTTTCACGACTAAACGGCTGATCGGATCTTAATGAAATTTGGCATGAAGATAGATTTCAACATGTGGAAGGACATAGGCTATATATCATCACGCTATGACCAATAGGAGCGGAGCAGCAATGAAACATATTGCAAAACGGGGAAAATGTGACGCAGACGAAGTTGCGCGGGACAGCTAGTATCTTATAAAATAAAACCTTTCATCTTTTATATGCATTTGTTTAGTCAGTGAGTACAAATTGTAAGATTGTGAAATGTATGGGAGTGAAAAATGTGTATATGTTACCGGAAATGTGTGAAACCTAGGAATTGTATACAATTCCTAGGAAATGTATACAATTCCGAGTCTATGTAGGAAATGTGTTAAATAGTATCATAATTATTTTTTACTCCACACATTTCCTAGGAATTGTATGCATTTCCTAGGAACTCTATACAATTCCTATATGACAGAAGGAAATGTATAAAATTAAAAACTATACTATAAGTTAATCTGAAGAATATATTAGATGTTGTGAGACTTTGGGTGAAAATGGTGGTCGTGAACTTGTAGTGCCCCATACATAATTCTAATCAAACCAATTTGCTATAGTTTCTGTAACAATTAAATAATATTGTTGGTTAAAAATTGAATATGCTTTGCAACAAAAGTTAGTGACAGAACCGAATTGCTGCAAAACCGACTCCACGTAGTCTTGTTTGTCCTACCCCTAGAGTGTAATTTAAAATCGCGTAGGCGCGGAGGGGCGAGGCGGCCCGCGGGCTGAGGAGCAGGCGGCTGCGAGCGAGCCGCCGCGGCTGAGGCTGGCCGGCGAAGCCGGCCAACAAGCCGAAGTTTCGGTGGTGAGCGAAAGCCGTCTGCGAAGATTAGCACGCGTGGGGCCGCCGGAGGCCCGCAGCGCCGGAGCCGTGACAGAAACCCTGCCTGCTGCATGTTGCATGCTCGCTTGAATGGAGCGATCGGCGCAGCGATGACTACTGATATACATTTCCTATCACGGTTTAGGAAATGTATAGATTTCCTAGGAAAAGTGTTAATTAAAAAATATTTCATACATATCCTATGGATTTTAGGAATTGTACACATTTCCTAGGAATTTTATACAATGACGGATTTCATACATTTCCGTTAACATATACACAAAGATCGGTTTGTTTGTACGAATTTAGCACCCATCAAGAATTTATTTCAAAACTAGCTGTCCCGCGCAACTTCGTCTGCGTCACATTTTCCCCGTTTTCGCAACATTTTTCATTGCTGCTCCGCTCCCATTGGTCGCAGCGTGATGATATATAGCCTATGTTACTTTTAATACCTCCAAGAATATGTGTACAAAGTTTCATGATGATAGGTTGAGTAGTTTTCGCGTGAAAGCGTAACAAACAAACTTACATTCACATTTTTAATAGGATAGGATAGGTTTATTAAAAAGGAGGATAATTTTTGACATTAGATTCTAACAAATTGAATATTAGTCTCAAACATTATTTCCAACTTTTCAAAGTATAAAAGACAATTTGTATCGACCGGTAAATAATGATATCATTCAGATCCAGCCTGTCCCCATGCAGTCCTCCCCCAGCGACGCCCTGAGCCGAGGCTCGTACCCCACAGGGGGTGCCCTTAGCGTGTATTCGCTTTGTTTGTAAGTTTTTATGCCCTGGCTGGAGGCCTTAGTCTAAAGGCACCCACAGGATAGTCCGGTTAAGCAGACGACAACCTGCTAGGTTGAAATGCGAGATGCCATTCCCAAAAAAAAAAAAAAAAAACCGGTCTCTCGTACAACGGACATCTTTCGGCTGAAATTATGATACTTTTAAATATATACCCAGACCGTTCTATCAATTGTTCACTCTCCACTTGGATTTACACTCGTCGTATACGCGTAACTAAAACAATCCCTAGGATACATATCAGATGGTGGCAAAAAAATTAATGATCAATGAAAATAATTCGTTGTTATCATTGTTCTAAAGATTTTTAAATTACTATGGAAATTAGTGGTATCCGCGAATGAATCCTGCGCAGAAGCACATGCGACGCACGACTAACGCGTTGGAGGGATGGCACGTTCGTTTGAACGTGAAAATTCCCAAGCGTCCCAGTTTATTCTTGTAAATAGAGAAGGTTAGAAAAGATACTTACCATTTTGACGCCAAAATAAAAACAAACCTTTTGGGAGCCAAAAGGCGAAGACGGAATGAAGACATTATTATGATAAAAATATAAATAAACTGTTGACAAATCCGAAAAATGGTGAAATAAGAATTATTTTGTTTTTTAATAAAATGACTTATTACCGTCTTTTTTATGAAGAAAACAGTATATGATACGTATTACATAATTCGTCTACAGTACGTTCATTTCACTATATTTTTAAATGCGCAGGGATAGGACATTTTTATATTTTGTATTTATTTAGGTCACGGAGTAAAAGCACTGGCCATAGTTTTGTTCTTTCCGTTAATTTAAAGCTTTCGAAATGGTTTAGATAAGTATTAATTTCTTGGTAGAAGGCAATTCAATATTTCCGTGGAAGGCACTTGTCCGACCTAAAGTGAACAAAATTGCCCCTTCTAGTCCAAGAAAATTAGTCAAATTAGGGCAGTCTCGGAATGCGAGATACTTGTAGAAAGAAAGTTGTAGAATATAAACCTTTATTATATACACCGTAAAACTTAATGGGAATCGCGAAGCTGGCAAATTGGAATTTTCCAAACGGTATTTCGTACAAATATATTAAACCTAAAACTGTTTTATTAAAGTGCAAACACGTAGGTAATAAGAATAATTTAAGGGGCTGTGATCAACAATTTAATTGTAAGCGTAATCAGCCTATAATGTTCCCATTGCTGGGGGGCTCTGATCTTCTCTATAAGAGGGGATGGGGCTATCATTATCTATGGAATGCAGTAAATAATTGAGTATCTTCTTGCCCTTGTCCCATTCCACTTGGGGCCGGCGCCACCACATGCCTTCGAGGTGTTTGTTTCTAGGAGGTGTATGTCGTTTTACTCTCGATGTTTTCCTTCACCGTTTTTAGAGAGCAGTGGTGAATTGGAGATGAAATAAATCACACAAAGTAATGCGCCTGTCTGGAACCAAAATTGATCCTAGGATCAATTTCGGTTAAGCCGCACCGGCCTATGTTGGTCTGTGGATGGGTGACCACCCATAACATACTAATTTTCACTAAAACACGTTAAGCTGTTGGTCCTGGTTATTTGTAGATATTTGAAGTCGTTACAGGTAGAGTCAGTGGCCCGAAAATTTCAGTCTTACCATGGGTAATTACGCAGTACTAATTAAACTGGGTTGTGGACTTGTCAGATAGACAGCCGCTCCATGTAAAATACTGGTATTCAGCTGCATCTGGTTAGACTGGAAGCCGACATCAACAAAGTTGGGAAAAGGCTAGGCTAATTCGTAAGCCGGCCCGGCCACTGCCATCTCTGCTCCATAGGAATTTTAAAACACCTTGATACCAAAGGCCAATTAAGTAAAAAATAAATAGCAACAAAGTTCATAATTTCCTAGTCTCATACCATCTTCATCGCAATCGTAAGCTATCGATAAGTTGATGTCAATTAGTTCCCTTGTGGTTTCTTATGCCCTGGTACTGGGAAGCTGGCCAAACGACCAGTTGAATGTAACGTGGGCACTAGAGTCACCAAGAAAGCATTAACGATGGGCGTCTTATTTTATTTATTTCTTTCTATTACACGATGTTTAACACCCTTTTTCTCTTATATCTACTGGAACCATAGTTAGTTTCTTCATGCTAAAAATACGACAATAGTTCCCGAGTTCAAAATGAATGTGATTTAAAAAAATAATGGCAAAGTTTGTCTGTGGTGCGCGAGTTTCGCTCCGATATTTTATTCATATTTTTGGTTGTGGGTGAGTACATATTTTTGATTAAATTAATGATTTAATGTTTAATTAGAATATAGTATAATGTGTGTGCATCCGGGATTTGACCTGAGTCTAAGTATATTTCTATTAATGTGGATTTCAATGCACTCGTAACGGTACTAGAATTTTGTCGGAATGCTATTGTAATTTATTAAATTGTGAGACCAATTTCTACGTAAAAAATAATAACTATCGCATTTAATATTTACTTGATAATAGTTTAGCAAAACATATAAAAAAACTACTAAATTTATGTTAAGATCATAATTTTTGTTCAACTGGATCGGCAAAAAACAAAATGTCAACAAACAAGATGGCCGCCACCCATAAAGCTTGGAACACACACGCATAAATTGCGTGTTCGAGTTATTGAAGATATATTTTTTTCCGTGTTTTTGTTTTCCAAGCAAAGGGCGAAGGCAAGAAAAATATTTAGAAAAATAATATGATTTTATTTTTCACATTCACAAATGTTTTATTTATATTTCAGAAATGTTGTGTCAGTGCCGCCGGTGTGGTGTGTGGTGTGTGAGTGCCGTGTCCTGTAGTGCCGGGCACCCCAGAAGTGCCGCCCCCGCGTGGTCCTCAGAGGTGGGCGCTGCAGTCAGGTGAGTAAATTTTAATAATTAATTATATACATTCGAAAAACATTACTTACCCACTGTCTTTTTGCAGTCGGGTAATAAAAATCATAACATTGTTTTTCTTCCTTCCATTGAAACAGGGATTGGGACCACTCATTATATTTTTTATTTGTTTCACATACAAACAAACAATACAAACAATACACAATAACACAATACAATTAAATAACACAATACAAACAATAGCTTTTAACCTGGATGTGTATTCAGTGTAAGCCCGCCTTTAATACACCACGTGGTTTGTCCATTCTCCCGATTTGTGATATTTCTTTTCTTGAATTGTTTTCGATGGCTGGTGAATAGCATGTATGAATCCTCATTGGAAAGGGCATTTCTTGTAGAAAATAGTTAGATATAATGTTCTTTCTTTACTCAAACTTCACTGAACAAAAAAAGACAAGAAATGTTAAGTGCGTTTTTACGTAAGTGGGAATTCCTTCAATCAATCCCATATTTTTCTGTATTTTATAAACCTATCAACTTAATATTTACACATAAGTTCCTCCATGAATGTGGCTTTCAAATAGTAACAATATTATAATGGCAGGCGGTTGATGGCATTAGGCTCGCCTCCTATTACATGGGACTTAGACATAACTGGTGAAATGTGGGTGTACTAGATTAGATAAACTGCTGCCAATCCCTTCAGGGGCATAGGAGTGATGTTACGTGTAAGTATAAGTTGAGTTGTACAGACATTCAGCCACAAAAATTAGCCGGCGTAGATGGTACATAAAAATCAGCTGTGTGAAAGTCATCATCAGCCTATAATGTTCCCACTGCTGGGACACAGGCCTCCTCTCTATGAGAGAGAGTGGGCTGTAATCCACCACACGGGCCCAGTGCGGGTTGGTAGATGTCACATGTCTTCGAATTTTTAGTTCTAGGACATGCCGGTTTCCTCACGATGTTTTCCTTCACCGTTTTGAGGGCAGCGGTGTTGAAATAAGTTACATAAAGTAATGCGCCTGCCTGGGTTCGAATCCACGACTTACTGCTCGTAAGTCGGGGCTGCCACCACTGGGCCACCGCTGCCTTCAAAGAACCTCGAAAGTGTCCGTGTGAAAGTACCTCGTCAAAAAAGCCCAGTTTTTGAGTAGTGTAGACTACTTATCTGATACTGTAATCAGTGAACGGAGCACATACAACTGTGCGGCAGGGCAGAGGTCAGAAACGTAACAAACATTAAGGCACATTTACATGACAGTTATGTTTTCTCCGGTTTCTACTCAGGGATTTTGGAAATCATACTCATAAGGTCCATTATAGCACCGAAAATCCGACATCCCTTCGGAAACCTTATGACAAGAGGCATAAAGCATTAATAAGGTAAAATACTGGGTAAAGAAAACGAAATTCTATTTTGTCTGTCAGACAGGTAATACAAAAATATTAGACGTTTTTTTGTTTTATTAAAATATCAAAAAATTACTTAGTTAAAACCCATTAAAGTTTGAGAGTGAGGGCCCACTACGTCACAAGTAGGTGTAAAAAACCGGCCAAGTGCGAGTCGGACTCACGCACGAAGGGTTCCGTACCATTATTTATAAAAACGAACAAAAAAACCGGCCAAGTGCGAGTCGGGCTCGCGCACGAAGGGTTCCGTATCATTATTTATAAAAACGAAAAAAAATACTTTTTTGTATGGGAGCCCCCGTTATATATTTTTTTTCTTTTTTTATTATTTGTTGTTATAGCGTCAACAGAAATACATAATCTGTAGAAATTTCAACTCGCTAACTATCACGGTTCATGAGATACAGCCTGGTGACAGACGGACGGATGGACGGATGGACGGACGGACGGACGGACGGACGGACGGTCGGCGAAGTCTCAGTAATAGGGTCCCGTTTGACCCTTTGGGTACGGAACCCTAAAAAGAGACAACCAGCAAACCGACAAAAACTAAAAAAGTAGTTTTTTTGTTAGAATGAGTATCGTATATACTATAGCTCGAGGAGGAGCTCGTGGCTAAATAAAAACAGCTGCATGGGTCGATCTTTAAGTTTAAGCCCGCGCTTGCCGAGGTTGGTCCGTGGATGGGTGACATAATTACATACCAAGTTTCCTCCGTGCCTCGGAAAGTCGGAGAGCATTAAAGTTAAGGCATTGGTCCGGCTGTCATTTGTAGATCTTAGACAGTCATTACGAGTAGTCAGAAGCTAAAAGTTTGACATCCAGTCTTACCAAGCAGTATCGTATTACCAAGTTACTGGCTTGTGGATATCAGATAGGCAGTCGCTACATGATATAAAATACTGGTACTCAGCTGCATCCGGTTAGACTAGAAGCCGACCCCAAGATAGTTCGGGAAAAGGCTAGGCAGATGATGATGAGTATCGTATATACTATCCTATATTATGCATTCATTTAAAAGCTGGTATTTTGAAATTATATTTATTTGATGAGTGACACATAGATTGCAAAATTGCATCTCTACGTACTTAGTAGGCGCTTCCGGCGCCGTCTGTAAAACCCTACAGAACCGGATCTTACGTAGAGTAAAGAAAGCCCCTTTTTATGTCCGTGATGACCGTCTACACCCACCTACCTTAGAATGCCCACCGTCCTTCAGTTTATGAAACGGCTTTTAAAGCGTTTCTTCGAAAATGCCATTAAGCACAGTAATACCCTGGTCGCAGCGGCCGCGCGTTACGAGCCCTCGCGCATTAGTACAGTACGCCGTCCTCGGCATACCATAGGCACCTCCGATGATGCTATCACACTCCTCCAGGAGAGTAGTAAAGAGACTAGCACTCTTAAAAAGTTCAAACACAAATCGACGTCTTTCCGACCTCGCCGTCGAGGTCCTTTGCAACGTCCCAGTCCTTGCCCTCCCCGACCCTCGCCCGAGCCAGCCATTCAGATCCAGCCTGTCCCCTTGCTGTCCTCCCCCAGCGACGCCCTAAGCCTGGGCTTGTACCCCCACAGGGGGTGCCCTTAGCGTGTAGTCACTTAGTTTGTCAGTAGTTTTATGCCCTGGCTGGAGGCCTTACACTCAAGGCACCCACAGTATAGTCTGGTTAAGCAGACGACAACCTCCCCGGTTTAACTGCGAAGAGCCATTCACAAAAAAAGGCGCCCTCTGTACGCTTAGTTAGATCAACGGATTTTGATGCAGTTTTCATCAACCGACAGAATGATTCAAGAGGAAGGTTTACATTAAATTATTTCATCAAAATTTCCACGCAAACGAAGTTGCGGGCAGCAACTAGTTGTGTTGCAAAGCGTGTTTCCACAGGTCGTTAAAATTTGTTTCGAGTGTTTCAACTCAGAGTCTCAGACATGTAGATTTTCCCAAGATCAAGGTAAATTTGAAAGAAACTAGTTTGCCAGTTATTTATAGAGCAGACAACTGGTAAGATACTTTCACTTTTTATCTATAAATAAACGGGTTCTAAAAATAAAAAGATTGCTAATAAAATAGTTCATCTTACGATATTTGGTCGTTGAAATCGTATTTGGCCTTTGGGCTTATCTATTGTATAACTATATCTATATATATACCTGTTGGTAGAATATATTTTATAAGTATTGCATGAAATTTAATGTTCGTGAAAAAACGCATTAGACTGCGAGAAACGTGAGCGAGCAAATTAAAAATAAACAATATTGTCGGACCAATTAGCAGATTGGGAGGATAACAGAAGAATCTAGCTGGATTGGGCAGCATTTGGGAAGTTTCGTCGGGTCTTCTCGTCGCGTATTCCACAGAGCCTAAAAACTTACGGGGCCAAAACGTGGAAATTCGTAAGTGTCCACGTTTCGGCCCTGTAAGTTTAAAATATACATTCAAGGTCTCCCCGAGACATCGCATCCGAAACGAGGTGATCCGACAGAGAACCAGAGTTGTAGACAATAGACATACCTCACAGAATAAGTAAGCAGAAGTGTCAAAAATGGGCCGGCCAATCTTCGCAGGGTAGTTGGTAACAAATAGATGAGAGTAGCCGAGAATCGAACTAAAAGGCGTGCGATTGGAGAGGCCCTTTTTCCAGCAGTGGACTGTTATAGGCTGATGATGATGATTTGGCACTTCGATAAATTAAGTAGTTAAAAATTTAGTAGAACTATGTATTAACGTAACTATGTTTCGGTTAGCTTTTCGTAATAAATTCCGATAGAATTAGGAACACATAGGATTTTTTAAACTTTAAGTCCGGCTCCGTAGATTTTTTTCCAACCACCTAGCTAGTGTAACATAAATCGAGCCGCATCCTTGTCGGATGACTTTTTTTTCCATCAAAATAACCACATACCTACCTGATAATTTCCCATCAAAGCGCAATCGTTAAATATCTTAACACAGTTAATCTTGCGGATGCAATAAATCTCGGCAAATTTGACATAGCAGAAGACATTTGATTAATTTTAGCATTTAAATTGCAGTCACTTCATAACCACGTGAAAGAAGATACTCGTATCAAATCCGGTTTTGTTGATTAGAAAATTAAAATACGGAGGAAAGCCATAGCGAGGCTTAATAACGGCACCAAGCCACTCCAACTTACATAAAAGGTCAGTACACTATTAGACCATGTTCCGGCCTACAATCTATCCGCTGTTGTCTCTGATTCTATTCTCGACGACGCGAACGACGCAGGCGCAGCTAGCGTTTGTTTATGAGATCAGTGGGTGCCATAACACGACTAACCACGGCCTGCATTGGACGTGCTGTATACATGACTATTTTTATTTTTTAACTATCGATAGTTCCTATAACTAAGTTTTTTTTTTTCGTTATTTAAAGATTTATTCCTATTGGTTTCAGTGATTTATCTGACAATGCTTAGTGTTTTTTTTTTGGATTGACTTTTAAACTCGGTGAGTAATTTTTTTTTGTTTACTTTAAAATCTTCCGGAGTTTTTGTTTATTTTGTTTGAAATAGAAAACCATGATCTCCATTCATGTCATGGTTTCGTGCTTTAGACATTCCAAATTATTTGACAATATCTTCGAGGAGCCAGATGTTATTCTTAATACATAGATTCCAACTTGTACTGCGATGTAGAGCGGGACGTAACGCACCGGATCAACTCAGGATGGATGAGATGGCGACAGGTCACTGGAACAACTTGCTGTTACCCCTCAAGTTAAAGGGGAAAATATACAAGTCCGTCGTACTGAACGGGTCGGAATGCTGGACAGTAAAAAAGACGGATGAAAAAAGATTACATGCAGCAGAGATGAGAATGTTGAGATGGATGTGTGGTGACTCAAATGGATAAAGTTAGAAATGTGTATATAAGAGGAAGTTTGAAAGTGGCGCCTGTTACAGAAAAGATGAGAGGGAGTCGTCTGTCTTGGTATGAACATGTGATGAGGAGGGATGGAACACATGTGACTAAAAGAGTGATGAATATGAATGTGGATGGATGGAGAGGCAGAGGAAGACCAAAGAAAAGGTGGATGGATTGTGTGAAAAATGATATGAAGGATAAAGGAGTAAATGATAACATGACGAATGACAGAGGAGAATGGAGGAAAGAGACGTGTTGCGCCGACCCCAAGTAAAATGGGACAAGAGCAAGAAGATGATGATGGCATAGATTCCAACTTCATCCTTTGAGGGTTCGAAGATAATGTGAAATAGTTTTTGCTTTTTGCATTCCATACACATAATATGAGTACCTAGTACTTACGCCAAATTAAATAAAAAAAGAACGCCGACTCATTCTATAACCGCCTAAAAAAACAAATCAGAATCCTATTAAAATTACATAAGTATGACCAGCAAAAGTTTTTTTGTTCATGATCGTAAAGCAGATAAACGTATTCACTTTCAAATATGAGATTACATAATTTTAATAGGATGTTAATAACACCACAGTATTAGGTACCAATAAGGTCTAAAAAAAAATAAGGTTATTTTCAACGATAACAGGCGACAGTTTTAATATCAAATAGCAATAATAAATGGGTATCATTTAAGCTATCACCAATTTAATTAGTTTTGTGTTTCTTAAATAATAGGGTTTGTCCTCAAAATAGTAGATCTGTCACCAAAATGTAGTCACCAAACAATGCAAAATCAGTTCCACAATAAATCACCTAAAATCCTGAGATATAAGGTCTAGTACCAAATAAATGTTTTTGTATGTATTATAATAGGTGTGTCCTAATAAGTATTTAAGCAAACTAATTTAAAGAGATCACCAATAAATCATATTATGTTACTAGAAAAACTAAGGCGTTGTCGACGTAGCCCCGCTACGCGGGGCTCCTATTTCTGTCTGCAGGGTTTACAGTAACCTAACACGAAGGGGATGTCGGGGTCTTAGTTCGCTCGCTCCGCTCGCTCACTAGACCCCGCCATCCTCTTCGAACCTAACCTGTCCGAGTCGGTGTGCCCAATGTCTCGTATAAAGCATTTCTTCATAGAAATAAGGAACTGATCTATTTATTTGGTGACAGATCTACCATTCCGAGCACAAAGCTATTATTTAAGTAATAAAACTATTATTATAAGAACGAAGTTTATATTCATCTAATGCACTACAATTTTATTGGTAATCCATCTCTTATTTTACACATGTATCAACATTTATTTGATAATTCATACCTGGGAACACTTTTTGTTTATCTGAGAACGAAAATATTTCGTGGCGATAGATCTATTTACTAGGTGATACAACTTTGATGACAAATATAAATTTTGGTGACAAGAAATATAGTTCCCATAATAAATATCAAGATTGAACAAGACGGTTTCGGCACTATACACTAAAACCTAACCTTTTAATTTTTATGATAGAACTTTGTTAAGAAAAAGAAAAAAAGTATTATTTGGACGCTTATTCTAAACTAGCTGTCCGGCGCAACTTAGTTTGCGTCACATTTTCCCCGTTTTCGAAACATTTTTCATTGCTGCTCTACTCCTATTGGTCGTAGCGTGATGATATACAGACTATAGCCTTCCTCGATAAATGGGCTATCTAACACTGAAAGAATTTTTCAAATCGGACCAGTAGTTTCAGAGCCTATTCGATGCAAACAAACAAACAATCAAATATTTCCTCTTTATAATATTAGTTTAGATATCATGACTTGTTTGGAAGATCAATAGCTTAATTAAATACTCGTATAATAATGTATGATTGTTTACTTCAAACAAACAAACAAACAATCAAATCTTTCCTCTTTATAATATAAGTAGACTTGAAACATGCGTAAAACTTACTGGGAAGCACCTTTCAGTCTAAACCCCGGAAAAACTCTAGTTTTTCAACTTTCGAGAATCGTTTGGTTTAATATTTGCGGAAAAAGAATTAGCAATTGGGTATAGTACAGACAGCGTCACTATGTGCTAACCCCTCAAGTTTTAATACACTGCTACATTCGTTTCGAATAATCTACAGAATACTTCAAAAAGAACTCTATGTTACGACTTGGATTCGAACCATGGCATCAGTGATCTGCATCTTACTCTACAGGCAGTTTAACAGATGAGCCACCAAGCCCATGCTAATTGCGCTGAAATGGTAATCTAGTAACGTCCGTGTCACTTTATGCAGTGTTTTGCTAACTTTTTCTGTTTAAGGTACATATAGAAAATCGGAAAAATTGTACACCATCAGACTTAAAAAAAATATTAACTTAAACTTATTTATTCACTAAAACAATAATTTAATAATATTAATTGTTTTTGAAAAATACAAAAACCAACTAGGCCTAACACGGATTTGAACGCACATGTCTTTTTCGGGGGTAACCACTTAGTGGATCCGTGTGCACCTATGTGGCTATGTGTTTAAAACGCCATAAAGACCTATACTTCAAAATCCAGGGGTCGCAAACGCTACTGCTGAGGAGCATAAGATCCTTTGAGAGGGTTTGATACCCAAGTCAGGCAAATTGTTACTAGATTTTTATAAGGGATTCCCAGTTAGCAGAATGCTATTGCCATAGCTTTTATCGCGGGCTTTGAGCGCGGCAACCGAATCAAGAAATTCCGTAACAAAATAAACCTAACACCCCGAATTTGAAAAAAATGGTAAAAAAAAAAATTCATGGCAAAAAAAATTGTTTTCTTATCGGTCACCACGCTCAAAAAGTGTAACTTGAATGATATTAATCAAAGAAATAAAAATATTTGATAAATATCATAAGTTGATAAAAAATACTATGCAATAGCTTTACCGCGGCAGTCCCCGAGTGCCAAACGTATTTTTCTTTTTTTGCAATTGTCTTACCCCCTATTTCATGGGACTTAATCATATAAACTGGCCTAGTGCTGTAGTATAATGGTACAGTTCTCCTTAATACTTCGAGAAAAACCGGCCAAGTGCGAGTCTTACTCGCACACAGGGTTCCATAGCCCCAAACAATATAATAACAATATTTTGAACTGTCATTGTTTAGTAAGTAGTATTAGTTAGTAAACTTCCACTCAACCGCAAAACTAAATTTGTTTTTCATAGTATGTTAATGAAAAACAAAGTTACTTCTGCAGTTTGATGAAAAAGTCCCATATCTCAAAAACTAAAAATCATATCTTATTGAAACCAATTTTCGTTGATAGTTTTTTTTTCCGTTCTACAAATTTAAATATTTTCAGAATTTTCCTCCCCGTACTTTAGAAATTAGAGGGGGGGGGGACACACACACATTTTACCACTTTGGAAGTGGCTCTAGCGCAAACTATTCAGTTTAGAAATAAAATATATTAGAAACCTCAATATCATTTTTGGAGACCTATCCATAGATACCCCACACGTATGGGCCAGATGAAAAAAAAATTTTTGCTTTTCAGTTCAAAGTATGGGGAGCCCCCAAAATTTATTGTTTTTTTTTCTATTCTTGTGTGAAAGTCTTAATGCGGTTCACAGAATACATCTACTTACCAAGTTTCAACAGTATAGTTCTTATAGTTTCGGAAAAAAGTGGCTGTGACATACGGACGGACAGACAGACATGACGAATCTATAAGGGTTCCGTTTTTTGCCATTCGGCTACGGAACCCTAAAAAACTACAAATGTGTTGGGTAATAAAGCCCCAATAACTTAAATAAAATTAGCACTCAACTTGATCACATTGCAATAATTACATTTCAACAATACATATTTCATAACTTTATAAGCAAGTACTGTCTTTCGGTTTATATTCAGGTCACCAGTTACTACTTAATTACTAGGACATCATAAAGATATGCAGTTGTTATCGAACCGAGAATGGCAAACCAACCTTGGTGCCAGATAGGGCTTCGAACTTTCATGCACTGCGTAACACTGCATACCTACGGGTTATTATACTAAGTAGCTCGGTAATCTTATTAATTACTTACTAACAGTGTTGCATGATTGTTCTTAATAAAATACATCATCTATATCGCATTATCTCTGAGCCCAAAGCAGTACCGTTACTGAGATGAGCAGTTAATGATGTTGACTTCCTAAATTCGGATCGTTGAGAAAAGTAGTTGTTTTCTTCTAGGTATCTTAATCCGTTTTCATTACACCTGCTTTCGTGAGCAGCGGTGACCCAGTGGTGGCAGTCTCGACTTACGAGCAGTAAGTCGTGGGTTCGAACCCAGGCAAGCGCATTACTTTGTGTAATTTATTTCATGACTAAAATGAACTGTGAAGGAAAACATTGTGCGGAAACCAGCATGTCCTAGTACTAAAAATTCGAAGACATGTGACATCTACCAACCCGCACTGGGCCCGCGTGGTGGATTAAAGTCCATCCAATCCACTCCCTCTCATTAAGAGGAGGCCTGTGTCCCAGCAGTGGGAACATTATAGGCTGATGATGATGATGTATCGATACGAAATGCATCTACTTTCCCCCAGTTATGTTTGAGTACCATGTAGTTATGTAATCCGTACACTTATAATCATGGACCACTTCGGATGGCCTAAACACAGTTATGTTCATAATGCCTTAAGTACCATAATATTATTTTACACATCCTCACTTAATCAGTTTCTTCCAACACGATTTTAACATAAATGTTCCTATCGAGCCCAATCTACATCGTCTTCTTGCGACACCTAGAGAGGTGGCCAGCCCATGGCCATCTTCGAGCAAGCCCATGGCCCATGGCATGTCACTCAGTCGAAAAAGAGCTGGAGCAAGCAATAAGTGGTTTATCTTTTAAATTAGGTACTACACATAATTATCGTTCTTCAAATATCCGACTAGGCCTTTATAAAGGGACTTGTTCTTCCAAATATTATTTTACACATACACACATACAAGTTGCAAATGATGTGTCCAAAGCTGTGTTTTTATGATCACCGCTAATGATTGTATTTCTATACGAAGTGTTTGGCGAAATACCACCTTCATATTGGCAACTGGCTGTTACGCAAAATAATAAGCGACATTACGAAATAAATTGATATTAAGCTCTATTCACTGGCGCACAAGATTGTTTATAAGAAGTCAGTATCACTGAAAAGTAGGACAAAAAACAAAGACTAATTTTTTTTGTAAAAAAAAGATGCTCACCTACTTACCAACAACTGTTCTATTCTATGTGATTTATTTAGTAATGTTAGGCACATGTTACGAAACATCCGAGGTCTTACATGTATTTGCAACGCAATGCAAGGTAAGAAAAAAAAAACCTTGATACTCAGAGCAGCCCGCAAGTTAAGCGTATGCGCCTTGTAAACATGATTTAGAACGTCCTTCTAAACGTTACATGATTAAGAAACTAGTTAAATATTTTTGGAACCAATAGTTTCTCAAATAAAATTATTGTGAGTTACGACCGGGTGATGATGGAATTACGGCCGAACTTCTGAAGGCGGGTGGAAAACCGGTACTTAAGGCCCTTCGGAAGCTGATTGATTCCGTCATACTCGAGGGGAGAACGCCTCAGGCATGGTGCAGGGGTGTGGTGGTACTCTTCTTCAAAAAGGGCGACAATGCCCGGTTGAAGAACTATATGCCCATCTCACTTCTAACCCATGTCTACAAGTTGTTTTCAAGAGTCATCACGAATCGTCTCGCGCGCAGGTTTGACGATTTTCAGCCTCCCGAACAAGCCGGATTCCGAAAAGGCTTTAGCACCATAGACCACATACATATGCTGCGACAGGTTATACAGAAGACCGAAGAGTACAACCTGCCTCTCTGTTTAGCGTTTGTGGACTACGAGAAAGCCTTCGATTCAAAATTCAAATTAATGATTAATAAATTAATGAGGAGTCAAAATTCAAATTATTGATTAATCTTGTTTCAGTACATGTAGTGTATACAATACACAGGCAACATCAGCGCGCTATCTATTTCCCAAACAACCTAAACAAAAACTTATGCATCAAAATAATTAATCACTCCTCTCAACTATGTTGCCTTAGTACTGGGTAAAGGCTGATTGAAATTTCCTAGGCTAAAAAGCCGTGTAGGTGCGCGCGGTGGTGGCACAGACGACGGCCGCGGCGCGGGCCGGAATTGACCGCCAAACTTGTGCGGCCAAACTGGAGTTTGCTTACTCCACTCTACTTATATCTGATGCCTTGGTACTAGGAACAGGGCATATTATAATTTTCTGTGGTAAAAGGACCAATGTTGGTTGCAGCCCAGTCCCTGGCCAATGATGAAAGACCCGTTTCTAACAGAGCTCCTAGAAATCTCTTAAGCCCTGGTAGTTTTGAATTTTATTTCGTAATTTTGGTGCAAGAGTGACACATCTCTGAATCCGCGCCTTTTTACGGGGCGAGAATGAGTAGGTACAGTACTGTAGCTATCAATACAGTAAAGTTGCTGCGATAATACTTGGGTTCGGTCTGTTTATAACTTTGTATTATTTTAACTTCCCGCAAAACAATGTGGGCGTGGGTGGGACTATAATTTATCCTTCAATAATAAAATAATCTATGATAAATTACGACAACAACATCCAGGTTGCTATGAGGTTGTGTTGCAAACTTGCAGCTTAGTTTGCACGACTTACGATAAATCTACGATTTAGTTTTGAAATCTAACAGCCAAAGCCGAACCATTAATTAGATACAAGTTATCTAACAATGTATAAATCAGCCACGCATCAATAAACAAGGTTATATTATTCCTGTGGAATATTTGTAACAATTTTCCGAAAGGACACAAAACAAAAAATGTTGCCGGCTATCTGCTACTGCAATCAAAGTAGTGTCCACTTACTTATTTCATAATGCGACCGTAATTAACAGCATGCTGTTACGGAGCCTAGTCAGTCAACAAGCTGTGTCAACTACAAATTATAGGGACACAGCGACATTTTTACCGAGGTTTGTAATCAGGCGCAGGTGAACGTTGGAAAAATGTACCTCCTTTGTAAGGTTAATGTACTGTAATTGCCATTTACTGTATTTGCATAGGATGCGATCCTAGTGTGTTCTATGTATAGCGAGATAGTACAACACCAGTCGCCTTCTGCCGATGCCGAAGTCCATTTCTGCACTCATTGTAAAAAACAAAAATAAATGCCCTTTTCAGGCTAAATCCTTTCGAGTGAGTAGTTTAGAGTTACGTTTAGGTTTCCGCTGAGAGCTTAGCAACAGTTAAACAAGTTACAAGCCGGGTCTGTGGATATGGTTATAAAATACTTGTGCAAAATAGCTATTTATTTATGCAACTGTTACGTTATGGACGGTCTTTTAAAGGTGGGCACGAGTTATTAAAAGACCAATAACGTACAGTTGCATACAAGATTTTATCTACGAAGGAAGGAATACAACACAGATTTAGACAAATAAGTATTTTTATCTACTTCGGTTTCATAACATTTCTCATATACATGTTTTGATTTTGGTAATCAATTATTAGTAGCCGCAACTGCTCTATTTGTTATATCTGGTGGAGTATTTCAATATCACTTGATGTTGAAGACATTTTTTATAAAATTTTGAATAAAATTTCACTCAGATTTTTTTTCCCGCGTCCACTTTTTTATTTTGTTTATTTATTCTTTAATAATTATAAGGCAAAGATCTTGTAGCCGCAACAGCCAAATAGTATACGATACCTTTGTTCTAAACTTGTTGCATTTTTAAAAACATCATTTACATTGTCTCGATTTCGAAATAATATTATAGGTACCTGTAGGCTGTATGTTCAAGTGTGTACAAGATGCATTATGATCTCATAATGCAACTTGTGTCGTTATGGGTATCATAATGAAATCGCTGTCAATTTTGTTATTCGAATATAACGAAACCGAAGTAGGTAGATAAAGTAGTAAACACAAATATTTCGCTGTCAATCAAACAATTAAATCATTCAGTTCACACAGCTGACAGCTACAAGTGTCAGAAAAATGTAAACAACTTGTTTTGATTGACTGATTTGCGTGGGTCGCGTTTTCTCGAGGTAAAAGTGAATAATACAGAAAGCAATTTTTTGTGTCGGTACACCGTATAACAAGTTGTGCACAGTACAATTTAACCAGTAGAAAGTATTTGACCGAAATTACTATCGCTTTGAGCGGTTTGCCACGGGTACTTAACTACTGAACTTATCCCACCACAAAATGGGGCCAAAATTCCTAAACATTTATGTAAAACATGATCACATTAACTTCATTCACTTTTTTTATTTTTCAGGCTACCCGAACCATAAATGGCATTTATCGAGATTGCATTTCAAGCAGAAATTAGTCGATATGAAGATTCAGAGTTCGAAGAATATGCAAAAAGGCATTGTAATGAAGATCCAGATACTAGGGGTAAAGCAATTGAGGAGTTACGACGGTTGATACGTGGTAAGAAGTAAACAGACGTACCTTTTACGCGCTTATGTGATTCTAGTACCCGTAACATTTTAACCGCTGAGTCTGGTAAAAAAAAAACAAAACCACACGTTGTTTTTTTCAATTCGTGGTGAATGAAACATTTTAACCGCTGAGTCTGGTAAAAAAAAACAAAACCACACGTTGTTTTTTTCAATTCGTGGTGAATGAAAGAGTGTTGTTTAATAACCCGTTGGTAGAAATAAAAGTGGACTGTATTTTGGTATAGGCTAGGTATAATGCCGATTAGATTTACAATAGAAAACTGTCCCGGACAAACATAAAATAATTAAGGAAGGCGTTTGAGAGATCGTCCGTCGCGGTGGTGTCCGAGGAAGCTAGTGTCCGCAGGCCGGCCGGCGCCGCCGCCCGCAGCTCCCCTCGTTCGCCGATGATGTGGACGATGACGCGTAGGTCGGTCACGTCGCTTGCGCGTGTCGCCTCCGCGTGCCGACTGCGTGGTTGTTGGGTGCGATTCCCAACAAGTGTTAACCATTTTTTAGATCCAGCGTTTTACAACAACAGCTTAACTAAACGAGGAGTCCACTATGTGAATCAATTAATTCACAAACGTAAATTCTTCATTGTATTTTCTTGTTGTTTTTGTCGACAAAGAAACTGGTAGTAGTGCCCTGCAGCCAGGTAGTTTTTTCTTCATGACTAAGGCTAAAAACCCAAAAAATGAAAAAAAAAACACATAAATGGTCAAAATCGTGAGCTTGGTTACTAGCAGATTGTTCAAAATGATTGTTCTCTTACACACATTTGCCACGATTCTAATGTATTATAAACTTACGACATGGACTTAAGAGGAGGCTCCCTAAATTTTATGTTAATTTGCATTAATATTCTGAAACAGTCACACATACTATCGAAATGGAACTTTAGTATATGATTTATTGGATCTTTTTCTTTCCATGTACAAGACAGTTACGTAATTGTAACATTTTCACTCGATTCATTTTTAATTCAAAAATCATGTCTTTTTTAAAGATTATTCCTTTTTTTTTCAAGATTGCTTGGCCTTTATGTCTAAAATAAATATTAACAGTAAGAAAATATAGTTTACTATCCAGTCACAAGATATTTTTTCTCTAGATCAATTATTACTTCAGTTATAAACGAAATAAGAATTGAGACTTACGACATTTAGTTTAGAGCTCGAACGCGATCAAAGAGCGCATGCGGTATTCAACTTTATAACGGCTCGCATAGCGTCTAGCACCATAGCGGTCTACCGGTCTCGCAGTGCCGCGCTGTGCGCCGTCGAGAGAGGCTCTGTGTCGCACGCGGGCGCGTCCATTAGGTTTTATTTGGGAAGTTGGATTGGAGTTTTTTTTTTTTTAACAATGGTAAACAAAGATAATAAAAGATTTGTTCAGAAGAGAAAGAAAGTAGAACGTTTGAAAAATATTGCAAGAATCATGAGAGAAGCAAAGCAGTATTTTTTTATCATGTACCTACGTAGGTACCTACTTAAATATTATTTTGACGAAACATCTATTCTAAAGTATAAAATTGTATGACACCGTCATGTCGATATTCATACAATTTTGTACTTTAGACTATGGTAATACGGCCCTTTTTTTAATGGAGTCAGTAAATTCCTCGAAAATGTATCCGTTCTGTTTCGGTCTAAACCACAATGGACATCATACAAGACTTCTAGATACCTCTATGATGATCTGATAAAGATTTTATTGAAGACGTTCTTATCAAAACAACTGCTAATAATATTGCATGCACCTGCAACCTAGCGCGTGAGTTCAAGGCCAGTTGCGTTGGAGATTGTGAGAACATAGGAAACTATGGAGACGATTTGATTATTATAAATAAATATTGTGTAACAATATTATAATAATATATAAGTAGTAGAACAATTGTGTTGTTTTTGCTTATATTTTTTAACATATACAGAAGGTATAATTTGAATCACCCTTAACCTTGTATTAGGTTGGAGAGAGATGGTAAAAATCAATTGTTCCCTACATTTATTTTCGCATAACTCGTCAAAATTGAAGGTACAGCTGATTTTATTTTCGCGATTTTAGGTTTGGGCCCGTGCTGAAAGTTGTTTATAATTATGAGTACAATGACGCCTTTTTTTTTAATATGGTAAATCATCAAATGACTTCTTCCGCTCTGGGCGGAGCGGAAGGGAGTGTCAGACTTGACTGACTAAAACCCATCCATGTTCCTTCTTAGCCCTTTGTGTTCCAGGGGCACGGTATCTCTTTCGAACAACCCGCAGCCCTGGCAGGCATCGGCCCTCTCGTACCCCTTCCGATTTGCTGACATCTCTTTGAGGCGCGTGGAACACGAACGCGCCGTCGGCACGGTCTGTCGTCATAAGACGGACGGACGGTGAGCTAGCCCATTACTCACCGTCCACAGGCCCGCGCCTACGGTGGCCGGGGGCCACTGGTGACCCCCCGACGCCCGGGGCGTCTCCCGCGGCGGCTGGGACGTGAGGTTCTCTCCCTCTCACGTTCCGCCACCTCCTTCGCTAGCATGACTGCTTCGCAGAAGGAGGCGACGGCTTCCCATTCCCTCTCGCTCCGGACCATGGATTGAACCAGGGCCGGACGCGAGAGGTCGCTGCCGCCAATCGCCGCTACGAGGACACGGCGGTGCTCAGCCCAAGCAGGGCAAAGCTCCACAGTGTGCTCCACCGTGTCCTCCGGCCGATCCTCGCAGTAGTAACACCCGGGCGTTTCCTCCCGCCCGATTCGGTGCAGGAACCTCCCGAATATATATAATATAGATCCACTATATCCTAAAAAGAAAATGATTCGAGATCCTGAATATGTCAGAAAACGAACAGTGCAAGATGAAAATAGCTCAGAAACTGCAAATATTATATCAGATGAGCCAGTATCAAAGTCAAGGAGGCTAGATTTTACTAAATTTTAAATTAATTTTTAAAACCTGATCCTGTGATCTGGGACGCAACTTGTGTCAGCACTGTCGCCGCCAGTAACCTGAGTCTGAGATTTAGTTTTGAATATTTTTTTCCAAATGTCATTATTTGCACAGATTATTGTATTTACACGTTATTGTATTTAACGTTACACCTTGTTAATCTAAATTCGATAAAACCCAAATAAATCTGATTTTCTAAACTCGTACCTACTTCAAGTAATAACACTACGAGCAGGCCTTAACCTAAAAAAAAACAACAAATCACATTTTTTTCGTTTCATCATGTTTATGTC